>CM076570.1:548525980-549879566 GCA_034641835.2 Pinus albicaulis
CAGTGAATAATACAAATATTTTTAAAAGGTACGACTTTTCTTGGTTTTTGTTTTTTTGAATTTTTTAATATTTGTTAATAGAATTTTACAATTTTTTCTAAACTTCAGATCCTGTTTTTATGAGTCTATCAGTGAGGTCAGATTTCAGTTTATATTTTTTATTGTTTGACTTTGCTGTATGTGTCTATATCTTATGTTGGTTTTTTCTCAAGATTCTTTTCTCAATTCTAAGGATTTATAAAATGATAATTTTGCTAGTTGTTATAAGAATTTTTAATGGACAGTGGGCTCCTTACATTCCTATATAACGGAATTCTTCTATGTACTTTAAACACAGTGAATAATACAAATACTTTTAAAAGGTAAGGCTTTTCTTGTTTTTTGTATTTTTGAATTTTTTAATATTTGTTGATAGAATTTTACAATTTTTTCTCACTTCAAATCCTGTTTTTATGACTCTATCAGTGAGGTCAGATTTCAGTTTATATTTGTTAATAGAGTTTTACAATTTTTTCTCACTTCAAGTCTTCTTTTTATGGGATTTCTAAGTGATCATGTGTGGTCAGATTTCAGTTTGATCAGATCTGAGGTTTCTGCGTTGAACTTGCCCATAAGTTTTTTAAAGGTGTTGATTTTGCAGCAGGTTCTGTTACGCATTTAATCTGGCAAGCAACCGTCCTTTCACCACAAACTGTGTTTTTTTAATCGCAGAGATGAGGATGCAGGTCAGTAAGCTAGTTTGGGTCGTATGGATTGCCATCGCGCTCTTTTTCATCGGACAATCAGGTCATACTTTTTATACTTAATTATTGATACTAAGTAATTGCTTTGTTATTAAATATTAAACTCATCTCGTTGAGAACTGGCTGTAAATGGATGAGATTGCAGAGTGTCTTTCAACCTGGTCATGTTGGATAGTGCCCGACTGCACCGAGTGCCCAAAGGAGCTTAATTATTACTGCACAGATTTTGGAGCTGGTGAACAAAATTGCTGCCTCACGCAGTGACCACCTGCACGCAGTGTATTACTGCGAGAATTTATATTGCTGCCGAGGAATTGATTTAAATTCCTCCGTCTCTAAAAATATTCTTCTGTTAATTCCTCCTCCTCTAAAAATATTCTTCTGCTAATTCCTCCGTCATTTACTGTTCTTAAGTGGAATGAGACAGGATGACGAGGGAAAGCTAAAATAAGAGATAAAATCACATGTAGTTATCTGATTATGGGGTTATACTCTGTGTAATTTGTAAGCCAGGCTTCTGTGACTCACTTTTTTTCTTTGAATGTGGTCTGGTTTGTTATATAGCAATGATATTATGTGTTTTCTCGCTGTCACACAGCTGAGAATATAATAGATATAAAAATGTACTGGCATATATAATATATCAGTGTTTTTTTCTTCTGAAAAAAAGATTTATCTGATTATTATGGAATGTTTCAATAAATATTTGTTATATGTGAACAAATTTCTGTATTTAAACTTGGGAA
The DNA here is from genome assembly GCA_034641835.2 of Pinus albicaulis. Classification (NCBI taxonomy): domain Eukaryota; kingdom Viridiplantae; phylum Streptophyta; class Pinopsida; order Pinales; family Pinaceae; genus Pinus; species Pinus albicaulis. The sequence continues at coordinate 548,527,470 of CM076570.1, forward strand.
CTGGTATTTAAACCAAATTTTATTACTAGCTCACTTATAATATCAATTTCCCAGGCTGATGGTAGTTGTAAAGATTTGTCTACATTTTATCTGTCCCATACTAATAGTCTATGCAAATGAGTATGTTTTAAGAAACTTGTTAAGAACATTACAGTTTATCACATAACAATATTAAATTTCTAAACAGTTTTGGTTTCCTGTTTTATAAAACTTGTTTGGAACATTAAAATTTATTACGTCACCACATTAAATTTCTAAACAATTTTGGTTTCCTGTTTGGCAATATTTACAACTCCAACACTTCGAGAAAGCTTCTAAACATCAAATGAAACTGAATGCTACTTTGTACTTATTCTCAGATATAGGAAACCACCCTTGGTTTAGTAGAAAGACTGGAAAAAGATTTAAAGCGAGATAGATATTTACATGAACTTATTGGCGGGTATAGTAAGTTCACCTGAAAATTGTATGGAAACGCGTGGATCATGTTGGGTTAATGATGAGAAAGAGTGGAGAAAGATTTAAAACGAGATAGATATTGAGGCTATGTGAATTTTTTCCTCAATATACGGCATTTAGGTTTAGAATAAAAATCACTTAAATTTTTTTACTCGATAGGATTTTTTTTTGTCAATATAGGACACGGGCAGGGGCATTCAAATTTTCTAGGTTTTTTATCATGATTTTGAACACTATAATCGTGGTATCCATTCAAATTTCTCTACTCGCATGGAAATTTTTTTAAATAATCATAATCATATTATAATGAAGGTTCTATAAACCAGAAAGAATGCACGGATGTACATAGCAAAAGTATTAAAGAAATTAAAAACCAAAATCTTCCTCGGCATAAAATAGACATATAACTGTGTATTCATTACAAACCATACCAACAACATTCAAGATATATAGGGGCTAGTATGTACCATAACACATTTAACATAAATAAGAAAAGTAAAGTGAGAGATTTAAAGAGTATGCTTACGATGGTTGTTAAAATTATTACCAACACAAGAACTATACCTTTTTCATGAAAAAGATTGGCTTTAACGACTCTCAATAATTTTTGTACTGGAAAAATAGGCTACTTCTTTATATTAATGTAAAAAAGATAGTACATATTACATGGTTTTATTTTTCTTCTTTCAATAATCTTTATTGAAAACTCTTATATTTGTTGCACATTATTTGTTATATTCTATTTACTGCCTACATTTCAAATGTAATATTATCTATATAAAAAATAATTACTACATATGATTGCATGTCATCTTTTTAGGAGTTTAGTTGCGATTTTTTTAATGGGGATAATGTTACATGTCTTATGAAGATATGCACATGCCTCTATGAATAATTAATTTTAATGGGGATAATGTTACACGCCTTATGATGATATGCCCATGTCTTTATGAATAATTAATGCTACCAACATTAATCATGACTCTCTGTTTGAAAATAGAGAAATAGAACTTACCTGAGTCCCTTGCTATTCCTCTTTTTGAAATTAAATTTGTTGTCCTGTTTTGTTCCCTATATATGTGGTCAAAACTTACTTGTTGGAAGCTACATACCAATATTCTAATGGCCTTCATCTAGTTAGTTAAGATGGGTGGTCTGAAATGATTGTATCTCTTCAGCCATTCTATGATTCTCTTATCATCGTCATATATATGAATCTACTCTATACCTAGCCATTTAGCCGCAATGAAAACTCCCCATAGAGAAATGGCATGAGGTTTATTATTAGTGCCTTTTCCTCCTTTCCACCAGAAGTGAAAGAATTTTTTTGGATCAATATATATGGTTTCACCACATTCTCACTCTCTCCTACAACATGCGCCATCAAAAAAACCCACGGGGAACACTTGGCATATGTCTCTGATTTTGAATTCTATGTAACAGTTTCTCTCATTCGTCAGTCCCATTTCATTAAAATAAGCCATTGTCTTTATGGCATCCTCCCGGATCACTACTACTTTCTATTCAAATGTAATTTCATTGTAGTTACGCCAAATGGACCAAAAGATATAGAAAGGTAGAGTTATGTATTTGTTATAAATTTTGATCCATAACCATAGGCATGCATATAGTTATTGAAAATGTCCCTTAGGTGTAATATTGTAACGTTCCAAGACTCCTTCCAATAATTCCATCACATATGAACAATAGAGAAACAAATGTGTTATCTCTTATGTTCCCCACATGCAGAGGAGACATATTCCAGGCCTAGAATATCCTCGTTGTTGAAGGTTTTTCCATGGTAATATCCAGTCATGGATAGATATCCGACTAAAACATTTGATTTGATTAGGAAAATCCCACTTCAGAATGAATTGAAAATATTTAGGAAAATAATTTTCCCTCTCCTTGTTGGGAAAACTGATATATATATATCTTTTACCATCAAATGACCTTTCTTTATAGTGCCACCCCATGACATATGATCCTATTCTTCACAGAGAGTGATACCTACATTTTGAATAATTGTAATATAATTCTTCGATTCGTCTGCATATTCAGCTAGAAACTCTAAATCCCTTTCTTTATACCATGTCTACTAATCCATATAATAGGATCTTCGTTGTAAAATCTAGTTAAGAAAATAAATCTCTTTCTCACGGATTTGATTGAGTATATGGGTAGATAAAGAGTGCTTTCTGGTCATACCATCTATAGCATCTAGGTCTATGTTTATCTTAGATCCATCATCGATCTCCCAGTATACATGTCCCATAAGGTATTGTAAGACTTGTAACATGCTTCTCTAAGTGTAATATGCATATAATTTTTTCCTAGCCCCATTTTTCACCCATGTGGTGAAATATTTACCAAACATGTATTTATCCTTAATGATATTTGATGAGACGCAAAATCTGCATACTTCCCTCCACATCCTTTTTATGATTAAAGCCATATTGAAAATGGAAGGTTCTATGATCCCCCATCCTCCTGCTTCAATAGCTATAGAAATTTGAGACCGCCGCACCAAATTAATCTTACCATGAAGTTGGCTCCCGAACCATGTAAAGCACCCCATAATGGATTGTATCCTTTTAATTATTTCAAAGGGAAATATAAAAAGATGCAACCAATATACAAATAAATTCTGAAGCATCGATTTTAACATTACCATTCTTCCTCCCATTTTCAACCATTTGTGTTTCCATCACTCCAAATTATTTTGGAACTTCTCTCTCCATTATTCCTAATCCTTATTGTGGTATCTTCTCGGTTTCAGCCTGAAACCCAAGTATACAATACCTTCATCAATATGGCTAGGTTTCACCCCAAAGAGATCACAGATTTCCTTAATTATTGTCTCCTCTCTTCCATTATGTAATAAGTTAGAATTCGTGCCATTCATAAATAATCTTGTTGCGTCATCGAAATATTTGATGATTTTTTGTATAATTGTCCATTCAGCAATATATGCCTGCCCTCCAAATCATATATCATCGAAAAACAATAAATGTGATACATGATGTTGTATGGAAACTCTTATCCTTGAAATTTGACGTATGTCCCTTGTATCCTTCATTTTCCTACTCAAAGTGTCTATCACAAGCAGAAATAGTAAGGGTGACAAAGCACAACTTTGCCTCAGTCCTTTGAATGCAGGAAATAAATTAGAGGGACATCCATTTATAATCACGACAAGTTCTTTCTTCTTGATGCATGATTAGGTGCTCATTTTTATGCTAAAAAAATGACAACCCTGCCCTCTGTTCATACACATAATTGAAAAGGATATGGTAAATCACCTTTACTTAAACTTGATGTTAAATTTGAGCTGCCAATGTATAATGGAAAAGTGATTGCAGAGAAGTTGGATAATTGGATTCGTCAATTGGAGGTTTATTACATAATTCAAAACCTTCAAGAGGATGACATAAAGATTCAATTGGCTTCCTTAAAAATGGAGGGCGCAACACTTGTATGGTGGGAAGTAAGGACACAATATGAGATTAAAAACCATGGTAAGATCTCAATGTCTTGGTATAACTTTATTGCTGCCATTAAAATGTGATTCTACCGTCTAGCTTAAATGAAAAAATCTGTTGTGTTGGAAAAACATTAGACAATAGAAAGGTCAAAGTGTACAAGATTACACTCATGAATTTAGGAGAAGAGCTCTTATGTTAGGTGTTGATTTGAATTCTCAAGAAACTTTGTTAAAGTATATTAGGGGTTTTCACAACTATCTTAGAAATACTATTCTCATGTTCAATCCCACAAAATTAGATGAGGTTTGTGTTCAAGCCATACATCCAGAAGCAAGAGGGAAAAATAGTGTGGATGAGAAAAGTGATAGTTTCCTTGAGTATGAGGGTAAAGGAAAGGGTAAGTTTAATGGAAGAGGAAATAAAAATGGTTCTATTAAAATAGAGAAAGAGAAAATCACATGTAAACATTGTTCGAAGAAGGGCCATGATGAAGACCATTGTTTGCAACTCCATCCCAGAATTCAAGCCAAACAAACTTAAAAACAAAGAGAAGGAGAAAATCATTGCAATCATTGAATATGACTTAGGTTCAGATTCAAGAGATGAAACTAAGATTACAACAATGGGTTTTAAGGGTAAGAACATAGCAAGCACTTGTTCTCCAAGTTGTTATAATGTAACTTAGTATGGAGATACAAGAATTGAACTCTTTCATATTAGAGTTTTTTCAAAGAATACCAAAATAGACACACTACTTGATAGTGGTTCTCAAGCTAATTTGATTTCTCAAGCCTTAGTTAAGAGGTTAAATCTAGAAATTGTTGCACATCCAAAACCTTATCCTTTAGGCTGGATATGAAAGAATGCAAACTTGCAGCTAACAAGGAAGAGCATCCTAAGGTTTTCAATCAATTCAAACTTTCTTGAATAAGTTGAACTTGATTTAGTTCTACTTGAGATTTCAGGTATTGTTTTGGGAAGTCCTTATCTTTATGATAGGAAGGTAGTATTTCATCGCCATAAGAATAAATACCACTTGTTCAAGGATGAAATTGAGTACATAGTTAGAGCACATAAGAAGAAGAGAATTTTGTCTCGTATACTTGCAAGAGAAATGAAGAGAATAGTGAAAGCAAGTGAAAATTTTTCTTTTTTAATGTTCAAGCATAATGGTGTGTTGAATGAGACATTTCAAAAATATGAATAAAATGATCAATATGGTTTCATTGAAGTCAATAATGTTTGTAATAAGATGTTTCAAGACTCTAACATGTTTCCTTTGAAAAGAGGTAAACAAGATGAGAAAAAATTGCAGTAGTCCACATTAGTGTTGAACAGTGATGGAAACAAGATGTCAGTGCAAGAGAGTGCAAAGGTCAAAGAGAAAACGCCAAAAAAAATTGACAAAGAAGGCATAGGTTCCATAAGTACTTGGTTTTTGTTTCAAAATGGTACATGGCAATGGAAAAACACTTGGTCAAAATTCGATGCAAGTACAGGGAAAGACAAGCTAAAAATCGCCATGTCGATAGTGTTCCAGGTGACACAGTTTTCAAGTTTGCCTTGATTGACGACTAATATGGGAACAAGTTTGTTTCTTCAAGGAAAGCTTGTTGTTCTGAAAATTCTAGGAAATTTCAGCTTGAAGGTGTCTCCAACAGTAATACAGGGTCTCCAGAATCAAGGAAACAGATTCATTTTTTGAAAAGCTCATATTGTTGAACTTAGGAAAATTTCACTTGATTGAGACTAGACTGGTGAGTGTTGGTGAAAAAGGAGGTCTCTGGGAAAGACCCAGGTTCAGGTTTGATGCCAACAAGGTTTTTGTAGTATTCTAGGACAATAACAACATTTTCACCCTTCTCAAGGGAGAAGAGAGTCTCACCCGAGGCGTGTCGTGATGTTAGTAAGTTTAGAGACTAGATCATTGATGTCGAAGAAAGACTACTAGCACAGACAATAACTATGAGCGTGCAGAAGCAGCATATATATATATATATATATATATATATATCACCCAAGAAATAGTCATTATTCATCATATAACATGTTTTATAGTGAATCAATTAAATTTTAAACTAGTAATAGCATTCATCATAATCATTAAACATCAACCAATTCAAGACCACAACACAACAACAGTATGATTCCATTAGCTTGGATCAAAACAACATAAACATACTTCACGGAGTCTATTACAGTTCAGTTCAATACAAAAGGTTTACAAATAGTTTCTTTAGTGCTCTAGTTCCTATCAACCTCTTTTTCGGACTAACTCAGGGGGTAACAAAATAACCGCCTATTGATAACTTCGTAAGCTATTGAGTCAAATTTTGCTCTCTTTGCACTCGTCTGTCCTCGTTTCTCCCCATGTCCTCCATTTCTTCTTTATCACTAGGATTTATATTTTTTGTTCTTCTCTCCCATGTCTGCCATTTGCGCTGTTCTCTACCTATGCCCCGCCACCTGTCTTCCAAATTTCTACAACTGTGACAGCTCCCTGTCTACCTTGATTGCATTTCGCCACCTATCCACTGGCTCTCCGCAACTCAAAAACTGTTCTATCCAAAATAAAGTCCACAACAGGCCCTGACCAAACATTATTGACTCATCCTAAGTCAACCTTTCCCTGTTGTTGCAGCTTCTGGTGGTCTATCAGCTTTCGATGCTGGCCTAGTTTCTCATGTTGCTTCTATCTCTTTCATTTCTTGTTCTGATTTTCCCTGTTCCAACAAAGGCCCCAACTCGGGAACCTTGTTCAATGCTAATTTTTTGAGTTCTGTAAACTCATCTATTGCTTGCTTCCACACTTTAATCATAGGCTCCATTTCAGTGATGACCCTGTCAGCATCAGTTGCATCCACCACCTATGTCAGCTTGCTCAATAATTCCTGGATCTTTGGCTTGGCCTCAACCGACATTTTTTGTATTGCCTTGGCCTTTTGCTTTACACGTTTTCTGAGGTTCCTGAGAACTTGATTTGTTGATGCTGAGTGTTCTTCAATTGCCTGTATTTTGGTTTCAAGTGCATCTTCTTGGTCATACAGTCGTGTTTTGTTGACCGGTCTCTGGCTCCTTTGATTTCATGGAAAATTTTCTGAAGCTGCTCTAAAACTGGTTGTTCTTTCATTGTCAATGAATTTGAGCATTCATGTAGCTGCTCCAATAGGCTATAGGCTTCTTTAACCGTCATCTTGAGGGTTTTCCTTATGCCATTCATCTGTCTATGCCTCTCTACTACTTTCTTGGCATATACTATGGAAGGATATGGAAATTTTGGCTTGGTTGCAAGCACCTTTTTCAGTTCTTGGTTTTCTCTGCTCAGGCTCGTGCATGTCATTTTTACTCAAGTGGATCTTTCGACCATTGAGCTTGCCAAAATATCTTCAGGTGTTTTGTTATCCTTGGAAATGATGGTTGGCCATAGGTCTTTAAAGACCTCTGTTACTTGCTCCAACTGCTTTTGTAGGCTATTGATGAGGAATGTCAGCTACATACCGAGTCATCAAACATTCTTTGTGAATGCATCTCAGCGTTTACACCCAAACTAAAACTTCAAGTCCGACAATTCCCAACTCTCAATGCGGAAGCTTTCTTTTTACAAATATAACAATGGTTACAAAAACCATTAGCATTCCAACTTCATCTGCATTCCAATTGTAATTAAAATCACACTTCACATTGATACTCCAATAAAATTACCCACCTGGAAATTCATAATAATATGAGAGCTTATCTCTATTAAATTCAAACACCCAGATTTCATATGCGCTCTTCACTGGTTATCACCAATCACAAGTAACATTTGGCCCATCCCAAATTTATAATCTTTCGATCCTTTCAACGTAACCAATCCATTCAAACTCATACTAAATATGCTACAGGTTTTAATGCAATTGTGCTTACCTCATAAACACCACGCAATTCAATTGCGCCCTCTTAAAACGCAAGTTTATAATTCAGCTCCTCACAATAAATGTATGAAACAATTCAATGCCAATTCTGCTCTTACCAGATGTTCTGTTTTAATGCTGGTTTTTATCCTTGCATAACGCCTTTCAATGCAGAGTACAACTACAGACTCAATCTTAAAACGCAGTTCTGCTCATCATCCATATAAATCGAATTCAATGCTCTTGCTAACCTGTTCTACTGCAATTCATGAAATCGAATTGGAAATTAATTGAACTGAATCAACAATGCGTTCAAATGTAAATTAAAATCTGCGTTCTTTGCCTTTCCTCGCCTTCCTCAGACATCCAGCGCTCAACAATTTACCCATATTTAACACAAATCGATATAAAAATCGATTCTTCCCAGCGTTGCGCCATCAAATCACGACTTTGCTAGACTCAATTCTGCAATTCTGATTCAAACTCATATAACCCCTGCATTTCATAATTTGGTTCGGCATTTATAACAGTTTTATTAAATAGATTATATAATTTCAAATCTACCCAATCGAATTCCATTCGATTGTACACCGTCCAATCTTCAACACATTATTCCTGCTAACTTTGAGCTCTTAAAATCGAATTACAACAGATTATGCCATGAGACTTCTCTGCCTCACAACCCATTCAGATCCAAACCCAAAACTATCGAATTAACATTCTGGCAAACAGATTTTTAGTCTCTATAATTTAAATCTGCGGTCTATTAACCAGTTCATTGTATTATATGGGTCTCCAGCTATAAGATAGCGCTTATCAATTCTATTCAATTCTTCATTAAACCTTTTCAGAAAAGATTAAATGCACTCTAAATTAAGGATTGTGGTGCTCATATGCAGTTTGATATCGATTTGCCTAATCGATACTCTTGTGAATGCCGAAAAGATTCAATTTCTTCCACACAAAAGTCTACAACTCGATCCATTAATGAAATGATATAAAATTCCGGAATTAACCAGGATTGAACCCAATTAATTCAAACCAACTTCATAACAATTTCTTAATACAGACTTGTTCGTCTTGTCCAAGACTGAAAACACATTGAATTATGGAATCTCTCTCATAAATTACACAACAATCTATTACTTGTATTACTTGTAAAACTAGAAACATACATAATCAATCGATATTGAATTCCTTCTTATACACAACTACGTGAATCAAAACACACAATTAGAAAACACTTTTCACATTATGATGAAAATACTTACAAACTTTGTATTTGCATACCTCTTCCTTTAATAGCCTTCCAATTTCAGGAGGCTTCTAAGTAACTCTCTCACTACTCACACTCTTAATCTATTCAAGTGTATTTTTCTTCACAAAAACCACTCCTATTTATACACAAATAATGCATTTAATTCACTCAAAATATCTCTCCACCTAATCCTCAACTAATCTATATTTTAGGTGTGGACTCAACAAAGTCCCATACATAGGAATCCTAATCCCAAATTTTGCTCCCCATCTATTTCTCTCATATCCTTTTAATTAATAAAATAATATTTACAAAATCCTCACTCCTCCAAATTATCTCCTATTTTATTAAAAATAACAAATTAATTAATAAAATAACAAAAATGTCACACCCCCTTTTCTAACATATTTAAAAATGAAAAATGGCCTTGATGCTCCTGCATCAGACTCCCAACGTTAAAAATTAATCATGATCGCCTGATCATGTGTTCGAATCTGTGTATGCCCAGATCCCATATCTTGTGCTGCAACTTTCCACTTGTCGCTGCTTCTTTCTGATGTTCTTCTCTAGGTTTCCACACTTTATGTTGCATTCTACCTCCAACTATGCCTTCATACTCTGCCTTTGTATTTCCCTTGTTGAAATTGCTCTTCTTTCTTGCTGTTGTCTGCTGTCTCTGAGACACCTCCATCATCAGTCTTCTGATGGTTTCAATCTCTATGTCCAACCTACTGCTGCTGTCTCCAATTCCTGTTAATTCAGCTGTTGTAGCTGCTTCTGCTGTTACTACTCTTCTTGCTGCCAACATTGATGTTGCTGTTGTCAATGTTGTCTCAGTTGCCACCATAAATGTCGCCTCCTCCCAAAATTTCTGTCCCTCTGCAACATTCTTTTGTTCATCACCTGCAATTTCATCTGCAACTTCTTTCTCTGGTTCAAATGTCTCCAACAAAAATTTCAGCCCTTTCTCCTCAAGCATTTCATCAACATGCTGCAAATTAGTTCCAGCATAACTTCCATCTTCCCCTTCGACAATCTTCAATAATTGTCCATCATCATCTTGATTGATTCTGGCAATCAAATCAAGTTCTTCAAACATTGTAGCTTCATCCCGTATTACTGTAGTAGTTTCAAAAGTCCGTCCTCCAGTTTCCTCTTGGATATACAGACAAGCCAACTCTTTCTTGTCACCCACAGTAATAAGTCTATGCATATGAGACATGATTGTCTCATCTTATACCTGCAACAGTTCTTCTTCTTCCAAGACAATTCCAAGTGATGGAATGTATTTTGCATCACCTGTAAACAAAATCAAATTGTTAGCTTCAAAATCACAAGACCCAATGGTCTCACTGGTTGATCCAGTCATCCGCAGCTCTAAGTCTTCTTCAGGACTCAGAAAATCTTTACTGGCTTTCTCCTCAGCTTCCTCTAGCAACACTTCAGTATGCTGCTCTGAGTTCCTTCCCAACTTCTTTTGTCGGCATCGGTATCTTTGCTTTGCATTCACCATGAGTGGTGCGTGTTATGTAAATTTTATTAATTGTTAGTTAGATATAGTTATATTAGGTTTTATTAAGTGAAAGGGCATGATCAAAGATCATGCCTCTTCACCAAGGGACACCATGAGGCTATATTTAAAGCCTCGGTGATTTCCCATTGTAATCATCTTTCATCTTCATCAGTGATAATATATAATTATCAAGTTTACCCGAGTTTTTACACTCCATTGGTATCGGAGCCATCGCTCTTCGGGATCTGTGTGATCACCAGAACTAAGGAATTACAAGAATTCCAGAATTGCAGATTTCTTTAGATCAAGTGCTTGTGGACAGTATTAGTTTTAAAAGAAATTTGCAGCCCTTCTCCTCTCATATCCGATCTGTCCCTCACATTCTCACTTCAGTTCACTCCCACTCTGCGTTTTAAAAGAAAATAAAAAAATAAAATAAAATAATTTTTTACAATCCACTCCCCCCTCCTCTACGCACCTCGGCCCTTCCCACCTGCACACAACCCACTTACCCTCACACGCTCCTACCCACGTTACCCACTTCTGCCTCCCACGTCTCCCATTTACCTCGGCCGTTTTCCAAACCCTCTTCGTTCGGCCCTTCCGCGGTCTTTTCGCTGCTGCAACTCCCTTACCTTATCACTCTGCCCTCCCGCCTGTGCCAACCGTCCCCGCCCTCACCTGCAGTTACCTGTGATCGGCTTCAACCGGCGGGACTGAAAGTCGAAGGCTTGCACACACGCTGCTCCCCGCAGTCATTTTTTTTTTTCCTTCGCGTATTCCTTCGATATCCCTTCCACGTCGATTTTTCAAACTACAGTCACGTAAACATAAATCGATCCGACGTCTTCATTCGATAAGGGTATACGTTTTCATTCTATATGATTGGTTAAACGGATGGTTTTGACTTATTATAGTCATAGTTAAAAAGATTATAATATATATAAATTATAAATTATATAATTTATATAGTTTATGGTCATATAGTTATAAATTTAAAAATAAAATAATAAAAATTATTATTGTTGTATAATAATTATATAATCGATTTATATATTATATAGTTTTCAAATTGATAATTATATATATATATATATTTATAATTATATAAATTATTTATATATTATATAGTTTTCAATTAATAATTATATATATATAATAATTATATAATTATTATATAATTTATTTTTAAAAAATAATTATTATTATTATTTAAAAAAAAAAAAAAAAGAGGAAAGAAACTGGCAGAAAAATATTCTCCACCTCATACACGCTCAATGTCTTCCTCGATGTCGATGGCTGAATTCCAGAAGAAATTGGGAGATCTTGAGAAACACATTAATAATAATTCCGAAGAATTCGGAAAAAGATTAGTCAATCTTGAAGGTACAGTTGCAGGGCACTCCAACGACATCAAAAAGATTCATGATACAACAAATCGAATAGAAAGACAAATGTGGCTAAATCATCACGAGGCCACAGAAAAGCAGAACGAACTCTTCAATAAGCTAAATGATAAGCTAGATAAATTAAGTCAGACACAATCCCCAATATCTCCTAACAAGGAACAAAATCAACAAAACAATTCTGCAGATTCAGGGAACTCAGAAGAGCATCAGGAAAAGACCGATTCCCCACATCATCAAGAAGATAGTAATGCAGATTTTCAAAATAAGCAGCTTTGGAATGCATTTGCTAATCAATATCCCCTTCTTGTTCCACCATTAGCATATCAGCGAAAAGCCAAAATCGAGCTACCCAAGTTTGATGGTAATGAAAAAATAGCGTTGCATGGCTTAATAAAGCAGAAGAATACTTTGAGATTTATGACATTACTAGTGATGACGAAAAAATTAAGCATGCTTCCATGAAAATGGAAGGAGAAGCATATAATTGGTATATGTGGTGGAAAAAAACAACGCTCGCTATCAGTTGGAGGAAATTTAAGGATGCGTTCTTCAAAAGGTTTCAAGGCATAAAAGAAGAAAAGTTTTTTTCAACCTTTATCAAATTACGCCAAAAAGGAGATGTGGATAAGTACACTAGAGAATGGGAGACCTTGGCAACACGAGTACTAGGATTGTCGGAATCTCGTCTAATCCAGTCTTACATCTCAGGACTTAAAATCCACATACAGGAAGAGCTAGAACTACATGAAATTACGTCTGTAGAAGTAGCAAGGCAAAAAGCAAAAGCTGCTGAAAAGAAATTTGAAAGATTATCAAAACCAGAAAAAGTATATTCGAGACGACGGTTTCCTCAATCTACAAAAGAAGATAACATGAAATATGTTCCACCACGCCTTCGCGAAGGAGACAAATCTAACTTGGAAATACAAAGAATGAGGGAAGGAAAATGCAAACGTTGTGGCAAAAAATGGGACCCTAAGCACAGATGTGCTAATGGGAAAGAAAAAAATCTGTATAATTGTGAAGCAACTAATGATTCTAACAATGATGATTCAGACATAGAAGGGATAGAAGATACCCTAGAATTCTCCCCAGAAGTAGATGATGACAGCACTCCACAAGTGTCATTATCAGCCATGACAGGTATATCACAACCTCAGACACTAAAATTAAGGGGACATATTAAGAAAAACAACGTAATGGTTCTCATAGACACAGGCAGCACGCACAATTTTCTAGATTCAACCATGGCCAAAAGACTCAACCTCTTTAATTTTCCCATGCCTAATATGAAGGTAATGGTGGCCGATGGTAAGAAGATTGAACAGGTAGGAAAATGCCATAAAGTCAAATTGCAGATTAAAGACTTTAGTTTAGAATCTCCATTCTATGTCGTACCACTCGGTGGAGTAGATGTGGTCTTAGGAATTCAGTGGTTACAAACCTTGGGTACTTATTCGGCCAACCATCAGAAGCAGTTTATAAGCTTTAAGTGGGAAGGGCGGAAGCACAAGTTATTTGGATTCCAAGCCCCAAAAAATCAAATCGTATCATCATCCCAGATGATGAAGATGATCCGAAAGGGAGCGCCAGCCTATATAGTCGAATGTCATCATTTAGAGATGTTATCTACAAAAGTCAACCACGAAGAATCTCAGGAGGTACAAGCACTAGTTTAGAAACATGAAAAGGTATTTCAAGATCTACCAATAAAGATGCCTCCTCATAGGGAAATCGAACATACAATAGAAGTCAAGGCAGGATCAGACCCTGTTAACATCAAGCCTTATCGCTACCCACATCACCATAAAACGGAAATTGAGAAGATAATCCAAGACCTTTTAAAATGTGGGGTCATTTCAAAAAGTAAGAGTCTGTATGCTGCCCCAGTTATATTGGTAAGAAAAAAAGACGGATCGTTTCGGCTATGCATTGACTATAGAGGATTAAATAAGATACCCATTAAAAATAAGTTTCCAATTCCCTTTATCGATGAAATGTTGGATGAACTCCATGGCGCAAAATATTTCTCTAAATTAGATTTAGGTTGGGATACATGATAAAAAGTTAGTTAGTTCTGCTATCGTTAATAATTTTGAGATAAAAATCAACTAGAAGAACACCAAAAGGTCGTCCAAATTCTAAAATAAAATTTGAGTGTTGCACAGAATCGTATGAAGCAACAAGCTGACCGTAATTGCACTGAGAGATCATTTGAAGTTGGAGACTGGGTGTTTGTCAAGCTTCAACCATACAAGCAGTTGTCCCTTAAACAAAAAGGAAAAAATAAATTAGCTCCAAAGTTTTATGGTCCGTATCAAATTATTAAAAAGATCAGTGAAGTCGCTTATGGGTTGAGCCTTCCCGATACCAGTCGTGTTCATAATGTTTTCCATGTGTCCTGCTTAAAAAAGGCATTGGGTAACCATCAGTTGCCCCAAACAACACTTCCCATTTTGGATGATGAAGGCAAGCTCATTCTAGAGCCCGAAGGTATCCTATCTACCCGTGATAAGAAGCTGCGCTCTCGTGTTATTACCGAATATTTAATCAAGTGGAAGGACTTGCCCATTGAAGAAGCATCTTGGGAGTCTGAAGCGTTTCGCCAGCAACACCCATCATTACGTATGCTTTGAGGACAAAGCATCTTAAGAGAGGGGCAATGTTATGTATATTTTATTAGTTATTAATTAGATTTAGTTATCTTAGGTTATTAATGTGGAAGGGCATGATCAAAGATCATGCCTCTTCGCCAAGGGACACCTTGAGGCTATATTTAAAGCCTAGGCGATCCCTCATTGTAATTATTTCTTATCTTCATCAATAATAATATATAATTATCAAGTTTACGAGAGTTTTTACACTCCAGATAATCAAATTCCAGTCCCTCCTTCTTACCATCGTCTCCTCCATGACTGTCCTTCATGAAAACTTTCTTGTCTTGCTTCTTCAGCAAATTATCCTGCACATAAGTCCTTTGTCTCTCCAATTCTCTTCTTTGAAGATCTAGTTTCCTATACAATTCAACAAATTCATTAGGAGTAGAACTTGGAAACTTCACACAATTTTCCATACCTTCACCAGCTCTTGACCAGTCATCAGTTGGTCCTTCTCTCTCTGCACCAATATTCTGATTAGACTCCTTCGTCTTCATCTCCTCCTGAGATCTTGCTATCTCATCATTGATCTGAACAACCTTCAAATTAAATTCTCTCTCTTGAACAAAATCTAAAGCTTTCTCATCTCCCTGTACTGTACTTGCAAACATACACAACTCGTCAGTTTGAAAACCACAAGACTTTTCAGTCTTGACTTCTTCCTCTAATACTTCTGAACAAATCTGCATGTGGAATCTTCAAATTCCATCTCTGGCTCAAGAACTCTAAGCTCCCTTTTCAATAAGGCAATCACACTTTGCCTCAACTTTATCTACAATGGTCGCCAAATCACTCTCTTTCCCTTCAGTGGAAATATCCATCCTCTATTCTGGTTTTCCTGCTCTTGCAGCCATTCTTCTAGTACCTACAATTGTACCTTCATTACTGCAATTTCTCTTTCTCGGACTTCTTCAGTCATCTCACCTCTATGGCATTCCTCTGAACCTCTTCTCTGATCCTCCATGATCATCATGAATTTCTTACTCACCATGAGTTGCACTAGCCTCTGCAACAACAAGCTCTCTTGTTGCCCCTTACCTCACCAAGCTCTCCTCACTCAGTCTTTTGGTAAGTACTTGGTTCACTTCCTCTGGAACCTTTTGAGCACTCTCCTCTGCTCTTTCTCTAGGCTATCTCTTCAACTCACTTTCTCTTCAGGACACTGCAATTGTCCTCCCTATCCAGCCTTTAGCTGAATGTCAGGTTCACTGCCATCATCTTGTCTGCAACCATAAACTTCAATCATAATTTCAAATCAGAAAATCACCTCACCTGTAAGATCCTGCATGATCTTGTCCTCCATTGCAATCCTGTTCACTTGCAATTTTGTAGCTTGCATATCAATTTAAAAATCTGATCTTCCTTTCAATCATTCATCATACATTCAAAGAAACACACTTTAGTTTTCAACAAAACCTTCTGTCCTCATTCAGAAAAAACAAACATCTTCTATTTCAACAGAGCCAAGCTCTGATACCAAAATGATGCAGGGCCAACCCTGCATACCCAGAATCATCAAACATTGTTGTGAATGCATCTCAACATTTACACCCAAACTAAACCTTCAAGTCCGGCAATTCCCAACTCTCAATGCGGAAGCTTTATTTTTACAAATATAACAATGGTTACAAAAACCATTAGCATTCCCACTTCATCTGCATTCCAATTGTAATTAAAATCACACTTCACATTGATACTCCAACAAAATTACCCACCTAGAAATTCATAATAATATGAGAGCTTTTCTCTATTAAATTCAAACACTCAGATTTCATATGCGCTCTTCACTGGTTATCACTAATCACAAGTAAAATTTGGCCCATACCAAATTTCTAATATTTCGATCCTTTCAACATAACCATTCCATTCAACCTCATACTAAATATGCTACAGCTTTTAATGCAATTGTGCTTACCTCATAAACACCATGCAAATTCAATTGTGCCCTCTTAAAACGCAGAGTTATAATTCAGCTCCTCACAATAAATGTATGAACCAATTCAATGCCAATTCTGCTCTTACCAGATGTTCTATTTTAACACTAGTTTTTATCCTTACAGAACACCTTTCAATGCAGAGTACAACTGCAGACTCAATCTTAAAACGCAGTTCTGCTCATCATCCATATAAATCGAATTCAATGCTCTTGCTAACCTGTGCTACTGCAATTCATGAAATCGAATTGGAAATTAATTGAATTGAATCAACAATGCGTTCAAATGTAAATTAAACTCTACTTTCCACGCCTTCCTCAGACATCCAGCGCTCAAAAATTTACCCATATTTAACACAAATCGATATAAAAATCGATTCTTCCCAACTTTGCGCCATCAAATCACGACTTTTCCAGACTCAATTCTGCAATTCTGATTCAAACTCATATAACCCCTGCATTTCATAATTTGGTTCGACATTTATAACAGTTTTATTAAACAGATTATATAATTTCAAATCTTCCAAATCGAATTTCATTCGATTGTACACCGTCCAATCTTCAACACGACATTCCTGGTAACTTTGAGCTCTTAAAATCGATTTACAACATATTATGCCATGAGACTTCTCCGCCTCACAACCCATTCAGATCCAAACCCAAAACTATCATATAAATCAAATTAACATTCTGGAAAATAGAGTTTTAGTTTCTATAATTTAATTATGTTGTCTATTAACCAGTTCACTGTATTATATGGGTTTCCAGCTATAAGACAACGCTTATCAATTCTATTCAATTCTTCATTAAACCTTTTCAGACAAGGTTAAACGCACTCTAAATTAAGGATTGTGGTGCTCATATACAGTTTGATATCGATTTGCCTAATCGATACTCTTGTGAATGCCGAAAAGATTCAATTTCTTCCACACAAAAGTATACAACTTGATCCCTTAATGCAATGATATAAAATTCCGGAATTAACTAGGATTGAACCCAATTAATTCAAACCAACTTCATACCAATTTCTTAATACAAACTTGTTCATCTTGTCCAAGACTGAAAACGCATTGAATTATGGAATCTCTCTCATAAATTACACAACAATATATTACTTGTAAAACCAGCAACATACACTAATCAATCGATATTGAATTCTTCTTATACACCACTCAATGAATCAAAACACACAATTCTGAAAACACTTTTCAGATTAACAATGAAAATACTTACAAACTTTGTATTTGCCATATATTCAACTTTAATAGCCCTCCAATTGCTCGGAGGCTTCTAAGTAGAAAATATCTCACTACTCACACTCTCAATCTATTCAAGTGTATTTTTCTTCACAAAAACCACTCCTATTTATACACAAATAATGCATTTAATTCACTCAAAATATCTCTCCACCTAATCCTCAACTAATCTATATTTTAGGTGTGGACTCAACAAAGTCCCATACATAGGAATCCTAATCCCAAATTTTGCTCCTCATCTATTTCTCTCATATCCTTTTAATTAATAAAAGAATATTTACAAAATCCTCACTCCTCCAAATTATCTCCTATTTTATTAAAAATAACAAATTAATTAATTAAATAACAAAAATGTCACACCCCCTTTTCTAACATATTTACAAATGAAAAATGGCCTTGACAAACCCACCAGGGCTCGGGACAAACCCCTACTCCTCTTCACGTCCGGGTCGCACTTTATGGGGTAAAAACTGCGACCTGGGTAGTAGGTTTTGAGCAAAAACTGCGACCTGTCATAGGTTTGGGCTTGAAAAGTGTGACATGTCAGGGAGGGGTTTTTCTGTGCTAGTTTTTGGCTGAGCACTAGGTTTTTATGATGAGATACAATAGTTCCTATCTGTATACTCACAAATATGATGATTTTGTGCAGATATGGCAGAATTACAAATCAACTAGAGGGACCTAGGTGCATTATAGTCAGAGATCCAGGAGGATCAAGGTGTTCGCAGTGCATTGGCCAGGTTTGGGTTCTGAATTTTGTGGAGAACCCTTTGATGAGAGCTGGAGAGCCCTTATTGGCCTAGATTATTAGCTATTGGGATTCAAACCATGAGGTCTTTATAGTGTAGGGGCACCGGATTGAGTTGACGGTCGAGGATATATATTTCCTCACTGGTCTCCCACCACTTGGGATGGTAGGGAATACTCAGCTAGTATTACCATAGGGGCGAAATATCATATAGTTTTTAGAGTGCCATTTTCGACCAGGTCTCCAAGTCAAGGGGACTTGGATACCCATCATGGATTTGGAGAGGTTAGAGACCCATGCTGTGGCCACAGCGGTGCTGTGGATCCTGGGAAACCAGGCACTCCATCACATCACCAGGGGGTAGATGATGCTTGTGGAGAGTGTTTTGAGTGGGGTCTACTATGGGTGGCCCCATATGATGCTGTCATCATTTAAATGACAGTTATCGCTATGCAAGTGGCAAGTGAACCATGACTGTGCATATGGTATAGTTTTGTGCTCGTTCTTCCTTGAGAATACCCCGACACTTCAACCTCGCATATAGTTCCAAGAAGGGGGCCTGAGAGAGCCTAGGATGCATCGGTGGGGGCGACTAATATGCAGAGGAGGAGGTGGGGTGGTGGGATGGGTGTTCCGACCCAAGTTCTTTGTTCATTGGGATCAGATGCCACTATATATAGACGACTATCCCTATAGTGGGATGAGTTATTGTGGAGACTTGGATCTGCCACTGCCGCCTAGCCGAATATGGGGGTCGGATGGTAAGTAAAAAATTGCTAACCTTTTATGTGTATGTAAAGTTATAGAATATTGTATGTGGTACTGATTATTTCACTTTTGGTATTCCAATATAACACCGGTAAAACTAGCTGGGTATATGGGATGACCTGCAGTATCGGGGACCATAAGACCTAGTGGACCGAGGGAGCAAAAAAATGAGGATGCAACAACCCTCTTGGAGGACATCCATCATAGATGTGAGAGGCTTCTGACTGGTGTTTCAAAGCGCAGCTGGAAAGACTTAGATGACCAGTACATAGAGCCATGTATTGGTCTACCCTCTGAGTGGCGAGGGGTCATGCGACACATGGCGGTGGCTGGACAGGGTATGTGTGATCTATGAGTTGCGGGAGAAGATCCATTGGCTTGGGATCCTCTAGATAGTTATTAGTGTGTAGGGGCAGGTGGTGCCCCCAGTTTTGAGTTTTGTAACATGATATGGACATGTCATATGTATCAGAGTGGATGGACTCTAAAACATTGTATAGGACACATATTATGGATATGCATTGTTTTGATATTTTTATGTTATTATCTTGTGTTAAATGCATGTGTTAAATTCCAATCTAGAATATGGTTTGCAATGCTATATACATAGTGATTTTGTGCTCTAGGTACATGACTAAATGTAATGATTTCAAATTCACGCATCAAAAGCTTCACTCGTAGATATCTTCTAAAAAGGATAGGATTATGCACACGATAGACACCATTCAATTGCATGACAAGAAGCAGGGAATATAAATGAAAATGAAGGTGAAGGATGTTATGTGAAATGGAATCGGCTAATAAACCTCTCACTGCATCATATTTGGCTTGATTATTGGTAGTAGTACCAATGCATACACCATTCAAGAGAACAAGTGAATGCAAGGGGATAAAAATGGCCCAACTTGCCGAGGCTAGATTCTGGGAGTAGCGACTTGCACCATCGATGAAGCCCATATAAGGTGTGGATGGGAGATCCATATGAAAAGTGCCACAAGACACTAATTGGGAGGATGATGAAAAATGCTGGCACCTGAGCACAAAGTAGAAATCGAACACACTCTGCGGGAGGGAGTGATCTGGATAGGATGTCTACTACTCACACATCGACGATGAGGTGGAGTGTGGGAGCTACTGGAGGTGTAGCTTGTGCTCAAGCCATGAAAGTAATCATAGGCACAGATGGTTCCATCCCATTTATGGGCGGGACAGATGAATTCAGGGGTGGACATGGCTTCCATGATGTCATCATCACAATAGAAGATGAAGTGACTGGAGAAAGGGAGACCACATGACATGGTGAAGCTACCTGACTCATCATCATGAGAAGAAAGGTTCACATGCGCATCGTCATGGGGGATGACGTAAGAACAGGTAGATAAGGGATCTACTAATGTTGAGCCCAGGGTGATCACTGAAGGGAGGTCAAGTGAAACAACAAGGGAATATTGAAAGGGAGCTTCCACCAAGGGTCTCATGGATGATGAAAGGTAGAGGATGGTGGCCACAGGCTCTGTCATTTTGACATTAGGAGGGGAAATTTCAATGGGAGTGGCTAAATCCTTAGTCTGGCCTCCAACATACTGCACAAGTATGGGAGAGGTGGATTGGTTTTGTTCAATCTCGTACTCCCGAACTACCTCTAAAGAGGTGCGGTAATGCGTAAGGCAGGGACAATGGTGGGAATAATTTCCATGGAGATCACACAAAGCACAAGGTTGGTTTGTGTGAATAGTTTTAGGATTCTTGGCTACAGTCGAGGAAGAAAGAGAGACTTTAGGGACCATAGATTCAGGGAATGCAACTTTAACCATGGGCTTGATACGGGGTAATTCAGGACAGTTATGGGTGGCATGGCTGACTACATCACACAAGGCATAGGGCTTTGTGGGTGAGGGAGGTGCAGGGTCTGTCGGGGCAACCTTGTCCTTAGAGGTCCTCTTGCGAGCTTTTCCCTTCTTACCCGAAGCAGTCACAATAGGAGGGGTTTCCTGTTGAGGTGGTTGAGACACTGTTGCAACAGGGGAAGTCATGGGGACTGGTTGAACCAGGGTCAAAGAAAGATAAGGTTTGGGTTGACCACGTGGGGTAGCAGCTAGAGGATCAAGGTACCAAATGGGAATCCCAAGGGTCAAGTTAGGAAAGCTAGGGTGGCCATGACAGGTGCCGTATACACTCTTGGTGGGGGAGCTAGGAATGGAATCTGACCAGAGGGGTAATGGCCAGGCGGGACAGCTCCTAAATGGTTAAGGCCTAGAGGAACCGTTCCAGGAGGATAAAGAGGCTCATGAATACCATCTAAAGGGCCAAGAGGAGGAGGTCCAGAAGGCTGAATCGAAGGGCTAGGAGTACGCTGTGGAGGGCGAGGAGGCTGCTAACTTGCCCAAGCGGGCCGTTTGAGGGTAGCCCAAGACGATTGCATCATGTAAACATTCGATGAGCTAGGATCAGAGACAGGAGGAGGAAGACCAGGGAAAGTTCCAAGCAATGAGGAATATTTGTAGACTTCGAGTGAGACACTGGTCAAAGGATCGACGATTTTCTTGTTGGTCACTGAAGAGATAGTGGACTCAGGGGAGTCCTGAGAATTTGGTTCGTAATATGTCAACTGGTCAATGGTGACTATATTTTCATTGTGAGGGAAGGAAATCTTGTGGTGGACCGCGGAAGGGACAAAAAAAATCAATAAGTATAGCTACGACCCAATAGAATGTTGTAATCTAAGGGGGAATCTATGACTTCTACGTCAACGCAAACAGTCTTTCCTGCAAGAGTAATAAGATAATTGTGGAATAAGCCAATGGGCTGGGAGGCGTGGCCATCCCACGCTCAGAGAGTGATCATGGAAGGAGCCAACTTAGGTGATCCGAGTTGCTTCCAAACTGAATTAGACATCACACAGGTGGATGCCCCCTCATCAATAATGCACTGGGAAACGTTGGCGTTCTAGATCTTGAATGGGATTTGGAAGGCAACGGAAGCAAGGAGAGGAGGATGTTCTGACCGGTCAACATCAAAGACAATCAATCGATCATCAGAAGGATCTACAGTGCCCATGGAAGATAGTATAGCTTTTCGTTGTGAAGGGCACGACTGGAGGAGTTCCAGCATTGAAATGGTAGCAGGAGATTGTGCCAAATCATCTACTATGCTATACAAATGGGCGGATTTTCCAGAAGCAACATTTTGGCATAAGTGGTCCTTTAGGGATCTTGGTATGAACCTCTACGTTAGGCTAAGGGATTTGCAAGGGACCATCAAGTGTCGAAAGAGGCTCCATAGAGATCGAAGGAGGTGACTCGAGGATAGACGTAGCGGGAGGCTTGTTGTATAGATGGGACCGAGTCTGAAGATTGATGTCTACGGTTAGAGGTTGAGTAGCCATCTGTCCTTTAGGTGGTTTGGTAGCCACAAATCCTTGCTGAGGGAAAGGATCAGTAAGCATAGCCAGTTGACTAGGTGTAGCACTGGGAGGGACGGAAGGGGAGGCTTGTTGTCCTTGCAATGTTTATTGAGACTCCAACAGCTACCACATATATGGTAAAAGAGGAAAATCATGCATATAATGACCATAAACACCACAAAAAGAACAAGGCTTGTTCATGCGAACAAGCCTGTCCTGCTTGGGCTAGGTTCCCTGTTGCTGGTTAGTAGTGTTAGGAGCATTATTTTGAGGATTAGGTCCAGGATTACCAGGAGCATAATGATTTTGAGTGCCTTTCCTCTTCTTTTTGGAGGGAGGAGGATTAGTCATGCCCTACTGTGCATACACCTGCCCCTGAGGGGGCAGTGGCTGCTATTACGGGGGTTGAGAAGGCAAGGGAGGAGGTAGTGCTAATGCTGGAGGAGTTGGAGCACTAGGATATGGATACGGATAATAAGGAGGTTGGGTAATAGTGTGGTAAACAAGAGGTTGGGAAAAAAGAGGAGGCATGCCATATCCTGGATATGTGCTATGGGAGGGGGAAAAGTGCAGGAGGTGCTGGCCCCCGCAAGGAAAACCATAGCCCATGGGAGGTTGAGCCTATGGATTAGAGAGAGCTCCAATGATACCGTCAGCAGCATGAGATGCCCCCAGTGCATTGGCACCACTAGTTCTGGGAAGATCAAGTAGAATGGTATAAACATAACCTGACTGAGCATAGATCAGGTCATATTTTAACGCAATTTGGAGAGCGGCTTCTTCAGTTTGAGGAAAGTGCGATGCGAAATCTTTTCAGATAGGTGGAAAAATAGATCTAAGGAACCAGTCCATGTAGACATGGTATTTGAAGGTAGGAGCTCAACAAAGGCTCTTTCTTCTTCACCATTCCTGGACATGGTCGGATCGGCGAGTCGCAGACGATTGACGAAAATAAGTCAAGAGTTTGGTACTAGTGTCATAATGAAGGGGAAGCTGGAAGTAAGACAAAAAAGCCTGGGCAATAGTTGCAAAGGTGGTATGAGAGGAAGGGGCCTGATCAACATACCACTTAGAAGCTTCCCCTATAAGCATACGTTGGAACAACCGAAGATGGACAGAGTCATTGGTAATGGACTTAGACGAACACCACATGTGGAAATATCGAACATGATTTGTCAGATCTTCTCTAGCAAGGCCTTTAAACTTTGGGATGTCGGAAGGGAGCTTCGTCAGCATAGTAGGCCAACTAGCATCATGGTGTATAGGGTCTTTTATCAACTGGTCAAAATCGGGGAGGCCGAGGCTTGCCATGAAGTGGAGCAAGGGCACAACCGAGGTAGTGTCCGTTGCGGTCCCAATAGTGGTATTCCCAGCATGAGGGCCGGGGTTACCACTAGCGTTAGGTCCTGCACCAGACATGGTGAAGGTGTCAGGGGGAGAACTAAAGGTGGAACAAGAAGGAGAACCCAAAGGACCAGAAGAAGAGTCAGTGTTCAGACTCAGTGGAGGACTAACTCAAATCCTACGTGGAGGAGTAAGTCTTCCTACTGGAAACTAAGGATGAAGGCCAAGAAGTCTTTGGGATAAATGCCTTGGTGGCACAATGGTGACAAAAAAAACACTACACAAAGGAAAAATAGACCAACAAGGGCAGGGAGGTGCAAGATCAACCGATTACAATGTCGAAACAAGGGAAGAGAGGTGCAGGATCAATTAATTTCAATGTTTTAGAGTCTTTTCTTGGCGGTGTTAAACAAGCCCTTTTTCACTTAGGTTGTTTGTGTGAAGTGTGTAAATTTTAATTTTTGAACCCAGACTTTTGTAGAGAAAAAAGAAAAAGTGTGTTGTATATCTATAAATAAACCTGCAAATGACAGTATATAAGCCTGTAAATATAGAAAATCAACAACTAATAATGCAATAATATTAAACCCAAGGAGGTGAGTCTCTCAACAACTAGTCTATAGGTGAGTAAAAAAAACTAATCCAAACACACTAAAGAAAGCTGATAGATCTAAGGTCAGGAGGGGCAGGGATCTAAAGGACAAAATCTGTTGGGAAGTGGTGCAGAAAACAACAACAAATCAGAGGAAAAATTGTTGTAAAAGAGGTGGAAAAATGCTATCTCCTGGAGGGAAATGGAGTGAAACCTAGAGGAAAAACCAAGAAAAGATAAATGAGGTGATTTGGATGGATAACAAGATGATATGAAGTGGATATGAAGGTGAGGTATCAGATCTGAAAAATGGCTGAAGACTGAAATTTCAGACAACCTACAACAGAAAAAACTTTTTTACAAGAAGTGGAGGGTACTAAAGCCTTAGGGGGCTAGGTTCCCACTTAGTTGAGAAAAAAATAACAAGTATAGTTCCAAAACGGGCAAAGATGGAGGTCAGAAAACCCTGAATAGAGGCTCAGAAAAACCTAGAAAGCTTTTAGAAAAACTCCTACAAAAAATCCAGGTCACAATTTCTAACCTGTTTTCACCAAAGGTCATATTTTTTGGGCTAATTCCCAATTCCTGAAGCTCCGGGTCACAGGTTTTGGGCCAAAAAGTGTAACCTGCACTTCTGGCACTCTCGGCAGTAGATTTCAGAAAAAAGTGTCGTCTCAGTTGTGGCTGATATCTGTCACCTACGCAAGAGGTTCGAAAACACACGGAAGTTAGAATTTTTATCATTTTAGGGTTTTATAGGTTAAAAACAACATCGATAAAAGAAAATACAGAGGCTGAATAAAAATCCTAGGGTATGAAGCAACTGGATATGCAAGGATAAGAAAAAAGACAGAGGTCATAATCATAAACCCATGTGGAGTCACCAGTTGTTAGCATGAATCTTAATTCCAAGTGTACGAAAAAATACCACTTTAGCTGTGCATAAAAAACAACCCTAACAACAAAGATAACTGCCAATATATTTATATCTGTAGTTAGGTGATCAAGATAAATGTAGCAAATATCTAGATCTATGGATCAAAAGACATTAAGCAGTAGAAAAAACAAGATTTACTACATGCATCCAATAGACAAGACAAGAATATGTTGAATTAATTTTGTATTAATGGCACCTGGGAGGAAAACACAGAAGGGTGTTACCATTTCTCCTCAATGGGATGGGTTCTTGTAAGTCCTTAGCACTTCAAATCTAAAATTCCTCTCTCTTGATGGTGTAGAAAATCCAGACAAAAATGGCAGCAAAATATGACTATAATGGTGGATCAAAGTCAGACCAAAAGTATATATCTAGAGTGATCTTTAGGCAATATAAGGTGGTAAATGAATGGGAAAACCCTTCTATTTATAACAAAATATTGATTTATTCTAGATATTGGTGCATAATTAAAATATTATTAACCAAATCAAGATCCAACTTTTATGGAATATTTTATTATATTTGTTGGAGGGAAAAGGAATTTGACTTGGGTCAAATCCCTTTATTTGTAAATAATAAATAAATAAATGATTTATTTATCATTTTAAGGATGTGGTTGAGTAATAATCAAATTTTTGGAGAGGTAAATCCCCTCCACAAACAGAGGTGATCCCTACCATCCTAGATTAGGTCTAGCAACAATCAGTCACGCAGTGACGTAGGTCTCTAGTTACAAAAACGATAAAACATAACGAGTTGCATACCTCAAGTCCTACGCAATGGTCATTGAAGAAAGGATGATGCTTCCTGTCCTTCGCTTTGGTAGATCATGATCCTTCCTCTTAACATGTCTGGACACCTACACACATGCAAAGAAACACAACGATACACAACATAGAATCTAAATCTTGTAACCATACATCAGTCAGAGAGGATGTAATTCATTGCATCAAAGACAAAGACACATGAATGAAACCATAATCAAAGTCGATTATCATTTATAATAACAAAGGAAATATACAACCAAAATCTCTGACGTTGGATCTTCCTTCGGCAGGGCTGAAAACGGACCATGTCTCAATGAAGCTCGTCAGAAATGGGACAAAGCTCCCTCTCTTCAGCTTGGCTCTCAAAGGTTGTCTGGCGATAGTCTCCTTGCTACAGATTCAGCTCTTGCTTCTAGGACTACTAGCTTGTTAAGGGAAAAGGGCAAGCTTATATAGATGGTGGAAGGGGATTTGGGATCCCTACAATTTTGGGATTGGCCCTTTCCTAAAGGAATCTTCCATGATTGGTGGAAATCAACCTCCCATACATGGAGATCCGAAGCTAAACTTCCCAACTCATTTTAGAGACTCGTTCAGGAGTTTTTTGGAATCAAACTTCTACCATTTATTTTTAATAAAAAATCCTTATTAAGCTTGGTGCAAGCAAGACACTAGGATAGAGTGCTAGTTGGTGTGCCCTCTTTGGTGGATTTTCCCCATTGGCGCGAGTGCTGAACTGGCTAGTCGCGCCAAGGCCAAAAGATCAGTTTTTAGGGTTTTTCCAAGGAAACTTTCTTTAGAGGAATGATTGTACTTATCAAGGGGGATGCCATGAAAGTGGTTTCAGGTTATGTCACTGCTCACAGGTCACGGAAAAATCCCTCTAAAGTGCGGGATGGGGAATTGCAGGGATGGTGACGAATTACTGTGTAACAGATGCCCCTTAAAGCGTGAGGCCCGAGAGAGAGAGGGGGGTGAAATGCTTTATGAGAACTTGCCCAACTGAAAACACAGCTGTTAGAAAACTTGCATCCAAGTACAACTGATATCTCAAATACATGATATGTGGTATGGGCGCAGCCATCCATAATAGAGTATACAATAATCAGGATCCAAGGCATGGACACAGCCATCTAGAAAGGATCAATAAGTAGACTTAGGTATGGTCGCAACTATCCAATCAATGATTCATGTAACTAATCATGATAATCCACAAAAATCCATAGCCTGGATTCCATCAGACAAAACCCATTGTCTTGCGCTCTATCTCGACCTGAATAGAATACAAGTTCAAGCATGTGAATATGTGAGCTGGCATCGAACATGCAAGAACATCATCTGATTACCAACCAATAATGAAAGCCGTTAACAGACACGAGAGGAACCATCAATAAGGGTGATGGCCCTCAAGGTAATATAGGTACAATCCATGGAATGTGAATAGTGAGATGGCGTCGAACACCCGAAGAATCATTCGATCGAAGGCAAATGATGAAAACCTTGTGTCGAATGCGAAGAACCTGCCATTGAGGCATGCAGATTCCAAGGTACTAGAAGGGAGTCTCTAAATCAGCTTCCTGGATAATGAGCTTAAGTTGACAGGAAGTGACCTTGATCAAAGGTGGGCCATAGTGTTTCCCACATCATCGAGGAAAGATAGAGGAACATGATGTTTGTGAGTCAGGATTAGATGAGAATCAGAGGAGGGTTGAAACTGCAGAGGTAAACTTCTCTTGAACATATTGGCGACACGACACTGGATTTGGTAGTATTTGACATCAAAATATCTGAGGTCATGATGACGAGGCAAAGAGAAGATGAGAGGTAAAAATGAGAACCAAAACCCATGGAGGCAAGCAGAAAATGAGATGAGATGTCCCCAACCCAACACGAATGCATACGAGTGCCATGTTCAAGAGCGACATACTGCCGACACAACGATGGTACTGGTTTCATTTTTCCCCACCATTTCTAGCAAGTACCCCAATTATTTTTTAAAACAAGCTTGAAGGGGATAGCATATGCTTGCGATATAAGTTTTTCCTTCAGACAAATCCAACCTAGTACATTTAACAAGCCCTAGGAAGAAGGAACTCGAGTATCGTCATTACGATGGAATCTGATGTCATCAGGTTTTAACGAGTCTGAAAAAGGAAGAACTCGGTGTCTTTTCATGTTTAGAGAGTTTGAAAAGACATCAAAAAATTAAACTCCAAAAGCCCCTTTTCGTAGATAGTTCCTCAGATCTGAAAAGGTAGAAAACTGTGTCTGAGAAAAATTCCTAGTCACAATAGGCTAGAGTATTCCTTTTTTGTAAATAATCCATCCCAGACCGAAAAAGGGATAAACGTATACTGGGTAGATGTCGTTTCGCATCCAATTTAATGAGATCAAAATGAAAAGTGACTCAGCAATATTTTCATGTTTAGAGAGTCAGAAAAGAGCTGAAATATGACTCCAGTAGTGAATTTTTTGTGTTTTTACCGAGTCTGAAAAAGTATAAAATACAACTCGCATCATCATCCTAGTCGCGTGAAAACCTCTTGCTGCACAAGAAAGCAAGTGTAAAACCCATTTTTCGACAAAATATAATAAAATATTGGAAAAATAAGCTTCAATACCCAATCTAATCTTGAAAAGTTATAAATATGACAAAAATAGTAAAAACATATTTACTTTTACTTTTTACCTCTTGTGGAGAGCAACAATGATTTTTTCCTATGCGAACTTGTGGCAACGATTGTGGACGATCCAGTGCACCATTTCAGTTCTTGTTTTTTCCAGGTAAGAGGCACCTCCCTTAGCTATGTTTTAATCAATTTTTTATAGGACTCCACTGTGATTTGGGATCCCTAAGGGGATATTTGCAAATTTAGGGCTCACCCAATTAGCGTGGGTATGGGGCACAGACCCAAGCCAATTGGCTCCTTTTTGCAAAGGGGTTGCGCTAGTTGGTGTGACTGTCAGAAAAACAGTCGCGCCAATGGTGCAACCTAAATTTCCACTCAATTTTTTCAAAAAATGAACCAATCAATTGGATTTTTGAGTGTTCAAGGGATCTAATGAAGTGTTTGTGACCATTTTGGTGCAGGTACAAAGCCATAATGGTGATCGAATGGAAAGAAAAGGAGCATAGTGAAGAAGATGAAATGACCATGGAGAACGAGCAATGTATGAACACTCTCTGGGATTGCAGCTTAAAAAAGTTCTTCTTGACACCATGTCTCAGGGCACAACCTGAATTGCTGCAGTACTTGATCAGTATTTGGGATGAGAACGACGAGAAGTTTAGGCTTTGAGACCAAGTGTTGGAGCTTGAAGTATCCGATGTTTACTTCATAACTAGACTGTCTCATAGAGGTCCAGTGCCAATCTTGATAGGTACTAGGCCATCTGCTGAAAAAATGTCAATGGTGATGGAAAGAGTGTGCCCAAGGGCACGAACCGGATCAAGTAGTGGGAAGGTCGACATCCACATGGTTCTCGATCTAGCAATCAGGGTGGTGCTCCATACCATTACGTGGGCTACGGGGTCACAGGCACCGCATGAGGCTACTAAAACACAGCTCCTACTAGCATCAGAATGCATGAAGCCGACATTATTCGATTAGGCCACTGCCATAACAATGAACATCAAACAGCAGTTGATGAAGTGTAAGAAGACCAAATTGAAGCAGTTTGGGTATGGATATATCTTGGTTTCATTCATCCTCGAATGGTTACCAATATTCCAGGGCCAGGGGGAGATAGTCACCGATCCACCGTTGAGAGAGCCACGAATGGCTCGATGGGCAGCTATGATGCCCAGAGTAGGAGGGGACCAACAAATTTCATGGAGGTCTGAGTTCTTCGTATGGCTTCGGCGACAGCTGATCATCATAGAGGACTGGCCCTATGCCGATATCGAATTCACAGGAGACCCAGATATTCCACTATTGGAGGGAGAAGACTGGGATGAGGAGCTGGGTAAGACTCTTTTTGATTTTATGTATTTTATGATTTTTCAGGTTATACATGCATTTCCTAATAAAAAATCCTATGTGTATGCATATGTTGGCCTAGAGAGGCCCACCGAGATATCATCGATCGCACGGAGGACCCCTCTCACCTATGACCCTCAAGGCGAGGGTGGCGAGGGGAGTGAGCTAGTCCAGAACTTGGAGGGAATCCCCCGTGCGATCCCAGATTATGCTCACCTAGCAGACGTCCCATTGGCTTATCAGAGGCACACCGTGGGGGTGCCTAGTCGCCTTCATCATTTACTGAGGTGATTGGTGCGGGAAGTGACATGCTACCATGAGCACCATGCTGAGTAGTCATCTAGGCTTTTCATTTTCACATTTTTGAGAGACATGTTATTTCCAGCTATTATTAAAATAGACATGTATATTTTTTGAATTTTATGTGATGCACAGAAACTACAAACATTTCGACACACACACACACACAAATATATATATATATATATATATATATATATATATATATATATATATATATATATATATATATATATATATATATATATATATATATCTATATATATATATATATCTATATATATATATATATATATATCTATATATATATATATATATCTATATATATATATATATATATATATATATATATATATATTTCTAGATGGATCTTTTTACATATGATGATGTTTTTTACAAGTTGCATAAATGTCTATCTAAAACCATGTTAGCTACTGCATCTATTAACGCATTCATGTTTCTGGGCATATGTTGATATGTAATGTAATCAAAATTTCTTTCCAGTAAATTAATACATAGATACATTCGTAAAATGGATGGGTTCCTAACCGAATAATGACCATTGAGTTGTAACACTACAAGCTGTGAGTCCATATATACAAGTAATGCATGAATACCGAGGTTAACAACCTCGTTCAATAATTCCAAAATGGCACTATATTCTGTGACATTATTTGTGGTAGGCCCTAGACAAACACCTTGCAAATTGATTAACTCACCAGCAGGATTGTAGATTACCCAAGCTACCAAGGACAGATTCCTAGTACTATGAGAGGCACCATCCCCGAAACCGACAAAAGCAGTAGTAGACATCTGCACAATCAGGAATACCCAATCAGCAGAAAGACGCTTACAAATCACACCACACCACACATGTACAAAAAATGAAATCACTCACTTATGTACACACACCACATAAGAATAATTCAAGCATATTACTTCTTCAGGTACTGCCCATTTCTAGGTTGCGCCAGAGGAATACCTTCATAATCGATTAGCTCATAGGCCCCATTTTTTAATACATGTTTTACGATATAGGGCCCATGCCACATGGGCTAGAATTTTCCCGCTCCAATGTTATCATGTGCTTGGTCATATAAGAGGACGAGGTCCCCTTCGATGAAAGAATGTGGAGAAACTGTTTGATCAAAATGAGCCTTAACTCGCTTTTTATTTGCCTCGATAACCAAAGTAGCCAAGCGGTGAGTTTTGTCCAGTAATTCCAAGTACAGGAGACGTTCTTCCTCCAGGGAAGTGTCGGGCAGTAATTCCACAGCCAACTTCAGTGAAGGGATCTCACATTCAACTAAAAGAGTCACTTCCAGACCATACACCAATTGGAAAGGTGTGAATCCAGTTGCACTCTTTACATATGTTTGATAGGCCCAGAGAGCTGAGAAAAATTGGAGATGCCAATTGGAGTTGTGAATACCAATCATTCGTTGAAGCATCATGACCAGTACTTTGTTCACCGCCTCAACCTGGCCATTCGCCTGAGGGTAGTTTGGCGTTGAGCTGTCATGATGCAAGCCCAACTTTGATTTCAGCTCTACCATCATGTAGTCCCAAAAATGAGTGCCATGATCGGTGACGATGGCTTGAGGAACTCTGAAATGTGTAATTACATGGTTGAAACTGAATTGAGTGACTGTCTTACTGTCGGTAGCTAATGCAGGCATCGCCTCAGCCCACTCAATGAAGTAGTCCATGGCAACAATTATATAAGCATGCCCTCCGGTTGAGTGATGGTTACATGTCATAAAATCTATGCCCCATTTGGAAAAAGGGCCTACGGTAATGATAGGATGCAAAGGTAAGGGTGGCGTACGCATTTTGCGCTGAAAGACCTGGCACGCATGACATTTTCAAATTGCAACAATATAGTCTTAGAATATAAACGGCCAGAAGTAACCCGCACACAAAATCTTTTGGGCGATAGCATATTAGGACATGTGACCACCACAGGCACCACTGTGATATTCATTCATGAATTTCTTAGCTTCTTCCAGGGTCAAGCATCGGCGGAGCACAAAATCAACTCCGACACGATACAAGGTATCTCCGACAATGCGATATGGTTGATATTGATGCTAAACACGACATCGAGCATCCTTCATCAACTCGGACCGAAAAGTGGATGTCTGAAGGTACATAATTATTTCACCATACCATGGATCATGAGTGATGATAAGAAAGAGTGTTTCATCCGGGATATGATCCTCAGATTGGGATGGAACAGAGTCTATCAAGAGAGAGCAGATAAGATCAGCAAAAACTAATGATTTTGTCGATTCGGAAGTGGTGAACTCCAAATCGAACTCCTAAAGGATAAAAATCCATTTGGAGAACTTACCCCCTAGAAATTGTAGAGACAAGATGTATGTCATGGGGTTGCAGTTGGAAATCACAGTTACCGTACGCAACAGGATGTAATGGAGGAACTGCTGAAAGGCCTGGACTGCGGCAAGCGTCAACTTCTCGATGTGGGCATAACGCATTTTAGTGTCAATAATATTCCGAGACAGATAGTAAACAACACGTTCATTCCCATCGTCGTCATCCTGTACTAAAACCATGGCTATCGTGCTAAATGCAACGGCAAAATAAAGGGTAAAGTCATGATGATAGTCGAGAGGACATATTAACGGAGTGTTGATGAGAAATTTCTTAAGTTTTTCGAAGGATTGCTGGGAAATATTGTCCCAATGGAAGGGAACGTCCTGTTTCAGAAGTCACGTAAACACCTTGGCCACTTCTGCATAGTTCGGAATAAAGCAACGTAAGGAGTTGGCTTTCCCCTGTAGACTCTAAATTTGATGCAACGAGGATGGGGATGGGAGGTTAATGATGGCCTCGACCTTGAGGGGGTCCAGGTGAATTTCATCTTTGGAGACGATGAATCCCAAAAGATGACCAGAATCCATGCAGAAGATGCACTTGTGAGGGTTAAGCCTGATATTGTAACGTCTGCAGCGGAGGAAAATTTCGCGGAGCTGTTCAAGATGGTCCTTGCGCCAAGCTGAGTGAGCCGGAAAATTGTCTAGATACGGCTGGACAATGTGACATATGTCATGAAAAGCATAGGACATAGCATGCTAGAAGGTGGCTCCAATGTTTTTTAAGCCGAAAAGGAGCTTCTTGTAAGCAAAAATGCCCCACGAACAGATAAAGGTAGTCTTATGTTGATCAATGGGTAAAATATTAATTTGATTATAACCTGAGAAGGCATCCATAAGGGAATAGATCTCACTCCCCGCGCAGTCATCGATGATTTGATCTATAAAGGGAGTGGGGTAATTGTCCTTAGGACAAGCATGATTGATGTCTTGGTAGTCAACACAGACCCGAATAGTGCCCTGCTTATTATCTACAGGGACGATATTAGAAACCCATTCTGTGAGTGGAATTGGATATATAAAGCCAACATTAAGAAGTTTTTCAACTTCTGCCTTTATAGTTGTGGCTTTTTGGGGATGCACTAGGCATAGATGCTGACGCACGGGCTTCGCACCTGGATAGTATGAATTTCATGCACAACTATGCTGGGATCAATCCCAGGCATCTCTTCATAGGACCATGCGAAAACATCTCTGAATTTGCGAAAAAGTCTCGTGTATACTTGAATCTCTTCGGGAGAACAAGTAACTCCCACGTGAATGTTCTCGATGACCCTTGGTTTGACGGAGATGTTGATAGGCATGGTTTGTGTGATGTTACTTATATTTCCCTCCGAAAGAACCTCATGGATCAATATTGGCATTTGGAGAGGTGAAGTGGGAACCTAAGATGCGAAGCCCTCTAGACAATTAGACATTGCCCCCAGGCCAAGCACGAATGAGGAATGATGATTTCCATTGCTCCATGGTAGATCTTCAAGAGACATCATTTCAATGATAGCTTCATCAGAGGGGAATACTTCTCTTAAAGGATCGGGCGAATCTGCATCGCCGAGCCAAGGGGATTGAGAATATACATCTAGATCCATGCTCAAAGGAGAGTGTTTAGACAGAGGAGGATCTGATGCAGTGACAATCTCACAATAATTGATCTCAACTGGAGTCAAAGGCATTGATTCTCCAAAAGAGGTCACCTGTTCAGGCAAAGGGATGATCCAAGGGTCGTCTGACCTAGAGATATTGTTAACTTGAATGGTGTGCGGTGGTGGCACGAGAAAAATACCCATGAGGACGGGGTCCTTGAAAAGACTAGGTCCTAAACTATCGGGGGGATTTGGAATTTGGTCCATGTATGGTACGTTGTTCTTGGAGGATGAGGTGAATAAAGACAACTGATCGACAGTGATAATTTTTCCCTCATGAGGAAACTTCAGAAGCCGGAAGAGGGTGGACGGAATGCATAGCATGGCGTGGGTCCAGCTACGACCAACAAGAAGGCTGTACTTGAGATTGGCATCAACCACTTATACTTCTACATTGACTATATTACCTTGTAACATGATCAGAAAACTCTCGA
Source organism: Pinus albicaulis (assembly GCA_034641835.2). NCBI lineage: Eukaryota > Viridiplantae > Streptophyta > Pinopsida > Pinales > Pinaceae > Pinus > Pinus albicaulis. The sequence goes on from CM076570.1 coordinate 548,562,645, forward strand.
GAACACCCAAGGGTTTTGATTCCCTACCATCAAATGCCTCTAGGGCATTGGGAGATGAAGTAAGAGATGGAGAGCCAATGGCTTTCCAGCAGGCAGATGAAATAACACAGGTGGAAGCACCTTCATCCACAATGGCTCTATGAATGTTGAGGCCGTTGATACTGACTTGTACAACGGGAGCGATTTGATGCGGAAGTGATTGCAAACAACAGAGCTTTCCGTTGCGATGGGAAAATTTGAAGCACTTCCAACACAGACATTGCAAAAGGTGCCTATGCCAAATCCTCAACAATGCCGTAGTGCTGAGCAGCACGGGCGTTTGGATTATAGGAAGATTTTCGAAGAACACCTTTGGAAGGTGGCCTTACAATGGGTTCAGCGATGGGCTTCTCAATTTCTAAAGGACCAAAGATAGGTGGGGGATGTGGGCCATCAATGAACTCCTTCCCATCTGCCTGGCGTGATCCAGCATAATCCTTCGAACGAGTAGCAATCAAAACAGGTGCAGCACCATTCATCATAAAAACTTGGGACCCAAATGGTGCAGATGGTGAAGGCTGCTTAACCATCTGGGTCTGCTGAGATGGGAATGGTTCTTTGAGAACTTCCAGAGTCCCTTTTAAGCCTTTCAAAATTCGACTAACCTCGGATCATCGAGGACAATATTTGGTGTAGTGGTCTCCTTCATAGATCAGGCAGGGGTACTTTGGTTTCCGTTGGGAACCATCATCAGCACGAGGTTTGGAGGATTCAAGTTTTGGGGCATCATATTTGGATTTTCCTTTGCCCTTCTTCTTCCTTCTGGAGGTATTTTCCATAGGATTGGCCTGAACAGCATTGACCTCCACAGTCTTACTGGAATCCAGAGGGGCGGGAAGAGCAGAATTATTGGAAGAATTCGACTTCTGCTTCCCATTCGAGGACTTCCGAGAAGTCTGAGAAACAGAACCAATAACACCATCCACTGATGGTGTAGTTGGTGATTTAGATGTCCATGGCCATGGGGCATCATTCAAGATATCATATAACGTGCCAGACTGAGAGTACACCAAATTGAGGTACTGGGCATGAGCGATGGCTTGCTTTTCAATTACACATGCCCCCATAGTAATATCTTGAGCGATCTTGTTAACAAAGGAAGTAGTGAACCAATGAGTTAAAAGCTGATCAGGAATATCAAACTTGATTAGTCGACGATGACGTCGCCACTCATGAATATGATCAGATATGTGAGTGGATTTATCCTACTTTAGAGAAGTCAGGAGGTGCGTCCTGGCTTCATAACGAACCAGTAACTGGAAATTTGTCAAAAAATCCATAGCAAGAGTATTAAAATATTGAAATATACTGCGGGGTAGTTCTATATACCACTTAGCAGCAACAACGGTAAGAGTGCGCTGTAAAAGACGTAGATGAATCGAATCATCCACCCAAGAGTTCGAGCAACACCATAGATGGTAGGTCATGACATGAGCTTGGGGTTCCTCTCCAGCTTTACCCTCAAATTTAGGACAGTCACTAGGCACCTTGGTCAGAAATGGAGGCCAATAAGGATTGTGAAGAATCGGATCATTGGTCAATTTAGATACGTCCGGAAATTCTAATGTGGCAAGGAAAGGTAACTAAGGATTAAAAGGCATACCAGGCCCCGGATAAGGACCTGTACCTATACTCTACCCTGGTTGAGCATAAATTTTCCCCCATTGGTTCTGTCCTAGAGGATTCTGACCATAGGGGGTGTAAGCCGTATAATTAGGTTGATATGGTTGTTGATAACCAGTGTAAGGGGGTTGATAACCAGGGTTTTGACCCTGATTATATGTAGGCCCTGTTTGAGTAGTGTCTGGATTTGACTGCTGAGTATAGGTATAGCCTGGTTGTTGAAGGTAATAACCAGAACCTTGGGGCGGGTTGTAAACTGGTCGAGACTGACGTTGCATGTAATAACCACCTTGGGGTCGAGCGGGCTGTTGGTAAGTGGGACCCTGCTGAGCGTGATAAGTTGGGCGCATAGGCGGATTCGGTTGCGACATGGAATAAATTGGCTATTGAGCAGAGTTAATTGGATGTGCAGGCTGTCCTGGTTGAACAGGTTGGCCTGGCTGAGTCGGATGTCTTGGTTGAACAGGTTGGCCCGGATGAACAGGTTGTCCAGGTTGGACAGGTTGGCCTAGCTGGTAAAGGACACCAGGTTGCCCCGGCTGAGCTAGTTGGCCTGGTGGCGGGATAGGGCCAGGTTGTGCCTGATAACTAGGTTGACCTGTAATAGGACCATAATATGGCCCTGGCTGTGCAACGTTCGGACCAATGGGAAACTTAGGTTGCTGAGGTTGCACCATAGGTTGAGAAGGGTGGATTTGCCCCCCAGGACCGTACAATGGTCCAGGTTGATACCTCGGTTGGCTTGTGGGTCCTTGAGGTTGCCTTTGTTGGACCACAAAGTGAGGTTGTAAAGGTTGACCTTGAAGGTTGTAGGATTTCCCTTGCAGACCATGCACTAACCCCTGCTGGCCCGAAGGTTGGCCCTGTAAGGGTTGTTCTTGCGGTTCATATAGATAACCAGGCTGGCCCGAAGGTTGAACTTGGAAGGGTTGTCCTTACGGGTTAGAAGTTTGCCCAGCCTGGGAAAATAGAAAACCATGAACATACTGATAAGCCTCTGGAGTAGGAAAATGTAGAGGGTTACCCTGCTCATCGTACTGATATGGAAACACATAGATAGGGGTACCATCCGGTCCATAATGGGAAAAATAAGGACGGTTGAGATCTTGGGAGGACTGTCTAACCTCGGAGTTTGACGGCTGTAAGGACAACCGATACTCCTCGGGAGAGATATTCTTTGGAATAGCATATGCTATGTAGATGTATTCAGGAAGCAACAAGATCCTGGTGGAATGAGTAGTGACAACGGGCGCAAAAACAGCTACACAGACGGTAGGCCTAATACGTACTAATGTGACATGAGGAGATGATGTGAGAGGTTTCAATGGCGACATCCATAAAGAAGGAATAACTAGCCTCGTGGATGGAGTCGATATTCCCATAGAGGCCACAACAGCCATGATCTAACTTAAGGACCTATATCCTGCTGGAAGCGAAGGACCAGGTGAAGACATGACAGAAGAATCAGGGTTGTTTTCTGGGAAAAGTTGGTAATCTTCACCAGATGTAGGAATTTCCTCACTAGGAGAAGGACTGGATGAGTCCATATCTGACCTTGCCGCTAGATCTTCTAAAAGACGGCAAGGAATAGGAGGTATAATGGCAGCCAAAAAAGGCGATCCCGATGTATGATTAGGGAAATATTCCCCTACTCCAAATCCAAACCAAGCATTTCATAAGGGCTAGTTGAACTCAACTGGTCCACCAAAGTGAAGCTCATATATGATCGATACCCTGTCAGGAAACTTAGATACAATAGGCTGTTGAGGTTCAACAGAGGACTGAGATACCTCTGAAGAATTGTCTATGTAAGGACTACCAGTAGATGAAACTAAGGGTTCTGCCACTGTGACAGTAACGAAAAGGGGAAGAGATCAACAGAGACACATGGGCTAAAACCAAGGAAAACAATCAAACGGCCAAAAAACAATCTCTAAAAGGGCGTGTGATCGTAGGTGATTAATTTTACCATATTGAAACTTGGAAATTTTACCATTTCATGTTTTAAGAGTCGAGAAACGAGTAAAAGGTGACTCTATCTCTTTCAATTTGGAAACAAGCGTGAAAGGACAAGCGCTTGATGATATTTTCAAATTTAATGAGTCAGAAAAGATCAAAATGACTACTCTGGTAATCTAGGTAGATGGGTGTACCAGATATCAGTGAACTGCAATATACACGTTGGTTAAAAAATGAAAGATAAATCAACCAAGGACTTGAATTACGTGCAGGTAATCTCCCCGAATGCTGTGTCTGGTGTATCACGGGTATAAGGCGGCAGACTTGGCTTCCTATGGATAAAGGATAGTAGCCTAGTGGGGTCTCTCTTTATATACGTGACGGTACAGGGAGCACAAGTCCGTACTAGCGCTGTCTAAAGCCAAGAGGCGAACGACAGCTACTAGGTTTAACGACGCCAGAACACGTCACTAGCTTAGACCTCTAGATATTTTGTTAATGTTTCAATGTTGTCTTAAGGTAAATTGAATAAATTTTAGAGTTAATCTTCAATTATTTTTCAATTTCAGGCCCTACTGAATGTTATGTCTCAAAAATCCCCTAAATTCACACTACATGCCACAATATATCACTTTGTTCGATGAAGAGCTAACTACGGGAAGGTTGAGAGCTTTTTCAAACAATAAAAAAATGATCAGAAAACTTCCACTAATGTCTCTAATGTACGCTAATGAAACTAAATTTTTTTCCTTTAGATTTATATAACACTAATAATGCAGAAAATCTTTTCAATTTACACTAACTAATCAAGCACAAAGAGATTTGTTTTGTATTTTCAATGTTTTAGAGCAAAATGCACCAAATGGAATGAAAAACTAATAAAGGGACAAATTCGAGAAATGATAGTGAAAGAGTAGGAACAAGCAAGTTCACCCAATGCAAAACACAAAATCAAAACTCAAACTGATGGAGAAAATCCCTCAAATCGAAGAGGAATCCCAAAAGACTCATACAAACCATGTGATCCAGGCTCAAAATGAGACGAAGCAAAAACTTGAATGAAAAAGAGAGCAATCACTCAAATACCGCAATGAAACAATCGAAACCAACGAAATGAATGTAAGGAAGCAAATGAAGTTGACTGAACAAGTGAAAAACTAAAAACTCCCACGGGAGGCTCAACACACAATAGCACCTAGATGCCCTAGGGCTAGAATGTAAAACTAATAGTAGAGGGCAAACAACCAGAGGATAGAGGTCAAACAAAGTCAACAAGGACTTCAGGGCACTCAAACAGTTGGAAAAACAACACCAAACCCAAAAATCAAACTCAGAGGGCTAAAAAACAAGTAAACCCTAGCACCAAACAGGGTTGGTGTGACTGTTTGGCTATATCTTGCTCCAAAACAGGGTTGGCGCAGGGGCCTAACTAGCAATAGGTGCCAGCTGGCACAACTATCAGGCTAAGAAGAGCACCAATCAAGTTTACTAAGGACAGGAACAAAAAAGAGCAAGCAGAGAGTAGATCAGGTATGGTGGGGCCTGAACAGAGGTTTTAGACAAGAAGGGGACAAACCAGAAGAGTGAATCAAGCAGACACAAGCCAAAAACAACCAAAAGAGACAAGACAAACTCCAGTCAAGTTCCCCAGTGGAATCACCAGTTTGTTGGAGAGTTAAATCCCCTCTGCGGACAAAGGTGATCCCTACTAGCCCAGATCGGGTCTAGCAAAAATCAGTCACGCAGTGACGCAGGGCTCTAGTTACAAAAACGACAAAACATAACGAGTTTCCTACCTCAGGTCCTATGCAATGGTCGTCAAAAAAAGGATGATGCTTCCTGTCCTTCGCTTTGGAAAATCATGATCCTTCCTCTTAACACATCTGGAAACCTTCACACATGCGAAGAAACACAACGATACACAGCATAGAATCTAAATCTTGTAACCATACATCAGTCAGAGAGGATGTAATTCATTGCATCAAAGACAAAGACACATGAATGAAACCATAATCAAAGTCACTTATCATAAATAATAACAAAGGAAAGATACAACCCAAAGCTCTGACGCTGGATCTTCCTTCGGCAGGGCTGACAGCGGAGCATGTCTCAATGAAGCTTATCAGAAATGGGACAAAGCTCCCTCTCTTCGGCTTGGCTCTCAAAGGCTATCTGGTGATAGTCTCCTTGCTACAAATTCAACTCTTGCTTCTAGGACTACTAGTTTGGTAAGGGAAAAATGCAAGCTTATATAGATGGTGGAAGGGGAGTTGAGATCCCTACAATTGTGGGATTGGCCCTATCCTCAAGGAAGCTTCCATGATAGGTGGAAAGCCACCTCCCATACATGGAGATCCAGAGCTAAACTTCCCAACTCATTTTAGAGACTCGTTCAGGAGTTTGTTGGAATCACACTTCCGCCATTTATTTTTAAAAAACAATCCTTATTAAGCTTGGCGCAAGCAAGACACTAGGACAGAGTGCCAATTGGCACAACCTCTTTGGTGGATTTTCACCATTGGCACTAGGGCTAAACTGGCTAGTTGCGCCAAGGCCAAAAGATTAGTTTTTAGGGTTTTTCCAAGCAAACTTTCTTCATAGGAATGATTTTCCTTATCAAGGGGGATGCCATGAAAGCGGTTTTAGGTTATGCCACTGCTCACAGGTCACAGAAAAGGCCCTCCAATGTGTGGGATGGGAAATTGCAGGGACGTTGATGAATTACTGTGTAACACAAATAAATAATGATTTATTTAATTATTTAAGGGTGATTTAGTCATATTTAACAAAGAATATTATTTAAATAAGGTTTAAATAATTATTATTAGAAAATAATAAAATAAATAATGATTTGTCTAACTATTTTCCTTGTTTTTTGGTTAAATATAACCAGGAATATTAATTAAACTGTTGTTTAACCAATTATTCCTCGAGGAAAATCAAATAAATGTAGATTTATTTAATATTTCCCCATGGGGGTTTCCTGTTTAGACCATAAACAACTTAATAAAGGTGGTTTACTAAGTTATTTTCATAGTGAAAGCAATTTTACTTAGGGTAAAATTTGTCTTACATGGTGTACTTGGGTCCATCTAATGATAATAGGTTAGATGACCAAAAAATGGTGTAACATGGGGCAGCAATTTTAGGGAGGGAAATAAAGAGGATAGGAGTTAGGGACAAATCTGAAAAAATTTGGAGAGATAAGGGAATGTTTTAGGAACACATTTCAAGTGTAATTCCCTGAAATGGATAAGAGAAAGGGGGTAAAAAGGATAAAAACAATCCTAACCCAGAATCTCTGCAAAAACACAGTGTGGGCTAGGGTTTCAGGGGAAAATTAAAGAAATGAGGGAGATGAATGTGGGAAATGTTTTTGGGAGGTGTATGAGGTGTGTAAGATGGTGATAGGGTAGAAAAACTAGGAGTTTTATCACAAAAACAAACCAAACACCCAAGAAAGCCAAAAACATAGTGAAAATCCTAGGAGAGGGATTTCACCATTTATTGAAGGAAATGACTATATGAGAGCCAATGAGAAGCTATAATTACTTTCTCAAAGTGTCCTGAACCTATAGAATTATTTTTGAACCTTTTTGTTTCTCTTTTAGCCTCCAAAAACCAAAAATGTGGCGTGCTTAAGTAGAAATGCAACGTGTTAGCTAGTTAGGGCTTGATAATGGAAAGATGAATGCTCTGAAGGTTGAGATGAGGCTGAATGGAGGATGAGAGCTCTAGGAATATGGAATGATGTGTATGAATGCTTTGTATGGTTTTTTTATAGCTTGAAAGTTGAATTTTGATTTAGATGATGGTGTGACATCACATGTCCTTTTTGAGAAATGAGGTGATGAGGTAGTGTACCGCAACTTTATAAATTTATTTCGCAAGGTTACATATCCATGAAGGGTACATGTACCTTTGAAAAAAATTTCAAAATCTTATCCCTAATTACTAACTCCCATGATGGTGACCTAGGTGATAACATGAATCTTTATGAATTTTTAATGATTTTACCTAATGAATACATGACCATGATGAGTAATGATAACATGAGAAAGTGGAGGGCATTAGGGGAATTTTGAGGTCCAAAATAGGCCTCCTAAGGAAATTATAAAACAATAGTGGAAATAATAAAAGAAGATTGGATGACATCATCAAATTTTAGAGGGAAAAGACAAAAAACTACTTTCTCAACTCATATTTTCAACTTATCTCCCAAAGCTTTTACTCAAATTTTGAGCAGGAGTATTCGTTGGATGCAAAATTTAATTCCCCATCAAAGGAGTACCCATTTTCCATACTTTCAATGGACCCTGCTAAGCGAAAAATGATAAATACATGAAAAACATGATTGCAATCACGTTTTTTCATGTATTTCTCCTTTTTCGCTTAGTAGGTTCCTTCAAAAGTATGAAAAATGGGTAATCCTTGGATGAGGAATTAAATTTTGCATCCAAAGAGTACTCGCGCTCCAAATTTGAGTGAAAAATTTGGGAGATAAGTTCAAAATATGAGTTGAAAAAGTAGTTTTAATTATTTTATTATTTTTTAATATTTTTACCCTTTTACTTAAAAAATGGTGAAACATCCCCCATGGTTGACATCATCATCTTGAATCCTATTAGTTCTTATAAAATTTATTTTGGTTGTACATTTTTCTTAGGCGACCCATTTTAGACCTCAAAATTCCCCTAATGGAGTAGCACAACCAAGACAACAACCAATGATAAAATTTTATTTGAAAACTTATTTGAAACTATAAAATTTGACCTAGGACTCTATCAACTAACCTTGAAAGAGTACATTTGATCACTAGTGACTGACAGACACTAACATTGGCTCCATTTGGGTATGGTATCTCCTTTTAAGAGGTGTGAAGGACACCGTAGACTAGGTAGCCTCATCCATTGGGAAATGGGGTAAAAATAAAACAGTAGACACTCAAATGACTAACTGAAAAAAAAACTAACGTTGACACAAAAAATTGGTTACTGACTGAACTTAATTATGGCAGCAAACCATCGAGATCATAGGGCCTTCACCTCGGGCTTCAAATCCCGATGATAACTTCCTATCTATTGAAGATATATATACAATCATGCGATATGATCCCTCCGTTGTAACCAATCCAGCAGATGGCTACTTGAATCCTGCTCAGACTTTCCTTGAGCAGGCATAAGAAACAAAATATAGGAAACTCAAAGTTTCCACTAAACATGTGCTCATGATTCATAAATAAAAGAAGATTCATCTTCCCATATGGCTGCAACAAATTGGCAATAGGGACTTCAATAATATCAGGATAAAGGGAAGTTTTTTCTTGAAAATATGCATGTGAGGCAACAAAAATGTGTGCATTCATAGGATCCAGGACAAACTCCTCGTCTTCAGTATCTACTCTTCATTTTCTAAACCTAGAGATATATCATCATCTACAAAAGTATCTTAAAAAACCTCTTCATTTTCACTACTTTCCCCTTTAATCCCATCATCTTGGGCTGCATTCTCATGATGTTGAAAATAATAATTTTCAAAAGGATTTGTAATTTGATTTTCCTCAATCTTTGACCCGGAAAATGAATAAACCAATGGACTGTCTATTTCATTTTGTTGTTTGAAAGAGTTCTGATACTCCTGATCATGAAAATACAGAAAATGCTGCAAAAATTTGTTAACTTCATGGGATATAACTTGTCTATTAGGATTTAGATCTGTTTCATCTTCAAGCAAAGAAGTAGTTGATGCATGTTGTGAATGATCCTTTGTATCAAGCCAGCTAATCTCTGTTATTTTCTATTGGGAAGAAAATTCATGAAGGGCCTCTATGATCTCATAATCCAGACACTCTTCATCACCAAAAGCCTCTTAAAGGTATTGAATGAAATCTTCACATGATTCACAACAATCTTTGAACAATAATAACGAATGGTGATACTTTCCATAAAACTCAAAGAATGTTGTGTGGAAATATTTAAGAGAGAATAAGCTAGTTGGCTTCAACCCTTTGTACCATGATATCGCTTTCCCTTCTAGGTTAGCCATAAACATTTTCATCAAACAATCCCCATGAAGCCTAATCCCAAGCTTATGTATATGCCAATGAAATTTTATTAGATGCAGAATAGCCTCATCCACGTTTCCATATATGAATTCGGGAAGATAATTTTGCCAATCTATGCAAGGAATTCAGTTTGGAAAACTAGGAATGTCAACACAATTCATAGGGGCATACCTTGTAGCAATTGAATCCATCTTGAAAATAGTGAAGTCACCAAAAATTTCTTCAAGCTACCTGTTTTTGAACAATGGAGTTGCCATGAAAACTCTAAACTTTTGGTTTCTTCGACACTGGAGTCACCAGGTGAAATATGCAAAGCCTTCTTGTGCCTGACCACTGTTCACGATCAACAGAGGTCCATCTTGGTTGAAGCCATGAATAATTCCACTCCACCAACGTGCCCTACCACCAAGGTATTCTATGTGTCATGCCAGGCACTTGCCATTCTATGTGGCTAAGCATGACCCTTTCCATCACAAAGGTCATCACATTCCACCCTTGTCCAGGGTATTTGTGCCATCAAGTGTATGGTCACAAATTGCCCCATCAAGGTTTGTAACATTCCATGCTCCATGTTCCATCAATGTACAAGGTCTCATCATAGTAGTCATCCAAGGAAATTTCCTCCATGGTGTTGTCAAAGAAGTCATGTCTTTGCTTGTCCTTCCATATGGTCCATTTCCAAAATGCTCCAATGAAACACAAGTCATATCTCCATGAAGACTCCTCAAGTGAGTGTCCTCCATTTTCATCAATGTCTTTGATGTGTTCAATCCTGGTACCACCTAATCATCAAGCTCCTCCTCGATCATAATCACATTTGAAAAATCTCCATGTAGTTTATCCACCAATGCTTGCAATGTGTCTTGTCTTGGTTCAACTCGTGTCACAAGTTCGTCTTTCATCTCTTCCATCATCATAACATCCTCATGAGAATCATCCATCACTAATTATTGCAATGTGCACAGTCTTGGTCCAACTTGTTCATCAAGTTCATCCTTGACATCTTCTTCATCTGCAACATCCTTGTGTTCGGCCAAAGTAGGTTTCCTTACTCTCTGGTACTTCTTTCTAATTTTGGCAATCTCCTCTCGAAGTGCCTCTAGTTCATAGCATAACGCCATCCATTCATCAAAATGGACCATCCTTTCAAAAATTCAATCAGCTTCATCCTTGTTAGATGAGGATATCCCTTCCTCATACAAGGCTTTAAGAGATTGTGCTACAACATCATGCTCTTCTATAAGTTCTTTCACTTTCTTCCAAGATTTCACGACTTCTTTCTCCAAGACTCCAAGATCTTCTCGAATCCACAAGTTCTCCGTCATGTGCTCTATCCATTGTAAAGCTTCAAGGGCTTTCTCCTAGAATTCTTCCAAAGTTGGCATGTCTTATTTTCTAGCTTTAGCCCTGACAAAATCCTTGCTTCAGCTAAGGTCTCAAAAGAAACCCAATGTATAAGTTTAGCTTCAACACCACCTACAACCCTACAATTATGTCCCTGCTTCAGTACAAAAGCTCCCAGTAAAGGTAGCTCTGATACCAAATGATGTGCAATAGTAGTTGTGTATTCAAAATTTCAAACCATCCATACCAGTAGCTCTGATACCACTTTTCACGCCCCTATACCTTCAGTGTCTTTAAACCACGCTATAGACGAGTGCGGCACTATCGTACATTTTCTTTTTCCAAATACTCAAGTATATAGACTACTCCTTTAGCAACACTTGTTAGTTATTAATAAAATGTTCTTTCAATATGTAGAAATAAACATAAATATCATTACCAATCCACAAGTACGCCCATACATACAAGGGAGGGGCAACTCCTTGTTGATTATGAGTCTGCTCGATAATATGTTTCATAAATATGAAATAGTAAGTTCCAATCTAGAAAAAGCCACTTCTGCTCCTTGGCAAGGAAATTTCACCTTTTGAACAAGCTCTAAGTATTTTCAACCATCAAACTAGCCTAGAACAATAGTTTACAATCATCAGATTTAACTTGTGGAATTTCCTGCACAAAACTGCCCAAGTGCTGCCAGGTCACTCGGGTCACTCAAACGGCACTACAAATCAGTTTATACTATCCCTTGAGATCCCTATGTGTCCAATCCACCTCCCAACTATATGGTTGGATGTAGCCTGTCGATACACACGTTCTGCAATTTACGACACTCAAATCTGACTCCCGACGCTCCCGAAATTACTTTCGAACTGAAGTCCAGTTTGTTTAGAGGCACCCAGTCGTTCACGACCCGACCTGCCCGACCTACAATGCAGATGCCCGGTCTGTGGTGTGACTCACCCAACTACGGCCTGACTCGCCCATTCGTTGTTTCTTCTTCACCAACGGGTTGTTGGCTAAATCATGGCTGCTTCAACTCTTGTTCACTTTATTGTTAGTTGATTGCTTGGTTTCCTCCACTTTTCCACACGCCCTCCTATATATATGCGTATGAAGTGAAGTGTGGGTCACTCGGTCGACCTGACCTGACCCATTGTTTGGCTATCTACCCATGAAGTGTCGGATTGGTTGCACCCAATATGTCCGCCGCTCCACCAACTCACCCATTGGCTTGACTCGGCTATGGTGCGACGTTGGGTGTATAAACACCACCTTGCCAACACCGTTTGTTGGTCAAGTGCGACGCGCCCGCCACAACTCACCCTCGTGCCATGCCTTCATGACACACACGCGCCCATGCCGCTACGGTGCGATATTTTCCTGTTTCATCGCACGACGCCCGAACTCATCCAAACGCCTTGTGGGCACGCCCGTTACACCGAATGCGCCTCATGAAGTGCGGGGCCTTACGGGTGCGGCACTACCATACTTTTTCTTTTTCCAAATACTAAAGTATATATAATACACCTTTAGCAACACTTATTAGTTATTAACCAAATGTTATTTCAATATGTAGAAATAAACATAAACATCATTACCAATCCACAAGTATGCCCATACATACAAGGGAGGGGAAACTCCCTGTTAATAATGAGTCTGCCCGATAATATGTTTCATAAATATGAGTTTACAAGTTCCAATCTAGAAGAAGCCACTCCTACTCCTTGGCAAGGAAAATTTTTTTTTGATAAAGCTCTAAGGCTTGTCAACCATCAAAATAGCCTACAACAACCATTTACAATCAATAGATTTCACCTGCGGAATTTCCTGCACAAAACTGGCCAAGTGCTACCGGGTCACTCGAGTCACTCAATCGGCACTACAAATCAAGTCAGACTATTCCTTGAGCTCCCTGTGTGTCCAATATACCTCCCAAATGTATGGTTGGATGCAACCCATCGATACGCACGTTCTACAATTTATGGCACTCAAATCCGACTCCCGACGCTCCTAGAATCGCTTCCGAACTGAAGCCCAGTTTGTTCAGAAGGCACCTAGTCGTTCACAGCCTAACCCGCCCATCATTTAGAAGGTGCCCATTCACTCATGGCCCAAACTTCCTGACCTGCGGTGTGACCTATAGTGTGAACGCCTGGTCTGTGGTGCTACTCGCCCAACTATGTCCCGACTCGCCCATTCATCGTTTCTTCACCAACAAGTTGTTGGTTAACTCATGGTTGCTCCAACTCTTGTCCTTGAATGTTCATTAATGTTGGTTGATCGAATGATGACTCTCCACCATCCACATGCTTTTATTTATATGCATGTTAAGTGTGGCGTGGGGGTGTCGCGGGTCACTTTGGTGGACCCGAGCCGACCCATTGACGCCCTCCTCTCAACCCGTTCACCCAAGTGTAGCATCAGCCGCGCTCTGCACAACAGCCGCTATACGTCGACTTGTGTGGTCCGTCCGCTATAACGTGTGCCTGCATGCCTGTCGCTACACACTCGTGCCCATGCTCATGTCGTTGCATGCCCATGCCCGCGCCTGTGTCATCGCATTCCCGCACCTGTGCCTATGTCGCACGCCCGCGTCTGAACTCCGTCAAACACCCGGTGAGCACGCCCGTTACCTTGAACGCGCCTCATGAAGTGCAGGGCCTTACATACTCCCCCACTTAAAATATGACTATCATCCCCGATAGTGCTACCATCGTCGCATCATATCGTCACAAAGTATCATCGCAAATTCTCATAGCACAATATCGTTACAACATCATCGCATAAACCAGCAAGGTTCATGTCCATGAAATATCTCCCCAATCATCATCAATATTGTGTGAATCTTTGCATCAAGTACTCCAACCAAATTAACACAACAAAAGTTGTTATGTATCCGGCATAACTCTGCACACTTTCGGACCTCACAGCTCGAACTAGTTGGGTAGCTAATCCAACCTTGCATTCTCATCATGAGAATGCACATCCTCATACCATGCGTTAGTTCTTCCTTCAGCAATCTGTCACATCCATCAACTTGATCAAGACTCAATCTCATCCAAGTGTGCCATGTTTGGGTCCATGAAGTGTGTCCATCTCATCCAAAACATACTGTCCATGATGCTAATCCATGTGCTACTTGTATGAAAAGTAGTCTCATCCTCCAAGCATCATCAAAACTAAGAAGTGTGGCTAGGTCAAGTAGACTCAAGCCCATGCCAAAGTGTGTACCACCAAGGAATCTCCATCGCTGCATCTCCATCAAACTTCAAAGTGCCCTAGCTCGATCATCCCCATCAAGTGACTCCTCCTAAACACACCCCATAAATGTGCTCCAAGGTATGCATCCCATAATGCATCAAAATCAGGACCAATCCTAACCTCAGCTCCTTAATGAGTCAGATACTCCAAGATCACCATAATATGAAGTCTCCAATGAATGCAACTCCATCATGAACTCCCATGCCTCATCATATCCAAAGTGTTGATAAGCCTACTGTTACATAGTAATTTGTCACCGTCCCTACCATTCCCCGTCCCGCACAATGGAGGACCCATTTTGTGACCTGTGAACATTGTCATGCCTTGAAAACATCATCAATGCATTCCTCTAAGCATGAGTTCCAATTTCCCTAAAGACATCTCCTTGCAAAAAATCATGAAAACATCTCCTTTTGCATTGGCGCGGGCAGACAATTCACCACTCGTGCCAATGAGGAAAATCCTACAAAGAGGCTGCGCCAACTGGCGCTCTGTCCCAGAGCAGTAGTCGCGCCAGCCAATTTAAGGAGTATTTTTTAAATAAATATGGCGGAAGTTTTGTTTCAACAAACTCAGAAACCATTGCCTATCTTGAGTTGGGAGGTTTGGCTGCGGGAGTTCTATGGAAAGGAAGTAGTTTTTCCACCTCCCATGGAACCTTCCTTGTTGATAGGGCCAATCCCACAATAATAGGGATCCCAACTCCCTCCTTCCCCATCTATAAAAGCCTGCTCAATTCCATGGCAAGCTAGTCTTGAAGTGCCTAAGCTTTGAATCTCCAAATTCCCAAGAGCCTTTGTGCTATAAGAGCCCCCTTTCTTCCCTTAAGGCCGACTCAAGTAAGGAGACTATCGTCGAGAGACTCAGGAGATGTTTTCCCTTTCCCTGGCGAGCTTTGCGAGACATGAACGACTGGAGACCCATCCGAAGGAGACCACGATGTCAGAACATTGGTTGTAATCTCTTTCGATTGTTATTTAATGAATGATTACGATTATGGTTCCACTCTATTTTCGATTATGTTAATATGAGTAGTATCTTTTCTGACTGATATTTAGTTGCGTATGCTGGATTTTATGCTTGTATCTGTTTGTTTCTTGCATGTGCAGGTGTCCATCTGTGGAGATCGTGGAGGATCGTGATCTACCGAGGCTGAGGAATGGGAACGCTCTCTTCTTCAGATCATAGCATTGGATTCCAGGTAGGCCTCCATCTTTGTTCCTTTCATTCGTAACTAAGAACTTGCGTTGTAACATTTCGTGATTGTTGCTAGACCCCTGCTGGGCTAGTAGGGATCGCCTCTGTCCGTAGAGGGGATTTACCTCCTCAACAATTTGGCGACTCCGCTGGGGATCGTCTAGATTTCACTGTCTCGTTTAGATTGTCTCGTTTTGATTATTTTATGATTTTCCTTGCTTGATGAGCCTTCTGGGTTGGGTTCTTTTGCTGTTTTTTGCTTCTTGGTTTGCTTAGTATACATTGATCTGCTTCTGGAGTAGTTATTTTTTGTTTTTGGCTGAGAAACTCGACTGGCACGCTTTTTAGCCCGACAGTCGCACCAATTGGCACACGTTGCTTTTGTTTAGATCGCACCAATTTCTTTCTAGCGCCAGTTGCAGCCTTACAGTCGCGCCACTCCTGTAAGGTTTTTGAGTTTGCTCAATTTTGAGCTCTCTGGGTCTGGTTAGTGCTTTTCTTCTTGATTTTCCAACTACCTGAGTGTGTTGGAGTCCTGTTTGACTGGGAATTTGCCTCCGTCCTTTGGTTGTTTGCTTTTATCTATCGATTTCATGTTTTAAGCCCTAGGGCATCTAGTGGCTTTGTGTATCGAGCCCTCCTTGGGAGTTTTGGTGTTTCGTTTGTCTAGTCGACATTCTGATTGCTCCTCCGCATCCTCTTAGTAGTTGTTCACTGTTTTGTTGCGATTTTTGGGTGATTGCTCATTCCTTCATTCAAATTTCGTTGGGTCTTGCTTTGGGCCTAGATCACACAGTCCATTGGAGCCTTCGAGTCTCTTTCTTGGTTTTGAGAGACTTTGGTCGATTTGGGATCTGATTGCTTATGTTGTTGAGTGAAATTTGCTTGTTTTGCTCTCTCAATATCATTTCTCAAGTTGTTCCATTTGTTTTCAGTTTGTTTAGTGCATATTAGCTATCAAACGTTCAAAATTTAAAAAAAAAAATCTCTTTTGATTTTGGTTGAATTAGTGCAAATTGAAATTTTTCGATTTTACTAGTGATTAGTGATTTGAATGAAAAGTTTTCAATTTCATTAGTTGCATTAGAGATCTCATTTTTTATCTTCCGAATCATTTTTTTTGCGTAAAGACTCTCAACTCTCCTGTAGCTAGTTTTCATTGAACAAAATGGTCTACTGTGGCATGTAGCTTTGCACTTAGGAGTTTTTGAAACAATACATTCGTTAGGGCCTAGAAATTGAAACCTAAGTGAAGATCAACTTTTAAATCCACTCAATTAACCTAAGGCAGCATTGAAATCTAATGAAACATATTTAGAGGTCTAGGCTAGAGACGTGTTCCGACGTCTTTAAACCTAGCAGCTGTCGTTCGCCTTTTGGCTTTAGATAGCGCTAGTACAAACTTGTGCTCCCCATACCGTCGCGTATATAAAGGGAGACCCCTCTAGGTTTTCAATCCTTTATCCACAGGAAGCCGAGTCTGCCACCCTATACCCGTGATACACCGAACACAGCATACGGGGAGATTGCCTGCACGTACGAAAAGTCCTTGGTCGATTTCTGTTTCATTATTGAAACCAAGGTGTATATTGCAGTTCATGGATATTTGGTACACCCTTTGTGCCTAGTTTTTTCCTGAGCAGTCATTTGGTCTTTTCTGACTCCCTAAATTTGAAAAGACCATCAAGCGCTTGTCCTTTCACGCTTGTATCAAATATGAAAGAGATAGAGTCATCTTTCTATCGTTTCTCGACTCTTAAAACATGAAACGGTAGAGTTTCTTACTTTTCAATGTGGTAAAAATTAACCACCCACGATTACACACCCACTTAGATATTGCTTGTTGACCGTTTGATCATGTGCCTTGACTCTTTTTCAGCCCATGTGTGTGTTGGTTTTTTCTTCTCTTTTCGTTTTCCACAGTGGCAGAATCCTTAGTTTCGTCTACTGGTAGTCCTTACATGGACGATTCTTTAGAGGCTTCCCAATCCTCTGTCGAACCACAGCAGCCTGTTGTTTTCGAGTTTCCTGACGGGGGACCGGTTCTCGCTGAACAACCCTTTGGAGGACCAGTTGAGTTCAATTGGCCCTTTTCGGATCCTGTGTCTGAATTGAGATTAGGAGCTTATTTCCTTTCTCTTACCTCGGGTTCGCCTTTTGTTGCTACTATTTTTCCTCCTAGTCCTCGCTGTCTTTTGCGTGATTTAATGGCAGGATCAACCATGAGTGATTCTAGTGAGGAAATCCCAACGTCTGGTGAAGACTATAAGCTCTTCCCACGAAGATTGTTTCAGGGAGACAACTCTGAGCTAGCTGACATGTCAACAGCCAGTCCTTCTTTACCACAGGGATACAGATCTTTGGGTCAGATCATTTCCGCTGCAGCCTCTATGGGAATATCATCTCCTGCTTCGAGGCCAGCTGCTACTACACCCGGGGTGTCTCCTCAGACGCCCGTCACTTCTGTTCCCGTCCGGCCCACTGTCTATGTGGCCGCCTCTTCTCCTGTTGTCTCAGCATCTGCTACCAGGGCTGGGCCAACTCCTGAAGATGTTTATCTAACCACTGCTATACTGGAGAATATCTCTCCGGAGGAGTATTGGTTGTCTTTTCAACAGCCGAACGCCGAGGTTGGACCGTCCTCCCAAGATCCCTACCGATCTTACTTTTCGCACTATGCACAGGATCGTACTCCCATGTATGCTTTCCCAGGTCAGTATGACGAGCACGGGGAGATTTTGCGTCTACCCGCTCCTGAGGCTTATCTCTATGCTCAAGGTTTACCTTATAACCAGGCTTATAACCCGCAAGGACAGCCTTTCCAAGGCCAACCTACGGGCCAACCTGGCTATCTTTATGATCCACAGGGGCAACCCATTCAAGGCTATCCTGTCAGCCAACAAGGGCCATCGTATAATCCGCAAGGACAGTATTATAGCCCTTCTGGTCAACCTGTTCAGCCTCAGCCGGGGTATCAACCGGGACCGGTTTATGGTCCTGGGGGGCAAATCCAGCCTTCTTTACCGATGCAACCGCAGTATCCTGTTGTTTCTAACGTTGCATATCAGCCAGGACCATCTTATGGTTCTGCTTCAGGTCAAACCGGTTTCCAGTAAGAACCTGGTCTTGTTCCACCACTGGGCCAACTGGTTCATCCGGTACAACCCGGTGTCCCGCCTCCAAGCCAACCGGCCCATCCGGTACAACCTGGGGCTCACTTACAACCAGGTCAACCTGCGCAACCGGTGTCGCCTGTCTATCCAGGTCAACCTGGTCATTCAGGTCAGCCCTCTCACCCGGGTCAACCTGGTCACTCAGGTCAGCCCTCTCAGTCGGGTCAACCTGTTCATTCAGGGCAGCCCGCTCATTCCATTAACCCTGCACAGCAGCTGGTTCATTCAATGCCGCAGCCAAATCAACAGCTGCGCCCTACTTATCAGGCTCCACAGGGTGTCACTTTTCAGCAGCCTACTCATCCTCAGGGTGGTTATTATCCTCATGATCAATCTCAACCAAACTATAACCACCCCAGAGGCTCTCAGTACTATCCTCCTCCACCCGGTTTTACCTACACTCAGCAGCCAAATCCAAACGCTACTTATATGGGGCCGACACATAATCAGGGTCCGTACCCTGGTTATCAAGCCCCACACTATGGTTACCAGCATCCAAATCAGTCTGGTTATACGACCTACGCCCCCTACGGTCAGAATCCTGCAGGACAGAACCCGTGGGGGAAAGGATATTCACAACCATCGTGGAGTATGGGTACCGGACCTCATCCTGGGCCTGGGATGACAGTTAATCCTCCATTGTCATTCCTGGCTACCTTGGAGCTGCCAGATGTTTCAAAGTT
This sequence comes from Pinus albicaulis, assembly GCA_034641835.2. Lineage (NCBI taxonomy): Eukaryota > Viridiplantae > Streptophyta > Pinopsida > Pinales > Pinaceae > Pinus > Pinus albicaulis. Next base: position 548,581,988 of record CM076570.1, read on the forward strand.
GACCAATGATCCGATTTTACATAATCCGTATTGGCCTCCGGTTCCCACCAAGATACCAGGTGATTGCCCCAAGTTTGAGGGAAAAGCTGGAGAGGACCCCCAGGCGCATGTGATGACGTATCATCTTTGGTGTTCATCTAACTCTTGGGTCGACGATTCGATTCGCCTGCGCCTCTTCCAGCATACTTTAACTGGAGCTGATGCTAAGTGGTACATAGAGTTATCCTGTGGCATTTTCCAAGATTTCAACTCTTTAGCCATGGATTTCCTCACGCATTTTCAGTTACCGGTTCGATATGAAGCCAGGACACACCTCCTGACTTCCCTGAAGCAGGATAAAGCCACTCACATCTCAGATCACATTCATGAGTGGCGGCGCCGTCGTAGACTGATTAAGTTTCACATACCTGATCAGATACTGACTCACTGGTTCACCACCTCCTTTGTGAATAAAATCGCTCAGGATATTGCGATGGGAGCGTGCGTGACAGAGGAACAAGCCATCGCGCGTGTCCAATACCTGGATCTTGTCTATTCTCAGTCCGGCACGCTTTACGACATCTTGACTGATGCTCCATGGCCCGGAACCTCTAAGGCTCCGCCCACCCCTGCGGTGGATGCTGTCATTGGTTCTATCTCTCAGAATTCGAAGAAATATTCGAATGGGAAGCAGAAGGATAATTCTTCCAACAATACCTCTGCTAATCCCACATCATCCGATTCTGGTAAAACCGCGGAGGTGAATGCCGTTCAGGCCAATCCTGCGGACAAATCCTCCAAAGGGAAGAAGAAGGGCAAAGGAAAATCTAAATCTGATGCCTCGAAACCAGAATCTAAATCTTGTACTAAGGATGGCTCCCAGCATAAACCGAAGTACCCTTGCCTCATCTGTGAAGGGGACCATTATACTAAGGATTTTCCACGACGATCCGAGGTTAGTCAACTTTTTAAAGGCCCAAAAGGGACTCCAGCCGTGTTAAAAGAGCCATTTCCCTCTCAGCAGACCCAGATGGTCAAACAATCGTCACCATCTGCACCGTTTGGGTCTCAGGTTTTCATGGTGAAGAGTGTTGCACCTATCTCTGTCGCTACACAGTCGAAGGATTACAACGAATCGTGGCAGGCACCCGGGAAGGAAGTTGCGGATGGGCTGCCTCCCCCACCTGTCTCTGGTCCGTTGGAAATCGAGAAGCCTTCTCCTGAACCCATTGTGAAGCCACCTCCCAAAGGTGTCCTTCGAAGATATTCTTATAATCCAAATGCTCGTGCCGCTCAAAATTACAACATTGTTGAGGATTTGGCACTGGCGCCATCTGCCATGTCTGCGCTAGAAGTTCTTCAAAGTTGTCCTTCGCAACGGAAGGCTTTACTATCTGCGATCGGGGGCATTGATCCCGCCGACTCGAGTCTTCTCACCTTCGATCTGGAGAATTTCACTCCCCGGCTTCCACATCAAATTGCTCTGGTTATTCAAGTCAGGATTAACGGTCTGAACATTCATAGGGCCATCGTGGATGAGGGTGCATCTACCTGCGTTATGTCCTCCGCTTGTTGGAAGGCCATCAGCTCTCCAGCCCTATCGTCATCTCCCAATGCCCTTGAGGCATTTGATGGTCGGGAATCTAAACCCCTGGGTGTTCTCGAGAGTCTAACAATCACATTACAGGGAAAAACTGTCAACGTAGAAGTGGAAGTGGTTGACGCTAAACTTAACTACAATATACTTCTTGGCTGCAGCTGGACCCATGCCATGCTCTACGTGCCATCCACCGTCTTTCGATTCATTAAGTTCCCTCACGAGGGCAAGATTGTCACGGTGGATCAGTTGTCATTTTTCACCTCTAACTCTGAGAACAACGTGCCATACGTGGATCAAATTTCGAATCCCCCGAACAGTGTAGGACCTGGTCTCTTCAAAGACCCAGTCCTCATGGGTATCTTTCCCGCACCGCCACTACATACCGCTCAAGTCAACATGTTGTCCAGGTCCGATGACCCCTGGCTCATTCCTACACTTGAGCAGGTATACGAGTTTGGAGATTCCATGCCTTTAACGCTAGTAGAGATCAACTACTGTGAGATTGTTGCTGCATCGGACCCTCCACCTCCTCAGCATGCTCCTTTGAGCATGGCTCTCGACGTCTACTCTCAATCCCCCTGGCTTGGTCAGGTTGATTCACCTGATCCTCTCAGAGAGACTTTTCCTTCCGATGAGGCTATCATTGAAACTATGTCTCTTAAGGAGCTGCCTTCGGGCGATGGACATCATCGCTCCTCGTTTATGCCTAGCTTGGGGGCAATGACTGATTGTCTGGAGCGTTATGCTACTCAGGTTCCTTCCCCTCCTCTTCAAATGCCCATTTTGACACACGAGGTTTTTTCGAAGGGTAACCTGAGTAACATTACTCAAACTGTTCCAATCAACATCTCCGTTAAACCAGGGATCGTTGAGAATATTCACGTGGGTGTGACTTGTTCTCCCAATGAGATTCAAGTTTATACTGAGCTTTTCAAAGAATTCAGAGATGTTTTCACATGGTCTTATGAGGAAATGCCGGGGATTGATCCCAGTATCGTAGTGCACGAGATTCCAACCTATCCAGGTGTGAAACCCGTGCGCTAACGCTTACGCCCCATGAATCCTCGAAAAGCCGCTGCCATCAAGGCAGAAGTTGAAAAAATTCTGAACGCGGGTTTTATTTATCCCATCCCCCTCACAAAATGGGTGTCTAACATTGTCCCTGTCGATAAAAAGCAGGGTACGATTAGAGTCTGTGTGGATTATCGCGACATCAATCACGCCTGTCTAAAGGATAATTATCCCACTCCATTTATAGACCAGATCATTGACGAATGTGCCGGGAGTGAGATCTATGCCTTAATGGACGGTTTCTCAGGATATAACAAAGTCAATATTGCACCTGAGGATCAACACAAGACCACATTCATCTGTCCGTGGGGTACTTTCGCGTATAAAAAACTCCCGTTCGGCTTGAAGAACGCTGGAGCCACTTTTCAGCGTGCGATGTCCTACGCTTTTCATGACATTCGCCATATCATTCAGCCTTATCTGGATGACTTTTCAGCCCATTCGGGTAAGCGAGAGGACCATCCTGAGCATCTCCGCCAGATCTTTCTTCGTTGCAGGCACTACAATATCAGGCTCAATCCTCATAAATGCATCTTCTGCGTTGATTCTGGCCGTCTTTTAGGATTCATAGTCTCGAAAGACGGAATTCGCCTTGACCCTATAAAGGTCGAGGCCATCGTAAATCTCCCATCACCCTCCTCCCTGTATCAGTTACAGAGTCTGCAAGGGAAAGCGAACTTTCTTTGGCGCTTTATCCCGAATTATGCCGAGGTGGCCAAAGGATTCACTTGTTTGTTAAAGCATAATGTTCCCTTTCATTGGGACGAAATTGCTCAGGAATCCTTTGAGAAGCTGAAGACGTTGCTTGTCAATGCTCCGTTGCTTCGTCCTCCAGACTACCACCGCGACTTCATTTTATATCTAGCCACTGCATTTAGCACCATAGCCATGGTCTTGGTGCAGGATGACGATCATGGTTATGAACATGTTGTTTATTACCTGTCATGGAACCTTCTCGACCCGGAAACGCATTATGCACATGTCGAGAAGTTGGCATTAGCAGCAGTACACGCGGTACAACGCTTTCGCCATTACATCCTTTTGCGTACGATAACAGTGGTTTCAGACTGCAACCCTATGACGTATATTCTTTCGAGACAATTACTGGGGGGCAAGTACTCCAAATGGATTGTGATCCTGCAGGAGTTTGACTTAAAGTTCACTACCGCTAAGTCAACTAAATCACTGGTCTTCGCGGATTTGATATGTTCTCTCCCTATAGACTCTACTCCCTCACATTCTAAAGACCATATACTGGACGACACACTTTTCCTCATCAGTACTCATGAACCTTGGTACGGTGACATAATAGTGTATCTTCAGACCTTGACATTTCGGTCTGAGTTGGATAAAGCTTCCCGCCATCCCATTCGGCACCAGTCCCAGCCCTACCGGATAGTAGGAGATAACTTATATCACATTGGAGTAGATTCGGTGCTCCGGCGATGCCTAACCTTGGAAGAGGCTGAAAAGGTCCTAAATGACTACCACAGTGGCGCCTGTGGTGGACATATTTTTGGGTATGCTACTACCCAGAAGATTCTGCGAGCAGGTTATTTCTGGCCTTCCATATTCAAAGACTGTATCACTGTAGTCCGTAAATGTCATGCATGCCAGATATTTCAGCGTAAGATGCGCGCGCCACCTTTACCATTGCATCCCGTTATTACCGTCGGCCCTTTTGTGAAATGGGGCGTGGATTTTATGACGTGTAACCCTCACTCGGCCGGGGGGCATGCATATATCATTGTCGCCGTCGACTACTTCACCAAGTGGGCCGAGGTGATGCCTACACTAGCTGCTCATGGGAAAACGGCTGCTCAATTTATATTCAACCACGTTATTGCACGATTCGGGGTTCCTCAAGCCATCATCACTGATCACGGTACTCATTTCCGAGATTATATGATGGTGGAGCTGACTTCAACGTTGGGCTTGCGTCACGACAGCTCGACACCATATTACCCTCAAGCGAATGGTCAGGTTGAAGCAGTGAACAAGGTTTTGGTCACTATGCTTCAGCGAACGTTTGGTATTCACAAATCCAATTGGCATCTCCAACTGTTCTCAGCTCTCTGGGCATACTGAACATCTGCAAAGAGTGCAACTGGGTTCACACCATTTCAATTGGTGTATGGCCTGGAAGCAACTCTTCCGGTTGAATGCGAGATTCCTTCGTTGAAATTAGCTGTGGAGCTTCTACCTAATACTTCTGCCAAGGAAGAACGTCTTCTGTATCTAGAACGGTTAGATGAAACCCGTCGTCTGGCTGCTTTGGTTATCGAAGCACAAAAGAAGAGGGTCAAAACTCATTTTGATCAATCTGTTTCTCCTCGTTCCTTTATTGAAGGAGACCTCATCCTCCTGTACGATCAAGCACATGACAAGCTTGCAGCCGGTAAGTTCCAGTCTATGTGGCATAGGCCCTATATAGTAAAATGCGTTTTGAAAAACGGGGCCTACGAGCTTATAGATTATGAAGGAGTTTCGTTGGCGCAGCCCAGAAATGGGTTGTACCTCAAAAAGTACTATGCCTGAAGTGATTTCTTGGTGTGGTGTGTGTACATAGGTGTGTGATTTTCATTTGTGTGCATGTATAGTGTGGTGTGCTTTGAAAACATCTTTCTGCTAATCGGGTCTTCCTAGTTGTGCAGATGTCTATTCATCCATTTGTTGGTCTCGCAGATGGTGCCTCCCGCAGTACCAGGAATCTGTCTTCAGCAGCCTGGGTAATCTATGATCCTGCTAGTGAGTTGATTGACCTGCAAGGAGTGTGTCTAGGATGTACCACGAACAACATCGCGGAATATAGTGCCGTGTTAGAATTATTAACCGAGGCAGTAAACCTTGGTATCCGCGAATTGCTCGTGTATCTAGATTCACAACTTGTGGTGTTACAACTGAACGGACACTATTCGGTAAGGAACCCGTCCATCTTACGTCTATATCTGCGTATTCAATTACTGGAAAGAAATTTTGACTACATTACATATCATCATATACCCAGGCATTTGAATACATTAACAGATGCAGTAGCAAATTTGGTATTAGACAGACTTTTGCGCAATTTATAAATCATCATCACATGTAAAGAAAGATCCATCCAGAAATAGATATGCACATATATATAGATATCAAAATGTTTACATAGAGTGTGTCACATAAAATTCAAAATATACATAATCGTCTTAAGTACATCCGGAGACGACACATCTCTCAAAAAATAGGTGTGGTATAAATCCTAAGAGCTAATCCGCATGGTGCTCATGATAGCATGTGACTGCACGCACTAAGCGTCTCAGGATTCGGTGGATCCGACTTGGAACTCCCACCGTGTGATGCTGGTATGCCATCGGTACATCCGCCAGCCGAGCATAGTCTGGGATCCCTCGGGCAATGCCCTCGAGATTCTGGATCAACTCCTCTCCTCCGGTACCCTCTCCCTGAGGATCAGGGGTGAGTTGTGTCCTCCGTGAGATTGGAGACATCCCAGCTGGTCTCTCAGGTCCCACATCTGCATACATATATAAGATGTGTTAGGACGAATGTGTATTAACAAAAAAAAACATAAAACATAAAATCAAAAACATGAGGTCTTACCCAACTCCTCGTCCCAGTCATCTCCTTCTGGCAGTGGGAGATCTGGGTCTCCGGTGAAGTCAGTTCCTGCATAGGGCCAGTCTTCCACTACAATCAGCTGGCGCCGTAACCACCTAAAGAACTCCGGCCTCCAGGACATCTGTTGACCGCCTCCAGCTCTGGGCATTAATGCTGCCCAGTGAGCCATTCTTGGCTCTCATGGTATCGGATCTGCTACTGAGGCCCCTTGGCCCTGGAATATTGGTAAGTGTTCCAGAATGAAAGATACCAGGATGGAACCATAACCAAACTGTTTCAGTTTACCTTGTTTGCATTTTATGAGTTGCCTTTTCATATTTATTGTTACTGTTGTTGCCCAGTCAAACAGCAAGGGACTCATGCATTCTGAGGCCAGCAGGAGTTGGGCCTTTGTGGCCTCGTGCGGTGCTTCCGACCCTACAGCTCGTGTGATGGTATGTAGGACAACTCTCAATGCCAGATCAGGGATGGTGTGGATATCCACCTTCTTGCTTCTTGATCCCATTTGTGCTCCTCGGCACACTCGTGCCATCACTTCTTCCATCTTCTCGCCAGATGGTCTGCTTCCAGTCAAGACAGGGATCGGACCTCTGCGGGAAAATCCGGTGATAAAATAAACATCAGAAACCTCCAGCTCTAATACCTGATCTCGCAACCTGAACAATTGTTCATGTTCATCCCAGATACTGATCAAATACTGGAGGAGCTCGGGCTGAGCTCGTAGACAGGGTGTAAGGAAGAACTTCTTCAGCCCACAGTTTCTGAGGGCATTCATGCAAGCCTCACTTTGGATGGCTTGTTCATCCTCTTCTCCATTCTCTCGTTCTTTCCATTCAATCACCATTTTTCTTGATTACCTGCATCCATATGGTCATAAACCCTTAGTTAGATCTCTGGTAGGCCTCAAATTCCATGCAATTTGGTTTAAATATCATTTTTTTAGGCGGAATTTTAGGTTTAGCCACTGGCGCGGCTGTTTTGTGAACAGTCACGCCACGTGGCGCGAGCCCTTTGTATAAAAGAGCCCATTGGTGCGGGTTCGTGCCCGATACCCACGCCAATGAGCGCGGCCCTAAAATTTCAAAAGTGGCCACATAGGGCTGATTTACAAGGGTAAAGATATTAAAAAATGGATGAAAATGTAGAGCAGGGAAGCGCCTCTTACCTGTAGCAGACGAGAAACTGAATGGTCAACCGGATCTGTCGCAATCGCCGTCAGAAGTTTCTGCTCCAAATGGATCACTGTTGCTTTTTACCAAGGTAAATAGTAAATGCAATTTTATTTTTACCAATTTGGCATATTTATAAATTTTTGACATAAAATGAGTTGTAAAAAGTCATTTTTATCGAATATTTTAATATATTATGTCGAAAATGGGTTTTACGCTTGCTTGGCATGTGCAGCAGCAGGTTTTTGCGACTTTAACGATGGAAACGAGTTGTATTTTATACTTTTTCGAACTCGGTAAATACACGAAAAAGTCACTTTGGAGTCATCTTTCAGCTCTTTTCTGACTCTCTAAACATGAAAAGATTGTCGAGGCCCTTGTCGTTTCAATCTCGTTAAATTGGACACGAATCAACGTCTACCTTGTATACGTTTACCCCTTTTTCGGGCTGGGATGGATTAATTATGAAAAAGGAATACCCTAGCCTATCGCGACTAGGAGGTTTTCTCGGATATTGTTTTCTACCTTTTTGGATCTGAGGAACTATTTACGAAAAGGGACCTGAGGAGTTTACTTTTCTGCTGTCTTTTCAAACTCTCTAAATGTGCAAAGATGCCGAGTTCTCCCTTTGTCAGACTCGTTAAACCCTAATGACATCGGATCCATTCGAAATGACGTTCTTTGAGTTCCTCCTTCCTAGGACTCGTTAAATGCACTAGGATGGATTCGCCCAAAGGGCGGACTTATATTACAAGCATATGCTATCCCCTTCAAGCTTGTTATCAAAAATAATTGGGGTATTCACCAGAAATGGTGGGGGAAAAATGGAACCATCGTTGTTGTCGTCAGCAGTATGTCGCTCTTGAACATGGCACTTGTCCGCATTCGTGTCGGGTTGGGGACATCTCATCTCGTTTCTTCACTTTGCTTCCGTGGGTTTGGATAATCCCTTTTGACCTCTCATCTGCTCATTGCCTCCTCACCATGACCTCTGATCCGTTGATGTCAAATACTGCCAAGTCCACTGTCGTGCTGTTTATATGTTCAAGAGAAGTTGGCCTCTACAAATATCAACCTTCCTCTGATTCTCATGCGATCCTTCGATCAAGGTCACTTCCTGTTGACTTCAGCTCATTATCCAGGAAGTTGATCTAGAGACTCCTTTATGGTACCTTGGAGCCTACATGCCTCAATGGCAGGTTCGTCGCATTCGACGTGAGGTTTTCATCATTGGCCTCCGATCGAGTGATTCTGCGGGTGTTCGACGCCAACTCATTGATTCACACACCGTAGATTGTACCTGTAGTACCTTGAGGGCCATTGTCATTATTGGTGGTTCCTCTCGCGTCTGTTAACAGCTTTCATCATCGGCTGGTAATCAGATGATGTTCCTGCATGTTCGACTTCAGCTCACATATTCACATGCTCGAACTTGTACTTTGTTTGGGTCGAGATGGAGCGCAAGACCCTGGATTGTGTCTGTTGTAATCCAGGCTGTGATTGTGGATTATTATCATTATGTACATGACTCACTGATTGGATGGCTGCGACCATACCTGAGTCTCTTTGTTTGATCTTAGTTGGATGGCTGCGCCCATACCCTAGATCCGGATTATAGCATACTCTGTTTCGGATGGCTGCGTCCATACCACATATACATCATGTACTTGAGATGTCAGTTGTATCTTTCTGCGCAGGTTTTCCGACGGCGGGCCTTCAGTTGAACATGTTCTCGTAAAGCATTTCACCCCTCTCTCTCTCGGGCCTCATACTTTAGGGGGCATATGTTACACAATAATTTGTCACCGTCCCTACCATTCCCCGTCCCGCACAATGGAGGACCCATTTTGTGACCTGTGAACATTGTCATGCCTTGAAAACATCATCAATGCATTCCTCTAAGCATGAGCTTCAATTTCCCTAAAGACATCTCCTTGCAAAAAATCATGAAAACATCTCCTTTTGCATTGGCGCAGGCAAACAGTTCACCACTCGCGCCAATGAGGAAAATCCTACAAAGAGGCCACGCCAACTGGCGCTCTGTCCGAGAGCAGTAGTCGCGCCAGCCAATTTAAGGAGTGTTTTTTAAATAAATATGGCGGAAGTTGTGTTTCAACAAACTCAGAAACCATTGCCTATCTTGAGTTGGGAGGTTTGGCTGCGGGATTTCTATGGAAGGGAAGTGGTTTTGCCACCTCCCATGGAACATTCCTTGTTGATAGGGCCAATCCCACAATAATAGGGATCCCAACTCCCTCCTTCCCCATCTATAAAAGCCTGCTCAATTCCATGGCAAGCTAGTCTTGAATTGCCTAAGCTTTGAATCTCCAAATTCCCAAGAGCCTTTGTGCTATAAGAGCCCTCTTTCTTCCCTTAAGGCCGACTCAAGTAAGGAGACTATCGTCGAGAGACTTAGGAGAGGTTTTCCCTTTCCCTGGCGAGTTTTGTGAGACATGAACGACTGGAGACCCATCCGAAGGAGACCACGACGTCAGAACATTGGTTGTAATCTCTTTCGATTGTTATTTAATGAATGATTACGATTATGGTTCCACTCTGTTTTCGATTATGTTAATATGAGTAGTATCCTTTTTGACTGATATTTAGTTGCGTATGCTGGATTTTATGCTTGTATCTATTTGTTTCTTGCATGTGCAGGTGTCCATCCGCGGAGATCGTGGAGGATCGTGATCTGCCGAGGCTGAGGAACGGGAACGCTCTCTTCTTCAGATCATAGCATTGGATTCTAGGTAGGCCTCCATCTTTGGTCCTTTCATTCGTAACTAGGAACTTGCGTTGTAACATTTCGTGATTATTGCTAGACCCCTGCTGGGCTAGTAGGGATCGCCTCTGTCCGCAGAGGGGATTTACCTCCTCAACACCTACTTGTATTGGCCATGAGTGCCATCACAAGTTCTCACTCTGCAATCATATGAATGTATCATAGGCTGCTCATCCAACCAATGTCTTTGTTTCTCATGGTGAACAACGTCCCATTAGTCCATCTATAAAATATCTCCATGTATTCCATGTCCATGACTTTGGCTGCCCATGTGTTCATCCAAGTGAACTCAAGTCAACTCTCACCATCATCATGTCCATACATATGTCGAGGTGAAGTGCTCTTGGTCACTCCTACCTTCATCCATCCATGAGTACTTCCTTCAAGGCTACTCGCCCACTAAAGGTCTGCCAAGAGGTCCATCTTGGTTGAAGCCATGAAGAATTCCACTCCACCAACATGCCCTACCACCAAGGTAGTCTATGGTCATGCCAGGCACTTGCCATTCTATGCGGCTAAGCATGACCCTTTCCATCACAAAGGCCATCACGTTCCACCCTTTTCCAAGGCATTTGAACCATCAAGTGTAAGGTCACAAATTGCCCCATCAAGGTTTGTAACATCCCATGTCCCTTGTTCCGCCAATGTGCAAGCTCTCATCGTAGGCATCCAAGGAGTAGTCATCCATGGTGTTAGCAAAGAAGTCATGTCTTTTCTTGTCCTTCCATATGATCCATCTCCAAAATTCTCAAGTGAGACACAAGTCATCTCTCCATGAAGACTCTTCAAGTGAGTGTCCTCCATCCTCATAAATGCCTTTGATGTGTTTGATCCTGGTACCACCTGCTCATCAAGTTCCTCCTCGATCATAATCACATTTTCAACATCTCCATGTGAATTTTCCACCAATGCTTGCAATGTGTCTTGTCTTGGTTCTACTTGTGTCACAAGTTCGTCCTTCATCTCTTCCATCGTCATAACATCCTCATGAGAATCATCCTATTGGGTATGTGTTATATTATTTCCATGACTAGCTGCATGCACTGTACGTTGCGCTGGGCGTAGCAGGGGGGTCACAGGGGGGGCAGCAGCCCCCCCTGTCAGGGTCCAGGGTAGCGCCCCGGTGAAATTTTTTTTGGTATGCGGTCCCACTCATAGGCGGACCTACCCATGTTTTGTGCATGAGTTTGCAAATGGTTTTTGGGATATGATGGTTTTCGACCCCTGGTATTTTGTAGATCCGGTCAAGGGAACTACAGTTATGTTCTAATCCAAGGTTAATGGATTGGGGTTTATGTATGCTTCGGCATGTATATATATGTGTTGTAACACTAAAAGGAATATAATGAAAAATCAAGCTGGTCATCCTGATTTGGGATCCAGGGGAAAATCTTTTTGTTTATCTGTTTTATGTTTTATGATCTCACTATTGTTTATTTTCTGTTATAAGATTCGTGTGTAGATAATTTATGTTCAGGGTTAAAACCTACATTTGGTATCAGAGCTGTTTCGGCTTCAAGGGGACGCCTTTGCTACTGAGGGTTTTTTGTTTGGGCCTGAGGTAGACCCTATTCAGTGGGAGATCTGTGGGATCGATTCTTGCGGTGAAAGAAGATGGCGAGCAACAAAAAGATAGAGATCGAGAAATTTAATGGTCAGATTTTTGAGTTGTGGAAAATCAAGATGGAGGATCTACTGGTGGATAAAGATCAGTGGATCGCGGTAGATCCAGGTACTAAACCAATGGAAATGTCAGATGAAGACTAGAAGAAGCTGGATCGGAAGGCAAAGATCACAATACGGTTGTGTGTCTCAGATTCAGTATTGTTGAATGTATCTGGGGAAGCTACGGTGAAGAATATGTGGGAAAAATTTGGGACTTTGTACCAATCTAAGTCTCTAGTGAATAAGTTGTTCCTGCAGAAAAATCTATATAACCTGAGGATGAAGGATGGAGACTTGGTGACAGAGCATCTGAACGCCTTCAATACTGTGCTAAGTCAGCTGTCATATGTTGATAATAAAATCTCAAATGAAGATAAGTGCATCAGTTTGTTGTGTTCTCTACTAGATTCATGGGACAGTTTAGTTATTGCAATAGGTAGCAATACAACTACCTTGAATTTTGATGACATTGTCTCAGCCTTGCTATCGGAGGAAATGAGACGGAGAAATATGGAGGGTCAAAATGGAGATTCCTTATCTGTACGAGGAAGGTCCCAAAACAGAAACAAGAATAAGGTTTCGAGTGGGAGATCCAAATCTAGAGGGAGATATAAATCTCCTGGAAAGTTTGTAAAGGTATGCTGGAAATGCGGAAAGGAAGGACACTACAAAAAGGAATGCAGATTTAAAGCTCCTGAGAAAGGAAAGGGATTTTATGATGCTCCTTCTGCAGAGGTAAAAGCCACCTCGGATGAAGGTGGGGATGTGTATTTGGCTTCTTCTTCAAATACACATGTAGATCATGAGTCATGGTTGATTGACTCAGGTGCATCCTTTCACTTCACTCCCCATAGGGAGTGGTTCTGCGAATATGAGAAATATGATGGTGATGTCTTCCTAGGGGATGATAGGAAGGCCAAAATCGTCAGACGTGGAAAGGTCAAGCTGAAGCTGCAAGGTGGAAGGATTAGAATACTTCTTGGTGTTCTGCATATTCCTGCATTGGCCAGAAATCTGATTTCTGTAAGTAAGATGGATGATGCAGGTGTAAAAACAGTGTTCGAGAAAGATGCCTGCAAGATGGTTCGGGGAGCACTGGTATTAATGCGGGGAGTTCGGACTAGAAATATATACAAGCTACAAGGTAGCACTGTTATTGATGGGTGTAACAGTTATGTGGTTCCTGAAAGTGGAGTGGAAAGCCTAGATGTCTCTGGAGAAAAGACCATGTTATGGCATCAAAGGCTTGGACATATTGGAGAGAAGGGCCTTCGGATACTGCATAGAAATGGTATGGTAGAAGGTGTGTCTAATTTCTCTCTGGATTTCGATTTCTATGAACATTATGTATATGGGAAGCAGAATCGGGTGAGCTTTCCTTCTGGTGCTAAGAAGGCGAACAAGATATTAGAACTTGTGCATAGTGATGTGTTTGGACCTGTGTCAGTTCCATCACTGGGAAAGTCTTTGTACTATGTTTCATTCATAGATGACTTCTCAAGGAATACATGGATATATTTCTTGAGGAAGAAATCTGAAGTCTTTGACAAATTTAAAGAATTTAAGGCATTGGTGGAAAACTAGACAGAGAAGAAGATAAAGGCACTGAGGACAGATAATGGTGGGGAGTTCTGCAAGAAGGAATTTGAAGAGTTCTGTAAGAAGTGTGGCATAGAACAGCAGAAGACTACTCCATACACACCTCAGCAAAATGGAGTTGCAGAAAGAATGAACAGAACACTGATGGAAAAGGAAAGAAGCATGCTCAGTGGTACCGGGTTAGGACAAGAATTCTGGGCAGAGGCAGTGGAGACTGCATGTTGCGTAGTTAATAGATCACCTTCATCAGCGTTGGAGGATAAGACTCCACATGAGGCATGGGATGGTAAGAAACCATCTCTTTCACATCTAAGGGTATTTGGATGTGATGCATATGTACATGTTCCAAAGGAGAAAAGTACCAAGTTGGATAATAAATATGAAAGGTGCATCTTTATTGGGTATAAGGATGGTTTAAAGGGTTACAAGTTGTGGAGCCCAGAAACAAGGAAGGTTGTGTACAGCTAGTATGTGGTTTTTAGAGAGGTAAAAGATGTTGTTACACATGAATTCCTACCAAAGAAACCTGAGAAGATATAGTTTGAGCTAAATGAGGATGAATCAAACTCTACAACAGAAGAAGATTCAGAAGAGGAAGAGCCACAAACTCTAGCTTTGAGAAGATCAGTTCGGGAAAGAAGGCAACCAGAAAGGTATAGTCCATCTAATTTCTGTTCAGGTTTTTCCTTAACTATAACTGATGATGATCCCAAAACTGTTAGGGAGGAAGTAGATTCAGAGGATGGAAAACTCTGGAAGGAGGCCATGCAGTGATGAAATGGCATCCTTGCATAAAAATGAGGCATGGGATTTGGTGGAGTTTCCGGCAGGAAGGAAGCCCATTGGGAGAAAATGGGTGTTTAAAAAGAAGATGAATGTAGAAGGCAAGGTGGAGAAATATAAAGCTCGGTTGGTAGCAAAAGGTTATTCCCAGGTGCCAGGAATTTATTTTGGTGATATTTTTTCTCCTGTTGCCAAGGTTACTTCTATTAGATTACTTTTATCTGTTGCTGCTGCATTTGATTTTGAGATAGAACAGATGGATGTGAAGACTTCATTTCTTCACGAGGATCTAGAAGAGGAGATCTACATGAAGCAACCTAAAGGCTTTATGGTGAAGGGTAAGAAAGAACTGGTGTGCAGGTTGAAGAAGTCTCTGTATGGGTTAAAACAGTCACCAAGGATGTGGTATCAGAAATTTGATACCTATATACGGGGACTTGGCTTCACCAGAAGCAAGGAGGATCACTGTGTTTATTTTAAATTAATTGGTGGCCGTGTTATTTATTTGGTCTTGTATGTGGATGATATGTTGTTGATTGGAAATGACAAAAAAATTATCCAAGATTTGAAGACCCAACTGTTCTCCAAATTCGACATGAAGGATCTTGGTGCTGCAAACTATATTTTGGGCATGGAAATTAAGAGAGATTGGGCAAAGAGGAAGCTCTGGTTAAACCAGAGGAAGTATTTCGAGACTATATTGCAGAGGTTCAATATGCAGGATAGTAAACTGGTGAATGCTCCTATTCCTGTAGGTGTAAATATGTCTACTAAACAGTGTCCCAAGACACAAGAAGAAGAGGAGGATATGTCTCATGTTCCATATGCAAGTGTAGTAGGTAGCCTGATGTATGCAATGGTATATACTAGACCAGACATTGCACATGCAGTGGGAGTATTGAGCAGATTTATGTCAAACCCAGGGAAGGAGCATTGGACAGCAGTGAAGCGAGTTTTTAGATATTTATGTAGCAGTAGTGATTATGGCTTGTGCTACCAGGGAAGACCAAGATTGGAAAGAATTTTAGACATTCATGGTTTTGTTGATGCAGACTGGGCTGGAGATCTGGACCAAAGAAGATCTACAAGTGGGTATGTGTTTAGCCTATTTGGAGGCGCAGTCAGTTGGATGAGTAAAAGACAGTCTGTAGTGGCTCTTTCAACTACATAGGCAGAATACATAGCAGCCACTCATGCAAGCAAGGAAGTAGTTTGGTTGCAGAGATTGTGTTCAAGTATGAGGTTGGTATAGCAAGCTATAAGGATAGACTGCGATAGCCAAAGTGCAATTTTCTTGGCTAAGAACCCTGCTTATCATTCAAAGACAAAGCACATTGATGTTCAATATCACTTTGTTAGAGATATGGTTGAGGCTAAAAGGGTGTTGTTGGTAAAGGTGGACACTTTGAAGAATGTTGCAGATGCATTGACGAAGTCTGTGAGCACTTAGAAGTTCTCTTGGTGTATAGAAACAATGGGTGTTGAATAATTGGCTCAATGAATAAGCTCTCCTGTGGCCCCCTGTGGAAAGAAAAAAACAAGTGGGAGAATGTTGGGTATGTGTTATATTCTTTCCACGACTAGACACACATGTTGTATGTTGCATCAGGTGCAGCAAGGGGGTCATGGGGGGGCGGCAGCCCCCCCTGTCGGGGTCTGGGGCAACGCCCTGGTGAAATTATTTTTGGTATGCGGTCCCACTCATAGGTAGACCCACCCATGTTTTGTGCATGAGTTTGCACATGGTTTTTGGGGCACGATGGTTTTCAACCCCTTATATTTTGTAGATCCAGTCAAGGAAACTACAGTTATGTTCTAATCCAGGGTTAATGGATTGGGGTTTATGTATGCTTCGGCATATATATATATGTGTTGTAACACTAAAAGGAATATAACGAAAAATCAATCTGGTCGTTCCGATTTGGGATCCAGGGGAAAGTCTTTGTGTTTATCTGTTTTATGTTTTATGCTCTCGCTATTGTTTATTTTATTTTATAAGATTCGTGTGTAGATAATTTCTGTTCAGGGTTAAAACCTACACATCCAACAATGCTTTCAATGTGCATGGTCTTGGTCCAACTTGTTCATCAAATTCATCCTTGACATATTCTACATCTGCAACATCCTCATCCATCACTAATGCTTGCAATGTGCTTGGCCTCAGTCCAACCTGTTCATCAAGTTCATCCTTGAAATCTTCCACATCTCCAAAATCCTTGTGTGGATAAACCTGTAATGCTTGTAATGTGCTTGGTTTGGGTTCAAGTTGTTCTACAAGTTCTTCCTTCTCCTCAACTACATTCCCAACATCCTTCGGTTCGGTCATAGTAGAGTTCGTGTCACTATACATTCTTAGAATTCTATTAAACTCGGTATAATTCCATAGAAATAGTCCTTGTTGTTCAGTCAACTTATCATACTCGGCTTCCAAATCATATTCTTCACCCATGAGTAGATCGAAGTCATATTTATCTTCCTTGGATCTTTGCTTCCAAACCAATGGTTTGTAAGCCTCTCTCACTTCAGCAAGCCTCTTCTTCAATGCATTCCTCTTCTTTACACAATTTAGTAGCCTTTCTTTAAGTCCTTCAAAGTTCATTTTTTCTCGGATGAATTCTTCCATTGTAGCTCTAGCCCTAAAAAATGCCTTGCTTCAGCTAAGGTCTCAAAATAAACCCAATGTATAAGTTCAGATTCAACACCACGTGCAACCCTGCAACTGTGTCCCTGCTTCAATACAAAAGCTCCCCAGTGAAGGTAGCTATGATACCACTTGTCATGCCCCTATACGTTTGGTGTCTTCCAGCCACACTATAGACGGGTGCGGCATTACCGTACATTTTCTTTTACCAAATACTCAAGTATATAGACTACGCCTTTATACTTGAGTATTTGGAAAAATAAAAAGTAAGGTAGTGTCGCACTCGTCTATAGCGTGGTTGGAAGACACCAAAGGTATAGGGGCATGACAAGATTCTTGGTTGATTGCTTACCTTCACCTTTCCACATGCCCTCCTATATATGTGGATGCCACAAGTGAAGTGTGGGTCACTCGGTTGACACGAGCGAACCTGTCATTCGGTTTTTCGCCATGAAGTGTCGCGTCAGCCGTGCCCAACACGTCAGCCGCTCCACCGACTCGCCCATTGGCTTGACTCATCCACGGTGCGATGTTGGTTGTATAAACACCACCTTGCCAATGACGTCCATTGGTGAAGTGTGACGCACCTACCACAACTCACCCTCGTGTCGCGTCTCTGCTACACACATGTGCCCGTGCCACTACTATACGATGTTTCACCCATTTCGTCGCACGGTGCCCGAACTCATCCAAACACCCGATGAGCATGCCTGTTACCCCGAACACACCCATGAAGTCTTTGGGCCTTACATCCTTCACCACTTCAAAGTGTTGTCGTCCCTTGACAACATCATCCTTTCTTTGCATGATCCATCGTCACAACTCCATGAGTGAAATATCATCGTAACTTTCATCGCAAAGTGTTGATGACTCCAACATCTTCCAAATGTGTTCATGTATCCAAATCTGCTATAATTATATGAATAGCACCTAGATGTGAACACCCTTGATCTGATACATGCCTCTGTCATGTCTCCAATTCTGCAAGAAATCATGAGTTGGATCCTCTTGTGCTGGTGACAAGTTGGGTAGCTAGTCCAACCGAACATCTCCACAAGAACATATGTTCCTCCCATCATCACTACTACCAAAAAATCCTGCTATCAAGTGCCCAGCTCGTTCCATTTCTTTCTTATAAGGTTAGAGGTCTACATTGTCCTGAGCAGATGACAATGAGCCTCATCCTCCATGTATAGTCTAGAAGGTGGAGGAAGTGGAGGCAAAAGGCTCTCCTTTGTCATTTATCAACTCTAGCCATCTGTCTAGGTCTTCCCCTTCCAACCTCAACATGTATGCTTCCTAGCTTTCTCCCTGAATCCGTGGAACTGCATCTTCCTTCTCTTCCATTGTCTCAAGTTTTCTTGTTATATCCAAGAGACTATTGGAAAATGCCATGATTTCCTATGCTTGCTCCTGAAGTTTTCCTTTTGTGAGGACTAATCTTACTTGGAGTTCATCATGTCATTGTGTGTCTTCCACACTCATAGTTGTTAGTTTACAATGGGTTGTGTCCGCTCCTCCTATGGTTTGGATTCAAATAGGATGCCGAGATTTCTGATTTACTAAGGAAATATATAGATCTTATGCCTGATGAGCTTCCAAAATTACTACCACCGAGACGTGTAGTGAACCATTCCATTGAGCTAGAGCCGGGAAAGGAACCTCTCAATAAAGCTCCCTATCAACTGTCAGGGCTGGAATTGGAAGAGTTAAAGAGACAGCTGAAGGACTTAACCAAAGCAGGTTTAATTTGACCTTCAAGGTCCCCTTATGGTGCACTAGTATTATTCCAATGAAAGAGGTATATGAATGAACTACGGATGTGTTGTGATTATCGTGCGTTGAACAAACAAACGATAAGGAATAGATATCCTCTACCATTAGCAGTGGATTGTTTCAATAAGCTTGTGAAAGCCCAAGTGTTTTCCAAGCTGGACTTGAGACAAGGGTATTATCAGGTGTGGATAGTTGAAGGTGTTGGGAAAAATACTGAGAGGGGGGGGTGAATCAGTATTTAGGACTTTATCAAACTTTTTATTTTTCACTCTCTAAAACCCATACGCTACTTTTCTGAAGCCAAATAGCGTATACACGCGGATATCCTTTATAAAAATTGCGTATACACAGAGATCTAATTATGCTATTAATTATTCACTTATATAATTCCATCATTCATTCATTAGATGTTCAATAAACAGTAAACATGTGCAGTAAGAACAGAATAAACCATCACACATAAGCATCACACATGAACACCAGGATTTTAGGTGGAAACCCAAGTCGGGAGAAAACAACCACTGCAGTTGCTCAGCCTTCAATATTTTATAATAAAGAAAACATCTTACAACATATGTGCTGGCACAGCCTCCTACCAGCACGCAGGCACCCACCTGCGCTCGTTTACCAGCCTCTTCTGGAAGGGAGCTATGACCCCCTGCTCTCGTTTACCAGCCTCTCCTGGAAGGGAGCTACGACCCCCTGGTCTTGTTTACCAGCCTCACCTGGAAGGGAGCTACAACCCCCTGACTGAAGGCTACAACCCTCAGCACCTCTATGGACCACGTTTCATCAATTTTAACACTGGATCCAACCCACACAATTAAGCTCAAGGAACATTCATCAAACCAACCACTTGCTCTATAGCAGCATAACCAATCTTTGAACAACCCATATCATCATAGACAGATAGCAGTAACACATCAGAAACAGATATCAGCAAGATAGCAGAACAGATCAGACATCTCTCAATTTCAGCAAACCCTAGTTTATCATACGCGCTTTTCTTTCACTGATCCTGCGTATATACGTGCCTTCGACCATACAAACCCGCGTATACTTCTATAGATATTACAGAACTAATTTCTCTTCCCATACGTGCTTTCTCTTCAGCAAACCCGCGTATATACGCGCTTCCTCTGCGGCGAACTAGCGTATGGTTCTTCAGAAATTTAGGTCATTGCAAGTCTTCAAAACAGATACATCACACAGATTTTACCCTTTACTTCAGACAGATGTTCGCCTCATCTCAGATCTAATCATTCCATAAGCAAATCTAGCAAGTACAAATACATTTCAGATCTAGATACCCTTCTTCATCATTTTCTTCATTAGTGCATCATGCATTCAGATCTATCATTCAACTATAACCCTTTCCATTCAGATATACTTCAGAGAGAAGTATTCATTCAAGCTCAGACGTCTTGCACCCACACTCATGATTTGCACAATGAATTTCTTCTCTTTATATAGGTTTACCCTTTTTCAATACCATGAGCCAAAACCACATTACTTCCAATGGTATTCCTGGACAGGGTCACATAGATGAATCATTACTCAATACAATGGGTCAATACCATGGTGGTTGCCCCTAGTTTTTCACTTTATGAGCGCTTTTTCCCATACGCGACTTGGCACGTTATTTACCGCGTGCATACGTGACTTCTCCTAGACAAATCCGCGTATGCCTTGAGACATACTCTTTTCATCATAGATCTAGCACATACTGAATTCCTTTCTTCATTACCTTCTGTACTCACTATAGATACATCAGATTTACATCATTTAACAAGTTTATCAAGACATATTCTATCAAGCATAACTTCATCAAGTAGGTTGCCATTATCTTCATCAAGTGGGTTGTCATTCAAGGACAACACTCTATCAAGTGGGTTGTCATCAAGGACAAGACTCAGCATCATATTGCCAACAAACATCATATCACATCAGATTTACATCATTTACCAAGTCCATCAAGTCAAGAATAACTTCATTAGGTGGATTGCCATCAAGGACAACACATGTCAACAATCTCATGTCTTCATCTTCATTCAGTGGGTTGCCATCAAGGACAACACTCTGCATCATATTGCCAACAATCTCCCCCTTTGGACTTGATGGCAACTTGATGGCAACCATGATGGTGTTTAATCACCACAACAGATAGACACCATGTCACCCTCCCCATTCCTTGACACCATTCTTTCTCTTCATTCAAACACCATGTCACTCTCCCCCTTTGACATCAAGGGCAAAGGGCGGATCAACACCAACACACTCTCCCCCTTTGTTCCTCATGTAGAAGAAGGGCGTTCTAGATCTGATGTGCACTAAAATTATCATGCTCCTCCTGAGTTCATGCTGAAAGTTCATCCATATGTTTCAATGAAGTACTCATCCATATGACCTTCCTATCACCAAGGACTCATACTTACATCAAATATCCAACCAAGTGGATTTACATATGAGACTCAAATACCCAACCAAGTGGGTTTACACATTTCAATTCAACTACCCAACCAAGTGGGTTTACAAATTTGACTCAGCTACCCAACCAAGTGGGTTTACGAATTTTTGACAAGTCCTTACATGACTGAATATTACAATTTTACATTATGGGTCTCAACAAGACCTTCTCATCAAATTACAAAAATGACTTTCATGACCAATACCAGAAAGACTTCAAGAAGAAAAAAAAGAACATATTTCAGAACCATCATAATGCCAACAATGCATTATACTCAGCATTATACAATGCATTATTCCCCCTGAATTTGTGCATCCAAGCATCCTTTCCATATGACTAAGGCTCCCCCTTAGTTTGTGCATCCTGAACACTTTCAACCAATCATCAAGGCATCTTTAAAACATCAGAGATTGAAACAGTATTATAAGAACTGGAACACCACCAGAGATACCAGAGATACCAAACAGTACTGCAGCTGTGCTGAAGAAAGCTGACCCTAAACATAAATTTGTCAGCAATCAGACATACGCGGTTTTATGTGCATGAACTCGCGTATATACGCGACTGTGTTTCAGGAAATCCGCGTATCCAATACCATCTTCTATATTTTAACCAGATCTGATCCTCTGTGAGGCAAAGACAGTGTTCAGCTTCTTTCTGAGATATTTGAATGCTTCCCTGGAATACAGATAGATAGAACAGTGTAGTTGTGTCTTCAAGCGTCATCCAATGGTTGTAGCATAAGCACATTAGTAACCAAGCCTTTAGATTCTTTGCAGCATCAATACATTCTTTCCAAGAGAAATTATCATACCAGAACAACATCTTCAAATATGTGTCAAGCAATCATCCATGTGGTCCAATATCATCAAGATCTTCAAGATTTAACATGATGTAACATATGTAGGAAAAAGGTCTCAACCATAGTAACAAACTCTGCATGATCTATTCTTATCTCTGAATCATAAGACTTCCAATCTCATCCAACAGATAAACTTCAGCAAACAGTAAACAGGGCTCATTCAAAGTCTCATCATAATAAACCATGTATCAAGCCATCATCATTTGAGCATGAGTATCACAATAACCAAAGAATAAGTAGTCATAGTGCCAACAATGCAATCATTAGTATTCAAACTGCTGCTCCCCCTGAACCAGTGCTCCTCCTTAACTTGTGCAACCTGAATACCTTCATCAGCAAGTCATCAGCAACAATCTCTGCATGATCTGTCCTTATCTCCAAATTATAAGACTTTCATCAATGAATACTCTTCTTCAAAAAGAAAACAAGACTCATCCATAATCTTCAACATAAGAAACCAAGTATCATATCATCATTATTTAGAACTGAGAAACTAAGCTGATACAGAGTCAATAATACAGTTATTAACAGTCAGACTAATGCTCCCCCTGAACCTCTGCTCCTGATCTTCAGATGTCATACCAATTCTCTTATCCTTAATGAATACGTGACTGTGTCTGCTGGAACTCGCATGTATACGTGACTTTTGTTCATATAACCCGCGTATGGAAGGTGAAGCATAGAAATTTTCACATTCCTTCATCTCCCCTTGAACTTGTCCTTCCTGTACCTGTCTTCTTCATATCAGAAGCTCTATCAGAAATACATATAACCAGAATAATTAAATCAACCATGAGAATCATCATACATTGCTCCCCCTGTGACGATACATCCCCATAATGTATCTCACATTACTTCTGCAGTCATTCAGAGAAGTAAGCTTCAGAAGCGGATGACTGCAGTAGGGTCAATATTCCCTACGTTTCTGATCGGTCTTCCATCTTTTTCCAGATTTGTTTGAACTTTCTATTTGTGTGCTGGAAGTTATCCAATTTCTCATATCTTTTCATCCTGCATTCCTTTTCCACATGAGCATACTTATTACAAGCATAACATCTCATGTGACCAGAGAAGTAAGCAAAAGGATCATAGTGTGTTTCTCTGTTCTTCCTCCTATTGCAATCAGCTGCTTTGTGACCATACTTGTTGCATGAAAAACAATATCCCTTGAAGCTACCAGAGTACCTTTCTGAGTAGAATCTGTTTGTTTGTGGCTGAATTGTTCTGCTTCTGCAATTTTCTGCAACATGCCCATAGTTATGACATTTAAAACATTCAACGTTCTTGAATGAATTCCTTTGAGAATTCATGATTTTTGGTTGACCTTTTGTTTCTTTCAACTCTTCAGGTTTTGCATTGACTTTCTTTGAATCTTTAGCACTTCCTTGTGAACTAGATTCTCCTTTAACAGTTTCGTGAAAACCAAGACCAAGTTTGATAGCAGGAGACGTTTGATTACTCAGAATATTGTCCAAAATATTAGTACTATCTTGAAACCTCAAAAGTTTAACCTTTTCTTCTAATTTACCTTTGAGAATGTTTACCTCCACCTCCAGGACTTGGTATTGCTTTTTCATGCTTTCTTCTTTCCTTCTTCCATCTTCTACTTGATCATTCAGATTTAGAATCTCTTCTTTCAACCCATTTCCTTGTTCTTAAAAAGTTTGTAAGAGTTATTCATTCTTCTTCTTCGATGCTTCGAGATTTACTTTCAGAGATATGTTTTCTGCTTCAAGTCCTGCATTCTTCTTATTTGATTT
This sequence comes from Pinus albicaulis, assembly GCA_034641835.2. Lineage (NCBI taxonomy): Eukaryota > Viridiplantae > Streptophyta > Pinopsida > Pinales > Pinaceae > Pinus > Pinus albicaulis. The sequence continues at coordinate 548,605,760 of CM076570.1, forward strand.
ATCCAGGTCTTCTTTGAGGGAAATGATTTCTGCTTCAAGTCCTTCCTTTTCAAATGATTGTAGAGGTTCCTCATTCTTCTTACTTGATGCTTCAAGATCTGCTTGTAGAGAGATTATTCCAGCTTCAAGACCTTCATTCTTCCTTTTTGATATTTCGAGATTTGCATTTAGATCGTTAATTTCTTCTTCTAGTCTTTTCATTCGATTGGATGCATAAGCATGAAACCTTTGATACTTGTCTATAGATTCACTCTCCTTAGATGAATTTTGCTGATCTTCATCTTTAATCTTGACAGCTTCTTCTAGATCCATACTGTTACTTTCACTATCTTTACCTTTGCATATACAGGTAAGTGAAATACAAGAACAACGATCAATACATGTTTCATCTCCTTCAATTTCTGCTATACATGATTTCTGAGGTATCTCCTTTCCTTGAGTAACCTTCTTCTTTTGCTTCTTTGCCATGAGCACTTGTAGAGCTTGGTCAGAATCTTCTTCATCTTCAATGGACACTTCATCATCATCTTCATTTGTATAATAACTCTTCCTCTTTTCAAATTGTTTCCCTTTACCATGTTTTTCTCTATAAGGACATTTAGCAGCATAGTGACCAACTCTTCCATAATCAAAACATTTGAAGGGAAGCTTACCTTTGAATCTTCCAGTACCTAGTTGGAGTTTTCTCACAAAATTCGCTTCTTCTTCTTTGGATATATAGCTGGATTCTTTGACAACTTCCTTTTCTTTTCCTTTTGCAGATGCCTTAAAAGCAACTTCTTTGATTTGAGAAGGACCTCCTTGTCTCATTTCAAAATCAGTCAGAATACCATGTAATTGAACAATAGTAAGAGTTTGCAGATCTTGCCTTTCTTCAATAGCTGAAACTTTAGAGTCAAATTTTGAAGTCAAGGATCTTAAGACTTTTTCCACCAGAGTAGTATCGGTTATGGTTTCACCCAAATTTCTCATTCGATTTACAATATCATCTAGACGAAGAAAGAAGCTGGCAATACTTTCATCACTATGCATCCTTAAATTTTCATATTCAATTCTGAGAGTTTGGAGTTTTGCACTTTTTACCTTTGTATCTCCTTCATAGCTCAAAATGATTTTGTCCCATATTTCTTTTGCTAAATTTAGCTGCATCACTTTAGCAAATTTTGGTTCAGACATGCTTCCTAATAAGACATTCACTGCTTTGGCATTCATTTCATACTTCTTCCTTTCAGTCGCATCAGTAGGAATACTTGCCGGATATTGATAGCCTTCTTCCACGATTGCCCATACTTCTGCACCAAGACTTTGCAGATATGCTTTTGTTCGTACCTTCCAGAATATCAGATTGCTTCCATTGAATAGAGGTGGCTTTATAGACATTACTCCTTCATGACTTCCCATTGCTACGGATCTCCTTCAAGCGATCAAGAATCTGCAGAAGAACCTGCTCTGATACCAATTGTTGGGAAAAATACTGAGAGGGGGGGGGGGGTGAATCAGTATTTAGGACTTTATCAAAAATTTTCTTTTTCACTCTCTAAAACCCATACGCTACTTTTCTGAAGCCAACTAGCGTATACATGCGTATATCCTTCATAAAACTCGTGTATACACAGAGATCTAATTATGATATTAATTCTTCACTTATATCATTCCATCATTCATTCATTAGATGTTCAATAAACAGTAAACATGTGCAGTAAGAACAGAATAAACCATCACACATAAGCATCACACATGAACACCAGGATTTTAGGTGGAAACCCAAGTCGGGGGAAAACCACCGCTGCAGTTGCTCAGCCTTCAATATTTTATTATAGAGAAAACATCTTACAACATATGTGTTAGTGCAGCCTCCTACCAGCACGCAGGCACCCACCTGCGCTCATTTACCAGCCTCTCCTGGAAGGGAGCTACGACCCCCTGCTCTCGTTTACCAGCCTCTCCTGGAAGGGAGCTACGACCTTCTGGTCTCATTTACCAGCCTCACCTGGAAGGGAGCTACAACCCCCTGACTAAAGGCTACAACCCTCAGCACCTCTATGGACCACGTTTCATCAATTTTCACACTGGATCCAACCCACACAATTAGAAAAGAAGGAACATTCATCAAACCAACCACTTGCTCTATAGCAGCATAATCAATCTTTGAACAATTCAGATCATCATGGACAGATAGCAGTAACACATCAGAAACAGATATCAGCAAGACAGCAGAACAGATCAGACATCTCAGAACTTCAGCAAACCCTAGTTTGCATACGCGCTTTCCTTTCTCTGATATCGCGTATATACGCGCCTTCATGCATATAAACCTGCGTATACCTCTGCACAAACTTCAAAACTGATTTTACTACCCATACGCGCTTTCACTTCATACGACCCGCGTATATACGCGCTTCCTCTGCGACGAACTAGCGTATGGTTCTTCAAACATTTAGGTCATTGCAATTCTTCAGAACAGATACATCACACAGATTTTACCCTTTACTTCAAACAGATGTTCGCCTCATCTCATATCTAATCATTCCATAAACAGATCTAGCAAGTATAAATATATTTCAAATCTAGATACCCTTCTTCATCATTTTCTTCATTAGTGCATCATGCATTCAGATCTATCATTCAACTATAACCCTTTCGATTCAGATATAATTTAGAGAGAAGTATTCATTCAAGCTCAGACGTCTTGCACCCACACTCATGATTTGCACAATGAATTTCTTCTCTTTATATAGGTTTACCATTTTTCAATACCATGAGCCAAAACCACATTACTTCTGATGGTATTCCTGGACGGGGTCACATAGACGAATCATTACTCAATACAATGGGTCAATACCATGGTGGTTGCCCCTGGTTTTGCACTTTATGAGCGCTTTTTCCCATACGTGACTTGGCACGTTATTTACCACGTGCATACGCGACTTCTCCTAGACAAATCCGCGTATGCCTTGAGACATACTCTTTTCATCATAGATCTAGCACATACTGAATTCCTTTCTTCATTACCTTATGTACTCACTGTAGATACATCATATTTACATCATTTAACAAGTTTATCAAGACATATTCTATCAAGCATAACTTCATCAAGTAGGTTGCCATCATCTTCATCAAGTGGGTTGTCATTCAAGGACAACACTCTATCAAGTGGGTTGTCATCAAGGACAACACTCAGCATCATATTGCCAACAAACATCATATCACATCAGATTTACATCATTTACCAATTCCATCAAGTCAAGAATAACTTCATCAGGTGGATTGCCATCAAGGACAACACATGTCAACAATCTCATGTCTTCATCTTCATTCAGTGGGTTTCCATCAAGGACAACACTCTGCATCATATTGCCAACAATCTCCCCCTTTGGACTTGATGGCAACTTGATGGCAACCACGATGGTGTTTAATCACCTCAACAAATAGACACCATGTCACTCTCCCCATTCTTTGACACCATTATTTCTCTTCATTCAAACACCATGTCACTCTCCCCATTCTTTGACACCATTATTTCTCTTCATTCAAACACCATGTCACTCTCCCCCTTTGACATCAAGGGCAAAGGGCGGATCAACACCAACACACTCTCCCCCTTTGTTCCTCATGTAGAAGAAGGGCGTTGTAGATCTGATGTGCACTGAAATTATCATGCTCCTCCTGAGTTCATGCTGAAAGTTCATCCATATGTTTCAATGAAGTACTCATCCATATGAACTTCCTATCACCAAGGAATCATACTTACATCAAAGATCCAACCAAGTGGATTTACATATGAGACTCAAATACCCAACCAAGTGGGTTTACACATTTCAATTCAACTACCCAACCAAGTGGGTTTACAAATTTGACTCAGCTACCCAACCAAGTGGGTTTACGAATTTTTGACAAGTCCTTACATGACTGAATATTACAATTTTACATTATGGGTCTCAACAAGACCTTCTCATCAAATTACAAATATGACTTTCATGACCAATACCAGAAAGACTTCAAGAAGAAAAAAAAGAACATATTTCAGAACCATCATAATGCCAACAATGCATTATACTCAGCATTATACAATGCATTATTCCCCCTGAATTTGTGCATCCAAGCATCCTTTCCATATGACTAAGGCTCCCCTTTAGTTTGTGCATCCTGAACACTTTCAACCAATCATCAAGGCATCTTTAAAACATCAGAGATTGAAACAGTATTATAAGAACTGGAACACCACCAGAGATACCAGAAATACCAAACAGTACTGCAGCTGTGCTGAAGAAAGCTGACCCTAAACAGAAATTTGTCAGCAATCAGACATACGTGGTTTTATGTGCATGAACTCGCGTATATACACGACTGTGTTTCAGGAAATCCACGTATCCAATACCATCTTCTATATTTTAACCAGATCTGATCCTCTGTGAGAAAAAGATAGTGTTCAGCTTCTTTCTGAGATATTTGAATGCTTCCCTGGAATACGGATAGATAGAACAGGTAGTTGTGTCTTCAAGCGTCATCCAATGGTTGTAGCATAAGCACATTAGTAACCAAGCCTTCAGATTCTTTGCAGCATCAATACATCTTTTCCAAGAGAAATTATCATACCAGAACAACATCTTCAAATATGTGTCAAGAAATTATCCATGTGGTCCAATATCATCAAGATCTTCAAGATTTAACATGATGTAACATATGTAGGGAAAAGGTCTCAACCATAGTAACAAAATCTGCAAGATCTATTCTTATCTCTGAATCATAAGGCTTCCAATCTCATCCAGCAGATAAACTTCACCAAGCAGTGAACAGGGCTCATTCAAAGTCTTATCATAATAAACCATGTATCAAGCCATCATCATTTGAGCATGCGTATCACAATAACCAAAGAATAAGCAGTCATAGTGCCAAAAATGAAATCATTAGTATTCAAATTGCTGCTCCCCCTGAACCAGTGCTCCTCCTTAACTTGTGCAACCTAAATACCTTCATCAGCAAGTCATCAGCAACAATCTCTGCATGATCTGTCCTTATCTCCGAATTATAAGACTTTCGTCAACGAATACTCTTCTTCAAAAAGAAAACAGGACTCATCCATAATCTTCAACATAAGAAACCAAGTATCATATCATCATTATTTAGAACTGAGAAACTAAGCTGATACAGAGTCAATAATACAGTTATTAACAGTCAGACTGATGCTCCCCCTGAACCTCTGCTCATGATCTTCAGATGTCATCATAATTCTCTTATCCTTAATGAATACGCGACTGTGTCTGCTGGAACTTGCGTGTATACGTGACTTTTGTTCATATAACCCGTGTATGGAAGGTGAAGCATAGAAATTTTCACATTCCTTCATCTCCCCTTGAACTTGTCCTTCCTGTACCTGTCTTCTTCATATCAGAAGCTCTGTCAGAAATACATATAACCAGAATAATTAAATCAACCATGAGAATCATCATACATTGCTCCCCCTGTGATGATACATCCCCATAATTTATCTCACATTACTTCTGCAGTCATTCAGAGAAGTAAGCTTCAGAAGCGGATGACTGCAGTAGGGTCAATATTCCCTACGTTTCTGATCGGTCCTCCATATTTTTCCAGATTTGTTTGAACTTTCTATTTGTGTGCTGGAAGTTATCCAATTTCTCATATCTGTTCATCCTGCATTCCTTTTCCACATGACCATACTTATTACAAGCATAACATCTCATGTGACCAGAGAAGTAAGCATAAGTATCATAGTGTGTTTCTCTGTTCTTCCTCCTATTGCAATCAGCTGCTTTGTGACCATACTTGTTGCATGAAAAACAATATCCCTTGAAGCTACCAGAGTACCTTTCTGAGTAGAATCTGTTTGTTTGTGGCTGAATTGTTCTGCTTCTACAATTTGCTGCAACATGCCCATAATTATGACATTTAAAACATTCAACGTTCTTGAATGAATTCCTTTTAGAATTCATGATTGTTGGTTGACCTTTTGTTTCTTTCAACTCTTCAGGTTTTGCATTGACTTTCTTTGAATCTTTAGCACTTCCTTGTGAACTAGATTCTCCTTTAACAGTTTCATGAAAACCAAGACCAAGTTTGATAGTAGGAGACCTTTGATTACTCAGAATATTGTCCAAAATCTTAGTACTATCTTGAAATCTCAAAAGTTTAACCTTTTCTTCTAATTTACCTTTGAGAATGTTTACCTCCACCTCCAAGACTTGGCATTTCTTTTTCATGCTTTCTTCTTTCCTTCTTCCATCTTCTACTTGATCATTCAGATTTAGAATCTCTTCTTTCAACCCATTTCCTTGTTCTTCAAAATTTTGTAAGAGTTCTTCATTCTTCTTCTTCGATGCTTTGAGATTTACTTTCAGAGATATGTTTTCTGCTTCAAGTCCTGCATTCTTCTTATTTGATTTATCCAGGTCTTCTTTGAGGGAAATGATTTCTGCTTCAAGTCCTTCCTTTTCAAATGATTGTATAGGTTCCTCATTCTTCTTACTTGATGCTTCAAGATCTGCTTGTAGAGAGATAATTCCAGCTTCAATACCTTCATTCTTCCTTTTTGATATTTCGAGATCTGCATTTAGATCGTTAATTTCTGCTTCTAGTCTTTTCATTTGATTGGATGTATAAGCATGAAACCTTTGATACTTGTCTATAGATTCACTCTCCTTAGATGAATTTTGCTGATCTTCATCTTTAATCTTGACAGCTTCTTCTAGATCCATACTGTTACTTTCACTATATTTACCTTTGCATATACAGGTAAGTGAAATACAAGAACAACGATCAATACCTGTTTCATCTCCTTCAATTTTTGCTATACATGATTTCTGAGGTATCTCATTTCCTTGAGTAACCTTCTTCTTTTGCTTCTTTGCCATGAGCACTTGTAGAGCTTGGTCAGAATCTTCTTCATCTTCACTGGACACTTCATCATCATCTTCATTTGCATAATAACTCTTCCTCTTTTCAAATTTTTTCCCTTTACCATGTTTTTCTCTATAAGGACATTTAGCAGCATAGTGACCAACTCTTCCACAATCAAAAAATTTGAACGGAAGCTTACCTTTGAATCTTCCAGTACCTAGTTGGAGTTTTCTCACAAAATTCGCTTCTTCTTCTTCGGATATATAGCTGGATTCTTTGACAACTTCCTTTTCTTTTCCTTTTGCAGATGCCTTAAAAGCAGCTTCTTTGATTTGAGAAGGACCTCCTTGTCTCATTTCAAAAGTAGTCAGAATACCATGTAATTGAACAATAGTAAGATTTTGCAGATCTTTCCTTTCTTCAATAGCTGAAACTTTAGAGTCAAATTTTGAAGTCAAGGATCTTAAGACTTTTTCCACCAGAGTAGTATCGGTTATGGTTTCTCCCAAATTTCTCATTTGATTTACAATATCATCTAGACGAAGAAAGAAACTGGCAATACTTTCATCACTATGCATCCTTAAATTTTCATATTCAATTCTGAGAGTTTGGAGTTTTGCACTTTTTACCTTTGTATCTCCTTCATAGCTCAGAATGATTTTGTCCCATATTTCTTTTTCTGAATGTAGCTGCATCACTTTAGCAAATTCTGATTCAGACATGCTTCCTAATAAGACATTCACTGCTTTGGCATTGATTTCATACTTCTTCCTTTCAGCTGCATCAGTAGGAATACTTGTCGGATATTGATAGCCTTCTTCCATGATTGCCCATACATCTGCACCAAGAATTTGCAGATATGATTTTGTTCGTACATTCCAGAATATCAGATTGCTTCCATTGAATAGAGGTGGCTTTATAGACATTACTCCTTCTTGACTTCCCATTGCGACGGATCTCCTTCAAGCGATCAAGCTTCTGCAGAAGGACCTGCTCTGATACCAATTGTTGGGAAAAATACTGAGAGGGGGGGTGAATCAGTATTTAGGACTTTATCAAACTTTTTACTTTTTCACTCTCTAAAACCCATACGCTACTTTGCTGAAGCCAACTAGCGTATACACACGGATATCCTTCATAAAACTCGCGTATACACAGAGATCTAATTATGCCATTAGTTCTTCACTTATATCATTCCATCATTCATTCATTGATGTTCTATAAACAGTAAACATGTGCAGTAAGAACAGAATAAACCATCACACAAAGCATCACACATGAACACCAGGATTTTTAGGTGGAAACCCAAGTCGGGAGAAAACCACCGCTGCAGTTGCTCAGCCTTCAATATTTTATTATAGAGAAAACATCTTACAACATATGTGCCGGCGCAGACTTGACCAGCACGCAGGCACCCACCTGCGCTCGTTTACCAGCCTCTCCTGGAAGGGAGCTCCAACCCCCTGACTCGTTTACCAGCCTCTCCTGGAAGGGAGCTACGACCCCCCGATCTCGTTTACCAGCCTCACCTGGAAGGGAGCTACAACCCCCTGACTGAAGGCTACAACCCTCAGCACCTCTATGGACCATGTTTCATAAATTTTCACACTGGATCCAACCCACACAATTAAGCTCAAGGAACATTCATCAAACCAAACACTTGCTCTATAGCAGCATAACCAATCTTTGAACAACCCAGATCATCATAGACAGATAGAAGTAACACATCAGAAACAGACATCAGCAAGATAGCAGAACAGATCAGATATCTCTCAATTTCAGCAAACCCTAGTTTATCATACGCGCTTTTCTTTCACTGATCCTGCGTATATACGCGCCTTCGACCATAAAAACCCACGTATACTTCTGTATATATTACAGAACTAATTTCTCTTCCCATACGCGCTTTCTCTTCAGAAAACCTGCGTATATACGTGCTTCCTCTGCGGCGAACTAGCGTATGGTTCTTCAGACATTTAGGTCATTGCAAGTCTTCAGAACAGATACATCACATAGATTTTACCCTTTACTTTAGACAGATGTTCGCCTCATCTCAGATCTAATCATTCCATAAACAGATCTAGCAAGTAAAAATACATTTCAGATCTAGATACCCTTCTTCATCATTTTCTTCATTAGTGCATCATGCATTCAGATCTATCATTCAACTATAACCCTTTCCATTCAGATATACTTCAGAGAGAAGTATTCATTCAAGCTCAAACGTCTTGCACCCACACTCATGATTTGCACAATGAATTTCTTCTCTTTATATAGGTTTACCCTTTTTCAATACCATGAGCCAAAACCACATTACTTCCGATGGTATTCCTAGACAGGGTCACATAGATGAATCATTACTCAATACAATGGGTCAATACCATGGTGGTTGCCCCTGGTTTTGCACTTTATGAGCGCTTTTGCCCATACGCGACTTGGCACGTTATTTACCACGTGCATACGCGACTTCTCCTAGACAAATCCACGTATGCCTTGAGACATACTATTTTCATCATAGATCTAGCACATACTGAATTCCTTTCTTCATTACCTTCTGTACTCACTGTAGATACATCAGATTTACATCATTTAACAATTTTATCAAGACATATTCTATCAAGCATAACTTCATCAAGTAGGTTGCCATCATCTTCATCAAGTGGGTTGTCATTCAAGGAAAACACTCTATCAAGTGGGTTGTCATCAAGGACAACACTCAGCATCATATTGCCAACAAACATAATATCACATTAGATTTACATCATTTACCAAGTCCATCAAGTCAAGAATAACTTCATCAGGTGGATTGCCATCAAGGACAACACATGTCAACAATCTCATGTCTTCATCTTCATTCAGTGGGTTGCCATCAAGGACAACACTCTGTATCATATTGCCAACAGAAGGAGATGAAAGAAAGACCGTGATAGTGACGAGATATGGAAGCTTCGAATTCCTAGTCATGCCATTCGGGTTGTACAACGCTCCATCCACATTCTGCACATTGATGAACGATGTACTACATCCATACCTTGACCCCTTTGTGGTGGTTTACTTGGATGACATCATGATTTTCAGTGATAACATGGAGGATCATAAGAAGCATTTAGAATTAGTCTTCGAAGCACTAAAGAAACGTTAGCTATACTTGAAGAAATCCAAGTGTATGTTCACTCAGATCGAGATTTTGTTCCTTGGCCATATTTTTGGGTAAGGTCACATACGGATGGAGCCAAGTAAAATCAAGGCCATAGAGGATTGGGAAAAACCGAAGAATTTCCATGATATGAGAGTTTTCTTAGGAATGACTAACCACCAATGAAAGTTTGTAGAAGGGTATTCCAAGATAACTGCACCACTAATAGACCTTTTAAAAAAGGATAAATGATGCAATTGGACAGAGAAGTGTCATGAAGCTTTTGATGAGCTGAAGAGAAGAATAGTGATAGCACCGATAGTGAGGCTGCCTGATTTCGAAAAACCCTTTGAGGTTCACACTGATGCTTTATATTTTTCAATTGGAGGGGTTTTATTGTAGGATGGACATCCAGTGGCTTATGAAAGTTGAAAGTTGCAGGATAGAGAGCACAAATATCTGGTTCATGAAAAAGAAATGTCTGCCATCATTCATTTTCTACATGTCTGGAGACATTACTTGGTAGGGAAACCATTTGTTGTCAAGACTGACAATGTTGCTGCAAGTTATTTTGCATCACAACCGAAGCTGTCAGCGAAGCAAGTTCGTTGGGGAAGACTTCTTGGTCGAGTTTGACATGACTCTTGAGTACAGACTGAGTAAGCTCAATGATTTTGCAAATGCCCTCAGTCTAAAGGCACAACTAGCAACATTAGGAGCAGAAGACTGAGCCAATAGGACAAGAATCAGGGTCAACATGTCCATGAAGATGCAAGATAGACTTCGAGCTAGTGTGGAAACAGATACACAAGCAAAGATGACCTTGAAGCAGGTGAAGGAAGGGAAAACACATAAGTTCTACTTGGGGATGGCTTCTTGTTCTTTGGGAATTGACTTTACATTCCAAAGTCATCAGGACTTAGGAGGCACCTTTTGAAGGAATGCCACGACTCAATTTGGGCTGGCCACCCAAGGCAACGTCGCATTGTGGAATTATTGGAGAGGGGATACTTCTGGGAAAGGATGAGGCAGGAAGTAGAGGATTATGTACATACATGCATCATTTTTCAACAAGACAAATCAAATACTCATAGACAGGGAGGATTGTTGCAGCCTTTGCCAATTTCAGAGAGACCATGGGAAAGTGTCTCTATGGAATTCATTTCTCACTTACCAGTGGTACAGGGGTATAATGGAATCATGGTCATTGTCAAACATTTTTCCAAGTATGCTACATTCATTTCGATGAATATTCCATGTGGAGTTGAGAAGACAGCTGAGCTTTTCTTCAAATTTGTTGTGAAGTATTGGGGGATACCAATGAGTATCGTATTTGATAGAGATTCACCTTTACAGGGAAGTTTTGGAATGCCCTGTTCAAGCTAGTTGGAACATAATTGCTGCAGAGTTTGATTTACCATCCGCAGACAGATGGGCAGACCAAACATACTAATGCATTGCTGGAGGACTACTTGAGACATTTTGTTACGGCTGATCAATAAAATTGGCCCGAACTCATGGATATTGCTCAGTTTAGCTACAATATTCAGAAGAGTTCCGCAACAAGGTATTCTCCATTCGAATTGGTCAATGGAAAGATGTCAATTGCACTGCATACAGGGTTACCGATGGGATTTGGGAAAAGCCCTCATGCTAAGAAGTTATTGACAGCATGGGAGGAGACCTTGGAGATAGCACAGATGCACCTGCACGATGTTGCAGGAGGAATGAAGAGATGGGAAGATAGCGGTCGAAGGGATGCACACTTCAATGTTGGAGACAAGGTTTATCTGAGGATCACCGGAGATCAGTTTCAACCACCTAAAGGGACTGTTAGGTCTTTGATGAGACGATATGATGGGCCTTTCTGCATAAAGAAGCGAATTGGTGAAGTTGCATATGAATTGGAGCTTCCAAACCATATGTATTCTTGACACCCCGTCTTCCATATAAGTTAGCTAAAGAAGAGCAAGCTTGATGCTAATGACCCAGAACAAGCAGCACCACCTAGAGGACCAACAATGATCATTGATAAACTAGACTTGATTTTGGAGAAGATCCTTGATCTTCGAACAACAGGTGTTGGGGGCAATGCACGGAGAGAGTTTCTCATTCAATGGAGAGACCGACCGGAGGATTCAAGTTGGGAACTGGAGGAAATTCTATGGAAATGGCACACAGAGATAGCAGAGTTTGATCAAAAATTTATGAGGTATATCGGATTGCCGAGGATGACAATGACTCAAGGCGGGGGAGTATGTCAGGCCCACGAGTTAGAAGCCCTTGACTCGGGCGAGTCGGGTGCCCCACAAGGGTGCGCATAGGCAATTCGGGCAACGAGTGCACATCACGGCGACGGGCATGCCCGTGGGAACCTCGACCTTATTACACATAGGTGGTGAGAATTTGGTTATAGCGATGCAAAAAAATTCTAGACACGTTGAACGGGCGCGACACCAACAACAAGACCGACGGAGTATACGCGGGTGATGGGCGTACAATGCCAAAAAAGGGGGTTGACTCGGGTCCACGACGAGTCACTGATGCCCCACCATAACGCGACGTTGTGGTATAAGTAAAGTGGAAATGACGAATTAGATGAGACATCGAAGCAACCATCCTTAGAGCTACCGCAGCACTGGAATTGCGGTTGGACAGCGGATGCGCCCGCTAGGTAGGCAACCAACGATCGGAACAGGAAAATGTGCGGGCGGTCAACTTGATATGGGTGCACAACATGAAGTGTAGTGGCGATCAGTTATAACGGGCACGGCGGAACGCGACAGGTGGCGGTCAAGTGCAAAAAAGGCGCGTCGGGACAGCGCGTGCGCGCACTATGCATATCAACAATCCGGGCAGACATGGTTGTGGTATACGTGTAGCGTGGGTCACCATAATGAGTGAATATGGCAATAAGTTCAAGGGTGTGGGTCAAGTCGGGTGAATAAATCAATGAACATTCAAATAAGACAAGAGTTGGAGTAGCCACGAGTTAGCCAAAAACTCATTGGTGAAGAGGAAATGACGAACGGGAGAGTTGGGCCGCAGTTGGGCGAGTCACACCGTAGAACAGAAAAATAGGATACAAATATTTTTCAGAGCTCGGAAATCAGAGCTAATATTTTTCATTATTACCTAGGAAGTATTTAATCCTTGCTCCCTGGCAACGGTGCCTAAATTTTTATCACTCCCTTCATTTCCCAAGGCAGAGAAAGGAGACTGAAGGAGATAACCTCAAACCAATCTTTTTATTTGGTAGCTAGCCCTAAAAAACTAGAGAGGGCTCTCTCGATGTAAATCTCACAGTCAATGAGGTGATTGGAAAGGAAAATATCCTAGGCTAGATATAATCTCTGTGATTTTGATTAGGGTTTTGTTTGAATTTGCATGATAGAAAGTGTTAGTCTAGGAACTAGGTCTAGGTTTCAAGGTCAAATTTAAAATAAAAAATTGCAGAGATGAAGTTGAGTCCAGGTAGGTATACTTAGAAAAACACTTATATTTTCATTGTGGTATAGGGTTTGAAAAAGAGAGAATCAAAATGAGAATATTACATGAGTTCATTCATAAGAGGAAGTAGAACAAATTTATTAAAATCTTATAAAACAGAGCACAAAGGTAAGAATTCTCCTTATCAACTCACAAGATCATCACATAGAAGCATTCATGTGATTTCATGGAAAAAAAATCATTAAATTTTATGGTAACAATGAGAATAAAAAATGCTAATAAGCATAGCACTGGAGTCCCAAAATTATAGTTGCAACATGTCTTTCATTTCAATATAAAAAGATGTACATAAGCTCCACACTGCAATATCAACTATCCAACCTCTAAAATTACTTGAGTTGGAGTAAAGAGAGAAAATAGAGAATATGCCACCTAAATGGTTCAAAACCTGATCCAAAACACTTCATAAATGCACCAAATGAGTCATTTCCTAGTTTTTAGGGAAGTTAGAAGTAGTCCCCCCAAATTTAGCTAATAACTAGGAGTATTTGTCTCCTTGAGTAATTACAAGATTCCTCAATAATGAGTGGCATAAATAAAATTCATTATCCATAAAAATATCATGAGAAAGTTGTTACCTTGAAACTTTGACCATTTGTGACTGATACTTTTCCATAGAAACTCATACACAGAAGCATCGTGTACCTGGCAAAAGAATAGCATGTTATGACAGAAGTGTAGCATGCACATGGAGGGCATTTTAAGGTGAATTTTGGGATTTTTTTTTCTAAACTAAAGATTTGATAAGGTAGCCCTGGATGTCCTCTATCCAAAACAACCTCGAAACTTGAAAAATACCACCTGTAAGACCCTAAAATTTTCATTTTCCCAAGGCTACTCCAGAAACATAGCGTGGGATGAAAAACAGTGGTAGAAACATGAAAATTGAGGTGTTTTTCAAGCTTTTCTTCAAATTTAGGAAGTGTCATGGAAAACCAAAAGCATATTTGGAATGTAATCATCAACATAAATCCAAAAATGTAAATTTGACCCCCATTGGCCCATCTAAGAAAAAGCATATTGTGGCCATGCTACGCTTCATTAAAAGTGAAATTTCCAAAACTTCTAAAAAATCCAAAATTTTCCAAAACTTTTCTACAAAAATAGGGCTCAACAATGGATCCATATTCTATAACCATAACTTTTTTTGCAAAAATTAGAGATTTTTTTGTTCTTTGGTATGCTATGAACAAAAACCTCCTCCATTTTGCCAAAATACTTTCCCATTTGTTCAGAATCCAAGTTTGAAGTTTATCACTAAAAATTGTAGAAACGTAGTGTGCTCTCATCAGAAGCGTAGCATGGTCTTTGAGAGGGTGTTTGGAGGCCTTCCCATAAGAATTATGGGCTGAAAGTTGTATGGTTGGAAATATTAGTATGTCTGCTACACAATGGAGTCATCAAGAACTACAAAGCCCTACTCCAAACCCTTAAAAAAGTGACTTGAAGACAACCTGTCCAAAAGTTCATAAAATGACCTGGAGCAACTGTATTTTGGGAACTTCTCTCAAATCATAACATGTGTCTATAAACTGAAGGAAAATTTTTTTCTTTGTTATAGGATGGTTAAAAACCTCTTTCATGTTTGTCAAATTCATATTCATTACTTTAGAAAGTAAATTTGAAGTAGGATTGTTCCTGTGTGCAATGTAAACCCTAACAAATGATCACAAAAATCTAAAAATGATGCCATGGGTCTGAGTTGGCTCAAAGTTTGAAATTTTTCTCCTTTTTTGTACTTTTTCTTCTCATTTTTCATGGTGTTTATTTTTATGATAGAAACCCTATCTTGATGGGAAGGAAGGAAAGGGTGGAATCTAGGAAAACGTGGGAAAATGGGGCAGCAAGTTTAGGGAGGGAAATGGAGGGGATAGGAGTTAGGGAAAAATACGAAAAAACTAGGGGAGATAGGGGAGTGTTTTAGGAACACGATGTAAGTCGAATTCCTTGAAATGGATAAGGGAAAGAGGGGGAAAAGGCTAAAACACAGTCCTAACTCAGGATCTCTACAAAAACGTAGTGTGGGCTAGGGTTTTATGGGAAAATGAAAGAAATTATGGAGATGAATGTGAGAAATGTTTTGGGGAGGTGTATGAGGTGTGTGGGAATGTGATAGGGTATAAAAACTAGGATTTTTCTCACTTAAACAAACCAAACACCTAATAAAGCCAAAAACACAATGAAAACGCTAGGAGAGGGATTTCACCATTTGCTAAAGGAAATGAATGTATGAGAGCCGATGAGAACATATACTTACTTGTTGAAAGTGTCTTGAACCTGTAGAATGATGCTTAAACCTTTTTTTTTCTCTTTTAGCCTCCATAAACCAAATACCCAGTGTGCTTAGGCAGAAACACAACATGCTAGTTATTTAGAGCTTGATGATGGAAAGATGAAGGCTCTGAAGGTTGATATTTGGCTCAATGGAGGATGAGAGCTCTAGGAAGATGGAATAATGTTTATAAATTCTTTGGATGGTATTTTTATAGCTTGAAAGTATAATTTTTATTTTTATGATGGTGTTACATCACATTCCCTTTTTGAGAAATGATGTGATGAGGTAGTGTACTGCAACTTTATAACTTTATTTGGAAAGGTTACATCTCCATGAAGCATAAATGTACCTTTGAAAACTTTTTGAAAATATTATCCCTAATTACTAACTCCCATGATGGTGACCTGGGTGATAACATGACTCTTTATGACTTTTTAATGATTTGACCTAATGAAGACATGACCATGATGAGTAATGATAACATGAGCAAGTGAAGGGAGTAGCATGACCTAGACAAAAACCAATGATCAAATTTTATTTGAAAAGTTATTTGAAACTATAAAATTTGACCTAGGACTCTATCAACTAACTTTGAAATAGTACATTTGATCACTAGTGACTAACAAACACTAACATGAATTCATCAATAAAGTCATGCTAGTCCTCTTCAGGTAGGTTCTCCAAAAATGGAGTAGAAGCTTTGTCTTCTAGAACTCTCGAGAACAGAGGTCTGGTACTTTTTGGTTGAGGATATGGTCGAATATTTCCATTTTTTACCATTGATATTATCTCCAATGATTTTTCCCTTTGATATAATGCATTTCCCCCTCATTAGTCGATCCATAACCTCCCCATATTAGCTATAAAAAAGTGTAATGCTAGTGAATCTTGGTTGGTCATTGCTGGTTGCCACTCTTCTGCCTGATTGCACCTATATGTTCTTGATTTGACAAGGAAGGAGAATATATTGAAGATCTTAGCTTTTACTTGGATTTCCATTTCGATGGGGGCCTCCAATATCAAGGTACTAGTTGTAAGCTACCCTTTTGTTATGAATATAACTCATAACAAATATAACAAATATAATTATTAAATAGTCAAAAGGATTATGTACGTAGTCATTAATTTATTGAAAGGGCATGTCTAAGAGTCATGCCCAGTCATGAAAGGTCACCTGCGTAGGTATATAAGCAGGGCCTCATTATAACATTTTATCATCTATCTATCTATCTCATACCTTTTATAATATAATATTTGTATCCTCATGGATATCTTTGTATTCCAAGTGTTCTGGAGTATTTAAGCTTGAGAAGGAACTTTGTTCACTTCATTTGGTATCAAAGCAGTCGATCTTCTGGCTGCTCATCGCTGAACAGAGCTACGCTCCTTGATCCATGTCTTTGACCATAAAAATCGTCAACCTTGTTGCCATCGTGACTGAAGCGTTTCGCTATCAATCTTAGAGTTTCTCCATTTTTGCCACTAGGCCTTTGGCCATTATAAAAAATTGAAAAAAAAGGGAAGATATATATATATATATATATATATATATATATATATATATATATATATTAAAAAAATAAAAGAGAGAAGGAAAGTTAACATAAAGGGGGAAATGAATTAAAAGGAAAAAAAAAAGATTTAAAAGAAAATAGTTCCAAAAGAAAAAAAAAGAAAAGAAAAAAAGAGATATATATAAAGAAGTACATATACGTACATACCAAGACAAATTAAAATTAAAAAGTAAAAATAAATAAGGAAGAGTAGCTAAGGTTATTTTGATTATTCTTTAAGTAGTTTACAAGCTTGTGGTTTTGGAAGCCCATGGTGATTTCCCATGGTATTTGCAAGGTAAAATAAGAAGTAAAGGAATAAAAAATCTCTTGTGAATGGTAAGTTTACTTTTACATGGAGAAATACACACAAGTGGACATATATTTTATAGGTGAATATATGTGAATAGCCACATTTCACTAGGGTTGTAACCTTTCAACAAAAAAAAAGAGTTAAAAAAATCAATTGTTAAAAGAATATATATATATATATATATATATATATATATATATATATATTTGATTAATTAAAAGTATTTAATTAATTAAATTATTAAAAAAACAAAATTGAAGGAATAATAACTTCATTAAAAATAAGAAGAGAAAGTTAGGAAGGGTTACCTTAAAAACCCTAAAAACTCAATTCAACAGACAAAATGAAATCAATAATTGATGAAAAGGAAATTAAATCCAATTCCGAAAGGAAAGAAGGAAGATTTCCTCAAAATTATAGTATTTTAACAAATAAAAGATGAAGAAATTATTATCCATAAAAATTTGAGGACAAAGTTATGAAGGAAGGGCCAATTCATAACAAATAAATAAATAAAATTTGATATATTAAATTGCGACGAAACCAAATGACGAAAGAAAATGAAGAAAACGGTGCGTAATTGAACTGAAGAAAAGTGTCAAGTATAAGCTTTGAGGACAAAGCTTTTGAAGGAAGGGGCTATTATCTCTCTGTAATTAGCAAGATTGGCAAAGTCCAACTGCAGAGGTAACATCAAACTGCTTTGGGATTCAAGGATCTAGCCCTCCTGAATCCAGAGAGGGATCTCTCTATAAATGAGTTCAAAGATGTGATCTTTAAAGACTGGAATTATGATATTAGGCTAGTTATGAAGAGCATGGGTTTGTTTTGTTTGTTTTTGGTTGGGCGAAGACATGGTGAAGGTGAAAGCAGTTCAAAAGGGTGAAGAGCCTGCAAATGAAGGAATGTTTCAATTGATAACAAAGGACAAAGACAACTTTAACCCATTGGGCTATGGAGTCATAGGAGGATTTAATTGGATAGCAAATTCAAGAAGGATCCATGGAGCAAGACATTTACATCAAAGGATCTCTTAAGGTGATTAATGGAGTGAAACAAATAGGAGTGAAAGACTTAAACAAATGAAAAAACAAAGCACAGTCTAAGATCAAGTAAGTACTTTTAAACTAGCTTGCTTTCAACATGTACTTAAGGAGAAACATAAAAGTATTTCTGTTGATCAGGTAAGTGCTTTTAAACTAGCCTGCATTGAAGTACTTTCCATAAGAAACATTTAAAAAACAGTTCAAACAACTTAAGATCAGGTAAGTGCTTTTAAACCAGCCTACTTCAGCATATTCGATAAGGGAACACAGATGATAATCACAAAGAGCAATCTAGATCAGCTAAGTACTTTTAAACTACGCTGCATTGATAAACTCCAAGGATAACATAGAAAACATTCATCTCAAAGAGCTATCTAGATCAGGGAAGTACTTTTAAACTAACCTGCATTAATAAACTCTTCAAAGAGGACATTCAAATGAAGAAAACATAGAAGATAAAGCTTTCAGTAAGAGTAGTGTACCGTGGAGAGTATATCCTAACTCTATGTTTGCTGCTCTTTATCAGAGAAAGTGAACAGAGTGAAAACATTAAGTAAAACGACAATTGACAGTAAGGAACACATCACCATTGACATAGTTTCAGAATTCCATGAATCAGCAGCTTGTATTGATATTCAAACCAGTTACAATCAGCAAGCCCGGTGGGTCTCTACAGCTTTGAACTTCTCATATCAGCTTATGTATCTTTCAATTACAGAACATGGCATCAGTGGCTTCAGAATGACTATTACATGCCTTCAGATGTCCCGAGACCAACCCTTTGCTCATCTTTTACAGAGGTACTTATAGAAGAATGAGGCGGTCGTCCACTATGAAAAGATCTGTTTGGATCAATCAATTAATACAGAAGATGACTCTTCGGTGCTTTGAGGGCCTCGATCAAGAAATATACAGGTGTTAACCTGCATTAATTGAGTTACACTTAAGATTTAAAATCAGTGGGAAGTGTGCTATCCTTTGAAGCTCAGTGTCATGTTGGAGTGACTTTATTTCTACTTCCCGAGATGAAATGATCTAAATATCTGCTTCTGAACTGTTCTTTAATCTTCTCGAATGGTTATGCCGACAATTAGAGATAAGATAGCTCAATTAGTATTAATTGTTCGGCGGTCTTTGATCTCAACGAGACTGCAAGTGTCTTTTGGAGCTGTAGAGGGTTCAATTAGCCTCTTCTTATAGCGGTGGGGAATTTCTCAGCTCGACATATGTCTTCGCTCCTTCCCAAAACACTTTAAGTTACTTGAGATCTGTGTTTTTGGGTCTTCAATCTCCGGTTCAAATAAATTTTGTCTTTGGCACTGATACTCTTTAATAAATGATGATTTCTGCTTGTCTTCTGGTGCGCAGGGCAGTAGCGGGGTCGAATGGCATCAATGGGTCATGAAATCACTGATAAAACGTAAATCTAACACCCCTCAAATGATTCTTTATGAACTCAAAAGACAGAGGATCGTCACCCTCGGCCTTTGTGGTTTCTTTAAAAATAGCGGAAGAATTCATTCGAAAACCTACAAAATACAAACAATTTGTTATAAAATCCTGCGTATTTGGTTTTACTGCTTCAGAGGCGTAGGAAGAGAGCAGGACCGTTGGATGGCATCATCCAACGGTGGAGATTAACTGAGAGGAATTTTAAATGACGCGCGAGGAAGAATAAAATAGAACCGTCGATCGCGCGATGAGCAATGGTGGGGGTGATCTGGGACCGTCCGATCTGGACCCGTGGACGGCCCAGATTTAATCAGAGGATCGCAATCGGCAGGTCACAACAAAACATGCGATTGAAACATTGTGATGCGTTTGAGCGTAGGTCGTCCGATCATCAGGGAGACGGACGGCCCAGATTTGATCGGAGGATCGCAATCCGGGTGCGCGGAAGAGGGGATGCGATTGAAACATTGCGATTGAGACTTTGCGATTAAGCGCAGGTCGTCAGATCGGGTCTAGATCAACAGTCCAGATCCTTTAATTTTTTTCACCAGTGGGACCCTTATACTTTGTGAGAAAACCTATGAATTTCAATAAAAACCAAGGTTTTGAATGGGATTGGGTGGAATATATACGATAGGCTGGCGCCCGATTGCAGGGCCACTGGGTGTATGGAGTACCATGGGCCTGGGGCTTTATATAACTAGGGCCAATCGCAATCGGAACATTCGGGCCCGGTCTTTCAATCAACACATTTGTGAATTCTCCGATCGCGATTGCGCAATCGGTCTTTTTGATCAACCCATTTTATTTAAACACGTGATTTGGCATTTTAAAACAAACTTTGGAAAAATGGGTTTTCAAGTTTTACACAGAAAAATATTGATCAGAAAGGGATTTTTCAATGGTTTAGCGCCCGACTGCGGGCTTATGGGGTAGATGAAATGATAATACGATCTTAGGTTTATGGCAAAGGGGCTGATCGCAATCGGCTTTTAAAATGGCTCACAAACATGCACACTTTGAATCGTTCCGATGCGATTAGCGCTTCATGGGTTTGGTGCTTGGTTTTTATGATGAGGGCGTATTGGGGAAGTGGTTTGGAAACTCAGGCCAAGGGGCTTAAACCCTTAATAGAGAAAAGGGGTTTTTTACACAGATTTTCCATGATTTTCAAAGGTTTCCGAGGGTTTCGACAGAGTTCGAAAGAAGTTTGGAACTCTGCAAACGCAAATTTATATGAAAAGAGGGTGAGAAAAATGGAGAACAAAGGAAAATGATGAAAATATGAAGGTTAGTCTCTGAGAGGAAAAAGGGGAAAAGGAGGAGGATATTGCAGCAGTCTTCTCATGGAATTTTTAGCAGAATTTTGAGTTTATGAGAAATAACAGTGAAAACCTTGAGACATGAGCATGAGGTCGTCTACAGGCTTCAAGAGATAACATTTTGGCTAGGAAAGTGTTTCTTGAAGGCTGAAAACATGTTTTGGCCACCTTTTGATAGACCAAAATTTACAGGTGGCCAACAGTGGCTCCACTTGGGGATGGTGCCTTCTTGAAGGCATCAAGAACTTCAGAACTGCATTCTCTGGGAGGCTGATCAATGCCTCGTTCTTTGGGTTGTTGTCTTTGTTGAAATGATCTTATTCTGGCTGAAAAAAGGTTAGCAGTATTGAAAAACAATGAATCTTCATCAACACAGTCTTTCTACCTACCCAATCCTACTGATCTAACATTTTTTCTTCATTTAGAGTGCACTTGGACTGGCAAACTCTTTTTCAACATTTTATTCTTTTGAAAACAGGAAATCTAATCTAATTCTACCCCTTATTTCTCCCTGAACTCAGATTAAACAGTTGAGCTCAGATGTTTCTCTACCTAATCTACTATCTGTTGGGATTAAACTGTCCAACAAATTTCATTCTCTAGATTCTAAGACAGAAATTCAAAAACAGTCAAGTCAAGATTGAACTGTTTGACTTGCTGTGATCTATGGCATAAAAACAAGCTGCACATAGACTATTAAAAATAAAAAATTGAAGGTTTGAAATATGAAATTTTTTTGAAGCATCCTTCTTCTTATTTGTGGCTCAAGTTTTGAGCTTGTTAGAGCTACTTTCTTTCCTTGATTTCAGCTCTGGTTCGAATTTGTTTGAGTTGTTATTTCTTTCTTTCTGGTTCAGATTTTGAGTTGATTAGAACCAGATTTACAACTTTATGACTCAGAAAAATAAAACAGATTTGAGTCATCTCTTGCTTGGAAACTTTAGGTTCAGGTTTTGGGCTTGTTTGAACCTTTCTTTTCTAGCCTAATCTATCTACTGATAAGCCAAGTTTAAACAGTTTGGCAAATCCAATTCACTATCCTATCAGTAGAAACATTTAAAGCTAATTAGTCAAGATTAAACAGTTTGACTAAATAGAAGCATGTTTTTTGAGGAGTGGCATTTGAGCTTGCACACTTTCAGATTTATTTCTCTTTTTTGGCATGGGGATTTGCCTTTCTTTTTCTTTTTTTCTTTTTTTTTATTATTTCTGCCTTCTTTTCTATCTTTTATTGTTTTTGTATTTTTTCTTTTTGTTTTTATGAAACTGACGAAGCAATGATATTTACAATGGAAATGAAACTTGAAAACTGAACTCAACAGTAGTAATGTTTAAGGACCCTGCCATTGACAGGACCCCCAAACAGATCTGTGCCATCTAACTCTTGCATAAAAAATGCATTTGGACCAATGGTGGAATGAATGACATAAGGGCCTTGCCACAAACTGTCAAATTTTCCATGTTTACCTTTTTCCTCTCTTCTAGAATCCCATTTGAGTACCTTATCTCCAATGTTGAAATCACAAGCCTTAGCTCTTTTGTCAAACAACTTCTTGATGTTTTCTTGCACTTTTTGAGCTCTGTTGTAAACTTCTTCCCTCGTCTACTGGAGATGTATTATCTCATTAATCCTTCTTAGCATACTATCTTCTTCTGACTGAATTTCTTGGACTAATTTTATTACTGGTACACCTAGGCTGGTAGGAAACACTGCATCTGCTCCATAAACAAGTTGGTAGGGGGAGGTTCCAATGGATTTCTTTGTGGTCAACCTATCTGCCCACAATGCATGCACCAACTTGTTATGCCATGACTTTTTATTCTCTTCAAGTAGCTTCTTGATGATGGTCACCAAGATTTTATTTGATGATTCAGCTAGCCCATTACCTTGAGGGTAATAAGCAGTAGAATGACCCAATGTAATCTAATACTTGTGACAAAAATCAATCATATTTTTGGAATCAAAAGCAGCAGCATTATCAGTAATGATTTTCCTAGGGCATCCAAATCTAGAAAGGATATGGTCTTCAAGAAATTTTATAATGACAGAATCTGTGGCATTCCTGGTAGGGATGGCCTCTATCCACTTTGTGAAGTAGTCAGTGGCTGTAAGAATCCATTTATGTTGGGAAGATGAAGCAGGATGGATTTCTCCTATGAAATCTAGGCCCCATTGTTGAAAAGGAGCTTCAACAATGATAGGTTTTAATGGTAAGGGAAGGAGTTTTCTTTTGCCCTCAAAAATTTGGCACTTGTGATAGGCAAATATCATTTTATGGACATCTTGGAAGAGGGTGGGCCAATAATAGCCAGCTCTAAGGATTTTTTTGGCTGTGGTTTTCCAGTAGAGATGACCTCCACACTATCCTTCATGGAATTCATGCTTGATCTTGTCTGCATCAACTTCAGGAAAACATTTTAGCAATAAACCATTAGCATTTTTCCAGTATAAACATTCATTCAAAATGCAATAATTCTTAGCTTTCAACTTTAAAAACCTTGCCTTAGTTTTTGATAAATCAGGAGGAGCATTAAGATTTGTAAGTACATACAAGATGTTGGCGTACCAAGGTGAGTTTTGAAACTGCTCTTCCATAGTGGGAGGGGGTAATTCTTCCTACTCATCCAAGGCATCTATCATGTTAATGTCTAGGGCTTGTAGATTAGATTCAGCCATTAATTGTGCCAAGCCCTGACCTTTGATGAGTTTGGTGGGTTTGATCTCCAAATCATATTCTAATATTACAGCTATCCATTTGCCTCTCTTTCCATCAGGGTCTTGTGACAAGATGTCTTTTACCACAATGCTGGGTACATAGGCAATGGTGTGGGAATGAATAATATACACCCTGAAATCCTTTAAGGCCTTTACTAAAGCATAGGCTTGTTTTTCCATTATGTTATATTTAAAGGGTGCATCCCTTAAAGCCTTACTGAAAAAAGCAATAGGTTGTTCCTGTCCTTTTGAGTTTTTCTGCAACAGAACTGCAGCTATTGTATGTTCTGAGGCAAAGGAAAAAATAAGAAAATCTTTTGAAAAGTCCAGGCTGATCAAGACTGGTGCTTGGGTGAGTGCATGTTTTACTAATTCAAAGGATTTTCTGGCCTCTACAGTCCATTTCACTCCTACTTCCTTTTTGAGCATATTATTCATGTTTCTAAGGAGCTCTGCTAAGTTGGGAATAAACCTCCTTAAGAAATTAATCTTTCCAATAAATGACTGCAGTTCTTTTATGTTCCTAGGGTGGCTAATCTGTAGTATTCCCTCAACTTTTTTTGGATCTATTTTAATCCCCTTTTCTGATATAATGTGGCCAAGGAGCTTACCCTCTTGCAAGCCAAACACTGTCTTTTGGGGATTTAAAGATAGCCCAAATCTCCTGCATTTCTCAAAGACCTTTCTTAGATGTTTGAGGTGCTCTTCATCGGTTTTGGAATAAACTGTTATATCATCAAGGTAAATTACAATGAAGTGTCCTATTTCCGCTGAAAATGCAATGTCCATGGCCCTTTGAAAAGTGGCCCCAGCATTCATTAGTCCAAAAGGCATTTTCACATACATGAAGGTGCCCCAAGGAGTGGTAAAGGCTGTCTTGAGTTGATCTTCTGGGAGTACTAAAAGTTGGTTATATCCTGAGAAACCATCTAACAGAGAAATCCTCTTTGAGCCAACTACCTTTTGTAGGATGTGCTCCATTTTGGGTAAAGGGTAATTGTCTTTTAGGGAAGCTCTGTTAAGGTTTCTGAAATCAATGCACAGTCTGATTTATCCTGTTTTTTTCCTCACAGCTACAAGGTTAGAAACCCAATCTGAAAACCTTACAGGCACAATGATTCCTGCCTCGTACATTTTCTTAATTTCCTTTTCAAAAAGAGGCAGTTGTATTGGGTTGATTCGACGCAGTTTCTGCTTAAAAGGTTTTTGTTTTTCTCTCAAAGGGATCTTGTGCTGGATGATTTCTGTATCGTAAGCTTTTAAATCTTCATAGCTCCAGGAAAACACATCGGCAAACTCTTTAAACAAGTCAATGTATTTCTTTTTCATGTCAGGTGGCAAGGACCTAGCTAATTTAATCATTTTAGGTTGATCCTTTGTGCCTATGTTGCATTCTTCAACGTCAGACTCTGTATATTCTACTGTAGGTTTCTTAGCCACGTCATTAAAATCAAACAAGTCTTCTAACAGTGCTAGTCCCCTGGGTATGTTCTTGTCTCTCGGTGTTAATACCTCCATGTCTTCATTTTCTGAGTCTTCATACTCTTCAGCATGAGTTTCGAGTTTTTGAGTTAACATGTTGATATCTGTAGGACTAGATGGTTGTTCTTGTTCAGGGGGTTCTTCGTTTAGACATTTTTCATCGGATGTAGAATCTGAATTGGATGATTCAAACTCATTCTTACCGAGCAGGAAATCCTCTATCTGTTTATCATTCTCAAAGACCTACCAATATTTTTGATTATCGGGTATGGCTGGCCTAAATTTTACCTGAACGGTGCTGTCCTTGTTTTCATATGGTGCTAAACACGTTCGAGCTATAAAAGCTAAATTGTGAGCGGAAATATTCTGTTTTCTTGGGACAAAAATCAATTTTGGATCCTCGAAAATGTTTAACAGATCTAGGACGTCATTTCGGTAGGCTCTAAGTCTGGGATGATTAGCAGTATATTCCCCATTAACTTTCCTAATGATTAATTCCGAATCGCCATATACATGGATTCTTTTGGCTCCTAGCTTTTCTAACAGATGTAAGCCCAAAATGAGAGCTTCATACTCGGCAATGTTATTAGAGCAACGAAAATTCAATTTGCACGAAACACTTTCTGTATGGCCGTTTTTGGTGTTTGTTAACCAAACACCGGCGCCAGCACTATTCTTAGTACATGACCCATCGAAGAACATGGTCCATAGAGGATTATTTTTGGTTTCACCTTGGTTGGTAATCTCGCTAACTATCATGCTATCTGATTGTGGTGATACGTCAGCACTTAGTCGAATTTGTGTCTCATTTTCAAGTTCCTCGCCATATTGAAGGTTGTTTTCTTGAGTTTCAAGTTTTGAGAGCCATGGGCACATGACTTGTGGGTCGAGACTTTCATTTGTTTCGTTAATATCTTCAAATGCATCAAACTGTTTTGATACTTGCGAGTTAGGTGTTTCTTGAGCTTTATCGGCGATTAATCTTGTTGTAGTGACTTGCTCGCCAACTGTTTCAGCGTCATGTTCTGTTTTAAGGTCAACAAGTTGTTGTACTGGGCCTCGTTCCTCAGGACTTTCATGGAGATGAACTCGATGGGGCGTTTGTTGTTGGCCATCTTGGCCATATTCATTTTGGTTTGTCATTTCAATTCATTGTTCGAAAGTTTCCCTTTCGTTTTCATCCATGTCTAGAAATGCATTCATTTCTAGATTTGGGGCCTCTAACAGGTTATCTGCGTTACTGTCTTCTGGTTCTGACTTATTCGAAGGTTCATCATGGTAAAGGATAAAAGAGTTCAGGTCAGTATGGACAGAGTAGATGGGACAGTTTTCAGGTTTTTCTGGGCTACTGACCATGAATTTCATGTGTGCCTCTCTGTATAGTCTTCTAGGCTAGTTAAAAACAGGAATAGTGGCATATGTCCCGTCCATCTGCATTGTACCTTGCAGCTTGGCACCCCACGATCTAGATAACAACATGCCATACTTAGGAGGGACATCGGCCACCACTACATCCATAACTAGGCACTTGGCTGGGATTTGAGTCAAATTCACACAGAGGTCCTTAATTAGGCCAAGACATTTGACCCTGCTTGAATCAAAGGAATATAAATCCTTGTAAGGTCTAGTTATTTCTAGCCCTAGCCTTTCCATTATCACCTTTGGCATAATATTATGTGAGGCTCTGGAATCATGCATAGCATTGTGTAGAATTTTTTCATGAACATTCAGACTGACGTAGAATGGAGGTACTATTCCTTCTTGAAATTTCCCTTCAACTTTAGGACCAAAAATGAGCTATGGCTGGTCATCATTATAATTTATTGTGTCATTCTGGTCTTCTATGTTTAAAGCCTTCAGAATCTGGGTCCTGTACACATTATGGGAAGCTAACTCAGTAAGGGGAACAGAGATTTTAATCTTTGAAAGTTCTTGTTCTAGGCTGAAAGGAATTTGGTTTTTTGAAGAACTTGCCTCAGCCTTACTAGCTGCTAGTCTTTCAACAACATCACCTTGCTGATTTGTTCTATTTACATTTGATAACATGGTTTTGACAGGAGTACTAGCTGAGGTGTTAGTACTGCTAAGATCTGCATCCTGCTTTTCAAAATTTGGATTGCCTTTCTCTTTACCTTTACCAGAATCAACAACCACTGTTTTATCCTTTTGATTGACATTTTTACATTTGGTTGTGGTGCTATTTTGTGAAGATTTATAAGAGGTTTTAGTGTTGGGAGTTTTTTGACTGGCTTTGCTTCTAAGGTCATATTCTCTGTGAGGCTCTATGATGACATTTTCCATATCTTGATAACAATGTCGATCATCATCCCTGTTGTCATCATAAGGTGTGTATAGACCTCGTTTCTTTTCATAATGAATCTCAAAGCCATCGTTATCTACCCCTAGCATGTTGATATCATTTTCCTCTACTATCTCACCTGTTTCCTCTGTCTCACTTATATAGTTTTGATGAAAGGGAGGAATGATCTGCTGATCATCTTCTCTAGGTCTATTTGGAAGTTGGTTTCTTCTTAAATTTTGATTTTGGTTCTGGTTTCTATTCTGAGAAGAAGTTTGGTTTAGGCTTGCTTGTGTTCTCTTAATTATGCTCATCTCTTTCATCATCTCTTCCATCATTATTTCCATCTTTGAGTTTGAAGTGGAAGGTGTGGATTCCTCTCTAAAAGATACTCTCTTTTCAGCTTTCATTCTTGCTCTCTTCTCTATTAGATTGACTTCGACAGAAAGAGCACCCCTTTGCATATCTTCAAGAGTTGCAAAGTCTCTCTCTCTTAGCGAATAGGTCATGTCAGAGTCAAAACCTTCAGGAAATTTGTTCAAAGTTGAGCCTTGTGGAGGTTTTAGTTCTGGGGGAAGTGCATTATAGATACTGTTAAATCTAGTACAATAAGCATGTACACTTTCCCCTAGGTTCCTGTGGAGATTTTTGTAGTCAGCCAAGATTTGGAGAGGATTCTTCCTCACTTCCCATTTGTTTAAGAAAGATTGATGGAAACCTTGAAGGTCATTAATACTATGAGGGGCTAAGCCTTTGAACCATTTTCTTACTTCTCCTCCCAAACTTTGAGCAAATAATCTCATTTTGACAGAATCATCTGCAATCTCATTTCTGTCAAAGCAGTCATTCATCTTATCCACATGTTGTGATGCAGTAGTGGCACCACTATCATCATAAAATGGAATTTTGGACAGATAATCCTGTGGCAGATTGACTAAAGGTACAGGAAGAACTAAGGGGGCATACCATGCAGCCATGGTAGGAGGTGGAGGTGGATTAACAAGAGTGAAAGCGGGTTGGAGGGGAGTGGTTGGAACAGTGGATACAGGGTGAGCAGAAATGGATGGACCAGGGATAGATTGTTGAGCGGATCTTGGATGAGAGACACCTAGATTGTGGAGGAAGTGTAAATTAGGTGGTGTAGTCTCTCTACTACCAAGATGTGTACTTGTCTCAGGAGAAGAAGGCGAAGACTCAAAATCTGACTGATCTAAATCACCAAGAGACCTAGTTCTAAAAGGATTTAATAAGTCTTCTTGTGATTGTTGTAGAGCTGAAAGATTTTATGGGACAGAATTAGCTCTTAAGGGTGATCTGAAAATAGTTGATAATTTAATCCTAGGAGACTTCCAAAGGATGCTTTCTGGGTCATCAACTATTTCAGGTGGATCCGGGTCAGGATGGGCTCTAGTGTGAATCTTTCTAGGAGCCACTATGCTGTAATTTTTTAGACCCAAATAACAAGAAAAGTTCAACCAGGTATGACAATCTTTGAGAGGTTAACTAATCTTTTTTACACAAATTTCAATCCTACAGTCCTCTGACTGAGTTTGAAGGATAGTATAGTAATGGGGGTTCTTCCTAGTGGAGTCTTAAGGTCTGTTCAGGATTGTGGAATCGCCAAGTGGAAGTTTTTAGCTCCTTTTCAGAGGTAAGAGGTGTTATGGTCCACTACCATGTTTATTAAATACAAATCTGAAATTTTTTTGGGTTTTTTCTGAGTTAATTTTCAGTTAGCAAGGGATATCTGGTATCTTATGATTGTCTTCTAATCGAAGAAATACTTAGGAGCATCCCTAGTGGAGTCGCCATTATGTTATCACTCTGTAATTAGCAAGATTGGCAAAGTCCAACTGCAGAGGTAACATCAAACCGCTTTGGGATTCAAGGATCTAGCCCTCCTGAATCTAGAGAGGGATCTCTCTATAAATGAGTTCAAAGATGTGATCTTTAAAGACTGGAATTATGATATTAGGCTAGTTATGAAGAGCATGGGTTTGTTTTGTTTGTTTTTGGTTGGGCGAAGACATGGTGAAGGTGAAAGCAGTTCAAAAGGGTGAAGAGCCTGCAAATGAAGGAATGTTTCAGCTGATAGCAAAGGACAAAGACAGCTTTAACCCATTGGGCTATGGAGTCACAGGAGGATTTAATTGGATAACAAATTCAAGAAGGATCCATGGAGAAAGTCATTTACATAAAAGGATCTCTTAAGGTGATTAATGGGGTGAAAAAAATAGGCAGTGAAAGACTTAAACAAATGAAAAAACAAAGCACAGTCTAAGATCAAGTAAGTACTTTTAAACTAGCTTGCTTTCAACATGTACTTAAGGAGAAACATAAAAGTATTTCTGTTGATCAGGTCAGTGCTTTTAAACTAGCCTGCATTGAAGTACTTTCCATCAGAAACATTTAAAAACAGTTCAAACAGCTTAAGATCAGGTAAGTGCTTTTAAACCAGCCTACTTCAGCATATTCGATAAGGGAACACAGATGATAATCACAAAGAGCAATCTAGATCAGCTAAGTAATTTTAAACTACGCTGCATTGATAAACTCCAAGGTTAACATAGAAAACATTCATCTTAAAGAGCTATCTAGATCAGGGAAGTACTTTTAAACTAACCTGCATTAATAAACTCTTCAAAGAGGACATTCAAATGAAGAAAACATAGAAGATAAAGCTTTCAGTAAGAGTAGGGTACCGTGGAGAGTATATCCTAACTCTATGTTTGCTGCTCTTTATCAGAGAAAGTGAACAGATTGAAAACATTAAGTAAAATGACAATTAACAGTAAGGAAAACATCACCATTGACATAGTTTCAGAATTCCATGAATCAGCAGCTTGTATTGATATTCAAACCAGTTACAATTAGCAAGCCCAGTGGATCTCTACAGCTTTGAACTTCTCATATCAGCTTATGTCTCTTTCAATTACAGAACAGGGCATCAGTGGCTTCAGAATGACTATTACATGCGTTTAGATGTCCCGAGACCAACCTTTTGATCATCTTCTACAGAGGTATTTATAGAAGAATGGGGCGGTGGTAAACTATGAAAAGATCTGTTTGGATCAATTCATACAGAAGATGACTCTTCGGTACTTTTGAGGGCCTCGATCAAGAAATCTACAGGTGTTCATCAGCATTAATTGAGGTACACTTACAATTAAGCTCAGTGGGAGCTTTTTGCCGTCCTTTGAAGCTCGGTATCATGCTGGAGTGACTTTATTTCTTCTTCCCGAGATGAAATGATCTAATATCCGCTTCTGAACTATTCTTTAATCTTCTCGAATGGTTCTGTCGACAATTAGAGATAAGATAGCTCAATTAGTATTAATTTTTTAAGTAGGTCTTTGAATTCTTCATGAGGAGCTGAGTGTCTCAGGGCTTGTAGAGGTTGTTAATATCTTCTTGTAAACGGTAGAGAATTTCTCGGCTCGACGGATGTCTTCGCTCCTTCCCAGAAACACTCCGAGTTACTTGAAGATCGTGTTATCCAGGTATTTCAATCTCCGATTCGGATAGAGATTTTTGTCCTTTGGCAATGCTCTTAATAAATGATGATTTCGCTTGTCTTCGGTGCGGGCGATGGCCAGGGAGTCGAATGGCATCAATGGGTCATGAAATCACTGATAAAATGTAAATCTAACACCCCTCGAATGATTCTTTATGAACTTAGAAGACAGAGGATCGTCACCCTCGGCCTTGGTGGTTTCTTCAAAAATGGCGGAAGAATTCATTCGAAAACCTGCAAAATACAAACAATTTGTTATAAAATCCTGCGTATTTGGTTTTACTGCTTCAGAGGCGTAGGAAGAGAGCAGGACCGTCGGATGGCATCATCCAACGGTGGAGATTAACTGAGAGGAATTTTAAATGACGCGCGAGGAAGAATAAAATAGAACCGTCGATCGCGCGATGAGCAACGGTGGGGGTGATCTGGGACCGTCCGATCTGGACACGTGGACGGCCCAGATTTAATCGGAGGATCGCAATCGGCAGGTCACAAAAAAACATGCGATTGAAGCATTGTGATGCGTTTGAGCACAGGTCGTCCAATCATCAGGGAGACGGACGGCCCAGATTTGATCGGAGGATCGCAATCCGGGTGCGCGGAAGAGGGGATGCGATTGAAACATTGCGATTGAGACTTTGCGATTAAGCGCAGGCCGTCAGATCGGGTCTAGATCAACGGTCCAGATCCTTTAATTTTTTGCACCGGCGGGACCCTTAAACTTTGTGAGAAAACCTACGAATTTCAATAAAAACCAAGGTTTTGAATGGGATTGGGCGGAATATATACGATAGGCTGGCGCCCGATTGCGGGGCCACTGGGTGTATGGAATACCATGGGCCTGGGGCTTTATATAACTAGGGCCAATCGCAATCGGAACATTCGGGCCCGGTCTTTCAATCAACACATTTGTGAATTCTCCGATCGCGATTGCGCGATCGGTCTTTTTGATCAACCCATTTTATTTAAACACGTGATTTGGCATTTTAAAACAAACTTTGGAAAAATGGGTTTTCAAGTTTTACACAGAAAAATATTGATCAGAAAGGGATTTTTCAATGGTTTAGCGCCCGACTGCGGGCTTATGGGGTAGATGAAATGATAATACGATCTTAGGTTTATGGCAAAGGGGCTGATCGCAATCGGCTTTTAAAATGGCTCACAAACATGCACACTTTGAATCGTTCCGATGCGATTAGCACTTCATGGGTTTGGCACTTGGTTTTTATGATGAGGGCGTATTGGGGAAGTGGTTTGGAAACTCAGGCCAAGGGGCTTAAACCCTTAATAGAGAAAAGGGGTTTTTTACACATATTTTCCATGATTTTCAAAGGTTTCCGAGGGTTTCGACAGAGTTCGAAAGAAGTTTGGAACTCTGCAAAGGCAAATTTATATGAAAAGAGGGTGAGAAAAATGGAGAACAAAGGAAAATGATGAAAATATGAAGGTTAGTCTCTGAGAGGAAAAAGAGGAAAAGGAGGAGGATATTGCAGCAGTCTTCTCATGGAATTTTTAGTAGAATTTTGAGTTTCTGAGAAATAACAGTGAAAACCTTGAGACATGAGCATGAGGTCATCTACAGGCTTCAAGAGATAACATTTTGGCCAGGAAAGTGTTTCTTGAAGGCTGAAAACATGTTTTGGCCACCTTTTGATAGACCAAAATTTACAGGTGGCCAACAGGGGCAATGTTATGAATATAATTCATAACGAATATAAAAAATATAATTATTAAATAGTCAATTAAGGATTATGTAAGTAGTCATTAAGTTAGTGAAAGGGCATGTCTAAGAGACATGCCGAGTCAAGAAAGGTCACCTGTGTAGGTATATAAGCAGGGCCTCATTGTAACATTTTATCATCTATCTATCTATCTCATATATTTTATAATATAATATTTGTATCCTTATGGATATCTTTGTATTCCAAGTGTTCTGGAGTATTTAAGCTTGAGAAGGAACTTTTTTTGCTTCGCCTTTGTTTATTTAATAATACAAAGTATTCTTTGCTTCCCATGAACTTGTTAATATTAATAGCATGATAATCATTGATTTGTCATGTGGTTTACTTTGAAATATATATATATATATATATATATATATGTTATTTCACTTTTGTTTTTTGCCACATGATATTCTTGTAGGTATTCAAACACAAAAGGTATAGTGAGGAGCGATCCTAGATTTGAAAGGATCAACATCAACATCAAGAAAGCAATTGCATAGGAATGAGGTAGGACATCTCCCTCTCTTATGTTATTTCGATGTTAAACTAGGAAAGCTTGAATTCTTTGTCATGGTTGTTACTAGACTCAATCATTAGGATAGAGGGATCAATTTGTTCCAAAGAACGCATTTTATTGCATAACATATTTGTGACTCCACTAGGGAGTCTACACCCTTTTCACCCTCTTCTTGTTTTTGTCTCCATGCTTAGTTTGGCCAACCTTTAAATGACTGCTTTTGTGGCTTGTTTTTGAGTCTATGTTATGGCTTGTAAGTGCTTTGAGGTATCAAGTCTAAGGTTTTCCCCTAAGATTTATTGTTTTATCCCTCTTTTCCTTTCTCAAAGTTCTTTTTAACAGATATAGTTGTGCTTCCAGCACTAGCTTTTTTTGAAACAATTGTACTGCAAACCATTGGTGTTAACTAGAGGTCCGCGTTGGTCATAGAAAATAGAGACTTTTACAGTTTCTTTTAGAAAATCCTTAGTGTGCCTTGGTCCTTGAAATATTTTTTTGGCTTTTATTGCATTATTTATTGCTTTGAGTGTCTTCAGTCTCTTGCAAAATTTCAAAATAGTCTAATGGTTTAAGTGGTAAAATTTGTGTTTGAATGAGTCTTGTTGTGAGTGCATTAAAATCTTTGTTTACTGCTTTTATCATCCAAGAAAAATTAGTTCTTTGCTATATAACAATAGTAACCTTTGTGCTTTTTAAAATAAATTGGTTTTTTCATCTTTTTAATTTTCATTTCAAGAATTACTTTTCATTATGTGCATAAGATTACTTGCATGGAAAGGCTAGTTTTTGAAATTTCTTATTGGAAATAGATTACATTTTTTCAATAATTGAAATCTTAAAAGTGCGTTAGTTTCATCAAGTGAATTTCATCATTCAAAGAGAATGTTTTTTTTTTGAATTTAAGTGCATCTCACTAAAAGAAGAAATCATTTTACTTTCGAATGAGTTTCATTTGGGATAGTGAAAGTGAAATCATCTTGACTTTTTACAACTTAGAAAGTGAAAACTAGTTGGGGGGATTTTTTTTTTTTTTATGCATTTTGTTTGATGCATTACTATTTGCAATATCTTCCCTTATTAGTTTATATTTGATTTAAATCAAAGGAATCATTTTCTCATATAGCTGCATCCTAGGAATTCAGGTGACATCGTTTTAAGCCCAAAAATAAAAACTTAATTTCAGATCAACATTAAAATTAACCTCAATTAACCTAAGGAGAATTTGGAATTAATGAGAATATATAGAGGTCTAGGCTACATACATGTTCTAGTGTCATTAAGTGTAGCGGTTGTTGCTAATAGCCTATGTTGGATCCCAGGGGTGATATCTCAGGCCACTTACAGACGTATATAGGACTATGCTCCACGTATGGAAAGTATATGGAGATGCTCTCATCGAATGGATACACATTAGACAATGCTACTATGGACTGAGCTCCCACGTACGATCACATATATTTTGGGAGACCCCACTAGGTTGAAAACCTGCCATAGGTAACCAAGTTGGCTACCTTGTAGACGTGATACACCGAAAACACCATTTAGGGTGATTTTCTTCCCGTACTTCATTGTTTTCCAGGAGGTATTATGGAGTTCATGTATACCTAGTAATCCCTTTTTCCTAGATTACCCTTTCTAATCTATTTTGTTTAATTCTAAGAAAAAAAATTCCACGAAAACATCATACCTGTGCAATACTCCTTTTCCTTATCATGACTTGTTAATTAAAATTTTTAATTTCTCAAAAATAATTCACCTATCGTTTGCTTTATCTTGTCCAAATTTCATCATGGTTAAATCTATGAATTCACCTCACTTATCCCCTGAAAGAACTCAAGGACCCCATCCTAAGATTCTGTGTTTTCCACCTGGGCCTCTTGAAGCTCAAGGTTATAAACTTGGAATTATCCCAAGTATCCAACCGCTCTCTTCTCGACCACCACCTAACGACTAGATTTTTTCATCTGAGGATCTTGAGTCAGAAAGTCCTGAACCTACTGCATAGTTTGTGGTCTTTCCTCCTAATTGGCTCTATGATCCACTCATGGTATCTCCTAATCATCCATATATTCCTTGCGAAAACCCCAACATTCCTTTTGGTGCTTCTCCCACCACAACTCGAACTATTGTTTAATAGTTGTTTCCACCACACATGGAATCGAATGTAGATAATGCTCCATTTGTGAGCACTCCTCAAAGTATTCCTATGAAAAATTTTGTGAATCAAACCATAGAATTTGATGTTGAATCCATTTTCCCTCCAGAATGTATCCCTTATGTTTCCGATTCTTATGATTTAGGAAATGGAACGAATGTATCCTCTGGTCATGTTGCATCTTCGCTTCCACCAAGTTACACTTCTCTCGAAAACCTCATTTCAGAAGCTTCTAGGGCCACACCCTTTTTCATCATCCTATCTGGTCATATATTATTCCTCCAACCTCTAGCTCTTTTGTTTCAAATGTAGCCACAGTTTCACAACCTTCTACTCAACCTGTAGTTTCTGTGGGTCAAATGTCTATTACACTTGGACCATCTACTCCTTTCTCCCTATCTACGATCACTGTTATTACTCCTCTGAGGGGAAAAACTATGGTTTCATCTATTATTATGGGACAATCACATCCCTTATATATAGGCCCGCTTTCGGGTGGGAAAAATCTCAACTATGTAACTATATCAGGGGTGGGACAATCGAAATCTAGTCTTGGTGGAACTTTGGTTTCATCCATAACAAGTTTTGTCGTGGGTACCCCTTTACAAGGTGCTCACCATTCTTCAACTCAACTTGTTTATCAACAACCCCACGTTCAAAAACCTCATGTTCAACAAACCTATATTCAAAAACCATATATCAAACAACCTTATGTTCAACAACCGAACGTAAAACATCAATATGTTCAACAACCGAACGTTCAAAAACAGTATGTCCAACAACCCCAAAATCCATTGTTCGGTGTTGTGACTAATCCACAGTCTGGTCCTCAAATGAAATATGATCATAACCCTCATTTTGGGCAAGCTGGAACTTACCATCTTACATCTGGTATCATATACTAGCAATTCAACATGAATAGTACCAATAACCCCAGCAAGGACCCCATGTAAAAAAAGGACCTTATGTCTACCCAGGAACTAATACTAAATAAACGTTGTGGAAGGGGCCTTATAAAAATCCCAAATAGGGGCCTTATTAACAGCCCCATCAGGGACCTTACCTTCAATAATATCTGCAACAAGGACCCTATCAACAACCCTGGCCTCAACAAGGTCCTTATCAGTAGCAAATACCCTTTCAACAATAGTGGGGCCAATATGTTTTTTATGGTCAAAATCAACCCTAATGGGGGAAGAACCTGTATCAAAAGGGTTTGAACCCTAAAATGGGTAATTACCAGAGACATTTCACTCCTTATAATCCTCAATTACCATTATTGTCTATGTTGGAACTCTCATATGTGTCAAGGCTTACAAATGACCCAATACATCATATACTGCATTGGCCTCTAGTTCCAACTAAAATTCATAGGAATTGTCCTAAATTTGAAGTTAAACATGGAGAATACCCCCAATATCACGTTATGACATACAATTTATGGTGCTCCCCTAACTCTTGGGTCAACGAATTGATATGATTATGTCTTTTCCAGTGCACATTAACGGGCTCCACCGCCAAGTGGTTGTTACACAAAATTTTTTCACTGTCCCTGCAATCCCCATCTCGCCCATTGGAGGGTCATTTCTGTGATCAATAAGCAGTGTCATGCCTTGAAAATACCATCATTGTATCCCTTTACATGAAATTAATATTCCTTCTGTTGTCAATTCCCTAAGCAGAGATTCAAAAACCCTTGTTTTTGCCTTGGCGCGAGTAGTCAGTTATGCCCTCGCGCCGAAGAGGAATATTAACACTGGGCCCTACGCCAGCTAGTGCTTTGTCTCAGTTAGCCACCCACGCTGAGCAATTTATGGAATGCTTTTTAAAAATAAAGGCGGATATTCCACTCCAACAACTTTGAGGATGAGTCATTGGGAGTGGTTGAACTAAATAAACGACATACTCCCTCCTTTATTTTATGGTTTCCACCTCTTATGGGGACTCCCTAAAGGATAGGCCTCCCTCCCACCTTTGTAGGGATACTAACCTCCTCCTTTTCCTCTATAAAAAGAAGCTATCTCTCTTTAGCTGAACATGGAGAATTGAACATACTATAGCTGAACTTTTGAAGAGATAGAATAAGAAGGAATTACATTGAGAGAGCTTGAGTCCATGCCTTCATCCCATCTGAATTCCCTGAGGAGCATCTGAGACTCACTTCAGCTGAACCCCACTAGAGGAGACTGTGATGTCAAAGCATTGGTTATTGGTTGTAACTCTTCCTTCTATCAATACATATACATGACTATTGTTTGGTTCCCATTTTGTATTATGTTAGATATTTAATGCAATATTCTTAGCCCTATTTGACTGTCCAGTAGTTATGAATGAAATTACTATGTTGTATGCTATTCTTTTTTGTTTTTCTATGTGCAGGTATCCGAGCATGACTGCGGAAGGATTGCGACTTTCCAAGGTAGGAGAAAGAGACCACCACCACTATAACCATGACAACAACGTTGGATTCCAGGTAGGTCGATCTACCGTGTCCTCTTTTCATTCAGTAATTAGGAATCAACAGTCTAGCACATCTCTTTGTTTCTAGACCCACTCTAGGGCTAGAGGGATCGTCTCTGTCCACAGAGAGGATTTACCTGCTTAACAAATTGGCGACTCCACTGGGGATCAGTGTGAGTTTGTCGTTTCATCTTGTTGGGTCATTATCAATCATTGATTTTCTTATCTGCCTTTTCTGGTTTTCTTGCTTAGTTTATATCCTCTATTCAACTCTAGAGTGTCAAGATTGACCTCTGCTCATTGAATTTTGGTTTTTCCTTTTTTCTCATAGTTATCTGGCTTGGCGTGCTTTTCGTTTGAATAGTCACGCCAATTGGCGCAGGTTTCTTTTGTTACAGTCACGCCAACTCCTGTTTCGCATGGATTACAGCCTTACAGTCATGCCAAATCCTGTAGGATTTGGTTTGACCTCCTTAATGGGTCTTTTGGTCAATTGTGCTTGCTTCTGGGTTATTTTTTATGTGTAATTATGCCTTTGGGACTATGTTGACTATTGGCGACTTACTTTTCTTCGTCATTTTTCCATATTATTATCGGTGTAAATTGAGGCTTTAGGGTTTCTAAGTGTGTTGGTGCACTGAGCCTTCTGTTTGGAAATCAAGTCGTTTTGATTGTTGTCAGTCTCATTCTTAGGTCGATTGCACTTAGTTTTCTTGATATTTTTGAGTGATTTATTTGATTGAAGGATCATTTCATTTTTCTAATGATTCTTCTCCTTATTTCTCCAAGCATAGATTACATTGCTTTTTTTGGGTCGTTTTGAAAACTTTCTTTTGATTTGGAAGATTGCAACATTAGTTTGAGTGTTTTTTTGTGTTTTCTTTGTGTTTGATTGAGTCATTCAATTTCGATGCTTACACAATACTCAAGCTAGTGTTTGTTTTCATTTTTCATGTAATTAGTGTAGCATGTACTTCTTTTCATTGAAAAAAAAAATTTATTTTGTGTTCTTTCTTTGCATCGAAAGTGAAATATTCTTTTGCATAGATAACGTTTGATTGTCTAGGAAATAGTTTCATTTTTTTTTTATTGTGTTAGATGCATTAGTGGATTTCTTCACATACTATCATTGCTTGATTTTGTCTAAAATATCTCTATCCTTCTCATAACTAGCATTCATTTAATCGAAAATGATGTTCATTTCCATATAGCTGCATATAGGGGATTGTCAGATGACATTTGATGGGGCCTTGAAACTGAGACATAATTCAAGATAAAATTTAAAATTCATTCAATTAAACTAAAGAAGCATTGGAACCTAATGCAACATATTTAGTGGTCTAGGCTAGAGACATGTTTCAGTGTCTTAAAACCTAGTAGTTGTCATTCGCCATCTGGCTTTAAACAACACTAGTATGGACTTGTTCTCCCCATACCGTCGAGTATATAAAGGGAGACCCTTATAGGTTCAAATCCTTTATCCATAGGAAGCCGAGTCTACCTCCCTGTAATCGTGATACACCGAACACAGCGTTCGGGGAGACTACCTACATGTACGTTAAGTCCTCGGTCATTTCTCTTTCATTTAATCACCAAGGTGTATATGGCAGTTCACGGAAACTTGGTACACCCTCTTTCTTAGATTACATGAATAGTCATTTTGGTCTTTTCGTGATTCTCTAAAAATGAAAATATCATTGATTGCTTGTCCTTTCATGCTCGTTCAATATGAAAGTGATAGAGTCACCTTTTTCCTATTTCTCGACTCTTAAAAGATGAAACGACAGAGTTTTGTTTCAATATTAACTTCCCAAGAAATATTCCTCGGTAAAGTTATCTTCCTTAGCATTTTGTTTTACCGTTGTTTCCAATGGAAATTTTTCCAGAGTTTACCAACCAAGGAATCCCCTTCGAAGGGAATCCTAGTCCTTTTCCTA
Organism: Pinus albicaulis; assembly: GCA_034641835.2. Classification (NCBI taxonomy): domain Eukaryota; kingdom Viridiplantae; phylum Streptophyta; class Pinopsida; order Pinales; family Pinaceae; genus Pinus; species Pinus albicaulis. Next base: position 548,646,029 of record CM076570.1, read on the forward strand.
CTTTTGGTAATGTTGGTGCTCCTTATATGGCAACATTGTCCCTTCTTGGGTTAAATGTTGGTTTTCCTATGTGGTTATTCTCCACCTCTGTGGTATCGAGTATTTTCCCTCTGTACAACCATCCCCTCCACCTAAACAACATCATGTTGATTATAAGGTGGACATCTCCCCTTCTTCGCTTGTCTCTTCGTCCTCCTCTTCTACTTCACCTGGTGAAATTCTAGATTCTAGTAACTAGGTGGCTAAGAAGAAGAAGAAGATGATGAAGAAGAAGAAGTTAGATAAGAGAGAGGCCGACTCTGTAGATATTACGCCTAAGGCACCTTCCATCGATAAACCATCCAACCTTCCACGAAAAGTCAAATTCCCTTGCATGTTGTGCAAATGTGACCATCTTCTTCGAGACTGCCCTGGCATTCCCAAGGTACTTGAAGCATGGTCCGATGGTCTCCCATCATTGCCTTTGGCTACTGGAAGTCATATTGGTGGCACGTCTTCGACTAACAATAATAAGACTCATAAGAAACATGGTAAGATTACTAATCCCTGCAAGTTGTGTGAAGGGCATAATCCCATTCACCTTTTTCCATACATGGATGAAGCCATGAGAGTGTTAGACAACCTTACTGTTTCTGCACCCTGCCTTCTGACTGGTTACCAAAATCTTTCTTTGAGTCCCCCACTAGTTGATTCAACCATCAGTCGAGAGTCATCCTTGGTCGATCCCGCTCCCTCAGAAATTCAAATTCATGAATCCGTTCCCGACCAACGATTGGTTGAGGAATCAGTCGATCTGATCCCACCTATGGTTCATTAGGTCTTTTTCGTCGAGAGTGGATCTCATCCTCCTCATGTTCTTCTTGTTTCTTCAGATTCGTCAGACTTGGAAAAATATTCTCCCATCCTTGTAGTTCAAGAAGTTGCTCCTCCTTCTCCCATGATGGAGGTCCAAGAGGATGCTCCTCTTGCTCCAATAACACCAGGGGATGACCATCTCATTTCTATGGCACCCCCTCCAAGTAGTTTGGTCACTTCCTTCGATTGGATTTGATTCTTAGGATACAGCCTTCCTTCTTATGTTCCTTTTGAGATTATGGTACAGGCCTATGATGTGGCCATACTTAGCACGATTATAGATGAAGGCACATCTGTTAGTGTTCTGTCATCAACTACTTGGAAAGATTTTGGTTCTCCACCACTTGTGCCTGCTACGCAAAATCTGTTGGAATTTAACAGAAGAACCAGTCAATTGTTAGGGATCCTTCCGATGTTTCCTATTACTTTGGGAGGGAAACCCATCTATATAGACGTGATGGTTGTCCCAGGCCCCTTGGATTTCAATTTACTCTTGGGGTGTGACTATGCTTATGCAATGGGTGCACTTGTCTCCTCCCTCTTTTGTGTGATTTTTTTTCCACACAGAGGTAAAATTGTGACCATTATTGATCAGCTTTCATTCTTTGTTCCTGATGTGGCAGCTAGCCTGCCATCATCCCTTCCAGATCTTTATCCGCCGATTATATCCTCCCCACCACAGGTTAATTATGTGGCTACCTATCCCATGCTCGCATCCAGTGATAGTGTCGTTGTGCATCGTGTGTTGGGGGCATTGGGTCCCGATTTCCGATATGTTGTTCTCCCATACGATGAGAACCTCTTGGAAGCCTTGACTCCTTATTAAACATGATGAGTTGTCTTCAAAGGATGTTTCATCTTCTATGTCAACCTCATTAAAATATGAATTAGATCTTCAGAGCAAAGTTCCTTTCCTTGTGTCAAGTTTCCTAAAAAATGAAATAAGATGTCACGAGGATAGTTAATGTGTCAAACTTGCTAAAACAATGAAACACGTTCTTGTTCAATTTGAGTCTTTGATATGATCTCGTAAAATCTCAGTCGATTCTTTCTCTTGATCTCGCAATTTTAACCTTCACTCCATCTTCCTTTCATATGGACTAAAGCTTGGGGGGCATGTACCTCGAATTGAGCCACCATGCTTGGGGGCATGCCTATTTTTCCTTGTTTTTCAAGCATAGTTTATCTTTGTTTCAAGCTTGTGTAAAAATGAAACCAGATTTCAAGCATAGTTTGTTTCTGTTTCAAGCTTGTGTAAAAATGAATCTGTTTTCAATAATAATTTATATTTGTTTCAATCTTGTGTAAAAATGAAACCAATCCCAAGAATAGTTTACCTTTGTTTTCAAGCTTGTGTAAAAATGAAACCATTACCATTTACCTCTTGTGTTTTCCATTTTATCAGCCTGCTTTTCCATATGAGCCTTGGTTTTCTCATTCCATATTTACCATCTTCTTGGCTGATCATATGCCTTCACTTGATTTTTTACCCATTCCTGAGGAACCGCTGCAATGAGTGGTCTTGTTAGCCAGCCTCTTGACCCTCACTTTTTCTAAGCAGTTTCACTATCACCGGAACCAGTTGCTACTTGTAATACCACCTGTTCCTCCAAGAGGAGTCATCTTTCAGCTCTTTTATAACTCTCTAAAATTGAAAATATTGTTGAGATTCTTGTCGTTTTAAAATCATTAAATGGATGTGAAATGATATCTACTGAGTATATGTTTACCCCTTTTTCAGGCTAGGATAGATTATTTACGAAAAAGGAATACCTTATTTGATCATGACTAAGAGGTTCTTTCAGATATTGTTTTCTACCTTTTCGGATCTGAGAGACTATTTAAGAAAAAGGCCACGATAGAGTTTTCTTTTCTGCCTTCTTTTCAAACTCTTTAAACATGAAAAGATGTCAAGTTCTCCCTTTGTCAGACTCGTTAAACCTTGATGACATCAGACTTCGTCTCCATGACATTACTCGAGTTCCTCCTTCCTAGGGCTCGTAAATGTACTAGGTTGGATTTTTCCGAAGGAAAAACTTACATTACAAGCATACGCTATCCCATTCAAGCTTGTTTTAAAAATAATTGGGGTACTCACCAGAAATGGTGTGGGAAAATTGAACCAGATTTTAGTTGTGTCGGCAATATGTCGCTCTTGAATATGACCCTAGTTTGCATTCATGTTGGGTTGGGGACATCTCATTTCGTCATTTTTTGTCTTCATGGGTTTGGGTAATCTGTTTTTACCTCTCATCTCCTCTTTTCCACGTCATCATGACCTCATATCCCTTGATGTCAAATACTGCCAAATCTAGTGTCGTGTCGCTGATATGTTCAAGAGAAGTTTGCCTCTGCATTTTTCAACCTCCCTCTGATTCTTTGTTGGTCCTGATTCACTATCACCATGTTCCTCTATCTTGTGTCGATGATGTGGCCCTTCTTCGACTAGGTCACTTCCTGTCGACTTCAACTCATTATCCAAGAACCTGATCTAGAGACTCCCTTCCGGTACCTTGGAGCCTGCATGCCTCAGTGGCAGGTTTTTTGCATTCGACACAAGGTCCACATCATTGGCCTTTGATCAGGTGATTTTTCGGATGTTCGATGCCAGATCATTGTTCACATTTCGTGGATTTTACCTGTTGTACCTTGAGGGCCATTGTCATTATTAGTGGTCTCTCTCATGCCTGTTAACAGCTTTCATCATTGGCTGGTAATTAGGTGATTTTCTTGCATGTTCAACTTCAACTCATATATTTGCATGCTTGAATTTGTACTTGTTCGAGTCGAGATGGAGCACAAGACCTTGGGTTTTATCTGATAAAATCTAGGTTGAATATTTTTGTGGATTATCATGACTCATTGCATGACTCTTTTGATTGGATAGCTGTGACCATACTTGATTCTATTTGTTGATCCTTACTACTGGATGGCTGTGTCCATACTCAAACCTCATTTTTTATGTACTCTATTATGGATGGTTGCGCCCATACCACATATTCATGTATCAGAGATATCAGTTGTATTTGTAATTGCAGGTATTCCGACAGCGGTGTTTGGTTCAAGCACGTTCTCATAAATCATTTCGCCCCTCCCTCTCTCTCATACCTCATGCTTTAGGGGGAATCTGTTACACAAAATTTTGTCACTGTCCCTGCAATCCCCATCTCGCCCATTGGAGGGTCATTTTCATGATCAATAAGCAGTGTCATGCCTTGCAAAGACCATCATTGTATCCCTTTACATGAAATTAATATTCCTTCTATTGACAATTCCATGAGTAGAGATTCAAAAACCCTTGTTTCTGCCTTGGCGTGATCAGTCAGTTATGCCCTCGTGCCGAAGAGGAAGATTAAAATTGGGCCCCATGCCAACTGGTGCTCTGTCTCAGTTAGCCACTGACACCAAGTTGTTTATGGAATGTTTTTTAAAAATAGAGGTGAAGATTCCACTCCAAAAACTTCGAGGATGAGTCATTGGGAGTGGTTGAACTGAATAAACCATGGAATCCCTCCTTTATTTTATGTTTTACACCTCTTATGGGGACTCCCTAAAGGATAGGCCTCCCTCCCACGTTTTTATGGATCCTAACCTCCTCCTTTTCCTCTATAAAAATAAGCTATCTCTCTTTGCATAAGCTAGTTGAAAATGGAGAATTGAACATACTATAGCTGAACTTTTGAAGAGATAGAATAAGAAGGAATTACATTAAGAGAGCTTGAGTCCATGCCTTCATCCCATCCGAATTACCTGACGAGCATCTGAGACACGCTTCGGCTGAACCCCGCTGAAGGAGACTGCGAGATCAAAGCATTGGTTATAACTATTCCTTCTATCAATACATATACATGACTATTGTTTGCTTCCCATTTTGTATTATGTTAGATATTTAATGCAATATACTTAGCCCTCTTTGACTGGCCAGTAGTTATGAATGAAATTACTATGTCGTATGATGTTCTTGTTTGTTTTTTTATGTGCAGGTATCTGAGTATGACTGTGGAAGGATTGTGACTTTCCAAGGTAGGAGCGAGAGGCCACCACCACTACAGCCATGACAACAACATTGGATTCTAGGTAGGTCGATCTACCGTGTCCTCTTTTCATTCAGTAATTAGGAATCAACACTCTAGCATGTCTCTTTGTTTCTAGACCCACTCTAGGGCTATAGGAATCGTCTCTGTCCGCAGAGATGATTTACCTGCTTAAAAGTGGTGTATTGAACTCCCTCATGAAATTTTCCATATTCTACTCATTGGCCATGGAATTTATTATGAATTTCTAGTTACCCATTCGGTATGAAACTGATACCCATCTCTTAACTTCTTAGGAACAATCGGTTGCTGCCCATATCTCTGATCACATCCATGAATGGAGACGTAGACGATGTCTGATCAAATTTGAAATTCCTAATCAACTTATTATTGAATGGTTTACTAAATAATTCATTCCACATATTTCCAAATACATTTCTATGCGTGGATGTGCGGCTGAGGAACATTCCATTGCTCGTGATCAATATTTATATCTTTTTAATTGCCAGTCTAAGACATTATATGATCTTTTACCAAAAATGTTGTGACCTTCAACAGACCTTTCATATTCGATATCTATTGATATGCCACCTATTGATGGTGTTATCAAGTCAGTAGTTCAACATGCTAATAGTACTTTAAAATCTTCTATGAAGGCTAAGTCTAATTCGGCCACTACACCTTTAGTTCCTGCAAATGATTCCAAAAAACCTAGTAAAACCTCTGAGGTTAACACTGATTATTCTGTGGCAATGGATAAATCCTCAAAAGTTAATAAGAAGGGGAAAGGAAAATCCAAACCTGATACCCATAAAAAGGATTCCTCTAAGTCATATGTTGACGATGCATCCAAACATAAGCCCAAATATCCTTGTCTTATATGTGATGAAGACCATTACACCAAGGATTGTCCCCGTCATGCCAAAGTTAGTCGTCTTCTAAAAGGCACATCGGCAACACCGATTGTTTTGACATAACCCTTTCCATCTCAACAAATGAAAATGGTAGAACACCCTCAATCCTTTGCATCTATAAGCCATCAGGTTTACATGGTTGGTATAAAACCCATTTTTGTTTCCACTCGTTCAAAATAATATCTGAATCCTACCAAATATGTTGTGGAAAAATATGCCTCTGACACGCCTTGTTCTTCCACTCTGCCCAATTCTGGTCCTCTTCATATTGAGAGACCTAGTAATGATTCCATTATCTAATGACCTCCCAAAGTTGTTCTCGAAAAATCCTCGTATAACCTGAATGCACGAGCTACTCAACATTATAATATTCTGGAATATTTAGCTCAAGTGCCTTCGACAATGTTGGCTTTGGAAGTCCTTCAATATTTTTCATCGCAAAGGAAGGAATTAATATCTGCTATCATAAGAATTTATCCTTCGAATTCTAATTTAATTACTTTTTATCTTGAAAATCATGTTCCTTGTCTCCCGTCACAACTGGATTTTATAATGAAAATTGTCATGATAGGTAAAACTATTCATCATAATATTATTAATGAAGGTTCTTCCACATGTATCATGTATATTTCATGTTGGAAAGTGCAATATTCCAAAATGGAAAATATAGGAATATAGAACATAAAATGGAAAATGCAGTGATACATCTACACATAAATATGAGATAAGATCATATATCCATTCTATTAAACATTATAGCAACAAATGTATACAAGATATTGAAGAAAAAGACACTCAAGTTAGGCAAAACAAGCCTTTAGAGACCCAATACATAAAACATGAAGAACAACTGCTATACAAGAATGTCGAAGGCTGAGACAACACAATTTTTACTGGGTTTTACTATTTTTGTAAATTTAAACACATGTATCTACTAATATGGTGCTTAGAAAATGCCGAGATCAAAGATATAGGATTCCTAGCACTATTCCATGACAAACCAAGAAGGGTTTCCGGAAATACTCAAAATGCAGAATATAAAAAATGTGGCCCTAGGGCTGAGTAACGCTCTACAACTGGAACACTGGTGGGAGGTGGTTGATCTGATATGATAATGGCTGATATCCCTCCTCATAACCTTTCTGGATGAAGGGCTTATCCCCTCACTGGAAAACAGGGTCAAGAACTTGGGTACTTGACCTCCCACTACAACTGCACTGCAAATAACTCAATTTCTGAAGGAGACTGCATTGTGGGTGAATGATGCTACTTGGCCTGATGCCGGATGGTGGAATAAATATCTAATAACTTCCTTACTAGCCTCTCAGATGAAGGGTTTCTCCCTCCACTAAAAAACAATCTCATAAATTGGGTCTATCAACCCTCCTCTACTGCTACCCTACAAAACAACACAATCCTGAAGGAGACTGTGATGTGGATGAAGGCTGAAGCTTGGCCTGAAGCCAGATAGTGGAAATTATGTTCAATGAACCTCTCCTAAGTAAGCACTCTAAGTCCCCCTAGGATGAGGGTGGGATTTCCACTTGGAAACACCCTTGTGCTAAACAACACAACAGACTTTCCTAAACAGCTAAAGCGTGCAAAAAGTCATAAAAGACCAATATAATATCAATATTTTAAATGCCCTCTATGGCTTCCATCCTCTTCCTTATATGCTTGGTGAGCTTCCTCACCCTGGGTCCAACTCATTAAAGAATATACTCTCATGCATACACTCCTCCTCTATGACATGGAAAATTTTAGGGGCTAATATTTTCAAGTGGGCTAATTTTCCATGCTTTTTCCAAAAAAAAGATTCTCCAATTCCCATTTTTTTAAAAATTGATTCACCCAAATTTTATAGTATAAAAATATTTTACCCTAAAAATTGCCAAAAATTTATATATACTTATATAAAATAATTACAAAACTAACTATTTTTACAAAAACAAAATTAAAAAATTTACAATTCACATATTGGGGACTACTAAGATTCGCCAAGTTTTTAAAATTTAATATAAATTTCCATCCTTAAAATTTTCACTGCTCTATGATTGCACTGTCCTCCATTATCTCTCCACTATCTCCATAACAACGTTGTTTATTTGGTCAAATTTGACCCTTTCCACATGCTTTAGCCCCAGTTCACACTTCTAGGTACTTTATACAACTGATACAATGATCCACATTCACATCAGAAGTGGTTTTATTCCTACTAAAGATACTTATGGGTCTCTCTACCCACTTATTCACCTATCTTTTTATCAAAAGAAAAAATTAATATTCCAACTAGATGCAAGATAACTAGGAATATTACAGTCCTCCCCTCCCAAATATTGCTTGTCCTCAAGAAACTGCAAAGCCTTCTCTCCTCCTCCTATAGCATCCTCATCTAGTAAACTCCTCCACTAAACAAGATTCACTCCAATCAATCTGTCCCCTAGTTGCTCCTCCCAAGTGTGTAAGTTAGCCTTTGGTGATAAAACCAAATGGCTCTCATCATGAAGAAGTGGGATATCCATGGAGGCAACTACATGTTGTCTAGAGGCCTTCTTGAGTCGTGGGATCTAAAACATGTTTGGGTCCTCAATCCCCATGAGAAGCTCCAATCCCCAAGCTATCATCCAAACAAAATGGGTCACCCTCCAAAATGGCATCTCATAGGAAAAATAATCCATCTCTTGTTCCTGCAATGTAGATGGGTTGTATGGTTGAAAATGATAGACTAAATTGTCCATCCCACGCTCTCTCTCTCTCTCTCCATTTATTATATGTTTAGAGCTACTGTTGATTTTGGGCTGCAATAATGTTTCCCTCAAGAGGCCAAAAGGAAACTGGACTCTCAAGGATCCACTCTTTAGTTCTATGAACCTTGCTTGCCCAAGTCATTCCACATATAGTGAATATAACATCATCACAATATGGAATCCAAATGAGAAAGATACTGAGTGTCATATGAAATGTTGGATGGTGACAATAGTTCCCCAAGTGGAAACAATGCAGTTTTGCTACCTGTTGCCCCTGAACATAATGTGGCAAGTTGTCTCCCAACCACTTTCTAGTTGTGTATGTTTACTCATCTACTGTAAAGTAGTAAATGGCATTGTGTGTCAACTGAGCATACCGAGAATAGAACAATACTTTCCCAAAACCATATAATAAATGGCTATCTCCATCACTGATGTTAGTCTTAAAAAGACCATGAAGTCCAAAGAGAGGCTTGCCTTCTTGTGGAGCAATGCATTGTATATAAATGGCAAGAGAATGAAAATAATTTGTTAGATGATCAATAAGTACAAAGACACAAATCTTACCATGTGATCTGAGTAAGCTAGTGACGAGGTCCATGAATGAGCCCTCCCATGAGAATATCTCCATAATGGTTAGATATGTCTCCATGAGACCTTGGTGACTGGAAATGAATGAATCATGTACTGCATGTAGAGCCTTCTTCTGGAGCTTGGAATTCCTAGTCAAGAGGATCTTATCCTGGTAGTAGATGACTCCATCCACCACTCTATACCTCTCATCTTCTACTTGCCCATCAAGTACCTCATATGTGAAGTGATCCTTGGAACACTCCATCAATGGTTGGGACTCCCAATATGGATCTATACTACCAAGTGACAGCGTTGTTGGCTTTTTTGATAAGGCACCTGTCATCTCATAGCTCCCCTCTTTGACATGCCCAATACCAAAGTCACATGTCGGAATGTTGCTATCCCATTGTTGTTGCCTCCCCTGCATCTGCTTATGGTTAGAAAGAGATTGAAGTTTTTGGATGTCAAAGCCTTTTCCCATCCAAAACTTCCAAAATTTGGCCAAAGCATGCATGAATTATAACAACCCTCTGCTATATATGGAAGACTCCTTCCTCTGTGGAAGTATCTTCTGATCCTCAATGGCTATGGAGTAGCCCCTTTGCACTATAATTGTGCCACCATCTACTCCTGAAACATCATGAAAGGTATGGGGGAAAGTTAACCCATACTCTCCTCAGAGTAACAAAAGCAACAATGACTCTTGCTGCCTCTGCATCTCATCATCATACAATTCATGGAGTATCATCATGATGATTGAATTTTATAATGTCCCAAACAACCAAATTATATGTTGCCATAACATATGAGTACCATGCAATGTCTAAAACCATAACACACCCTTTGACATAGGATATGTCATGTGACGGCCAAACTCTCTCAAGAGTAGCTAATGCAGCCATGCCTCCTGCTGCCCTGTGTTATTGATCTGCAAGTGGATCACCAACCCCTTGCTCATCATCCTCACCCATCCATCCAACTGTGGGTGTCTCCTATCATGATCCAATTTAGTATCCATCCAATGGAGAATACCATCCTGCTAAATTTTATGTCTATCTTTTCACTCCATAATATGATAAAGTGCAACCTCCTAGAGATGTCTACATGAATACCACTCATCAATGACCTGGTAGAACCCATAAGGTTCCAAATATGTTGTACATAAAAGATTATCATTGAGATGTGAGGTTCTCATCAAGAAATATCTATCATAATAATGGGAAATGTTATCCATCATAAGATGTCTCTCATCAAACATCTGCCTATCCAATGCCACATAAGTAGAATGGTTATCAGAATGCTTCAATAATAGTTGGGCCCCCAACTCATTGCTGCTGCTCAGTGATACCGTTGTTGATCTCCATGATGGTGCATCTGTTGTCTCAGGGTCATACACAATGTTGAACACATAGTTCTTCATTTGATTGATTAGGATTATGCTCATCATATCCTCCAAAACTCTACACTCCAACCTGAAGTGTTGTGTGCAGCTCAACAATGAGAAACCAGGATGGCTATACATGTCCTCCTTGAACCTGTCAAGGGTCCCCTGCACAGTGATAGCCTGATGCTCCAAATATGCAATGTGCTTCAACCCTTAGTCATGCAATTTCCCTGATGGCATGTCCCAACAACTCTCCATTTGATGAGATGAAATAATATAGGATGTAAATGTTTGCATACCTTGGATAAGCTGATCCTTGGGAACATATTGTATAGCTACAAGGGTTCCTCCTACTGGTGTAATGTCTTCTCCCACTGTTGGTGATGGTGATGGCTTCTCTCCTACTTTTTCACCATCGTTGGTATCTATCTCCTCTTCCTCATGCATCTCTTGGATCATGCATGGGACTCCCACTGTCCAAGGATCAAGACAATCTTGCAAGGATGCAAGTGTTACTTCTCTTAATGCGAGTACTCTTGTAGCTAATGGTGGTGGAATTTGCTCCTCTTCTGGAGTGATAGTTTTGACATCTTCCCTGGGCTCCTCATGTGCTTTCTCATCAATGTTGGGAAATATTTCAATGGGAATCACCTCCGGTTTTCTTCTATCAAACTTCTTGATCAAACTTTGAGTAAAATATGCATAAGCAGTCACTGTTGCATGTTTCACATGGCTGAACTAGCAATCATTTGCTTCACCCTCAAGGTTCATCACTGCAATCTCAAAAAATTCTCTTTCTGCTACTAGATGCAGTGAGAAGAATTCATCTAACTTCTTCCTCCAATCCCTTGATGTGCTTGTGGATGACCCATAAAATGTAGACAATATGAATCTATTATGTCTTTTTCTTCTACTGCTGCTGCATGGTCTCTGTTCTTCTTTTATTTGGATAAATTGTGGAGAGTTAGATTCTCCTTAAAAGCCCTTGATTGAGACTTTTACTCTCCAAGATAATCACTTAGAGTCTCATGACCTAAGTTTCCTCCATCTCCATGCCATTCGCCTTCCTCTTCCAATAAAGTAGATATAGTATATTTTTTTGGAGCTCTATGCAATATAGGTTTCTTATGCTGCTGATAGGAAGTGTTTGGACCTTCCTCATCTTGAAACCTTATTGAGGTCTCCTTTTTCCTCTCCCTTCTCATTTGTTTGACCTCCTTGGATAGGTCTTGCATAGATCTAAAAAGAAATAAGGCAAAACTCACTCCCTCCATCATTATGGGTCTCTTCTTCTTTCTTCTTCTTCCGGTGTCATAAGATGTATTGCCCACAAGACAAGCCAGAGATCGTGCTATGATACCACTGTAGTATTCCAAAATTGAAAAGACAGGAATATAAAACATAAACTGGAAAATGTAGTGATACATCAACACATAAATTTGAAAGCAAATCATATAGTAATTCTATTAAACATTATAGAAGCAAATTTATACAATATATTAAGGAAAAAGACACTCAAGTTAGGCAAAACAAGCCTCTAGAGATCCAATACATGAAACATGAAGAACAACTGCTATACCAGAATGCCAGAGGCTAAGACAGTGCAGTTTTTATTGGGTTTTACAACTGCTGTAAATGTAAAAACATGGATCTACTGATATGGTTCTTATAAAATGACAGGATCAAAGATCTATGCTTTCTAGAATTATTCCAAGACAACCCATGAAGGGTTTCCATAAATACTCAAAATGCAGAATATACAAAATGTGGCCCTAGGGCTGAATAACACTCTGCAACTGGAACACTAGTGGGAGGTGGCTGATCTGATATGAAAATAGCCGATATCCCTCGTCACAACCTTTCCGGATGAAGGGATGATCCCGTCACTGGAAAATAGGGTCAAGAACTTGGGTACTTGACCTCCCACTACAACTACACTGCAAAATAACACAGTTTCTGGAGGAGACTATGTTGTGGGTTAATGTCGTTGCTTGGCCTGATTCTGGATGGTGGAATAAAGCTCTAATAACTTCCTTACTAGCCTCCCAGATAAAGGGTTGCTCACTCCACTGGAAAACAAGCTCATAAATTGGGTCTATCAACCCTCCATTGTTGCTACCCTGCAAAACAACAAAAACCTGAAGGAGACTGAACTGTAGATGAAGACTGAAGCTTGGCCTGAAGTCGAATAGTGGAAATTATTCTCAATGAACCTCTCCTGAGGAGGCACTCGAAGTCCCCCAAGGATGATTGTGGGATTTCCACTCGGAAACACCCTTGTGCTAAACATCACAACAAACTTAGCTAAACAACTAAAATGTGACAAAATTCATGAAAGACCAAATACAATATCAATATTATGAATGCCTTCTTGGCTTCCATCCTCTTCCTTATATGGTTGGTAAGCTTCCTCACCCTGAGTCCAACACATTAAAGAAGATAATCTCATGCATACACTCCTCCTCTATGACTGCATTGTCCTCCGTTAACTCTCCATTGTCTCCATAACAACGTTGTTGATTTGGTCAAGTTTGACTCTTTCCACATGATTTAGCCCATGTTCACACTGCTAGGTGCTTTATACAGCTGATACAATGATCCACATTCACATGAGAAGTGGTTTTATTCCTAATAAAGAGATTTATGGGTCTCTCTATCCACTTATTCACCTATATTTTTATCAAAAGAGAAAATTAATATTCCAACTAGCTGAAAGCTAATTAGGAAAATTACAAAAAGCCCGTGAATCTCCTCCTCTTAATCAGTCCCCTAATACATTGGAAGCTTTCAATGGAAGATGTCCTCAACCATATGGTATTCTTAACTTCCTACCAATTTAGTTGGAGGGAAAAACAATGAATATGGAAGTAGAAGATGTAGATGTATATCTCAGTTATAATCTTCTACTTTGTCGTAGTTGGACCCATTCAATGGTTTTCATGGTATCTACCCTTTTCTGTGTTCTTCTTTTGACCCATTAGGGAAATATCGTCATGGTTTATCAAATTACCTTTTTCTCTCCTGATTCTTCAATTGGATATGTAACATATGTTGGGAATACCACCGTTCCTTATGAGAGTGTCATAGTGGGTCTCTTTAAAAACTCGTCATTGATGGGAATTTGTTCCCTTCTTCCTCCCAATGTCACTTCGGTTAATATGATTTTATCTAGTCACAATCCCTGGATCATTCCCTGCCCTAATCATATTGATTTTTTTGGTGACATTAAGCCACTTAGCCCAACCAAAAATATGTATTAGAGAATCCTTTTGGCTTCTGCGACTGCATCCGATTCCAACAATAAGTGGGTTTCGTCTCTAAACACATATTCACAATCTCCTTAGTTTGGTTCATGGGATTCAAATGATCCTTTGAATGATACATTTCCAACTAATGATAGTATTCTGGAAGTTATATGTCTCTCAAAGAAACTCTTTGGGATGACATCCATCATTATTCCTTGTTTCTCCCAACCCTTGGTGAAATTTCTACATGTCTAGAAATCTGTGTTTCCCCTAAAATGACTAGTCCACTTCAAAATCCCATATTGGTTCATGAAGTCATGTCTGAAGGAAACACGGGAAATATTTTGGCTACCATGCCAATTGACATCTCTTTCAAACCAGGGACAGTCAAGAATATTCAAATTGGAGCCCCACCTGATCCCTTTGACCCATTTCTTACCATTTGGTCACTTGCCCACGGGGGCATTATTTCCATTCTTTGTACCCCTCACTCTTCCAGGGGGCATGGGAACTTCATCATTTCTATGATTTATCTCACAAAATTGGCCGAGGTAATGGCTACATGCAATATAAACAGTAGAAATATGGGTTTATTTCTATTAATCATGATGGAAATCGATCATCTAAGTCTTGTATTAGGCTCCATAAAAAAGTATTATGCTTGATTTGGCATAAATTATTTGTACATTAGTGTACAATCATATTTTGATGTGATTGTTTGCTTTTGCAGACATGTTTTCCTCTGCTTACCCTATGTTCCACTTGGTTTTCATATTTTTTCAAACCATTATGTTATTTTTGTTGATGGTGTTTGTCATAGCACGTGGAAATTTTCTTCCGTAACGTGGTAATTGTTTTCTCCTAATGGAAAATTAGTGAATTTTCAAGGCATGTGCTTGGGTCAAACAACTAACAACATCTCGGAATATAGTGCGGTTATCGACCAATTATCAAAAGTTTTTACTCTTGGTATTATGGAATTTGTTGTTAAACTCAATTCGCAACTCATTGTGATACAATTGAATGGATATTATTCAGTCATAAACCCTCAAACATTACAAGTGTATCTACGTGTTTGATTATTAGAATGAATTTTTTATTACATTACTTATCAATATATTCCAAGACATTTGAATAATTAACTGATACATTATCTAATTATGTATTAGATAGACATTTGCATCACATGTAAAAACTAAAACATCATAATGATAAATAACATTAGATAAAATAGAAACACACACACACACACACACACACACACACAGATATATATATATATATATATATATATATATTGTTGGGGCCTTTGTTTTGGACATAACATTTTTGGAGTTGTGGAGAGCTGGAAAATAGGTGGCAGAACGCAATCAAGGTAGGTAGGGAGTTGTCATGGTTGTGGAAAACTAGAAGATAGGTGGTGGGGCATATAAAGATAACAGGGCAAATGGAAAATATGGGAGACAAGAAACAAACAATAGAACTCCTAGTGATAAAGAAGAAACAGAATGCAGCGGAGCGTAAGGGAACGAATGAGTGCAAAAGAGGAAAGGACGGACAATGTCAATCGGAAGGAACAAATATGCCGAAAAGAAGTGACTTCGTAGTTAGTTTGTTAGTTATCTAGTCAGTCAGAGTGGGAGTTTGATAGGAAGTAAAGCCTCAGGAGAGCTCTGTGAAGCCTTTTGTATTGAATTGAACTATAATAGACTCTACGGAGTATGTCTATGTTGTTTTGATCCAAGTTAATGGAATGAGATTGTTGTTGTGTTGTGTATCATGAATGGGTTGATGCTTACTTTATTATGGTGAATGTATGCCTAGTTTAAATTTTAATTCAGTACTTTGACATGTCATGATGAATGATAGCTTACTTATTGGAGTTGAGATATATATGTCTTTTGTATGCTTATAGTTAATATATGTGTTAGTAATGTTTCCTCAACATCAATGATCTAGCCTCTAATCTTAGTAAGGTCATGGCATGCCTTGGGTGAGACTCCCTGCTCCCTTGAGTAGGGTGAAAATGTTGGCGTTGTCCTAGAATAATTCAGAAGCCTTGTTGGCGTAAAGCTCGAACCTGGGTCTTGCCTAGAGACCTCCTTTTTCGCCAAAAAATGGTTCCATTGCGGGGATCTGAAAATTTATTTAAAAGCTAGATCATGGTATTGAGGATCTATGAGGAGGAACTACGAAGCTGGTGGTACAAGCACATAGATCAGTTCATATCATAACAAGCAGAGCTTTGGCAAGAGAGGGAAAATACTGTCAAGGATCGAGTCTTGTTTTCTGATTCTGCAAGTGACCTGTATGACATTTTATGGGGAAATTTTCTCGAAGAGATTTACAACTGGTTGCGGAGACTCCAAATCAAGTCACTCCCTAAAGGATTGCATAGATTTTTTCACAATTGGAAGCACACAGATCTAGTAGCATTACATCGGCTAGGTACATATTTAACCCGAGCAGTAGATTTTTGGGTACAAAATACCTTGGAGGGGTACATTGTAGAGTTTTCAGTTGAGTGCTACCAATATTTTACAAAATCCGAAGACATATTTAGATATAGGTTGTGGGGAGAACTATTGAAAGAAATCCCTTTTTGGATTAAATCTCTAATGGTGGATGAGGGCCTGATGTCATTAGAAAACCCTGAGATGGAGACCTAAACCTTTGGTACTGGGGGAAGGAGTTGAGGGAAATATGCAATGAGTAAAGAAAAAGGGGGAATAGGGATATGGATGTAGGAACCTCCAGTAGGTTAAGAGAGTGAAGAGCACATCATAGGGCACATATTGCTGAGAAGTGGTGGGAAAGGGTGATGAGATAATTTGAGAAGTAGGAGAAGAATTGATAGAAAAAGGAAAAGACGCCACATATGATAGAGGAAAGAGAAGGTCAGATGGGATCCCAAGGAATGGAAGGGACCATTAAGGAAGTTAGGCAAGTTTATAGGATCCCATCCCAAAGAGAAAATAGAGAAAAGTATAATGAGGAGGATGCCCACCCCAAGGAGGAGTCTGATGTGGAGCTGCATGTTGAGATGGAGCAACTATTCCAAGAGAGGCCAGCACCCATAATGCAAGGTAATCCTATTCCCCAAGTTTCAAGTAGCACTACTCCTTCCCCTGGTACTGTACTATCCACCTGATAAGTTCTTTATTAAGTTACGAGAGTTTAGAAAGTTGAGTAGTACTAAATCCACAGTACAAATATCTACTAGCAACAGTGCAAGTAGTGGAATCTCTCAGTCGAGAAGCATAGGTTTTGTTTTAGTACCACCAACACAAGGAGAGATGGTGGGATCATTCACCCAGTACCTAGAATTCTCTAGAAAAGGTAACAAGGATGTAGAACAACATTGGTATCTCTATGAAGCAATTTGGAGAGCTTGACAGACACCAGACGTAGTCAAGTTAATTGAGTTTCAAACCACACTGAGGGAAAGAGCTTCGCACTGCTTCATCAAATGGTCATAAGAACACTAGAACCCAACAATAGACGATGTTAAGAAATAATTTGTTCAATAATTCAAGCTTCCTTGGACGAATCAGCAAGGATTGTTTGAGCTATGGAAAATAAAACAGTGGGAAGTAGAAATAACCTGGGATTTAATGAGAAGATTTAAAGATGCGATTGGAAAGCTAAGTTACCCAGTCGATCCAAATGACTAGTGGGATTGGTTCATCAAATTACTCGTACCGTTGACAAGGATACCGTTGACACAAAAGAAGTTTGATACCCTTCAGGATGCTCTTGAGCAAGCCATGAAGATAGAATCTATGGCGAGATACCCACAGGAGTTTAGAGGAGGGGAAATGGTACAAGACCCATCCATACTGGGAATACAATATAAAATAGCCAATTTGACAGAGAAACTGAAAGATATTCAACTGCTACGACCTGCAAGGCCCAATGTGTGGTGCACACACTACTTAATGGAAGGACACGTGGCCACAGAATGCCATAGTTTGTGGGGAGAAAATGTTGGAACTTCAGTGGCCAGAACACAAGGGCTATACCAACTGCAACCCCACTTCCCAGGGTTCCCCAATCAACAGAATCAAAAAAAAGAAGAATGATGTGAAATATGCAAAGGTATTGGTCATCCTCCATGACTGTTTCCAACTCTGCAAAAATACTCAAATGTTCCAAATAATATCTACTGTGAATTTTGTGCCTCTACAACTCATAATACAGAGCAATGCAGAGCCCTTGATGCATTGGCAGAATGATTAGATAGGCCGTCTTATAGAGTAAATGGGACTCCAAGGGGGAGAGGAGGAGGAATGAGAGGTAGCAGAACTGGAGGAAGAGGACAAGTAAGGTATTATAACTGTGATCAAGAAGGGAATGTAGTGAGAGAATTTCCACTACCCAGGAGACCATGGTGCTCTCAATGCAGATTCAATGCACATGTTATTGAAGATGTCGAGAGCTGATTAAGATATGGGAAGAGAGAGCCAGACAAAGGGGAGCTAACCTGGTTAATGGAGAACCAAGGATAGTAGAGGCTCATCCCATGCAAAGTGTAGTTATAGTCACACAAGGGAAGAAAATAGAATAATGTGCACGAGACATGGACTTGATAAATCTAGTCATACCTGCATCCCCAAAGAAAGCTTTCAGCCCAAACCGATAAAAGCAGTACTTCAAAGAAGCACTAGAAACATTTTCATAGATAGGAAGACATCAGAGTATGGAAATTCTGCAATAATCCAATGAAGAAGGGAAGGGAATCCATACAATCACACCAATAGAAGAGTGGTTCTGACTATTCCTAAAAAAATTTAACAATGATCAAATGTTGGAACAATTAAAGAAAAATCAAGAAATTGTCATGCAAGGAGAAGCAAGACATGGAGACTCAGGTAATTCAATTGAAAAATACATAAGAAGAGTAAAAAGAAATAAGAGAAGGACTAGAAAGGAGTTCTCTGTAAACACTCAAGTTTCGGGATTCCAAATCAGAGATACAATTCTAGATCTTAGATCAGATGTCAACATTCTACCCTAAAAGACATGGGAAGCACTAGGAAAACCAAAGCTGATATACTCACCAATACAACTCAGAATGGAAAATCATTACTATATTGTACCAACAAGAAGTTTGGAATAAATTGAGGTTGATGTCATGGGAGTAAAGACCTATACATACTTTGAAGTAATAGACATCATGGGTGACAAGGATCCATATCCTGCCTTGTTGGGGATAGATTGGGCCTTTGAAAATTATGTAGTCATTGATTTAAAGAAGGAATTAATGATATTTGAAGATGGTGAAGTTAGAGTAGTTCAACCATTGGACCTGTATCAAGGATCCCGATACATAGACACTATTGACAATATAGAAGATACACAGATTCTAGATCAACTTTACCAGATGACAGCAGGAAGGAGAGAAGATTACATTAATCCTATAGCAGGGGGAATCGTAAGCTGGAGAAGTGTTTAGAGTTCTGACCTAGGGTGAGAAGTAGCATGGGATGATTGGAAATAGGGAGGATATGAAATCAACACCAAAAGATGCGCCAACATTTGTGGAGTCAACTGGATTGGTACAGAGGTAAGAGAATATCAAACTCTTTCAAATATGCAAGTTGTGAATACATTTATTATCAAAGTGGAAGAAAAAGTACCAATAGAACATAGAGTCCCTCTCATGGACGCAACACTACAATCCACATTAGCAAGGTGGTGGGAAACCCATCACAACTCTCTTTTGTGATGGGAAGATATTTCCAGAGCATTAAGAAAGAGAATCCATGTGGCTTCAGGACTGCAAATCAGAGAAAAGTACTTAGGGAATTCTAACCCCCTAGTACATCTAATAATTTTCAAGTATAAGTGGAAGAAAGAGGCATATCTATAATATTTATGGGTACACAACTTTATACATTCATTGGACACCATTCCACAAGCTTGGTACCTGACAGAAGAGAAGGAGAGAGGAACTGGTACCTGGGAAACAGTTGCATAAATATTTACACATTTTTTTTCTTTTAAGGGAGACACCGAACAAATTACAGATACCCTTCAATAAATTAAAATAATATTTTTCTTCCCAGAGATTCAAGAGAATGAAGAGATATCTTTATCAGAGCATAAATTCAAGGATTCAGTAACATGTAAAAGGATAGATCAAGAGATAGACGATGATGATTTAGAAAATCTTTGACATCTATACTTTGAAGAGAAGGAAGGGGAATAGGAAATACAAGAAGAACCAGCTACAGAGGGATTACACCTGTTACCCTTGAAGACAAAGAAGTAAAATATTGGAAGCTCAGAGAAGCCCAAGATCACATTTATCAGAGATTATTGGGATACAGAGACAACAAAATAAATCTTTGACCTACTACAAGAGTACGAAGACTTATTCCCATCTTCAATGGTAGATCTCAAAGGAATCAAAGGAGATCTAGGGGAGATGTGCATATTCCTAAAACCATATGCGAGGCCAGTAATACATAGACCTTACCGCCCAAATCCGAGAGTAAAAGAAAAGGTAAAAGCAGAGATAGACAAAATGCTGAAGGCAGGCTTGATTTTCCTGGTTGAGGAAGAAGAATGGGTAAGCCCAATTTTAATACAGAGTAAAAATGAGAAATAAAAAATTAGAGTATGTGTGGACTACAGAAGTCTGAATAACACATGCATTCATGATCCTTCTCCAACTCCATTTAGTGGTGAATTTCTTGACAATGTAGCGAGAAATGAAGCATACTCATTCACAGATGGCTTCTCATGATATCATCAGGTGAGAATAGCAGAAGAAGACAAATAAAAAATACCTTCACAATAGAATGGGGATCATTTACCTATCATGTTAGGCCTTTTGGACTAAAGAATGTACCAGTTGTGTTTTCACGGATAGTAATAGCAGCATTCAGAGATTATATCCATAAGCTCCTAGAAGTACGCATGGATGATCGGACAGTGTACAGTATATTGAAGAACCATGAAAACCTACTCATAATAATGTTTGACAGGTGCATACAACTTCAAATCTCTCTGAATCTCAAAAATTGCATCTTTGCAGTACCTTTTGGAACACTTTTGGGACATGTCGTTTGCAAGAAAGGTGTATGTGTGGACCTCGCGAAGGTGGCAGTAATTGTAAACATGGAGGCACTAGAGATTGTAAAATAGTTGAGATCACTACTAGTACACACTTGATACTACAAGAGGTTCATCTACAACTACGCAAAAATCAGAGCATCATTAGAAAAACTATTGCGGAAGTCAGAAAAATTCATATGGAACGATGAATGCACCAAATAATTGAACACGTTGAAAGAGAAAATAGCAAGTGCAACCATCTTGGCCCATTCCAATCAAGATAAATAGTTTCATGTCCACATTGACACTTCAAGTATTTCTTTGGGAGCAGTGTTAGTTCAACCAGGAGAAACCTTCGTAGATCACCCAGTATACTTCGCAAGTAGAAAGTTGTCAACAACAAAAAGGAATTACACAACAAAGGAAAGAGAGGCTCTTGCTATGGTATACTCTCTATAGAAATTTTGCAACTACTTATTGGGAGGCATATTCATTTTCTTCATAGATCACTCAACACTAAAATATCTGGTAAAAAAACCTGTACTTGAAGGAAGAATCTGTAAATGGCTCCTACTATTCCAGGAATTCACTTTTGAAGTAATAGTAAAACCAGGAAGGCTAAATGTTGGTCCTGAACACTTAGCAATATTGGAGAATGGGGAAAATGGGGGATCCCTTGATGAACAGCTACTAGATGTTGATCTCTTCCGCGTAGAAGCCATCCTAGATTATCTAGAACATATAGTGACATACTTGGCCACAGGACAATGTCCATCAAAATACACGGCAACCCAAAAATGACATCTAGTTGTTAAAGCAGCCAAATATCAACTTATAGCAGGGCAGTTATATAAAATGGAAATGGATCATATCCTATGATGATGTGTCCCAGATCATGAAAGAGAAAACATCTTGTGGGAGTGTCATAATAGAGTTTCGGAAGGCCATGTAGGCGCAAAACCCACCGCAAGGAAAATACCACATGCAATGTTATGGTGGCCCACAGTGCACAAATATAGTAAGGAATATGTGAAAAGATGCGATTTCTACCAAAGAATAGGATGAACATCACATTGTGATAATTTTCCACAACAACCGATGAGGGATATGCAGGAATTTGAGAAATGGGTCATCGACTTCATAGGACCAACTGCACCAATGGCGTGACACTCACAGGAAAGATATATAATCACCGCATTGACTATCTCACAAGATGGGTAGGGGAAACACCAGTAAGGGACTATATAGCAGGCACAACAACTAGATTTATTTTTGATAACATCATTAGTAGGTTTGGATGTCCAAGGAGCCTAACAAGCGATCAAGGCATGCATTTCATTAATGCTACAATTAAATCACTGCTGGACAACTTTATGATACAACACCACAAGAGCAGCCCATACCACCCTTAAGTGAATGGAACTGTCGAGGCGTTAAACAAAATATTGGAGAAAGGAATAAAAAATATATGCAATGCTAACCATGATTACTGGTATGAAAGGATACTAGCCACGTTGTGGGAATATAGGACAACCATAAAGAGACTGCATAATCAGACTTCATTCTAGTTAGTATACGGGAAAGAGGTAGTAATACCAGCTGATTTTATCATACCAAGCCTATTAATAGCTTCAACAACACACATTACAGAGGAAGAATCCATCTCTGCACACCTCCATGAATTGCAGAATCTTGAATAAGATATATTTCTGGCAGATTTCCATTAATCAGTACAGAAACAATGACAAAAATCCTAACATGACTACCACATCAAGCACAAAACATTCACTATTGGTGGAAAATTATTGCTCTATGATAGAAAATTGCAGAAGTTCCCAGAGAAGCTTAGAATGCACTGGATGGGACCATATTACATCATAGAGATAAAAGACTCAGGCGCAGTTAGGCTCACGCAACTAGACAAAGAAATACTTCAAGGATGGGCGATCGGTGCATGCCTGAAACCCTATCATGAGTAAGAACCAAAAAATTTGTTTAATAAATCTTGTAACCAAGAGAATTCAGTAGAGTAGAGTCAATAACTCTCTCACAATCAAGATGAGCCATAAAATAGTTATGTTTTAATCTTTTCATCCCATTAGAGTAGGAATCTTCAATAAGCCCACAAAGTCATGCAAAAATAGTAGTCATCCCTATTGCGATGTGTAGACCACATCAAAACCAATTGTGGTTAGGGGAGGAGAGTTCTACTATGTCACAGAGCCTAAGTGTGTCAAATATCATTCACTCATAATGACCCATCATACCGTTGTCAGTTTGTAAGATCACCCGAATTTGAAAAATAAATTCCATAATTAGTAACCCACATACCGTAATAAAGTTACCATATTAAGCCATAATTTCCCATCATGTATACCTGAATCCCAAAGATAGCATCAACACTGTCAGAATACACCTCACCCTGGTAACTAATCACACAATTATAGCCACGAGAAAGACATCATGAATTAATTAGTTATAGCATTTCATCAACATCATTATTGCTAGTAATGTTACTTAACCTGCATGAAGTAGGGAAACACTAGAATGCTGGAAAATTCTGAGTTATCAAAGAAAGAAACAACTATAATGATAAGCCCAATTTCATCAATAGAAGTTCAAAGCAGCAGACCAGTAGCAGAAATTCAGAGTAGTAGACTAGTAGCAAAAGTTCAGAGTAGTAGACTAGCAACAGCAGTTCAAGTATACATCAGAAGGAAGAAAATGAAAAATATGGCTACCTCAGTCATTGAGCCCAAGCTCGATGGAAGAATTCAAAGGATGGAGTCGCTGATAGGAAAATATGATAATGCCTCGTTGATAGATACTGACTTCATAGACTCGTACCAGTTCCCATCCATGAAAAGGCAGGTGTACATCGAAAATTATGAAAAGGAGGGAGTAGGTGAAGCATCGAAGATGCACCCAGACTTCAGAGGCATCTACAGGTCAACTATCTTACACCTCAGGATCCTTCCGGTATTTGGGACAACAGGAGCAACAATTCAATGCACTAAGTTCTTGATGAGAAGAATTCAAAATGGATCACTATGGCTTGGGAGGGAGATCCCAATTCATGCAGAAAACATACACAAACTTACAGGATTATCAGTGGACGGAAACGATGTCTCATCGGCATTTCAAAATATTTCCAAGAGAGCTAAGAAGACAGGAGATTTTGACTACTATAGAAAGTATGAAACAAGAAGAGGAGGAAAGGGAGAAAAAAGTGACCCCATAAACAACCCAACGATAAAATTTGCCTGCTATTTGATAGCTGGGAAAACAATGAGGCACTACACTAAGGGGGAATGCACCCTATGCACAATCTCAATCGCAGAGCACTGCATTCAAGGAGCACAACTGAATTGGTGCACATTCTTGTTAAATGAGTTGTTTTAGGCTTGCGAGGATAATTACAGGCGAGCCATGGGATTCATATATGGTTATCTGATCATGACCCTTGCAATGTGGAAGTGGAGCCCACCAGGGACCAGACATCTCACAAATATTACTCATGACCAACTAATGGACCTAAGGTTCATGCCATGGAGAGTATCAGGGGACCCAAGTACCAAAGAGGTCAATGAGGAAGCTTTTACAATCTGGTACAGACAGATGATTGATGTGGTTGGGAGCCAACAAAGAGTTCCAAGAAGCCTACTAGATATGTACTTTCCACAGATATGGTTTTGGGTGACCCATAACAGAACTTATGTCCAACCAAGTTATGTGGATGAAAATACTTTCCATAAGAAGCCATTGAAGTTCCAAATAGAGGAAGAGGCCTTTCACATAGAATTTTTTTCATGGCCAGGAGCAGAAATGGAGATCAGAAGCAGGATCTCATTTCACTCATTTGATGCAATGCTACCAAAAGCACTCCTGGGGGAGACATCGAAAGAAAAAATGCAGAGGATCTCACAACTGCAACTGTGGCCACTACTGGACCAGTTCAACACACGGGTAAAAATCTTCAATAAGGTAATGGAAAATCTTAGCATCACATCAACTGTGTTTCCAACTTTTTCTCAGTTTCAAACATTCAATTCTACATCCCTGTCCACCACCACCCCCATCTTTACTGCACTTCCATCCACCGCATTCAACTCTCGTTCGCTAACCAAAATCACTCAAATCCGAACAACAAAGCCGACTAAGCCCCCAGTACCAACACTGAAAGGAAAAAGAGCATGAACCATGGGACCTGAAAAAATGGTTTATCTCACGGGAGAAGACCAACCCTAGCCTATAGTAATAGGAATGCTAATTCAAGAAGAGCCATAGGTTGCCACCCAGACCACCTTTGAGATACCTCTACAACCATTTCAGATCTGATACCACTAGGGACCCTAACAAATGTTGATATCAAGGCAAAATTTAACTCAAGTACAACTGGAGTACCCAAGGTTGACCAAACCATGATGGGACAGGGCACATTTATAGAGTTATTAATCTAGGAAGGGTCCCTCATTTATGATACAACGCCCACCCCACCAGAGCTAAACCCATTCCAACAATCTAATCTATTGTTGCAATAGTTCATGCCATCTACTATTCTGCACGTCCCTGAACCCCAACTGCCACAACAAAGCCAACCAACATCCCCATAGGGACATTCTGAAAGATCAGTCACCAGCGGGAAACCGCTCAAGGAGAGACATCCAACCCAAGAGATGTCGAGCAGTGAGAACATGCAAAGTTGGGTACCCAGCCAACTGTTCAGTTTCATCCAAAAGCAGCATGACAAGCAGAAGGTCTGCATAATGACCTCCAACAAATATTCGAGCAGCAACAACAGCAAGTGATTTTACTTACTGATGATTGCAATTAACTCCAAGGCTAGAAGGATAGCCTAAAGAAGAAGCTGGAGCAAGTAGTAGAGGTATTTAGACCTATGGCTGATCGTCATTTCCCAGGACAACAAAACACCCGAAGATAGTTTTTCATGCTCAATGGTCAAAAGATCCATTCGAGTCAAAATGGCATGCGCGAGCTTGAACTGAGCAAACCAATAACTGAAATAGGAACTTGTAGCCAAGCCAACATTGGCAAATCCCTCCACAGTATATGCCGAGAAAGTAGAGGAGAGGAAAAGACAGATGCATGGCATAAAGGAAACCCTCGGAATGAAAATCAAGGAAGCATATAGCCTATTGCAGCAACTACATGAATGCTCAAATTCACTGACAATGAAAGCAAAACCAGTTTCAGAGAAACTTCAGAAGGTTTTCCTTGAAATCAGAGAAGCCAAAGATATGGTCAGTAGACCTCAACTGTATGACCAAGAAGATATACTTGAAACCAAAATTTAAGCCATTGAAGAACACTTAGTATCAAGAAAGCAAATTCTCATGGACCTAAGGCAACCTATGAATCAAATGGCCAAGGCAATTCAAAAAATTCCGGTTGAAGCTGAACCGAAGATCCAGGAAGTGTTCAGCAAGCTGGCACAGGTAGCGTATGCGACTGAGGCCAATAGAGTTGTCACTGAAATGGAGCCTATGCTTAAAGTGTGGCAACAAGAAATATTTGATTTTACAGAGCTCATAATATCTGCATTGAGCAAGGTTCCCGAGTTGGGGATTTTTTTGGAACAGGGAAAACTGGAACAAGAAACGACAAAGACGGAAACAACAGAAGAAACTAGGCCAACAGTGGAAGGTGATAGACCACCAAAAGCCGAAAGAGTAGGAAAATATTGACTCGGGACGATTCAATAGCGTGTGGTCGAGGCCTTTTAGGGCCTTTGTTTTGGACATAACAGTTTTGGAGTTGGGGAGAGCCGAAAGATAGGTGGAAGAATGCAATCAAGGTAGGCAGGGAGTTGTCACAGTTGTGGAAAGACAGAAGACAAGTGGCAGGGCATAGAAATATAACGACACAAATGGCAGAGATGGGAGACAAGAAATAAATAGTATAAATCCTGGTGATAAAGAAGAAACAGAAGGCAACAAAGCACAAGGGAATATACGATCGCAAAAGAGGCAAGGACCGATAGTGTCAATCAGTAGGAACAAA
This sequence comes from Pinus albicaulis, assembly GCA_034641835.2. Classification (NCBI taxonomy): domain Eukaryota; kingdom Viridiplantae; phylum Streptophyta; class Pinopsida; order Pinales; family Pinaceae; genus Pinus; species Pinus albicaulis. Next base: position 548,672,864 of record CM076570.1, read on the forward strand.
TAGGCAAGAAAGAAGTGACTCTGTAGTTAGTTTGTTAATTAGCTAGTCAGTTAGAGCGGGAGGTTGATAGGAAGTAGAGACTCAGGAGAGCTCTGTGAAGCCCTTTTTATTGAACTAAACTGTAATAGACTCCATGAAGTATGTCTATGTTGTTTTGATCCAAGTTAATGGAATCAGATTGTTGATTTGTTGTGTATCATGAATGGGTTGATGCTTACTTGATTATGGTGAATGTATTCCTAGTTTAAAATTTAATTCAGTACTCTCAACATGTCATGATGAATGATAGCTTACTTCTTGGAGTTGAGATATGTATATGTCTTTTGTATGCTCATAGTTATTATCTGTGTTAGTAATATTTCCTCAACATCAATGATTTAGCCTCTAATCTTAGTAAGGTCATGACACACCTCGGGTGAGACTCCCTACTCCCTTGAGCAGGGTGAAAATACTGGCATTATCCTAGACTACTGCGGAAACCTTGTTGGCCTCAAGCCTAAACTTGGGTCTTTCCCAGAGACCTCTTTTTTCACCAACATATATATATATATATATATATATATATATATATATATATATATATATATATATAGTCTGTAAAAAGTGTGGTACATCAAAATGTCAAAATCTATGTTCCAAGACACATGGCTTCTCGAGCCTACATCAATGTAGTAAATAAAACTAAAGAGGAATATTTATCCTTTGGCATGATGCTGATGGTAGTATGTAACAAATCTGACCACTCGGCCTAATAGTTTACGTAGTCTACCTAAAACCCCCATAGTGTGTCTCTGATAGCACAATGGGATAACATCGACAAAATCATAATCTGGTATGCCTCTAGTTAGAGCTAAAAGGTTACACTCTACCTCCACTAAATGGTTTGCACCCTCATTGTAAACAGTTGCCTCGTTCTAAAAAACAAGTTGTCGCGCTACCTGAGATAGAAATGGAGGCCTCACTACTAGAAAATCTACAAACAATCATCATATGTTAAACTCTTGGAACACATACAAAAAAAAAAATATTAAAAAAATATTAAAAAAAATCCTTACTGAGGTCAGCCCACTACCCTCCCAGTGGAAGAGGAATATCCAAATCTCCCCTAAAATCAGTCCCTGCATATGGCCAATCATCAGTCATGATAAGTTCTTGTCATATCCATCCAAAGAAATCAGGGATGAATGACATCTTCTACCCGCCACCATGGCGAGGCATCAATTCGCTCCATCTTTGAAGTCATGTATCCCTTGGTGTAAGAGGTCCCACCTCATTCCTCTAGTAATGGAACAGTTGCACCCTCTCTAGGAAGAGAGTCACCAGGATCGAACCATAACTGAACCGCTTCAACTTCATCATTTTTCACTTGGTGAGTTGATCCTTCATGTTAACAATCAATACCTTGCACCAGTTAAAACCAGTGGACTCATACAGTCCACTGTGTATTGGAATTGACACTTGCTCACATCATGAAGGGCTTGTACCCCTACTGCTCCAGCAATGGTATAAAGGACCATCCTTATAGTTGGTTCATTGAAGGTCTTGATGTCAATTTTCCAGCTCTTTTTATTTTGATACACATAAATGCAATCTATGGTGATGAGTAAATGTGCACTCTCACCCCCTGGTCTAGACCCTACTAGGTGGACCAACAATCCCCTCTTAGATAGACCAGTGATGAAATATATGTTGGATACATAAATATATAGGTCCTGAACACCAATCACAAATACTTGGCTGTCTATATCCCACCATATCACCAAGTAATATAGTATATCTACTTGGGATTGAATCCTAGGTGTCTGGAAGAATTTGAGAAAAATATAGTTACTCTGTGCTCTAATGCAATTTGGATCTTGAGATGCTTCTCAGTCCTTAGCCTCATCATCCCTTTGTTTCCACTCTATTTCCGTAATTATCCTACAAAACATAAATTAAAAAGAATTAAAAAAATTTCATGGAGGAGATTTGGCAAAAACCTTAGTAAAAATTGAGCATTTACCAAAATAAATTTTCTCACAGTGCTAGCATGACTTTCTAGCAATTTTTACGCGTTGGCATCACGCTGGTGCGTTAAGGTTCTGAGTGATCAGTGCAGATCCAACAAGTCAAACCCGCACTAGTCGCCCTTGTGACCTAGTTTTTAAAGGGCTCCTTAAAAAGGAAAAAAAATGATAAAATTGCCTAAAAATAAAGGGAAAATGCAGGCTAAGGGAAGAGTTATTACCTTCAACAGATGAACCATAAAATGGTGGCCTGGATTGGTAGAATGATGCACCCAAATTTTGAATAAAAATGGAGGGAAAAATGCTCTGTCCAACTCCAAATGGTAAAAGTAATTTTTATTTTTTACTTTTAGTTATTAAAATACTTTTACCTTAAAAATGATTTTTTATCATTCTATGAGTATTTTTCCCCATATTTATATATTTTCTCTCGATCAATGCGATGTTTGATTTCCTGTGTAGAAGAAGGTCATTATCAATCAAATTTGGTCAATTGTGAATGACGAGTTATCTTTTATCACTTTTTCTGACTCATGAAAACAAATGAAAAATGAACCCCCTTGGAGTCAACTTTGAGCTCTTTTCTAACTCTTGAAACATGAAAAGATTTTCGAGCACTTGTCCTTTCGATATCATTAAAATTAATGAATTTACATCGTATCAGTATACACTTATCCCTTTTTTGGGCTAAGGTTAACTAATGACGAAAAAGGAATACCTTGGTCAAACATGATCAAGAGGTTCTCTCAGATATTGTTTTCTACCTTTTCAAATTCGAGGGACTATGTATGAAAAGGGACCCTTTTGAGTTTTTTTTCCATCTCTTTTTCAAACTCCCTAAAAATTAAAAATATATTGAGCTACCCCTCTGTCAGACTCAAAATTTAAATGACGAGGGACTTGTCACCATGACGATACCGAGTTACTCCTTTCTAGGACTCGTTAAATTTACTAGGTTGGATTCATCCAAAGGGTGAACTTATATGCTAATAAAATGGTATCCTCTTCAAGCTTTCTATCAAAAATAAATATGTAGTCACTAGAAATAGTGGGGGAAAGTTTGAAGTAAAGCATGTTTTGTATTTTGTATCAAAGGCGACATGTTGTTCTTGAACATGAAAATCATCTAAAGTTTTTTTCAGGTTTGGGATATCCTTCATTTGTCATTTTATTTCCTGGGTTTGGGAAATCCATTTTCCTCTCATTTGATCATCATCTGATGTCACTGTGACCTTTGATCACATTTTGAGTCAAATTCTACCAAAATATGGAGTCGTGTCACTGATATGTTCAAGAGAAGTCCTATTTGTAAAAGTAAAACATTGTCTACTTATTTGACCCTCTCTGCAACCATCCTAAATCTCTCCTATCATCTTGATAAATCCTTTGTTTGATGTTGATGATATGGGAATCATTATGGCCTCCTTCGATGAATCACTTCTCGTTGACTTCAGCTCATTATCTAGGAAGGTGGTCTAGAAAATCCTTCTCAATACCTTGGATTTTGCATGCCTTAATGGTAATTTATTCAAGTTCAATGACAGGTTCACATCATTGGCCTTCAATCGAATGATTCTGCAAGTGTTCGACTTCAACTCATTCATTCACACTTGTATATTTTGCAATCGTACCTTGAGGTCCATCATCATTATTGGTGGTTTTTCTCGCACCTGTTAATGGTATTTTGTCACATTCCTCAGTGCTTGTACTAAGTTTCGTATTTTATGTCACTCATGCCACAAAAGTTGCAAAGAAAAAAAATATGTGAAAATTTATTCATCTTTGATAACATTCTTAAAATATCCCTGAAGACCTAAAAGAGAAATGCCATGAAAGATTTCTGTAAAAGTTTGTATAAAACCATAATTTTCAGGCCCAATGTGTTTCTCCCCTAAATAGCCATGCACTTTTCACCCTGTCCCTAACCTGTGAAAAGTGATGGAAACATGGGAATTCAACAGTAAATTTGTGTTGGTCCTCTTTAGGCAGATTCTCCAAAAATGGAGCAGAAGCTTCGTCCTCTAGAACTCTTGAGGACGAAGGTCTAGTACTTATTGGTTGAGGATATGGTCGAATACTCCCATTTTTTACCCTTGATATTATCTCCAAACATTTTCCCCTTTGATATAAGGCCTTTCCCCCTCATTAGTGGATCCATGACCTCGACATATGATAGTGAGTCTTGGTTGTTCATTGTTGGTTTCCATTCTTCTACCTGATTGTGCCTATATCCTATCAATTTGATAACGAAGGAGAAGAGATTGAAGAGCTTAGCTTGGACTCGGATTTCCATTCCAAAGGAGGACTCCAACATCAAGGCACTGATTGTAAGCTTCCCTTTGTTTATTTAATAATACAAAGTATGATTTTATTCCCATGAAATTGTTAATATTAATTGGTTTAGCATGATACTCCTTGAAATGTCATGTGATTTACTTTGAAATATATATATATGTTATGTCTCTTTTGTTTTTTTCTACATGATCTTTCTTGTAGGTATTTGGGCATAGAAAGTATAGCAAGGAGCAAGCCTTGAAGCGAAAAGATCAACATCGACATCAAGAAAGTGATTGCATGGGAGTGAGATAGGACATCTCCCTCTCTCATGTTATTTTGACGTTAAACTAGGAAATATTGTATTATTTGTCACGGTTGTTACTAGGCCCACTCATTCTGCTAGAGGGATCGCTTCTTTCCGAAGAAGGGATTTTCCTCCATACCAAAAGGTACTTGTTGGCTTATGGGGTCGTGACCTAGGTAAAAAGTGTTCTGCGTGTTAGTGTTAGCTTTTTCATCCTACCACCAATGATCAAATAGACTCATTATCATGTCCTATAGGGTCCCATTTTGAAATTTTTTTCATTCCATTAGGTCATCATGCAAAAATTTGGTCACTAGATGTAGATCTAGGTCTCATCACACTCCTTTCAAAAAATTATAAATTGTTGGATAATTTCACTAATTTTCTGAGTGTACCATCATTTATGAGTTTTCATCGCCATTTCATTAATCTTCATCATGTTTTCATTCCGTCAGAGTCTTTGTTATAGGTCAATTTGGGCACCATTCCCAATGACCTGATTAACGGGGAATCATCTCCAGGACCGATGATCAAGGGTCTATCATTCCCTATCATTTTAGTTGCTATATGCTCTAAGACAATAAACATTACAGATCAAGCAATAATTTCCATGGTTTGAAGCTTATTGTATAGCATATGAGAGCTCACCAATGCAGGCTCTAAGGGGCCTAAGTGCATTGCATATGCAGGTAGCCCCATGCAAGGCTACTCTGCAAAGCACTTCCTGACATTCACAGGTGTGTTGGTCACATTGGGAGCGAAATTCTCATTGTTCTGGAATCTCCATTTTTCTAGTGCCTTCTAGAAGAGTTCACATGTGTCAAGCTTCGGATCCAAGTGTCCATTTGACATATACATGAATGGAAACATGTCTTGCCTATTTTTGGAAAGCTATTGATTGAAAAACAACCTACAGTTCATCTATAAATTGAACACATATCTAAGTGTTTGAGAAGGAATATTTTGAGTAGAGAAATGCTGGAGAATTTTCAATTGAGATCTTGGTTTGTAGAGCTACTGCTGGAGAGATTTATGTTGTGATGAGACTTGGGAACTATGCTGGAAGGTCACTCCAAATCAGTCACTAGGTTGTAACCTCTTCTTCTATCATCAATAAAGAGTACTTCTTGTTTTTCCATACATGCATCTATGTTAACTTTGATTTTCCATATTGTAAGATCTTGGTTGATGAATGTAGTTTATGCTTAACTGATTTAGCTAACTAGCTTGAATAGATATCTATATTATTGCATCTTCTGTTGTTTCAGTTTTCTTTCTTGCAGGAAGCATTCAGCCAACAAACCACTTGAATTTGAAGCTGTAGAAGAAGCGGCAGAAGGAGCCATTTGGAAGCGATTGAAACAAGTAAGCATCCAATCCTTTCTGTGTATCTGTTCTGAGTTAAGAGAAATGGTAGTATAGTCTTTCACCTGTTGTTCTAGACTAACACCTGTCTAGGGAGCTAATCTATTCGTAGATTAAAATTTTGGCACAACAAACTAGAGACCATACTGGGGAGAATTTATCTTAGTTTTAGGTGTTTTAGTCTCTGCTTTGATAATCCACCTAGTAGCTGTTACACATAAATATTAGACTTTTTCAGAGCTTAATTTGAAAATACAGTGAGCCAAATAGTAGTATTTTTCCTTGCCTACTGCGCCCAATGCACCCTTAGTCAAGGCACAGTGCTTTTCATAGAACTATCTCCCTTCCAATTCTGCGTTGCAGAGCAGTGTCTCCCCTTGGAGACTGCGTTGGCTCCTGAAAGGGACCAAATTCCATTGAAATTGACTTTGGATTTTGCTTCAGTTATGTTTGCTACTGTGTTCTAAAAATTTTGATGCTCAATTGGCCACTGACTCTATATACTTCTTCCTCCTTTAGCTGAAAATTTGTTCAATGTTTGTTTAGAAAAGTTTTTCTTTATCATTGACATGTTGATTTCAAAGTATTTTTTATGGTCGCATTAAGAATCATTTTCTTTCAAAATAGGAAATTTTCGTAAAATCTTCATTTCCTTGATAGGAGAAATTGTTGTTTAAATCCTCATTTTTCCTTCAAAAGAGAAATTGTTGTTTGTATTCTTCATTTCTCGAAATTAAAAAGAATTTTGATTATTGATCTAGTGCACCTGGTTTCTTTTCTGCATCCATACCATTAAGGAAACTGAAAAGAAAAACTTGCATTTGCATGTAGGATTGTGTGTTTTTTGCAAAAGGAACATTATGAAATCTGAATTTAGTTTGTGATTCATTGATTTTGTTTTTTTTCATTGATTTTTTTGCTCACAAATTATTTGATATTTTTAAAAAAAACTAGCATTCTCTTCGCGTAGTAGCTAGGTTCTTCATTGAAAAAGCTGAAAGTGAATGTTTTTTTATCATTCTTAGCTTGAATTTTAGGAATTTAAATTACATCATCATGGTGAACCTGAAAGGAAAACTGTTAAGCAAGATCAACATAAAATAAAAATCAATTTACTTAACAACGCATTATAACCTTAACGATAACATTTAGAAGGTCTAGGCTAGAGACGTGTTTCGGCGTCGTAAAACACAGTAGCTGTTGTTAACTTGTCTGCGATACATTCCAAGTGTGATACCTCACTCCATGCACGTAATTATATCGTAGCTCATCCACGTACTCTCGGGTATATCAGGCGGTGTTACAGTAGGATAAGTATAAAGCGGTGCTCTCACTGTGTGATTTTGCATCAGAAAGCGCTAATACGGAATTGGGCCTCCACATACCATCGGTTATATTTGGGAGGACAAATTTTAGGTGCTATCCATCCATAGTGAACCGAGTCAGCCGCCCTGAAATTGTGATACTCCGAACACAACATTCAGGGAGATTACCTGCCCGTACTTCTTGGTTCGCCAGGAGGTATTCTGAAGTTCACAGTTTCTTGGTAAACCCTTTTGCCTAGTATTACCCTCTTTTTGTTTATTTGTTTTTTGGTTAAAATAAATCAGTAATCGTGGAAGAACAAAATCCTACCCCCTGTCATTTGCATAGATTAGCTTTGAAACCACCTTTACCACCAGAAGTTATTTCTAGTAAGCGAAGGCGATCAAGATCTATCGAATCAAGTACAATTCGTACCTCTGGCGAAACATCATCATTTAAACTAGAGTTAGCTCAAATTGTTTCCACACATCCCGGTTCGTTTACTGTTATCGAAACAGAGTCTTCACGGCTACCCGTGGTCACGATCCATTCAATCACTGAGACCATTCCTCCTGGACCTGATGTTGTTCAATCACAAATTGATCCAGATCCTGTCTCTTCTTTGCAAGAAAATATAAATATTGAACAACCAGAAGTTGTTCCTACCGTGGTCATTCCACAAATATCTGTAGCTATTGAAACTCCTATATCACACAGTCAACTGTCTAAAATATATTTTGGGCCTAACGGTGAAGTTCTTCCTCTTGGTTTTATTGCGATTGAAGAAATCCCACAACTTGATACACCTTTAAGTCCAACCCATTTTGGGGGATACCTTTACCTGTACCAGTATTTTCCTCAATTGTTTCCATCTGCTTTTGTTGATCCCATTGTAACTCAATATCCCATTGATTCTGAAGAGTATAAATTTGGTCATACAACTATGTCTAAACCAACATCTTCGGTTGGGTCTGCTGTTCCAATTATGTCAGCTCCTACCCTCGCTACTCCGTCGATGTTCAAAACCTCACCAGAGTCATATTTTCACATTGGCCCTTCGATCCCAATAGGCTACAAATCATTGTCTGGCACTTTCTCTGGTCAATATTCAAGGCCATGGTCTTTACCAATGTCATCATCTAGTGTTTTAACTAGTAGTCCTGTAGTTAGTACTAAACGACTTGATACATTACATACATCATCAGGGAAATATCAAGTCGGTCCTTATGGGTCAATTCCTTTAAGTACCATATCAACTAGATTCCCAGCATTCGGGGAACAATATTTTCCATCTTACTATCCTCCTTATGCTAGGTGGCAAAAATCTGGTCACCCAATATGACAGTACTCAATCCCATTTTGGTAAAACTAATGTTGACATGAATTTTTGTCAATGGTAGCCCACTCTGCCTATCCAACCACAAACGGTTGTGCATTCGTATCAACCAGTTGCCCTATTACACCCACTTTAATACCACTTGTTAATATATCAATACCCCAGTTACAAAATCAAAATATTGTACTTCAACCTTATCGGGCAAGTTCTTCGACTCAATATCATCACATGTTGGGTCCATAGACTCAAAATCCTTTGGTTAATTTACAACAACCTGTATCAGGGATCATTTATTCACAAGTTGGTCTACCATATTATGGGATGTCACAAACACAACCTGGTTATACATATCAACCGAATCAAACTTACACTAATTTGGGTTATACCATTGGTGGGCAGAACCCTTGGTAGCCATAGGCGCAAATCCCTCAAACTTCATTTCAACAAGTATCATATCCAAGTTTTGGTCAACAGAATTATAAAGCGTTTGCTATGCAAAACAACCCCTATCTGGGTTACCAGCAACACATTCCATATGCTGGTGCTTAAAGACCTGTTGCCCAAGCAATTCCATCTTACCCTGGCTATGCTCAACCTGAACTTAATAGACAATTTCCTTTTGTTGCAACCTTGGAATTACCAGATTTAAACTGGTTAAGCAATGATCCTATCAATTATGATCCTTGGTGGTCGGTGATACCTCATAAATTACCTTCTGATATTCCTAAATTCAATGGAAACCTTGGAGAAGATCCATCAACTCATGTTATGACTTATCATTTATTGTGTTCATCAATTTCCCTAAATGATGATTCTGTTCGATTACATCTTTTTCAACGAACGCTCACAGGTCCAGTAGCCAAATGATACATTGAATTACCTAGACCTTCTTTTGACAATTTCGCTGCCTTAGCTACTATATTTTTGACCCATTTCTAGTTACTGATCAGATACGAAACTGGAATGGAACTCTTGACCAACTTCAAACAAACTAATGCTACTCACAATTCTGATTATATTCATGAGTGGCGTCGCTGTCGACGAATGGTTAAGAAATTTTTTCCTGATCAGCTCCTCGCTAAATGGTTCATTAAGTCCCCATTACCATCTATAACTGAGGATGTGGCTAAAGGTGGTGTCATCACAGAAGAGCAAGTAATCACTTGTGCCCAATACTTAGATTTGATTTATACTCAGTCTGGCACACTCTATGAGAAAATACCAAATGCGCTGTGATCTAATTTCAATGTTCCTCCTCAAATAAAGGACTCTCATGCCAAAGACAGCTTGATAGGAACTGTAAACACACACCACCCTACTACATCTGATCCTGCTCTTACTTCCGAAATTAATGTTGTGTCCTGACAAAGGAAAAATTGATAAGCAATCAGGAAGTAAGAAAAAGGGGAAATCAAAGAAAAAGCAAAATTCTAACCCACAAGAATGATCATCTGATCAATCGTCTGGACCACGGAAACCTAGTTGTCCATGCATAATTCGTAACGAGGAACATTTTGTTAGGGATTGTGCTCACCGTTCTGAAATCTCAAAAATCATCAAGAATTCTCATGCATCAACTGTGTTGACAGACCCATTCCAAAATCTGGACACAAATTTGGTTGCTATGAGTCGAGCTCCTAGTTCCCAAGTGTTAATGTTATCCACTACAAAACCTACACAAGATATTTTGGTGTCGATGCAGAATAAAGACTATGGTAGTCCAGCCACTGATCAACCTACTACCTCGACAAAAAATCCATCTAATGAATTGGTAACACCTCCTGTTATTCATGAACTAACAATTAATCCACCAAAGGGGGTAATTCATAAATCGACATATAATCCTCGAGCAAGAGCTGCACCAAATTACAATATAGTTGAATATTTGGCTCAATCCCCTTCAGCTATGTCTGCTCTTGAGGTATTAAAAAATTGTCCCTCCCAGAAGCAGGCTTTATTGTTAGCCATTGGTGGAATTTATCCGACTGATTCTAATCTTGTCATCTTTAATCATACAGGCTATGTGCCGCAAGTACCAGCAGAATTGGCATTCTCCATCCAAGTAAATGATCTCAATCACCTTTTTCATTTCACTATTATTGATGAGGGAGCATCTACGTGCATTATGTCTCTAAACGTTTGGAAGTCACTTGGATCACCGCAATTATCACAATCATCGACGACGTTGAAGGCTTTTGATGGAAGAACATATAATCCTTGTGGCATTATCAATAACCTACAATTTGAATTAGGGGGAAAAACATTAAGTATTGATGTTGAGGTTGTTGACAGACCCCTTGACAATAATATTTTACTCGGAATACCATGGGTATATGCGATGACTGCCATTGTTTCTACATACTTTATAATGATTTCCTTTCCACTTAAAGGTACAATCACAGTCATTAATCAATTATCCTTTTTTTCCTTCGCTTCGTAGGTAACTGGAAGGATTCCGTATATTCACTTACCCAAACTAGAAATCCAGAACATTGGTGTAGGATGCTTAAAGGATTCCAATCTTATGGGAACCTTTGCATTACCGTCGCCCATGACATTGGCAGAAATTGCAAACATAGAGACCTGCTACATGATCTCTTCCACTCTATCTAGCTTAAGGGAGAGTACGGGTGTTTCTGATATTTCTACGTTGGATGATGTTTTACCCCTCAGCCCTATTGAGCTACAATAACAATCAATCTATTTGGCTTGGGTGGAAAATTTGAATTCAGCATCACCAAGTGTTTGGGTTGATCATTCATTAGATTTTGGTACTCCATCTAATCCATTTTCCTCAAAATTTTTGACAGATGAAAATATTTTGGAAGCTATGATGGCAGAAGGAAAACCATGGGAAGATTATCATCATCATTCCCATCTTCTATATTATGAAGAAAATAATCCTAGTGAACTATATCACCCATCCATTCAAAATTTATTTTTGAATTCTTTTCCAATTAATGCAATTGAATCTGAGTGAAATTTATCAAATATCAAATAAACGATTTCTATCGATATTTAGACTAAACCTGTCGTTGTAGAAAACATTCATGTCATTAAATCTTGTTCTCCATCAGAACTTGATTCATATCACTCTCTTTTTCATGAATTTCATGACGTATTCACTTGGTCTTATGAGGAAATGCTAGGCATAGATACTAGTATAGTTGAACACACTATTAATATGTATCCTTATTTCAAACTGGTGCGTCAATAGCTTCATCCTATTCATCCAAATAAAGCTGCTGCCATCAAAGCAGAAGTTTAAAAACTTTTGCGTGCTGGTTTCATTTACACTGTTCCGCTAACTGAGTGGGTTTCCAATATCATTCCTATTATCAAAAAACAAGGAACCATTAGAGTGTGCATAGATTATCTGGATGCTAATAAGGCTTGTCCAAAAGACAACTATCCTACTCCCTTTATCAACCAGATTATTGATGATTGTGCTGGATGCGAAATATTTTTGTTCATGGATGGATTTTCCAGCTATAATTAAATCAATATCAGCCCAGATGACCAACATAAGACAATATTCATCTGTCCCTGGGGCACATTCACATAGAGGAAACTTCCGTTTGGTTTAAAGAACGTTGGGGAAACTTTTAAGAGAGAAATGGATTATGCTTCCAATGAAATCAAGCACATTTTTCAACCATATCTAGATGATTTACCAGTGCATTCACGAAATTGGACTAATCACCCGATGCATTTGAGATCCATTTTCTTACGCTTTCAACACTACAACATATGCCTAAATCCGCACAAATGTGTGTTTTGTGTTGGTTTTGGTCGATTTCTCGAATTCGTAGTCTCAAAAGAAGGAATTAAAATAGACCCACTGAAGGTACAGGCCATTCTTGATTTTCCTGCACCATCAAACTTACTTCAGATACAAAAAATTCAAGGAAAAGCTAACTTCCTGAGAAGGTTCATTCCAAACTATGTCGAAATGGCTAAAGGATTTACTCGATTATTGAAAAAGGGGGTTCCCTTCCATTAGGACCAATTTTGCAAGCTTCTTTTGATGCTGTCAAGGACCATCTTGTTCGAGCATCATTAATGTATCCTCCTAATTATCAAAATGATTATTTCCTATATATCGTCACGGCTGAAACGACCATCTCTATGGTTTTGGTCCTAGTAGAAAATGGAATTGAACATCCGATCTATTATTTGAGTCATAATCTCAATGATATAGAAGTTAAGTACTCGTACGTGGAAAAGCTTGTCTCGGCAGCCGCTCAAGTTGTCCAAATATTTTGCCATTATATCCTACTCCGTAAAACAACAATAGTTTTGGATTGCAACCCCATGAATTACATCTTATCACGTCAATTTCTAGGGGGAAAATATTCAAAATGGATTTTCATTTTGTAGGAATTTGATTTGGAATTAATCAAATTCAAGTCAGATAAGTCTTTAGTTTTGGCTGAGCTTCTCTGTGACCTTCCCTCTGATATTAATTCAACTACGTCAGAACCATCTATTCCAGACGAGTCTCCGTTTCTGATCGAATCATCTGATCCCTGGTATGGAGATTTCATCATTTATCTCCATACCCAAACTTTTTGACCTAATACCTCTTGCTATGATTAGCAACATATTCGATACCAAGCCAAAGGTTATTTGATCGTTGGCAATACACTTATCGTCGTGGTGTCAATACAATTTTAAGGAGGTGTCTCACTCATGAGGAGGCCACAAAAGCGTTAAATGATTGTCATGTTGGGGCTTGTGGTGGAAATTTATCTGGATATGATAACACGCAGAATATACTCCGCGCCAGTTACTTTTGGCCTACTATTTTTCGAGATTGTATCCTCGTAGTCAGAAGTTCTCATGCATGCCATATTTTTTACCGTAAAATCTGCAAACCACCAGCGCCAATGCATCCTGTTGTCTCTGTTGGACCATTTACAAAATGGGTTATTGAATTCATGACCTGTAACCCTCCTTCATCCGGGGGGCATGGTTATATTATTGTCGCAGTCAACTATTTTACCAAATGGGCCAAAGCGATGCCTACATTTAACAACATAGGATAGAAAACTGCATTGTTTTTCTTCAACCATGTTATTGCATGGTTTGGGGTCCCACAGGCTATAGTTACGAATCATGGGAAGCATTTTCACAACCATATGATGTCTGAATTGATAGCCAAGTTAGGATTGTCACATGATAATTCTACTTCTTATTATCCACAATCAAATGGACAAGTTAAGGCTATTAATAAAATTCTTAAACGAATGCTTCAATGAATGATAGGAGTCTGTAAAAGGAACTGGCACTTGATCCTATACTCCACCTTGTGGGCATATCGAACCTCAGTGAGAAACGTGACCGGATTTACTCCCTTTCAATTAGTGTATGGTCTAGAAGCTATCTTACAAATCCAATGTGAAATATCATCATTAAAAATTGTGATAGACTTGTTACTTGACACCTCAGAAGAAGAAGCACATCTCCTTAACCTCATCCATCTATATGAAATGCATCGTGAAGCCCAATTGGCCAACGAAGCACATAAGAGACATATAAAGGTGCAATATGACAAAAATGTCTAGCCTCGCATCTACTCAGAGGGTGACTTGGTCCTTCTTTATGATCAAGAAGCTGATGCAATAGGTACAGGGAAATTTGAGCCATTGTGGCATGGCCCCTATATTTTCAAAAGAGTTCTTGCTAAGGGTGCCTACAAGTTAGATGATTACGATGGAATTCCATTGGCACAGCCTAGAAATGGTTTGTATTTGAAACGTTACTATGCTTAATCATGAGTATAGTAATTTTTTGTATTATATTGTTTATATGCTGTTGATTTGCATTCACTATCTTAATTTGTTTTTTTTAGAGTTTTCTTGACGTTAGTAATCCTCTTTAAATTTTATGGCAGATGTCTGAATCTTCAAAACCATTTCTTGGATATGCTGATGGTGCTAGTCATAGTACACAGAATCTATCCTCTGCAGCGTGGGCCATTTTCCCTCTGAACAACGAGTTAGTGAGTATTCAAGGGATTTGTGTCGGTATATCGATGAATAATATCACTGAGTATAGTGCGTTGATTGAACTTCTCTCTAATTCCATTTCATTGGTATTAATCACATAATCATAAGGTTAGACTCACAACTTGTGGTACTACAACTTAAAAGTATTTATTTTGTTAGAAATCCAACACTTCTTAGATTGTTCCTAAGAGTTTGAGTTTTGGAGAGACATTTTTAATCCATTCAATATCAACACATTTCCAAAAATCTGAACACTTTGACTGATTCATTAGCTAATCAAGTTTTAGATAGAAATTTGCGACATAGGTAAAGAAAACTTTCACATCAATGAATAGGATTGCGCATTAAACATAGGAAAAAAATTGAAAACACATAGATAGATAGTTATAGGTTTTTATAAAATTTGTGCCCAAGACACGTTGGTCATTTGACCTCAAAATGTATGCAAAAAAACACAAGTAAACTAGTGGTGCTCATGATAGCATGCTATAGATCTAGCAATCCTATGGAGCAACTGCATCCAACGATTAGGAACCCAAATAGTGTGTCGCTGCAATCGCATGGGTAACTCTTCAAGCCGAAAATTTGGAATCATGAAGGTTAATCCATCTATGTGCTGTTGAAGCTCAGCTAGAGTCTCAGCCATATCAAGGTCCCAAAGTACTGCTCTCCCAATAGCCTTCTCTGCTGGCACATCTGCCTCGCGCTCTAGTTCCTCTACTGGTTGAATGCGACCGATATCTGCATTACATTAAACATTTAGTTTAGTCTTGGAAAGACACCAAAACACAAAAACATTGTATAAACCTTAGGAAAATAAAAAAACATGGTCGAATCATTCTTACTTGTTGCACCCCACTGAGCTCCTTCTGGTAATACTAGATCTGGATCTCCTCGGAAATCGACACCTGCATATGCATACTCATTGATGGCGATGATCTATCGCCGAAACCAGGTGAAGAATGTAGTAAAGAACACAACGGTCAATTGGACTGAATTTTGACCAATGAGTTCTACCCATCTTTGCATTCAAGGATCTCTAGGACTAGATATATCCAATATTACATGTTGTGGCTGCATCAATGGAATCTGTTCCAAATAAAAGGAGATGACGATGGACCCATAACTGAAATTTTTCTTCCTCCCTCCCTCCCTTTGCTTTATTCATTTGATCCTTTATCTGAGATAGAAGAGCTTCAGACCAGTTGAAGACTGTTGGATCTAAACACTCTAGCGCATACTAAATATACGATTGGTTTGCTACATGGAGTGTAATGGTGCCAGCAAGTTTAGCAATCATGAACAGGATGGTTCTCAAAGGAAAATCCCTGAAATCTCAGATGTTTATTTTTCCATTCAAAAACACAATGGTCGATTGGCCTGAATGTCAACCCATGAGTTCTACCCATCTCTGCATTCGAGGATCTCTAGGACTAGATATATCCAATATTACATGTTGTGGTTGCATCAATGGAATCTGTTCCAAAGCAAAGGAGATGAGGATGGAACCATAACTGAATTTTTTCTTCCTTCCTCCCTTTGATTTATTCAATTGATCCTTTGTCTAAGATAGAAGAGCTTCAGATCAGTTGAAGACTGTTGGCTCTAAACACTCTAGCGCATACTGCATATAAGATCGGTTCGCTACATGGAGTGTAACAGTGCCAACAAGTTTAGCAATCGTGAAAAGGATGGTTCTCAAAGGCAAATCCCTAACATCTCAGATGTTTATTTTTCCATCTTTTCTAGGTTCTGACCTTGGACAGAAATATTGCATAACATAATCCCTCACTATCTCTCCTCCAATGGTAGACCCTGTGAGAGAAATGGGCAAACCTCTCCTCGAAAAACCTGTGAGAAAATACACATCCTCAACTGTTATGCACAACAATTTATTTTTTATGTGAAATGTCTCTATCGTCAGATCCCATGCTCAAACAAGGAACTCCAAGAGTTCTATCTATTGCATCATTCCCGACAATTGAAAGTACTTAAGCAGCCCGAAATCTCTTAAGGCTCTTACAGTATCTGGATCATTCAAGGAAATCATATATTGTTCTTCATGTTCTCTTTCTCTCCAGGTAATCATCATTATAATCTTATGGAAACCTGAAAATCAATCATAAGATCCATTAGATACCATTCATTGCAAAAAACTAGGCTAAATTTGGACACAACATGAAAATCAAAAACTTGAACTACGCCCAATGCACTCCCTGGGCTGAGACAGTGCATTGCACATGTAGGTACCCTTCACTGTACCTGCTACGCAATGCAGGTTTTGACATTCAAGGGTGTGTTTCCCTCATTTTTGGCAGAATTTACCCTAGGGGCCTCAAAACCCTAAAAAATTGCAAGGAATAGGAATGAAATGAATACTAAGAGAAAGAGGAGGTTCATTCTACTAACCTGGATCAAACGACAACGAAATCCATCCACAGAAACGATCGTAATAAAAGACTAAATTTTTGGGGAAAAATCAGGTTCAGAGCTCCAAAATTCAAATGGTAACTATGGAATGGTAAAAATGAATAGTGAAACTACTTTTTATAGTCATTTAATTGTTTGCAAGTTAAATTTATTGCTATGAATATAGTTTTATTATGTTTTTATCATGAAACATGTATTTTTAATCCATTTGATGTTGTTCTGAACAGGAAATACAACTAACGAAAAAATTAATCACGCAGATTTATTTAAAGAATGACTTGACCACAAAGCATACTTTTTCTCCTTATTTTTCGAGCTTTGATAAAAACGAAAAAGGATTTGAAGCGCACTTTTATCTCTTTTTAGAGCTTCGATAACAGTGAAAAAGGAACCCCTGGAGTCTTATTTTAGCTCTTTTTAGACTCTGATAATGTGAAAATATTACCGAGCACTTGTCATTTCGAATTCATTAAAGTAAATGAATTGATATCTACTCAGTATAAGTTTAACCCTTTTCCGGAATGAGATGGATTATTTACGAAAAAGGAATACCTTGGTTAAACATGACCAAAGAGGTTCTCTCAGATATCATTTTACACTTTTTCGGATCTGAGTGACAAATTTATGAAAAATTACTTTATGGAGTTCTCTTTCGTCCTCTTTTTCAGACTCTCTAAATATGAAAAAGGACTAAGATATCACTGTCATTAATCTCTTTAAAACATAAAATAGCGACGAGCTTGTCAATCATAGCAAGAATCGAGTTTCATTCATCGCTAGACTCGTTAAATTATTAAATAGCGATACTTTATTCGCCCGAAGGGTTGAATTATAGATCAAGAAAATGTTATCCTCCAATCTTGTTAAAAAATAAAGAGGTATTGGTCGACAAATGACTGGGGAAAATTTGGGAAAAGAAAGTAAAGTTTCTTTTTGGTAGCAAGTCGTTGTTGAACATGTGACACTTCTTTCACTCCATGTCCATGATTGTTTGGGTTGGGTAATCATCTTGACGGTTCATTCACACCTATGGTTCATCATACCTTCACTTCGGTTTTGGGTCAATGCTACCAACTCATCATAGTGTCGCCGATATGTTCAAGAGAAGTCATCCAGTGATTAAAAACTCATCCATCTGCAATACTCATAAACCTTCGTTTTCATGACCGTCATCCCTGAAAATTTCTATATCAAGTCATATCCTTGTCTTTGAAATCAGTAAATCCTATTTTGCAGTAAGGTGACTTCCTGTCGACAAAAAATAAATATCCAGGAAGTTCACTTAGAAACATCAGATTCCAGTACAATGAGGCTTGTTACAGCATCGACAAGATCCTCGCTTTCGGACCTTTGAACGAAAGATTTTGTTTGGCGTTCGACATCAAATCATGTATTCACGCTTTACGAAATGTACTGCAGTACCTTGAGGGCCATTGACATTGATGGTGGTTCTCTCGCGTTTGTCAACAACTCACATCATTGGCTGGTAATCAAATGATATATTTCCATGTTCGACAACAAATCATATATTTGCATGGCTAGACTTGTACCTGAATGATCGAGTGAACGAGATAAGAAGAGCCCAGATCTAGTTTCATCAATTCGGGCTGCGATTTCAGGAATGTTGTACACATCATCTGTATAGTGACCTTACACACAGATTGTCATCCAAACATGGGCCTATATCTGTAGGCGTGTCTGCATTTGGGCAACATTCCAATGTAGACGAATTTCTAAATTATGTACATGTTATTATATTGTTTTATGTGCTGACTATGGGAATGCCTACCCTCAGTAATTATGATCAATAGAGGATATATCATAATGAAATGTATTGTAAGATTGATGCAGGTGACCATTGTACTTCATTTCCATGTTCATCACAGCGTAAAGCATCTCAATCAAATGTTCTTATTATTTGGATCTCATGCTTTAGGGGGCAATTGTTATAGGTCAATCTGGGCACCATTCCCAATGACTTGGTTAACTAGGCATCATCTCCAGGACCGATGATCAAGGGTCTATCATTCCCTATCATTTCAGTTTCTATATGCTCTAATACAAGAAACATTATAGATCAAGCAAGAATTTCCATGGTTTGAAGCTTATTGTATAGCATATGAGAGCTCACCAACGCAGGCTCTAAGGGGCCTAAGTGCATTGCATATGTAGGTAGCCCCATTCAAGGCTACTTTGTAAAGCACTTTCCGATATTCACAGGTGTGTTGGTCACATTAGGAGCGAAATTCTCATTGTTCCAGAATCTCCACTTGGCCAGTGCCTTCTAGAAGAGTTCACATGTGTCAAGTTTCGGATCCAAGTGTCCATTTTACATCTACATGAATGGAAACATGTTTTGCCTATTTTTGGAAAGCTATTTATTGCAAAAAAATCTACAATTCATCTATAAATTGAAAACAGATCTAAATGTTTGAGAAGGAAGAATTTGAGTAGAGAAACGCTGGAGAATTTACAATTGAGAGCTTGGTTTGTAGAGCTACTGTTGGAGAGATTTATGCCGTGATGAGACTTGGGAAATATGCTGGAAGGTCACTCCAAATCAGTCACTAGGTTGTAACCTCTCCTTCTATCATCAATAAAGAGTACTTCTTGTTTTTCCCTACATGCATCTATGTTAACTTTGATTTTCCATATTGTAAGATCTTGGTTGATGAATGTATTTTATGCTTAACTGATTTAGCTAACTAGCTTGAATAGATATCTATATTATTGCATCTTCTGTTGTTTCAGTGTTCTTTCTTGCAGGAAGAATTCAGCCAGCAAACCACTTGAATTTGAAGCTATAGTAGAAGCGACAGAAGGATTCATTTGGAAGCGACTGAAATAAGTAAGCATCTAATCCTCTTTTTGTATTTGTTCTAAGTTAGGAGAAATGGTAGCATAGTCTTTCACCTATTTTTATAGACTAACAACTGTCTAGGGAAGCATAATTTATCTATAGATTACAATTCTAGCCCAACAGTCTCCATTAGGTATTAGGGTTTCAGTCACCAAATTTGTCATCCATGCATAAAATCCAGCAATGGAGGAGTGGAAATAGGTAAATTTGTTCTATGAATTTGGTTTCAAATGAAATTTATGTTTCCAATATGTAATAATTTCATCATGTTCCTAAATATGCAATTGAGAGTTTCAAAGCTACGAGGTTCCAAAAGCAAAGTGAAAATCATGAGGTGGGCCACTGTACCTCTTTGAATTTGTAAGTCAAATAAACCTTTCCCATAGTAATTTTCCCTTTCACCACATCCACATACACTCCCTAAAGCCCTCACACCCCCTCACTTTCACTAAGCGTCTAAATCCAAACCCTAGACCCTACACCACACCACTATCCCTATACTCCATTTTTGGCAGCCTCCTAGACATAGACCTATAATAAAATTCCCTAGGTCTACTCCTACCCTAATTCCATTCCATTCCACTTCTTAAACCTTCCTAAGACCCTTCCCTACTTCCCTAATTTTTCCCATCCCCATTTCCCTCTCCTAACCCCTCCATCCTATTCCATTTATCTATTCCCTTGTTTTTTCACTATTAGGGTTTTCCCCTTGGAAAGTACATATGGAGGGAGATAAGAGGCCTTAAAACAAGGGAGGAAAAATGTCAAGATGTTAACCACTAAACACACATGATATTATTTCCTCTCCGCTTTCCAAGTAGTGCCAAATTCCAAGAAATCAACCTTTCCAAGTTATGAGCTACCTAGAGTTTACAGTGCACACATGAACAATTTTTCTTCAAAATGTGTTTCTAACCAAATGGAGATGAATTTGACAAAAATGAAAGAGTTTTTTCTCAATAATAGAACAAGGAACAAAAAAATCCTTCAATTTATACACAATTGTTAATATTTTGGATAAATGTCAAAAATATATTTTTTACAGGAGAGTTTTTGTACTTATGGAGTACTCTTGGGAAATATTTTTTCTCTATCTTGGAGTGTCCCAATGAATTTATTAATGAGTCAAATGATCACTAGAAAGAAATGTATTTCCACTAAGCTATCACGAGCTCAATTTTGAGTTTGGAAAGGCCTCCAAAATTGATTTTCAACTTCACGTTGCACTTTTCCTAAGGACATGCTGATACTTTTGACCAGTCTTAGGAGAATTTATTTTTGAGGGGCTATACTTGATCATTTTCAGTTCTTGAGGGATCCTTTGTGTATTAGACAGAGATATTTTTCCAACGATCTATCATGATCTCAATTTGGAGTTCGGGAAGGCCTCCAAAAGTGTTTTGCAATCTCACGATGTGATTTCGCAGGAGGCCACACTACGCTTTTTCCAAAGGCATTGCGCTTTTTCCCAAGCATGTTGTTCTTTTTCCAAGCACGTTGCACTTTTTTCATTCTTCTGTTTTCTCCATAATTTTTAGAATTTCTCAGTTGATGGATGGAATCAATGAAATTTTTCTGATGTAATAGTGAAATTTAAATGTAATTATGTCATAAATAGTTACTAGGGGTAGATACATCAGTTAAATATGTAATTTTGGTCAAAGTGAATTAGTTTCTTGAATGATAGGGATGAGTTGGCTAACCTCCCTAATCACTAGGATTCCAGTTGAGCACTTTGGGGATCAGTTCCACAAGTCATGGATTCAATCCCTGAGAGTGGGAGAATTTTTTTTTGGCCTATATATTTCATTTCATTTCTCATTGGAAGGGTTGGATGATGTAGAATTTTATCATTGACCACTATTGTAATCAAAATCTTGGCAATAAATAACAGACTGAGTTGAAAATATTTTGATGGGATACGTGGTAATGTGATTTGACATTGTTTATTCTTATGTTTGAAAATGTTTGAATATATTTTGATTTCATATTCATGCCATCTCTGAATGTAATTGATTCCTAAGTCAGAAAGACATAATTCATTATCTTATGCTATGTTTTGGAGGAATAGTTACAGTATTGTTTCATATTCTTATAATTGAAAAAAATTCATTTTTCCATGCTCTTTTATGAAATCCTAACAGTCTTAACCATTCCTTCTTGATACATTAATGTATTAAGCAACTTACCTACCTTGCCCCATCAGATCCCTGCAATTTTGATCCTTGTTTTCCCTAACCTATTCACCATCCAACACCTCAAATTTATCAACCAAACCCTAGTGATATTATAGCTTGCCTAAAATCTCATTTATCTAGTCACCTTGGTTATGATATTGTGGAGAGAACCATCTCCTGCCTAGTAGGGCTAGCTACTTGGTGAAATATTGGTCTTTGGTTAAATTTGTTGGTCTCTTCTCAGCCTCAAAGATCCAGTGTAGTGATAACATCTTGGCGACAATACTGGGGGATACGGAGTGACATATATTCCTCGGGAAAGAACGAAAAGGATCATATCTGATTGTTGATGGTGAAGAATGATCATACATAAGAAGGTTTTGCATCATTGACATAGAGACTCAAGTGTCGAAGAATCCAAAGGTTCAGAATTTTCATGGTGACTCCACTTTACAAGAAACAGTAGTTTTAAGATATTCTTGGTGACCTCATTGTTTTCAAAATGGATTCAACTTCTCGAAGGTATGCTCCTATTAATCGAGATCATATTCCTAGTTTTTTTATCCATATTCTTTGTATAGAATGGAAATCAGGACTGTCAAATTTTAAGGGTTAGGATGGTGAAGATGCTATTTTTCATTTGGTCAAATTTCATTTTCATATTCACAGACTAAATATTGAGTTTCCTGAAGATTATCTGATGAATATGCTTATGGTTACCTTGGAGGAAAAAGCAAGATCATGGTATGAAGGTCTACCATCTATTATTTTATATTATCTGGAGGATTTTCATTCAGTTTCCTTTCAACGTTATCAAATCTCTAATTCTTCCTTGTCGATGATTGGTACTTGTTGTCAGATCTCTGATAATTTCATTGATTTTCCTGAAAATTTGTATGGGGATGAAGAGTGTATAGATGATGAGATCATAGAATCCCTATATGATTTTTCCTCCCAACAAGAACCAATAGCTTCCTCCTTGGATGAAATAGACTGGGACCAAAACAGAGAAAGGCCTATTCCTGATCTTGAAAATGAAAATCATCAAGCCAATGTTAACTGCTATAAAACTCAAGTTTCTCCTCTGTATGAAGATGAGATAGATCAACTCCTGAAAATTTATGTTACAACCCAAGATAATGCAAGTTTTCATTGTTCATATATTCAAGAATGTGATAGTAAAATTTCTTGCATCATTGAAAATGAAAATATTAGTGTAAATGATGACAACCATGAAACTGATGAAGCTATACAGGAAGTTGTTGTTAGTAATCCAATTTGTGATGATTATTTCCTACAAGGAGATCAGCTAACAGAGATTGTTGTCTTTCATGAAGAGGATAGGGTTGTCATGTTTGACAATCTTGAAGAATGTTTTCTGTTCAAGGATGATTTAGACTATGAATTTGAGGAGTATGAGCCTAAGATAGACAGTGTGCAATAGATAGAGTTAGAGTTGCCCATGCTTGAGGAATTTATAGCCAACACTCAAATATAAGGAGGTCATACTTCCATATGCCTTCCTATGGCTCAACAACCAAGTATACGTACAGATCATAATGAAGAGTGTGCTTTTGTTTTTGCTGAATCTCAAGACAAGGTAAAATTTCATATTTTTGAAGATCCTTTTACTGATTTTTTGCAGTCAATAGGGATGATATCTTTGCTAGAATTTATGGATCATGAGGAAATTTACAATGGACACTTAGAGTTGCCTATCTTTTCTTTTCTCTACCCGCTCAAGGAAAGTGAGATCATAATTCAAGTAGCCATCTGCTTGATTGGTTACATTGGAAGGATTACTTCACATGATTGTACATATGTCTTCAGTAGCCAGGGGGTTGTCATCAGGATTTGAAGCCCTCAAGTCTCAGTGATATGCTACCATCAATAATTTTTGTAATTTTTTATTTCAGTCAGTCCATTTTTGAGTCAATTTATCGAGTCAAGTTTTCAATATTTAGTTTGGTTTTTAACCTTTGATTCCATGCCCAATGGTTAGGCTACTTGGTATACGATGTTCTTGTCACCTCCAAGGAGTTGCCATCCCCATCTAGAGCCAATGATAGTGTCAATTTTTGCATCCTACCACCAATGATCAAATAGACTCTTATCATGTCCTATTATGGTCCCATTTTTAAAATTTTGTCATTCCATTAGGTTATCATGCAAAAATTTGGTCATTGGATGCAGATCTAGGTCTGATCTCACTCCTTTCAAAATTTTATAAATTGTTGGATCATTTCACTACTTTGTTGAGTGTTCCATCATTTATGAGTTTTAATCATTATTTCATTCATTTTCATCATGGTTTCATTCAGTCAGAGCGTCCATTAGGTATTAGGGTTTTAGTCACCAAATTTGGCATCTATGCATAAAATCTGGCAATGGAGGAGTGGTAATAGGTAAATTTGTTCTATGAATTTGGTTTCAAATGTAATTTATGTTTCTAATATTTAATAATTTCATCATGTTCCTAAATCTTCAATTGAGAGTACCAAAGATACCAGGTTCCAAAAGAAAAGTGAAACTCATGAGGTGGGCCACCCTACCTAATTGAATTTGTAAGTTAAATAAACCCTTCCCATATTAATTTTCCCTTTCCCCACATCCAAATACACTACTTGAAGCCCTCATGCCCCCTAAATTTCACTGCATAAGCTTCTACATCCAAACCCTAGACCCTACACCACACCACTATCTCTATACTGCATTTTTTGCAACCGCCTAGACATAGACCTGTAATAAACTTCCCTAGGTATAATCCTACCCTAATTCCCTTCCATTACACTTCCTAGACCTTCCTAACACCCTTCACTACTTTCCTAATTTTTACCAACCCCATTTCCCTCTCCTAACCCCTCCATCCTACTTCATTTCTCCATTCCCCTATTTTTTCACTACTAGTGTTTTCCCCTTGAAAAGTACATATGGAGGGAGATAAGAGGAATTAAAAAAAGAGAGTACAAATTTAAAGATATGAACCACTCAAAACACTTGATATTATGTCCTCTCCACTTTCCAAGAAGTACCAAATTCCAAGAAATCAACCTTTCCAAGTTATGGGCTGCCTAGGGTTTACAGTGCACAAATAAAAAAATTTCTTCAAAATGTGTTTCTGTCCAAATGCATATGAACTTGACAAAAATGAAAGAGGGTTTTCTCAATAATTAATAAACGAACAAAAAAATCCTTCAGTTTATACCCAAGTGTTATGATTTGGGATAAATGTCCAAAATATAGTTGTTACAGGAGAGTTGTTTTACTTCTGGATTACTCTTGGGAAAATGCATTTTCCTCTATGATGGACTGTCAAAATGACTTTATTAATGAGTGAACTGATAACTAAATGAAAATATATTTCCAATGAGATATCATGAGCTCAATTGGGAGTTCAGGAAGGCCTCCAAAAGTTATCTGTAACTTCACGTTGTGGTTTTCCTAGGGTCATGCTGCTATTTTTTACCAGCCTTCGAAGAATTGATTTTTCAGGGGCTATACTTGATCATTTTTAGTTCTTAAGGGGTCCATCGTGTATTAGATAGAGAGGTATTTCCAATGAGCTACCGTGTTCTCAATTTGAAGTTTGGGAAGGCCTCCAAAATTGGTATGCACTCTCACACTACGCTTTTGCAGGAGGCCACGCTGTGCTTTTCGCAGTCTTATGTTTTCTCCAGAATTTTCAAAATTTCTCAGTTGATATATGGATTCAATGAATTTTTATTGATGTAATGGTGAAATTTAAATTTAATTACGTCATAAATAGTTACTAGGGGTAGATACATCAGTTAAATATGTAATTTTGGTCAAAGTGAATCAGTTTCATGAATGATAGGGATGAGTTGGCTAACCTCCCTAATCACTAGTATTCCAGTTGATCACTTTGGGAATCAGTTCCACAAGTCAGGGATTTGACCCCTGAGAGTGGTAGAATTTTTTTTTGGCCTATGTCTTTCATTTCATTTCTCATTGCAAGGGTTGGATGTTGTAGAATTTGATCATTGAACACTATTGTAATTAGACTTTTGGTAAGAAATAACAGACTAAGTCGCAGCTATTTTGATGGGATACTTGTGGTAATGTGATTTGACATTGTTTCTTATTACATTTTCAAATGTTTGAATGTATTTTGATTTCATATTCATGCCATATCTGAATGTAATTGATTCCTAAGTCAGAAATTCATAATTCATTAGCTTATGATCTGTTTTGGAGGAATAGTTAAAGTATTGTTTCATCTTCTTCTAACTAAAAAGAATTCATGTTTCCATGCTCTTTTCTAAAACCCTTGTAGTCTAAACCATTCCATCTTGATACCTTAATGTGTTAATCTACTTACCTACCAGCCCCATCGGGTCCTTGCTATTCTGATCCTTGTTTTCCCTGACCTAGTTTCTTCTCTGACCTATTCACCATCCAGCACCTCAAATTTATCAACCAAACACTATTGCTACTATACATAGCCTAAAATATCGTTTATCTAATAATATTTGTTGTTATATTGTGGAGAGAGCCCTCTACTGCCTAGTAGGGCTAGCTACTTAGTGAATGTTAGAAAATTAAATATTACAGAGCAATGCAACACATAAAATATGTGGAAAATACAAGCACACAAAACACATAAAAAACCAGAGAGACACAGATATATGTGGTTCACCCAGTTTGGGCTACATCCACCCCAAACAACCAATCATTCCTTTCTATTATCCAGTAAAAATTGAAGAGACAAAACCTACAGCAGATCCGCGGTAATATCCTCTGTTCTCTCTCACAGTCTCCCTATCTGTTTCTCGCTCTGAGAATACACATACCATACACAGCTGCAATACAATACCCTCATAAAAGTGAGGGGTTGCCTTCTAGGGAAAAAAACCCTAATCTAAACATAACTTCTACCGTCAGATCATTTTCCTAATGAACGACCCAGATTGACTAGAAATTACTATACTTTTACAAGGCAATTTTACATCTGTTTTTAGCTTCGGGGGCACTGCCCCTGAAAACCCCTGCCAGGGGAGGGATCCAAAAAGCGCTGCTGCCCCCCCCCTAGACCCCCCATGGCAGCGATTAATTACGGGTGGCGTTGCCGCCCCTTTTAAGGTACAGGGGTCCAATGCTGTGATACAAAGTAAACAAGATAATCAGGCTCCACACCCAACAGTGAAATATTGGTTTATGGTTACCTTTGCTGGTCTCTTCTCAGCCTCAGAGATTCGGTGGAGTGATAACACATCACAACCAAAAAAACCTTCCAACTACTGGCCCTTTTCACAGTGATTCACTTGCGTAGACAAAAGTCTCACCCAAAGCATTATGGGGGCGTGCTAGAACCAGGTTTTTGCACCCTAAGGGACAACCCTGCTCTTGATCTAACCCTCCTGATCTGATATAATATAACTACTATTATTCTATGCAAGTGCCTTTAGCCTGATTTAGATCTATCTTTATTAAAACCCTTAACACAGAAACAGAATTGCGCAATCATAAAGATCTATGTTATCCAGTTATTATCTCACAGAAACCCTTTAACAAGAATAGATACAAATCTTGTATAATTATATAATCAATTCTGATAGATACATGTCAATAATGTAAAATTCAAATAATCTACAAGAAAATCAGTACATCTATACATAAACATCAATCATGCAAGTAAAATAGTAATTTCACCAAAACTTCTCTTTATTAGTATATTTTCAATTATTACAATTTATTCTCTTGCACACACTATTGCCGAGTCCTCGCACACAAACTAGGACTTAGGTGTCTATGCAAATAGCCGTAGGATCCTATCTCTACTCAGTCTTATCCCAAAAAAAATCCTAAATCATAGAAATAGATCATTCATTCATCAAGTTTCAAGTTATGATGACATCATTTGACTTGACTCAACGTGCCTATTTATATAATTCAAATGCACAAAAATGATGGGCTCAAATCGTGGTTTGAGCCCCATGTTTTATCCTTTGACCCATTACAAAAGGAAGGAAATTTAACCCACCCTAAATCCCCTTGACCTATGCTCTGCACTATAAAAAAATAGACAGAATTGACTCGACTTTGACCCTAGGGGACCCTAGCCCAACAGGCCCCCAACAGAAACTCGTGACTCATCCTTGAGTCACTCCAGTCTAGATTCCTGCATCTTGGCCTTAAGCACCTGGATAGAAGCCTATAGTGGGTGGATGGTCTCAGTGCTATGTGATGCGACATTATGTGCTTCTCCAACCAGCTTCTTTGTTGTGGGCCCTTTTGCTACTAAACTGATACTTCGTTGAATCTATTGGAGGCCTTTGAGTGCCCCATCTATGGTCTACGACAACTGTAGTGCTTCCTTGGCCCAAGAGTGAATTTGGGTTTCCAACAGCTTCTCCTTTAGGTGCAAAGTGTCTATCTCTGTCTTAATATAGCATTATTCCTGCAGGCGGGCTAATATTTGTGCTGGTACCACGGTCTGTGCAGCAACCCAGATTTCATTGAATTGCTCCTCCTTAGCCCACAAGTCTGTCCTCAACTGCTGAAATACGAGATCATATTGTATGGATGTCAATATTCCCATGGAATCCTCAAAAAAATTTCTTCATGCCTTCACAGAGACATTGATGCTTGTAGTGGTCACTGCAATGGTAGGTACTGCCAAGCCAAGAATTTCTGAATATACCTTTTTGATAAGTGTCTCTAATTTCATGCGTTTAATCTCTTCGTTATCCCATGTTTTTTCAGTTATATTTTGGCCCTAATATAACACTTTAGCCCGTCTCTGTTCTTTTGTAGTAGCGCACGATGAAAAATACTCATTGTACTATAATTTGTCTATGATCATTGAGTGCAACTGGCCACTGGGAAGTGCGGCCAAGTTGATTCCAATGTTGGTTTCGCACTGTCCTAGCTAAGAATTTATGGCTAGAACCTAGAAGACTCAGATTTCTATAGTTGATATGGCAACAGAGGTGCCCACTGAACTCGCGATCACTTACTTCATGCTCGCTTGAATGTCACTCTCTTGTACTTTTAACTGTCGAAGGCCCACTAAACATCATAAAAAACAATCTTGCATTTTTGCTCCATTTAATTCCAAGCTTCTTCATTGATGGCTTTAATGGTGTTTCCAATTTTATCAAAATCGCCTTCTGTTAGAACCAAAGGTTCAGTTCCGGTCTTCTTGGTGACCCTCCTCTTTCTGTGGCTAGGGCCCCCTCTTAGTGTCGCGACGAGTTTCTATTTTTGTTGATAGTGCATCAGAAATATCTCCATCAAGATACTTTGACTTATGTGTCATTGGGGACTTCCAAAGTGTCCTTCGGCTGCTCTGATGTATTTGTTGTCATTGTAGGCTCCTGGGTATCTTTTTGCATACCCTTCTTTGTATCTTCCTTGGTAATTTTATTCAACGCAGAGGGCTTAGGATGAGCAATAGATGTGGCATTGGTATCTATTGCTACAATTAGCCAAGAGGGGTGCCAATTGGCCGTCACTTGGACGAGATCATCTTCAGTGGCAAGGTAGGGAAACTCGTACAACACTTTTTACATATTAGCCTTTGCGCGGATGTGCACGTTATGGAATGATGCTTTAAAGTACACGATGTGCTTATGTTGTTCATACAGCGTTGGTGAAATTATTTCGTCACTCTAGCTAGATTCTTTATTTCCCAAAGAGATGTGTAGCACATGGCTTCGCATAAACTAGGTTTGATGTTGGGAATTTGGGACTATGATGGTGGCTTATAGCCCATTAGTGCAACGAGAAACAACAACCACACATAGTGGAATAACTTTCCTTCCTCCTGTTCCACCCAGACATTTTCTAAGAATTTTGGTCATAGGTACTTGGCCCAATTGTACTACACCCTCTTGACATATTGTGTGGCCAATGTAATGACTGGTGCCAAAAATTCAGTGGCATGGCACTTCCACATCAATTTACATTCCAAGATCTGTGTGGAAAATCGTACTATTAGGTCATTGATTGTACTACAAACGCTCTTAAGTTGTGGATCACCCCATACTTCTTCTTCATGTTTTCGATGACTTTCGTTTCCAAGCCCTTTCCTCTGAAGGCTTCATCTGGGTCTACTCCTTGGTATGGCAACCCTATGATGTGGCGGATCAAAATATCATCAATGTGTTACACAGTAATTTGTCACCGTCCCTGCAATTCCCATCTCACCCATTGGAGGGTCGTTTCTGTGACTAATAAGCAGTTTCAAGCCTTGCAAATACCATCATTGCATCCATTTCCATGAGGACAACATTTCTTCTGTTGATCATTTCCTGAGCAGACCCCTAAAAACACCTGTTTTTGCCTTGGCACTGGTAGCCCGTTATGTACTCGCACCAATGGGGGGAAATTAACACTGAGCCCGTGCCAATTGGCGCTCTGTCCCAGTGTTGCACCCATGCCAATCTGCTTTTGGAAAGTTTTTTAAAAAAGGAGGCAAAGTTTCGATTACAACAACTTCGTGGATGAGTCATCAGGAGTGGTTTCGACTGAATAACCACGACCTTCCTCCTTTGGCCTCTTGTTTCCACCATATGGGGAACCTCCCAAAGGATAAGGCCTCCCTTCCACTATTGTAGGGATCCCAACCTCCTCCTCTCCTCTATAAATATAGCCTTCATCCATTGATGAAGGGGTTGAAAGGCTGATAGTCTTGAAGTGCCTAAGCTTTGAATCTCCAAATTCCCAAGAGCCTTTGTGCTGTAAGAGCCCTCTTTCTTCCCTTAAGGCCGACTCAAGTAAGGAGACTATCTTTGAGAGACTCTAGAGAGGTTTTCCCTTTCCCTGGCGAGCTTTGTGAGACGTGAACGACTGGAGACCCATCCGAAGGAGACCACGACGTTAGAACATTGGTTGTAATCTCTTTCGATTGTTATTTAATGAATGATTACGATTATGGTTCCACTCTGTTTTCGATTATGTTAATATGAGTAGTATCCTTTCCGACTGATATTTAGTTGCGTATGCTGGATTTTATGCTTGTATCTGTTTGTTTCTTGCATGTGCAGGTGTCCATCCGCGGAGATCGTGGAGGATCGTGATCTGCCGAGGCTGAGGAACGGGAACGCTCTCTTCTTCAGATCGTAGCATTGGATTCCAGGTAGGCCTCCATCTTTGGTCTTTTCATTCGTAATTAGGAACTTGCGTCGTAACATTTCGTGATTGTTGCTAGACCCCTGCTGGGCTAGTAGGGATCGCCTCTGTCCGCAGAGGGGACGCACTCTCCTGCACCGTCACCGACCGGGGAGTCTAGATTTCACCGTCTCGGCTCGATTGTTTTATGATTTTCCTTGCTTGATTGGTTTTTTGGGTTGGCTCTTCTTGTTTTTTGGCTTTTGGTTCAGCCCTAGAGGATCAGATCTAACCTCTGCTTTTCCAAAATTTTCACCTTTTCGTAGTTGGCTTGATTGGCGCGAGTTTATCCCTGACAGCCGCGCCAACTGGCGCTTGTTGCCAGTTCATCACTCGCGCCATCCCCTGTCTAGTGCGATGCCTTACGCCGCGCCATTTCCTGTAGGTGGTAGGGTTACCCTTGTTCGGAAGTTTCTTTTGGTCAGTACTTTGCTTCTGGGTTTGTTTTAGATTTTGCTTGAAGTGGTGAGTTTGGTTTTGGTTGGGAGAAATTCTTTGTTTTTTCATTTTCAGGCATTGGCGCTTGTTGTCAGTTAGCAACCCGCACCAATTGGCCATTGGCACTAGTTGTCAATGTACAAGTCGGGCCAATTTCAGGATGTGTGAAATTTGAGATTTTTTCCCTAAATCCTTCACCAATGTGTCTTTCCCTTCCGGTCTTTTCCTTGTATGAGCATAGATTACATTGCTCATTGTTTGGGATGTCTTCTTTCCATGATTGTTTTATGTAAAAGCGAATGAATGCCTTGTTTTGATCTCTTGCTTTGGAAGTCCTTTTTGTGTTTGACCGCATATGTCTTGTCAAATTTTGAGGGATTTTGTCGCAAAGTATTTTGAAACAACGATTTCATTCTTAGTGTTTGTTTGCATCCCTTTTGCTTTCATCCTTCTTTAAGGATATTTGTGTTCTTTTAGTTTTCGTCTCATAGTTCGCTTTTCATTTAAATGCATTAGATCACATTGCATCGAAAAGTGTTTTTGAGATTCATCATTGGACTTAGATCACATTGTTTAGTGATTGAAAACTAAAAATCGCTTTAGTGCATTCTTATTATTTGAAAAGGAAAAAGGAAATTGTGCATAGATTACAATTGCATAGTTTTCGAAAAACAGGATTTTGCATAGGTTACATTGCATTATTCGCATCGTTGAGTGTTTGAAATTACTTTTGGATAGTGAAAGTCATCTAGTTTGGAAAAATTTTCGTTTTCAGTTTTGCTGTTTGTTGCATCATTGTTTGAAGCTCTTCCCTTAACTAGATAGCATTCATCGAATTGAAAAGTTTTCTTTTCTCATATAGTTTTGCATTTAGGAGTCTTTTGAGACACTACATACGGTAGGGCCTGAAAATTGAAACCTAATTGAAGATCAACTGTAAAAATCCATTCAATTTACCTTAAGGCAAGATTGAAATCTAACGAAACACATTTAGAGGTCTAGGCTAGAGGATTGTTCCTGTCTTTAAACCATATTATTGTCACTTTTGGCTCTAGACAAGACTAGTATACGTAATTTGTGCCCTCAGATTGCCGCGTATATAAAGGGAGACCCCTCTAGGTTTAAATCCTTTATCCATAGGAAGCCGAGTTCTGCCGCCCTATACCCGTGATACAATCGGACACGCATCTCGGGAGATTGCTCCGCACGTACGTTAAGTCCTTGGTTGATTTCTCTCATTTTGAAACCAAGGTGTCTCATGCAATTCACTAAGTTATTTTGTACACCCTTTGCCTAGTATTCCCGAGTAGTCATTTCGATCTTTTCTCGACTTTTAAATTTGAAAAGGTCATCAAGCGCTTGTCCTTTCACGCTTGTTTCCAATCTGAAAGCGATAGAGTCACCTTTTGCCTGTTTCTTGACTCTTAAAATATGAAACGGTAGAGTTTTGTTTCAATGTTTTAAAAATTAACTGCCCACGAAATATTCCTAGTTAAAGTTAGTTTCCTTAGGGTTAAAGTTAGTTTCCTTAGGGTGTTGTTCTGAAGATCGTTTTTGATGGCAACTTTTTCAGAGTTTACCAACCAAGGAATCCCCTCAGAAGGGAATCCTGGTCATTTTCCTCCTTTTGGGAATGTTGGTGCTCCTTACATGGCAACGTTGTCCCTTCCTGGGTTAACTGTTGGGTTGCCTGTTTGGTTGTTTTCAACCTCTGTGGTCCCGAATATCTCCGCTACTGTTCAATCAGTTCCTCCGCCTGAACAACATCATGTTGATTCTAAGGTGGACCTCTCCCCTTCTTCGCCTGTTTCTGCGTCCTCCTCTTCTACTTCGCCTGGTGAAAGTCTGGATTCAAGTAACCAGGTGGCTAAGAAGAAGAAGAAGAAGACAAAGAAGAAGAAGTCCGATAAAGGAGAGGCTAACTCTGCGGCTATTGTGCCTAAGAAGTCTCCTCTTGATAAACCTTCCAAACCTCCACGGAAAGTCAAGTTCCCTTGCATGTTGTGCATGGGAGACCATCTTCTTCGAGACTGCCCTGGCATTCCCAAGGTACTCGAAGTATGGTCCAACGGTCGCTCGCCGTTGCCTTTGGCTTCCGGGAGTCAGGTTGGGGGCACGTCTTCAGCTGCTGCTGGTAAGGCTCCTAAGAAGCAGGGTAATATTACCAATCCCTGTAAGTTGTGTGAAGGGCACCATGCCATTCACCTTTGTCCGTATATGGATGAAGCCAAGAGAGTTTTGGACAACTCGACCGGTTCTACACCATGCCTCCCGGCTGGTTACAAACAACTTTCTTTGAGTCCTCCACCAGCTAATCCTACGATTGGTCAAGAGTCATCCTTGGTCGATCCCGCTCCTCTGGAAATTCAAATTCAGGAATCCGTTCCCGACCAACCATTGGTCGTGGGATCGGTTGAACTGGCCCCGTCTACGGTGCACCAGGTATTTTCTGTGGAGAGTGGACTTCACACCCCTCAGGTTCTTCTTGTTTCTTCAGATTCCTCGAACTTGGAGAAAGATTCTCCTGTCCCTATACCTCAAGAAGCTGCTCCTCCGCCTCCCGTAATCGAGGCTCCGGAGGATATTCCTCCCACCTTCGAGATGGAGGTCGTGGAGGATGCTCCTTCTTCGATCGTAACACTAGGGGAAGACCATCTCAGTTCGATGGTAGCCCCTCCGAGTAGTTTGGTCGCTTCCTTTGACTGGAGTCGATTTTCAGGATACCGCCTTCCGTCTTATGTGCCTTTCGAGATCACAATACAGGCTTTTGGTCTGGTCATACCCAGCACCATTATAGACGAAGGTGCGTCTGTTAGTATTTTATCCTCAACTACTTGGCACGCTTTCAGCTCGCCGCCGCTTGCGCCTATTACGCAGAATCTGTTGGCATTTAACAGAAGAATGAGTCAACCGTTAGGGATCCTTCTGAGGTTACCTGTTACTTTGGGAGGTAAAACCATCCATATGGACGTGATGGTTTTTCCAGGTCCCTTGGATTTCAATCTTCTTTTGGGGTGCGATTACACCTATGCCATGGGAGCTCTTGTCTCCTCCCTTTTTTGTGTGGTCTGTTTTCCACATGAAGGATGGATCGTGACCATTGATTAGCTTTCGTTCTTTGGTCCTGATGTGGCAGCTGGCCCGCCATCATCCCTTCCTGTTTTTTATCCACCCGTTGTATCTGCCCCACCACAGGTCAACTATGTGGCTACCTACCCCGTGCCTGTACTCAGTGATAGTGCCATCGTGCATAGTGTGCTGGGGGCATTGGGTCCTGATTTCTGGGATGTTTTCCTTCCATCGAGAGTGGAACTCTTGGAAGCGCTGACTTCTTGTTCGTTACGATGAAGTCGGTCGGAGCACAGTTCGTTTTCCTGTGTCAAGCTCCTTAAAAAATGAAACCGGGTCTTGTCAGAGCATGGTTTTTTGTCTTGTGTCAAGCTCCTTAAAAAATGAAACAAGGTTGTCGGAGCATGGTTCCTTGTCTTGTGTCAAGCTCCTTAAAAGATGAAACAAGGTTGTCGGAGCATAGTTCCTTGTTTTGTGTCAAGCTCCTTAAACCATGAAACAAGGTGTCCTGAAGATAGTTCTTTTAATGTGTCAACCTCGTTAAAACAATGAAACACGTTCCTGTTCAATTCGAGTCTTTGATTTGATCTCGTAAAATCCCAGTCGAGTCTTTCTTGGATCTCACAATTTGAACCTTCACTCCATCTTCCTTCCATATGGACTGAAGCTTGGGGGGCATGTACCTTGAATTGAGTCACCATGCTGGGGGCATGCTTACTTTTCTCAAGCATAGTTTGTTTCCGTTTCAATCTTGTGTAAAAATGAAACCGGTTTCAAGCGTAGTTTATCTTTGTTTCAAGCTTGTGTAAAAATGAAACCAACTTCAAGCACAGTTTCCGGATTTCAAGCTTGTGTAAAAATGAAACCTTTCCCATTTTACCTCCTGTGATTGCCATTTTATCAGCCTGTCTTTCCAGATGAGCCTTGGTTTTTTCACTCCATCGTCACTATCTGTTGGGCCGATCATATGCCTTCACTTGGTTGTTTTACCCATTCCTGAGGAACCGCTGCGATGAGTGGTCTTGTTAGCCAGCCTCTTGACCTTTACTCTTTTTGAGCAGTTTTGCCATCACCGGAACCAGTTGCTACCCTTTATACCACTCATTCCTTCAGGCGGAGTCATCTTTTAGCTCTTTTCTGACTCTCTAAACATGAAAAGATTGTCGAGTCCCTTGTCGTTTCGATCTCGTTAAAGTGGCTGCGAAACAACATCTACCCAGTATACGTTTACCCCTTTTTCGGGATGGGATAGATTATTGACAAAAAAGGAATACCCTAGCCTATCGCGACTAGGAGGTTTTCTCGGACATAGTTTTCTACCTTTTCGGATTTGAGGAACTATTTACGAAAAGGGACCTGTGGAGTTTACTTTTCTACTGTCTTTTCAAACTCTCTAAACATGAAAAGATGCCGAGTTCTTCCTTTGTCAGACTCGTTAAACCCTGATGACATCGGATTCAGTCGAAATGACGTTCTCCAATTTCCTCCTTCCTAGGGCTTGTTAAATGTACTAGGATGGATTCGCCCGAAGGGCGGACTTATATTACAAGCATATGCTATCCCCTTCAAGCTTGTTATCAAAAATAATTGGGGTACTATCCAGAAATGGTGGGGGAAAAATGGAACCGTCATCGTTGTCGTCGGCAGTATGTCGCTCTTGAACATGGCAATTGTCTGCATTCGTGTCGGGTTGGGGACATCTCATCTCGTTGCCTCACTTTGCCTCCGTGGGTTTGGATAATACTTTTTGACCTCTCATCTGCTCACTGCCTTGTCACCATGACCTCTGATCCATTGATGTCAAATACTACCAAGTCCACTGTCGTGTCGTTTATATGTTCAAGAGAAGTTGGCCTCTGCGAATATCAACCTTCCTATGATTCTCATATGATCCTGATTCACAACAAAAACATCATGTTCCTCTGTCTTGTGTCGATGATGTGGGAAACATTATGGCCCACCTTCGATCGAGGTCACGTCCTGTCGACTTCAGCTCATTATCCAGGACGTTGATCTAGAGACTCCTTTATGGTACCTTGGAGCCTGCATGCCTCAATGGCACGTTCGTCGCATTCGACGTGAGGTTTTCATCATTGGCCTCCGATCGAGTGATTCTGAGGGTGTTCGACGCCAAATCATTGATTCACACGCTGTATATTGTACCTATAGTACCTTGAGGGCCATTTTCATTATTGGTGGTTCCTCTCGCGTCTGTTAACAACTCTCATCATTGGCTGGTAATCAGACGATGTTCTTACATGTTCGACTTCAGCTCACATATTCGCATGCTTGAACTTGTACTTTGTTTGGGTCGAGATGGAGCGCAAGACCCTGGATTGTGTCTGTTGTAATCCAGGCTGCGATTGTGGATTATTATCATTATGTATATGACTCACTGATTGGATGGCTGCGACCATACCTGAGTCTATTTATCGATCCTCACTGGATGGCTGCAACCATACCTTGGATCTGGATTATTGTATACTCTGTTTTGGATGGCTGCATCCATACCACATATACATCATGTACTTGAGATATCAGTTGTATTTCTCTACGCAGGTTTTCCGATGGCGGAGCTTCAATTGGACACGTTCTCGTAAAGCATTTTACCCCTCTCTCTCTCTCGGGCCTCATGCTTTAGGGGGCATTTGTTACACAGTAATTTGTCACCGTCCCTACAATTTTAATATCACCCATTGGAGGGTCTTTTCTGTGACCAATAAGCAATGTCATGCCTTGCAAATACCATGATTGCATCCCTTTCCATGAGGACAACATTTCTTTTGTTGATCATTTCCTGAGCAGACCCCTAAAAACACCTGTTTTTGCCTTGGCGCTGGTAGCCCATTATGTACTCGCGCCAATGGGGGAAAATTAACACTGAGCCCATGCCAATTGGTGCTCTATCCCAGTGTTGCACCCGCGCCAATCTGCTTTTGGAAAGTT
Organism: Pinus albicaulis; assembly: GCA_034641835.2. Lineage (NCBI taxonomy): Eukaryota > Viridiplantae > Streptophyta > Pinopsida > Pinales > Pinaceae > Pinus > Pinus albicaulis. The sequence goes on from CM076570.1 coordinate 548,710,520, forward strand.
TTTTAAAAAATGAGGTGAAGTTTCGATTACAACAACTTCGTGGATGAGTCATCAGGAGTGGTTTCGACTGAATAACCACGACCTTCCTCCTTTGGCCTCTTGTTTCCACCATATGGGGAACCTCCCAAAGGATAAGGCCTCCCTTCCACTATTGTAGGGATCCCAACCTCCTCCTCTCCTCTATAAATATAGCCTTCATCCATTGATGAAGGGGCTGAAGGGTTGATAGTCTTGAAGTGCCTAAGCTTTGAATCCCCAAATTCCCAAGAGCCTTTGTGTTGTAAGAGCCCTCTTTCTTCCCTTAAGGCTGACTCAAGTAAGGAGACCATCGTCGAGAGACTCTGGAGAGGTTTTCCCCTTCCCCTGGCGAGCTTTGCGAGACGTGAACGACTGGAGACCCATTTGAAGGAGACCACGACGTCAGAACATTGGTTGTAATCTCTTTCGATTGTTATTTAATGAATGATTACGATTATGGTTCCACTCTGTTTTCGATTATGTTAATATGAGTAGTATCCTTTCTGACTGATATTTAGTTGCGTATGCTGGATTTTATGCTTGTATATGTTTGTTTCTTGCATGTGCAGGTGTCCATCCACGGAGATCGTAGAGGATCGTGATCTGCCGAGGCTGAGGAATGGGAACGCTCTCTTCTTCAGATCGTAGCATTAGATTCCAGGTAGGCCTCCATCTTTGGTCTTTTCATTCATAACTAGGAACTTGCGTCGTAACATTTCGTGATTGTTGCCAGACCCCTACTGGGCTAGTAGGGATCGCCTCTGTCCGCAGAGGGGATTTACCTCCTCAACATAATGAGAATCCTCATTCTCAATCAAAGGTAATTGTCATGTACCATCATCAGAAATTGGCGCATGTAAACATTGTTGATGGTGTTGCACCCAAAGGGGGGAACATGCAACAGGATGAGGAATCTGGCCTTCTACAACCCCAAGGCCCACTACTTTGGCTCTACCTTTATAACTTCGGTTTCATAGGGTACTTTCTCTAAGTAGTGAGACAACACAAGTTCTGGGAACTTTCCATGGTTTGCCAAATCCTAATCTTTTAACTTCATAAAGGGGAACAGTCCTAGTAGGTGACGCTTGACCGACACATTCTTTGGCAGTAGTGGTGTATCAATGCATACTTTAACCCTGTCAGTATCTCTAAGAAAATTGACTGATGACTTCCTAGTTGTCAGATACATAGGTAACTGTGAAATTGGTTCAAATTCTTTGGAAAATCCTTCCTCTGGTGTAGTTACTTCTGGTTCTTCCTCCATTGGTTGCTTTTTTTTTCTTAGCGTGAGGAATCGGTTTGGACTTTCGGGTCTTGCACGAAGATTTTATGGTATCCAAACTTTTGACTTTCTTCTGTTGTGGTACACCACTAGCAACAACTACTTGTGGCTCAGTAGAAGTAGGATTAGTGGGATTCATGGCTTCTAGGATCAAATGGCCTAATCCTTGCTAGTGTAGTGTCTCTTAAAATGGTTCCCAATATGTAGACATATAAAATAGAAAATGTAGCAGGATCAGGGGGAATACTTCAAGCAGAAAAATAAAAAAGAAAAGGGGACTTAGACAAACCTCCCTGCCATATTTATAGTGATAGCGCAGCCTAAACAAAATTATGTCCATTGATGTAGTTCCATTAATTCTCAAAAGACCGCAAATATGGTGTAATATTTCCATTAAATGTAATATTTCCTTCTGGCGTAGCCCTTATGCTGGCTTCATAGATACCTAAGCGTACTCAAAATCCATCGCTCAAAAGTTTGACAAGAATTTCCGTACCCTCTAACAATCTTATTTAAAGTCCTGCGCCCTCTCATAACTGTCTAGAGCACTAAGACATTATTCTGGCCATATATTCATTTAGTGCGCATAAGGATGGGGTCATCCATGTAAGGTTTTAGGATTATTCCATTAAAATATCTAGGAAGTAATTCACCATTTAATGTAGCCAAACAAACCAATCCTCCTCTGATTTCCTTGATAATATAGGGTCCGAGCTAGTGCATCTTGAACTTACCTAGGAAGCATGCAAACTTACTGTCATAGAGTAACACCAAGTCCTCTTTTTTGAAAATATTTTGTCTAATGTGTAGATCATGCCAAGCTTTTTCACGTGCCTTCTGCACCTATTGGTGAAACCCCGTAATGAATCTATATTATTTGAGTGCAATAAGCTATGAGAAACACTCCTCCATAATGTTTGGATCAAACATGTTGGTAACCATTGTGATGCGCAAACTAGGGACAATGTATTCCATCGGCATCATGGCCTCCTGCCCATAGACCATCCTAAAAGGTGTTTGTCCCATCATCTTCTTGCACGTAATCATGTATGCTCATAAAACAACATGTATGCACAAATTCCTTTCATTGTGATTATCGTTACATATCTTTGTGAGCTCATTTTCTAGTATCTTATTAAATGCTTCTACTGCTCCATTCACCTAAGGATGATAGGGTGTGCTCTTCTGATGATGCATTCTGAATTCTTTGGTCAGTGCCTGAATGGTCTCATTTACAAAATGTTTGTCCTGATCGCTCATCAAGATTTTGGGGCACCCAAACCTTGTTAGAATATTCTCAAAATGAAGGGTGTAGTCATTTCTACGTTGCAATATTGCACAGGTTCAGCCTCCGCCCACATAGTCAAATAGTTTGTAGCTATGATGATATATCACACTCTAGTCTTCTTCCATGGAGGATTAATTGGTATGAAAAAATCTATTTCTGACTTGTCAAATTCCTGCAAAGTGACCTATGGTTGTAGTGGCATATCATCTCTACGTGAAGGTCTTCCTGTCCTTTGACATACATCACAAGCGTGATATTCTTCCTTAGAATCATTATGTAGTATATACCACCACATCCCAGCCCTTAAAACCTTCTACGCGATCAGTTTTCTAGAATAATGGCCACCTGTAATGCCTCCATGTGCTTCCACCAATATACTAAGTCTTTTGAACTCAGGGACATATCGCCTCAAGACTTCATCAACTCCCATCTTGTAAAATTGACCTACGATCAAGGTGATGTATACTACGTGTGCTACCAATTATTTCTTTTTCTTAAGTGTATATTCCACAGGTTTAGTTCCATTGGTCACATAATGGATGATATTTGCAAAGTGACCATCAACTATGTGTCCAGTAATCCCTCCTCCAAATTAGTTGGCTCTTCACCGCTTTCAATGCGCGATAGGTGGTCAGGTACTACATTAAACATTCTAAGATATACAATCACCTCAAAATCATATTCCTGTAACAAAAGGAGCCACCTACAAATCTTCCCCATAGACACAGGCTTATTCACTAGGTATTTCAAAGCAGAATGATCTATGAACATATTGAAATCATCCTCCAAGAAGATAATGACAGAACTTCTACAGCACATACACCATGGATAGCCCTTCTTTCACTGTAGTTGAATAATTGTGCTCATCAATTTACAACGTATGACTTTCAAACACAACCGGATGATCGATATTTTCAATACCTGGTTGCGATAACACAACTTCTAGTGTAATACCAGAAGTGTCAACATCTACATGGAATTCCTTTTTCAAATTGAGAAATACCATGATTGGCACACTTGCCATCTTATCCTTGAGCATGTCCATTCTCTTCTAACAGTCCTCATCCCAATAAAAATAGGTGTCCTTCTTCAGCATCTTTTCCATTGGCGTAGTGATATTTGCATAAGCTTGAATAAACTTCCGATAATATCCAGTATGTCCTAACATCGAGTGCATCTTCTTCACATTAGTTGGGGCATCCAGATTGATGATGAAAACAATATTGGTTGGATCAACCATAATTCCATGTTAATAGATAATATGTCCAAAAAAAATACCAAATGGGACATATAATATACACTTCTTAAAGTTCAGAGAAATCAAGTACTATTGACAAGTGTCTAACATCAACTGCAGGCTGGAAACATATTTCTTCAAGAGCCCAAAAACAGTCCAATAATCAAAGTGCACCTATGATAATTTGTGGATATAGTCTCTGAAAGCAGCAAATACTACACGCAAAAATATGGATGGCGCATTCTTTAATCCGAATGGAATCACAATATACTGAAATGAGCACCATTCTATCATAAAGGTAGTCTTGCTCAGATATTCAGGCGCGACCCTTATCTGATGATATCCTAAAATTCAATCAATAAATGAATAGGCATCTTGCCCTCCTACATTGTCCAACACCTCATCTGATAATGGGGTTGAAAAAGGATCATCCACACAAGCATCATTCAATTTCCGCAAGTCAACACAGATCCTTATTTCACCTTTTTTTTTCTTTTCTTGGACTACCATGGGACTCACCCAATCTGATTCTTCTACTGGTTTAATAATTCAAGTAGAAACCATCTTTTCTAGTCCTTCCTTAAAATTTTTCTTATACTTTGGGTTCAATATATAAGGGCACTGCTTGACAGGCCTAACATCTGGTTTCAAAGTAATTTTCATCATACCAAGATCTACAATAATCCATTTTAACCTAGAAAATTTAGTATGGAACAACTCTTGATACTTGGTGAGAAGTTTTGCAATCTTACCCACTATATATTTATCCCAATATTCTCCTATCTTGGAAAACTTAGGCTACTCTTTTGTCCCAATATTAACTTGCCTGGTTTTAACATGTTCAGTAACATGTGGAAATGCAACCTCAGGTCCAGCAACTGCACGCTGACCCTAAGACTCAGTAATGTTAATATTTCTTCGATCCTCCTCATTGTCTTTAGCATTCACATTTCAGCATTCAAATGTAGCCTCTAATTTCACATTCCATTCTAGTGAGGCCCATAGCACCGATTCTTTTGGCATATCAAATATAGCATCTTAAATCTCCTATAATGCCTCATCAACACTCTGGAACCCACTTTTAGATTTGAAATTCAAAATGAAGCTTTCTTTCAGTGCAGTCCATTCAATAGTATCATGTCCCAGCTTAGTCTCCAAGTACCAATTCATGGGTACCCTATTTAATGTATCGATGAATATATGAACCAATTCTGGTTGCGGTTCTTCTCCCCAAACTACAGTCCAATTAGCTAAGTGAATGCAGGAATCCTCTACGCCTGAGTATGTTCCTTTCATTTGAGTTATGGGGCTACCAAATCGCAAACCTAACATCCGATATTAGTCCTTCCAAGTAGCAATATTCTCTTTATGAGTTCCCCGCCAGTGTGCTAGGGTTGAGCGCAGAGTTAAATTGAGTTCGTGAAATCATTGTTCCTCCTGAAGAACATTTTCCATTGCATCTAAAAACAAACCGACATCTCCTATACTATCATGATAGGGAATTTCACGTACCTCAGAAGATATACAGTGTAGAGATCTGGTAACCCAATTACATCGCAGTGTGGATACTTCATGTAAGCAGTTCTGCCAGTTTTCCAATTCTTCATCTAAGTCTAGCAAGAATGAACTATCCTTCTACCAACTAAGCTGGCCACGTGTTGTTGGATTGATCCAATCCTCATCCCTTGCAGTCAATTTGTACACATGATCCACATCATCTTCAACATAGTCATCGTGCACCGACTCTGTGTATCTTTCTCCTTCTGCTGGACTGAGAGGGACCACAACCATTGTCCCATTGCTTCGCAAATACCATGCACCTGCGCTTGAGGTTAATAATAGCATTCATATCAAAAGGCTAGTTTAAGCCTAGCAGCACAGGATATAGGTTGGCATCATCAATAATATCGATGATTTCAGAGCAAGAAAACACCTTGACTCCTTCAATGTAAACTATTACCCTAGGGATTTTTCCCATTGGGATAATCTTTTGCTGGTTAGCCATGCGTAGTTGAACAATGTACCATTCGATCTTAGGTTCTCCCATTATTTTCCATTTTTACTTTTTTAGTAAATTTTCATGAGATCCCATATCCATAATGACTTAGTCCAACTCAAAGTTCCTATTTGAGAAGTCAAGCACATTTCCTGTCTATTCCTTCTCTTGCTTTTATAGATTTTTTGACAGCCCTCTATTCCCTTTGAGGTTGTCACTTCAGGGGTTTTTCTTTCTCAACACATTTGTCAACTAGTGTTTGAAAATTTTAAATTGCCTTATTATTGTAGAAGCTTAATACAAGCGCAGCATGAAAATTTTTAGCTCAACTAGATCGGTCCCCACTGTAATATCAATAGGTTTACTCACTACTTTTGATGTCAACTCACCAGGGTCCATAAATTATTATTTTATTCATTAAAATTATCCTCTTCCTTCTACAAGTTAAATCCTTCCTTCTTCTTAGGAGCTTTCTGAACCCAAACATATGTAGTAGGTTTCTTAACTTCAGCTTTATTTTCACCAACTGCTACACCACTTCTGGTCACAATACTAATGCTAGGCTTTTCATCTAGTGACTATACCCTTATCATCTGAACGTCTCATGTAGGTGTCACAGTCTTATTCTCCTACATCTTCACAAACATCACAGGGAAATCTTCAATTACATGGTCAAACTGCTAACCATACCTAAAATATTGTTGTGTTTGGTTTGTACAGTTGCACGTGAAGTGATCAACTTCTCCACAATTATAATAGACTATCTAGCCTCTTCCTTGACAAAATCCTCCTCCTCTTCCACACCCTTGGCCCTGAAATCCCATGTGCCTAGAGGGTGATGCAATCTAATCTGGACCCCTATTTTCTGACTCCATCCTGTAGTTTGCAACTTGGTCAATCATTAGGTCAAAACTGCAACAGTTCTTCTCATCATGACCTATATATCGATAAAAGTTTCAATAGAGTTTATTCTCCATTGAAATATAACTATGCAACCTAGGACAGTATTCTTTAGGGTGTCGTCCGACCACTTGACATATTACATACCCTATTGGAGGGTTCACACTTGGTGGTGATCCAACCCTTGGATTAGTTTTGGTCAGACTCGGTCCTCCAACTTCCAGCTATTCACAAAATATGGGGCATTTCTCCTTGTAGTGTCCTTCAGCTTTGGAAAGCAAGCAACATATCTCTGCGTCCACGTCCTTTCCATTCTCCTTCTAGAATATTTTTAGTTCCGAGTGTAGGGTGGCCAATTGAGTCTGAATCTATTGAACCCCAACCTATTAATTTTGGATCGGAGAAGCCTCCAGCTTCATTATGATTTCCACAACTTCAGCACGGGATGTGATCTTCTATTGAGACAAAGGCAGGTGCATATGCGGTAATAACTTTGCAATGAACCATTGCTTATGCTAATCATAACTAATAGTGAAGCCTCCCTCTCTGATGATGCATTTTAACCACTGATACGCTTCCCATATGATCTCATTCAATTATTGATGAATATATTAATTCGATAACACATTGATCATAGGACTTTGGCTTTCATAATTGTTCCTTCAATGCATATTTGAGATTATATATCACTGCATTAGGGTTATTTTCTACATACCTCATATACTAGTCCAACGCGCATTCTTGAAATGCAGTAATGAGTTTTTCATTCTTAGCATCATCATTAATAATATGTTGTGCCTTCCACACAACCTCTGCAACGAACTAAGACTATTAAGTGTATTCATTTCTGACACCCTTAAAAGTCTGCATCTTAATATAGTTAGCCATATCGAATACCGGTGGTGGAGGTGGAGATGGAGGTGGAGGTGGAGGTGGAGAGGGATGGAGTGGAGTGTGAGGTATATTTGGAAGTGGGGTGGATGGGATCTGAAGCCCAATCATATCCCTTACTTCAGACTATGAAAATTCACCATAACTACTTGTTTCAGACTCTTCATCACTGTCAAATTTTCCTTTGAGGGGACTGTACACAAAATCTCTATTTGGGTCTATATTGTAAATTCTCCCACTTCATGTAGAGATAGGTTGGCCTCTTATGAACATTCACTTAGTATGGTTGCATATCATAACCTTTTCACATAAGAGCATTTTAACCCACAAATTTAAAGACCGCAAGACCTTACCTTGAGGAACTTTGAAAAACCTTCATTCAGATTCAGAATACGACACAAAGGCGTCAATAGAAAATTCAGTGAAAAACCCACCCAGAATGCTATCGATCTAGTAATCTACTGCATGAGTGATCTTATTGCTGGATTTTTCCAATTTTTGAATCAACTTAGGAGTCCATTTAGTGACTGCTTCATCCTTCATGCAGGTCTGAAACTCAACAAGCCAAGATAACCACTTGTGTAGTTTTGTTGCAAAGGACGCGAAGAAATTTTCTTGCTGCTCTGTATAAATAAATATTTGTTCCCACCCTTCAACAAATAATCGCAAGTTCCATTTCTCTTGGATTGTGAATTTTCACACCTTTTTATCCAACCAATCTTGTAATAGTAGTATAACTAAGAAATACGACTAGCTGTGCAATAATGAAACACCAGTATAACTAAGCTAGTAGTAATGAATAGAAATAGAACCGAACGGGTCAAATAACCCATACAACTATCATTAAGTAATTTTGCAATGGATTTCTCTGTAAGACTTAATTAAACAACATCAATCAATTGGTTAATTGTTTTATTATGCCACGCAATGCATGGAGATGCAGAATGTTGAAATCAATCTTTATAAGGCCTAGAAATTAACTATCATGACAACAAACGAACTAGCATTAACAAAACATTATCAGAAAGGAGATTTCACTTGTCTCATTCTAAGAACGCAATTTCCAATGATTCATTAAATAATAAGAGCTGCAATTATATCAATAGAAATATGTATTAAAAATGCACCAACTTTACAATTATCAATTCTGTAACTTTTAGAACATGGAAACGTGCATGGAGCTCCCGAAGGTTGGGCCCAGACCTACAGAAGCCTCAACACCGAGGAAACTTCAGAAGATAGTTACTAAAATATCTCTGTTACATCCAGGAATGCTACGGAATATAATTAGACAAAATATTCTGTATTTTCTATTATCAGATTTCCCTCTCATTTTGTTCTTTGCCCCTTTAAAGGCAATCTTCAGAATTTTGAGAATGTATCTCAATCGACAGCCCACTACGTGTGGCTGTCGTTTGAGTTCTTAGACTCAATCTACTCATTTTCCTTCTATTGTCCATTTGGACTGCTTTGTCCTGGCATCCGTTGATTGGCTTTATTTTTCTATTGGTTTAGGCATTCCTAGTTTCCTGTAGATAAAGACAAAAAAGAGTCAATTCCTTATTATAAATCTTCCTTTCTATCATTAGTATGATTGTTCCTATTTCCATGATTTTCATTCCTTATTGTTAATATGAAGAGATATTTTCTTGAAATTACAATATGATTTGCAGTATTTAATGGGTGAAAATCATACCTTAGTCTGGGCCCAACATGCTCCCCTGCTTACCTTGTTGCATGTCCTCATGCAAAAAAATGATTAAGATGTAACTGAGTTAAAGAATAGGCGGGGTAGGGTCTCTCATTGGGTGCTTTGTAGCCTCGCTTCCTTTTTATGAGTGTGAAGGCAGGCCCTGTGACTCCTTCTGGCAACTCGTAGTCATGATTATACTCTTCAGGGGGAAGCCATAGGAGGGGATTCTGATAACTGCAACCCAGCCAGGCGGGCCCAATGCTGTCGACTAAGCTGTTGTATAAATGGAATCTGGAATCAGCAGCCTTGAAGTTCCTGTAATTGAATGGCTCCCTATTTTTCACATTATTCATGGAGGCCATCCACCATTGTTTAGCTACTGCTAGGGCTACTTCCCGGATGTCTTCAAAGTAATCTTGTGCATTTTCAATGACATATTTATGGAGAGGACCCAATCTAGACTTCACACCTAGTCTTCTCATGAAATTATGATGTCGAATTATCAACTGCATAATTGAACATCTCCTATGAAGGGGCCCGGGTTGCTATCAGTGTCATTTTCTAAAAAGAAATTTTGCATGTAGAGCTCACATAAGAAGCATTGAACCTTCTCATCCTGGTCATTACAGCATTGGATGAATTCCTCTATAGTATTAAGGGAAGTGGATTTCCCTACTCTTATGGCTTTAACTTTTAGAAGTAGGTACCGCTCTATTAATAATAGGGCGTAGTTAGTTTCCAGTGACCTACATGATAAAGCATCATCATATAGAGAGAAAATTGCAGAGAACTGCTCTTTGGCTTGCTCTACCTGCCTTTGTACTACTTTATCCTTTGCCTGCTCACTTCTAAGCTGGGCAAATGTCTCATCTTCAGTAAGAGAGAGGTCAGTGAATTTCTTTTGCAGTGCCTAGTGCTCTTGTAATGGCACTACCTCCTTCCTGTACTATGTCAGTTCATGCCGTAATTTTACTAACTCATTATGTACTCTTTGCTTAGCAGCTATCTCTATTAAATGAGCATAGGCAGGGACTTCCTCTGTTTGGATCCCTTTTTCCTCCAGAACTTTCTGCTCAGTTTGGGTGGATGTTTTAATGTTGTTTGCTACTTCTGACGGTACTTCAGCTTCGTTAGTGGTTGTCAAAGTGGTTTGTGTTCCAATTTCCATAGTAATTGCTGGTTTTGTTTGAATCCCTATAGTGGAAGTTTCTGCTTTCGACTTCCTGACCCTTCTTTTTCGTTTTAACTACTTCTTCAAGTGTTTTACCAGCTTCTTCAATTTTTTACAGGTCTTTCTCAAATTCTCAATTTTTCTCATGTTCGAACCTTCCCCTGTTTTTACAGGTGGCACGGGAGTATAATTCTCTTGCTCAAGGGTAAGTTCTAGAATGGTGTTTCCAAATACTTCTTCAGAATTTCCCTCAGTATGAGGGTCTTGACAGGGAGGAGCAATGCTACCTCTTGGTGACAAGGGAATTGTCTCTGTGTGAGAGCTTTGTTCCACGAGGACAGTGTCACCTGAATCAACTTGTGATTCCAATATTTGGTCTATCTCTCCTTCACCATATACTTCATAATTATTAATGGGAGACAGATCTTTTTTCTCTTGTAGTTCCTGTTGATCGGATAGGATATCCATGTGACCAGAGTTGCTGGTGGAGGCAGTTTTATCACCAAATTATTCTTTCTCCCCTGCTTCCGATGAGTTCCTTAATTCGATATTTTTCCTTATTTTCCCTAGGACTATGGCCATTTCCTCCTCAAATCCTTGTAAGGGTGCCTGGGATGGTTCTACTCCATCTATGGCATTCGACGTTCCCTGGGGTGTTCTACCCCATTTTTGTCTGTTTGACTCTGATTTTGAGGTTCGAATTATTTTTCTTTTTGGAGGATTTACCCTAGGAGGCTCGGTTTCGGCACCCTCGGGGTTAACTTCAGGTTTCCGCACTTTTGGGTTAACTTCTGGGTTGAAAAAATTGTGCCATGCTAGATGTTGTCTATCTAGCTCATGAATAATGATTAACTTTATTAATCCTTGGTGAATAACCACTGATTGGGGCCTCTTAGCTTTTCTTAGTTGAACAGTGGCATCATGCAATACAGAATTTAAAAAGGTAGGAAAATTAATTGAAATTTTCTATTTGAGTACAGCTAAGAGTTTAAGCTGCCGAGGTTTTACCGCTTCCCGATGTCCTTCACATGTTATGAATCTTTGGATGAATACCAGAAATTCTTGCCATGGCTGGTGTAAGGAAGCAGGAGCAATCCCTCTAGCTTTTCGTTCCAGTGGTTCATTTGGGTCCTAGTATAGTGCTATTGCTTCTCACAGGAGTAGATGTTTTTCTACCCATCTTTCCCCTTGTGCTGGTATTCTAAAAACTACTGCTATAATTTCTTCTATGACAGGTATGTTTTGGCCGTTTACTCTGGTTTTCCCATCCCAAAAAAATTTCAGGAATTTTATTGCAATTTCTGTGTTGTTTCCTTGTAATTTATGCACATATTTCAGCCATCCCGCTCACTGAAGAATGGATCTTGCTACCTCTGAAATTGGGAAATTCGACGACTCATTTCAAAGAGTATTTTCGCCCTTGGATGGTATACTTTTCTCTTTTGGTTATCTCTTTTTTTTCTGGCTTTGTTGTTTCTTCTAGGAGATGAGTGTCACCGAAAAAGAGATCGTGGTTCTATATAAAGAGTCTCCATGCCTTAATTGTAGCTTTTACACGTGACAGGATTTGTGCAGGGATTTCATCTGCTTGCCAAATTAAAGCCAATCAAAGCCAATTACACATCTCCCTCTTTAGAAAATGGTGCCCACATCCTTGGGCACTCGAGAGATTTGACCAGTGATGAATGCGAGCATGGGGATGTCATATTTTAGTAATTTTGTGTGTGGAGGATTGGCGGTTAAGTAATTACTTCATGTGCAACAAACGATCAAATTTAAAAGTTTTCATGATTGAATCTTGTGCGGAGAAGGCGGAGGCATGAGAGAAAACAATATTGTCATTATTATGATATGATGTCTTTGTATGATTAGAATGTTGTGACGGAAGCAATATTTAATCAAGTATTGATTGGCGTTGTCCTTCCCAAGTTTGAAATATGTAATCAAATCTTCATTATTTATTCTTGTGGTAAGTCATGATTGTCACTAATTTGAGTAATAGGTTTGTAGTAAAGAAAATGGAAAACAAGGTGTATGTAACAGTATTTTATTAAAGAAGAATTCTTTCATACCGCAAGCAGGGCCACTATTGCCAGCAGGCATTCATAGCCTCGACAGGGTTGCTTTTTAACCCGAAAAATGAGCCATGTTCCTTATGTGATAATAGTTATTTTGTTATTTTGATAGAGAGATTGCCATGTTGGTATGGTAGCCAGGTAATCATGGTGTCATTCACTAGAGTTGTAGCAAAATGATCAGGCCGGCTCATGATGAGACCTCCTGTCCTTCAAGTTAGAAGGTCATTACCCTGGTGTGGTTGCCATAATGGGCATGTCAATTTCTTAGACTCTTATGATCATGGTAGGTTGGCTCATTATGAGACCCCCTATCCTCTCTTAAGATATGTAAATGTAGTATTTTCTTTTGTATTTTAGAAATTTGATCCATTCGGAGGTCACTGTGTTGGTGTGGTAGCCAGATAAATACAATGCCATTCACTAGAATTGTAACAGAATGATTAGGTCGGCTTGTGATGAGACCTCTTATCCTTTTAATAGATGATAAGGTCATTACCCTGGTGTGGTGGCTATAGTGGGCATGTCACTTGCTCAATTCCTATGATCATGGTAGGTTGACTCGTGATGAGACCCCCTATCCTCTTTTGGGATTTTCATGTCACACGATGATTGTTAAGGAAGGCTTATTGACTCCTTAAGAGTGAGGGATGGTGAAATAAGTAGAAAAAATGATACCATTAATATGCCTTGTTCCATTTATTCATGTTGTAGGGTCATATTACTCGAATAGTGCAAAAATGCATATCATTATAGGGTCCTAAGTCGCTTGATATCATATTCAAACTATGGGTGGTTTTAGCCCTTATGTTGATGTGTGTATAATATCAGCTTCTATTTAAGAATTTTAGTATCAGAAAAAATCATATTTGAAATTTTATCAATCGCTTTCTCTCCTTCAAGTGTCATTCCCTGCTCAAGGTTATTCAATAAAAAGAATGGCTATTTTAAGATATTGAGAATTAGCTGCTTTAAAGATTAGTTGGGAAGAATGCTTAAAAATGTTGAAGGGTGTTCAAAAAAATGCTCAAAAATGCTAAAATTCTCAAAAAATGCTCAAAAATGCTAAAAAAATGCTAAAAAATGGGTATTTTTGTTGAAGGAACGGTCAGCTTGTTAAAAGATGGAACAATAGTTGTTTCTGAATGGAACAGCACAATCAGCATGTCAAAAACTATTTAAAATTTGATTGAACCGCTGTCGTTCAAAAATTGAACAATAGTTGTTCCTGCATTGAACAAGAAAGTTAAAAAACACAGCAAAAAGTTGTTCAATTCTGTTGAACTACTACCGTTCAGGGATTGAACAGCAATTGTTCTAGATTTGAACAACAAAAATTAAAAATGCAGCAAAAAGCTGTTCAATTTTTTTGAACTGATGTTGTTCAGGGATTGAACAGCAGTTGTTCTGGATTTGAACAACAAAAATTAAAAACACGGCAAAAGGCTGTTCAATTTGGTTGAACCGGTGTTGTTCAAAAATTGAACAGCAGTTGTTCTGGATTTGAACAAAAAAACTTAAGAACTCGACAAAAGGTTTTTCAATTCAATTGAACTACTGTTGTTCAAAAATTGAACAACAACTATTCTGGAATTGAACAACAAAACTTAAAAACTCAACAACAGGTTGTTCAATTCAATTGAGCTATTGCTGTTCAAAAATTGAACAACAGCTATTCTGGAATTGAAAAGCAAAAATTAAATCTTGACAATAAGATGTTCAATTCAATTGAACTGCTGCTGTTCAAAAATTGGATAGCAGCTATTCTAGAATTGAGTAGCAAAATTTAAGAACCCAACTAAAAAGTTGTTCAATTCGATTGAATAGCAGTTGTTCATAAACTGGACAACAAAGTAAGAAATTAAAAACAACACAACCTTGTATAAGAATGGATTGTAAATGGGATGAATATACAATTATATACATAATTTTCAAGTGATGTTGTCAAACCTCTCATGTAACTAAGTTTGTGGGGTTTTCACCCCCTTGTGCCACAACTCGGATGGTGGGATCTTCTCGTGCTTGTTGACAAAAGGATTGCTTCGTGAGAGGTTTGTGATAGAGGCATACTCTATGACCATTAACTCGGAATGTTGAGTTGGATCCATCTATCGTGGTCAAAGTGAGGGTACCATTGCTATTCACTTCCTGAATCTCATATGGACCAAGCCATCTTGTTTGCAGTTTTCCTGGAAAGTCTTGGAATCTAGAATCATATAGGAGCGCCCAATCTCCTTTTTGGAATACTTTATTTTTTATTAGATCGTCATTCCACTTGGATCATTGTTGTTGAATGATCATTGTACGTTGCAAGGCAAGCAAACGAATTTCATCCAGTTCATTTATTTGTTGAAGCCTTTTAGTTTGAGCATCTGTTAAATCCAATCCTACTTCCTTGGCTGTTCTCACTGTTTTAACTTCGAACTCAATAGGGAAGATATGTTCTCTCCCAAATAAGGCTTCTAGCAGTATAGTGGCCCAGTCCCGGTGGTGTGCTGCTACTGTCTTGGTAAGGATTTCCTCCAGGACTTTGTTAGTGCTTTCGACTTGTTCGTTTGCCTGCGGGTGGTAAGGAGACGTAATTTTGGGAATGACATCGTGATTTTTTAAAGTAGATATGATCTTATTGCTTGTGAACTATGCCCCCCCCGCCGGTTATCACTTCCCTTGGTAGGCCGTATCGTACAAATAGTTCGAAGAGAAATTTAATTACTGATTCTTCCATGGCTCTTGTCAAAGCTACTGCTTCCACCCATTGTTAACATAATTTGTGGCAACTAATATGTGGGCTCTTCGGTTTGATGGCTGATTAAATGGCCCAATGAAGTCCAACACCCATCATTCAAATGGTTCTACCGCTAATTTCGGTTGCAGCGGAATTGCATTAGCTTGGCCGAGACGGCCCATCCTTTAGCAGTTTTCATAGGACTGAACGTACTTCTTTGCATATTTAAAAATTATAGGCCAAAAATAGCCTAATTGTAGTATTTTATGCCCTGTCTGTCAGTCTGCGAAGTGACCATTGCAGGGTTCATCGTGATAGGCATGTAGGATGTCATGGATTTCATCCTCCCTTATGCATCAGCGTATCTGCATATCATCCCCTGTATGAAATAAGTATCCTTCAATCTAGGAGAATCATGAACTGCACTGTACAATTAACTTCCATTCTCTTTCCATCAAATGTTTGGGTAGCTTCCCAACTGCCAAATAATTTGCAACATATGCATACCACGAGGTTTTGACTGCTACAACAAACAGGTGTTCATCCAGAAATTGATCATCGACTCTTGATGTGTCATCTTTTTTTTGGACTCTTGACAGAAAGTATGTGACTACGTTCTCCTTCCCTGGACGATATCTAATTGTTATATCGAATTCCTGTAATAATAGTAGCTAGCGAGTTATTCTTCCGTTCATGATCGGTTTATTTGCTAAATATCTGATAGCAAAATGGTTAGTGTACAGGAATACTTGATATCATGTTATGTAGTGCCTGAATTTATTGATAACATAAATTACAGCCAGGAACTCTTTCTCAGTTACTATGTAGTTTAGCTCAGCGGGGGTAAGATTCTTGCTAATATAATAGATAGCATATGGTTTTCGGTCTTCTTCTTGGCCAAGGACTGCTCCTATTGTTGTATGCATCAGAAGAGATATGAAAGGGGAGTTTCCAGTCAGGATCTTACAATATTGGTGCTGTGGAGATGAGCTTCTTTAATTCTGTAAAAGCAGTGTCACATTTTCCAATCCACTGAAAGTCAACATTGCCAGTTAAAGCATACAGAGGTGCAGATATCTATGAGAATTTTTTTATAAATCTGCGGTAATATCCTGCATACCCAGGAAACTGCGTACCTCTTTTTATGTACAGGGTGTGGCCAACAAAAGAATTATATTTATTTTAGCCGGGTCTACCTGGATTCCTGTCGCAGAAATGTAGTGGCCTAGGATTACCCCTTCAGTCATCATCATGTGGCATTTCTCGTTGCTTAGACACAATCTAGTAGCAATACATCGTTCCATTACCTTGTCTAATGTTTCTAGAGCTTGGTCAAAATCTTCCCCATAGGGTGTAAAATCATCCATATAAATTTCAAGTCCTTCATTTATTAAATCAGAAAAATACTAATTATGGCTCTTTGAAATGTTGCTAGAGCATTACATAATCCAAATTATAACACTCTGTAAGCGAAAGTGCCCCATGGGCTGGTAAAGGTTGTCTTATCTTGATCTTCAGGGGCTATTTGTATCTGATTGTATCCACTGAATCCGTCAAGAAAAGAGAAAAAACGTTTTCCAGCTAATGTGTAAAGGACTTGGTCAATAAAGGGAAGGGGGAAATGATCTTTCTAAGTTGCTTTATTTAATTCTCTATAGTCTACGCAGATCCTCCACTTCCCATTCTTTTTAGGGACAACCACCAAAGGGGAGACCCATTTGCTGTCTGATATAGGATAAATAAAATTTACATCTAGGAGCTTTTGGATTTCTTCTTTTACAATTTCTTTTAAATAGGGATTTAGTCTTCGTTGCGATTGTCAAACAAGCCGATTCTCTCTATCAGTATAGATATGATGTGTGCACAGCTGTGGGTCCAAACCCTTCATGTCTTGGTAGTACCATGCGAATGCACCTTGGTGCTTTTTAAGGATTTTTACAAGTTTCTACCTTTGGTTGTCATCCAGGCTACTGTTAATGTTCAAAATCTTACCTGGTTCGATTTCAATAAGTATACTATTACAAACAATGGTTATCGGATTATATTGGGTCTCAAAGTATGTTACGATATTTTCTTGCCCTTCATGCTTGAGGAGTGTTTTCATCATTTGGCATTTCAAATTTTCGGTTTTGGGCGGCTGGTTCATCATGTTACTAATCAAATCATCTTCTGTAAGATTTTTAAATTCAAGAGCCTCTACCAGTGTGAGGGGTGGATAGATTTTTTGCTCCCAATATGTGTCTGGGTGTTTGTGAATTTTTATCATGGGCAGGCTTGGTTTGGCAGGTGGATAGATTACAATATTCTTTACAGAATTTCCTCTAGTGATAGTCATGTTTCCTGTTCGGTAGCCTATGTAAGCATCTGCTGTGGTCAGCCAAGGTCACCTAAGAATCAATGGGTGCCCTTCCATCCCGTCTTTCGAATTAATGACTAAAAAATAAGCAGGGTATTCCCATGAGTCTACGGAGACCATAATGTCTTGCACTACACCTTCTGGTCTAATAACAGATTTGTCAGCTAATTCCAGGAGTGTGGCTGTAGGTTCGAGGACTGATATGCCTAGTTTTTCACAAGCCTCTATATTTAGGATGTTGATGGCTTCCCCAAGGTCAACCAATGTGTTTGGAAATGAATGTCCAGAAATTTGTACGGTTACAATGGGGTTTCCTGGGTATTCATATTTTACAGGTGATTCTTTTCCTAACAATAAGTCAGACAGAGTTCCTACTACATGAATGGTAGGTGCAGCCATTGTTTTCCTAATCTGCTTCTTTCCACATAACTCCTTGACTGTTTTTGCATAGATGGGAATGTCTTGGATGGCCTGCAGAAGAGGAATTTTGACACAAAGGTTTCTTAATTCCCCCAGGACGTCAAACTCTAAGTGGATTATAGGTCTGGGTAAGTTTAATCTCTCCAAAAATCGTGGTGGAGCTATTTTAAGATCTTCAGGTCTTTGTTGTTCCATTGTTTCCTCGTCTTTGCCTATTTTTGTTATCTCTGTTCAGCTACACCCTGTGGATGTTTCAATTTGGGATTGAGGTGGAGTTGGGGTCTCTATGGGAAATATGGTATGTCCCGATCTCAACTTCAATTCGTTACTTTGTTTTTGTTCGTTGTTGGGTGTTGGATTCTCTATGATTTGAATTAATTGAACTGGTCTATTATTTGGATTGGGATTGGGTTGGGCTGGTAATTGAGGTCGTATGACAGGCTACTAGTTATGCTGAATGGGGTAGGGGGCTGGTAATTGTTGAGTTCCTACTCCTGTTGGTAAATTTCCCATCCTCGTAGGTCGTTTCCAGTTCCAGTTTTTGTTTTGTGTAGGGGGATCTGGCCATTGGTTTTGATAAGGGATATTCTACTAATAAGGGGGAGAAATAGGGAAGTTTTGCCAGTTACTTCCTGATTGATTTTGCATAGGCCAGGGTGGAATATGGAAGGTTTTGTTTGGCCAAGTTGGGAAGGGGTTTTGAGTCTGCCAAGTTGTTGTAGGGTTTTGCTGGTTGTACTGGGGCATTCGAAAGTATTGAGGTAGGTCTTGCGGTATGCCAAGTCGTGCCTGCCATTGCCGATGTTGATTCATTAAATAGAATGGTTCTGTTTCTTCTTCTTATTCTTTGTAGATGGATTTCATCCCAGGGAGTGAAGGACATTGGTACGTAGTATGATCCTTAGTGCAGATAGCACATGTCTGGACCATGTCTAAAGGACACTCCCTTTGGTTATGCTTCTTCCGACATTTTCGGTAGAAGACGACCAGATTTTGTTCGCTATTGATTGTTTTTGTTTGGCTTACAAAACATCAAGTTGTGTGGTCAAAGTACCCAAAATGTCAGTTTTGAATTTTTCTAAGAGATTTCCAAATTCTGCCCTAGTTACATTGCTACTGTTCTGCTTAAGATCGCACCCAACAGGTTTGTTACGTGAGCTACCCCTGGAGCATCTAATACATAAGGAGATAATCTCATCATATTCTTCATGGTAAATATCTCCTTTTCCCATTATGTTAAGTAATTCAACCTATTCCTCCTTCATCGCCTTAAGTATTGTGGCTTTCAAAATTTCCTTGGACAACGTAGTATATGGGGATATTTGTAAATTGTATTGAAATCTTTCTATGTATTCTTCTAGTGTTTCATTGTCTTTTGCAGTCATGTTAAAGATTTTTTTTTTAGGTCTTGGGTTCAGAAATAGTCTTGGTATTTGGTAAGAAAGGAATTATTCATTTTGTCCCATTTGTTTATATTTCCCCCTCTTAACCCCATGAACCAGTGGAGAGCCATCCCTTTCAGGGTGGAGGGAAATAATTTTAATTTTTGGGGATTGGTGGTGTAATCATATTCTTTGCATAAGACATCATATTCAAATAAGAATGCATCAGGATATTCTATGGTTAGTCCATGAAAGGTAGGGATGTTATGCAAGGGAATGGCTTTTATAGGGGCATTGGCAGCATGATCAACAATGGGGTACTCCAATGTTGATGTCTGCCTCTGATTTTGATTTTGATTATTTTCCATTTGATCAAAGAGGTGCCAAAAATCTTTAGGAATTTCTTGATCTGGGGGGGGAGATTTTAATAGGCTTGGAAGGTGAATGTGGTGGAGTTTTTATAGCGCTTCCCTTATCTGGGATTCTAAGGAGTTCTGTTTCAATTACTTCTTCAAGAGATTTAGGTATCTCTATGTGAATTTCTCCACTAGTTTCTCCCCTGCCTTCTTGCAAATTGAAAAAGCCTTCCTCTTTTGAAAGGTCAATGTTTTGATGAATGGCAGTCTGTAGGATTTGCTCAGACCCTTCTATATTTCTATGAATCTCGTCATAGGCTACAAATGGTGAGGCTGCTGCCCGAGGGGGTATGTTAGGATTTTGGATGGGAGTGGTTTTTGATCCTATAGATGCCTGAGATTCATCTTTCTTAATTATTTCGTCTATATATGTTGTCCTCCCAAGGATCATAGGTCCTTTGGGTTATGGTCGTGACTGATTTTTATTTGTTTCTATATTTTTCTTAGGCATAAAACATGAGCACCTATCCTATGGTTTCTGTACAGATTGCTAGCGGGCGGGCTAAAGGGCAAGCATGTTTCTTACCAGTACGCAAGTTCTTACCCTTCTCTTTCAATACAAAATTCCTCATAGCAATGGAAAAAGAATGAATTAAAGAAGATAACTCTCAACACTCTCCCCAGCAACGGCACTAAAATGTTTAGTCAGATAGAGGTGAATTTTTGTGACAACTCTATTGTACCTTCATTTAATTATCAACCCGGGGTAAGTCTTTTATTTCAAGAGTGTTAGCATAGTATATGCGAGTTAAATAATATATGGGTTCTCTTTGTGAATGTTCAAAAGGAATTAATAACTTTGGAACCTTTTTGATCCTAAAGAAGATGTCTTAGATGGATCTTTTAGCCTAAAGCTGAGTAAGGCGATTTGATGTTTCTCTACTAGAATAAAACAACAGTTCTATTAAACTGAACAATGGTCTAGATAAATCAAGTAGGAATTGAAATTACAGTAATGAAATTAAGCAAAACAGTAGTCTAAATAAATTATTTTAGACATGGAATTGAATTGAATCGATGACCTAGTGATCTAAGCAGTAATGAAGCAATTATTCGGCTAGCAATATAACTAGAATGGTGACTAGCTATGTAATAATGAAACAACAACTAAACAATATGACTGGTTGTGCAATAATGAAACAACAGTATAGCTAAGAAATATGACTAGCTGTGCAATAATGAAAAAACAATAGAACTAAGCTATATAACTAGTTGCGCAATAATGAAACATCAATATAACTAAGCAATATGACTAGTTGTGCAATAATGAAACATCAATAGAACTAAGCTAGTAACAACAAATAGAAATAGAACTCAATGGGTAAAATAACTCATTCAGCTATCATTAAGTAATTTTTCAATGGAGTTCTCTGTAAGACTTAATTAAACAACATCAATCAATTGGTTAATTGCTTTATTATGCCACGCAATGCATGGAGATGCAGAATGTTGAAATCAATATTTCTACGGCCTAGAAATTAACTATCATGACAACAAACAAACCAATATTAACAAAACATTATCAGAAACAAGATTTCACTTGTCTCATTCTAAGAACGCAATTACCAATGATTCATTAAAGAAGAAGAGCTGTAATTATATCCATGGAAATATGCATTAAAACTGCACCAAGTTTATAGATATCGATTATGTAACATTTTAGAACATGGAAACGTGTGTCGAGCTCTTGGAGGTTGGGCCCAAACCTACAGAAGCCTCAACACTGAGGAAACTTCATAATATAGTTACTCAAAACTCTTTGTTACATCCAGGAATGCTACGGAATATAGTTAGACAAACTGTTCTGGATTTTCTATTATCGGATTTCCCTCTCATTATGTTCTTTTCCCCTTTAAAGGGGGTCTTCGGAATTTCAAGAATGTATCTCAATCGACAGCTCGCTATGTGTGGCTGTCATTTCAGTTCTTAGACTCAATTTTCTGTTCGCCTTCTATTGGCCGTTTAGACTTCTTTGTCCTTGCGTCCGTCGATTGGCTTTCTTTTTCTATTGGTTTAGGCATTCCTAGTTTCCTGTCGGTAAAGACAAAAAAGAGTCAATTCCTTATTATAAATCGTCCTTTCTATAATTATTCTGATTGTTCTTATTTTCATGATTTTCATTCCTTATTGTTAATATTAAGAGGGATTCTCTTGAAATTACAATATGATTTGCAGTATTTAATGGGTGAAAATCATACCTTAGTCTGTGCCCAACACCAAGTTCAAAGTGTTTTTCACAACCAAAGAAACCCTCCAACTACTGGCCCTTTAGGTATTGATCCACTTGCGTAAACCAAATTCTCACCTGAAGAAGTATGGGGGGGTGTTGGAAACAAGTTTCCAAACCTTGAGGGAGAACTATGCTCTAGATCTAACCCTTATGATCTCATCTAACTACTATTGATCTACGCAAGTGCCTTTAGCACGATTTAGACCTATCTTTAATAAAACCCTTAACACAAAAAAAAATTTACGCGATCACAAAGATCTATTTTATCCAGTTATTATCTGACATAAACCCTTAAACAAGAACAAATACAAATATTACGCAATTATATAATCAATTAAGATAGTTATGCATCAATAATGTAAACTACAACAGATATACAAGTAGATCAATACATAAACATCAATCATGCAAGTAAAAAAATACTTTTTCTAAAACTTCTCTTTATTACCATATCTTCAATGATTACAATTCAGTCTCTTGCACACATAAATGTAGATTCCTTGTACACAGCCCAGGACTCAGGTCTCCATGCACATAGCCGTAGAGCCTATCTCTACTCAGGCTCATCCCAAAAAATTGCCTAAATCACAGAAATATATCATTCATTCATCAAGTTTCAAGTTATGATGATATCATTTGACTTGACTCAACGTACATATTTATATAATTCAAATGCTCAAAAACGATGGGATAAAACTATGGTTTGAGCCCCATGTTTTACCCTTGAACCTGTTAAAAAAAGGAGCTTTGACATGCCCTAAATCCCCTTGACCTACACGCTATGCTTTAACAAAATATACAAAATTGACTCGACTTTAACCCTAGTGGACCCTAGCCCAACGACACCCTCGTGGGTGAAGAGAAAATTTCTCTATACTCTTTCACAACCTTATCCACTTGTAACTATTATGCAGAGAACCCCTATGTGGAGACCCTGGATGTGACCATGATCTTCCCTTTACTTTCAGAGCCAATTAGGAGGAAGACAAATTTCATAGTTTGGGAGATGATCTTGCTAAATTTCTGTAATGTTCCTTTTTCGGGAGTTTCTGCAATATGGTCCTCAAGGACACTGTATAAGAAAGAAGATGTGAAAATAAGCTGCAAGGGAGCTTGGATCCCCTTGTTAACTCACTAAAAACTTATCTTCCAGAAGTTGAGCCCAAAGAAATGACTCTAGCTGGGTTATCCAGATCTCCCCAAACTAGATCCCGTAAAGAATGCTCAAAGAGAGAGCTTACAACAATACATGAACACAACCATTAAACTCTGCAACTCTAAATTAAGCATAAGATGTAATATATTACAGCCATCACATAAATCAATGTATCAGCAACAATATATATAAATATCATGAGGAATAAACCCCTCATGCAATGGGAATCAATCTCCAAAGATTAACACATGAAATACGGGAGATGTAGCAACTACATAAAATGCCGGGAAGCAGTGACAGCACTGTCTCTAGGAGTGTAGTTGCTGCTATAGATGTACATACATGAAATATAACTGAAATATACAAAGAAATTCCCAAGAAAATAAGAATGGGCTCCAATACAAGATTTCTAGCCAATCTAGGAGAGATTGCTAGAAATGTCGGAAAATGTACAAATGTGACAAATACTTGTCACTGAAACTGAATCAAAATAAGAGTGAGGTTGTGGTAGATCTGAAATAATCATGCCCTCCTCTGATAATGTTTTCAAGCAAAGGGTTGATCCCTTTCACTCAAAAACACTCCTCCTGCTAAGCACAAATGGCTCTCCCAGCTACTGCCTCTGAAAATAACACAGTTTCTGCCCTTGACTACACTGTGAGAGATGGTGATTTTTTGGCCTGGTGCCAAAGATCTGAAATGATGCCCTGAATTCTCTTCTGCTACTCCTCCAAATAATAGGCAAGATCTCCATAGAATAACAAGCCAAATAATGACTCAATAAGTTCCTCTATTGCTTCTCCCAGCAACACAATGTTACTCTGTTGTAGAAATAATGCTGTAGCTACAGAGATAAGCTTGGCCAAATTTCGGAATGAGGAAATGAATTCCAAACCCTCTCCTTCCTTGAGGATGAGGTAGGTATTCCCAACCGGGAACACCCTTGGGTGAAGAACACTACAAACCCTGCTAAATAGCCCATGGATGCAAGTATTTGTAGACCCTACAAAAATAATAAGCCAATGCATAATGAAAGTGGGCTACCATCTCCTCCTTATAAAGAAAATTAACCTTCCTCACCATGGGTCCCATTCAAACTTGCTTCTAGCTCAAGCAAGTGAGGCCTCCACTAATACTGCGCTATCCAAGTAGGTTCAATGCATCTAGATAGTTTTAGTTGACTTGGTCAAAATGACTAGATCAAGCATGAACCAATCTTGTTCACACCATGTGGTGCTCAATTCAGCTGCTTTATTATTCCTCCTTTTACACAAGGAGTGTTATTTCTCCATAAAAATGGGTTCATATGTCTCCTTACCCATTTTATTCAAAAAAATGAAAATATGCAAACTATAATGTTCCTTTTAGCTTGAGGCTAAAAATTGGGAACATTATAGTCCTCCCCTCCCACATGTTGCTTGTCCTCAAGCAATTGCATAGAGAGACAAAATTCCTCCCCCTCTTCTTGTGGCCTCCTCATCAATAGACCCCACCATAGCTGGTTTCATAACAAATATAAAAAATAACTTGTAACTTAAAGGAGAGCTATACTAAAGAGAACAAAGTTCCTTCTCAAGTTAAATACTCCAGAAAACTTGGAATACAAAGATATCCATTGAGGATATAAATATTGTATTAGAAAGTGTGATGAATGAGATGAGATAGATGATTGAATGTTACAAATGAATCATGATTATATACCTACGTAGGTGCCTCTTCACAAAAGGTCATCTCTTATCAGACATGGCCTTTCAACCTAATTAGTCATGTCTTATCAGACATGGCATTTCAACCTAATTACTAATTAACTAATTAATCACTATTTACATTATTTTATTCATTACATTGCCTTCCCCTCAAAAAGCTTTGTCCTTAAAGCTTGTTGATGAAAGGCCTCGATTTCTTTTCCTGCTACGAACATCTTCTCATCTCAAAGTAATTATGCTTGTCAATACAAGTTGATATGATCCTCTAAGTGAAAAAAAAAATTGTCACACTGAGAATGGATCGAACCATCCTAAATCAATATTTTGTGGAATCTTATGATGACTATAAACTTGTGATGATTCCTTAGTATTCTTCGGAATATCAGCCTATTTATTTTCTAAATACATATATTGGTTGATTTTTCTACTCCCATGATTTGGATGTCGATAGGGAACTGTTTTGGTTTTACCTCTTTGATTTTCGTCAGGCGAGGATGTTATGGAGATGGTTGCAGAATATTCACGTAGAATTTTCCTCGTTCATCCAGCATCTAAGTTTGTTTCTTCTGCAACTTGCTTGTCATATTCTATAGTTGAGACATTTACTGGATCAATGTTCAATCTTTCTTCAACTTGAACTTCTATATTTGAAGATTTCGATGCTTCATTTTCGACAATTTGTTGCACCTTGTTTTCCAACAAATTCTTGTCTTTCTTTAGCTTCTTAATTTGTGTTAGTAATTTATCGTTGTGGTCTTTGAGGCAAGCAACTTCTTCATTCTTGTTAGTTGTGATTTCGTCAACTTCTCTTTACAAATATTGTATTGCTTTTTTACTTTCTGGAAGAACTGCTCTTGTGATATCTAATATGTCTTCTGATGTTAGTGAATTCAGCTTCACCGTGACATCTTGTAACGTTATGTTTTTGTTTTTGTAATAAAATTTCAAAAAATTATTTTTTGTATTAAGGATGAATGACCCTAGTGATTCCATCTAGAACGAACCTAGAACTATATCACTATTATTGGAAAATAAGGTTTCAATGGTGAATTGCAAGACAAAGGAATACTTCCCAATACTTAGGTGTAAATTTTCTATGTTGTATTGTTTGTAATTTGTGTTAAATGAATTTGCTTCAGTTATATTTGATTCAGGGATCACTAATTAGTTAGCACATTTGGTACTAACATAATTATTCTTTCAAGTAAAATAGATAGATATGAGAACCTCTTTTCCCGCAATTGACCCTTTGATTTCAATTAGCGCATCGACACACATAGGAAATCTTCCCTCTTTTAGTTCTGTTTTGGATGTCATTTTGTCAGATAACTTCGGGGTTTTTAAGGGTGACCCTTCCTAATATTTATAATAAAATATTATGAGTTCCCTTTAATAAACCCTTAAGCTTAATTAATTTTTCCAATATCCTTTACTATTATTCCTTCAATCTTTGGTAATGAATCTTTCACTAATATTCTCTTTTAAAAGAGGCTCAAATTCTTTTATATATGTATATATTCCATTTTTAAATAAAATCTTTAGAATATAATGATTTATCTCCTTTTCCACTTTTCAATACTTAAACCGTTAATAACCTCTTTTTCCTTTTATATACCTTTGAGATTTTTTTTCACAAAGGAAAAATTCGTAATTTTATTAATAATAACAAAATTACATGTTACATTAGCTACTAGTGTCAAATACAAGCAAGTATACCGCAAGATAAAAGTACAATGAAGAGGAATTTAGGCTTTCCTCCCTTTTTTCTTTTCAACCTTGCGCCAACCATCTTGTGTTGGCGTGGTCGATATAAGGACGAGCTGGTTCTATATCACGTGTGCTCCAACGTCCTTATCAGAGTCCGATGAGTCTGAGGTATGTAGTCTTTTGTTTCCTTCATTTTTTGGTGCTCCGGAATCCATATCTGGTTGTGTCATGGTAGTGGTAGTGGCATCAATGGGTTCCTGCATGTCCTGCTCTTGTGCACTCAAATCAGTAATTGTCTGTTTACTATCTTGTGGGTTGGTTTCTTCCTCTTCCTTTTGCTGTTCGGGCTCTTCTGATGGAAATTGCCATCCTTTGGCAACTTTACCTATTTTCTTCCTTCTCCTGTTATCTCTTGTGGCTACCGGGCAAGTGTTTTGTAGATGACCCATGTTCCTGCAGATCCGACAACGAAAAGCGGTGTTCTCATAATCTAAATGTTGTGTCCATTTCTGATGTTTGTGATTCAGCATAATGCATTCTGGTAATCCTTTGCTCAAATCTACTTCCACATAGATTCGTGTGAAAGTGTAGATGCACTCCTCCATTCTTTGTGTATCATTTTTTATATATCTACCAAGGATGTTACCAATGCCTTCAAGAACACTTTCCTGCCAGAAGTGAAGCGGGAGGTTGTGGAGCCGGACCCAAACCGGCATTCTGGTCACCTCCATGGTATTGGCATCAAATTCCGGGAACCATGGTGTGATGGAGAGTCCAGTAGAACCCCAGAACCATGGCCCCTCCTTAATAATCATATCTCTGTCCTCGACTGTTGAAAACTTGACAATGAAAAATCCTTTTGAGCATAGGTGGATGTCACAATCCATGGTCCAGTTGGAAAAAATCCATTGGAAGAGCTCCACCGGTTTGGGCCAGAAGCAGTTGAATATGCATATAATAGCTTGTGATTCTAACATGGTTCTATGTAGATCTATATCAGGAATGTCAATGTTTATTTCAGGCACACAGTTCTGTTGTTCCACAATATATGGCTTAGGGGAGTTTTTAGCCTGGGCCATAATTGTTGTAGCATCTTTATTTTTTTCCCCTTGCAAGATGTTTCTGTATGAGGGTCCTTTGGAGTGGGTAGTGTTGGACGCACTAGCACCCATGGTGTTTCCAGAAGCTCTGTTCTGTCCCAACTTTCCTCCCCTCAGTCGAAAATTAAGGCAAACAAAGGAACCAGAGTCTATGGCGTAGTCATATAGTAAGCAAGAATATACTAATGCTTTCCCCCAAAATATCAAGGACTGATAATGAGCCGGGTAACCAGTAGCAGATTGGATTTTGTTCTTCAAATATATTATGGTGTCTTTCCCCTGAATCCATATGATTATACTCTTGCCTGTGGGAAGCTTAATAAAGATTTGAAATGAGACAGGTCTTACCCGAGAATATATATCAGAGGGGAAATCGCGGCGTCGATATGCGATTTCAGAGGTAAAACCGCAGCTCCTATTTTTATTTGGTGCCGCAGGCATGTATGGAGTGTCGGCCAGCGCGAGCAGTCGGGGTATCCTGCACAGAGCGCCATAGAAATCGTGTCCTGATGGGAAAATGGGTCGCATGTCGTCCACTGGTTCAAGTAGTGACCGCCCCCCATGGATTCCTTCCAATAACACAGCAGATTCGTGGTGATTTGGGAATCCTTGTCTGTCTCATAATAGTTCAGATTTGGTACTATGTTCACACTTCCAACTAATGAAGAAGATTTCCACCGCACAAATTATTCCGTGGCCAGCAAGTGCTAGTGTTAAGTAACGAGCCGTCCTGTGGCAAAGGTAAACAAGCCCGCCGGAGCAGTGCGAGGCCCTGCCATAGAGCAGTGCCACCTCAGAAACCCCCAAACCAGAGCCATGAACCCTAATTCCGACCGTCGCTCCAACCTTAGCTCCGCTTCCCTCCATTTTTTCGGGACTCCCTTCGAGCTTTAATAATGATTCCTTAATATTTTAAGAAATACTTAATAATATTTTTCCTTCCGATTTTTTTGAAAATTACTTCCTTGATTTCTTTTATGAAATCTTCTATAATTACTAAGAAGATGTTGACTTTCATAATATATATATATATATATATATATATATATATATATATATATATATATATATATATATTTAGCAATTGATTTTTTTTAACTCTTTTTTTGTTGAAAGGTTACAACCCTTGTGAAACATGGCTATTCACATATATTCACCTATAAAATATATGTCCACTTATGTGTATTTGACTCCGTTAATGTTCTCCATGTAAAAGTAAACTTACCATTCACACAAGGATTTTTTATTCCTTTTGTTCTTTTTTTACCTTGCAAATACCATGGGCAATTACCACGGGCTTCTAAAACCACGAGCTTGTAAACCACTTAAAGAATAATGAAAATAACCTTATCTACTCTTCCTTATTTCTTTTTCCTTTTTATTTTTAAATTGTCTTGGTATGTACGTATATGTACTACTTTATATCTCTCTCTCTCTCTCTCTCTATATATATATATATATATATATTGCTTTTGCTTCTTTTTTTTCAAAAAATTCCTTTTTTTTTTCCTTCAAATTTTTAATTTTGGCCAAAGGCCTACTGGTGAAATTTCTTCAAAATTTTAATTCTAGACAAAGGCCTACTGGTGAAATTTATTCAAATTTTTAATTTTGGCCAAAGGTCTACTAGTGAAAATGGAGAAACTCCAAGACTGGTAGTGAAACGATTTGACGACAACAATGTTGACGAATTTTTGATGGCCAAAGGCCTGGACCGAGGAGCGTAGCCCTCTGTAGTGATGAGCAGCTAGAAGATCGAATTTCTCTGATACCAAATGAAGTGAAAAAAGTTCCTTCTCAAGTTAAATACTCTAGAAAACTTGGAATACAAAGATATCCATTGAGGATATAAATATTGTATTAGAAAGTGTGATGAATGATATGAGATAGATGATTGAATGTTACAAATGATTCCTGCTTATATACCTTCGGAGGTGCCTCTTCACGAAAGGTCATGTCTTATCAGATATGGCTTTTCAACCTAATTACTAATTAACTAATTAATCACTATTTACATTATTTTATTCATTACATATAATTTTTTAGTGGCTGATAGATGAAGATGAATCACCTCATTAGCATCTGCTGAAGGATCTAGGAAAATTTATCAATAATTTTGTTCCTTTGTCGCTCAAGGGATTTTTCAAACAAATATTTGATAGGATTTGTTTCTCCCTTTTATTTCTTTTCTTATACCATGGGAGGTCACTGAGGTTGATCAGGAAGTTCTTTCAATGACTCAAGAAATTTGATTCCCAACTCTTTATACCTCGACCTTGTTGGGGGCATGCACAAATAAAAAGAGAAAGAAAATATTTCTATGGTACCACGAATCTTGATTTCTGAAGGTAATGAAATGAAATGAAAATATAAAACAAAAACTCAGAGTGGCAATGAAACTGAACTTCAATTAATAAATAGAAAATTCCAACAACTATTTACATGCATAATGAAAATAAACTAGCTTGAGTGGCAGTATCTTATCTTTGAGAAGAGATGTGATGGCTACTCATCTTTTTGAAATGTGTTAAATGAGGTTCAAAGGCATTTTTATCATGAAGAAATAATCAGAAACCCTAAAAGTCCAAAACCCTAACCCTAGGAGTTGAAGCACCAAAGGCAAATGTGCCCGATGGGGGAAGTTAGAATGTAAACTTTTGAGGGTAATGACTTTGGCATATGATCTTTGTTTCATTTTCATTATAGCCGATCGGAAAGGTCTATCCAAGGAGAACAACTTTCAACTCCAAACATTTTCAATTCATTAGAGAAATTTTGAGGTAAAAAATTGGCCTTGAAGCAAAAATGTACAACCAAAATAAACTTTATAATAACCAATAGGGTTCAAGATGATGATGTCAACCATGGGGGTTGATTCACCATTTTTGGAGAAAAACATTAAAAAAAAAAAACTACTTTTTCAACTCGCATTTTCAACTTATCTCCCTACATTTTTACTCAAATTTCGAGTGGGATCACTCGTTGGATGAAAATTTAATTCCACATCCAAGGAGTACCTATGTTGCATACTTTCGATGGGATGTGCTACATGAAAAACATGATTGAAATAGCGTTTTATCATGTATTTCTCATTTTTCGTGCAACAAGGTTCATCAAACATATGCAATATGGTTACTCCTTGGATGAGGAATCAAATTTTTCATCCAATGAGTTCCCCCCATCAAAATTTGAGTAAAACCATAAGGAGATAAGTTGAAAAAATGAGCTAAAAAAATAGTTTTTAATTTTTTCCCTTTAAAATTTTATGATGTAATCTAATCTTATTTTATTATTTCCATTATTGTTTTATAATATTCCTTAGAATACCCAATTTAGACCTAAAAATTTCTCTAATGACTCGCGTCTTTCTATTTCCCCAAAAAAAAATTGTTTAGAGCCTCCAAAATGGCTATGGAAGTTCAGGACCTAAAAACCACCAAAAATAGAAAACTGTCAAAATAGGAAAATCATGCTTTGAGCCAATGGATTGAATGGATGATGGCCACCAATATCCACTTGTATCACCAAGTGTATTTAAGAGGTTTTTTTTTTGGTATGTTCTCTAACAAATTTCCTAATTCTTACCTTGTTACACTTCTCGTTTCTAACTTGGTGAGTTTGGAAAGAGTTCCCCTTTATCTCTTTCTAGATTTAACTCTTCCCTTGTAATATTTATTGTATATTTAGTTTTTTTATTAAAAAGTAAATAATAAATATCACCTACTCATATAATATTAATCACTTATGAATTCATACTCGATACCTTTTAATAAAATAGTACAAATGGTATGTGGATTTAATTCACTTTATTTGGATTTTTTTTAATTAAAAAAAAAACATTTCTAAATAGTTCTTTAAGCTTTCATTTTCCTATTGGGACATCCTAAATATATCTTCTTTGGAGTCTCTATGCTTACAATATGTTCGGTATTTCTTAAGAAATATTTTACACGTATGATTCAAATATCTATATTAAGCTCACCTAACCCTACAATCTATTTTAGAGAAGCCCTTTTAAAGTGCTGGAAACAAATAAAGTTTATGGATATTATCTATATATCGATAAGTGCAACACCCTAGACCCTAGACCCTACACCACACCACTATCCCTATACTGCATTTTTGGCAACCTCGTAGACCTAGACATGTAATAAACTTCCCTAGGTATAATCCTACCCTAATTCCCTTCCATTAATCTTCCTAGACCTTCTTAACACCCTTCCCTACTTCCCTAATTTTTCCCAACCCCATTTCCCTCTCCTAACCCCTCTATCCTACTTCATTTCTCCATTCCCTTGTTTTTTCACTACTAGGGTTTTCCCCTTGAAAAGAACATATGGAGGGAGAAAAGAGGAATTACAAAAAGGGAGTACAAATTTAAAGATATGAACCACTCAACACACTTGGTATTATGTCCTCTCCACTTTCCAAGCAGTACCAAATTCCAAGAAATCAACCTTTCTAGGTTATGGGCTGCCTAGGATTTACAGTGCACACATAAACAATTTTTCTTCAAAATGTGTTTCTGTCCAAATGCATATTAATTTGACAAAAATGAAAGAGGGTTTTTTCAATAATTAATCAACGAACAAAAAACTCCTTCAGTTTATACCCATGTGTTATGATTTGGGATAAATGTCCAAAATATAGTTGTTACAGGAGAGTTGTTTTACTTCTGGAGTACTCTTGGGAAAATGCATTTTCCTCTATGATGGACAATCAAAATGACTTTCTTAATGAGTCAAATGATAACTAAATGAAAAGATATTTCCAATGAGCTATCATGAGCTCAACTGGGATTTCGGGAAGGCCTCCAAAAGTGAACTGCAACTTCACGCTGGTGTTTTCCTAGGGTCATGCTCCTATTTTTTACCAACCTTCGGAGAATTGATTTTTCAAGGGCTATACTTGATCATTTTTAGTTCTTGAGGGGTCCATCATGTATTAGACAGGGATATATTTCCAACGAGCTACCATGCGCTCAATTTGGAGTTTGGGAAGGCCTCCAAAATTGGTATGCACTCTCACACTGCACTTTTGCAGGAGGCCACGCTGTGCTTTTTCCCAGGCACACTGCACTTTTTCCAAGAACGCTGCGCTTTTTGCAGTCTTATGTTTTCTCCATAATTTTCAAAATTTCTCAGTTGATGGATGGATTCAATGAATTTTTATTGATGTAATGGTGAAATTTAAATGTAATTATGTCATAAATAGTTACTAGGGGTATATACATCAATTAAATATGTAATTCTGGTCAAAGTGAATCAATTTCATGAATGATAGGGATGAGTTGGCTAACCTCCCTAATCACTAGTATTCCAATTGATCACTTTGGGAATTAGTTCCACAAATCAGGTATTTGACCCTTGAGAGTGGTAGAAGTTTTTTTTGGCCTATATCTTTCATTTCCTTTCTCATTTCAAGGGTTGGATGTTGTAGAATTCGATCATTGAACACTATTGTAATCATACTTTCGGCAAGAAATAACAGACTAAGTTGCAGCTATTTTGATGGGATACTTGTGGTAATGTGATTTGAAATTGTTTCTTCTTATGTTTTCAAATGTTTGAATGTATTTTGATTTCATATTCATGCCATCTCTGAATGTAATTGATTCCTAAGTCAGAAAGACATAATTCATTAGCTTATGATTTGTTTTGGAGGAATAGTTAGAGTATTATTTCATCTTCTTCTAACTGAAAAGAATTCATGTTTCCATGCTTTTTTCTGAAACCCTAGCAGTCTAAACCATTCCATCTTGATACCTTAATGTGTTAATATACTTACCTACCGGCCCCATTAGGTCCCTGCTATTCTAATCCTTGTTTTCCCTGACCTAGTTTCTTCTCTGACCTATTCACCATCCAACACCTCAAATTTATCAACCAAACACTAGTGCTAATATACATAGCCTAAAATATCATTTATCTAATCATATTTGTTGTGATCTTGTGGAGAGAGCCCTCTAGTACCTAGTAGGGCTAGCTACTTAGTGAAATATTGCTTTGTGGTTACCTTTGCTGGTCTATTCTCAGCCTCAAAGATTCGGTGGAGTGATAACACATCACAACCAAAAAAACCTTCCAACTAATGGCCCTTTTGGTAATGATTCACTTGCGCAGACCAAATTCTCACCCAAAGCATTATGGGGGGGTGCTAGAACCAGGTTTCTGCACCCTAAGGGAGAACCCTGCTCTTGATCTAACCCTCCTGATTTGATCTGATCTAACTACTATTATTCTACGCAAGTGCCTTTAGCCTGATTCAGATCTATCTTTATTAAAAACATTAACACAGAAACAGACTTACGCAATCACAAAGATCTATGTTATCCAGTTATTATCTCACAAAAACCCTTTAACAAGAATAGCTACAAATCTTCTATAATTATATAATCAATTCTGATATATACATGTCAATAATGTAAACTTCAATGAATCTACAAGAAAATCAATACATCTATACATAAACATCTATCATGCAAGTAAAATATTAATTTCTCCAAAACTTCTCTTTATTAGTATATCTTCAATTATTATAATTCAGTCTCTTGCGCACACTTTTTCCGAGTCCTTGCACACAACCTAGGACTTAGGTGTCCGTGCACATAGTTGTAGGATCCTATCTCTACTCAGTCTTATCCCAAAAAATTTCCCAAATCATAGAAATAGATCATTCATTCATCAAGTTTCAAGTTATGATGATATCATTCAACTTGACTCAACATAACTATTTATATAATTCAAATGCGCAAAAATGATGGGCTCAAATCATGGTTTGAGCCCCATATTTTATCCTTTAACACATTACAAAAGGAAGGAGCTTTAACCCACCCTAAATCCCCTTGACCTATGCTCTGCACTATAAAAAAATAGACAGAATTGACTCGACTTCGACCCTATGGGACCCTAGCTCAACAGGCCCCCAATAGAAACTCATGTCCTGTCCTTGAGTCACTCCAGTCTAGATTCCTACATCTTGGCCTTGAGCACCTATATAGCAGCCTATAGTGGGTGGATGGTCTCAATGCTATGTGCTGTGACATTATATGATTCTCCAACCAGCTTCTCTATTGTGGGTCCTTCTGCAACTAAACTGATACTCCGCTAAATCTGTTGGAGGCCTTTGAGTGCCCCATCTATGGTCTATGACAATTGGAGTGCTTCCTCAGCCCAAGAATGCATTCGGGTTTCCAACAGCTTCTCCTTTCAGTGCAACGTGTCTATCTCTGTCTTAATATGGCATCCTTCCTATAGGCGGGCTAATATTTGTGCTGGTACCACGGTCTGTGTAGCAACCCAGATTTCGTTGAACTTCTCCTCCTTAGCCCGCAAGTCTGTCCTCAACTGCTGAAATACGAGATCATATTGTATGGAAGTCAATATTCCCATGGAATCCTCAAACAAATTTCTTCATGCATTCACAACAAGAGTGATGCTTGTAGTGCTCGCTGCAATGGTAGGTACTGCTAAGCCAAGAATTTCTGAACATACCTTTTTCATAAGTGTCTCTAATTTCATGTGTTGAATCTATGCATTATCCCATGTTTTTTCAGCTATCTTTTGGCCCTAATATAATACTTTAGCCCGTCTTTGTTCTTCTGTAGTAGTGCACGATGAACAATACTCATGGTACTGTAATTCGTCTATGATCATTGAGTGCAATGAGTGCAACTGGCCACTAGGAAGTGCGGAAAAGTTGATTCCAATATTGGTGTCGTGCTATCCTATATGAGAATCTATAGCTGGAACCTGGAAGACTCAGATTTCTCTAGTTGATATGGTGATGGAGGTGCCCACTGAACTCGGAATCAGTTGTCATGCTCGCTTGAATGTCGCTCTCTTGTACTTGTAACTACTGGAGGCCCACTGAACATCATAAAAAATAGCCTTATATTATTGCTCCATTGCATTCCAAGCTTCTTTTTTGATGGATTTAACGGTGTTTCCAATTTTATCAAAATTTCCTTCTGTTAGAACCAAAGGTTTAGTTCTGGTCTTCTTGGTGACCTTCCTCTTTTTGTGGCTAGGGCTCCCTCTTAGTGTCGTGACGGGTTTCTGTTTGTGTTGATAGTGCATCAGAACTATCTCCATCAAGATATTTGAATTATATGTCACTAGGGACATCCAAAGTGTCCTTCAGCTGCTGCGATGTATTTTTTGTCATTGTAGGCTCCTGGGTATCTTTTTGCATACCCTTATTTGTATCTTTCTTGGTAATTTTATTCGACGTAGAGGGCTTAGGATGAGCAACAGATGTGGCATCGGTATCTATTGCTACAATTAGCCAATAGGGGTGCTAATTGGCCATCTCTTGGATGAGATCATCTTCAGTGGCAAGGTGGGGCAACTCATACAACACTTTTTACATATCAGCCTTTCAGCGGATGTGCACGTTATGAAACGATGCTTTAAATTACGTGAGGTGCTTGTATTGTTCATACATCATCGGTGAAAGTATTCTGTCACTCTAGCTGGATTCTTTGTTGCCCAAAGAGATGTGTAGCACACGGCTTTGCATAAACCAGGTTTGATATCGGGAATTTGGGACTATGATGGTGGCTTCTAGCCCACTAGCGTGATGAGCAATAAAAACCACACATAGTGGAATAACTTTCCTTCCTCCTATTCCACCCAGACATTTTATAAGAATTTTGGGCATAGGTACTTGGCCCAATTGTACTACACCCTCTTGACACAATGTGCAGCCAATGTAATGACTGGTTCCGAAACTTCAGCGACATGACACTTCCACATCAATTTAAATTCCAAGATCTGTGTGGAAAATCGTACCATTGGGTCATTGATTGTACTACAAACCCTCTTAAGTTGTGGATCACCCCGTACTTCTTCTTCATGTTTTCGATGACTTTTGTTTCCATGCCCTTTCCTCTGAAGGCTTCATCTGGGTTTGCTCCTTGGTATGGCAACCCTGTGATGCGGTGGATCAACATATCATCAATGGGAATCCTCATTCCCAGCCAAAGGTAATTGTCATGTACCATCATTAGAAATTGGCGCATGTAAACATTGTTGATGGTGTTGCGCCCAAAGTGGGGAACATGCAACAGGATGAGGAAATTGGCCTTCTACAACCCCAAGGCCCACTGCTTTGGCTCTACCTTTATAACTTCAGTTTCATAGGGTACTTTCTCTAAGTAGTGAGACAACACAAGTTTTGTGAACTTTGCACAATTTTCCAAATCTCGATCTTCTAACTTCAGAAAGGGGAACTGTCCCAGTAGGTCACGCTCGATCGACACATTCTTTGGTAATAGTGGTGTATCAATGCATGCTTTAACCTTGTCAGTATCTCTAAGAACATTGACCGACGACTTCCTAGCTGTCAGATACATAGGTAACCGTGAAATTCGTTCAAATTATTTGGAAAATCCTTCCTCTGGTGTAGTTACTTCTGGTTCTTCCTCCATTGGTTTCTTTTTTTCTCAGCATGAGGAATCCGTTTGGACTTCGGGGTCTTGCATGAAGATTTTATGGTATCCAAAATTTTGACTTTCTTCTGCTGCGGTACACCACTAGCAACAGCTTCTTGCGGCTTAGTAGAAGTAGGATTAGTGGGATTCATGGCTTCTAGGATCAAATGGCCTAATCCTTGCTAGTGTAATGTCTCTTAAAATGGTTCCCAATATGTAGACATATAAAATAGAAAATGCAGTAGGATTAGGGGGAATACGTCAAGCAGAAAAATAAGAAAGAAAAGGGGACTTAGAAAAACCTCCCTACCATATTTATAGTGATAGCGCTGCCTAAATGAACTTATGTCCATTGATGTAGTTCCATTAATTCTCAAAAGACCACAAATATGGTGTAATATTTCCATTAAATGTAGGTTTCCCACTCCTTTTAATAGTAATAAAGTTGTCTTATCCAGTTTTACTGTTCCAACGAATAGCTTTTGGCCTGTCTGCAATTGCAATATCCTTCTGCTGCAGCCCCTATGCTGGCTTCGCAGATACCTATGCGTACTCAAAATCCATCGCTCAAAAGTTTGACAAGAATTTTTGTACCCTCTGACAATCTTCTTTAAAACCCCGCGCCCTCTCGTAACTGTCCAGAGTGCTAAGACATTATTCTGGCCATATAGTCATTTAGTGCACATAGGGATGGGGTCATCCATGTAAGTTTTTAGGAGAATTCCATTAAAATATCTAGGAATTAATTCACCATTTAATGTAGCCAAAAAAACCGATCCTCCTCTGATTTCCTTGATAATATAGGGTCTGAGCTAGTGCATTTTGAACTTACCTAGAAAGTGTGAAAACTTACTGTCATAGAGTAACACCAAGTCCTCTTTTTTGAAAATATTTTGTCTAATGTGTCAATCATGCCAAGCCTTTTCACGTGCCTTCTGCACCTCTTGGTGAAACCCCGTAATGAATATATCTTCTTTGAGCGCAATAAGCTACGAGAAACACTCCTCCATAATGTCTAGGTCAGCCATGTTGGTAACCACTATGATGTGTAGACTAGGGACAATGTATTCCATTGGCATCATGGCCTCTCGCCCATAGACCATCATAAAAGGTGTTTGTCCCATCATCTTCTTGCATGTAATCTTGTATGCTCATAAAACAATATGTAATCTTAGTGAGCTCATTTTCTAGTATCTTTTTAAATTCTTCTACTGCTCCATTCACCTAAGGATGATAGGGTGTGCTCTTTTGATGATGCATTCTAAATTCTTTGGTCAGTGCCTGAATGGTCTCATTTACAAAATTGTGCCTTGATCACTCATCAAGATTTTTGGGCACCCAAACATTGTTAGAATATTCTCAAAAATGAAGGGTGCAGTCATTTCTACGTTGCAATATTTCATAGGTTGAGCCTCCGCCCACATAGTCAAATAGTCCGTAGCTATGATGATATATCGCGCTCCAGTCTTCTTCCATGGAGGATTAATTGGTCCGAAATAATCAATTTTTGACTTGTCAAATTCTTGCAAAGTGACCTATGGTTGTAGTGGCATATCATCTCTACGCGAGGGTCTTCCCGTCATTTGACATACATCACAAGCATGATATTCTTCCTTAGAATTATTATGCAGTATAGGCCACCACATCCAAGCCCTTAAAACCTTCTGCGTGATCATTTTTCTAGCATAATGACCACCTGTAATGCCTCCATGTGCTTCCAC
The DNA here is from genome assembly GCA_034641835.2 of Pinus albicaulis. Lineage (NCBI taxonomy): Eukaryota > Viridiplantae > Streptophyta > Pinopsida > Pinales > Pinaceae > Pinus > Pinus albicaulis. The sequence goes on from CM076570.1 coordinate 548,749,423, forward strand.
CAATATACTAAGTCCTTTGAACTCAGGGACATATCGCCTCAAGACTTCATCAACTCCCATCCTATAAAATTGACCTGCGATCAAGGTGATGTATACAATGCAGGCAACCAATTCTTTCTTTTTCTTAAGCATATATTTCACAGGTTTAGTTCCATTGGTCACATAATGGATGATATTTGCAAAGTGATCATCAACTATCTTAATAGTGAACAACTATGTGTCCAGTAATCCCTCCTCCAAATTAGTTGGCTCTTCACTGCTTTCAATGCGCGATAGGTGATCAGGTACTACATTCAACCTTCCAGGATTTACAATCACCTCAAAATTATATTCCTGTAATAAAAGGAGCCACCTACAGATCTTCCCCACCAACAGAAGCTTATTCACCAGGTATTTCAAAGCAGAATGATCTATGAACATCTTGAAATGACCTCCAAGAAGACAATGACAGAACTTCTATAGCACATACACCATGGATAGCCTTTCTTGCTCTGTAGCTGAATAATTGTGCTCATCATTTTACAACTTCTGAGTTGCAAATGCAATCGGATGATCGATATTTTCAACACCTGGTTGCGATAACACAACTTCTAGTGCAATACTTGAAGCGTCAACATGTAAATGGAATTCCTTTTTCAATTCCGGAAATACCATGATTGGCACACTTGCCATCTTATCCTTGAGCATGTCCAAACTCTTCTAACAGTCCTCATCCCAACAAAAATAGGTGTCCTTCTTCAGCAGCTTTTCCATTGGCGTAGTGATATTCGCATAAGCTTGAATAAAATTCTGATAATATCCATATGTCCTAACATCGAGTGCATTTGATTCACATTCGTTGGGGCATATAGATTGATGATGAAAACAATATTGGTTGGATCAACCATAATTCCATGTTAATAGATAATATTTCCAAAAAAATACCAAAGCGGACATAGAATATACACTTCTTAAAGTTCATATAAATCAAGTACTATTGACAAGTGTCTAGCATCAACTGCAGGTTGGAAACATGTTTCTTCAAGAGCCAAAAAACAGTCTAATAATCAAAGTAAACCTCTAATAATTTGTGGATATAGTCTTTGAAAGCAGCAAATACTACACGCAAAAATATGGATGGCGCATTCTTTAATCCGAATGGAATCACAATATATTGAAATGAACCCCATTCTGTCATAAAGGTAGCTTAGATATTTAGGCGCGACCCTTATCTGATGATATCCTGAAATTAAATCAATAAATGAATAGGTCTCTTGCCCTCCTACATTTTCCAACACCTCATCTAATAATGGGGTCGAAAAATGATCATCCACACAAGCATCATTCAATTTCTACAAGTCAACACAGATCCTTATTTCACCTTTTCTTTTCTTTTCTTGGACTACCATGGGACTCACTCAATCTAATTCTTCTACTGGTTTAATAATTCATGTAGCAACCATCTTTTCTAGTCCTTCCTTAAAAATTTTCTTATACTTTGGGTTCAATCTATAAGGGCACTACTTGATAGGCCTAACATCTGGTTTCAAAGTAATTTTCATCACACCAAGATCTACAATAATCCCTTTTAACTCAGAAAATTTAGTAGGGAAAAACTCTTGATACTTGGTGAGAAGTTTTGCAATCTTACCCACTATATATTTAACCCAATAATCTCCTATCTTGGAAAACTTAGGCTGCTCTTTTGTCCCAATATTAACTTGCCTAATTTTAACAGGTTCAGTAACATATGGAAATGCAATCTTAGGTCTAGAAACTACACATTTACCCTAAGACTTAGTAATGTTAATATTTCTTGGATCCTCCTCATTGTCTTCAGCATTCACATTTCGGCATTCAAATCTAGCCTCTAATTGTGCATTCCATTCTAGTGAGGCCCATAGCCCCGATTCTTCTGGCATATCAAATACAGCATCTTGAATCTCCTGTAATGCCTCATCAACGCTCTGGAACCCACTTTCAAATTTTAAATTCAAAATGAAGCTTTCTTTCAGTGCAGTCCATTCAATAGTATCATGTTGTAGCTTAGTCTCCAAGTACCAATTCATGGGTACCCTATTTAATGTATAGATGAATATATGAACCCATTTTGGTTGCAGTTATTCTCCCCAAACTACAGTCCAATTAGCTAAGTGAATGCAGGAATCCTCTACACCTGAGTATGTTTCTTTCATTCAAGTTATGGGGCTACCAAATCACAACCCTAACATCCAATATTAGTCCTTCCAAGTAGCAATATTCTCTTTATGAGTTCCCCACCAGTGCGCTAGGGTTGAGCGCAGAGTTAAATCAAGTGCGTGAAATTGTTGTTCCTCCTGAAGAACATTTTCCATTGCATCTAAAAATAAACTAACATCTCCTATACCATCATAATAGTGAAGTTCAGGTACCTCAGAAGATATACAGTGTAGAGATCTAGTAACCCAATTACATCGCAGTGTGTATACTTCATGTAAGTAGTTCTACTAGTTTTCTGATTCTTCATCTAAGTCTGACAAGCATGAACTATCCTTCTACCAACTAAGTTGGCCAACTGTTGTTGGATTGATCCAGTCCTCGTCCCTTGCAGTCAATTTGTACACATTATCCACATCATCTTCAACATAGTCATCGTGCATCAACTCTATGTATCTTTCTCCTTCTGCTAGACCGAGAGGGACCACAACCATTGTCCCATTTCTTCGCAAATACCATGCATCTGTGATTGAGGTTAATAATAGCATTCATATCAAAAGGCTAGTCTAAGCCTAGCAGCACAAGATACAGGTTGGCATCATCAATAATATTGATGATTTCAGAGTAAGCAAACACCTTGACTCCTTCAATGTCAACTATTACCCTAGGGATTCTTCCCATTGGGATAATATTTTGCTGGTTAGCCATGCGTATTTGAACAATGTACCATTCGATCTTAGGTTCTCCCATTCTTTTCCATGTTTACTTATGTAGTAAATTTGCATGAGATCCCATATCCATAATGACTTAGTCCAACTCAAAGTTCCTATTTGAGTAGTCAAGCACATTTCCTGTCTAGTCCTTCTCTTGCTTTTATATTTTTTTTTGATAGCCCTCTATTCCCTTTGAGGTTGTCACTTCAGGGGTTGTTCTTTCTCAACACATTTTTCAACTAGTGTTTGCAAATTTTCAACTGCCTTATTATTGTAGAAGCTTAATACAAGATGTTGGGGCCCTTGTTTTGAAAAACCTTGTTTTGAATGTTTTGATTTTGGGGTTGCGGAACGAGGACACATGGTAGCCGCAACCAAGTCGCAACCACATCAAACGGCGGAGCTACCAAGGTTACGACGGAACAGGCACATAGCGGAGGAAACTAGATGCATAAGTGCAGATAAGGAGAAGATACAACAGAAAGAACACAAGCGGAACACACAGATAATCAGAGAAAAGCTAGAAGCAGCTGAAGAAGGACATAAGAAGAACTAAAAGTCGCGACAGCGGGTGAATAAATAACAGTCACCCGGATGAAACAGGATGGTTACCCAGCAGAAGAAAGAAGAGAGCGACTAAAGGAGAGAAAACATATGCTGCAGCAGGAATCTAGAGCATGGATGAGGTCTCTGTAGTTCCTAGGGTCTATAGATGTAGAATCTCTGTTCTGCAAGGCATATGTATCAGATCTTTAAGTCCATTATAAAGCTATGTAACTGGGATTTGGCCAAGAGCCTAATACAATTGCAGGTTGATGTATATTTGTGTGGTTCACATGCATGTGTGTTGGTTGAGATGCTTTAAAATTTTCATTTGCTTAATATCTATATGTTCTCTTAATGATGTTGCATGTGTGATTCTATCTATGTAATCTAACCACTGATGAGAATGAGTTGCGGATCTGTTCCTTGCCACTGGTCTATTCCCCTTCTGCATGAGGTCACGGCACGCCTCGGGTGAGACTCTCTACTCTCCAGAGTAGGGTTATAATGCCGGCGTGATCCTAGACTACAGCGGATTCTTTTGTTGGCCACAATCCCTGAACCTGGGTCTTGCCCGCGAGACCTGATCACTCGCCAACAAATGGTTCCGTTGCCGGGACCCGCATGATATGATGGGATCTAGACCATGGTATCGCGGATCTTCGAAGGGGAGATACATCGATGGTGGGATAATCATTTAGACCATTTCATTGCTCAGCAAGCGGAGTTGATTAAGAAAGGGGAGGCAGCGGTCAAGGAACTCATCCTCTTCTCAGATTTAGCTGGTGATACGTACGAAGTTTTCTGGGGAAAGTTCCCTACTGAACTTTACAATTGGTTGCAGAGGTTAAAGACGAAGGTGCCTAGAGATGGCTCGTGGAATATAAACTGCAGGTGGGCGCATGGAGATCTGGTGGCTCTGCATCGGCTGAACACCGAGTTGACCCGCGCGGTGGATTTTTGGGTAAAGACCACGGTGGAAGGATACATTGTGGAGTTTGCTGCTGAATGCTATCAGTCCTTCTCGAAGGCTGAGGCTACCTTCCGATCTAGGCTCAGAGGGAAGCTGCTTAAGGAGATTTCGCTGTGGATTAAAGCTCTGATGGTGGATGAAGGGTTGATAGAATTCCGCAAGACAAGTATGGAAGCGTAAACCACCAGTGCTGGGGGAAGGGTTGAAGGGATCGATGCTACGTAGAGTGTGACGTGGGGAGTGGGGAATGGATGTTGAGGCCGCAAGGATGCTGAGAGAGCGACGTGCACATCGGCGGGCACAGATTGCAGATAGGTGGCGAAGAAGGGTGATGCGAGATTTGAAGAGACGAGAGATCGAGAGGAAGAATCAGAAGGAGGCACCTCAAAGGGTAGGAGTTATGGATGTGGATACCCAGGGACGAGAAGGGACCGCTATGGGAATAGGATGGGTGCATGGGAGCCCAGCTAAGTGAGCACGCGAGACGGTGACTGACGAAGATGATGAAGGTGTGTAGCCCGAGGAAAGTTCCGATGGTGAATGGTACGTTGTGATGCAGCAGTTGTTCCAAGAGCGGACGACATTCAGTTCTACAACCTGCCATACTCCTCCCAATCTACATGGCCAGGATCCCTACCTTCCCCTGGTACTTTATCAACCTTTGAGTAATATTTTCATTAAATTTCAATCATTGAGTCAATTGCACAGTAGTTTAGTGTTGACGGCGACACCCGTTAGTAGCAGCTGCACTAGTAGTATTACGTTCCTGAGTGGAACAGTCACGAAACTAGGACCCGAAGAGTTTATCCTGGTCAACCCGTCGCAAGTGAACATGGTTGGGTCTTTTACCTGGTATCCTGAGTTCTTGGGCCGGGGTAATGATGATGTAGAGCAACACTGGTATCTGTGCGAAGCCATTTGGAGGGCTCGGCAGACGCCGAACGCAGGGAAACTAATAGAGTTCCAAACCACGCTCAGAGAGAGGGCTCTGCGATGGTTCATCAAGTGGTTCGAGGCCCACCCGAATCCCATCATCGCGGATGTGAAGCGAGATTTTTTCCGAGAATTTAAGCTTCCCCAGACGGACCAACAGGATCTGTTCGAGCTCTGGTAAATTAAACAGAAGGAAGGAAAAACCGCATGGGAGCTAATGTGGCAATTCAAGGACGTGATCGGGAAACTCAGTTACCCAATCGATCCAAACCATCAGAGGGACTGGTTCATCAAGGCTCTGCTTCCCTTGACGCGAACCCCCCTCACCCAACAGAAGATCGACAATCTGCAAGACGCTTTGGAACATGCCATGAAGATCGAGGCCATGGCAGGCTACCCCCAGGAATATTGAGGAGGGCCGGCCCCACAAGATCCCTCCTTGGTGGGATTGCAGCATCAGATAGCTAGCCTGACCGAAAAGCTCAAGGAGATACAACCGGTCAGACCAGCCAGGCCGAACGTTTGGTGCACTCACTGCCTGGTTGAAGGCCATGTCGCAACTGAGTGTCCGCAATTGCGTGGCTCGGGGGTGGGACCCTCGTTCATGGCAATTCAAGTGGGTTCACTCGCGGGGGGTGGCGCAACACTGAATCTGCAGGGAGTATACCAGACGCAACAACCGTATGCGGGGTTCCCCTCCCAGCTCAACCCAGCCACCATGGAGTATTGTGAGATTTGCCGGACGGTGGGACATCCACCTCGGATGTGCCCGATCCTACAGAAGTATTCCAACGTGCCAAAAAACGTATATTGTGAGTTTTGCGCTTCCACAACTCACAACACGGAGCAATGTCGGGCTCTCAATGCACTCGCGGACCAGTTGGATCGACCCTCCTATAGGGTGAATGAGGCTCCTAGAGGAAGAGGGGGCAGGGCGCGCGGGGGCCGCGCTGGGGGCCGTGGGCTGGTGAAATGCTATAACTGTGACCAAGAGGGCCATGTGGCTCACGAATGTCCCCTCCCTCACTATCTGTGGTGTTCCCAGTGCCGAGTAAACACCCATGCGACAGAAGACTACCTCGAGCTCATCAAAAAGTGGGAAGAGCGTGCATGACAGAGGGGCACGAACTTGGTAAACGCCAAGCCGCGGGTGGCCACAACTCCGGCCATGTAGAACGTCACTATTGTGATGAGGGGCAGTAAGAAAATGGGGGAGGACGCTCGCGGAAAGGAGCTGGCACCAGTTTTCAGGCCAGCCTCCCTGCACCGGGTAATCAGACCAGAGGCACAGAAGAAGTATTTTCAGGAGGCGGTTGAGGCATTTTCTCAGCTACGTGAAGCGGAAAGCCTGGAGGCACCTCTGCCTATAGATCCTGGGCCACAGCACACCTAAAGAACCCTGATGGAAGAATGGCTCCAACTATTCCTCAAGATTGTTGACAGTACTGCTCTGCGGCAGCAACTCAAGTGTACTTTGGAAGGGGCACTGCAGGGGAGGACAGGATTGGGGGAACTGGTGGACCCAGCCCCCCAATCGGTGCAGCGCATCAAGAAAAATAAGCGATGAACGGGTAAAGAGTTTCAGCTCAATACGCAGGTTGGGGGATTCCAAATCAGCGACACCATCCTTGATTTAGGGTCTGACGTCAACATCCTACCACGCAATACATGGGAGGCTCCTGGAAAGCCACGGCTGGCCTACTCACCCATCCAACTCAGGATGGAAAAACAGTACTGCATTCTGCCAATTGGCCGACTCGAAGGTGTCGAGGTCGACATTGCGGGGTTAATGACTTACACTGATTTTGAGGTCATTGATATTATGGGAGACAAGGATCCTTATCCCGCCCTGTTAGGCATTGATTGGGCTTTTGAGAATTATGCTATCATCGACCTCAAAAAGGAGCTGATGATCTTTGAAGATGGGGAGGTCTGGGTCACTCAGCCTCTCGACCCATATCAAGGCCCGAGGTATACCGAAATGGTGGATAACCGGGAGGATGCTCAGATGATGGACCACCTCTACAAGATGACTGCAGGGAAGCGGGAAGACTATATTAACCCGACCGCGACTGGCTCTGTCAGTTGGCGGAGTGTCCAGAGCTCAGAGCTGGGATCCAAACTCACGTGGGAAGACTGGCAGCAGGGGTGGTACGAGACCAGCATGCGGAGATGTGCTCATGTTGGTCGCGTCAGTTGGATTGGTGCTGAGTTCAAAGAATACCCCACCCTGTCAAACATGCAAGTTGTCAATACCTTTATTGCTAAGGTTGAGGACATGGTGCCAGAAGGGAGAAGACTACCCCTTTTGGACGTTGTGCTATAGTCTACAGCAGCCAAATGGTGGAAAAATCACCGCAATACCTTGTCGTGGTGGAGTAGTGTGGCGGACACATTGCGGGCACGGTTCAAAGAAGATGAAGGCCCTCGAAGCAGGCAGCGGTACTCTGGGACTTCCAATCCGCAGGACCACTTGCGGACCTGTGAGGAGCAGTGGCAAAGTATAGGATACCCGGAAGAGTTGTGGGCTCATCGATTTTTCCACTCTTTAGACACCATTCCCCACGCATGGTACTTGGAGGAGGAACAGAAACGAGGGACTAGTTCTTGGACGAAAGTCACAAGAAAATTTGTACGGTGCTTCTCTTTCACGGGAGACACCGACTTGGAATCTCAGGAATTGCACGCTATCAGGGCGGTACTATTTTTCCGCGATCTGCAGACCGACGGCTGCACGCTGCCCACCTGTCTTGAGGCCGTGTGAGAGTTGGTCTGCCACAGGATTGACGACGATCTGGAGGACGATGGTCTGGAAGACCTGAGGCACCTATATTTCAAAGAGAAGGAAGGCGAGCGAAATGTTAACGAAGAGCCGGCCACCGAAGGAGTCCATTTACAACCACTGAAGACAAAGAAGCTAAACATTAGTATGGAGGAGAAGCCTAAGTTGGCTACAGTGGGTGATTACTGGGACAAAGAGACGACCAAAGATATTTTTAGCCTCCTCTAGGAATATGAGGATTTGTTCCCCTCGTTGGTAGCAGATCTGAAGGGCATCAAAGGCGACCTTGGCGAAATGCTTATCGTGCTGAAATTGGGTGCTAGGCCTGTGAAGCACCGGCCCTACCGGTTGAACCCGCGAGTTAAATAGAAGGTTAAGATGGAGATCGATAAGATGTTGGCCGCGGGCCTAATATTTCCTGTAGAGGAAGCAGAGTGGGTGAACCCTATCGTCATCCAGAATAAGAAGGACAAGGCAGAGATACAGGTTTGTGTCGATTATCGCAGTCTAAACAATGCCTACATTCATGATCCGTTTCCCACCCCTTTCAGCGATGAAGTGTTGGACCATGTTGCGGGGAATGAAGCCTACTCTTTCACTGATGGCTTTTCGGGCTACCATCAGGTGCGTATCACGGAAGAAGATAAGTCAAATACAACCTTCACCATCGAATGGGGGTCGTTCGCATACCACGTCATGCCGTTTGGCTTGAAGAATGCTCCGGCCGTGTTTTCCCGGATTGTCATCGCCGCCTTCTGGGAGTACCTTCACAAGTTCCTAGAAGTATACATGGACGACTAGACTGTCTACAGTTTATTGAAGAAACACGCTACCCTGTTGCGGGTCATGTTTGATCGGTGCCGCCAGTTGCATATTTCATTGAATTTAAAGAAATGTATTTTTGATGTTCCGTTCGGCACGTTGTTGGGACATGTGGTATGCAAGCAAGGGGTCTGCGTCGACCCCGCCAAGGTTGCGGTGATCGTACACATGGAAGCCCCTGAGACGGTGAAACAGTTGCAGGCATTTCTCGGACACACAGGATACTACAGGAGGTTTATCCGCAACTATGCCAAGATCACTGCTCCATTAGAACAACTTCTGAAGAGGTCCACAGTCTTTCAGTGGACGGAGGAGTGTCAGGTAGCCCTAGACACCCTGAAGGAAAAGCTGGCGTTGGCACCTATTCTAGTTCATCCCGATTGGGATAAGCAGTTCCATGTGCATATTGATGCTTCCAGTATTGCACTTGGGGTTGTCTTGGCACAACCCGGTGATACAATAGTTGACCACCCGGTATACTTCGCCAGCCGCAAATTGTCCAATGCAGAGAAGAATTACACCACGACCGAAAGGGAGGCGCTGGCGATGGTGTACTCTCTTCAGAAGTTCCGCCACTATATTCTAGGGGGCAAGTTCAAGTTCTTCATGGACCACTCTACCTTGAAGTACCTAGTTAATAAGCTTGTTCTGGAAGGACGGATTTGCCGTTGGCTTCTGCTATTTCAAGAATTCACGTTCGAGGTAATCCTCAAGCCCGAGAAGTTGAATGTTGGGCCCGATCACCTATCCAGGTTGGAGACGGGGGAGAATTACGGCTCCCTTGATGATCAGCTACCAGACGCTGACCTCTTCCGAGTCAAAGCTGTACTAGATTACTTGGCCAACATTTTCACCTATCTGACCATGGGGCAATGCCCTTAGGATTACACCCCACTGCAGGATCGGCATTTGGTCATCCGTGCCACCGACTACCAATTGATCGCAAGGCAGCTATACAAACTGGGCCTCAATGAGGTTTTGCGCAGATGCGTCCTTGACCACGAACGGGAAGCGGTAATGTGGGAATGTCACAGCGGTGTTGCGGGAGGGCATGTGGGTGTGAAACCCATCGCAAGAAAGGTGCTCCAAGCTGGCCTGTGGTGGCTGACAGTACATATGGATTGTAAGGCCTATGTGAAGCGGTGCGACATCTACCAATGGACGGGCAGGCCCTCTCACCGGGATGAGCTTTCGCTACACCCAGTGCATGTGTTGCGGCCGTTTGAGAATTGGGTTGTCGATTTTATAGGACCTATAGCCCCCGTAGCCAGACACTCCAAGGCCTGGTACATCATTACCACCATGGATTACCTCACCAGGTGGGCTGAGGCAGCCGTGGTACATGACTGCACAGCGGATACCGTCGCTCGGTTCATTTTTGAGCACATCATTTGCCAGTTTGGCTACCCACGAAGTTTAACCAGTGATCATGGTACGCACTTCATTAATGACATGGTCAAGACACTGCTGGACACCTTCATGATTCAGCATCACAAGAGTAGCCCGTATCACCCGCAGGCTAATGGTACGGTGGAAGCCTTCAATAATATTCTTGAGAAAGGCTTGACTAAGATTTGCAATGCCCAGCATGATGATTGGGACGAGCACCTATCAGCGGCATTATGGGCCTATCGGACTACGGTGAAGCACTTGACCAATCAAACGCCGTTCCAGCTCGTGTATGGCCAGGAGGCTGTGATCCCCGCCAAGTTTATTGTACCAAGCCTGTTGTTCACCATGTCTCTCTAGTTTTCGAAAGAGGCCTCCCTCCAGGAGCGCCTCCATGAATTACAGGAACTGGATGAGGCCTGCCTCCTGGCCGAATTCCACCAGAAGATTCAGAAGGACCGGAAAAATGCGTGGCACGACCGTCACATTAAGAACAAAACCTTCCAAGTTGGCGGAAAAGTTCTTTTATACGACAACAGGTTCCAGAAGTTCCTAGGAAAGCTACAGATTCATTGGTTGGGACCCTACTTCGTTATCAAGATTCACGATTCTAGAGCCGTTCGGTTGGCACAGCTGGATGGTATGGTTCTACCTGGGTGGGTGAATGGCGCACGCCTAAAACCCTACCAGGAGTAAGTACCTTTCATTTCTCATCAATAACTCTCGCACCCGAGAGCACCCGTAGCATAGCATAGTTGAATAACTCTCCCGCAACCGGGTTGAGCGTAGGAGGTATTCTCTGTTCATAGGTAGTGTGTCAATAACCGCTTAGCTGCGAGGTCCACACCACAACCGACTATGGTCGGGGCGGCACCGGTCCAACATGTCATCCCTATAGGATCCATACCAGTCTTCACGTCAGTCCAACTCAGTCCACCCACGTACTTGTGTCAGTCCGTAGGATCACCTAGATCTACAACATTAATTACCATACTTGGCAGCAACCACGCCGTCATCATTTGGCCATCACCCTCAGTAACCTTAGCCGTCGCGTCTGCCCATTTCCTCATGCCACCATCAGCAACTGTCACAGCACTCATTGGCATGCAATTGATCACACGATTATCGCAGAAAGAATTCCAGCAGGAATTAATTCGTTAGGGGGTCTCATCAACTCCACTCGTGCTAGGTGCTAACATAACTTGCATGGACACCAAAAGCACGAGAAGGCCGGACCCGTTTGAATTAGCAAGTGTAGCTACACCAGAGCCGTTGAATTCTCAGAACGCATTGCACTAGGAAAGGCACCCAAGGAAAATTTTACAGGTCTATCAGCGCCGGGCCAAAATGCCAAAGGCCATTCCAGCCATCGTTGAACCAGAGCTTGACACTCGGATTCATAAGACCGAGTCCCTGGTGGGAAAGTATGATAATGCAGCCTTGATTGATGCCAACCTCTCAAATGCTACCAAATTTCTGTCTCTCTAGCGACAGACATACATGGAGCACTACTGCACTACAGCCGGAAACCCCGCCAACCACCTGTTGCCCGAGTTCAGGGGCCTTCAGACCTCGTCCCTGATGAATTTGAGAAATCTTCCGGTCTTTGGCACCACCAGACCAGTTCTGCAGTGTACACGCTTCCACCTCAGCTGAATTCAGAATGGGTCCCTGTGGCTGACCCAGGAAATTCCCATTCACGCCGAAGATATTCATCGCCTCACAGGGCTTTCGCAGATGGGCGCAGACGTCTCAACGGCCTGTCAGACCTCCTCCAAGCGCGCACGGAATTCAGGCGATGCGGACCTCTATACCAAATATGGCACTCGCAGGGGGGGAAAAGGAGCCAAGATCGACCTCATTAACAAGCCCGAGATTCAATTCGCCTGTTACCTCATTTCCAGCAAGACAATGAGGCATTACACCAAGGGAAAATGCACTCTTGATACTATTTCTATTGTTGAACATTGTGTCCAAGGCACCAGACTAAACTGGTGTTCTTTCTTGTTAAAGGAGTTGTTCGATGCGTGCGAGGAGAATTATAAGCATGCAACTACTTTTATTTATGGCTATTTGATTATTGCTTTAGCCATGTGGAAATGGCACACTCCACACATTCGATTCCCAGTAAAGATCCTCGAGGGCCAGCCCCTCGTGATGAAATTCACTCCATGGAAGGTCTCAAATGACACTAGTATGAAACTGGTGAATGCAGATGTGTTTCGGTCATGGTACCGGCTAATGACGGATGTGGTGGCATGTCAGCAACGGGTGCCCAAGAACCTGTTGGACGACTATAGCGAGCAAGTATGGTTCAGGGTAAGTCACAAGCATACTTACCTCCGACTCACTTGCATTCCAGCAGATACCTTCCGAATGACGCCACTGAAATTTTAGTTGGACGATGCTACCTTCCATTGTGAAGTCTGCTCATGGCCGGTGGTCACGAAGCACATGCGGGACGGGCTCCCCAGATACAATTTTGACAGGATGGCATCGGTACAATAGCCTGCTGAGACGGTGGTGGCAGCACCATCCCAGGAACTCCCCGAACCACTCATCCCCGTCGTCCGCCACTTCAACAACCAGGTACGAAATTTCAATGTGGCGGCCCAGGTTATTTCTAGCGGTGCTACCCCATTTCCTTTATTTTCTGAATTTCAGCTCACTCGCTCCACTTCGCACCCCCATACCACTCCGCTCACCTCCCCCATCCCCACTATCATGTTTACCTCCGCTGATCCACTCACGACCCCAATGGGCGAGACGAGCAGGCCTAGAGATCCACCCGAGGCCCCTCAAGCTAAGAGGGCCCGCACCACCGAGGCAAATCCGGTGGTGGACCTCACTGCTGATGATCCACCACTACCCCCTAGCACAGGGGTGCTGATTACCGAAGAACCCCTCATCGACCCATCAGAATTCATCAATATGCGCTTTCCACACACCCCCACCACACTCTCCACTACTCCATCCACCATTCCTCCGCCTCCCACTTCATCCGCCCCATCTAATTCCTCGGCTACGGTATCTGACCCCATTATCCGGGAACTCATGGGTGGGGACCGCGGGGCTGAGGTTGAATTTGGTGCCCCCACAATCATACCACCAATCAACCCGACGGATGAACCCCACCCTCCTTTCACTCATATATTCCAACAGCAGCTGCACATCGGGTCTGATTCTACCGAGGTTCCGCCTTAGGCCACAGTTCCTCCATGACTAGATCCCCTTGATCAGCAAGAACCGCTGGATCTGAATATGGTTTACACTGCACATCCAAAGGCCACACCCTTTTCACCTCCTGGGTATTTTAATGGAACAGTTGCCGGTGGGCAACCGTTGCCGGAGTGAATGCCAACGCAGAGCGCTTCTGGGACCACCACCTTCCAGCCTGACAATCCAGCTCAGCTGTATCTACTGATTCAAAGGGCGGCCCAGCAGGCTGAAAGATTACATTTGGGACTCCAGCGGCAGTATGCCGAGTAGCAACACCAAATTTCCGCACTTACTGAACAGCGTGACCAACTCCAAACAGCACGGGAGCAGATGGAAGCAATGATCACCAATGTCACCCGGATGTTCTCTGAGTTCTGGCCCTCCATCCAGCCTCGTTACCCACTGCTGCCTCCCGAAATCGCTGCGGCCAGCCTCTCTGAGCATGCTATCCACCTCCGCATCGTTGTTCAGGAATTACATCGGGAGAATCATGAGCTTCGTGCAATGTTAGCGGCCCGTTCAGATTCGGTCGAGCCCGAGGTCAACTATTCAGCCCAGGTGGTCGCCAAGTAGAGCCAGGCAGCTCAGATGCAGGAAGCACTTCAGTCCATGGCACGAGAGGCCGGTGACCTCCTGAAGGGCCTTCAGGAATGCTCCCTGGCCCTCACTGTCAAGACCCAGCCGATTTCAGCCCAACTCCAGCAGGTTTCAAGGGAAATTCAAGAGGCTACTAACCCTGCTAGGCTGGATCAATTATACGCCCAAGCTGATGAACTTGAGGTGCAGCTCCAACACACAGAGGCTTGTTCGACGGAGGCCAAACGCATCATTCGTGAGCTCCATCCGCCCCTTCAATCTAGCGCCAGGGCCATACAACAGCTCGCAGTAGCAGCCAAGACCCAAATCAACACAATGTTAGGAGCTGTCCCAATGCCCATTGAGGAAGCTTCTATCACCAAGCTCGCTCATCCAGGGGTGGTAGCAAGCCGTGTCGGCTTTTACTAAGCTCCGAGCTACAACATTCCAAACGATCCCGGATTTGGGGCCCTTGTTTGAACAGCCGCCTGAAGACGCACAGCAAGGATAGGAACAAGCTGAAGGCGCACAGCAGGAACGAGCACAGGATGAAAGCACACAGGGCGAACAGGGTGCGGGGTCAAGCAGGGCAATGGAGGTAGAAACCGTAATTTTTTATTGACTCAGGGGCAAGTCAAGGAACTGTGGTCGGGGCCTGTTGGGGCCCTTGTTTTGAAAAACCTTGTTTTGAATGTTTTGATTTTGGGGTTGCGGAACGAGGACACACGGCAGCTGCAACCAAGTCGCAACCACATCAAACGGTGGAGCTACCAAGGTTGCGACGGAACAGGCACATAGAGGAGGAAACTAGATGCATAAGTGCAGATAAGGAGAAGATACAGCAGAAAGAACGCAAGGGGAACACATAGATAATCAGAGAAAATCTAGAAGCAGCTGAAGAAGGACATAAGAAGAACTAACAGTCGTGATAGCGGGTGAATAAATAACAGTCACCCAGATGAAACAGGATGGTTACCCAGTAGAAGAAATAAGAGAGCGACTAAAGGAGAGAAAACACATGCTGCAGCAGGAATCCAGAGCATGGATGAGGTCTCTGTAGTTCCTAGGGTCTATAGATGTAGAATCTCTGTTCCGCAAGGCATATGTATCAGATCTGTGAGTCCATTATAAAGCTATGTAACTAGGATTTGGCCAAGAGCCTAATACAATTGCAGGTTGATGTCTATTTGTGTGGTTCACATGCATGTGTGTTGGTTGAGATGCTTTAAAAATTTCATTTGCTTAATATCTGTATGTTCTCTGAATGATGTTGTGTGTGTGATTCTATCTATGTAATCTAACCACTGATGAGAATGAGTTGCGGATCTATTCCTTGCCACTGGTCTATTCCCTTTTTGCATGAGGTCACGGCACGCCTCGGGTGAGACTCTCTACTCTCCAAAGTAGGGTGATAATGTTGACGTCATCCTAGACTACAGCGGATTCCTTTGTTGGCAACAATCCCTAAACCTGGGTCTTGCCCGCAAGACCTGATCACTCGCCAACACAAGCCTGCATGAACATTTTTAGCTCAGCTAGATTGGTCCCCTCTGTAATATCAATAGGCTTAATCACTACTTTTGATGTCAACTCACCAGGGTCCATAAATTAATATTTTCTTCATTAAAATTATCCTCTTCCTTCTACAAGTTAAATCCTTCCCTCTTCTTAGGAGCTTTCTAAACCCAGACATATGTAATCAGTTTCTTAACTTCAACTTTATTTTCACCAACTATTACACCACTTCTGGTCACAATACTAATGCTAGGCTTTTCATCCGGTGACTATACCCTTATCATTTGAACATCTCATGTAGGCGTCACAGTATTATTCTCCTGCATCTTCACAAACATCATAGGGAAATCTTCAATTACATGGTCAAATTGCCGACAATACTTACAATATTGTTGTGTTGGGTTTGTACAATCGCACGCGAAGTGATCGACTTCTCCACAATTAGAACAGATTGTCTAGCCTCTTCCCTGACCAACTCCTCCTCCTCTTCCACACCCTTGGCCCTGAAATCCCATGTGCCCTGAGGGTGATGCAGTCTAATCTGGACCCCTATTTTTTGACTGCATCTTGTAGTTCGCAGCTTGGTCAATCATTAGGTCCAAAATACAACATTTATTCTCATCATGACCTATAGATCAACAAAAGTTTTAATAGAGTTTCTTCTCCATCGAAATATATTTATGCAACCTAGGACAATATTTTGTAGGGTGTCGTCCGACTACTTGACATATTTCATACCATATTGGAGGGTTCCAACTTGGTGGTGATCCAACCCTTGGATTAGGTTTGGTCAGACTTGGTCCTCCAACTTCCACCTATTCACGAAATACGGGGCATTGCTCCTTGTAGTGTCCTTCAGCTTTGCAAATCACGCACCATATCTCTGCGTGCACGTCCTTTCCATTCTCCTTCCAAAATATTTTTAGTTCCAAGTGTAGGGTGGCCAATTGACTCTGAATCTGTTGAACCCCAACCTATGCATTCTGGACCAAAGATGCCTTCAGCTTCATTATGATTTCCACAGCTTCAGCATGGGATGCAATCTTCTATTGAGACAAAGGCAGGTGCATATGCGGTAATAACTTTGCAATGAACCATTCCTTTGCTAATCATAACTAATAGTGAAGCCTCCCTCTCTGATGATGCATTCTAACCATTGATATGCTTCCTAGATCTCATTCAATTATTGATGAATATATTAATTCGTTAACACATTGAGCATAGGACTTTGGCTTTCATAATTTTTCCTTCAATGCATATTTGAGAATATATATCGCTGCATTAGGGTTATTTTCTACATACCTCATATACTAGTCCAACACGCGTTCTTGAAATGTAGTAGTGAGTTGTGCCTTCTTAACATCATCATCATTAATATGTTGTGCCTTCCACACAACCTCTACAACGAACCAAGACTGTTAAGTGTATTCATTTCTGACACCCTTAAAAGTCTGCTTCTTAATATAGTTAGCCATATCCATACCGGTGGTGGAGGTGGAGATGGAGGTGGAGGTGGAGGTGGAGTGGGATGGAGTGGAGTGTGAGGTATATTTTGGAGTGGGGTGGATGGGATTTGAAGCACAATCATATCCCTTACTTCAAACTATGAAAATTCACCATAACTACTTGTTTCAGACTCTTCATCACTGTCAAATTTTCCTTTGAGGGGACTGTACACAAAATCTCTATCTGGGTCTGTATTGTAAATTTTCCCACTTCGTGTAGAGATAGGTTGACCTCTTATGAACATTCACTTAGTATGGTTTCACATCATAGCCTTTTCACATAAGAGAATTTTAACCCACAACTTTAAAGAGCGCAAGACCTTACCTTTAGGAACTTTGAAAAACCTTCATTCAGATTCAGAATATGACACAAAGGCGTCAATAGAAAATTTAGTGACAAAACCACCTAGAATGCTATCGATCTAGTAATCTACTACATGAGTGATATTATTGCTGGATTTTTCCAATTGTTGAATCAACTCAAGAGTCCATTTGGTGACTGCTTCATCCTTCATGCAGGTCTAAAACTCAACAAGCCGAGATAACCATTCGTGTAGTTTTGTTGCAAAGGACGCGAAGAAATTTTCTTGCTGCTCTGTATAAATAAATCTTTGTTCCCACCCTTCATCAAATAATCGCAGGTTCCATTTCTCTTGGATCGTGAATTTTCACACCTTTCTATCCAACCAATCTTGTAATTCAAGCTTAGTCGGATGCCACAACATCAAATCTCCCTCAAACAAATCCCGATCCTAGAAACGAAACCATTTGTTGGCTTAAGGGGTCCTAACCCAGGTGTTTAGTCAGATAGAGGTGACTTTTAGTGACAAATCTATTGTACCTTCATTTAATTATCAACCAGGGGTAAGTCTTTTATTTCAAAAGTGTTAGCACAGTATATGTGAGTTAACTGATCTACGGGTGCTCTTTGTCAATGTTCAGAAGGAATTACCAACTTTGGAAGCTTGTTGATCCTAAAGAATATGTCTTAGATGGATATTTTAGCCTAAATCTGAGTAAGGGGATTTTATGTTTCTCTACTAGAATAAAATATCATTTCTATTAAACTGAACAACAGTCTAGATAAATCAAGCAGGAATTGAAATGAAAGTAATGAAATTAAGCAGAAAAGTAGTCTAACTAAATTGTTTCAGACATGGAATTTAATTGAATTGATGACCTAGTGATCTAATAAGTAATGAAGCAGCTATTTGGCTAGCAATATAACTAGAATGGTGACTAGCTGTGTAATAATGAAATAGTAGTTAAAAAATATGACTAGTTGTGCAATAATGAAACAGTAGTATAGCTAAGCAATACAACTAGTTGTGAAATAATGAAACAACAGTGGAAATAAGCTATATAACTAGCTGGGCAATAATGATATAGTAGTATAACTAAGAAATATGACTAGCTATGCAATAATGAAACAACAATAGAACTAAGCTAGTAGCAATGAATAGCAATAGAACCGAATGGGTAAAATAACTCATATAGCTATCATTAAATAATTTTGCAATGGAGTTCTCTGTAAGACTTAATTAAAAAACATCAATCAATTGGTTAATTTTTTTATTATTCGATGCAATGCATGGAGATGCAGAATGTTGAAATCAATATTTCTACATCCTAGAAATTAACTATCATGACAACAGACGAACCAGTATTAACAAAACATTATCAGAAATGAGATTGCACTTGTCTCATTCTAAGAACGCAATTGCCAATGATTCATTAAATAAGAAGAGCTGTAATTATATCAATGGAAATATGTATTAAAAATGCACCAATTTTACAGTTATCGATTTTGTAACTTTTTATAACATGGAAATGTGTGTGGAGCTCCCGGAGGTTGGGCCCAGACCTACAGAAGCCTCAGCACTGAGGAAACTTCATAAGATAGTTACTCAAAGCTCTCTGTTACATCCAGGAATGCTACAGAATATAATTAGACAAACTATTTTGGATTTTCTATTATCAGATTTCCCTCTCATTCTGTTCTTTGCCCCTTTAAAGGCGATCTTTGGAATTTTGAGAATTTATCTCAATCAACAGCCCACTACGCATGGCTGTCGTTTTAGTTCTTAGACTCAATCTACTCGTTTGCCTTCTATTGGCCGTTTGGACTGCTTTGTCCTTGCGTCCGTCGATTGGCTTTATTTTGATATTGGTTTAGGCACTCCTAGTTTCCTGTAGGTAAAGACAAAAAAGAGTCAATTCCTTATTATAAATCGTCCTTTCTATCATTAGTCTGATTTTTCCTATTTTCATGATTTTCATTCCTTATTGTTAATATTAAGAGGGATTTTATTGAAATTAAAATATGATTTGTAGTATTTAATGGGTGAAAATCATACCTTAGTCTGGGCCCAACATGCTCCCTTGCTTACCGTGTTGCATGTCCTCATGCAAACAAATGATTAAGATGTAACTGAGTTAAAGAATAGGCAAGGTAGGGTCTCTCATTGGGTTCTTTGTAGACTCACTGCCTTTTTATGAGTGTGAATTCAGGCCCTGTGAATCCTTCTGGCAACTCGTAGTCATGATTATACTCTTCAGGGGGAAGCCAGAGGGGGGGATTCTGATATCTGAAACCCAGCCAGGCGGGCCCCATGCTATAGACTAAGCTGTTGTATAAATGGAATCTGGAAGCAACAGCCTTGAAGTTCCTGTAATTGAATGGCTCCCTATTTTTCACATTATTCGTGGAGGCCATCCATTGTTGTTTAGCTGCTGCTAGGGCTACTTCTCGGATGTATTCAAAGTAATCTCATGCATTTTCAATGACATATTTATGGAGAGGACCCAATCTAGACTTCACACCTAGCCTTCTCATGAAATTCTGATGTTGGATTATCAACTGCATAGGTTTCATAGGCTCCCCCCTGACCCATAGTTCCAGATTACATTCTCTTTTCTGAAATATGCCATAAGCTTTGGCCCACCTGATTTGGTTTTTAGAAAATGAAATAAAAGCTTGTAATTTAACATCTCCTATGAAGGGGTCGGGGTTGCTATCAGTGTCATTTTCTAAAACGAAATTGTGCATGTAGAGATCACATAAGAAGCATTGAACCTGCTCATCCTAGTCATTACAACATTGGTTGAATTCCTCCATATTCTTAAGGGAAGTGGATTTCCCTGCTCTTACGGCTTTAACTTTTAGAAGTAGGTACCACTCTATTAATAATAGGGCGTAGTTAGTTGTCAATGACCTACATGATAAAGCATCATCATATAGAGAGCAAATTGTAGAGAACTGCTCTTTGGCTTGCTCTACCTACATTTGTACTGCTTTAACCTTTGCCTACTCACTTCTAAGCTGGGCAAATGTGTCATCTTCAGTAAGAGAGAGGTCAGTGAATTTATTTTGTAGTGCCTAGTGCTCTTGTAATGGCACTACCTCCTTCTTGTACTATGTGAGTTCATGTCGTAATTGCACTAACTCATTATGTACTCTTTTCTTAGCATCTATCTCTATTAAATGAGCATAGGCAAGGACTTCCTCTATTTGGATCCCTTTTTCCTCCAGAAATTTCTGCTCAGTTTGGGTGGATGTTCCAATGTCGTTTGCTGCTTCTGTCGGTACTTCAACTTCAGTAGTGGTTGTCAAAGTGGTTTTTGTTCCAATTTCCATAGTAATTGTTGGTTCTGTTAGGGTCCCTATAGTGGAATTTTCTGCTTTCGACTTCCTGACCCTTCTTTTTCTTTTTAACTGCTTCTTCAAGTGTTTTACCATCTTATTCAATTTTTTGCAGGTCTTTCTCAAATTCTCAATTTTTCTCATGTCCGAACCTTCCCTTGTTTTTACAGATGGCACGGGAGTATAATTCTCTTGCTCAAGGGTAAGGTCTAGAATGGTGTTTCCAATTACTTCTTCAGAATTTCCCTTAGTATGAGGGTCTTGACAAGGAGGATTAATGCTATCTCCTAGTGACAAGGGAATTGTTTTTGTGTAAGAGCTTTGTTCCATGAGCACAGTGTCACCTAAATTAGCCTGTGATTCCAATATTTCATTTTTCTTTCCTTCACCGTATACTTCATAATTATTAATGGGAGTCAGGGCTTCGTTCTCTTGTAGTTCCTGTTGATCAGATAGGATATCCATGTGACCAGATCTGCTAGGGCAGGAAATTTTATCAGCAAATTATTCTTGCTCCCCTGCTTCGAATGAGTTCCTTAATTCGAGATTTGTCTTTATTTTCCCTAGGACTAGGGCCATTTCCTCCTCAAATCCTTGTAAGGGTGCCTAGGATAGTTCTGCTCCATCTATGGCTTTCGACGTTCCTAGGGCGCTCTAGCCCATTTTTGTCTGTTTGACTCTGATGTTGAGGCTTGACTTCTTTTCCTTTTTGGAGGATTTACCCTGGGAGGCTCGGTTTCAGCACCCTCGGGGTTAACTTCAGGTTCTTGCACTTCTGGGTGAACTTCTGGGTTGACAAAATTGTGCCATGCTAGATGTTGTCTATCTAGCTCATGAATAATGATTAACTTTATTAATCCTTGTTGAATAACCACTGATTGGGGCCTCTTATCTCTTCTTAGTTGAACAGTGGTATCATGAAATACATAATTTAAAGAGGCAGGAAAATTAATTGAAATTTTCTATTTAAGTGTAGCTATGAGTTTAAGCTGTCGAGGTTTTACCGCCTCCCGACGTCCTTCACATGTTATGAATCTTTGGATGAATACCGCCAATTCTTGCCATGGATGGTGTAAGGAAGCGGGAGAAATCTCTCTAGCTTTTCGTTCTAGTGGTTCGTCTGGGTCCTAGTATAACACTATTTCTTCTCGTAGGAGTAGATGATTTTCTACCCATCTTTCCCCTTGTGCTAGTATTCTAGAAACTACTACTATAATTTCTTCTGTGACAGGTATGGTTCGGCCGTTTACTCTGGTTTTCCCATCCCAAAATTTTTGCAAGAATTAGATTGCAATTTATGTGTTCTGTCCTTGTAATCTATGCACATATGTCATCCATCCTGCTTGCTGAAGAATGGCACCTGCTGCCTCTGAAATTGGGAAATTCGATGACTCATTTCAAAAATTATTTCCGCCCATGGCTGGTATACTTTTCTCTTCTGGTTATCTCTTTTTTCTAGCTTTGTTTTTTCTTCTGGGAGCTGAGTGTAACTAAAAAAGAGATTGTGGTTTTGTATAAAGAGTCTCCATGCCTTAATTGTAGCTTTTACCAATGCGTCTGACGGGATTTGTGGAGGGATTTCATCTGCTTTCCAAATTAGAGCCAATCAAAGCCAATTACACCTCTCCCTCTTTAGAAAAGGGCACCCACGTCCTCAGGTACTCGAGATATTTGAACAGTGATGAATGCGTGCATGGGGATGTCAGATTTTAGTAATTTTACGTGTGGAGGATTGGCGGTTAAGTAATTACTTCATGTGCAACAAACGATCAAATTTAAAAGTTTTCATGATTGAGTCTTGTGCGGAGAAGGTTGAGGCATGAGAGAAAACAATGTTGTCATTATTATGATATTATGTCTTTGTATGATTAGAAATTTGTGATGGAAGCAATATTTAATCAAGTATTGATTGGCGTTGTCCTTCCCAAGTTTGAAATATGTAATCAAATCTTCGTTATTTATTCTTGTGGTAAGTCATGATTGTCAATAATTTGAGTAATAGGTTTGTAGTAAAGAAAATGGAAAACAAGGTGTGTGTAACAATATTTTATTAAAGAAGCATTCTTTCATACCACAAGCAGGGCCACCGTTGCCAGAAAGTGTTCATAACCTCGACAGGGTTGCTTTTTAACCCAAAAAATGAGCCATGATCCTTATGTGATAATAGTTATTTTGTTATTTTAATAGAGAGATCATCATGATGGTATGGTAGCCAGGTAATCATGGTGCCGTTCACTAGAGTTGTAGAAAAATAATCAGGCCAGCTCGTGATGAGACCTCATGTCCTTCAAGTTAGAAGGTCATTACCCTAGTGTGGTTGCCATAATGGGCATGTCAATTGCTTAGACTCTTATGATCATGGTAGGTTGGCTCATTATGAGACCCCCTATCCTCTCTTAAGATATGTAAATGTAGTATTTGTTTTTATATTTTAGCAATTTGATCCATTCGGAGGTCACTACGCTGGTGTGGTAGCCAGATAATTACAGTTCCATTCATTAGAATTGTAACAGAGTGATCAGGTCGGCTCGTGATGAGACCTCCTGTCCTTCTAATAGATGAGAAGGTCATTACCCTGGTGTGATGGCCATAGTGTGCATGTCACCTACTCAATTCCTATGATCATGGTAGGCTGACTTGTGATGAGACCCCCTATCATCTTTTGGGATTTGCATGTCACACCATGATTGCTAAGGAAGGCTCATTGACTCCTTAAGAGTGAGGGATGGTGAAAGAAGTAGAAAAAATAATACCATTAACATGCCTTGTTCCATTTCTTCATATTGTAGGGTCATATTACTCGAATAATGTAAAAAGACATATCATTATAGGGCCCTGAGTCTCTTGATATCATATTCAAACTGTGGGTGGTTTTATCCCTTATGTTGATGTGTGTATAATATCAGCTTCTGTTTAAGAATTGTAGTATCAAAAAACATCATATTTTAAATTTTATCAATTGCTTTCTCTCCTTCAAGTCTCATTCCTTGCTCAAGGTTATTCAATAAAAAGAATGGCTATTTTAAGATATTGAGAAGTAGCTGCTTTAAAGATTGGTTGGGAAGAATGCTTAAAAATGTTGAAGGGTGTTCAAAAAAATGCTCAAAAATGCTAAAACGCTAAAAAAATGCTCAAAAATGCTAAAAAAATGCTCAAAATGGGTATTTTTGTTGAAGGAACACTCAGCTTGTTCAAAGATGGAACATCAGTTGTTTCCGAATGGAACAGCACAAGCAGCGCAGAAAAACCTGTTTAAAATATGATTGAACCGCTTTCGTTCAAAAATTGAACAGCAAATGTTCCTGGATTGAACATCAAAGTTAAAAAACGTAGCAAAATGCTGTTCAATTCTATTGAATTGTTTTCATTCAGGGATTGAACAACAGCTATTCTGGATTTGAACAACAAAAATTAAAATCGCAGCAAAAATTTGTTCAATTTTGTTGAACTGATGTCCTTCAGGGATTGAATAGCAGCTGTTCTAGATTTGAACAAAAAAAATTAAAAACACAACAAAAAGATGGTCAATTTGGTTGAACCAGTGTTGTTCGAAAATTGAACTGCAATTGTTCTGGAATTGAACGAAAAAACTTAAAAACTCGACAACAGGCTATTCAATTCAATTGAACTACTGCTATTAAAAAATTGAACAACAACTGTTCTGGAATTGAACAACAAAACTTAAAAACTTGACAACAGGCTGTTCAATTCAATTGAGTTGTTGCTGTTCAAAAATTGAACAACAGTTGTTCTGGAATTGAACAGCAAAACTTAAAACTCGACAATAAGCTGTTTAATTCAATTAAACTACTGCTGTTCAAAAATTTCACAACAGTTGTTCTAGAATTGAGCAGCAAAACTTAAAAACTCAACCAAAAAGTTTTTCAATTCGATTGAACTGCTTTTGTTCAAAAATTGAACAGCAGTTATTCATAAACTGGACAGCAAAGTAAGAAATTAAAAACAACACAACCCTGAAGAAGAATGGATTGTAAATGGGATGAATATACAATTATATACATAATTTACAAGTGATGTTGTCAAACCTCTCATGTACCTGAGTTTGTGGGGTTGTCACCCCCTTGTGCCGCAACTCATATGGTGGGATCTTCTCGCGCTTG
Source organism: Pinus albicaulis (assembly GCA_034641835.2). Classification (NCBI taxonomy): domain Eukaryota; kingdom Viridiplantae; phylum Streptophyta; class Pinopsida; order Pinales; family Pinaceae; genus Pinus; species Pinus albicaulis. Next base: position 548,774,332 of record CM076570.1, read on the forward strand.
TTGACAAAAGAATTGCTTCGTGAGAGGTTTGTGATAGAGGCATACTCTATGACTATTAACTCGGAATTTTGAGCCAGATCTGTCTATCGTGGTCAAATTGAGGGTACCATTGCTATGCACTTCCTGAATCTCATATGGACCAAGCCATCTTGTTGGCAGTTTTCCTGGAAAGTCTTGGAATCTGGAATCATATAGGAGAGCCCAATCTCCTTTTTGGAATACTTTATTTTTTCTTAGATTGTCATGCCACTTGGATCATTGTTGTTGAATGATCATTGTACGTTGCAAGGAAAACAGTCGAACTTCATCTAGTTCATTTATTTGTTGAAGTCTTTTAGTTTTCAGAGCATCTGTTAAGTCTAATCCTACTTCCTTGGTTGTTCTCAGTGTTTTAATTTTGAACTCAATAGGGAAGATAGGTTCTCTCCCAAATACTAGCTGATATGGTGAATATCCAGTGGTATTTCTCCAGGTTGTTCGATAAGCCCATAAGGCTTCTGGTAGTCTAGTGGCCTAGTCCTAGTGGTGTGTTGCTACTGTCTTAGTAAGGATTGCCTCCAGGACTTTGTTAGTGCTTTCGACTTGTCTGTTTTCCTGTGGGTGGTAAGGAGACATAATTTTGTGAATGACATGGCGATTTTTTAAAGTAGATATGATCTTATTTCCTGTGAACTGTGCCCCCCCGTCGGTTATCACTTCCCTTGGTAGGCCGTATCGTACAAATAGTTCGAAGAGAAATTTAATTACTAATTTTTTCGTGGCTCTTGGAAAAGCTACTGCTTCCACCCATTGTTAACATAATATGTGGAAACTAATATGTGGCCTCTCTGGTTTGATGGTAGATTAAATGGCCCAACGAAGTCCAACACCCATCGTTCAAATGGTTCTACCACCAATTGCAGTTGCAACGGAATATCATTAGCTTGGCTTGGATGGCCCATCCTTTGGTAGCTATCACGGGACTGAATGTACTTCTTTGCATCTTTAAAAATTGTAGGCCAAAAATAGCCTAATTGCAGTATTTTATGCCCTGTCTGTCGGTCTGCGAAGTGACCACTGCAGGGTTCATCGTGACAAGCATGTAGGATGTCATGAATTTCATCCTCACTTATGCATCAGTGTATCTGCATATCAGCCCCTGTATGAAATAAGTATCCTTCAATCCAAGAGAATCGTGAACTGCGCTGTACAGTTAACTTCCATTCTCTTTCCGTCAAATGTTTGGCTAGCTTCCTAACTGCCAGATAATTTTCGACATCTTCATACCACGGGTTTTGACTGCTACAAAAAAAAAGTGTTCATCTGGAAATTGATCATCGAATCTTGATGCGTCATATGTTTTGGGGACTCTTGACAGAAAGTCTGTGACTACGTTCTCCTTCCCTGGATGATCTCTTATTGTTATATCAAATTCCTGTAATAATAGTAGCCAACGAGTTATTCTTCCATTCGTGATCAATTTATTTTCTAAATATCTGATAGAAGAATGGTCAGTGTACAGGAATACTTGATATCATGTTATGTAGTGCCTGAATTTATTGATAGCATAAATTACAACCACGAACTCTTTCTCTGTTACTGTGTAGTTTAGCTCAGCGGGGGTAAGATTCTTGCTAATATAATAGATAGAATATGGTTTTCAGTCTTCTTCTTGGCCGAGGACTGCTCCTATTGTTGTATCAGATGCATAGAAAGAGATATTGGTGCTGTGGAGACGAGCTTCTTTAATTATGTAAAAGCAGTGTCACATTTTTCAGTCCACTGAAATTCAACATTGCCAATTAAAGCATACAGAGGTGCAACTATCTATGAGAATTTTTTTTATAAATCTATTGTAATATCCTGCATACCTCTGTTTGTGTACAGGGTGTGGCCAACAAAATAATTATCCTTATTTTAGCCAGGTCTACCTGGATTCCTGCCGCAGAAATGTAGTGGCCTAGGATTACCCCTTCAACCATCATCATGTGGAATTTCTCGTTGATTAGACACAATCTAGTAGCAATACATCGTTCCATTACCTTGTCTAATGTTTCTAGAGCTTGGTCAAAATCTTCCCCATAGGGTGTAAAATCATCCATGTAAATTTCAAGTCCTTCATTTATTAAATCAGAAAAAATACTAATTATGGCTCTTTGAATGTTGTCGAAGCATTACATAATCCAAATGGTAACACTCTGTAAGTGAAAGTGCCCCATGGGCAGGTAAAGGTTGTCTTATATTGATCTTCAGGGGCTATTTGTATCTTATTGTAACCACTGAATCCATCATGAAAAGAGAAAAAATGTTTTCCAGCTAATGTGTCAAGGACTTGGTCAATAAAGGGAAGGGGTAAATGACCTTTCTGAGTTGATTTATTTAATTCTCTACAGTCTACGAAAACCCTCCACTTCCCATTATTTTTAGGGACAACCACCAAAAGGGAGACCCATTTGCTATCTGATATAGGATAAATAAAATTTACATCTAGGAGCTTTTGGATTTCTTCTTTTACAATTTATTTTAAATGGGGATTCAGTATTCGTTGCAGTTGTCGAATAGGCCAAGTCTCTCTATCAATATAGATATGATGCGTACACAGCTGTGGGTCCAAGCCCTTCATGTCTTGGTAGTCCCACGCGAATGCACCTTGGCGCTTTTTAAGGATTTTTACAAGTTTCTACCTTTGGTTGTCATCCAAGCTATTGGTAATATTCAAAATCTTACCTGGTTCGATTTCAATAAGTATATTATTACAAACAATGGTTGTGGAATTATATTGGGTCTCAAAGTCTATTACAAGATTTTCTTGCCCTTCATGCTTGAGGAATGTTTTCATCATTTGGCATTTCAAATTTTCGGTTTTGGGTGGTTGGTTCATCATGTTACTAATCAAATCATCTTCAGTTTGATTTTTAAATTCAAGAGCCTCTACCAGTTTGAGGGGTGGATGGATGTTTTTCTCCCAATATGTGTCTGGGTGTTTGTGAATTTTTATCGTGGGCAGGCTTGGTTTGGCAGGTGGATAGATTACCATATTCTTTACAAAATTGCCTCTAGTGATAGTCATGTTGCCTGTTCAGCAGCCTATGTAAGCATCTGCTATGGCTAGCCAAGGCTGCCTAAGAATCAATGGGTGCCCTTCCATCCTGTTTTTCAAATTAATGACTAAAAAATCAGCAGGGTATTCCCATGAGTCTACTGAGACCATAATGTCTTGCACTATACCTTCTAGTCTAAAAACAGATTTGTCAGCTAATTTCAGGAGTGTGGCTGTAGGTTCGAGGAATGATATGCCTAGTTTTTCACAAGCCTCTGTAGTTAGGATGTTGATGGCTACCCTAAGGTCAACCAATGTGTTTGGCAATGAATGTCCAGAAATTTGTACGGTTACAATGGGGTTTCCTAGTTCTTCATATTTTACAGGTGATTATTTTCCTAACAACAAGTCAGACAGAGTTCCTACTACATGAACGGTAGGTGCAGCCATTTTTTTCCTAATCTGCTTCTTTCCACATAACTCCTTGATTTTTTTTGCATAGATGGGAATGTCTTGGATGGCCTGTAGAAGAGGAATTTTGATACAAAGGTTTCTTAATTACCCGAGGATGTCAAAATCTAAGTGGATTATAGGTCTAGGTAAGTTTAATCTCTCAGGAAATGGTGGTGGAGCTATTTTAAGATCTTCAGGTCTTTGTTGTTCCATTGTTTCCTCATCTTTTCTTGTTTTTGTTATCTCTGTTGTGCTACGCCCTGTGGATGTTTCAATTTGGGATTGAGGTGGAGTTGGAGCCTTTATGGGAAATATGGTACGTCCCAATCTCAACTTCAATTCATTACTTTGTTTTTGTTCGTTTTTGGGTGTTGGATTCTCTATGATTTGAATTAATTGAACTGGTCTATTATTGGGATTGGGATTGGGTTGGGCTAGTAATTGAGGTCGTATGATAGGATGTTGGTTATTCTGAATGGCGTAGGGGGCTAATAATTGTTGAGTTCCTATTCCTGTTGGTAAATTTCCCATCCCTATAGGTCGTTTCCAATTCCAGTTGTTGTTTTGTGTAGGGGGATTTGGCCATTGGTTTTGATAAGGGATATTCTACCAATAAGGGGGAGAACTAGGGAAGTTTTTCTAGTTACTTCTTGATTAATTTTGCGTAGGCTAGGGTGGAATAGGGAAGGTTTGGTTTGGCCAAGTTGGGAAGGGGTTTTGAGTCTGCCAAGTTGTTGTAGGGTTTTGCTGGTTGTACTGGGGCATTAGAAAGTATTGAGGTAGGTCTTGCGGTATGCCAAGTCATGCCTGCCATTGCCGACGTCGATTCATTAAATATAATGGTTTTGTTTCTTCTTCTTCTTCTTTTTAGATGGATTTCAGCCCAGGGAGTGAAGGACATTGGTCTGTAGTAATATCCTTAGTGCAGATAACACATTTTTGGACCATGTCTAAAGGACACTCCCTTTGGTTGTGCTTCTTTCGACATTTTGGGCAGAAGACGGCCAGAGTTTGTTTGATATTACTTGTTTTTGTTTGGCTTGCAGAACATCAATTTGTGTCATCAAAGTGCCCAAGATGTCAGTTTTGAAGTTATCTAAGAGATTTCCAAATTTTTCCCTAGTTACATTGTTACTGGTCTGCTTAAGATCGCACCCAATAGGTTTGTTACGTGAGCTACCCCGGGAGCATCTAATACATAAGGAGATAATCTCATCATATTCTTCTTGATAAATATCTCATTTTCCCATTATGCTAAGTAATTCAACCCATTCCTCCTTAATCCCCTTAAGTATTGTGGCTTTAAAAATGTCCTTGGACAATGTAGTATATGGGGATCTTTGTAAATTGTATTGAAATATTTCTACGTATTCTTCTAGTGTTTCATTGTCTATTGCAATCATGTTAAAGATTCCATTTTTTAGGTATCGGGTTCAGCAATAGTCTTGGTATTTGGTAAGAAAGGCATTCTTCATTTGGTCCCAATTGTTTATAGTTCCCCCTCCTAACCCCATGAACCAGTGGAAAGTTGTCCCTTTCAGGGTGGGGGGAAATAATTTTAATTTCTGCGGATCATTGGTGTAATCATATCCTTTGCATAAGACATCAAATTCAAATAAGAATGCATCAGGATATTCTGTGGTTAATCCATGAAAGGTAGGGATTTTATGCAAGGGAATGGCTTTCATAGGGGCATTGGCAGCATGATCAATGATGGGGTACTCCAATGTTGATGTCTGCCTCTAATTTTGATTTTGATTATTTTCCATTTGATCAAAGAGGTACCAGAAATCTTCAGGAATTTCTTGATCTAGGGGGGAGATTTTAATAGGCTTGGAAGGTGAATGTGGTGGAGGTTTTACAGCACTTCCCTGATCTAGGATTCTAAGGAGTTCTGTTTCAATTACCTCTTCAAGAGATTTAGGTATCTCTATGTGAATTTCTCCACTATTTTCTCCCCTACCTTCTTGCAAATTGCAAGAGCCTTCCTCTTTTGAAAGGTCAATATTTTGATGAATGGTAGTATGCAAGCTTTTCTCAGAACCTTTTGTCTTGTTGTGAATCTCGGCATAGGCTACAAATGGTGAGGCTGCTGCCCGAGGGGGTATGTTAGGATTTTGGATGGGAGTGGTTTATGATCCTATAGATGCTTGAGATTCAGCTTTCTTAATGATTTCGTTTATATATGTTGTCCTCCCAAGGATCACCGGTCCTTTGGGTTGTGGTCCTAACTGATTTTGAGTTGTTTCTATCTTTTTCTTAGGCATAAAATAGGAGCACCTATCCTATGGTTCCTGTACAGATTGCTAGCGGGCGGGCTAAAGGGAAAGCATGTTTCTTATCAGTACGCAGGTTCTTACCTTTCGCTTTCAATACCCAATTCCTCATAGCAATGGAAAAAGAATGAATTAAAGAAGATAAATCTCAACACTCTCCCCGACAACGGCGCCAAAATGTTTAGTCAGATAGAGGTGAATTTTTGTGACAACTCTATTGTACCTTCATTTAATTATCAACCTGGGGTAAGTCTTTTATTTCAAGAGTGTCGGCACAGTATATGCTAGTTAACTGATCTGCAGGTGCTCTTTGTCAATGTTCAGAAGTAATTACTAACTTTTAAAGCTTGTTGATCCTAAAGAAGATGTCTTAGATGGATCTTTTAGCCTAAATCTGAGTAAGGGGATTTGATGTTTCTCTACTGGAATAAAACAACAGTTCTATTAAACTAAACAATGGTCTAGATAAATCAAGCAGGAATTGAAATGACAGTAATGAAATTAAGAAAAACAGTAGTCTAACTAAATTGTTTCATACATGGAATTGAATTGAATCAATGACCTAGCGATCTAAGCAGTAATGAAGCAGCTATTCGGCTAGTAATATAACTAGAATGGTGACTAGCTATGTAATAATGAAACAATAGTTAAACAATATGACTAGCTGTGCAATAATGAAACAACAGTATAGCTAAGCAATACGACTAGATGTGCAATAATGAAACAATAGTAGAACTAAGCTATATAACTAGTTTTGCAATAATGAAACATAAATATAACTAAGCAATACGACTAGTTGTGAAATAATGAAATAGCAGTAGAACTAAGCTAGTAGTAATGAATAGCATTAGAAACGAACGGGTCAAATAACTCATACAGCTATCATTAAGTAATTTTGCAATGGAGTTCTCTGTAAGACTTAATTAAACAACATCAATCAATTAGTTAATTGCTTTATTATGCCACGCAATGCATGGAGATGTAGAATGTTGAAATCAATCTTTCTACTGCCTAGAAATTAACTATCATGACAACAGACGAATCAGTATTAAAAAAACATTATCAGAAATGAGATTGCACTTGTCTCATTCTAAGAACGCAATTGCCAATGATTCATTAAAGAAGAAGAGCTGTAATTATATCAATGGAAATATGTATTAAAACTACACCAAGTTTACAAATATCGGTTCTGTAATTTTTTAGAACATGGAAACGTGCGTGGAGCTCCCGGAGGTTGGGCCTAGACCTACAGAAGCCTCAGCATTGAGGAATCTTCATAATATAGCTATTCAAAACTCTTTGTTACATCCAGGAATGCTATGAAATATAGTTAGACAAACTGTTCTGGATTTTCTATTATCAGATTGCACTCTCATTCTGTTCTTTGCCCCTTTAAAGGCGATCTTAGGAATTTCGAGAATGTATCTCAATCGACAGCCCACTACGCGTGGCTATCGTTTGAGTTATTAGACTCAATTTTCTCATTCTCCTTCAATTGGCCGTTTCGACTGCTTTTTCCTTGCATCCGTTGATTGGATTTCTTTTTCTATTGGTTTAGGAATTCCTAGTTTCCTGTAGGTAAAGAACAAAAAGATTCAATTCCTTATTATAAATCATCCTTTCTATCATTAGTCTGATTGTTCCTATTTTCATGATTTTCATTCATTATTGTTAATATGAAGAGGGATTTTCTTGAAATTACAATATGATTTGCAGTATTTAATGGGTGAAAATCATGCCTTAGTCTGGGCCCAACACCAGGTTCAGAGTGTTTCTCGCAACCGAAGAAACCATCCAAATATTGGCCCTTTAGGTAGTGATCCACCTGCGTAGACCAAATTCTCACCTGAAGAAGTATGGGGGGCTACTGGAAATAGGTTTCTGAACCCTGAGGGAGAACTATGCTCTGGATCTAACCCTTATGATCTCATCTAAATACTATTGTTCTACACAAGTGCCTTTAGCATGATTTAGACCTATCTTTAATAAAAGCCTTAACACAAAAACAAACTTACACAATCACAAAGATCTATTTTATCCAGTTATTATCTGACATAAACCCTTAAACAAGAACAAATACAAATATTCTGTAATCATATAATCAATTAAGATAAATATGCATCAATAATGTAAATTGTAGCAGATATATAAGAAGATCAATACATAAACATCAATCATGCAAGTAAAACAATAATTTTTCCAAAACTTTTCTTTATTACCATATCTTCAATAATTACAATTCAGTCTCTTGCGCACACAACCGCAGAGTCCTTGTACATAGCCCAGGACTTAGGTCTCCATGCATATAGCCGCAGGAGCCTATCTCTACTAAGAATCATCCCAAAAAATTTCTTAAATCACATAAATATATCATTCATTCATCAAGTTATGATGATATCATTTGACTTGACTCAACATACATATTTATATAATTCAAATGTGCAAAAACCATGGGCTAAAACTGTGGTTTGAACCCCATGTTTTACCCTTGAACCCATTAGAAAAAGAAGGAGCTCTAACATGCCCCAAAGACCCTTGACCTACATGCTACGCTTTAACAAAATATACAAAATTGACTCGACTTTGACCCTAGTGGACCCTAGCCCAACGGTACCCTCGTGGGTGATGTTGAGTCTCAAATCTGCATCTTTTCCATACATCTTTCTAGACCTTTTTCATCCACCTGAACCTTCTAAGTTGTCAATATCATTGTATATTAATTGCAAAAGAGCATCTAACATGGTTTTTAATTATATTTTTGTGTCTGCTGTTTGATTTATATTTTGCTCATTTAGCTGCGGAATCTTGCCACTTTCCGCAGCTGCTGCAACTTTCCGCAGCCATTTTGTGAAACTCTATGTTACAGGTGTCTTCAGGAAAAACGAGCCACATGGGCAAGTCTGAAATGATGTGGACATGGATCGTGTCCTATTGGCTCGAGCAAATCCATCTAAAGAGGCTGCGGTCAAAGGTGTCCAAATGGAATTCAACCGTAGAGTCCCACGGTGACAGGACTCTGTTTCGTGTCACGTGAAGGTTCATATCACTGTTTCTGAATTGCGGGAGACAAATCAAAATCTGTACACGGCTCCATAGCCGAATTCAAACATCCACTCCTCATAGATTTACTCTTCAATACGGCCATGATCCTAGATCTGTGGACGTAATGGTCTACGTGTTCTCCATCAGCATAAACTTTAGGGAATCAGTTGTATTTCCTTTGTTATAAATAACGCATTTGTATACGCATATTAGATTAGTCTCTGTTAGTTTTTATTAGTCTGCTCTGTAATGTAATTACGTTGCCACTGTTCCATAATATCACCTTGCTGTTATGACTGCCTTTTAATATATAAGAAGACTCTGTTTCCAAGCGTAATTCGTACTTTAAGTCTGTTGCCAAGGCTGGTGTAGAGGGCCCCTGCACAGCTGAGGTTTTGTGCATTATTGTATAGTTCTTGTTTTATTTCTTTAAGCTCATTGTGCCATAATTCATTCATGTGTTTATACATTGCATCTTTCATGGTATATATGCTTCATTTCTGTTTATAATCTTTCATGCTTTACATTTTACTTCTGTCTTTCATGTTTTATGTTATTGTTAACTGATCAGTGTTCTTGTTTCAGGTTATAAATAGGCAACCCGGGCATTTGCATAACTTTTTTTGACTAATGACATGGAATTAATATTGTTCTGCTGCTAATTTTCTTTTCTTAGTTTATGTTTAATTTCAGTACTGCTTTGTTCATTTCAGTTTTGCTCATTTGCTTCAGTAGTTATATTTAGATATATTAAATTGCTCATAACATCTTCAGTTGCCTCCGAAAGCCACAGCTGGACTGATGGTGAGGGATTGAATTATGGATGTGTAGTTTGACATTAGTTTCCTTTCTGCAAGTTAGATATATTAAATTGCTCATAACATCTTAAGTTCCCTCCGAAAGCCACAGCTGGACTAATGGTGAGGGATTGAATTATGGATGTGTAGTTTGATATTAGTTTACTTTCTGCAAATTAGATATATTAAATTTCTCATGACATCTTCAGTTACCTCCGAAAGCTACAGCTGGACTGATGGTGAGGGATTGAATTAGGAATGTGTAGTTTGATATTAGTTTACTTTCTGCAAGTTAGATATCGGGTTACTCAAGTTGTTTATGGTTACCTCCGAAAATCATAGCTGGACTAATGATGAGGGATCAGAAGATAAGTTGATGTAATTTTATTTAGACTTACTTTGTTGCAATTTTGGATTTCTTTAAGCATAGTTTCTTTTGTGTTTAGACAGCAGCAAGAATAGTTTGATTTTCATGTTCAATAGTTCGTTGTTTTGATTTATTAGACTAGCAGCACATTTTCATTTCAGCAGCACATTTTCATTTCCTTTCAAGTTTTGTCATTGTATGTTTCAAATTCCTTTTTAAGTTTCAAGTTGGTAAATCATTATAGAGGATATCATTTCCTTGAACAATCATAACCATACTTGTTTTTATTTTAGAATTTCCATTTCACATTAGAAAACCAAAAACGACAAAAAGTTAAGAAATAGGTTATCTTGCACATATAGTGTGCCGCACTTCATCAGCTTACGAATCCCGGATTGATAAATTAATGTAGCAATTTAGGACACACTAAATTGACCAAACATTTTGGCGCCGTTGCCGGGGAAGTGTAACTAGGTAGCCAATTTCTTTAAAAAAAAAAAAATAATAATAAAAGAAGGGAAAACTTGATAACTTCTTGAAGTATGCTCTCCTCTTGCACCTAGTGTGATCTGGAGGATCAGAAAAGAGAGTTATTGGTTTAGTAATTTCTTAAGTATGCTCTCTTCTTGCACCTAGTGTGACCTGGAAGATCAGAAAGAGAATTATTAGCCCAACTTTTAAAAAAATATAAAAAAATTACATGCATAGAGAAAGAGATTCTAGGGGAAGGTTTATAGCTAAATCCAAGAGTTCGATTTTTACAACTCCATCTTCTTCAAGGCATAGAAAAGAATCACCACCATCTACCCCTAGCCTTAAGATTTTTGGAATTCAAGGAGCAGCTGAATTAGAGGATTCTCCTATACCACCTACTAAATCTCATTTAGAAAAGGAAGAGACTCCCTCTCATCCTCCCTTGATAGAAGAACTAGATGACTTTAAGGACTCTAAAGAAACTATCATGGCAGAGGAAATAATAGATGGATTTGGAGGTAGAGGTAGAAGAGGAGGAAACAATGGAGACAACAATGGTGAAGGAAATAATGAAAGAAATAGGGAAGGAGACAACTTGTTTGGATTCTCTATAGTTGATGAGGAAACTCATACAACGATGAAAAATATCTCACCATCTGTCCTCCCTAACTTTTATGGATTGCGAAGTGAGGATCCTGAAACATTTCTGTTTGAGTTTTAAGTTGTGTGCCGAACCTATGACTATATGGAAGACTCTCAAAAACTCAAACTGTTTCCTTCAACATTGAAGGGAGCTTCTTTGAAATGGTTCATGGGATTAGCTACTCAATCTATTAGGACTTGGAATGATATGAAACAAACATTTTTGGATAGATACTTGGACTATTGTATGCCCACCAATCACAAGGATGAGGTATTCAAAATGATGCAAAAAGAAGATGAAAATTTGGAAGACTTACTTGAAATATTTCAATACAACTTGAAAAGAGCATAGATGAGCAACTTAGATGATGAAACCTTGAAAGCCCTCATATTAAAAGCCATTAGAGATGAATGGATAGATATTTTAAACATGATGGGGAAAGGAGACATTTCTCAACTTCCACTTAGTGACATAACAGAACTATGTGTCCATCTCTCAAGAGGAAAATCTAAAACAGGAAAAGGGCCTAGGGATCCTTCTCTTATTAGGGCTAAAAAATCTGCAACTGGATCAGTAAGTAGGGCAGAGATTGGTAATATGCTTGATGAGTTCAAAACTGATATCTTAGGGAGCCTTAGTGAACAACTAGACACCCTTAAAATCCAAAATAAGTAGAAAGCATAAACAAATGCTTTATCCATCTTTTGTCCGAAATGTAGGAAGAAACATGCTTTAATGGAATGTCCCTTGGATGAAAAATTTGTAGAAACATGTATGATTTGCTCAGAGAATCATGAGATCAAGGATTGTCCTTCAATTCCTGGACTCAAATATTTTTTTCAAGAAGACCCAAATTCAGTAGAATCTCTCTGTTTTGTTGCAAGAAGACCTTGGCAGGGACAACAAACTCAAGGGTTTAACAACCCTATGAATCTTCAAACCCCACCAAATTGGAATCCTTGGCAACAACCTTGGCCCCAACATCAAAATCCATATCAGCCATGGGTACAAGGAATGCAAAATCCTTATGGGAGATTTGCTCAGTTTTATCAATATCCTCCATATTTTCAAAATCAACAAGCTCCACAACTTCCAAACCCAAATCCACAACTTTCATTGCCATTTCCACAACAACAACCTTCTCAACAAAATACAAATCCTCAACTCATGCTCCCATACCAACAGAAGACAAATCAACTTCCAGCTCAGCCATTGCCAAATCCTAACGATAAGAATCCTCAAACTACTTATATGGTAGAAGGACAACAATTTCCTACCTATATGATTGTTCCTCTCAACGATGTACAACTCAGATCTGGTAGAGTTTTAGAAAAACATTCTATAGATATTCAAGAGCAAGATACCTCTGAGGAGGATTCTCTTCAAGTCAATAAGGGTTCTGAGGAAGAATCTCTTCAAAATTCAAACATTCAAAAAGAAAAAGAAAAATTAACACCCACAACTCCTATAGTTGAGCAACCTGCATCTTCATCTACACCTCCTTTTCCTGAAAGACTACAAATTGACAAGGGGGTGGAAAAACAAATCTTGTTGCCTAACTATGACTTTCTAGATGAATTGAAGAATGTTTGTATCAATATTCCCTTGTTACAAGCCATTCGAGAGATTCCTATTCTAGCAAAAACAATAAAGGAGTTGAGTTTCAAAAGACCAGGAAGGAAACTAAAAGACACAAGAAGAATCCACCTGGTAGGAAAAATTGGAGATATTATGATGGGAAAAATTACCATGCAGAAGTATGTAGATCCAGGAAGTCCAATTGTCAAGACACATATAAATGGGATAGAAATTCCAAACACATTGATTGACTTAGGGGCTGCTATCAACATTATGAGTAGACAGACTATGGACCATCTAAAACTTCCTAACCTTCTTTTTACACCTACTTTACTGCAACTTGCAGATCGATCAATTATTAAACCAGATGGTGTATTAGAAGATATTTCAGTCTCCTTAGATTCTTGGGAATATCCGGTAGATTTTATGATTTTGACTCCCAAAAGTAATCTAGGAGGGCATCCACTTATCTTAGGAAGACCTTGGCTAGCCACAGCTGATGCTTTTATTAGTTGTAGATCTGGGGATATGTACATTTCTAATGGTAATTCGACAAAGAAATTCAATTTGTATCCTCTAGCAAAAGCAATCACAGAAGTAGGAGACAATGAATGGGTCGATGATGAGGACATTATACAACCTGTCTTTACCATTTTTGAAATCAGTGAGGATAGTCAAATTCTGAACACATTAGAAAATTTTGAGATATCTTCGGAATATGACCCCACACAATTTCAGTTGGAATCTGACATAGAATATTTATCATCAAGACAAATGTCTCTTTACTCTATGGAAGAGTTTGGTAGTTCTACTATTGAGATTTTTTCAGGAAAAACATTGAATATCAACAAACATTTGGAAAAGTCACAACAAGAAGAACTAACCAAAATCTTGCAAAAACATTCTACTACATTTGCATGGGAGTATACTGACATGAAAGGTATTGATCCTAAGACTTGCATCTATCATATCTATATTGAGGAAAACAGTAGACCAATCAGACAACCTCAAAGAAGGATGAATCCAAATCTTAGGGAGATAGTGAAAGAAGAGCTTCAAAAACTACTCAATGTAAACTTCATTTATCCAATTTCAGATAGCCGATGGGTTTCTCCTTTGGTTATAGTACCTAAAAAGAATGGTAAATGGAGGGTATGCATTGATTACAGAGAATTGAACAAAGCAACTTTGAAGGATCACTTTCCTTTGCCTTTTATCGATCAGGTATTAGACACATTAGTAGGTAAAAAGTACTTTTCATTTTTGGATGGTTTTAGTGGCTATAATCAAATTCAGGTAGCACCTGAAGATCAAGATAAGACCACATTTACTTGTCCATGGGGAACTTTTTCCTACCGAGTGCTTCCTTTTTGGTTATGTAATGCACCTGCAACATTCCAAAGAGCAGTACTAGGAATTTTTTCTGATCTAATCCATGATTGTGTAGAGGTTTATATGGATGATTTTACAGTTTATGGTAATTCATTTGAAGAGGCATTAGAAAATTTGGAAAAAGTTCTTATAAGATGTAAGGAAACAAACCTTTCATTAAGCCATGAAAAATGCTTTATGATGTTTACTGAAGGGATTGTTTTAGGACATCATATTTCAGGGGATGGGATTAAGGTTGATAGATCAAAAGTTGAAGTCATCTCCAAATTACCTATTCCAAATTGTCAAAGAGATGTTAGAAGTTTTCTAGGATTTACTGGTTACTATAGAAGATTTATAGAAAAATTCACTAAAATAGCATCTCCACTCTTCAAATTGCTTACAAAAGACTGTGAATTTAAATGGGATCCTGATTGTCAATCGGCCTTTGAAACTTTGAAAACAAGAATATCTGAAGCACCTATCTTGAGAGGACCAAATTGGAAACTCCCTTTCCATATTTCTACGGATGCTTCAGATACAGCTCTAGGAGCTGTGTTGGGTCAAAAAGATTTAGTTTCTTATGCCATTTATTATACCAGTAAAAATTTGACTCCCACAAGTTGAATTATACTGTGACTGAAAAAGAGTTTTTAGTTGTTGTTCATGCAATTAATAAGTTTAGACATTACATAACAGGCTATGAAACTTTTATTCATACTGACCATTCTGAAATTAGATATTTAATGAACAAACCTGTTACTAATGGCAGAGTGACAAGATGGCTTTTACTTTTGCAAGAATTCAATATTACTGTGTTGGATAGACCAGGAAAACAGAATACAGTAGCTGATTTCTTGTCTAGGATTCAGAATGCTAAAGAAGATTCTCCTGTAGAAGATAAATTTCCTGATGAATACTTGTTTGCAGTAACTATTAAGACCCCTTGGTATGCAGATATTGCTAAATATTTGGTTACAGGGAAACTACCTTCACATTTATTTCCAAGTGAAAAACGAAAAATTATTCAGGAGAGTTCAAAATATTCATGGATTTCTAACGAATTGTTTAAAACAGGGCCAGATCTTGTGATCAGAAGATGTGTCAGGGAAGATGAAATGCCTGATATTCTTAAGGCATGTCATGATGAACCATGCGGCGGACACTTTACAGACAAAAGGACGGCCTATAAAATCCTCTCTTTAGGATATTATTGGCCTTCCCTCTTCAAAGATGCAAAACAATATGTCAAAAGGTGTGACAGCTGCCAAAGAGTAGGGAAACCTACCCTTTCAAATGAAATGCCATTGCAACCACAGGTACTCATTGAACCCTTTGAAAAATGGGCTTTAAATTTCATTGGACCTATTAATCCACCATCTAAGCAAAAGAAGTATATATTGGTTTGTACTGATTATGTTACTAAATGGGTAGAAGCCAAAGCATTAGCATCTGCTACTGAAAATTCAGTTGTTCATTTTCTTTATGAGGATATTTTTACTCGCTTTGGTGTTCCAAGAGAAATTGTGACAGATCAAGGAAGCCAATTCACATCCAACTTGGTGGAGAAGTT
Organism: Pinus albicaulis; assembly: GCA_034641835.2. NCBI lineage: Eukaryota > Viridiplantae > Streptophyta > Pinopsida > Pinales > Pinaceae > Pinus > Pinus albicaulis. The sequence continues at coordinate 548,789,925 of CM076570.1, forward strand.
TATGGAAGAATACAAAATCAAGCACAGAAGATCTACTCCTTACCATCCACAAGCAAATGGTCAAGTGGAGTCCACAAACAAAGTTCTTGAAAGTATCATCACCAAACTGTTCATCTACATAGAAGAGATTGGGCAGAAAGGCTTCCAGAAGCCTTGTGGGCCTACAGAACTACATGGAGGAATACAACAGGACATTCTCCCTATGAACTTGTTTATGGGAAAGAAGTCTTGCTCCCCATTGAGTTCCAAGTCAAGACCTTCAAGATAGCAGTTCCGTTGGGGATGGACTTATCAGAAGCCCAAAAGCATAGAATGGAGCAGTTGAATGAGCTAGATGAGATCAGACAAGAAGCAATTCTAAGAACTGATCTAGTTCAATATCAAAGAGCTAAATGGCATGACAAGTATATCAAAGAAAAGAAGTTTCAAGAAGGATATTGGGCATTGTTATTTGATTCCAAGTTTAAAGATTTTCAAGGAAAATTTCAGACTCATTGGCTTGGGCCATATGAGATTGACAAGATCTTTAGCAATGGAGCAGTAAGAATCAAGACCATTGATTAGTTTCAAACTCCTCTTATTGTGAATGGCCACAGATTGAAAGTTTATCATAAGCCACTCTCAAAAGAGGATTTTGTCAAAATGTTTCAAGAAAATTCTGCAATCAGGCTGGTACAGAAGAATTCTTCTTCACCAGCCTAGCTTTTGTTCTTTCAGTTAAAAAAAAAAAAAAAATTGAAAAAAAAATATTTGAAAAAAAAACATTGTATAAGCTTGAAAACCAATCACTAATTGGCAGTCTTATACAGAAAATATAGGGTGAAAATCAGGAACACCTGACACTCTATATTTTCCAAAAAAAAATCTCTCTTTCATTTCACAAGTTTTGTGACCATTCACTCCATTCCATTCCACTTCATCCCACTTCATTTTCACTCCACTTCATTTCACTTCATTTCACTCCATTCCACTTCATTTTGTCTATTTCATTCCATTTTCACCAATAAAATTCTTTTCATGACCATTTCCATCCAGTCATTTGTCATCCGTTCATGTTCATTCATCCAAATAATAGTTGTGTCAGTTTCCACAGCTGGCATCTGTTTCCCCAGCTGACACTAGTTTCCACAGCCAGAAGCAGATTCCGCAGCTACCACTCTGTTTTCAAAAGAATGTACAGCCAGATGTTATTTCCATAATCATGAAATAAAATGCAGGTATGAGGACCAAAAATGAAGACATGGAGCATTCAAGATATCAATAAGGAGCAACAAATTAAAGACAAAGGAAAAAGGCAAAGATTCCAAGGTATGGGTAAAATTCATTTCAAATAGCATTAAAAACACATTTTTATATAGTTCTGAACCATAAGCTCTATCCATTATGTGCAATGATTATATTGACAAATTCCGTAACCCTTTCACGATCTCCATATGATCCTCCCGCATTCATTCTCAAACGGTTCCATAATTAAACCCCCGATCTTCACTCATACTCCGATATTCCACCGGTGACAATGAGACGTAGTTGATTTGACCACGGACTCTTACAACCGCATAAATCCATAGTCGTTGTTTAAACGTGCTCACATTTATTTTGTAGCCACCAAATTTCAAAACACTGTCGGATGTGTTATACTCCTATTTGTTCTGTTAATCTCACAGTCGTATCTCTGCCGTGCTAACGAAACCCCTCTCTATTCTGTCTCACTCCATTTCGTTCTCTGTTATGCTACAACCTGTATACCCACTCTCTAATATCTACCTACAGTCATTGTGCTTAGTTCTATGCATTCAGCCGTTCTGCTTCCATTGAACCCTCACGCAGGCAAATTTTTGAAGAGCAAAAAGAAAGATGGGTAAACTGTTAAGAGCAGAACCAGAAGGACCTAAGTTCATGGAAGGATATCCGCAAGTAAGGGATATATTGAAGAAAGAAAATTGGCTGCGGTTTATCCAAAATTTCAGAGGTTATCATAAAGAAGTGACAAAAGCATTTGCAAGGTCGTTCAATGGCCTGGAAGTAGAGATTGGAGACCTTAAGTTTGCAGTGAACGAGGCATCTATAGCAACTACCACGGAACTTGCTCAGGAGGGTGAGCGTTGGTTTAAAAATAAAAGCATTAGTGATGAAGCCTGGAGAACAATCTTACGAAACCAAGGTATGGACATAACTATTTTTAAAAGAGGAATTCCTGTTCATGCATTGAAAGAGGAATGGGCTACTTTGCTGCTAGTTGTTCAGAAATTCATTACCTGTGAAGGCCGTTTTGGGTCCATGTATATGTACCATACCAGGTTGCTGATGAATTTTCTAGATAATCAAGCTCTCAATCTCCCATATTTTCTATTAAATAGTTTGAAGAAAATGTCTGTGACTGTTCAGAAGCATTTAGGAGATGTAGAACCACATCTATATCACCACAGTCTTGTAAAAATTTTGATTGAAAAAGAGCTAAAGGAGAAGAAAGACACATGGGAACAATTTTTGATTAGAAATTTATTTGAGGAACCTCAGGAAATTCCTGAAGGTAACACAACGAAAAGGAGTAGGAGAAAAAGAATAAATGATGAAACTCAAATTACTCCTACTCAAGAAATTCCTGAAGGTAGCACATCAAAGAGGAGTAGGAGAAAGAAAACAAATGATGAAATTCAAAATACTCCTACTACTACAATTGAAAGAACTGATAGGGGAGAGAGACTGTCAAAGAGGAAGGAGAAAGAAACTAAGGGTAAGAAGCCAATAACACCAAAAGAGAGAAAAAGTAGTGAGGTTATACATCAAACCCCTTCTTCTGAAGAAGAATATCATCAAGTGTTATCTAAGAGATTAGTTCATCTTCAAAAAAAGTCATCTATGGCCAAGAAGACAGAGAAAGGGAAACAAAAGAAAAAGGACAGTGCTCCACAGCGTGTGAGAAGAAGTTCCAGACTTAAGGGGAAATTGAGGAAAACGCAAATAAAAGGACCTCATTTCATTGATTTGGGAGAGGAAACATCTAAACAGTCCCCAGCTGACCATAGTCCATCTCAGTCAGTTAGTGAACCTGGTTCATTTCATTCTCAGTCAGACATTGAACATAGTCCATCCCATTCTCAGCAAGACGTTGATGTGAGCCCTTCTCAGCCAGATTTTGAAGATAACTCTCCTTCACGACATTTTGGGGACAACCCAATAAAAATGACACCTGATATAGACCCCAAGCAGCAGGAATTATATGATTATATAGAATCTTTGGAAAAAACAGCTACAGGTCCCAGTACTTCATCCATTCAGCCTCACACAGTACAGGATGATTTAGTCCAATCACTAAAACAGGAAGTCTTTGAGCTAGAGCTTTTAAATAGACACATCAAAAATGAAAATGAGACATTGAAGGAACAAAGTAAATTGGATAAAATCATTCATGATAATACCATGCTACATCTGGGAATATGGCAGAAGAAGAACAAGAAATTGAAAAGGAAATGCCAGAAGTTAAGCAGAGCACTAGTTAATATCAAATTTAGATGCTTAATGAAAAAGCCCAGGATGTTGGCAGCACCAAGGAAGAAGAGGAGAGGATTGGATGTACTGGCTGAAGTGTCAAGGCATATGAACTGAAGAAGGATTATCAAAATTTGGTTGCATGAGGACATGCAACACCTTCACAGTGGGGGTATGTTGAGTCTCAAATCTGCATCTTTTCCATACATCTTCCTAGACCTTTTTCATCCACCTGAACCTTCCAAGTTGTCAATATCATTGTATATTAATTTCAAAAGAGCATCTAACATGGTTTTTAACTATATTTTTGTGTCTGCTGTTTGATTTAGATTTTTCTCATTTAGCTGCGGAATCTTGCCACTTTCCGCAGCTGCTGCAACTTTCCGCAGCCATTTTGTGAAACTCTATGTTACAGGTGTCTTCAGGAAAAACGAGCCACATGGGCAAGTCTGAAATGATGTGGACATGGATCGTGTCCTATTGGCTTGAGCAAATCCATCTAAAGAGGTTGCGGTTAAAGGTGTCCAAATGGAAGTCAACCGTAGAGTCCCACGGTGACAGGACTCTGTTTCGTGTCATGTGAAGGTTCATATGGCCGTTTCTAAATTGCGGGAGACAAATCAACATCTGTACATGGGTCCATAGCCGAATTCAAACATCCACTCCTCATAGATTTACTCTTCAATACGGCCATGATCCTAGATCTGTGGACGTAATGGTCTACGTGTTCTCCATCAGCATAAACTTTAGGGAATCAGTTGTATTTCCTTTGTTATAAATAACGCGTTTGTATACGCATATTAGATTAGTCTCTGTTAGTTTTTATTAGTCTGCTCTGTAATGTAATTACGTTGCCACTGTGTTGTAATATCACCTTGCTGTTATGACTGCCTTTTAATATATAAGAAGACTCTGTTTCCAAGCGTAATTTGTACTTGAAGTCTGTTGCCAAGGCTGGTGTAGAGGGCCCCTGCATAGCTGAGGTTTTGTGCATTATTGTATAGTTCTTGTTTTATTTCTTTAAGCTCATTGTGCCATAATTCATTCATGTGTTTATACATTGCATCTTTCATGGTATATATGCTTCATTTCTGTTTATAATCTTTCATGCTTTACATTTTACTTATGTCTTTCATGTTTTATGTTATTGTTAACTGATCAGTGTTCTTGTTTCAGGTTATAAATAGGCAGCCCGGGCATTTGCATAACTTTTTTTGACTAATGACATGGAATTAATATTGTTCTGCTGCTAATTTGCTTTTCTTATTTTCTGTTTAATTTCAGTACTGCTTTGTTCATTTCAGTTTTTCTCATTTGCTTCAGTAGTTAGATTTAGATATATTAAATTGCTCATAACATCTTCAGTTGCCTCCGAAAGCCACAGCTGGACTGATGGTGAGGGATTGAATTATGGATGTGTAGTTTGATATTAGTTTCCTTTCTGCAAGTTAGATATATTAAATTGCTCATAACATCTTCAATTGCCTCCGAAAGCCACAGCTGGACTGATGGTGAGGGATTGAATTATGGATGTGTAGTTTGATATTAGTTTCCTTTCTGCAAGTTAGAAATATTAAATTGTGCATGACATCTTCAGTTACCTCCGAAAGCCACAGCTGGACTGATGGTGAGGGATTGGATTATGAATGTGTGGTTTGATATTAGTTTACTTTCTGCAAGTTAGATATCGGTTACTCAAGTTGTTTATGGTTACTTCCGAAAATCATAGCTGGACTAATGATGAGGGATCAGAAGACAAGTTGATGTAAATTGATTTAGATTTACTTTATTGCAACTTTTGGATTTCTTTCAGCATAATTTATTTTGTGTTTAGACAACAGCAAGAATAGTTTGGTTTCATGCTCACTAGTTCACTGTTTTTGATTTATTAGACTAGCAACACCTTTTCATTTCAGCAGCGCATTTTCATTTCCTTTCAAGTTTTGTCATTGTAATTTTCAAATTCCTTTTTAAGTTTCAAGTTGGTAAATCATTATAGAGGATATCATTTCCTTGAACAATCATAACCATACTTGTTTTTATTTTAGAATTTCCATTTCACATTAGAAAACCAAAAACGACAAAAAGTTAAGAAATAGGTTATCTTGCACATATAGTGCGCCACACTTCATCAGCTTAAGAATCCCGGATTGATAAATTAATGTAGCAATTTAGGACACACTAAATTGACCAAACAGGTGAAGAGAAAATTTCTCTATACTCTTCCACAACCTTATCCACTTGTAACTATTATGCAGAGAGCCCCTATGTGGAGACCATGGATGCGACCATGATCTTACCTGTACTTTCAGAGCCAATTAGGAGGAAGACAGATTTCTTAGTCTGGGAGATGATCTTGCTAAATTTCTTAGTACAAAACAAATAAATGGTAGTAGGTGGGGCTACCTTTGGTATCCTCTATATTTTTATACACAAAGTGATAATAATAGTATGAGTTCTATACCTATACACAAAATGAACCTACCACACGTATGATTATCCTAACAAAACATCACAAACTTCAAGGGGATCAACATCACAAAATACCTCATTTTTGAAGGGCTTGATGCTATAAGGTAGGTAGCATTGTTGGCTAACACAAAGATCTCATCCTTGGTGGAGCCATATGATGGTATATGGAAATGGGTGTGATGTTACTAGCAGACCCAACTGCTTAAAACCTTTGTTGATATGAGGTTCTTGTGACTCCCTTTATCAACAATGAAATGAAGTGAAGCACCCTTCACCCACATTTGTGAGTGGAGGAGACACTCATGTTCCTCCTAGGATTTCAAGATCACTTCGCTGCACCTTGGTAATAATAATGGTGGTGCTAGGTTTTACATAAAATATATAGGTTTTTCAAGGTTTGGTTCTGAGTCAAAACTTGCATCAACCTCTAAATTAGATTTTAGCTCAATCACTAGTGACTTCTTTCACACTATTCATTTGTGTTATGAGTGAGGCTCTTGTGAAACTCACATCACTTTCCCATGTATTTCTTTTTATTCACATTATTATTATTTACTTGAGCTTTGATATATTTTCCTAGGGGGTTCCACCCTAGCTCTGTCCTTTGTTCTCAGATTTGGAGGTGTTGTATTCCTACTTAAAATTCACATATCCAAAGTCTTGCTTCTTCTATCTAAGTTTTTTCTCGATTCTGGAAGAAAATGAATATTTTGTGCCAAGTGAGGAGATGTCCAAGAACTCCATTTATATATAGATATATTTGTGTAGATAACCACAATAATTGAGCACCAAATTTTGCTTATATTCCTTGATACCCAACTTTGTGAGCAAGGTATGAAATATATTCATGAAATCTAGAAATTCTTGATCCCTTTCTTATAGTTGTGTGGTCTATGTTATATACTTGTCTTCGTATCTTCCCACAAGGTAGTATTATCCCTTAAAAACACCCCTAAAATATTTTCAAGAGGGTGCGACTGATAATAGTGCAGATTTATTCATGGGCATTTCATCACAATAAGTTTCCCACAAGTCCTTGACACGAGGAATGGCTTTAAGTTGTGAAAAAATAATTTTCTCTCTATCAAAAAAATTATGGACCAAAAAGTATCCTTCCAATAAATTTAACCATTTATCTACAATATCTTCATCTATCTAACCTTAAAATATAGGAATATTGTTAGGTCCCTATAATACTAGTGTATCCCCTTATTTTTGTTAGTGTAGCCCCCTTATTGTTAATATTGTACCCCTATATCCCCCATATTGTTATTATTGTGCCCTTACATTATTATTGTTAGGTTGAATAGGATTATATTGTGACCCTATGGACTCCTATATATAGAAAGGAGGTTTTCTTCATTTGTATCATCCAAGAATTGTTAATTTATGTAATGTAAAGGAGGTTTCCCCCTCAAAGTGGCTTATTTGTAAGGTGTTGATCTCTCTTTTCTTCTATTTTTGGAGTTGGTTTCATAACATTTGGTATCAGAGCTTTGGATTCTGGTGTTCTGCTGCTTCAAATAGTTCATCATATAATTTTCACTCTAGCATTTTTTCTATGAAGGTTCAGAAGCTTAAATTTTTAGCATGTGAAGCCGAAATCCTGAGGATTGTCGCATAAAAATTTCAGATCTTGGTTCGCAATATTTTCGGAGATATGATCTATGGATGTTAGGGTTTTTGCAAGCTCTTGAATTTCATCTAAAAGAAGCAACCGTGGTAAAATCGTCATAACTCTCTCTCTAGGCATCATATTTGAATTATGTAAATAGTGTCCACAAGTACACGGACTGTAATTTTCATTGTATCAATTTTAGAGTCGAAGGACATAATAGTGACACGTGGCACGCAGTACAACTTCGATCTATTGAGCTAGTCCATAATTAGGTCATTGTGGGAGATTGGACATAAATTTTCCTTGAAGAATCCAAATCAAGTCAGACCCATGGCATTGGAAAGATGCTTCAGAGGGCTACTAAAAGACCAAATTTAAGATATTGACGATACGAAATCATAGAGATAATTTAGTTTCAATATCAAGCTCCTCAAAAGCAAGGAAAAAGTCTGTATTCATTTTTTAAAATTTGCATAACATTTGTTTGAAAAAGCAGTTGAATTTATTCCAATGTCATATTGAAGCATTGCTATCATTATTCAGTTCTATAATTCCTCCAAAAAAGAATTCTACACCTATTAAGCCCTCATAAATCTATACTATGACGCATGAAGAGGAAGAATTGCAATATGAGATATCAAAATTACGGTACCAAGTGCAACAAATTTCGATCTTACAAAGATAAATCAAAGATGACATAGATGGTTTAAAAGAAAAAATGGGGGCTAATTTAGATGGTTTGAAGGATTAAATGAAAGCTAATATGGATGATAAAGTAGTGGAAGATCACATCGAGCATAAACAACAATTTCTCCAACTCTCAAAGGATAACCTAACTTTGGTACAGAATCGAATGAATCAATAGGAAGATCAACATCGCAGCAAAAGAAGTTTTGAAGCAGTCATAGAAACAAGAAATTGACAACTACCAACGATCAATTTCAAAGTATCTCAGCAAGTGGAAGAACTTACCCATTGAAGATTCCACATGGGAGGATTAGAATTTTATACAGAAGCATCCATAAATAATCAAGCTTTGAGGGCAACACTTGTTTGAAGGAGAGGGGCATGTTAGGTCCCTATAATAATAGTGTATCACCTTATTGTTGTTAGTGTAGCCCCCTTATTGTTATTTTTGTATCCCTGTAGCCCCCATATTTTTGTTATTATGCCCTTACATTATTATTGTTAGGTCGGCTAGGATTATATTGTGACCCCATGGACTCCAATATATAGAAAGGAGGTTTTTTCATTTGTATCATCCAAGAATTGTTCATTTATGTAATGTAAAGGAGGTTTTCCCCTCAAAGTGGCTTATTTATAAGGCATTGATCTCTATTTTATTCTATTTCTGGAGCTGGTTTCATAACAAATATAAAAAATAACTTGTAACTTAAAGGAGAGCTATACTGAAGAGAACAAAGTTCCTTCTCAAGTTAAATACTCCAAAAAACTTGGAATACAAAGACATCCATTGAGGATATAAATATTATATTATAAAGTGTGATAAATGAGATGAGAAAGATGATTGAATGTTACAAATGAGTCCTAATTATATACCTATGCAGATGCCTCTTCACGAAAGGTCATCTCTTATCAAACATGGCCTTTCAACCTAATTATTCATGTCTTATCAGACATGGCCTTTCAACCTAATTACTAATTAACTAATTAATCACTATTTACATTATTTTATTCATTACATTTCCTTCCCCTCAAAAAGCTTTGTCCTCAAAGCTTGTCGATGAAATGCCTCGATTTGTTTTCCTGCTACGAACATCTTCTTGTCTCGGGGCAGTTATCCTTGTCGATACAAGTTGATATGATCCTCTAAGTGACAAACAAAATTTTCGCATTGAGAATAGATCGGACCATCCTAAATCAATCTTCTGTGGAATCTTACGATGACTGGAAACTTGTGATGATTCGTTAGTATTCTTCATAATATCAGCCTATTTCCGTTCTGAATACATATATTGGTTGATTTGTCTACTCCCATGATTTGGATGCTGATAGGAAACTATTTTGGTTTGACCTCTTTGATTTTCTCCAGGTGAGGATGTTATGGAGATGGTTACAGAATCTTCATGTATAATTTTCCTTGTTCGTCTGGCATCTAAGTTTGTTTCTTCTACAACTTGCTTGTTGTCTTCTTCAGTTGAGACATTTACTGGATCAAATTTTGATTTTTCTTCAACTTGAACTTATATATTTGAAGATTTCGATGCTTCATTTTCGACAAGTTGTTGCACATTATTTTCCAATGACTTCTTGTCTTTCTTCAACTTCTTAATTTGCGTTAGTAATTTATCGTTGTGGTCCTTGAGGCAAGCAAATTTTTCATTCTTGTTAGTTGTGATTTCATCAACTTCTCTTTGAAAATATTGTATTGCCTTTTTACTTTATGGAAGAACTACTCTCGTGATATCTAATATGTCTTCCGATGTTAGTGAATTCGGCTTCACCGTGATATATTGTAACGTTATGTTTTTATTTTTGTAATAAAATGTCAAAAAATTATTTTTCGTATTAAGGATGAATGACCCTAGTGATTCCATCCAGAACGAACCTAGAATTATATCACTATTATTGGAAAATAAGGTTTCAACGATGAATTGTGAGACAAAGGAATACTCCCCAATACTTAGGTGTAAATTCTCTATGTTGTATTGTTTGTAATTTGCGTTAAATGAATTTTCTTCAGTTATATTTGATTCAGGGATCACTAATTGTTTAGCACATTCGGTACTAACATAATTATTCTTTCGAGTAAAATAAATAGATATGAGAACCTCTTTTTGCGGAAGTGACCCTTTGATTTCAATTAGCGCATCGACACACATACTATAATTTTTAGGAAATCTTCCCTCTTTTAGTTCTGTTTTGGATGCCATTTTGTCAGATAACTTCAGGGTTTTTAAGGGTGACCCTTCCTAATATTTATAATAAAATATTATGAGTTCCCTTTAATAAACCCTCAAGCTTAATTAATCTTTCCAATATCCTTTACTATTATTCATTCAATCTTTGGTAATTAATCTTTCACTAATATTCTCTTTTAAAAGAGGCTCAAATTCTTTTATATATGTATATATTCCCTTTTTAAATAAAATATTTAGAATATAATGATTTATCTCCTTTTCCACTTTTCCAATACTTAAACCTTTAATAACCTCTTTTTCCTTTTATATACCTTCGAGCTTTAATAATGATTCCTTAATATTTTAAGAAATCCTTAATAATATTTTTCCTTTTGATTTTTTTGAAAATTACTTCCTTGATTTCTTTTTATGAAATCTTCTATAATTACTAAGAAGATGTTTGACTTTCATTATATATATATATATATATATATATATATTAACAATTGAATTTTTTTAACTCTTTTTTTTTGTTGAAAGGTTACAACCCTAGTGAAACATGGCTATTCACATATATTCACCTATAAAATATTTGTCCACTTACGTGTATTTGACTCCATTAATGTTCTCCACGTAAAAGTAAACTTACCATTCACACACAGATTTTTTATTCTTTTTGTTCTTATTTTACCTTACAAATACCATGGGTAATTACCATGGGCTTCTAAAACCACGAGCTTGTAAACCACTTAAAGAATAATGAAAATAACCTTATCTACTCTTCCTTCTTTCTTTTTCCTTTTTATTTTTAAATTGTCTTGGTATGTACGTATATGTACTACTTTATAAGTATCTTTTTTTTTTTAACATATATATATATATATATTTCTTTTTCTTCTTCTTTTTCAAAAAGTTATTTTTTTTTTCCTTCAAATTTTTAATTTTGGCCAAAGGCCTACTAGTGAAATTTCTTCAAAATTTTAATTCTGGCCAAAGGCCTACTGGTGAAATTTATTCAAATTTTTAATTTTGGCTAAAGGCCTACTGGTGAAAATGGAGAAAATCCAAGACTGGTAGCGAAACGATTTGACGACAACAATGTTGACGAATTTTTGATGGCCAAAGGCCTGGACCGAGGAGCGTAGCCCTGTGCAACAATGAGTGGCCAGAAGATCGAACTGCTCTGGTACCAAATGAAGCAAACAAAGTTCCTTCTCAAGTTAAATACTCCAGAAAACTTGGAATAAAAAGATATCCTTTGAGGAGATAAATATTGTATTAGAAAGTGTGATGAATGAGATGAGATAGATGATTGAATGTTACAAATGATTCCCACTTATATACCTACGCAGGTGCCTCTTCACAAAAGGTCATGTCTTATCAGACATGGCCTTTCAACCTAATTACTAATTAACTAATTAATCACTCTTTACATTATTTTATTCATTACATATAATTTTTAAGTGGCTGATAGATGAAGATGAATCACCTCATTGGCATCTGCTGAAGGATCTAGGAAAATTTATCAATAATTTTGTTCCTTTGTCGCTCAAGGGATTTTTCGAACAAATATTTGATAGGATTTTTTTCTCCCTTGTATTTATTTTCTTATACCATGGGAGGTCACTGAGGTCGATCAGGAATTTCTTGCAATGACTCAAGAAATTTCAGTCCCAACTCTTTATACCTCGACCTTGTTGGGGGCATGCAAAAATAAAAAGAGAAAGAAAAGATTGCTCTGGTACCACGAATCATGATTTCTGAAGGCAATGAAATGAAATGCAAATATAAAATAAAAACTTAGAGTTTCAATGAAACTAAACTTCATTTAATAAATAGAAAATTCCAACAACTATTTACATGCGTAATGAAAATAAACTAGCTTGAGTGGTGGTATCTTATCTTTGAGAAGAGATGTGATGGCTACTCATATTTTTGAAATGTGTTAAATGAGGTTCAAAGGCATTTTTATCATTAAGAAACAATGAGAAACCCTAAAAATCCAAAACCCTAACCCTAGGAGTTGAAGCACCAAAGGCTTATGGGCCCAATGGGGGTAGTTATAATGTAAAATTTTGAGGGTTATAACTTTGGCATATGATCTTTGTTTCATTTCCATTATAGCCCATCAGAAAGGTCTATCCAAGGAGAACAAATTTCAACTCCAAACATTTTCAATTCATTAGAGAAATTTTGTGGTAAAAAATTGGCCTTGAAACAAAAATGTAAAACCAAAATAAAATTTATAATAACCAATAGGGTTCAAGATGATGATGTCAACCATGGGGGTTGATTCACCATTTTTGGAGAAAAACATTAAAAAAAAAAAAAAAAAAACCTATTTTTTCATCTCACATTTTCAACTTATTTCCCTACATTTTTACTCAGATTTCAAGTGGGATCACTCGTTGGATGAAAATTTAATTCCACATCCAAGGAGTACCTATGTTTCATACTTTCGATGGGATGTGGTACATGAAAAATGATAAATACATGAAAAACATGATTGCAATCACGTTTTATCATGTATTTCTCATTTTTCGTGCAACAAGGTTCATCAAACGTATGCAATATGGGTACTCCTTGGATGAGGAATTAAATTTTTCATCCAATGAGTTCCCCCCATCAAAATTTGAGTAAAACCATAAGGAGATAAGTTGAAAAAACGAGTTAAAAAAATAGTCTTTTATTTTTTCCCTTTAAAATTTTATGATGCAATCTAATCTTATTTTATTATTTCCATTATTATTTTATATTATTCCTTAGAATACCCAATTTAGACCTAAAAATTTCTCTAATGACTCGCATCTTTCTATTTCCCCGAAAAAAAGTTGTTTAGAGCCTCAAAATGGCTATGGAAGTTCAGGACCTAAGAACCACCAAAAATAGAAAACTGTCAAAATAGGAAAATCGTGCTTTGAGCCAATAGATTGAATGGGTGATGGCCACCAATATCCACTTGTATCACCAAGTGTATTTAAGATGTTTTTTTTTTGTTATGTTATCTAACAAATTTCCTAATTCTTACTTTGTTACACTTCTCGTTTCTAACTTGGTGAGTTTGGAAAGAGTTCCACTTTGTCTCATTCTAGATTTAACTCTTCCCTTGTAATATTTATTGTATATTTAATTTTTTTTTATTAAAAAGTAAATAAGAAATATAACCTACTCATATAATATTAATCACTTATGAATTCATACTCGATACCTTTTAATAAAATAGTACAAATGGTATGTGGATTTAATTCACTTTATTTGGATTTTTTTTAATTAAAAAAAAACATTTCTAAATAGTTCTTTAACTTTCATTTTCCTATTGGGAAATCCTAAATATATCTTCTTTGGAGTCTCTATGCTTACAATATGGTCGGTATTTCTTAAGAAATATTTTACACGTATGATTCAAATATCTATATTATGCTCACCTAACCCTACAATCTATTTTAGAGAAGCCCTTTTAAAGTGCTGGAAATAAACAAAGTTTATGGATATTATCTGTATATCGATAAGTGCAACACAAAATATCAAATTCAAAAATAAAAGCATCAGGGTCCTTAATTGACATACCATAAAAATTTGAAACACCAAATGCTACAAGTGCATCTAAAATGGGGAATTCAAAAGTGACTTCATCTTATACTTCATGTGGTCCAACTTGTTCTCCTCTTTCTTTTCTTATTCTTTTCCTTCTTATTCCTATATTATATCATATTTCATTATTGTATTCTTTTTCTTTCTCTCTCTTTCTATTGTTTCTCTTTCTACTAACCCTTCTCTTCTCTTTCTACTACATCATCCATATTGAGTCATATTTCTACATGTTCTACCATCTACTCTTCCTAGAGTCCCAAAAACTCTTTAGTCAAATTTTCAAGATTATATTATGATATTTCACTCGATGAACTTATTTGTAATTATGAATCTCTTGATTCATCTACAACCAATCCTTCTTCTTATACCTTTTACATCTCTCCTTCTCTTGATTCCTTTAAAGTTGATAATTTTTTTTGTACCACTATACTTCATGAAGTTAAATTACTATGAGAATATTTTTTTAATCAATGTAATTCCTCATCAAACAAATCGACTTTTTAATCAATGTAATTCCTCATCAAACAAATCGACCAATTTTTATTTCTAGGTCTAACTAATTTATGTACATATAAACATAACGATGATTTATGAAGAATCACTAAAGTGAACATGTAGGGTATTACTTCTTCTCTTATCACCTTCATTTCTCCTTTCCTCAATGTTTATACTAAAAAGGAACGCAAAAAATAAATTACCACTATGTGAAGCTAATTCTTGTTTCACTTCCTTGGAAATGACATCAAAATTATTTAATTAAGTCGAGACACTAATTTATCAAATAGGTTTAGTAAGCTTATGAAGTGAAATCATTGTGTGTGCAAAATTAGTTAGTGTTTTTCCTCAAGTGTTAGTTATTGGTACAAATCCTCAAATATGTTAAAAATGAAAAAAAAAATTAAATCAAACACTACAATTAAAAGAAATGGAAAACATATTCTTCAAAATGATATTATTGTAATGTAAATCTCAATCCTATACAAACATGAATTTTTATCTAACAATGTAAAATTTCAAATGAAATAAATACTAATCCTTTAATATAATTCTATCACAACTTCACTAATATAAAATCAAGTTGCAATATTTCATTGCCTCTATGGATGAATGTCTCATGCAATTGTAATTTGGTCACCGTGTTAGTTATAATGCTTCTTATCAACCTTGTGGTTCAAGGGAGCTTCTAACAATACTTTTAAGCCTGCTACAAACCCTAGCTAAGAGATAAATTTAAGCTTTATTTAAAGAAAAACTAAAATTAATACAAAGAATATGAAATTTCAAATTAAAATAATAGGAAATATATGACAAAAAAGGTTGCAAATAAATAGTATTTACCAAGTAAAAGTATGTACAATTGAAACAAAAACATCTATGTATGAAAACTCACATAAAGACAATGCACATGACTAAAGCAAGGGGGTCCTTGAGACTTGACTCATGCACATTCAAACTACTATTTTGTAGAAATAAAACTGATATATTAAATAATAAAAGGAATTATATAAAGATTGTCAAAAAATAATATGTATTATGATTAGGTTTCTTCTATTCCCTATCAGTTATTTATACAAACTAAAATCTATCAAACAATGCTACTATTTCTCTCCTAGATTGATGAAATTCTAATCTATTCTCTATTATTATTCAATTTGATCCCATAAAGAGTGTAAACTTCGCCACAATCCCATGTTATGCAGAAAAATTGAATTTGAATCCTTTTTGTTGCATCTTTTTTGTTGGTTCCCATGTTGACAATTTCATTGATTTGGGTTTCAATTCTCCTTCCCCTCATCAAAGAGGAGCCAAAATATCCCATGAATATCGAGATCAAAATGTATGCATCTAATTTCCCTAGAAATAATTATAATAACTTCAATGAATGAGGAATTACCAAAACAATTTTATTTCTAAAAAAGGTTGATAAAAATCAAATTTTTAGCATTTTAACTTGGTAATTTCTATAAAATAAAAATAAAATAAGGAAATATCTTATATGCTCTTATGTGTCTTTAATGAAAATACATTTATTCAAAATAGATGAGAATCTGACAAAAAGAGGAAAAATGAGACCATAATAGAAAGTGTTTGAGTGCTCTTTGAATGAAAAAACTAAGTGCCAACAATAAGACCGAGTTGGAGTTGGTTGAGAATAATCCAATGTAATTAATAAAAAATTCTAAAGTTATATTAAGCTTATGACAACTAGAGATAGGGACATGGGGTGATGTAAGATAGATTCTTAAACTACTAGAAAATATTTCACTATTGAGTTAAATGATTCTAAAATTGAAAGTGAATCATTGGAGATCAAAGTTACCAACTTCATGAGAACTATAAACTCAAAATGATAAATCTAGCCAAAATATATATAAAAAAAAACCTACTTTGTGCAAAAAATATGAAAATTACCGTGAAATCGAAAAGTGGGGATCTTGCATTACCATTTTTTTAGGGTTAAAATTCTAACAATTTCCAACCATGACATTAAAAACCAAAATCATGATAATGAAAAACCTTAAAATTCCAACAATTTACTACCATGGCATTAAAGATCAATTAGAATCACTCCTAAAAACCTTAAAATTGTGAAATTCTTAAAGCATGGAATTAAAACCAAATATCAATGGTATAAAAAATCTTGATAACACTATAAACCAAATATCATGATTATAAAAGAAAAAAATTAGAATCAACACCTAAATCAAAGATTCATTCTACCATGACTATTTTTTAAGGCTAAAAGTATAGCTCTTTTGAAATCTTAACTTAAGATAAATTGATCCCTATTCAATGGGGCACTAAAATTGCAGTATTTTTTAATTATGGTCTATAAAATCAATGTTAATGTACACAAAATCATGAAATCCGCCCTTAAAAATTACACAACGCAACAATTTAAATTTTTTAATTAAAAAGAAAAAACAAATTAAATAATTTTTAAAAATGTATTTTCCAAATGAATTTTTTTCAATCAATAAAAAATTATTAAAAACAAAAAGAATTAAGCAAATTTAAAAATAAATTAAAACTAACTAACAAACTAACAAACTAACACAAATACAATGAAATTTAAAAAATTATTAAAATAATAATAATAATTAAAAATTCTACACAAAAAATAACAATAAAACAAATAAAGTGTGTATGTGTGTGTGTGTGTGTGTGTTTCCTCATCCCATTCAATATCTTCCATGACCAAGCAAAGGTAGAAGAGGTGGTTTTTTACTGATTTTGGCTTTTCATGAGTGTATTTCATCTACAGGTGTTATCATTTCAACATGGCAAGGTGATCCTCAAGGGAGTTCATCAAGGAGATGCTATAAGAGAGCACATGCGAAGAAGGAGCAAAAGAAGGAACCATCACGAAGGGCCATTAGGGGAATTTTGAGGTCTAAAATGGGCCTCCTAAGAAAATTGTACAACCAAAATAAACTTTATAAGGACCAATAGGCTTAAATATGATGATGTCAACCATGGGGGATGATTCACCATTTTTGGATTAAAAAGTTAAAAAGATAAAAAATAATAAAATAATAAAACTATTTTTTCAACTCGTATTTTGAACTTATCTCTTTAAGGTTTTACTCAAATTTCAAGAAGGAGTACTCGTTGGATGCAAAATTAAATTCTTCATTGAAGGAGTGCCCATGTTGCATACTTTCGATGGACCCTACTACACAAAAAATGAGAAATACATGAAAAAACACATTTCCAATCACTTTTTTCATGTAGAAGGGTCCATCAAAAGTATGGAAGATGGGTACTCCTTGGATGAGGAATCAAATTCTTCATCCAATGAGTGTTTCCACCTGAAATTTGAGTGAACCCATAGGGAGATAACTTGAAAATACGAGTTGAAAAAATAGTTTTTTCTTTCTCTCCTCTAAAATTTGATGATGTAATCTAATATTATTTTATTATTTCCACTTTTATTTTATAATTTCCTTAGGAGACCTATTTTATACCTCAAAATTCCCCTAATGATGAAGGAATCTTGGACCAAGACAAAGTAATGGAAACTAATGCTGACTTGGAAGGTTTCAATACTCATCTAGACCCTTGGGAGGCTGAAGATGAAGAACAAGAAAATTCCCATCATGAAGAAGTCAAATTCATAGAAATAAGGAGAAGATATTGGAATTGATGAAATGAAGACTTATGTCATTGTTGACAAGTCATGGCTTCTCAAAGTGTCATTATAGTCATATGTGTCAATGTATTTTTCCACATCACATGCGGAATTTAATTATGTAAATTCAAAAAGATGAGAAAATGTAAACTATGTGGAAGCCCAAGGGTATCACATGGAATGTGAAAAGTCACTAGAAAGTTCTAAAGTCATGCAGAAGTTTAAAGGTCACATAGAAATTTGAAAATTCATAGTAGGAACTCAAGAGTAATGAGGGAGGTCAAGAGTCACATGGGAGGTGGAGATTCACCTCATTTGTTATAAATAAACCCTCATATCTCAAGAGAAGGGACTTTGGAATTTTCACCTTAGTTTCTCTAGTTTGGCATAGGAGAGAAAATATTTATGTGGAAGATAAAGTGGTGACTTAATGTTCCACTATTGGGGCTAGTGTGGTAGCATTGTAATTTTATATCATGGGACTGTCAATTAATATATGAAGCTCTCAGATCAAATACACTTTCATGAATATGTCATGAATGATTGTAAGACTATCCTTTCATTGTTTGTGGTGTATGTTTATGTTAACATATACTAATGAAAATGAACTATTTCCTTGGCTTTGGTATGTATTTGTTGAATGTGTGTTGTTACTTGTTTTTATGATCATTTTTATATTTTGAACTAATTTGTAGGTCAATCATCGATTCTTTCATGCTTTTGTGTGTCACTTTTAGATATTAGTGCTACTTTTCGTCTAGAGGCACACTCTCTTTGTTCCCTTTAGTGAAAGTACCTTATATGTGTTACAATTGTATGCCTCACAGTGTCGACTTAATTTATTTTTTCAAATATTTTTTGCATAATCTCTTAGGTTGATAATTGCAGCCAAGGAAAATTCCTATGAATAATGGCAACCAACCTTATTTCATTGTTGGGGCTCCTACTCCAAAAAATTTTAGTTTTAGTTGGGACTTCATACCGGGGAAGCGCCTTGTGTTGGTGGATTTCCAACATTGTCAACATTACCTTATAATTATGTCTTTTTTTTCAAGATTCAAGTTTATCCTTTCTTTTTTCCTTTGAGATAATCATCCTTCTGTATGGTTTGTATCCATATTGTACAAAAATCCTTCTCCATTCTTTCAATTTTCAATCAAAGTGCCCATGGAATGAACTAAACAACAAGGAACAATATCTTCTCGTTAAAGTTGTCATTGCCAATCTTCTTTATTTATTTAGAGGAAAATTTGGATGTTTGAACAATATCATCATGTCTATGCCATGCTATCTTATAGAAGAGTCTTGATCTTTAGTTATTCCAAATCACACCAAACTCGGTTTTCCAATAATCAAGTAACCACAAGGAAGACTTCTCATGCTCATGTTATGGAGCACACTCTTATGCCCAGCTCTTTCTACAATATTCTTGTAGACATGAGTTCTACCTTCGAGAGAAGATTTACTGAATATATTCATACAATCATCTAGTTTTCCTTTCTTAAAATGAGCTTGCTTCTATCCTTATCGAAGATAAGAATCCCTTCCTAATAGGAGAAAGACTTTAATTTTTCCTTTTGAACAACAACTTGACCAACTTCATCTCTTCATCATTTAAGATAATTGTTTCCATACTAAATGGAATATATACCAGAAATATAATAATGCTTATTTCAAATATTAAATAACTTGTTCCTTAATGACGATTCTTATTAGAGGATCCTTGTGATCCTTTTTGTAAGATGAATATCTCTAAAATTATGTTAGAAAATACTTGGATGAACTGCGATGTACATTGTTGTCAATCCTAGAGACAACCTTGAGTTGTGAAAGACCAGTGCCTATGACATCTTATATAGCAAGGAGAAATATGATATAACATGGATAATTAGCAGAACAAGGCTCTCATGCTATCTCTTGTAAACAGGAAGATTAATTTGAATGGGACCAAAACTTTCAGAAGCTTGATATAGGGAAAGAAATACTGCAGAGGCAAGGTGTGAAACTCTAACACGAATGTATCAAACAATTCAAAGGCAACTTATTGCAAAAAGGGCTAGATCTAAATACTTCACAGAGATGAATAATTAGAAGGTATCTAATGAGTATGTAGAATAAAGAGAATACTAACCATTGTTGAGACAATATCCAGAAACATATATCAGCATGCGGTGGGCTTACGAAATTAAGAATCCACACATGATAATAGCATTTGTAAATAACATCTCATAGCAGCTAATATAGCAGAAGTACGGTTGAAGTGAAAATGGAACAGCATATCATGCCTGAGCCATATTTAAAGTGCCAGACAGATTATGGCATAAGTATCAACTAGGATAAATTCATACCAAAACCAGTGGGCTACTTGCATTCCAGAACATGATACAAGATGAATGGATGTAAATGAAATGAACGGCTAAACTATAACACATAGGAGATGATTACATACTGTAAAGCACCAAGACCAGAATCCTCATTAAAGATAGAACTCCTTCTCATTGAGACCCAACGGGCTCTTCACATTTGTATTAAAGCTTCAACAAAAATGCATACAAAAACTCTTTCATAGCCAATTCTTTAGAAAATATGGAACCTATTTTTCTCTTTAGTTCTTGCTTATATAGAAGCCTTAGAAACATGAGCGAGAAGATATTTTTCGGAAAAATATCTTCCTCACGTGCTTGTAATCAGTTTGAGGTCTCCATCAAAAATAACCAAAATTCATGATGAGGAATTGGGCATCTCATCATTGACAGTTGGGCTCACGACCATTTTAAACAAAAATATCAAATAATAGTTTCTGAAAGAAGGTAAAATGCAGTAGTGGAATGTGAATTCCACTCGAAATCTAAAAGTAACAAACTAAAATGGAAGTAAAAGGCCACTAGGGCCGAATCATGAATTGTTCGCTGACGAGGTGGAGTTGAGGTAGTCGCTGTCACAGATGGAGAAATGTTGGCGGAGAGGAATTGATTTGCCTCTGATGCGGCAGTAGAGGTTTTTCTGCTCATAGATCTTCATGATTTTCTCTAATTCTGATTTAATTTGGAGGATGGGCTTTTGATAATCAATCTTAGCTGAAATCCCCAAATTGTCTTCAATATTCTGTTTCTGCCATGGCAGGTCTTCGACACTGATACTTTGACTGCTGCTGCAATAACCTCTCTGCGTTTCGAATCATAGTGACCATGATTGTGGAACCTGGAGTGAATTCATCACTCTGTAATAACCCTGCACAATACGATAAACTCATCAAGAAATATAGGGAGTGGTGGAAGGAATGCTATGGAGGGCTGGAGGAATGGTGGTGGGACAGTGGAAAACTGACGAAAAACATGTGGGATGGAAGAAACAAATGAAAATGAAGGAAAATAGGACTTTTGGATGGTGGGACCCTGTGGGTGGAGGGTGATAAGATGTGGACCATCAGATCTCCGGAGGAGATCAACAGTTGAGATGTCGTGATGGAGTTAAATGGTCATGCGATGAACAAATATGCATGGAGGATGTGATGCAATGTAGACCGTCGATCAGGATCGAATGGACGGTCACGATTAGATTGGGGGATCACAATTGGGGGAGGTGGGGGTGACACATGGTAGAAATTGCGACTGCGATTGGAGCGGTGTTGCGATTATGCGATGGCCATAGGATCAGAGCGATGGATCAACGGTGGAGATTACAATGGGAGGATCGCAATCGGGGAGTGCGGCCAGTGGCACACCTTAACAGTTGCGATTGCGACTGGTGCAGTGGTGCGATGGGCACAATGTGATTTGCGCTGGACCATTAGATCTATTAAAATATCGACTGTCAAGATTGCGGCGGAGCACAGGTAGAACAGAACTCGTCGCATCAGAACAAATGCGTTAATAAGAGGAATTGCGCTAAAGTGAGAGCTCTGATTGCAATAATCACCTGGGTCTTAAGCGTTTGATCTCAGGTGTGAGGCATATGGAGGGGAAGTGGTTAAGGGGGCTGGTCGAGAGGGCCTTATGCCTCATATGTAGAATAAGCGTTTTAAAGCCAAAAAGAGGGTTTCCAAGGCTTTAAAAGGGGTAACTTCGATAGAGGGGAAAAGGGATTTTTTAGACCAACAAAGGGTATTTGCAAGGTTTAAAAGGGGATTTGGGTGATCTTAAGGGGTTAATGAGAAATTAAGAGAGGGGAAAAAGGTGAAGAAACAGAGGTTAAGTGGGAATGAAATAAGAGGGAAAAGGAGGCTTTTTGAGCACTCTTCTTCACAAATAGAGAGGCTTCAAAACTGGGAACAACAGTGGGGATTCATCAAAGGATAAAGGGCATAAAGGGACTTCAAGGATGATATGTTTTCAGTAGGAATGCATTCCTTGAAAGCTCAAAGATAGTTTGACCCCCTGTTTTTCTTGTCAAAACTTAATAGGGGGCTAACATGATCAACATTGGCTCCACCTAGGGACGGCATGTTCATCCTTGGGCGTGTCGAGAACTTCGCAGACCACCTACATCACCAATTTTTACAAACAGGAAAAATAAAACTATTCTACTTCTACCCTTATTACTCCATGAGAGCAAATTAAACTATCGGTCTCACATTTTCTCTACCTAAACTACATCTGCTAGGATTAAACTGTCTAGAAGATTTCTTTTCTACATTCTAAAACAGAAATTGAAAAATAGCCAAACTAGGATTAGACTGTCTGGCTTGTTAGACTCTGCAGAAATTAAAACAACTAACTACATGCTCACAGACTAAACTTTATTGAGCTTTTCCTACCTACCCTACTCTAACTGGACTATTTACAAGTCTTGCTTACAAACATTGTCTTCCAATGCAACCAGTCCATCAAGTGATCCCATGACTGGTCAGTTCTGCCCAGCTCCTTGAACAGGTTGGATAGGCAGGGCTGCTCCCACTCTTTCTGTTTTTCGTCAGCAGCTTCAAAAAATTTCTTTCTGTCCGCAACATGCTGCTCAAAAATACCTTTGATCCTTCCTTAAACATTTGTAGGAAATGAGCATAAGGATCATGAAAAGATACCTAGTTATGAATATTTGGCAGGCAGGCTTCAACCAGGATCTCTTCTTCTTCCACTGGATTGAGAATAAGACTCTCTTGGGGTAGAGTGTCTCCTTCGTCTTCTGAATCAGAGGACTCATTGTACATTGTTTTTGAGTCATCTTGGAGCTCTGACATGTTTTGCGTTGCTGGGGAATTTGAGCTAATCAGGGCCTCCATATATTCTGCCACAGGATCAATGAACACATGATGTACATTTTTTCCTTTCAGGCCTTCCATGACCTCCTGGGCTGCTTTGATTTCTGCATCTTCCACTGCATTTTCAATGTGGTTCTTGAGAACCGGATCATCTTCTTCTTGTACTCCGAAAGGCAGTGAAATTTATTCTTTCTTAGGGGGAGGGAGACTTTCCAAAAAGGCTCTCGGGTCTCTGAACTGATATGATTTTTCTTGTGAGTTCACAAATTCGATCTCAGCTTCATATCTTTCAACCACCAATTCTAGAAATATTTTCTTAAGCATGGGTTTGAAACTTGAGCTGAGAAGAATAGCCCATGGAAGGTCCTCTACTTTCAGTTCTACCAAGTCACGTGACATTACATCTCGACACTCTACTATGAAACTTGGATGCATTTCTGCAAACTACTCAGAGTCTTCCATTGGTGAAGTGGCTTGGTCTTTAGCATGGCTAATGTTGTACTGCAACATGGTCTCCCAGTGCAGTCTCATGAAACCAAGATAATCAGCAGCCTACTGATTACTAGTGGAGTCTTTTAATCATTTAGGAAATGTGGAGTCACCAAGGTGAGGTATCTACAACTCTCAAATCTTCATGCTCACCTTTCTGAAGAGTGAATAAAGATTTTAACGAGGCCCAGGGATTTAAATTTTCTCAACTTCGATTCCCCGGCAACGGCGCCAGAAAGATGTTGTCAATCCTAGAGACAGCCTTGAGTTGTGAAAGACCAGTGCCTAGGACATCTTATATAGCAAGGATAAATATGATATAACACGGATAATTAGCAGAACAAGGCTCTCATGCTATCTCTTGTAAACAGGAAGATTAATTTGAATGGGACCAGAACTTTCAAAAGCTTGATATAGGGAAAGCAATACTACAGAGGCAAGGTGTGAAACTCTAACACGACTGTATCAGACAATTCAAAGGAAACTTACTGCAAAAAGGGATGGATTCTAAATACTTCACAAAGATGAATAATCATAAAGTATCTACTACGTATGTAGAATAAAGAGAATACTAACTGTTGTTGAGACAATATCCAGAAGCATATATTAGCATGCGGTGGGCTTACAAAATTAAGAATCCACACATGATAATAGCATTTGTAAATAACATCTCATAGCAGCTAATATAGCATAAGTATGGTTGAAGTGAAAATGGAACAACATATCATGCCTGAGCCATATTTAAAGTTCCAGACAGATTATGGCATAAGTATCAACTAGGATAAATTCATACCAAAACCAGTGGGCTACTCGCATTCCAAAACATGATACAAGATGAATGGATGTAAATGAAATGAATAGCTAAAATATAACACATAGGAGAGAATTACACACTATAAAGCACCAAGACTAGAATCCTCATTAAACATAGAACACCTTCTCATTGAGACCCAACGGGCTCTTCACATTTTTATTAAAGCTTCAAAAAAAATGCATACAAAAACTCTTTCATAGCCAATTCTTCAGAAAATCTGGAACCTGTTTTTCTCTTTAGTTCTTGCTTATATATAAGCCTCAGAAACATGAGCGAGAAGATATTTTTGGGAAAAATATCTTCTTGGCGTGCTTGTAATCAGTTTGAGGTCTCCATCAAAAATAACCAAAATTCATGATGAGGAATTGGGGCATCTCATCATTGACAGCTGGGCTCACGGCCGTTTTAAATAAAAATATCTAATAACAGTTTCTGACAGAAGGTAAAATGCAGGATTGGAATGTGAATTCCACTCGAAATCTAAAGGTAACAAACTAAAATGGAAGTAAAAGGCCACTAGGGCCGAATCATGAATTGTTCACTGACGAGGTGGAGTTGAGGCATTCGCTGTCACAGATGGCGAAATGTTGGTGGAGAGGAATCGATTTGCCTCTGATGTGGCAATAGAGGCTTTTCTACCCGTATATCTTCATGATTTTCTCTAATTATAATTTAATTTGGAGGATGGGCTTTTGATTATCAATCTTAGCCGAAATCCCCAAATTGTCTTCAATCTTCTATTTCTGCCATGGCAGGTCTTCGACACTGATACTCTGACTGCTGCTGCAATAACCTCTCTACGTTCCTAATCATAGCGACCATGATTGTGGAACCTGGAGTGAATTCATCACTCTGTAATAACCCTACACAATACGATAAACTCATCAAGAAATCTAGGGAGTGGTGGAAGGAATGTTGTGGAGGCCTGGAGGAATGGTGGTTGGATAGTGGAAAATTGATGAAAAACATGTGGGATGGAAGAAACAAATGAAAATGAATGAAAAAGGCACTTTTGGATGGTGGGACCTGGTGGGTGGAGGGTGATTAGATGCAGACCGTTAGATCTCAGTAGGAGATTGACGGTTGAGATGTCGTGATGGAGTTAAATGGTCGCGCGATGAACAAATATGCATGGAGGATGTGATGCAACGCAGACCGTCGGTCAGGATTGAACAGGCGGTCACGATTAGATCGGGGGATTGCAATCGGGGGAGGCGAGGGTGACACATGGTAGAACTTGCGACTGCGATTGGAGTGGTGTTGCGATTATGCGATGGCCATAGGATCAGAGCGATGGATCAACAGTGGAGATTACAATGGGAGAATCGCAATCGGGGAGTGCAGCAGATGGAAAACCTTAACACTTGCGATTGCGAATGGTGCGGTGGCGTGATGGGCACGATGCGATTCGCGCTGGACCGTTAGATCTATTAAAATATCGATGGTTGAGATTGTGGCGGAGCACGGGTAGAATAGAACTCGTCGCATTAGAACAAATGCGTTAATAAGAGGAATTGCGCTAAAGTGAGAAATCTGATTGCGATAAGTGCCTGGGCCTTAATCGTTTGATCTCAGGAGTGGGGCATATGGAGGGGAAGTGTTTAAGGGGGTTGGCCAAGAGGGGCTTATGCCTCATATGTAGAATAATCGTTTTAAAGCCAAAAGAGGGTTTCCAAGGCTTTAAAAGGGGTAACTTCGATAGAGGGGAAAAGGGATTTTTTATACCAAAAAATGGTATTTGAAAGGTTTAAAAGGGGATTTTGGTGATGTTAAGGGGTTTTTTATTTCCTAAATCTACCTCAGGCTTAAGGAAGGCAGAGTTTAGGGTAACATCAAACCACGCTCAGTCGGGTAGCTAGCCTTATCGGATCAGGAGAGGTCTCTCTCCGGGTCAATCTCAGCAAATATAATCAATAAGGCTTGAGATGACTTGAAATAAAGGCTAATTTTAGGCTAGGTGTATAAGTAAAAGGTTTTAATTTTGATTTTGGGGTTTTTTGTTGGAATCAAAGGGAAAGGCAGTTTTGGGTCTGGGGATGAGGCCTAGTTTTTGCAGAGTTCTGAATGGGGCAAGGAAGGAAAATGTTTTGATGCTTTGAATTGAATGAATGGATAGTTGAGATCGGTGAAGAGATGAAGAGGGAAAGAGGCTTTCAAGAATCCTCTTCAAACAGATGAAAAAATGGGAAATTAAACAAAACTCAAGGCAAAGCAAAGCAATTTAATGAATTCCACCTTTATCACTCATTTGTTTAATTTAAGAAGAAAATAGGAAGGAAAATGGTACACATGAAACATCAGTAAACTTAAAATCACTGAGAGAAACACACCATAAAAACATAAAGCCACATGGATCCCAAAGAGTGCTGCAAACCCTGGTCTTTCCTTTACCAAAATACAGAGTTGAAATGTACAATGAAGTGCCAAGCAATCCCCAGTGTCCAACCCTGAAAATGACTGAAGAATTACAAGATATAGACAAGCCTAACTCATCCCTATGCCTCTAGGGGTCGAGCTCACCATTCTAGGAGCTGTTTCAACCATATCTAAACTAAGAACTGGAAAATAGGCAATGAAACAACTTGCCTTTATATGATAAGAAACTGATTCATTCACTTACATTTCACCTTTTGGTGAATGAATCTACTAGGATGAGTAAAAATGTGCCCAAATTACATCAATTTACATCAAGAGTTACATGAAAAAGTCAAACTAGCCAAAACTAGGCGAAAATCTGAGCTGCTGAGTGAAAACTAGGCCAAAATTCCCAATGCGCCACGCCTGAAATCTCTATGCATCGCACCACTTTGAGGCTGATTTGGAGGGCCTTCCCGAAGTTCAAATTGAGTATAGGATAGATCGTTTGAAATATCTACTTGTCTACTTCCCAACCCAAGTGGAATTTCGGAATTTGGTTTCCATTTACCCCTCCAAAAATTCAATCTGCCAACACTGCTTCCTGTGTGTCCAAAAAGTGGCAGAAAGGCCATTTTTGAGGTGTTTTTGATCCTTCAGGCAACCCAAAACTTGTCAAAATCCTTAGGTAATGGGTAGGTGTGCATAAATTTTGATGATAAATCTAGAAATACAAATTTTTCCTCAAAAGGCCAATTATAAGTGCGCGCCAAGTGGCACTATGCGTCGAGAAGGAAAATCTGTTTTAAGACCAAAAAATTCAAAATTGAAAATGTTTTCCCAAATTTCTTGAAATTTGCGCTGAAGGTCCATCATCAAGTGCTATGCTGGGCCAAAGAAGCTTTGGCCAAAATTTGGAGTCTATCATGCCTTTTGCGATGCTTTAGTGCCCTCTTTAGCTTTTCTTTCAGGATTTTGATCCTCGCTTTGCAAACATGATTTCATGCCCAATAATGGTTCTTCATGTGCCTTAGCATGTTATTTTCCTTGTTTTCCTTCACCAACAGCTTCTCAAGATTAATATTGAACCTTTCAAGCCAAGTCTCTCGATCAGCCTCAATCTCCCGCTCAATGGATGTCATCTCAGTTTGGCTTCTTTGGGCAGCTTGCCGGTTCTCACGGATGTTTTGCAACTCCATGATTGTTTTCTGATCCTCCAACTGTTTATTTCACTGCTCCAAGTAGTTTATAATCCATTGGGATCTCTGCAACTTGACATTCAAGGTATCTATCTCCGCCTTCTGCTCCTGAATAGTCTCTCTCAACTTTGAGCTTGGAGAGCTCAAATCCTCATCAATGAGTATGAAACCTATATCTTGGCCTCCTGAAGGCCCCTCATCCTGCATGGGCCTCTTACCTCTATCTTGTACCTATACCTGTGCTTTTGATGACAGAAACGAGACCCCTTCCACCCCAGGTGGAGATAGTACTCGACGGGCTGCTGCAAATAATCCTCTAGTGCCTCTCTGATAAGTGACATATGTCGGCACACTAGTAGTCTCTGCCTCTTGACCTCCATACTAATGTGAAGGTTCACCTGCATCATGGACAACCTCTGGAGGAACCTAAGGAGCTATGAAGAACTCATGGGAAATGAAATTCTCCCATGAAATACCCTGCAATCCAAGCTGATGTACAACCACGATCTTGATGAGTGCATAGTGATAAATACTGTTGTACTTCTGCTCGGGATTTTTCCTCTGCACAAGAGTGGTCATTCTCTCGATGTTCTGAGACATGAAATAAGGGATGTTCATCATCCTCACTCTGGTGAAATGCATCAATAACCTGATACGATAGGCATAGAGGCATGAGAACCGGCCCTCACAACTGAAATATCTAATAATAAGTTTCATCAAAGGCGCATAGGACTCCTTCAAAAACCTGAAAGGAAACACTCAGCTGAGTTGTCTCACAAAGTTAGGCCTGATATATGGTTCATAATGCACTCTGTCCACCTGCTGTCTTTTTTTCCACTGTTCACCCACATTCAGTATTCCAGTTTCTTGAGAGATAGTTTTCGGTGTCAAAGTGAAGGTAACACCAGCAAGAGTTACCTGACCATCATGTAAATGAAATACAAACAAATGAGCCAACTCCTAATGATAATGAATCCTAGAAATCATTTCACAAAACTGATAGCATGACTGTTCTCAAAAACACGCCATGGAAAGTGGGCAAGCCTGCAATTGAGTCAATGAGGTGGGCTCGTCTCTCACATGTCTGCCACCTTTACGAGGCCTTCTAGGTGCATGTAGCTCAGTGGTAGAATCAATATCTCTATCATATGATGTATCAGTGTCTGTCTCCATGATTTCCATGCAAGGTGTATGTTGGCTTGTATGAGATGAAAATGAGAATTTGGTGCTTTGTTTTAATTTCCAAATATATGGTGGTAAGAGAGGGACTATGGAGAAATAGGGCAGTAGGAACAATGGACCTCAATCAAGTGATAACTGAAATGTAGGGACATCCAATTGACTATTTGGGAAACTTGGGGTTTGGGAATTTTTACAAGTGGGATGGGAAAGTGAAAATTATAGGAAATGAAATGACTTAGGGATGGGAAAATATGCTTAGTAATGAGTGACTTTGGGGATGTAAGGGAATAGGGGATGGACTATAATGATAGTATAACAGTGAGAGGGAGGAATAAAAAAGTGAGGAATGAAGTATTTGGCACCAAAATCAATTTTAAAACTCCAATTTCAAAACCCTAAGGAGGCACTTCAACAAGATGATAGGGTTTGAGTTTTGACATTCAAATTCTCATAATCCATTTTCAAACACTTGTAAATGGCAATTACAGTTTCACATGAACTTACTTGGACAAAAAGAATCGAGTCGATTTGGAGTTTGTGGAAGCAATGGCAAAAATTTAGTTGTCTACCCTGTACGCCACGACCACTGCCTAGTGCGTCGCACCCTTTATATGTGCCGCTGACAGTTCAAATTTTCACAGTGAAGAGCAGCCCTATGCGCCGCGCTCGGCTTATGCGCCGCAACACTTGTCTAGTGTGCTGCGCTCTAGAATTTCTAAACAATCTGCCCCCAAATCACAGTTTCGCCTTCCACGATTTCTTTACTTCTCAATGCTATCTCTTGACATGCAAATGGATTGTTGAAACACAAAAATGATATTTATACCAAATACTTTGATTTTTAATTTGAAAAAACCCACTTTGTAATGTTTGAACTTTGACACCTTTTAAATAAACTCTGTTTTTCTTCCTTTTGATTTTTTGGACTGATGATGAGCTTCTGTCTCTTTTGCAGGGAGTGGTTGGCATGGAGATTTGGAAAAGGCGACCAGGGTTGTGCCTGAAGTACTTTACAACTGAAAAAACTTTGGAAATTACATTGCATTTATTACAAAAGATGAAATAGATGATTTTTCTTCAAAACAGAGTTTTGAAGAAAAATCATTATCAAGCATTATGATGATGAAATTTTTTGCAATGAAAACCTATTTCGAACCTCCCTTATGTGCTTGCTGACATTATTAGTCATTTTGAAGACTAAATTAATGAAACCCTAGACCTAATGGGACTAAAAACCCTAAAATGACTCTTTGCTAACCAAGAGACCAAACATGATTGTAAATGACTGTAAATGATTTTTATGAACAGACACAGACCAGCAGGTACATGACGTGACGGATATGAGTGACAAGACCCTACTGTCAGATGATCCATGCTCATAATGGAATGCAGCTGACTGAACTGAATGAGACACCTAAAATGAAATGCAACAAGAGAAATTTGATCTCTAACAGAGGGATGAAGATACCAACTCTAACATTGGCTCCAATGGGGATGGTAGCTCCTTGGAGGTGCCAAGAATGACAGATCTTTGGCAGAGTAGACAAGTTCCTTCATCCATTGGGCAATGGAATAAAAAACTCAAGCTGAAATGCATGACTCAAAACTGACACAAACTAACTTAATAACAAGACTGAAAACTGACTCACAAATGACTCAAACAACTGACACACCAAAACTGAAATCAGACCTTCAGTTTTACAGCCTTCATTTCAGGCCCCAAACTGAAACTTATGTTGAAACTGACTAAAATAAAAATGACTCAAGACCTACTTAACTGAAATTAGTACTTACAAAGCTTTTTAATGGCAGCATTCCTTTGAGATTTGAGGGCTTCAAATCATGATGACAACCAACTTCCTACTGATGGAATATGTACAATCATGTGTAGTGACCCTTCCAATGTAACCAATCCAGTAGATGACTACATACCAAAATTCTTCTCTCACTTTTCTCAAGCAGGTAGAACGATGTACATGTGGGAAACTCACAATAACCACTGAAACCAAGGCTTATGATAACGAACCAGGAAACATTTATCTTTTATAATGCTTGCAAAAGAATGCTGAAAGGATCTTGAAAATCCTGAAGCACTAGTTGGT
Source organism: Pinus albicaulis (assembly GCA_034641835.2). Classification (NCBI taxonomy): domain Eukaryota; kingdom Viridiplantae; phylum Streptophyta; class Pinopsida; order Pinales; family Pinaceae; genus Pinus; species Pinus albicaulis. The sequence goes on from CM076570.1 coordinate 548,821,426, forward strand.
CTTGAGATCCAACAGCAAAATTACAACTACTCGCTTCATTCTGATCTGAAAGAAAAATTGATTGCCGAGTGATAGGAAGGCACAGAGAGGTATAAGCTTCTGTCATCTGAGTGTTAGCTGTAAGTTCCTTGACCATGATAAATTCTGGCATATTTTCTCTCTCAAGCTCATATTCCTCAACTTCATGGTCTAGGTCATTCTTAAACAGAAAGCAATCTTCAAGATTATCAAACATGACAGCCTTATCATCTTCATGAAAGAAAATATTATATGTTTGCTAATCTATAAAGCTAATTGCAAGACCGTCGTCATTTTCAAAAGAGGAAGAAGTTTCACCAACACTTTCTTGACCATGTCCACACTGTAAATTTGCTTTAGCTTGGGCTGTAACATGACCTTTCAGGAGTTGATCTATCTCATCTTCAGACAAAGGAGATAATGCTTTTTTTTTTCTTTTGCTCAAACAGTGATTTTCTTCATGAAATAACATGAAAAACATGAAAAACCTGAATGACATTCCTTAATTCCCTGATCTTCTGAAATTTTAAAACATTGTTGATCATCTTCATATGACATGGCAATCAAATTATCATTTATCACTGAGTTATTGAAAGAATATTTTTCACTTACTTGAACAAAGATCTCATCTTATTTTTCATGAACTGACTGGATTACCTCCTCATGAAGGCTTTTTTCTAATGAAATGAGAACATTTGGATCAATAACTTTGTCTTCTTCATTCCAAATATCTCAACAGCAGAGCTCTCCTTCATGGGATTCAGCACAAGGTATTCTTGATCACCACGATCTGAATCTATATCTGAAATAGTTGTCTTGACTTTATCACATTCTAAAATTGCAACTTGACTTTCCTGTATATTGTCTTCTTCTATAGACAGATCTGAAATAAAACCTTCTCTTTCATCATTTTCCATTGTACCAAGATCTTGAACCTGCTGCAAAGTTTCCTGAGCATCTTGATGGGTATCCTCTAAGTTCTCTTTATGTTGCTGAAATGGATTTTCGTATAGAGCCTCCATAATCTCATCATCCATGAAGTCATCATATTCATAAAATTTTTCAAGATTTTCAATAAAACTATGAACATGGCTACAACAGTTCTGAACTAAAGTTAAGGATGGATAATATTCTTTATACCTTTCAAAGAACATGGTATGAAAATCCTTTAAACAATAAATACAAGCAGGCGGAAAACTTTCATACCAAGATCGGGCTTCACCTTCCAGAGTGGCCATGAATATCTTCATCAAGCAATCTTCAGGAAAATCAACCTTCAACTTGCGAATATGTATGTGAAATCTAACCAGATGTAAAGCAGCATCCTTCTTATCATCATCTTTAAACGTAGGCAAATCCCTTTGCCAATCTACCTTAGGAATTTTATTTGGAAAACCTAGAATGTGATCTCGACTCATGGGAGCATACCTTCAATCTTTCGAAACCATTTTGATAAGAATTAATTCACCAATAAATTCCTTAGGCTACTGATTCTTGAAGACTAGAGTCGCCATAAAAAATTCTAAAACTTGGGATTCTTCGACACTGGAATCACCAGGTGAATGATTTCAGCCTTTCTATGTCTAATCATTGTCCACCATCAACAATAAAATCTAACTTGATACATGTACTGGGGAAATTTGCAACTCAGATGTTACGTTTATAAAACTAGACCAGAGATTGACTGAAGCAGCGTTTATAGCAAGAGCATTTTGAAGGCTACCTGGCATAACTTGAGGCTCCGTCTGTATTTTATAAAACAAACAACACCAACAAGCAAACCATTTTCTTCCTCAGTATGGTCACCACTATGTTATTTCCTAAATATACCTAAGGCTGAAGGAAGGCAGAGTTCAGGGTAACATCAAACCATGCTCAGTCAGGTAGCTAGCCCTACCAGATCAGGAGAGGGCTCTCTCTGGGTCAATCTCAGCAAAGATAATCAATAAGGCTTGAGATTACTTGAAATAAAGGCTGATTTTAGGCTAGTTATATAAGTAAAAGAGTTTAATTTTGATTTTGGGGGTTTTTGTTGGAATCAAAGGGAAAGGCAGTTTTGGGTCTGGGGATGAGGCCTAGTTTTTGCAGAGTTCTGAATGGGGAAAGGAAGGAAAATTTTTTTATGCTTTGAATTGAATGAATGGATATTTGAGACCAATGAAGAGCTGAATAGGGCAAGAGGCTTTCAATAATCCTCTTCAAACAGATAAAAACATGGAAAATTAAACAAAACTCAACGCAAAGCAAAGAAATCTAATGAATTCCACCTTTATCACTCATTTGTTTAATTTAAGAAGAAAATAGGAAGGAAAATAGTACACATGAAACATCAGTAAACTTAAAATCACTAAGAGAAACACACCATCAAAACATAGAGCCACATGGATCCCAAAGAGTGCTGCAAACCCTGGTCTTTTCTTTGCCAAAATGCAGAGTTGAAATGTACAATGAAGTGCCAAGCAATCCCCAGTGTCCAACCCTGAAAATGACTGAAGAATTACAATATATAGACAAGCCTAACTCATCCCCATGATTCTAGGGGTCGAGCTCACCATTCTAGGAGCTGTTTCAACCATATCTAAACAAAGAACTGGAAAATAGGCAATGAAACAACTTGCCTCTATATGATAGGAAACTGATTCATTCACTTACATTTCACCTTTTGGTGAATGAATCTACTAGGATGAGTAAAAATGTGCCAAAATTACATCAAAGTCACAAAATTACATCAATTTACATCAAGAGTTACATGAAAAAGTCAAACTAGCCAAAACTAGGCGAAAATTTGAGCTGTTGAGTGAAAACTAGGCCAAAATTCCCAATGCGCCGTGCCTGAAATATCTATGCGTCGCGCCACTTTGAGGCTGATTTGGAGGGCCTTCCCTAAGTCCAAATTGATTTTAGGATATCTCGTTGGAAATCTCTACTTTTCTACTTTCCAACCCAAGTGGAATTTCATAATTTGGTTTCCATTTGCCCCTCCAAAAATTCAATCTCCCAACACTGCTTCTTGTGTGTCCAAAAAGTGGAAGAAAGGCCATTTTTGAGGTGTTTTTGACCTTTCAGGCAACCCAAAACTTGTCAAAATCCTTAGATAATGGGTAGGCACTCATAAATTTTTATGATAAATCTATAAATACAATTTTTTCCTCAAAAGGAGCTGCCAATTATAAGCGTGCGCCAAGTGGCGCTACGCGTCGGGCAGGAAAATCTGTTTTAAGACCAAAAAATTCAAAATTGACAAAATTTTTCCCAACTTTCTTGAAATTTGGGCTGAAGGTCCATCATCAAGTGCTACGATAAGCCAAAGAAGCTTTGGCCAAAATTTGGACTCTATCATGCCTTTTGCGACGCTTTAGTGCCCTCTTTAGCTTTGCTTTCAGGATTTAGATCCTCGCTTTGCAAACATGATTTCGTGCCCAATAATGGTTCTTCATGTGCCTTAGCATGCTATTTTCCTTGTTTTCCTTCACCAATAGCTTCTTAAGATGAATATTGACCCTTTCGAGCCAAGTCTCTCAATCAGCCTCAATGTCCCGCTTAATGGATGTCATCTCGGTTTGGCTTCTTTGGGTAGCTTGCCGGTTCTCACGGATGTTTTGCAACTCCATGATTGTTTGCTGATCCTCCAACTGTTTGTTTCACTGCTCCAAGTAGTTTATAATCTATTGGGCTCTCTGAAACTTGACGGTCAAGGTATCTATCTCTGCCTTCTGCTTCTGAATAGTCTCTCTCAACTTTGAGCTTGGAGAGCTCAAATCCTTATCAATGAGTATGAAACCTGTATCTTGGCCTCCTGAAGGCCCCTCATCCTGCATGGGCCTCTTACCTCTGTCCTGTACCTATACTTGTGATGATGATGACGGCAACGAGACCCCTTCCACCCCAGGTGGAGATAGTACTCGCCGGGCTACTGCAAATAATCCTCTAGTGCCTCTCTAATAAGTGACATATGTTGGCACACTAGTAGTCTCTGCCTCCTGACCTCCATACTGATGTGAAGGTTCACCTGCATCATGGGCAACCTCTGGAGGAACCTGAGGAGCTGTGAAGAACTCATGGGAAATGAAATTCTCCCATGAAATACCCTGCAATCCAAGCTAATGTACAACCACGATCTTGATGAGTGCATAGTGATAAATATTGTTGTACTGCTGCTCAGGAGTTTTCCTCTGCACAAGAGTGGTCATTCTCTCGATGTTCTGGCACATGAAATAAGGGATTTTCATCATCCTCACTCTAGTGAAATTCATCAATAGCCTGATATGATAGACATAGAGGCGTGAGAACTAGCCCTCACAATTGAAATATTTGATAATAAGTTTCATCAAAGGCGCATAGGACTCCTTCACAAACCTGAAAGGAAACACTCGGCTAGGTTGTCTCACAAAGCTAGGCCTGATATATGGTTCATAATGCACTCTATCCACCTGCTATCTTTTGTTCCACTGTTCACCCACATTCGGTATTCCAGTTCTTGAGCGATAGTTTCCGGTGTCAGAGTGAAGGTAACACCAGCAAGAGTTACCTGACCATCATGTAAATGCAATACAAACAAACGAGCCAACTCCTGATGATAATGAATCCTAGCAATCATTTCACAAAACTGATAGCATGACTATTCTCGAAAACATGCCATGGAAAGTGGGCAAGCCTGCAATTGAGTCAATGAGGTGGGCTCTTCTCTCACATGTCTTCCACCTTTACAAGGCCTTCTAGGTGCATGTAGCTCAGTGGTAGAATCACTATCTCTATCATATGATGTATCAGTGTCTGTCTCCATGATGTCCATGCAAGGTGTATGTTGGCTTGTATGAGATGAAAATGAGAATTTGGTGCTTTGTTTTAATTTCCAAATATATGGTGGTAAGAGAGGGACTGTGGAGAAATAGGGCAGTAGGAACAATGGACCTCAATCAAGTGGTAATTGAAATGTAGGGACAGCCAATTGACTGTTTTGGAAACTTGGGGTTTGGGAATTTTTACAAGTGAGATGGGAAAGCGAAAATGATCGGAAATGAAATGACTTAGGGATAGGAAAATAGGCTTAGGAATGAGTGACTTTGGGGATGTAAGGGAATAGGGGATGGACTGTAATTATAGTATAACAGTGAGAGGGAGGAATAAACAAGTGAGGAATGAAGTATTTGGCACCAAAATCAATTTTAAAACTCCAATTTCAAAACCCTAAGGAGGCACTTCAACAAGATGATAGGGTTTGAGTTTTGAAATTCAAATTCTCATAATCCATTTTCAAACACTTGTAAATGGCAATTATAGTCTCACATGAACTTACTTGGACAAAAATAACCAAGTCGATTTGGAGTTTGGGGAAGCAATGGCAAAAATTTAGTTGTCTGCCCTGTGTGCCGCGACCACTGCCCAGTGCGTCACGCCCTTTCTATGCGCTGCGACAGTTCAAATTTGCACAGTGAAGAGCGGCCCTATGCGCCGCGCTCGGCTTATGCGCCATGACACTTTTCTAGTGCGCCACGCTCTGGAATTTCTAAACAATCTGCCCCCAAATCACAGTTTCGCCTTCCACGATTTCTTTACTTCTCAATGCTATCTCTTGACATGCAAATGGATTTTTGAAACACAAAAATGATATTTATACCAAAGACTTTTATTTTTAATTTGAAAAAACCCACTTTGTAATGTTTGAACTTTGACACTTTTTAAATAAACTCTGTTTTGCTTCCTTTTAATTTTTTGGACTGATGATGAGCTTTTGTCTCTTTTGCAGGGAGTGGTTGGCATGGAGATTTGGAAAAGGTGACCAGGGTTGCGCCTGAAGTACTTTACAACTGAAAAAACTTTGGAAATTACATTGCATTTATTACAAAATATGAAATAGATGATTTTTCTTCAAAATAGAGTTTTGAAGAAAAATAATTATCAAGCATTATGATGATGAAATTTTTTGCAATGAAAACCTATTTTGAACCTCCCTCATGTGCCTGCTGACATTATTAGTCATTTTTAAGACTAAATTAATGAAACCCTAGACCTAATGAGACTAAAAACCCTAAAATGACTCTTTGCTAACCAAGAGACCAAACATGATTGTAAATGACTGTAAATGATTTTGATGAACAGACACAGACCAGCAGGTACATGACATGAGGGATATGAGTGAAAAGACCCTACCATCAGATGATCCATGCTCCTAATGGACTGCAGTTGACTGAACTGAATGAGACACCTAAAATGAAATGAAATAAGAGAAATTTGATCTTTGACGAAGGGATGAAGATACCGACTCTAACAGGGTTAATGAGGAATTAAGAGAGGGGAAAAAGGTGAAGAAACAGAGTTTAAGTGGGAATGAAATAAGAGGGAAAAGGAGGCTTTTTGGGCACTCTTCTTCGCAAACAGAGAGGCTTCAAAACTGGTAACAGCAGTGGGGATTCATCAAAGGACAAAGGGCATAAAGGGACTTCAAGGATGATATGTTTTCAGCAGGAATGCATTCCTTGAAATCTCAGAGACAGTTTTACCCCCTATTTTCTTGTCAAAAATTAATAGGGGGCTAGCATGATCAACATTGGCTCCACCTGGGGACAACATGTTCATCCTTGGGCATGTCGAGAACTTCGCAGACCACCTATGTCACCAATTTTTTGAAACAAGAAAAATAAACCTATTCTACTTCTACCCTTATTACTCCATGAGACCAGATTAAAATGTTGGTCTCACATTTTCTCTACCTAAACTACATCTGCTAGGATTAAACTGTCTAGCAAATTTCTTTTCTACATTCTAAAATAGAAATTGAAAAACAACCAAACTAGGATTAGACTGTCTGGCTTGCTAGACTCTGCAGAAATTAAAACAACTAACTACATGCTCACAGATTGAGCTTTATTGAGCTTTTCCTACCTACCCTAATCTAACTAGACTATTTACAAGTCTAGCTTACAAACATTATCTTCCAATGCAACCAATCCATCAAGTGATCCCATGACTAGTCAGTTCTGCCCAGCTCCTTGAACACGCTGGATAGGCAGGGCTGCTCCCACTCTTTCTGTTTTTCGTCAGCAGCTTCAAAAAAATTTATTTCTGTCCGCAACATGCTGCTCAAAAATACCTTTGATCCTTCCTTAAAATTTTGCAGGAAATGAACATAAGGATCATAAAAATATGCCTGGTTATGAATATTTGGCAGGTAGACTTCAACCAGGATCTCTTCTTCTTCCACTGGATTGAGAAGAAGACTCTCTTGGGGTAGAGTGTCTCCTTCATCTTCTGAACCGCAGGACTCGTCCTACATTGCTGCTGAGTCCTCTTGGAGCTCTAACATGTTTTTCACTGCTGGAGATTTTGAGCTAATCAGGGCCTCCATATATTCTACCACAGGATCAATGAACACATGATGTACACTTTTTCCTTTCAGGCCTTCCATGACCTCCTGGGCCGCTTTGATTTCTACATCTTCCACTACGTTTTCAATGTGGCTCTTGAGAACCGGATCATCTTCTTCTTGTACTCCGAAAGGCAGTGAAATTTCTTCTTTCTTAGGGGGAGGGAGACTTTCCAAAAAGGCTCTCAGGTCTCTGAAATGATATGATTTTTCTTGTGAGTTCATAAATTTTATCTCAGCTTCATATATTTCAACCACCAATTCTAGAAAGGTTTTCTTAAGCACGGGTTTGAAACTTGAGCTGAGAAGAATAGCCCGTGGAAGGTCCTCAACTTTTAGTTCTGCCAAGCCACGTGACATTACATCTCGACACTCTACTATGAAACTTGGATGCATTTCTACAAACTACTCAGAGTCTTCCATTGGTGAAGTGGCTTGGTCTTTAGCATGGTTAATGTTGTACTGTGACATGGTCTCCCAGTGGAGTCTCGTGAAACGAAGATAATCAGTGGCCTACTGATCACCAGTGGAGTCTTTTAATCATTTAGGAACTGTGGAGTCACCAAGGTGAGGGATATACAACTCTCAACTCTTCATGCTCACCTTTCTGAAGAGTGAATAAAGATTTTGTCGAGGCCCAGGGATTTAACTTTTCTCAACTTCGATTCCCCGGCAACGGCGCCAGAAAGATGTTGTGAGACAACCTTGAGTTGTGAAAGACCAGTGCCTAGGACATCTTATATAGCAAGGAGAAATATGATATAACACAGATAATTAGCAGAACAAGGCTCTCATGCTATCTCTTGTAAACAGGAAGATTAATTTGAATGGGACCAAAACTTTAAGCTTGATACAGGAAAGAAATACCGCAAAGGCAAGGTGAAACTCTAACACGAATGTATCGTAAAAATTCAGCTGCGCCTTACTACAAAATAGCTGACTTAAATACTACGTATATGATCTATCGAGCAGAGCCTACTTGCAGATGTAGAATAACGAGAATACTAACTATTGTTGAGACATTATCCAAAAACATATATCAACATGCAGTGGGCTTACGAAATTAAGAATCCACACATGATAATAGCATTTTTAAATAACATCTCATAGCAGCTAATATAGCAGAAGTATGGTTGAAGTGAAAATGGAATAGCATATCATGCCTGAACCATATTTAAAGTGCCAGACAGATTATGGCATAAGTATCAACTAGGATAAATGCATACCAAAACCAGTGGGCTACTCGCATTCCAAAACATGATACAAGATGAATCGATGTAAATGAAATGAGCAGCTAAACTATAACACATAGGAGAGAATTACACACTTTAAAGCACCAAGACCAGAATCCTCATTAAAGATAGAACTCCTTCTCATTGAGACCCAACGGGCTCTTCACATTTGTATTAAAGCTTCAACAAAAATGCATACAAAAACTCTTTCACAGCCAATTCTTCAGAAAATCTGGAACCTATTTTTCTCTTTAGTTCTTGCTTATATAGAAGCCTCAGAAACATGAGTGAGAATAAATTTTTGGGAAAAATATCTTCCTGGCGTGCTTGTAATGAGTTTGAGGTCTCCATAAAAAATAACCAAAATTCATGACGAGGAATTGGGGCATCTCATCATTGACAGTTGGGCTCACGACCATTTTAAACAAAAATATCAAATAACAATTTCTGACAGAAGGTAAAATGCAGGAATGGAATGTGAATTCCACTTCAAATCTAAAAGTAACAAACTAAAATGGAAGTAAAAGGCCACTAGGGCCGAATCATGAATTGTTCACTGACGAGGTGGAGTTGAGGCAGTCACTGTCACAGATGTCAGAATGTTGGTGGAGAGGAATCGATTTTCCTCTAATGTGGCAGTAGAGGCTTTTCTGCCCATAGATCTTCATGGTTTTCTCTAATTCTAATTTAATTTGGAGGATGGGCTTTTGATAATCAATCTTAGCCAAAATCCCCAAATTGTCTTCAATCTTCTGTTTCTACCGTGGTAGGTCTTCGACACTGATACTCTGACTGCTGCTGCAATAACCTCTCTGCGTTCCGAATAATAATGACCATGATTTTGGAACCTGGAGTGAATTCACCACTCTGTAATAACCCTGCACAATACGATAAACTCATCAAGAAATCTAGGGAGTGGTGGAAGGAATGTTGTGGAGGCCTGGAGGAATGGTTGTGGGACAATGGAAAATTGATGAAAAACATGCAGGATGGAAGAAACAAATGAAAATGAATGAAAATAGGACTTTTGGATGGTGGGACCTGGTGGGTGGAGGATGATTAGATGCGAACCGTCAGATCTCAAGAGGAGATCGACGGTTGAGATGTCGTGATGGAGCTAAATGGTCACGCGATGAACAAATATGCATGGAGGATGCAATGCAACGTAGACCGTCGATCAGGATCGAACGGACAGTCACGATTAGATTGGGGGATCGCAATCGGGGGAGGCGGGGGTGACACATGGTATAACTTGCGACTGCGATTGGAGCGGTGTTGCGATTATGCGATGGCTGTAGGATCAGAGCGATGGATCAACGGTGGAGATTACAATGGGAGGATCGCAATCGGGGAGTGTGGCGGGCGAAACACCTTAAAATTTGCGATTACGATTGGTGTGGTGGCGCGATGGACATGATGTGATTTGCGTTGGACCGTTAGATCTATTAAAGGATCGATGGCCGAGATTGCGGCAGAGCGCGGGTAGAACAGAACTCGTCGCATCGGAACAAATGCGTTAATAAGAGGAATTGCGCTAAAGTGAGAGATCCGATTGCAATAAGTGCCTGGGCCTTAAGCGTTTAATCTCAAGCACGGGGCATATGGAGGGGAAGTGTTTAAGGCGGCTATCTGAGAGGGGCTTATGCCTCATATGTAGAATAAGTGTTTTAAAGCCAAAAAGAAGGTTTCTGATGCTTTAAAAAGGGTAACTTCGATAGAGGGGAAAAGGGATTTTTGAGACCAACAAAGGGTATTTGCAAGGTTTAAAAGGGGATTTGGGTGATGTTAAGGGGTTAATGATGAATTAAGAGAGGGGAAAAAGGTGAAGAAACAGACGTTAAGTGGGAATGAAATAAGAAGGAAAAGGAGGCTTTTTGGGCACTCTTCTTCGCAAACAGAGAGGCTTCAAAACTGGGAACAACAGTGGGGATTCATCAAAGGAAAAAGGCCATAAAGGGACTTTAAGGATGATATGTTTTCAGCAGGAATGCATTCCTTGAAATCTCAGAGACAATTTGACCCCCTGTTTGGTTGTCAAAAATTAATAGGGGGCTGACATGATCAACATTGGCTCCACCTGGGGACGGCACGTTCTTCCTTGGGTGTGTCGAGAACTTCGCAGACCACCTACATCACCAATTTTTACAAATAGGAAAAATAAACCTATTATACTTCTAACCTTATTACTCCATGAGAGCAGATTAAACTGTCGGTCTCACATTTTCTATACCTAAACTACATCTGCTAGGATTAAACTGTCTAGCAGATTTCTTTTCTACATTCTAAAACAGAAATTGAAAAATAGCCAAACCAGGATTAGACTGTCTGGCTTGCTAGACTTTGTAGAAATTAAAACAACTAACTACATGCTCAAAAACTGAGCTTTATTGAGCTTTTCCTACCTACCCTACTCTAACTGGACTATTTACAAGTCTAGCTTACAAACATTGTCTTCCAATGCAACCAATCCATCAAGTGATCCCATGACTGGTCGATTCTTCCCAGCTCCTTGAACAGGCTGAATAGGTAGGGCTTCTCCCACTCTTTCTTTTCTTCGTTAGCAACTTCAAAAAAAATTCTTACTGTCCGCAACATGCTGCTCAAAAATACCTTTGATCGTTCCTTAAACGTTTGCAGGAAATGAGCATAAGGATCATGAAAAGATACCTGGTTATGAATATTTGGCAGGCAGGCTTCAACCAGGATCTCTTCTTCTTCCACTGGATTGAGAAGAAGACTCTCTTTGGGTACACTGTCTCCTTCATCTTCTGAACCATAGGACTCATCATACATTTCTGTTGAGTCCTCTTGGAGCTCTAACATGTTTTGTGCTACTGGAGAATTTTAGCTAATCAGGGCCTCCATATATTCTGCCACAAGATCAATGAACACATGATGTACACTTTTTATTTTTAGGCCTTCCATGACCTCCTGGGTCACTTTGATTTCTGCATCTTCCACTGCATTTTCAATGTGGCTCTTGAGAATCAGAAAATCTTCTTCTTTTACTCCGAAAGGCAGTGAAATTTCTTCTTTGTTAGGGGGAGGGAGACGTTCCAAAAAGGATCTCGGGTCTCTGAACTGATGTGATTTTTCTTGTGAGTTCAAAAATTCAATCTCAGCTTCATATCTTTCAACCACCAATTCTAGAAATATTTTCTTAAGCATGGGTTTGAAGCTTGAGCTAAGAAGAATAGCCTGTGGAAGGTCCTCCACTTTCAATTCTGCCAAGCCACATGACATTACATCTCGACACTCTACTATGAAACTTGGATGCATTTCTGCAAACTGATCAGAGTCTTCCATTGGTTAAGTGGCTTGGTATTTAGCATGGCTGATGTTGTAATACGACATGTACTACGACATGGTCTCCCAGTGGAGTCTCGTGAACCTAAGATAATCAGTGGTATACTGATCACCAATTGAGTCTTTTAATCATTTTGGAACTATGGATTCGCCAAGGTGAGGGATCTACAACTCTCAAATCTTCATGCTCACCTTTCTAAAGAGTGAATAAAGATTTTGTCGAGGCCCAGGGATTTAAATTTTCTCAACTTCGATTCACTGGCAACATCGCCAAAAAGATGTTGTCAATCCTAGAGACAACCTTGAGTTGTGAAAGACCAGTGCCTAGGACATCTTATATAGCAAGGAACAATATGATATAACATGGATAATTAGTAGAAAAAGGCTCTCATGCTATCTCTTGTAAACATTAAGATTAATTTGAATGGGACCAAAAATTTCAGAAGCTTGATATAGGGAAAGCAATACTGCAGAGGCAAGGTGTGAAACTCTAACACGAATGTATCAGAAAATTCAAAGGTAGCTTACTACAAAAAGGGTTGGATTCTAAATACTTCACAAAGATGAATAATCAGAAAGTATCTACTGCGTATGTAGAATAAAGAGAATACTAACTGTTTTTGAGACAATATTCAGAAACATATATCAGCATGCGGTGGGCTTACGAAATTAAGAATCCACACATGATAATAGCATTTTTAAATAAAATCTCATAGCAGCTAATATAGCAGAAGTACGGTTGAAGTGAAAATGGAACAACATATCATGCCTGAGCCATATTTAAAGTGCCAAATAGATTATGGCATAAGTATCAACTAGGATAAATTCATACCAAAACCAGTGGGCTACTCGCATTCCAGAACATGATACAAGATGAATGGATGTAAATGAAATGAACAGCTAAAATATAACACATAGGAGAGAATTACACATTGTAAAGCACCAAGACCAGAATCCTCATTAAAGATAGAAATCCTTCTCATTGAGACCCAACGGGCTCTTCACATTTTTATTAAAGCTTCAACAAAAATGCATACAAAAACTCTTTCACAGCCAATTCTTCAGAAAATCTGGAACCTGTTTTTTTCTTTAGTTCTTTCTTATATAGAAGCCTCAGAAACATGAGCGAGAAGATATTTTTGGGAAAAATATCTTCCTCGCGTGCTTGTAATAAGTTTGAGGTCTCCATCAAAAATAACCAAAATTCATGATGAGGAATTGGGGCATCTCATCATTGACAGCTGGGCTCACGACCATTTTAAACAAAAATATCAAATAAAAGTTTCTGAAAGAAGGTAAAATGCAGGAGTGGAATGTGAATTCCACTCGAAATCTAAAAGTAACAAACTAAAATGGAAGTAAAAGGCCACTAGGGCCAAATCATAAATTGTTCACTGACGAGGTGGAGTTGAGGCAGTCGCTGTCACAAATGGCGGAATGTTGGCAGAGAGGAATCGATTTTCCTCTGATGTGGCAGTAGAGGCTTTTCTGCCTATATATATTCATGATTTTCTCTAATTCTGATTTAATTTGGAGGATGGGCTTTTGATAATATATCTTAGCTGAAATCCCCAAATTTTCTTCAATCTTCTTTTTCTGCCATGGCAGGGCTTCGACACTGATACTCTTACTGCTGCTGCAATAACCTCTCTGCGTTCCCAATCATAGTGACCATGATTTTGGAACCTGGAGTGAATTCATCACTCTGTAATAACCCTGCACAATACGATAAAATCATCAAGAAATATAGGGAGTGGTGGAAGGAATGTTGTGGAGGCATGGAGGAATGGTGGTGGGACAGTGGAAAACTGATGAAAAACATGCGGGATGGAAGAAACAAATGAAAATTAATGAAAATGGGACTTTTGGATGGTGAGACCTGGTGGGTGGAGGGTGATTAGATGTGGACCATCAGATCTCAGGAGGAGATCGACGGTTGAGATATCGTGATGGAGTTAAATGGTCACGCGATGAACAAATATGCATGGAGGATGCGATGCAACATAGACCGTCGATTAGGACCGAACGGACGGTCATGATTAGATCAGGGGAGGCGGGGGTGACACATGGTATAACTTGCGACTGCGATTGGAGCGGTGTTGCGATTATGCGATGGCTGTAGGATCAGAGCGATGGATCAACGGTGGAGATTACAATGGGAGGATCACAATCAGCGAGTGTGGCCGGCGGAACACCTTAACAGTTGGGATTGTGATTGGTGTGATGGCGTGATGGGCGCGATACGATTCGCGCTGGACCGTTAGATCTATTAAAAGATCGATGGTCAAGATTGCGGCGGAGCGCGGGTAGAACAGAACTCGTCGCATCGGAACAAATGCGTTAATAAGAGGAATTGCGCTAAAGTGAGAGCTCTGATTGCAATAAGCGCCTCGGCCTTAAGCGTTTGATCTCAGGCGTGGAGCATATGGAGGGGAAGTGGTTAAGGGGGCTGGCCGAGAGGGGCTTATGCCTCATATGTAGAATAAGTGTTTTAAAGCCAAAAAGAGGGTTTCCAAGGCTTTAAAAGTGGTAACTTCGATAGAGGGGATAAGGGATTTTTTAGACCAACAAAGGGTATTTGCAAGGTTTAAAAGGGGATATGGGTCATGTTAACAGGTTAATGAGGAATTAAGAGAGGGGAAAAAGGTGAAGAAACAGAGGTTAAGTGGGAATGAAATAAGAGTGAAAAGGAGGCTTTTTGGGCACTCTTTTTCGCAAACATAGAGGCTTCAAAACTGGGAACAATAGTGGGGATTCATCAAAGGACAAAGGCCATAAAGGGACTTCAAGGAAGATATTTTTTCAGCAGGAATGCATTCCTTGAAAGCTCAAAGTCAGTTTCACCCCCTGATTGGTTGTCAAAAATTAATAGGGGGCTGACATGATCAACATTGGCTCCACATGGGGACGACACGTTCTTCCTTGGGCATGTCAAGAACTTCGCAGACCACATACATCACCAATTTTTACAAACAGGAAAAATAAACCTATTCTACTTCTACCCTTATTACTCCATGAGACCAAATTAAACTGTCCATCTCACATTTTCTCTACCTAAACTACATCTGCTAGGATTAAACTGTCTAGCAGATTTCTTTTCTACATTCTAAAACAGAAATTGAAAAATAGTCAAACCAGGATTAGACTGTCTGGCTTGCTAGACTCTGCAGAAATTAAAACAACTAACTATATGCTCACAAATTGAGCTTTATTGAGCTTTTCCTACCAACCCTACTCTAACTGGACTATTTACAATTCTAGCTTACAAACATTGTCTTCCAATGCAACCAATCCATCAAGTGATCCCATGACTAGTCGGTTCTGCCCAACTCCTTGAACAGGCTGGATAGGTAGGGCTGCTCCCACTCTTTCTGTTCTTCGTCAGCAGCTTCAAAAAAATTTCTTCTGTCCGCAACATGCTGCTCAAAAATACCTTTGATCCTTCCTTAAACGTTTGTAGGAAATGAGCATAAGGATCATGAAAAGATACCTGGTTATCAATATTTGGCAGGCAGTCTTCAACCAAGATCTCTTCTTCTTCCACTGGATTGAGAAGAAGACTCTCTTTGGGTAGAATGTCTCCTTCATCTTCTGAACCGTAGGACTCATCGTACATTGCTACTGAGTCCTCTTGGAGCTCTAACATGTTTTGCGCTGCTGGAGAATTTTAGCTAATCAAGGCCTCCATATATTCTGCCACAGGATCAATGAACACATGATGTACACTTTTTCCTTTTAGGCCTTCCATGGCCTCCTGGGCCACTTTTATTTCTACATTTTCAATGTGGCTCTTGAGAACTAGATCATATTCTTCTTGTACTTCGAAAGGTAGTGAAATTTCTTCTTTCTTAGGGGGAGGGAGACTTTCCAAAAAGGATCTCAGGTCTCTGAACTGATATGATTTTTCTTGTGAGTTCAGAAATTCGATCTCAGCTTCATATCTTTCAACCACCAATTCTAGAAATATTTTCTTAAGCACAGGTTTGAAACTTGAGCTGAGAAGAATAGCTTGTGGAAGGTCCTCCACTTTTAGTTCTGCCAAGCCACATGACATTACATCTCGACACTCTACTATGAAACTTGGATGCATTTCTACAAACTGCTCAGAGTCTTCCATTGGTGAAGTGGCTTGGTATTTAGCATGGCTGATGTTGTACTACAATATGGTCTCCCAGTGGAGTCTCGTGAACCCAAGATAATCAACAGTCTACTGATCACCAGTGGAGTCTTTTAATCATTTATGAACTATGGATTTGCCAAGGTGAGGGATCTACAACTCTAAACTCTTCATGCTCACCTTTCTAAAGAGTGAATAAAGATTTTGTCGAGGCCCAGGGATTTAACTTTTCTCAACTTCGATTCCCCAACAACAACGCCAGAAAGATGTTGTAAATCCTAGAGACAACCTTGAGTTGTGAAAGACCAGTGCCTAGGACATCTTATATAGAAAGGAGAAATATGATATAACACGGATAATTAGCAGAACAAGGCTCTCATGCTATCTCTTGTAAACATGAAGATTAATTTGAATGGGACCAAAAATTTCAGAAGCTTGGTATAGGGAAAGCAATACTGCAGAGGCAAGGTGTGAAACTCTAACACAAATGTATCAGACAATTCAAAGGTAGCTTACTGCAAAAAGGGCTGGATTATAAATACTTCACAGAGATGAATAATCAGAAAGTATCTACTACGTATGTAGAATAAACATAATACTAACTGTTGTTGAGACAATATCCAGAAACATATATCAGCATGCAGTGGGCTTACGAAATTAAGAATCCACACATGATAATAGCATTTGTAAATAACATCTCATAGCAGCTAATATAGCAGAAGTATGGTTGAAGTGAAAATGGAACATCATATCATGCCTGAGCCATATTTAAAGTGCCAGATAGATTATGGCATAAGTATCAACTAGGATAAATTCATACCAAAACCAGTGGGCTAATCGCATTCCAGAACATGATACAAGATGAATGGATGTAAATGAAATGAACAGCTAAACTATAACGCATAGGAGAGAATTACACACTGTAAAGCACCAAGACCATAATTCTCATTAAAGATAGAACTCCTTCTCATTGAGACTCAACAGGCTCTTCACATTTGTATTAAAGCTTCAACAAAAATGCATACAAAAACTCTTTCACAGCCAATTCTTCATAAAATCTGGAACCTATTTTTCTCTTTAGTTCTTTCTTATATCGAAGCCTCAAAAACATGAGCAAGAAGATATTTTTGGGAAAAATATCTTCCTCGCGTGCTTGTAATCAGTTTGAGGTCTCCAACAAAAATAACCAAAATTCAAGATGAGTAATTGGGGCATCTCATCATTGATAGCTGGGCTCACGGCCGTTTTAAACAAAAATATCAAATAACAGTTTCTAATAGAAGTTAAAATGCAGGAGTGGAATGTGAATTCCACTCGAAATATAAAAGTAACAAACTAAAATGGAAGTAAAAGGCCACTAGGGCCGAATCGTGAATTGTTCACTGACGAGGTGGAGTTGAGGCAGTCGTTGTCACAGATGGCAGAATTTTGGTAGAGAGGAATCAATTTGCCTCTGATGTGGCAGTAGAGGCTTTTCTGCTTATAGATCTTCATGATTTTCTCTAATTCTGATTTAATTTGGGGGATGGGATTTTGATAATCAATCTTAGCCGAAATCCCCAAATTGTCTTCAATATTCTGTTTCTGCCGTGGTAGGTCTTCGACACTGATACTCTGACTGCTACTGCAATAACCTCTTTGCGTTCCGAATCATAGTGACCATGATTGTGGAACCTGGAGTGAATTCATCACTCTGTAATAACCTTGCACAATACGATAAACTCATCAAGAAATATAGGGAGTGGTGGAAGGAATGCTGTGGAGGCCTGGAGGAATGGTGGTGGGACAGTGGAAAACTGATGAAAAACATGCGGGATGGAAGAAACAAATGAAAATGAATGAAAACGGGAATTTTGGATGGTGGGACCCGGTGGGTGGAGGGTGATTAGATGTGGACCGTCAGATCTCAAGAGGAGATCGACGGTTGAGATGTCGTGATGGAGTTAAATGGTCGCACGATGAACAAATATGCATGGAGGATGTGATGCAACGCAGACCGTCGATCAGGATCAAACGGACGGTCACGATTAGATCAGGGGATCACAATCAGGGGAGGCGGGGGTGACACATGGTAGAACTTGTGACTGCGATTGGATCAGTGTTGCGATTATGCGATGGCCGTAGGATCAGAGCGATGGATCAATGGTGGAGATTACAATGGGAGGATCGCAATCGGGGAGTGCGGTGGGCGGCACACCTTAACAGTTGTGATTGCGATTGGTGCGATGGCGCGATGGGTTGGGTGCGATGCGATTCTCGCTGGATCATTAGATCTATTAAAATATCGACGGTCAAGATTGCAGCGGAGCACAGGTAGACGAGAACTCGTCGCATCAGAACAAATACGTTAATAAGAGGAATTGCGCTAAAGTGAGAGCTCTGATTGCGATAAGTGCCTGGGCCTTAAGCGTTTGATCCCAAGCGCGGGGCATATGGAGGGGAATTGGTTAAGGGGGATGACTGAGAGGGGCGTATGCCTCATATGTAGAATAAGCGTTTTAAAGCCAAAATAAGGTTTCCAAGGCTTTAAAAGGGGTTTTGATAGAGGGGAAAAGGGATTTTTTAGACCAACAAAGGGTATTTGCAAGGTTTAAAAGGAGATTTGGGTGATGTTAAGGGGTTAATGAGGAATTAAGAGAGGGGAAAAAGGTGAAGAAATAGAGGTTAAGTGGGAATGAAATAAGAGGGAAAAGAAGGCCTTTTGGGCACACTTCTTTGCAAACAGAGAGGCTTCAAAACTGGGAACAACAGTGGGGATTCATCAAAGGACAAAGTGCATAAAGGGACTTCAAGGATGATATGTTTTCAACAGGAATGCATTCCTTGAAAGCTCAGAGATAGTTTGACCCCCTGTTTGCTTGTCAAAAATTAATAGGGGGCTAACATGATCAACATACATGATGGCCCAAACCATTTCATTCATATGAGCTACATGTCTTCTTAAAAATAAATTTTATCATGAAGACTAAATATTCTACTATCATATGCTTCCTCCTATGATTCCATGCTTTAAAAAAACCAAGACTCTTCTAGAAATGAAAAATTACATGCTACTCTAACTACTACTTTTTAATAAATGAAAGACAAACTATAAATAAACTTGATAGACATGGAGCTCCCTCAATAATATAGATCCTTGGGATATTCACCTTTCGGATTCCTCTCAGGTTCCTCTTTTTCTTCGATTATGTGAGCTCCACTCCTTTCCTCCCTTTTTTTGTTTTTCTTATTTGGAATACCCCTCTTAAACTGCCCACATTCATTATCCATAGCATTGTATTTTGGACATATCTTGTTTTCCTTCGAACTTTCAATACTTCCATTTCTTCTTCTTTGATTTTATAACAAAGTCTTGAGACTTTTCATTTGAGTCGGTGTCATCCTTTTCCTTCAATATTTTTTCTTCCAAGATACATTGAGCCCATAGTTAATCAAACTAAGTAGTAACATAGTTACCAATCAAATGGGAAAATTACCTAATACCTATTTTTTTGAGGTAGCAAAAAAGCACCTGATTTTGAAAAGTGGTGATGCAGAATCACCCTTTTTTTTGGAGCATAGTTGTGGCACTTTAAATATTATGAGGACTTCTTCTTTTTTAAATGTCATGATTTTTATGTTGATTTTGAAAAATGGTGATGTAAAATTACCTTTTTTTTTTAGCATATTTTTGGAACTTTAAATTTTCTTTGATTTTTTTTTTAAATGTCATGATTTTCATATTGATTTTGAAAAGTGGTGATTTTTTATTTATCAAGTATGAACATTTCTTTTAAAATGTTAGTGATTTTCATGCTAATTTTGAAAAGTGTTGCTGCAACATCAATAAATCTTTGTTTAGAGTGGTGATTTTCATCTTGGTAATAAAACATTAAAATAAAATAAAAAGACATGACAAAAACAATTCAAATATATATATATATATATATATATATATATATATATATATATATATATATATATATATATATCACAATAGCATAATTAAAAAAAAAAATGATAAAATGATAAAATTAAAAATAATCAAAATATTAAAACAAAAAATAATTTATAATATATATATATATATATATATATATATATATATATATATATATATATATATATATATATATATATATATATATATATATATAACATTTTTAAAATTAAGATTAAAAAATATTAAATTAAAAAAAAAATTATTTAAAAAAAATAAAAAGAAATAAATTTAAAAAATATATATTAAATTAAAAAATATTAAATTTAAATATTGATAAAAAAGTTAAAAATTAAAAAAAAAATCAAATTAAAAATATTAAATAAATGAATTTCACCAAGTTGGGGCCGGTGGGGTCCAACCAACTCTCCCGCCTCTCGAGCCACGCGTCTCTAAGGCGGCCAAATCGTTTATTTAATTTTTAAATTTTTTTTAATTATTTATATTTTTTTTGAATTTTTATTTTAAATTTAAATTTATATATATATATATATATGTATATATATATATATATATATATATATATATATATATATATATATATATATATATATATATATATATATATATATATATATATATATATATATATATATATATATATATATATATATATATATATATATATATATATATATATATATAATTTAAAGGAAAATAATGAATTTTTTTTTTTTTTTAAATTTATAATTGTGTTTTTCATATATTTATATAATTTTTTAAAGTTTAAAATTTCATTTAAATTTTCGTTTTAATTTTTTTTTTTTAATTTAAATTTTTGTTATTTTAAAAATTTTATTTTAATTTTCTTTTTAAATTTTGATTATCTTTTATTTAAATTTATAAATGTTAATTATTTTTTATTTTAAATTTAAATTATTTTATTTTTCTTTTTAGTTATTTTTATATTTTATATTTTAATTGTTTTATTTTATATATTTTTTTAATTATGCGGTTTTTTTATTATTAATAATTTTTTTATAACTTGAAAAAAAAAATTGTTTTTTTTCTTTTTTAATTTTATTTTAAATTTGTTTGTTTAATTTTTTTTACAAGTGATATTTTATCTTTAATACGATGACTAAAAATTGTTGGAGTTTTATTTTCATAAAGATGATATTTTATCTTTAATGTCATCCTTGGTTTTTTAAGGCTTTTCAAAGACAAAATATTTTATCTTTAATACGATGCCTAAAAGTCATTGGAATTTTAAGACTTTTGATATTTTACCTTTAATATCGTGTTTATAGTTGAAATTCTAAGGTTTTTCAGAGTCATGATATTTTATCTTTAATGTCATTATTAAAAATTGTTGACAGTTTACCCTGAAAAGAAAAAAAGGTTACTCCAACACCAGCACTTTTCATTTTCAAGGTGTTTTTTGCACACAAAAAAATTGATGACGTTGTTCCAGCATCAACACTTTTCGTTTTCAGTGTCGACGTTATTCCAGCATCAACACTTTTCATTTTCAGGTTGTTTTTTGCACACACAAAATTCGCTACGTTATTCCAGCATCAACACTTTCCATTTTCAGGTTGTTTTTTGCACACAAAAAAATGGCTTTTAATTCCATTTTTTAAAAATGTTGAAAATTTACCTCGAAAAAAAAAGGTTATTCCAGAATACAAATTTTCGTTTTTAGGTTGTTTTTTCATGTTTTTTTTATTTTTTTTTCGTTAGAGTTCTTGTTTTGAGGTAATAGTTCCTGTTTGATCTGTAACTATGTTTAGTATATTTTCTTGAGTAGACACTAGTTGCAAAACTACTCAATTAAGGTGGCAAAACATATAGTACACAAATAGTCATCTTTGAATCAAAGATGACTTCCGCAAGCCCTTGCAATTGGTCCCTTAATTGTGATATCTTCATAAGATATGTGCTCATATATTAATTCTTTGATATCCTTATTTTATATAGTTGATTCCTCGATGATATTTTCAAACCTGAGGTACTAATAGAGATGATCCTTTCAAAGATTTAATAAGAATCCTTTGTGCCCTCAGTTATCCCTTCTTGTATTTTTCTAATTATTGAGTCTTCTCTTTGTCTAGTTGAGTAATTTCTCCAAGAACATACTCCATGACTTCATTTTTTGTGAGCACCAAATCAATCATTTTCTCCCATGCTAGAAAGTTTGCTAATCCACTGATATTATTGCTTTCCTTCGAAAACATAGCCATTTCATCTTTAGAATGAGGCATGGAAGACAATATGGTACTTACTTGTGAAAAGAATGTCCTTCTAGAAGATGTCTTCAACTATTTTGAAGCTTTCAAGTACCTTGAAGAGATTTCAAAGATGTCCTTCAATAGAAAAGATTGTTCAAGAGATAAGGATAGATGTTCTTCTTGAAGATGATGGAGTGCAATAGAGAGCCTTTAATGAGAGAATATATTCTTCTTCCTTCTTGGTCAATAGATCCTCTTCCTTAAGCTCTTCCTTGTGTACTTTAGCAAATGATGTCCTTCAATGGATGTCTTCCACTTATGCTAACAATGATGATTTTTAAGTTGCCTTGTTCTCACCTTAGCTCTGTTACCATGTTGGAAAATCTAGTAAGGGAGTTATTTAAATGATTCTCTTATCCTTAATAACGTCTAGATATCTTATGTTAGCTTCTTCTTATTATTTATTAGATTATTTTCACCAAACAATTATCAATATCACAAACCATGAAGATCATAGAAGATAATGAACACAAAATATATGCTCCAAGCTAAGGAAAATCCCATCCAAAGTGGAAAACCCAGAAAGAATATCTTCTCTTTTTATAGAATAAGATAAAATGATAAATCCAAGACCTAAATACCAAAGCCAATACCTCCTCCAGGCACCAAGTCAACCCTCTAACAATTCCTTCTTCAAAAAAGCTTAAGTCACCAAAGTCAATGAAAGTAAAACTTCAAAAATTTTGGTCAACTCAAATTTGGGCCCTCTATTTCAGACCTGCAATTATCAACCTCCTGCAGCTAACCAAAACCCTAATCTCATATGTGTGAGAGAATTCAAGCATAAAAATCAGATTTTTCTTCCTTCCTTTGAATTTCTCTTGTCTTCTTGTCCTTCGCTCTTCTTGCTTCATTTTTCTTGCTTCAAATCGAACTTGAAGTGCATGTCCAAATGAGTCCAATTCTATCCATTTATATACCTTTTTCAGGAGATCAAATAGGCCTCTCCTAGGTTAAATTTTCGCTGGCAGGTCCAAATTAGTCTTGCGGGTCATTTTCACTTTCTAGACTCAAAAATATTTTTTCTTTCTTATTAGAAATTTCCAAAATGGGTCTTATACATATGACAAAGACTTTATTGACTTTAAAAACCCTAGAAGCATGAAGAACATGCTTTGACTTAGTGAAAAATCAACTTAAGCATGAAACCAATGCTAGAAAATAATTATTATTTTTCTTCTTTTTACAAAATTATACAATGTCATAAGTAAAAATGTAATTATGAATATCGAAAGTAGTTAATTTTTTGAATAGTTTCTTGGCTTCATCGTATTCAAGGAAGGGATTCATGTTGATTGCTTTAAGGTTGAGGCTATCATTAACTTGCCTCCTCCACACACATTTTTCCAACTTCAAGCACTTTAGGGAAAGGTTAATTCCTTGTGTAGGTTCATTTCCATCTATGTAGAGATTACCAAAGGTTTTATGAATTTTTTTAAAATGTGGGTACCTTTTATATGGGACAATAAAGCCTAAACATATTTGATGTTATGGAACCAGATTTTTAGTCTACACCTTTACCGAGTCCTCATAATCTCAACTGTGACTTACTTTTATATCTCATAGCCTCTGAATTCACCATTGGCATGGTTCTTGACTAATAGGATGAGATGGGAAATGAACACCCTATCTATTACCTCAACAAGGGCCTTCATGGTTTGAGGCTTTTTTATTCCCATGTCAAGAATTTTTATTTGGAAATTGTTTTTTTTGTCCCATAGTTACAACATTTTATACTCTTATGAAATATCATTGTGATCACTGACTCCAACCCCATGAAACACATACTTAATCATAAAATAATTAGGGGTAAATACTCTAAATGGATTTTTATGCTTCAGGTGTTTTATTTGGAATTCGTGGTTGATAAGTCCAAGAAATCCCTGGCATTTTTTGAGTTAATAGTTGATTTATGAAGAAATCATATTTGAGGACCCACTTCTTGATGAGTCCTTATTTCTCATTAGCTCCTACGATCCATGGTACGAAGATGTATTACTATATATCCAAATTCAACATTTTCGGTTTGAATTATATTGTGATGAGCATCAACATATACACCAAAAGTATAAACATTATGTTATTATCGTTAATACCCTCTATCATCATGTAGCTGATGTGGTATTATGTCGATTTCTCATTCATGATGAAGTTGAATGAGTCTTAAATGATTTTCACAGTGGACCATGTGGCGATTATCTATTTGGGCTTGCCATTGCTCAGAAACTTTTGTGCGTCGGGTATTTTTTGCCATCAATATTTTAAGATTGTATATCTAGAGTCCAAAAGTGTCATGTATGTCCAATATTCTTTAGAAATATGCACACTCATCCTACTCCACTTCACCCAGTGGTTGTTGTCATTCCTTTTTCCAAGTGGGTCATTAAATTTATGAAATGTGGCCCCTCCTCAGCTCACAGTCACTATTATATCATTGATTTTGTTGACTATTGGAATAAGTGGGATGAGGATATGACAACATTTTCTAATGGAAATTTGAATGCAAAGTTTTTTATGTTAAATCATATCATCTCAAGGTTTGGTGTACCCAAGACGATTTTCATTGATCATGATGCACACTTTCATGTCATATAATGGAGGAACTAGCTGCCAAGTCATTAGGGGAATTTTGAGGTCTAAAATGGGCCTCCTAAGGAAATAATAAAATAATAGCTAAACCAATAAAATAACATTTATGAATTTTTAATTCACTTTTTGCACCACAATCCATGTAACCATAGTTAAATTCAATTCAAAAGTTGTACCAAAATAAAATTAATAAAAAAAATGTATTGACGTGACTATAAATAAGAATGAGATTTTCAAGAAAAAATCATTATCATTGAACAACTAATGCATTTTTCTTTTGTACTTAAATAACTTAAAATAAAATATAAATATAAATTTATAAATTCTTATTATATTACATGCTATTAATTAAAGTTTATATTACTTAAATGGTATAATAACACGTAATTAATATACTATATAAATATAACATAATAAATGCATAGGGATATGCATTGTTTCTTTCAAGAAATATGAAATAACAATAATATATTTTTATTAAAAAAATGTGAAACATTTATTATGAGTGCTTTACTTTGACTTTAAAAGTACTTAGAGCACTACCATGGTTAACCATGAGTTTTTATCCACCATTGAGAATGTGACAAGTAAGTACCTTTAACTCAAAAAATTCCACCTCAGCCATTAGGGATTATTTCATTGCCTAAAATTTTATTGGTTCTCATAAAGTGAATTTTGATTGTACATTTTCCTTAGGAGGCCCATTTTAGACTTCAAAATTCACCTAATGTGGGTTTTCACCATGAAAATTCAACCCTATATTATCCAGAAGCTAATTGAAAATAGAGGTCATTAATCAAGTCCTGAAAAATATGTTGTGTAGGATGGTAGAGAATCATAAGTCAAATTGGTACCTTATGCTCTTTTCTACACTTTGGGCATATTTAACCTTAATGAAGTCATCAAATTGCTTCACTAATTTCCAATTGGTATATGGGGTCGAAGTTATACTTCCCATACAATGTGAGGTCTTTTCCTTACAACTATTTTTGAGTTGTTACCTGACACTTCTGTCAAGTAATAACATCTATTACACTTTTCAAATATCGAAAAATAGTGCCTTTACACTTTAATTACCATTGAAACCCACAGGAAACATGTCAAGGAACAATATGATAAACCTGTTTTACTTCGTGTCTTTGCATAAGCTGACTTGGTTTTTCTCTATGATAAATTTCATGATAATTTAGGGCTAGGAATACTTGAATCTATGTGACATGTTCCCTACATTTTTAAGTGTTTTCTCAAGAAACGTGTTATCAACCTATTTTCCACATAGTCATTCTACTTTATATATTTTACTGTTGACCTTTTTGCATGGAATTGACCCTTAATTTTTCCTAAATTTCTCTACTTTTGTTATATTAGCATACTATATAGATTGTAGTTTCCCTAGTATTTCATGTTGTCTAAATAGATTTTGTCATACCTTTTATGCCAATGCATATGGCCTACTTCTAGAATTGTTCATTCCCTAGGAGATATAATCAAGAGATTAGCCTTATGAGTTGACATGGGGTAAATTATTATGGAATTTTCTTAGCTTATCTTTCCCCTAAGAATCCAAATGAATTCACCCAAGGAGACTTATAGGCCTATTTATACCTATCGTTCCAAAGGGTTAGGCTAGTCCTGCAAGATGTTAATTTTTATTAGGGTTGTATTGTTCTTTGCTTTATATAATTGCATTTCATTATTTACACCTTGAATTCACCCCAAAACATCATAACATTATTCAAAAACATATGAAATTATATAAAAAGAACAATATCATCATCAATGCAGTGGAACATAAAGGAACAATAGAAGAAAATCATTCACACGTAGAGACACTAAGGTTGGCCAGAGACTAAGGAAAAACCCCACAAGGGGAAAACAATTTCAAATTATTATTCTTATTATATTGTCATAAAATTTTCAGCAAAGATAGAGTACAATGATCCATATATTCAACCATAAAACTATCCAGCAAAAAAAACTAAAAAACACCCAAAAGATGAACCCAACAATGCTAATAATCAAAACCTTTCTTCAGAAGTCTTCGGTCAACTATCAAACTTTGTGGTCAACTTGTAAAATGAAACCCTAGTTTCCAAAAATATAGAGAGAGTGTACATGTGTGCTGTTGAAACCCTCCAACTACATTGACAATCCTGTGTGCATGCGATTGCAGCCTAAAATTCCCTATGGCAACCCTGTGGCTGGAAATGAAAACCCTAGATCACACGTGAAAGATTCAGACCCTGCAATTTCAGACCTATACGAACCAAACTTTCATGAACCAACCTCATACATGTGTGAGCCAAAAAAAAAAAATAAGAATGATTGATGATATACAAATTAAGTTCACTTGACTTGTATTTATATCCATCCAATGGTGTCTAATTTTATTTTGGTCTAACCTATCATTTTTGTGCACATGGGGGTTTCCATATTAAAATATATTTCCTTAACCAAATTAAATTATTCCAAGCACTAGTAGGAGTCTTCCTTGATGAGGAATATTATCCAAATGAGGGAATTTATCCCTGATATTCCAAAATTAACACTCCCTCTC
Organism: Pinus albicaulis; assembly: GCA_034641835.2. Taxonomy (NCBI): domain Eukaryota; kingdom Viridiplantae; phylum Streptophyta; class Pinopsida; order Pinales; family Pinaceae; genus Pinus; species Pinus albicaulis. Next base: position 548,848,818 of record CM076570.1, read on the forward strand.
AGCTAGGGAAAAATTATGAATTGCAACATATGGCTCATCACAAGTATCTCATCATCATCAAATGACGGTGTTGTCCATCTCTACTCGAATATGCTCATCCCTACTCATATATTCTCATACTTTCTTATCTCTTCTTGTCTATGCTTATCTCTTCTTGTCATTATATCCCTGCTCATATGTTGAACACTCTTGAATCTAAAATAATAATAATTTGATCTTAGAGGGGAGTCCAAGCTACTATCCTCTATCCATCGAGGAGCACATATAAATCCATAATCTAATGACATTGAGGAATTTTCTATGGTACACTCTCACCTCAAGTCATCTCATAAGGTAACATACATCTTCCACCCTATGTCGAGCAATAGGTGAGATAAAATATTTCATCGATCACATTTCTTGCAAATATTCCTAATAATGACCCTCAAGATTCAAGTGGTATAATAATTGCATCATAAGGACCAAATTTAAGGATCACACACCCCCAAGCTCTCTCAACCCATTCTCTAGATAAGGAGAAACAATCCCAGAAATATGGGCTTGTGGGTATGATGTCAACTTGGGTATACTTTGTATACACTGAGATAGGGGAGCTACATCTTCCACCCTATGGGTGACATATACTGGTGATACCCTATTTTCCATAGATCCATCAACCATTTGAGCAGTGCATCTCAATTACTCACCCTGGGAACTTAAACAGGGGGGGATATTTGGCTTAGTTTCCTTAATCAAACCTGCTATCTATAGATCATAAACATATGAACGTGCTCATATTTGATAATTTCTGAAACTATTCACTACAAAAGTTCAATCATAATGCCTCATACATTTCCAAAAGAAGCATGCCTCTATTTTCCTATTCATGTAAGGAATTACATCAAATATTATGCAATTCTTCCTTTCTCCCTCTCATGGAGGTAGCAACCAAAACCCTAAGCTTGTTTCATACATCAAAAATGTATCAACATAAGGATATATCTCAATCTCAGCAACATATAGGATTTTATGCCAATTAGGTACCACTCTTTATTGTCACAATGCATCATTGTCATATCAAGAACACACTCAAAAAACTCTCTAAAGAGATTCCTCAACCAAGTTCCCCATAGCTAGCCATGCTAGTAATAATGTAATCAACCTCGATCATGCTTAAAGCTACTAAATTCTATTTCTTACTCATCAAAATTTCATGGTAGATCCCAAGCTAAATAAGGACCTAGATGTGACTTTTCTATGAACAATGCTTTCGAGTCCATCCATGCAATTGTACATTTCCTATAATATATTTTAGACCAAGAATGATCGTCCCATGAAAATATCTCAAAAATATGCTTGTCAACCCAATGTGTATGAAGCGACTCAATCATTAATTGATTCAAGTTGTTTTATGAAAAACATTTATCTAGATGGATGTTCACAAGGAACATCAATGCTTCAATCACTTCCTAGTTTCCAAGGCAGGTCCAACAATATATTTGCATAACTTATTGAAATTAAATTCCATCGTGGTGTCCCAAGATTTGCATTATCTTCACGGCATATTTCCCCACATAAAGGGAAATATCTTCATCTATTTTCCAAATTTCTAATCCCATAAAGTAATGCATCATGACAAGGTCTTCCATCTCGATCTTAAAGACCAAATCCCACGTACTTTTATTATCAGAGGCTATTTACCTACCAAGAATAGGTTTTCAGCATATAAAACCAAAATCAAAGGCATACCTTGGACCACTTTGATCAACACATATTCCAGTATTTACCAAGTGACTCTCAATGCAGACATACTAGGCTCGAAATTTGCTTCAAACCATACAATGATTTCTTCAAACATAATACTGACCAAACCAATATAATCAACCTCAAAAAAATCAATAATGTGTGATTAAGTTTGTTTGTCAAACCAAATCTAATATCAAAGCCATAAATTTTTATGTCAATATCACAAACTCTTCAAACCAAGTGTCAGTAAGAGCTCACACCCAAATACTAGGTTACAACCATATCTATTTTTTCTATTAGAAACTATCATCAAGAACTATCAAAATTCATCACGGCATCCACATAATCATGATATGAATTATATACATCAAGGATAGTTCGTATAATTTTCATCCATTCATTAGGATATTTTTACAATAAAAATCATTGCATATTGAATCATAACAGTTTACACTTCAACCAATGTTCTAATGCCAATGATGCCAATATATAATCAATTACTGAATACCAATATTAATCATTGAGAGTTACTATTCCCATGTTGTCATGTCACATCAAGGAAAATCACCATTGTCAAGTACTAAATTTGATCAAAACCTTAACTTTTCATCACAGTGAATTCAATCAAGCCATAAGCCAAAACATATCTATGAATTTTCAAGCTTCATGCCAAAATCCTAAGACATCATCAATTATCCAATCCAATATTACTCATCTATACTAAGCCAAGTCAATTGGCCAAATCTTGTCAAACCTTTGTAGTTGTTACCAAATATTGTCATATACTAGCTCAAATGATCAATTCAAGGTGAACAACATAATCATATGCATATTTCAATCCCCTAAAAACAAAATATTATATGATACATTCACTTTATCTATAATAATTCAAACATTTTGTAAATAATAAAAAATTCCCTGCTCACTAAACTCTCCATCATCTGCTCCATGTCTCTAGTTTTGTCATACTCCTAGTGTGCTCCTAGTCTCGTGCATAGGATTTTGGTTTTGAATCCTATAGGCTCAACCAAACCCACATGCCTTTTCCTGTGTGGTTGGGAGGCTTATAACCAAACCCTTAATTATTTCTCCAAGTGGTTTGGGCTTGGACTAAGAGAAAAATTCTTTGCTCAGTTCAAAACTTTCCAAGACCTTTTTCCACAACATCAAATGTTCATTCAAGACCATAATTCTTCCTTCTGCAATCATGTGCCTTCTTTTAAAATAATTATGTGTTAAAATCTCATGAAAATTTTCTCCCTCTTAATGGGAAGCCACTTTAGTCATCATCATTCAAAACGTTAACATGTATATCATAATACTATCATGCATCAAAAACATTTTAAGGTCACATAGCCAACTATATCATGTTCTAAAACATAAAATCATCATTAAAATTAATAACTTCATTGTCACATATGAACATGGAATCAAATATTCATCAAATAATAGTGACATATAATTAGGGAAGCTGAAAAAAAACATAATTACAACATCAATTCTTTATCAAGTAAGGTAATCCATTCATATTTTCTAATGTTATCAAAAACTAAACAAGGTAAACAAGAGGATCCTTAGCATCAATATTATTTTTACACTTTTATCATCAAGGTTACCCTACTTATCACAAGCATTAATAGTATCAAATCACAATATATCAAAATCAATGCAACTAGGAAATTCATCATGTCTAATATACTTGCAAAATATCAAGCGCATTAATATATCACATGTACTATATATCATACTAATTTTTCATATGCATGCATGGGTCATTTATGAAGGTGATTTACTTGTTATACATTAGGGCTTAACTTGCTTCCAATATTGCAGCTAAATCATAACAAAAAAACAATGTATCCTTGTAGTATTCAGATACATGTGCACCTTGTAGCTCTTATTTGTCATTTCCAGATGGAGTACTTTGTAAACCTTTCATCTCTCTTTCCTTGTCTAGTACTAGCTCTTCTCTTCCTACACTAGATTTATTTTCCTACACTTTAGATGATGCTCAAGAAGGATTTTCTTGTCACATCTCATCTAGATATTAAAAGAATTAGATACTAAAATATTCATGCAAGAATAAATAATCAAATCAATAAATCTATACAAGAATCCAGTCACAAAGAATTAACATAAATCTAAAATGTACTTATCTTTAACGATAGTTGATCATCTCTCTCTTGAACCAACCTTGAAGAGTTACTACTAACCATTATCCATATAATAATGTTGCCTTCAATATCTCCAATCATCTTTGTCAACAACCAAGGTTGATTGAAACTAGCCCATCTAGGTTTATATTGGATCTTTCACAAGTGCTAAAATAAATCCTCATTCATCATGCTTGGGTTTCAAAACTGCAAAAATCAAGCGTTTATCTTATCCCCTGGTTTCTTCCAAACCCTAACCTCATGATATCCATAAAACCCTAAATTTCCTAGGGTTTCCTTCAAACCCTAGTATTATTTTAGGTCTCTTCCATCTTCTCTTGATCTCATCAATAGCGTCTTCTCAAAGGTAGTATCAATGACTTTTCTTCAACCCAACTCTGATACCATGTTAATTTTTCTTCGGGTTGTATTGTTCTTTTTTTTAGATAATTTCATTTCATTATTTACACATTGAATTCACCCCACAACATCATAACATTATTTGGAAACATGCGAAATTATATATAAAGAACAATATCATCATCAATGCAGCAAAACATAAAGGAACAATAGAAGAAAAATATTCACATATAGAGACACCAGGATTGGTTGGAGACCAAGAAAAAACATGATAATGTCATAACATGTTAAAAAAGAGAGAGTGTTGTTATGCGGAATTATGAATTACGGATAAATCATTATTCCCTAGAAAGGTGCTTATCTAGAAGAATAGATTAAAGACTTTGTGACTACTTTTCTTAACTATGAACAAACACACATAATGAAATAAGAAGCCTAATTGGAGTCCAAGTGCTTCCAAAGTCTCCTTCTGTCGCTTTTTTTGTAGCTTCAATTTCCAGCTGGCTGTGCAAAATATTTCCTGCAAGAATGAACACTAAACAACAAGAGATAGCAATAATACAGATGTCTATTCAAGTTATTTAGCTAAATCAATGAAGCATAAACCATATACATCAAATAAGAATTCATAATATGGAAACATGAGCTTATACAGATACATATGTGCGAAAGTAAGCAGCAAGCTTTATTAACGAATAGAAGGGGAGGTTACAACCCAGTGATTGATTTGAAGTGACCATCTCCAGCAGCATCCCAGTCTCATCAAAATGCAAATCTCTCTAGCAGCACGTTACACAAATCAACTCCTCAATTTAAATTCCACTATCATTTCTCTACTCAAATTATTCCTTATCAAACACTAAGATCTGTACTCAATTTATAGAGGAGTTGAAGGTAGTTTTACAATCAATGACTTTCCAATAATAGGCAAGACATGTTCCTAATCTTGTAGATGTCAAATGGACACAAGGATTCGAAGTTTGACACATGTGAACTCTTTTAGAAGGCACTGGTCAAGTGGAGATTCCAAAACAATGAGAATTGTGCTTCTAATGTGACCATCACACCTATGAGTGTCAGGAAGTTCTTTGTAGAGCATCCTTGAATGGGGCTATCTGCATATGCAACACACTTAGTCCCTTTAGAGGCAACGTTGATGAGCTCTCATATGATATATTATAAACCTCAAATCTTGGAAACCTTTGCAGATGAATTTCATGAATGATTTGTCTTGTTATTTGTCTTAGGGCATGTAGCAATTGAAATGATAGGGGATGATAGACCCTATTCATTGGTCCTAGATATGATGTCCAATTAACCAGGTCATTGGGAATGGTGCCCAAATTGACCTATAACCAATTGACCCCTAAAGCATGAAGTTAGAATAATAATAACAATATTTTGGCTGAGATGCTTTACACTGTGATAGACTGGAGATGAAGCGGAGTGGTCACCTGCATCAATCTTACAATACATTACATCATGATATATCCTCTTGATCATAATTTCTGAGGGTAGGCATTCCCATGTTCAGCACATAAACAATCTAATAACATATACATAATTCAAAAATTCATTTATATTGGAATGTTTCACAATATAGACATGCCTACAGATATAGGCCCATGTTCAGATGACAATCCGTATGTAAGGTCATTGTACAGATGATGTGTACAAAAATCCTGAAATCGCAGCCCATATGGCTGAAACTATATTCGAGGTCTTCTTATCTCATTCACTCTATCATTCAGGTACAAGTCTAACCATGCGAATATATGATTTGTAGTCGAACATGGAAAGACATTGTTTGAGTACTAGCCAATGATGTGAGCTATTAACAAACGTGAGAGAACCACCATTGATGTCAATGGTCCTCAAGGTACTACAGTCAATTTCGTAAGGCATGAATAGATTATTTTATGTCGAAATCCAAACAAAATATTTCGATCAAAAATCTAGAAGTGTGAATCTTGTCGATGTTGTAACAAGCCTCATGGTATTGGAACATAATGTTTCTGAGTGAACTTCCTAGATAATGATTTTTGTTGACAAGAAGCCACCTTATTATGAAATAGGAGTTACTGATTTCATATACAAAGGTATGACTTGATATAGTAATGTTTAGGGATGACTGTCATGAGAATGAAGGTTTATGAGTATTGCAGAAGGATAAGTATTCACTGGATGAATTCTCTTGAACATATCAGCGACACTGAGATGAGTTGGCAGCATTGACCCAAAACCAAAGTGAAGGTATGATGAACCATAGGTATGAATGAGCCGTTAAGAATATTACCCAACCCAAACAATCACGGTGACGGAGTGAAGTGTCATGTTCAAGAGCGACTTGCTACCGAAAAAAGTTTTGTTCACTTTCCCAAATTTTCCCCAGTCATTTATCGACCAATACCTCTTTATTTTTTAACAAGCTTGAGGAGGATAACATTTTCCTCATCTATAATTCAACCCTTCGGGTGAATAAATTATTTCTATTTAATAGTTTAACGAGTCTAGTGATGAATAAACTTGATCCTTGCCATGATCGACAAGCCTGTCGTTATTTTATGTTTTAACGTAAAAACAGTGATAGCCTGGTCCTTTTTCATATTTATAGAGTTTGAAAAAGAGGATGAAAGAAAAATCCATAAGTACTTTTTCGTAAAGTTGTCGCTCAGATCTAAAAAAGTGTAAAATAATATCTGAGAGGACGTTTTTAGTCATGTTCGAGCAAGGTATTCCTTTTTCGTAAATAATCTATCTCAGTCTGGAAAAGGTTTAAACTTATACTAAGTAGATATCAATTCATTTCCTTTTACGAGCTTGAAAAGACAAGTTCTCGACAATCTTTTCACATTATTGAAGTCTAAAAAGAGCTGAAAGAAGACTCCAGAGGTTCCTTTTTCGTTGTTATCAAATCTCAAAAAAGAGATAAAAGTGCGCTTCAAATCCTTTTTCATTTTTAACAAAGCTCGAAAAATAAGGAGAAAAAGTATGCTTTGTGGTCAAATCATTCTTGAAATAAATCTTCATGACTAATATGTTCACCAATTGTAAGACTCGTTCAGAACAACATCAAATAGATTAAAAATACCTGTTTCATGATAAGAAACATAATAAAACCATATTCATAGCAATAAATTCGATTTTCAGATAATTAAATGACTATTAAAAGTATTTTTACTATTCATTTTTACCATTCCAAAGTTATCATTTTCATTTTGGAGCTATGAACTTGATTTTTCCCCCGAAATTTAGCTACTGATTGCGATTGTTTTTGTGGATGGATTTCATTTCCATTTGATCGAGGTTAGTGATATGAACCTCCTCTTTCCTTTAGTAATCATTTCATTTCCAATTTCTGCAAATTTTCAGGGTTTGAGGTCCCTAGGGTAAATTCTGCCCAAAAAGAGGGAAACGCACCCTTGGATGTCGAAACCTGTGTTTCATAGCAAGTAAATTTAAGGTTTCTTGCATACACAACGCACTATCTCTTGTTAGGGACTGCATTGGGCACAATCTAGATTTGTGTTTTTTGCATTATGCCCAAATTTTCCTAATTTTTTGTATTGAATGGAATCTAATGGTTCGTATGGTTGTATTTCAGGTTTCCATTGGATTACAATGACGATTACATGGAGGGAAAGAGAACATGAAGAATAGGATATGATTTCCTTAAATGATCTGGGTATAGTAAGAGCCCTAAGTGATTGTGGATTTCTTAAGTACTTCAAGTTGTTAGGGATGAGGCAACAAATAGAACTCTTGGAGTTCTTAGTTCGAGCATGAGATCCAGCTATCAAAGAACTTCATATTAAGAACCAAGTGGTTCCCATAATAGTTGAGGATGTATACTTTCTTACAGGTTTGTCGAGGAGAGGCTTAACTATTTCTCTCTCAGGGTCTATTGTTGGAGGAGAGACAGTGAGAGATTATGTTTTACAACATTGTTATCTAGGGGCAGAGCTAAGAAAATATGGAAAGATAAACATCCAGGATTTTAGATATTTGCCTTTGATAATTATCCTTTTCATGATCACAAAAATTTCTGGCACCATTACACTACATGTAGAGAATAGATCGTTTATGCAGTATGCACTAGAGTGTATGGAGCCAACAGTCTTTAATTGGTCTGAAGTTGTTCTTTTTTAGATAAAGGAACAACTAAAAAAAGCAAAGGGAGGAAGGAAGAAGAACTTTAGTTATGGTTCAATCCTCATATCATTCTCTTTAGAATGAAATCCACTGATGCAACCACAACATGTGACACTGGATGTGTTTAATCCTAGAGATCTGTAGATGTAGAGATGGGTAGAACTCATGAGTAGGCACGCAGGCCAATTGACCATTATGTTCTCGATTGCATTCTTCACCTAGTTCTAATGACAGATTGTCTCCATTGATGAGTATGCATATGTAGGTGTTGATTTCCGAGGAGATCCAGATTTAGCATTACCAGAAGGTGCTCAATGGCTAATGGGTAAGAATGTTTTGACCATGTTTTTTATTTTCCTAAGGTTTATACAATTTTTTTGTATGTTTGATGTTTTCCCAAGACTAAACTAAATGTTTGATGTAATGAAGATGTTGGTCATGTTCAACTAGTAGTGGAACCGGAGCATGAAGCAGACGTGCCAGCAGAGAGGGCTGTCGAGAGAGAAGTCCTTCATGATCTTGATATGGTTGAGACTCTGGCTGAGATTCAACAGCACATAGAGGGTTTGACCTTCAAGATTCTAGATTTCTTGATCGAAGAGTTACCCATGCGACTACAACAACACACTATTGGGGTTCCTAACTGCTAGATGTGGTTACTACGTAGGACAGCTAGATCTATAGCGTGTTACCACGAGCACCACTAGTTTACTTTTGACATTTTGCATACATTTTGATGTCATATGACCAATGTGTCTTGGGCACAATTGTTTGTAGAAACCTATAACTATCTATCTATATTATTTTAGCATTTTCCTATGTTTATTAAGCAATCATATTCAACAATATGAATGTTTTATTTACATATGTTGCAAATTTCTGTCCAAAAATTGATTAGCTAAAGAATCAGTCAATGTGTTCAAATTTCTGGAAATGTGTTGATATTGAATAAAACCAAAGTGTCTTTCCAAAAGTAAAAATCTTAGGAACAATCTAAGCAGTGTTGGATTTCTAAAAGTATAAACACTAGTAAGTTGTAATACCACAAGTTGTTAGTCTAACCTTATGATGATACAGTTAATACCAAATGAAATGGCATCAGAGAGAAGTTTGATCAATGCTCTAGACTTAGCGATATTGTTTGTCAATCTACCAATACAAATCCCTTGAAAACTCACTAACTCGCCATTCAGAGAGAAAATGGCCCATGCTGCACAGGATAAATTCTGCGTACTACGACTAGCACCATCACCATATCCAAAAAATGGTTTTGAAGATTCAGACATTTGCGATGAGATGTAAAGCAGATTACTAACATCAAGAAAACTCTAAAAACAAACTAAGATAGTGAATGCAAATCAACAGCATATATATACAATATAATACAAAAATTACTACACTCATGTTTAAGCATAGTAACGTTTCAGATACATCCCATTTCTAGGCTATGCCAATGGAATTCCATCGTAATAAACCAACTCATAGGAACCCTTAGGCAGGACTCTTTTGAAAATATAGGGGTCATGCCATAATGGCTCAAATTTTCTTGTACCTATTACATCAGCTTCTTGATCGTAAAGAAGGACCAAGTCGCCCTCTGAGAAAATGCGATGCTGGACATTTTTGTCGTATTGTGCTTTTATACAACTCTTTTGCACTTCGTTGGCCAATTGGGCTTCACGACATGTTTTATCAAGATGGATGAGGTTAAGGAGACGCGCTTCTTCTTCTGAGGTGTTAGGTAACAAGTCGATTGCGAGTTTTAATGATGGTATTTCACATTGGATTGGTAAGATAGCTTCCAGACCATACACCAATTGAAAAGGAGTAAATCTAGTCGCATTTTTCACTGAGGTTTGATACACCCACAACGCAGAATAGAGGATCAAATTCCAATTTCTTTTACGGACTCCTATCATTCTGAATTGAAGCATACGTTTAAGAATCTTGTTGATAGCCTCAACTTGTCCATTTGATTGTGGATAATAAGGAGTAGAATTATCATGTGACAATCCTAACTTGGCAGTCAATTCAATCATCATATGGTTGCAAAAATGCTTCTTATGATCTATAACTATAGCCTGTGGGACCCCAAACCATGCAATAAGAAGATTAAAGAAAAACAACGCAGTTGTCAATCCTATGTTGTTGAATGTAGTCATCGCTTCGGCCCATTTGGTAAAGTAGTCGACTACGACAATAATATAACCATGCCCCCCAGACGAATGAGGGTTACAGTTCATGAATTCAATATCCCATTTTGAAAATGGTCCCACAGAGACAACAGGATGCATTGGCGCTGGCAGTTTGTAGATTTTACGATAAAAAATCTGGCACACATGAAAAATTCTGACCGCGAGGATATAGTCTCGAAAAATTGTAGGCCAAAAGTAATCGGCGTGGAGTATCTTCTACGCAGTATTGTGTCCAGATAAATTTCCACCACAAACCCCAGCATGACAATCATTTAAAACCTTCTCGTCCTCCTCATGAGTGAGGCACCTCCTTAAAATGGCATTGACACCACGATGATAAAGTGTATCGCCGATGATCAGATAAGCTTTGGCTTGGTATCGAATACATCGTTGTTCAGAGCAAGAGGTATCAGGTCGAAAAGTTTGAGTTTGGAGATAAATGATGAAATATCCATACCAAGATCAGATGATCCAATCATAAATAGAGACTCGTCAGGAATTGATAGTTCTGACGTAGTTGTAGTACTACCAAAGGGAAGGTCACAGAGAAGCTTAGCCAAAACTAAAGACTTATTTGACTTGGACTTGATGAATTCCAAATCAAATTCCTGAAAAATGACAATCCATTTTGAATATTTTCCCCTCAGCAATTGACGTGATAAGATATAAGTCATGGGGTTGCAATCTGAAATGACAGTGGTCTTTCAGAGAAGGATATAGTGGCAAATCATTTGGATAGCTTGAACAGCTTCCAAGGCAAGATTTTCTACATATGAATACTTAAATTCCATATCATTGAGATTATGACTCAAGTAATAGATCAGATGTTCAATTCCATCTTCTACTTGGACCAAAATCATAGCAATGGTCGTTTCAACTGCAGCAATATATAGGAAATAATCATTTTGATAATTAGGGGGTACATTAATGATGCTCGGACAAGAGTATCCTTGACAGAATAAAAATAAGCTTGTACAACTTGGTCCCAAGGGAAGGGAACCCCCTTTTTCAAAATTCGAGTAAATCCTTTAGCCATTTTAGCATAGCTTGGAATGAACCTTCCTAGGAAGTTAGCCTTTCCTTGAAGTTTTTGTATCTGAAGTAAATTTGATGGTGTAGGCAAATCAAGAATGGACTAAACCTTTAATGGGTCCATTCGAATTCCTTCTTTTGAGACTACGAATCAAAGAAAATGACCAGAACTAACACAAAACACACATTTATGTGGATTGAGGCGTATTTTGTAGTGTCGGCAGTGTAAGAAAATGGCTCTCAAATGCATCAGGTGATCAGTTTGATTTTTTGAATGCACTGGTAAATCATCTAGATAAGGTTGAACAATGTGCTTGATGTCATTGAAAACATAATCCATTGCTCTCTGAAAAGTTTCCCCAGCATTCTTTAAAACAAACGGTAGTTTCCTATAAGCGAATGTGCCCCAGGGACAAATGAATGTTGTCTTATGTTGATCCTCTTGGCGGATATTGATTTGATTGTAGCCGGAAAATCCATCCATAAATGAAAAGATTTCTCATCCAACACAATTGTCAATAATTTGGTCAATAAAGGGAGTAGGATAGTTGTCTTTTGGACAAGCAATATTGGCATTGCGATAATCGACAAACACTCTAATAGTTCCTTGATTTTTCATGACAGGAACGATATTGGAAACCCACTCAGTCAGTGGACCAGGGTAAATGAAACTAGCACGCAAAAATTTTTCAACTTCTGCTTTGATGGCAGCGGCTTTCTTCAGATGAACAGGACGAAGCCGTTGACGCACCAGTTTGACATCAGGATGCATATTAATAGTGTGTTTAACAATAATAGCATCTATGCTTGGAATTTCCTTGTAATACCAAGAAAATACATCACGGAATTCATGAAATAGAGAGCGATATGTTTCGAGTTCTTATGGAGAAAAAGATACACCAACATGAATATTTTCTACAACGCCAGGTTTGGTCAAAATATTGATAGAAATGGTTTCTTCAATATTTGATAGATTTCGCTCGGAATTGATTGCATTAATAGGTAAATAATTTGAAAAGAAATTTTTTATTGATGGGTGATATAGTTCACTAAGATAATTTTCTTCATAATTAGGAAGATGGGAACAATGATCATAATCTTCCCATGGTTCTCCTTCTGACATCATGGCTTCCAAAATATTCTCATCTGTCAAGAACATTGAGGAAAAGGATCAGAGGGAGTACCAAAATCTAAGGAACGATCAACCCAAACACTCATCGACGTTGACTTCGGATTCGCTGCCCAAGCAAGATAGATTGATTTCTATGCCAGCTCCATAGGGTTGGGAGGCGAAAATTCATCCAACATAACAATTTCAAAATCACTCGTGCTCTCCCTTAAGCTAGATGGAGTGGAAGAGATCATGTAGCAGGTCTCTATACTTTCAATTTCTGCCAACGTCACGAGCAGCGGTAATGCAAAGGTTCCCATGAGAGTGGAATCCCATAAGAGTCCTGCACTAATGTTTTGAAGTGCTAGTTGGGGTGCATGAACGAATGGAATGCTTCTAGTTACCTGCGAAGCGGAGGTAAAGAAGGATAGCTTATTAATGACTATGATAGTACCTTTATTTGGAAAGGCAATCATTCTGAAATATGTAGAAACAATTGTAGTCATTTCATATACCCATGGCCTTCCAAGTAGAATATTATACTCAAGGGGTCCGTCAACAACCTCGAAATCAACATTCACTTTTTCCCCCCTAGTTCAACATGTAGGTTATTAATAATACCACAAGGTTTATATGTACCTCCATCAAAAGCCTTCAACGTCGTTGATGATTGTGATAAGCGTGGAGAGCCAAGTGACTTCCAACAATTTAGAGACATAATGCATGTAGATGATCCCTCATCAATAATAGTGCGATGAACAAGGTGATTGAGAACATTTACTTGTATGGAGAATGCCAATTCTGCTGGTAATTACGGAACATAGCCCGTATGATTAAAAACGACAAGATTAGAATCATTCGGATCAATTCCACCAATAGCCGACAATAAAGCCTGTTTTTGGGATGGAAAATTTTGTAATACCTCAAGAGAAGACATAGATGAAGGGGATTGAGCCAAATTTTCAACTATATTATAATTTTGAGCAACTCTTGCTTGAGGATTATATGTCGATTTGTGAATTACTCCCTTTGGTGGCTTGATTTGCAATTCAGGAATAACAATAGGCGGTACTGATTCTGTAGACGGATTCATTGTCAAGGTAGTAGGTTATCAGTGGTTTGACTACCATAATCTTTGTTACACGTTGATACCAAAATATATGTTGAAGATTTTGTAACGGATAACATAAGTACTTGGGAACTATAAGCTGGATCCATAGCAACCATGTTTGTATCCGGATTTGGAAATGGGTCTATCAACATAGCTGATGCATGGGAAGTCTTGATGATTTTTGAGACTTTAGCGTGGTGAGGAAAATCCCTAACAAAATGTTCCTCATTACAAATTATTCATGGATAACGAGTTTTCCTAGGTCTAGACACTTGATCAGATGATTTTTCCTATGGGTTAGAAGTTTTCTTTTTCTTAGATTTCCCTTTTTTCTTACTTCTGGTTTGCTTTTCACTTTTTCTCTTGTCAAATTACACAGCATTAATTTCAAAAGAAGGTGTAGGATTAGATGCAGTAGTATGATTTTTGCTTGCAATTTCAATCAAGCCGTCTCTGGCGTGAGAGTCCTTTAATTGAGGAGGAACAATAAAATTAGATCTCGGTGCATTAGGAATTTTTTCATAGAGCATGCCAGAATGAGTATAAATCAAGTCTAAATATTGGGCATGAGCGATAACTTGCTCTTCTGTGATGACTCCATCCTTAGCCACATCCTCAGTTATAGATGGTAATAGGGACTTAATGAACCATTCAGCAAGGCGTTGATCCGAAACAAATGTCTTAACCATTCTACGACGACGATGCCACTCATGAATATGATCAGAAATGTGAGTAGCATTAGTCTGTTTGAATTTGGTCAAGAGTTCCATTCTAGTTTCATATATGGTGGGCAACTAGAAATGATTCAAAATGATAGTAGCTATGGCAATGAAATTATCAAAAGAATCTCTAGGTAACTCAATGTACCATTTTGCAGCTGGACCTATGAGCGTACGCTGGAAAATATGCCGTCAAACAAAATCATCATTCAGGGAGTTTGATGAACACCATAAATGAAAATTCATGACATGAGTCGACGGATCTTCTCCAGGGTTTTCATTGAACTTAGGAATATCCGAGGGTAATTTGTGAGGTATCACTGGCCACCAAGGAGCATAGTTAATTAGATCATTGGTTAGCCGATTTAAGTTTGGTAACTCTAAAGTTGCAACAAAGGGAAACTGTCTATTAAGGTCAGGTTGAGCATAGCCAGGGTAATATGGAATTGCTTGAGAAATGGGCCTTTGAGCACCAGCATAAGAAATCTGCTACTAGTAACCAAGATAGGGGTTGTTTTGAAAAGAAAGTGCTTGAGGATTCTGTTGACCAAAACCTGGATATGATACTTGTTGAAATGAAGTTTGAGGAATTTACACTTAAGGCTTCCAAGGGGTCTGTCCACCAATTTTATAAACAAAATTAGGATAACCTGGATTCAGTTGAAAGTTATAACCAGGTTGTGGCTGTGACATCCCATAAAATGGTAAACCAGCTTGTGAATAAATGATTCTGGATACATATTGTTGTAAATCAACCAAAGGATTTGGAGTCTGTGGACCTAATATTTGAGGGTATTGAGTTGAAGGACCCACTTGATAAGGTTGTTGTACAACATTTTTATTTTGTAAAAGGGGTAAGGATGTATTAACAAGTGGAAATGATGTGGGTGTAACAGGTTGAACTGGTTGATATGAGTGTACAACCGTTTGTGGTTGGATATGAAAAGTGGGCTGCCATTGAAAAACATTTATTTCGACATTAGGTTGACCAAAAAGTGACGGATTATTGTCATATTGGGTGACCAAAGGTTGCCCCTCAGCATGAGGAGGATAATAAGACAAAAAATATTGCTCTCCAAATGCTAGGAGTTCAGTTGATATGGTACTTAAAGGAATAGACCTAGAAGGACTGGATTGATATTGCCCTAATGATGTGTATAAAGAATAAAGTCGTTCAGTACTCACTATAGGATTATCAGTTATAATATCGGACAATGAAATTGGTAAAGTCCATGGATTTGAAGATGCACTAGAGAAAATTCCAGATAATGATTTGTAACCTGATGGGACCATAGGGCCACCATGAAAATATGACTCTGGTGAAGTTGTGAACATCGACGGGGTAGCAAGGGCAGGTGCTGACGTAATTGGAATAGATGGCCCAATAGAAGATGTTAGTTCAAGCATGGTTACTTGACCAAATGTATACCCTTTTGAATCAACGAGAGTTTAAATGGGAACAAGATCAACAAAAGAAGATGGTAACGATTGAGGAAAAGACTCATACAGGTAAAGGTCCTCCCAAAAATGGGATGGAGTTAAAGGTGTCTCGTCTTGTGGGATTCCTTCAATCGAAATTAAACTAGGTGGAAGTATTTCACCGTCAGGCCCAAAGTATATTTCAGGTGGTTGATTGTGTGATATGGGAGACTCAATGGCTACAGAAATTTATGGGATGAACAAGGTAGGAAAAACTTCCAATTGTTCAACTTCAGGACTCAGATGTTCTAGCAAATAAGAGACATGATCTGGATCAACTTCTGGTTGAACAACGTCGGGTTCAGGAGGTATGTTCTCACTGATTGGATGGATCGTGACCATCGGTAGCTGTGAGGAATCTATTTTGACAACATTATACAAACCAGGATGTGTAGAAACAACTTGAGCTAACTCTGGTTTATGGGAAGACGATGTTTCACCAGAGGTATGAATTGTACTTGATTCGGTAGAGCATGATCACCTTCGCCTACCAAAAGTAACTTCTGGTGGTAAAGGTGGTTTTAATGCTAATCTACATGAACTACGGGGGAAATTATTTTTTTCTTCCATGATTACTGATTTATTTTAACCAAAAAATAAATAAATAAAACAAAAGGGTAATTCTAGGAAAAAGGGTTTACCAAGAAACTGTGAACTGCAGAATACCTCCTGCTGAACCAAGAAGTACGGGCAGAAAATCTCCCCAAATGATGTGTTTGGTGTATCACAATTTACAAGGTGGCCAACTCAGTTCACTATGGATGGATAGCACCTAAAATTTGTCCTCCAAAATATACCCAAAGGTATGTGGAGGCCCAAGTCTATATTAGCATTGTCTAATGCGAAACCGCACAGTGAGAGCACCCCTTTATACTTTTCGTACTATAACACCACCCAATATACCTGAAAGTACATGGTCGAGCTACGATATACTTACATATGTGGAGTGAGGTATCACACTCGGAATGTATCGCAGACAAGTTAACGATAGCTGCTATGTTTTACGACGCCGGAACACATCTCTAGCCTAGACCGTCTAAATGTTATTGTTATGGTTCCAATGCTTTTTAGGTAAATTGAGATAAATTTTAAGTTGATATTTTTTATCAATTTTCCTTTCAAAGGTTTACCGTGATGATGTATTGGAAATTCCTAAAATGCAAACTAAGAATGATAAGAAATCTTTCACTTTTATTTTTTCAATGAAAATCCTAGCTACTAGAGGGAAAGAGAAGTCAATTTGCGAGAAAACAAATCAAAGAGCACAAACTAAATGCATATTTCCTAATTTTTCCTTTTGCAAATCACACAATCCACTATATGCAAATGCAGGTTTTTCTTTTCAGTTCCTTTAATGTTATGAATGCAAAAAAGAAACTAAGTGCACTAAATCAATAAAAAAAAATTCCTTTTACTTTTGAGAAATGACGAATATAAACAACAATTTCTCTTTTGAAGGAAAAATGAGGACTTTAACAACAATTTCTCCTATCAAGAAATCAAGAATTTACGACAATTTCCGTTTCAAAAGCAAATGGATCTAATGTGATAATGAAAATACTTTGAAATTAATTCGTCAATGATAAATAAAAACACTTTAAACAAACATTGAAACAATTATTCTTTCAAAGGAGGAAGAGGTAGATAAGTTCACTGGTCAATATGAGGCTCAGGATTTTCAAAACATAGTAGAGAAAAAACTGAAACAAATTGCAATGAAAAACTCAAAGGAATTTGGATGGTTTGAGGAGGCAACGCAGTCTCTAAAGAGAGATAGTGCTCTGCAACGCAGGCTTGAAAGGGAGATAGTGCTATGCAAAGCACTATGTCCTGTCCAACAATGCATTGGGCATAGTGTACAATGAAAAACACAGTTGTTTAACACACTTCTAATGAAAATTTGGATTTCAAAAAACCTAATCTTTCTGAGTAAAATCTACTGGGTGAATAAATAGAGAAAATCATAGGCAAATACACCTAGGATGAAGGGTAAACTCCCCAACAGAGTCGCCAATTTGTTATGTAGAATTATGAATTACGGATAAATCATTCTTCCCTAGATAGGTGCTTATCTAGAACAGTAGATTAAAGACTTTGCGACTACTTTTCCTAACTATGAACAGACACACAGAATGAAATAAGAAGCTTACTTGGAGTCCAAGTGCTTCCAAAGTCTCCTTCTGTCACCTTTGCTGTAGCTTCAAATTCCATCCGGTTGTGCAAAATATTTCCTGCAATAATGAACACTAAACAACAAGAGATAGCAATAATACAGATGTCTATTCAAGTTATTTAGCTAAATCAATGAAGCATAAACCATATACATCAGATAATAATTCATAATATGGAAAACATGAGCTTATACGATACATATGTGGGAAAGTAAGCAACAATCTTTATTAATGGATAAAAGAGGAGGTTACAACCTAATGAATGATTTCAAGTGACCATCTCTAACAGCATCCCAGCCTCATCACAATGCAGATCTCTCCAACATCATGTTACACAAATCAACTCCTTAATTGAAATTCCACCGGCATTTCTCTACTCAAATTCTTCCTCATCAAACACTAAGATCTGTGCTCAATTTATAGAGGAGTTGAAGGTAGTTTTACAATCAATGACTTTACAATAATAGGAAAGACATGTTCCCAATCTTGTAGATGTCAAATGGACACATGGATTCGAATTTTGACACACGTGAACTCTTCTAGAAGGAATTAGCCAAGTGGATATTCCGGAACAATGAGAATTTTGCTCCCAATGTCACCAATGCACCTATGAGTGTCAGGAAGTGCTTTGTAGAGCAGCCTTGAATGGGGCTACCTACATATGAAATGCACTTAGTCCCTTTAGAGGCAGTGTTGATGAGCTCTCGTATGATATATTATAAACTTCAAATCTTGGAAACCTTTGCAGATGGAATTCATGAATGATTTGTCTTGTTCTTTGTCTTAGGGCATGTGGCAACTAAAATGATAGGGGATAGACCCTATTCATTGGTCCTGGAGATGATGTCCAATTAACCAGGTCATTGGGAATGATGCCCAAATTGACCTATAACAAGTATAATGATACATATATTCAACCACAAAACTATCCAATGGAAAAAACTAAACAACATCCAAGATATGAACCCAAAAATGCTAATAATAAAAACCCTGATATAGAAGCCTGTAGTCAACTTCCAATATCTGCAGTCAACTATCAAACTTTGTGGTCAAATGATAAAATGAAACCCTAGTTTCCAACCATATGGAGATATTGTACGTGCATGCTGCTAAAACCCTCCCACCGCAAGGATAATCATGTGTGCATGTGGTTTCAAATCAAAACCCTAGATCACACATGCAAGCTTCAAACCCTACAATTTCAGACATGTACAAAATAAACTTGTGCGAAGCAACCTCATATGTGTGAGCCAAAAAAAAAAAAAAAGAATGATTGATGATCTCCAAATGAGGGTCACTTTAATTATATATATATATCCATCCAAGGGTGTCCAATTTCCTTTTGGGTCGAATTTTCCTTTTTGTGCACATGGGGGGTTTCCATATTAAGATATATTTTCCTTAACCAAATTAAATTCTTCCAATGGATAGTAGGGGTCTTCCTTGATGAGGAATATTGTCCAAAGGAGGGAATTTATCCCTGAGCTTCAAAAATTAACACTGGAGTGGTGGAGATATATAGTGAGATCTAGTGTCATGGTTATCATAGAGCTCTTTTACTTTATGAGGCAAGGGAAGGCTAGACTACTAAGTTAGAGAAGGATCTACCCTAGAGTTGAGGGTATATCATGTATCAATTTTTATTATTAATGCAAGTTATTGATTCCCTTCTGATGTACTTATCATTTTGATTATATTCATATTGGTTTATTATATGAGCTAATCTTCCATTTGTGAAAGGAAATTGTCCTTGTTTGGTAGTGATTGTGTGCAAGATACAGGATCAAGGATTATTTGAAGTGGCATCCTCATGCAAAGGAAAGGCTCTATTGATCTACACCAGGATCAACATCTACCAATCAGTCTGTGAGGGATCAAGTCCTCACTCCTACCATTCTTCTTGAGTAGCTACAAATGCATGGATGAATGACATTATATGGGAAAATTTATTGGTTTTTTTATTTATTGCTTGCATATATTTAGGGAAAATGTCACAGAGAAACAACTCCTTGTATTTTTTCATTCATATCCATAACACATATAGCTAACACGTAAAATATTATGTGATGGGCCTCTAAATTAGACATAAATAAAGGCCCATTGTTGGATAGGTAAATCCCCTCTGCGAACAGAGGCAATCCCTACAAGCCCAGATCAGGTCTAGCAACAACCGAGTCACACTAAGACGCAAGTTCCTAATTGAAAAAGACCAAGATGCGACGAGAGGCCTACCTTAAGTCCTACGCTGCTGTCATTTGTGGAGAATATGGCGATTCCATCCCTTACTTTGGCAGATCACAATTCTCCCGCTCGACGCGATCGAACACCTGCACGTACAAGAAGAAACAACAAACACACAAGTGTAAAACCTAATACATGCAATTATGTATCAGTCAGAGAAGATACAACTCATAAAATAAAACATAACCATCTGAGTGGAACCATAATCGAAGTCATTTATTATTAATCAGAACAAAGAAAGATACAACCTAAGCTCTGACGCTAGATCTTCCTTCAGTGGGTTGACAAAGGAGTACGTCTCGGTAAAGCTCGTCGGGAATAGGACAAGTCTCTCTCTCTTCGGCTGTCTGACGATAATCTCCTTACTATTGATTCAACTCCATTTAGGCTAGCTTGAAAAGGGAAAATGGCAAGCTGATATAGATGGTGGAAGGGGAGTTGGGATCCCTACAATGGTGGGATTGGTCCTATCCTCAAGGAAGCTTCCATGATAGGTGGAAAACTACTTCCCCTACATGGAGATCCGGAGCCAAACCTCCCAACTCATTTTAGAGACTCATTCAGGAGTTGGTTGGAATCAAACTTCCACCATTTATTTTTAAAAACAATCCTTATTAATCCTGGTGTGGGTGATACACTGGGACAGAGTGCCAGTTGGCATGCCCTCTTTGGCGGATTTCCCCCATTGGCGCGAGGGCTGAACTGGCTAGTCGCGCTAAGGCCAAAAGGGCTATTTTTATGGATTTTCATAGGAAATTCTCTTTCAGGGAATGATTTTCCTTGTCAAGGGGGATGCCATGAAAGTGGTTTTAGGTCATGTCACTACTCACAGGTCACGGAATAAGCCCTCCAATATGCGGGATGGGGGATTGCAGGGACGGTGAAAAATTACTGTGTAACAGATGCCCCCTAAAGCATGAGGTCCGAGAGAGAGAGGGGTGAAATGCTTTACAGAACGTGTCCAACTAAAAACACTGCCATTGGAAAACCTGCGTAGACAAGTACAACTGATATCTCAAATACATGATATATACGTGGTATGGGCGCAGCCATCCGTAACAGAGCATACAATAATCCAGATCCAAGGTATGGAAACAACCATCCAGTAAGGATTGATAAATAGACTCAAGCATGGTCGCAGCCATCCAATCAATGAATCATGTAACCAATTAGAATAATCCACAAAATCGCAGCCTGGACTCTAACAGAAAAAATCTAGGGTCTTGCACTCCATCTCGACCTGAACAAAGTACAAGTTCAAGCATGTGAATAAGTGAGCTGAAGTCGAACATGTAAGAACATCATCTGATTACCATCCAATGATGAAAGTTGTTAACAGACGCGAGAGGAACCACCGATAATGATAATGGCCCTCAAGGTACTATAGGTACAATCCACAGAATGTGAACAGTGAGCTGATGTCGAACACCCGTAGAATCATTCGATCGAAGGCCAATGATGAAAACCTTGCTTCGAATGCAAAGAACCTACCACTGAGGCAGGCAGGCTCCAAGGTACCGAAAGGGAGTCTCTAGATCAACTTCCTGGATAATGAGCTGAAGTTGACAGGAAGTGACCTTGATCGAAGGTGGGCCATAGTGTTTCTCACATCATTGACACGAGACAGAGGAATATAATGTGAATCAGGATCAGATGAGAATCAAAGGAAGGTTGAAACTGCATAGGTCAACTTCTCTTGAACATACCTGTGGCACGACAATGGATTTGGAAGTATTTGACATCAAAAGATAAGAGGTCATGACGACGAGGCAAAGAGAAGATGAGAGATAAAAAAGGATTACCCAAACCCACGAAGGCAAACATAGAATGAGATGAGATTTCCCCAACCTAACACGAATGTAGACAAGTGCCATGTTCAAGAGCGACATACTACCGACACGACAATGATACTGATTCCCTTTTTTCCCCACCATTTCTGGGTAGTACCCCAATTATTTTTGAAAACAAGCTTGAAGGGGATAGCATATGCTTGTAATATAACTTCATCCTTCGGATGAATCCATCCTAGTACATTTAACGAGCCCTAGGAAGGAGGAACTCAAATATCGTCATTACAATTGAATCTGATGCCATCAGGGTTTAACGAGTCTAAAAAAGGAAGAATTCAACGTCTTTTCATGTTTAGAGAGTTTGAAAAGACAACAGAAAAGTAAACTCCAACAGTCCCTTTTCGTAAATAGTTCCTTAGATCCGAAAAGGTAGAAAACTATGTCTGAGAAAACCTCCTAGTCGCGATAGGCTAGGGTATTCCTTTTTCTTAAATAATCTATCCCAGCCCGAAAAAGGGGTAAATGTATACTGGGTAGATTTCGTTTCGCAGCCACTTTAACGAGATCAAAATGACAAATGACTCGGAAATATTTTCATGTTTAGAGAGTCAGAAAAGAGCTGAAAGATGACTCCAAAAATAACTTTTTTGTGTTTTTACCAAGTTCGAAAAAGTATAAAATACAACTCATATCACCATTCAAGCTGCGTAAAATCCATATTTCGACAAAATATATTAAAATATTTGGAAAAATGGCTTTGAAAACCTAATTTGACTTTGAAAAGTTATAAATATGCCAAAAATAGTAAAACATATTCACTTTTACTTTTTACCTCATTTGGAGAGCAGTAGTGAGCTTTTGGTGTGCGAACTTGTGGTAGCGATTGCGACCAATCCAGTACATCATTCTGATTCTCGTTCATTCCAGGTAAGAGGTGCTCCCCTTAACTTTGTTTTGATTCATTTTTTGCAAAATTCCATTGTGTGTTTGATCTCTGGGGGAACCCTTTAAAAAATTAGGGCTCGGCCAATTGGCGTGAGTATCGGGCATGGACCCACGCCAATTGGCTCCTTTTTTCAAAGGTGTCATGCCAATGGCACAACTAAAATTTCCGCCTTAGTTTGTCAAAATTTGAGCCACTCAAATGAATTTTTAAGTGTTACAGAGATATAATAAGGTGTTTTTTACCATGTTGGTGCAGATATCCAGCCACAATGGTGATTAAGTGGAAGGAGAGGGAACATGGGGAAGAGGATGAAATGGCCATGCAAAATGAAGCTTGCATGACTACCCTTCAGGACTGTGGTCTCAAGAAGTTCTTCCTCACACCATGTTTGAGAGCTCAACCTGAGCTATTGAAATATTTGGTTAGAATATGGGACGAGAATGAAGAATTTTTCAAGCTCCGAGACCAAGCACTAGAACTTGAGGTCTCTGATGTTTATTTCATAACCGGATTGTCACGTAGAGGCCCAGTGCCAATCATGATAAGCATTAGACCTTTTGGAGAAAAAATGGAGATGGTAATGTTGAGAGTGTACCCAGGGGCATAGACAAGATCGGGCAATGGGAAAGTAGACATCCACATAGTCCGCAATCTAGCACTCCGAGTAGTGCTTCACACCATTACGCGGGCTGCGGGGTCGCAGGCACCACACGAGGCAACCAAAGCACAGCTCCTACTAGCCTCCGAATGCATGAACCCCACACTTTTTTATTGGGCCACTTCCGTAACAAAAAACATCAAACGGCAGATGATAAAGTGCAAGAAGGCCAAACTGAAACAGTTTGGGTACGGTTCCATTTTGGTGTCATTCATTCTGGAACGATTACCAATTTTCCAGGGTCAAGGGGTGATAGTCACTAAGCCATCATTGAGGGAGTCAAGGATGGCTCGGTGGGCAGCACTCATGCCCAGATCAGGAGGGGGTTAGCAGATGTCCTGGAGGCCTGAGTTTTTGTATGGCTATAGCGTCAGCTGATTTTAGTTGAGGATTGGACCTATGCTGGCACCGACTTCACGAGAGACCCAGATCTTCCACTCCCGGAGGGGGAGGAATAGGACGAGGAGCTGGGTATGAATCTTTTAGATTTTTTATTTATTTATGATTTTTTTTTATACATGCCTATTCTAACAACATTCTTATGTGTATGCAGATGTTGGCCCAAAGAGGCCTGCAGGCATGTCGCCCATTGCACAGAGGACCCCTCTCGCACATGACCCTCAAGCTGAGGGTGGCGAAGGGAGCAAGCTAATCCATAACCAGGAGAGTATCACCTGAGGAATCTCGAACTATGCACGGCTAGCAGACGTCCCGATGGCTTACCAGCGACACACTATGGGGGTGCCTAGTCGCCTCCAACGATTGCTGAGGCGATTCGTGCGCGCAGTAACATGCTACCACGAGCACCACGCTAATTAGCCATCTAGGGCTTATATATGCATATTTTTTTGAAAGACATGTCGTCTCCGGCTATTATTAAAATGGACATGTATATTTTTTATTTTATGTGATGTACACAAACTGCAAACTGTTCGGCATATATATATATATATATATATATATATATTTCTGGATGGATCTTTTTACATGTGATGATTTTTTTTATATGCTATGAAAATGTCTATTACAATATTATCTAATGCATTAGTTACATGTTCTGCGTAACAAACGATCCAATGTAAAAGTTCACAAAATTCATTGCCACACATTTTATTTTTACGCAAGATTAAAAGCACACATGCAAGCACATATGCAAACTATGCTTGGAAAGATAAGGGAAAATGGGCATGCCCCCCAGCATGGTGTCTCAATTCAAGGTACGTGCCTCCCAAGCTTCAGTCCATAGAAAATGGAGTGAAGGTTAAAAACACAAGAGATTTGATCTAAATCTAACAAAACTTGAATTGAACGGGCTCGTGTTTCATTATTTTAATGAGGTTGACACACTTAAAAGAACTTTCCTTGTAGCAGCTTGCTTCATTGTTTTAGAAGCTTGACACAAGAAGAGAAACTATGCTCCGATGAGCTTAAAGGGGGAGGCTCAGGAGGGGGATGACCAGATACATCACGCTATAGACAATCAGACATTACCCCCAGGCCATGCATGAATGAGGAACGATGATGTCCATTGCTCCATGGCAGATCTTCAAGAGACATTGTTTCAACAATAGCTTCATTGGAAGGGAAAAATTCTCTTAAAGGGTCAGGTGAATCTGCATCACTGAGCCAGGGAGATCGAGAATATATATCCAGAGCCATGCTCGAAGAAGCATGTTCAGGAGGAGGATCAGATGCAACGACGATTTCGCAATAATTAATCTCAACTAGAGTTAACGGCATCGATTCTTTGAAATAGGTCACCTGTTCAGGCGAAGGGATGATCCAAGGGTTTTCGGACCTAGAGACCATATTAACTTGAACGGTGTGCGATGGTGGCACGGGAAAAATACCCATGAGGACAGGGTCCTTGAAGAGACTGGGTCCTACATTGTCAGGGGGATTGGGGATTTGATCCATGTAAGGAATGTTGTTCTCAGAGGATGAGGTGAATAAAGACAACTGATCCATAGTAATGATTTTTCCCTCATGAGGGAACTTGAGAAGTTGGAAGAGGGTGGACGGCACGCATAGCATGGCGTGAGTCCAACTAGGGCCAAGAAGAATATTGTAGTTAAGCTTGGTTTCAACCACTTCTACTTCTAGATTGAATGTCTTCCTCTGTAACGTTATCAGCAAACTCTCGAGAACACCCAGGGGTTTTGATTCCCGACCATCGAATGCCTCTAAGGCATTGGGAGATGATGTAAGAGCCATAGATCCAATGGCCTTCCAGCAGGCAGATGACATAACACAGGTGGAAGCACCTTCGTCTATAATGGCCCTATGGATTTTGAGGCCGTTGATCCCAACTTGGATAACAAGAGCAATTTGATGTGGAAGTCAGGGGGCAAAATTTTCTAGGTCGAAGGTGAGAAGATTAGAATCGGTGGGATAAATTCCACCAATTGTAGACAATAGAGCTTTCCGTTGCGATGGGAAACTTTGAAGCACTTCCAATGCAAACATTGCAAAAGGCGCCTATGCCAAATCCTCAACAATACTATAGTGCTGAGCGGCATGGGCGTTTGGGTTGTAGGAATATTTTCGCAAAACACCTTTAAAAGGTGGCCTCACAACAGGTTCAGCACTGGGCTTCTTAATTTCTAAAGGACCAGAGACAGTGGGGGAGGTGGGCCATCCATGACTTCCTTCCCAGCCGCCTGGCGTGATCCAGCATAATCCTTCGAACATGTAGCAATTGAGACAGGTGCATCACCATTCATCATAAAGACCTAGGACCCAAATGGTATAGATGGTGAAGGCTGCTTAACCATCTAGGTCTGCTGAGATGGGAATGGTTCTTTGAGAACTGTTAGAGTCCCTTTGGAGCCTTTCAGAAGTTGACTGACTTCAGATCGTCGGGGACAATCTTTGGTATAATGGTCTCCTTCATAGATAAGGCAGGGGTACTTCGGTTTACGTTGGGAACCGTCATCAGTATGAGGTTTAGAAGACTTTGGTTTTGGGGCATCGAGTTTGGATTTTCCTTTTCCCTTCTTCTTTCCTTTGGAGGCCTTTTCCATAGGATTAGCCTGAACAGCGTTGACCTCCACAGTCTTTCCAGAATCTGAAGGGGCAGGAAGAGAAGAATTATTGGAAGAATTTGACTTCTGCTTCCCATTAGAGGATTTTTGAGAATTTTGAGAGATGGAACCTATAACACTGTCCACTGCTGGGGTAGGTGGTGCTTTAGAGGTTCCCGGCTGTGGAGCATCAGTGAAAATATCATAAAGCGTGCTAGACTGAGAGTACACCAGATCAAGGTACTGGGCATGCGCGATGGCTTGTTCTTCAGTCGCACATGCCCCCATAGCAATATCTTGAGCAATTTTGCTAACGAAGAAGGTGGTGAACCAATGAGTTAGTAGCTGACTAGGTATATCAAACTTGATCAATATACGATGACGTCGCCACTCATGAATATGATCAGATATGTGGGTGGCTTTATCCTGCTTCAAAGAAGTCAGGAGATGCGTCCCGGCTTCGTAACGAACCAGTAACTGGAAATGAGTTATAAAAGCCATAGCTAACGTATTGAAGTCTTGAAATATGCCACGAGGTAATTCTATATACCACTTAGTGGCAGCACCGGTAAGAGTGCGCTGGAAGAGATGTAGATGAATTGAATCATACACCCAAGAGTTGGATGAACACCATAGATGGTAAGTTATTACATGAGCTTGGAGGTCCTCTCCAACTTTACCTTCAAACTTAGGACAGACACTGGGTACCTTGGTCAGAACTAGAGGCCAATAAGGATTGTGAAGAATCAGATCATTGGTTAATTTAGAAACGTCCGGCAATTCCAAGGTGGCCAAGAACGACAACTGCAGATTAAAAGGCATGCCAGGCCCTCGATAAGGACTTGTACCTATACGCCACCCTGGTTGGGCATATCCTTGCCCCCATTGGTTCTGTCCCAGAGGATTCTGACCATAGGGGGTATAGGTCATATAACTAGTCTGATACGGTTTGCTGATAACCAGTGTATGGGGGTTGATAATAGGGGTATGAACCCTAATTATATGTTGGCCCCATTTGATCAGTATACGGATTTGGCTGCTGAGTAAAGGTATAGCCTGGTTGTTGAAGATAATAATTAGACCATTGGGGTAGGTTATAAATCGGTCGAGATTGACCTTGAAGATAATAACCGCCTTGGGGTTGAGCAGGCTGTTGATAAGTGGGGCCCTGCTGAGCCTGATAAGTGGGGCGCACAGGCGGATTATGTTGTGGCATAAAGTAAATCAGTTGTTGATCAGGGTTGAAAATATGTGCAGGTTGACCTGGTTGGACAGGTTAACCTAGCTGAACGGGCTGCCCTGGATGAACAGGGTGACCCGGCTGAACGGGTTGTCCTGGTGGAACAGGTTGACCCGGGTGAACAGGTTGAACTGGTTGAACGGGTTGTCTCGATTGGTGAGGGACACCAGGCTGTGCTAGATGGGACGGTTGGCCTAGTGATGGAATAGGGCCAGGTTGTGCCTGATAACCAGTTTCACCAGCAACAAGACCATAAGAGGGCCCTGGCTATGCAACATTCGGACCAATAGGAAATTGAGGTTACAGAGGTTGCACCATAGGTTGGGAGGGTTGGATTTTCCCCCTAGGACCATACAACAACCTCATTTGGTACCCTGGTTGACCTGTGGGTCCTTGAGGTTGCCCTGGTTGGACCACAGGGTGAGGCTGTATAGGTTGACACTTAGGATTGTAGGACTGTCCTTGCGGACCGTATAACAACTCCTGCTAGCCTGAAGGTTGGCCCTGTAAGGGCTGTCCTTGTGGGTTATAAGGATAAATAGGCTGGCCCGAAGGTTGGCCCTAGAAGGGTTGTCCTTGCGGGTTAGAAGGTTTCCCAGCCTGGTTAGACAAAAAACCTTGAACATATTGATAAGCCTCTGGAGCAGGAAAACGTAAACGGTTTCCCTGCTCATCGTATTGATATGGAAAAATGTAGACAAGTGTACCATCCCATGCATAATGTGAAAAATATGGACGGTTGGGATCTTGGGAGGATTGACCGACCTCGGAGTTCAATTGCTATAGGGACAACCGATACTCCTCAGGAGATATGTTCTCTGGAATAGTAGATGCTATGTAGACGTCTTCAGGAAGTGACGCAGTCCTTACGGATTGAGTGGTAACAGCCGGTGTGGATGTGGCCACACAGACAGTGGGCCTGACAGGTACTGAAGTGACCTGAGGAGATGACGTGAGGGGTGTCCGTGAAGACATCCCCAACGAAGGAATAATCAGCCTCGTAGAAGGAGTTAATACTCCCATAGAGGAGACATCGGTCATAATCTGACTTAAGGATCTATACCCTGCTGGAAGTGAAGGACTTGGCGAAGACATGACAGATAACTCGGGGTTGTCTTTTGGGAACAGCTGGTAATCTTCACCAGACGTGGGGATTTCCTCACTAGGAGAAGGACTGGACGAGCCCATATTTGAGCCTGCCGCTAGATCTTCTAGAAGGCGGCAAGGACTAGGAGGAATAAAAACAGCTAGAAAGGGCACACCCGATGTAAGAGGAGGGAAATATTCCCCTACTCCAAATCCAAACCAAGTGTTGGATAAGGGCCAATTAAACTCAACTGGTCCTCCAAAGGGAATCTCAGATAGAACCGGTCCCCCGTCAGGAAACTCGGAGACAATGGGATGATGAGATTTAGCAGAGGATTGAGAGACCTCTGATGAATTGTCTGTGTACGGACTACCAGTAGACAAAACTGAGGGTTCTGCCACTATGACAGTAACGACAAGAGGAAGAGATCAAACAAAACACATGAGCTAAAAAAACAAGGCACACAATCAAACGACCGACAAACAAATTCTAAAAGGGCGTGTGATTGCAGGTGATTTAGTTTACCACATTGAAACTTAGAAACTTCACCGTTTCATGTTTTAAGAGTCGAGAAATGGATGAAAGGTGACTCTATCTCTTTCAATTTTGAAACAAGCATGAAAGGACAAGCGCTTGATGATCCTTTCAAATTTAAAGAGTCAGAAAATATCAAAATGACTACTCTGGTAATCTAGGAAAAGGGTGTACTAGATATCCATGAACTGCAATATACACCTTGGTTTCAAAATGAAAGAGAAATCAACCAAGGACTTGACGTACGTGTAGGCAATCTCCTTGAATGCTGTGTCCGGTGTATCATGGGTATAAGGCGGCAGACTCGGCTTCCTATGGATAAAGGATAGCAACCTAGTGGGGTCTCCCTTTATATACACGACGGTACGGGGAGCACAAGTCCATACTAGTGTTGTCTAAAGCCAAGAGGCAAACGACAGCTACTAGGTTTAACGACGTCAGAACACATCACTAGCCTAGACCTCAAAATATTTCGTTAATGTTTCAATGGTGCCTTCAGGTAAATTGAATAAATTTTAGTGTTGATCTTCAATTATGTTTCAATTTCCAGGCCCTACCGAATGTTATGTCTCAAAATCCTCTAAATTCACACTACATTCCACAATGTATCATTTCGTTCGATGAATAGCTAACTACGGGAAGGTTGAGAACTTTCACACAATAACAAGAAAGTTTCACTCAATGCAAAACACACGATCAGACCTTAAATTGACAAAGAAGTCCCTCAAAACAAAGAGGAATCCCAAAGACTCAAATGAACCGTGTAATCTAGGCCCAAAATGACATAAAGAGATATTCAAAAGAAGAAGAAGCCAATCACTCAAATAACACAATAAAACAATGAACAACCACCAAACGAATGCAAAGAAGCAATAATGAAATTGACTGATCAAACGAGGACCAAAAACTCCCACAGGAGGCTCGACACACTACAGCACCTAGATGCCCTAAGGCCAGAATGTAAAACTGATAGAAGAGGGAAAACAACTAGAGGATGAAGGTCACACACAGTCAAACAAGGCTCCAGAACACTCAGGCAGTCAAAAAATGACACCAAAACCACGAAACAAGCTGAGAAAGCTCAAAAAGAAGCAAACCCTAGCACCTTACAGGATTGGCGCGACTGTCAGGCTACAACTAGCGCCAGAATAGGATTGGCGCAACTGCCAGGCTGCAACTAGCACCAGAATAGGATTTGCGCGGGAGATAAATTAGAAACATGCACTAGCTGGCATGACTGTCAGGGAAAAAACCGCGCCAGTCGAGTTTACTAATGCAAAATATGAAAAAGAGCAATCCAAGAGCAGATCAGGGATGGTGAAGCTAAACAAAAGTTTAACACTAGAAAAGAGCGAACCACAAGAGTTGATCAAGCAGGCAAAGAACAAAATGAACTAAAAAGACAAGACAAACTCCAATCAATGTCTCCTCAGTAGAGTCACCAGTTTGTTGGAGAGGTAAATCCCCTCTGCGGAAAGAGGCGATCCCTACTAGCCCAGATCGGGTCTAGCAACAACCGAGTCACGCTAAGACGCGAGTTCCGAATTGCAAAAGACCAAGATGCGACGAGAGGCCTACCTTAAGTCCTACACTGTTGTCATTTGTGGAGAAGATGGCACTTCCATCCCTTGCTTTGGAAAATCACAATTCTCCCGCTCGACGCGATCGAACACCTACACGTACAAGAAGAAACAACAAACACACAAGCATAAAACCTAATACATGAAATTATGTATCAGTCAGAGAAGATACAACTCAGAAGATCCATAAAACATAAACATCTGAGTGGAACCATAATCAAAGTCGTTTATTATTAATCAAAACAAAGAAAGATACAACCTGAGCTCTGACACTGGATCTTCCTTCGGTGGGTCGACAGAGGAGTACATCTCGGTAAAGCTCGTCGGGAATAGGACAAGTCTCTCTCTCTTTGGCTGTTTGACGATAATCTCCTTACTATTGATTCAGCTCCATTCAAGCTAGCTTTCAAAGGGAAAATGACAAGCTTATATAGATGGTGGAAGGGGAGTTGGGATACCTACAATGGTGGGATTGGCCCTATCCTCAAGGAAGCTTCCATGATAGGTGCAAAACTACTTCCCCTACATGGAGATCTAGAGCCAAACCTCCCAACTCATTTTAGAGACTCATTCAAGAGTTGGTTGGAATCAAACTTCCACCATTTATTTTTTTTTTAAATTCCTTATTAAGCCTGGCACGGGTGATACACTGGGACAGAGCGCCAGTTGGCACGCCCTCTTTGGTGGATTTCCCCCATTGGCACGAGGGATGAACTGGCTAGTCGCGCCAAGGCCAAAATGGCTATTTTTAGGGCTTTTCACAGGAAATTGTCTTCAGGGGAATGATTGTCCTTGTCAAGGGGGATGCCATGAAAGTGGTTTCAGGTCAGGTCACTGCTCACAGGTCACAAAATAAGCCCTCCAATGTGAGAGACTGGGGATTGCAGGGACGGTGAAAAATTACTGTGTAACACCCATCTAACCTTTCTTAGGCCCATCTACCTCTCTTATGCACATAAAAAGATATATTAAATCTCTCCTTATACACTTAATAATGTTTTCTAATGCTTTAATATGTTTTTAGGAAGGATTAAAGGTAATTTCATATTTGTGCCTAATATTGGTTATTTTTGTATAATATTATGAGAATATTTGGCAGATTATGAAAATTTGGAGAAGGAGATAATTCAGGGACTTGCTCCCTACCACTAGAAGATCAATATTGAAAGATAAATGAGCACAATATCAAGAAATTTGGGAGAAATATTGGAGAGATTCAAGGGGATTTTCCACCCTCCTTAACTCTCAAAGGCAGCCAAAGGATCCTCATGAGATCCCCTCCAGCAATTCGAATTCCAGAGGAAGCCAAGCAACTCAAGACAAAGTGCACTCAAGCCATACTTCACTTGGAGTCAAGTGGACTCATTACCTAATTTTTAGGGAACTGTTGGTAGTTGCCCTTGAGGATAAATAAAGCTGATCAAGAGCTAATTAGGGTTGATTCCATTCCATTTTGGTCGATTTTATTCCATTTAGAAATTTTGTTGCAAGCTATTAGGATTTTGTTGTTTAAGACCTTCGGAATGTAATAAGATTGTATTTTTAATGCAATGAGTATTCAGATGAATTTCTATTGATCTAGTTCTAGAAAGCGAGGCTCGTGGGTTAGGGCCCAACCCATGTGCGTTAGCTTCTCTGTTGTTTCCATTCTTTCCTTTTTGCTATTAAGCTAGTTTTATTTCTGTCATTCAATTAGTTCTGTTTTTAATAGTTTCATTGTTTTTTAGTTTTTCTTTCAATAAGATGTTGTAGTTTTTCATTTTATTGTGAATAATATAATAGAGGAGAAAAACCAAAAATTTGTGGATCAAGACTCCCTACTCATCTCTGTCAATAGAGCTCGAGGAGGGTAAACCTTCTTACAGACCCTAAAATTGATTTATGTTCACTACTTTTATCACACACTTCATCTATTTTCCATTCATGGATCAATAGGGTTGTTTGCAGGAATGAGAATCAAAATCCCCAAAGAGGTTATCGACCTGTTTTGCTCCTTTTTTCAGTCCCTACCCATCTCTGTTTTATGCTTCTGAACCTTGCTATTATGCTTCTATTCCTTCCTTTTCTCTTATTGCAGCTACTGCACCCTTTTTATTCATAAAACGCTTGAAAACCTTTGAAATTCGACCTTCGTCTTTTCTCCTTGAATCTCCTGCCACTGTACATTGCAATCGTATTTCGTATGGTTTTTGTTTTTCATTTAAAATTTACCACTCATTTTTTCCGATCACGATATCGGATATCACAAATCGCAACTTTTTCCCCTTTTATTTAAGACTTATCACTCACTTTCATCGATTGCAATATTGTGAAATCGAAAATCGCACTTTTCAATATTTACCCTTTTCTTTTAAGACTTACCGCTCCAATATGCTAATTTCGATATTGCAATCACGCTTCGCCGTTGGTCCCACCACCACGTCATCCATTGCATTTCACACTTCGCACTGTTTATTTGGTTTTTCGTTAATACTTACCGCTCTTTCTGCCGATTGAAATATTGCATTTTTCACGTCGCAGCTTTTTCCCCGTCACACATCATAGTTCTTACCTCATCAAACTTCGCATTTTGATCCCGCACCCAAACAATACTTCCACTATTCCTTTAATTTTTCGATATTGTGATTACGATATCGCATATCGCATATTGAAACCTTTTCTCCATCGCATTTCCGCCATCACACTTTTCAAATTATTCCGCTCCAAAGCCTTTTTTTCTCTATAATAAAGTTCTAATAATTTTTAAACCCTCGCTTTCCACTTTTAAGCCTTGTGTCATGTGCTTAAGCCCTCCATTAGCCTCTTTGGACCTTTCTTTTCCTCCAAACTGCAAATCAACACTTTTTCAATTAGAATTAAATCATGGATAACTTAGCTGCAGGGATAGAAGCATGGTAGATAGACCATGGGATAAGTAGAGTGCATTTAGCCATTTGGCCAAGTTAAGTGTGGTTTATAATTATTTTTCTTTCTGCCATTTCTTTTCAACAATATATTTTAATTTCTTTCTAGTCATTTCCCTTTCTAAAAATTAAATTAGTCTCATTTCTGTCATTTCCTTTCAGCAATTTAATTAAGTTTCCTTCTGCCATTTACTTTTTCTAATTTAGTTTAGTTTCATTGATGTGTGACAAACTTCACTGAGAACCCCTAGAAGTAGCATCCTTTCGTAGATTAGAAGAGGATGACATGAACATAATGCATATGTTGTGTATATAGCATTATCACCTCCAAGTTTGTATGAACCCTGAGTTGATAAAATAAAGTAAGGCAGCCCCTAGGAGTTGCAGCACTCTTGGTGCAATACCAGGGCTCACTACTTTTTGGCATCATTGCCGGGGAGGTTTCTAGTAGATGCTTTGATTCTTTTTTTAGCATTCTTTTCTACTTTCCTTTTTCATGTTGTTTCCGAAATATTAAAAAAAACAAAAAATATGATTTTCATGCCTCATAGGAGTAGGGATACTCAATTTTTTTTTTTAAATATTTCTCCAATACCAACCCCCCACTTGACCACATGGTGCAATAAGAACCACATCACCATACACTTTTGAAGGAAGAAGAGATGGATGGATATGATGAAAATTAAGAATATCTCATTAGGTTTTTCGTTAAAGATATGGACATCAGTGTACATATGAAGAACATCCCTCCATCTTCTCTTCCCAACTTCTGTGGTATGAGGATAGAGGATCTGGAGACATTTCTCTTTGAATTTGAGATACTTTGTAGGTATTATGGCTACTTATCACACACTCGAAAACTGAGATTTTTTCCTGCAACATTGAAGGATATAGCTCTTAAATGGTTCATGAGTCTAGGTACTAATTCAATAAGATCATGGAATGATATGCAAAATATATTTCTAGAAAAATATAAAGGTCATGATATTAGAGAAGAAATTTTTAGAATGAACCAAGAGGAGGATGAGAGCCTTGAGGATCTAATAGAGAGGTTCATGTATAATGTTAAGAGGGAAAAATTGCATCATCTAGGATTTGAATCACTAAAAACCCTCTTACTTAAAACAATTAGGGAAGAGTGGATTGATATCCTTAATCTCATGAGTAGAGGAGATGTATACCAATTGTCATTTGAAAAAATTTGTGAAACATGAAAGCACATATCAAGAGGAAGCGAAAGAATAAGTAAATCAACATCAACATTGGTAAGGAAAGATGAACTTGGAAATTTTCTTGATAACTTTAAAACAGAAATTCTTAGCAATCTAAGTGAACAAGTAGAAATGTTAAGAATGAAAAGTGAGAAAAGAGAAGATGCTGATATTTTTGTTATCCATGCAGAATATTATGCTACTAAATTTTGTTCATCATTCCCCAGGTTTAAATAATTTTACCAAGAAGACAATGGAGCAAGGAAATCACGAAAGAAGCTATGTTATGTAGCTCCAAGGAGACCCTAGCAGCCTAGTCAACTTGATATGATGCGAGGACCTACTTCACAATGTCAAGCTTATTCACATCCATCTCAAACTAATTGGGACACAATACCTCCTTAGCAACCTTGGCCATCTCAACCTCAAACCCAATCTTGGCAACATGGTTTGCAAGGACCTTATTGGGAAAATCCACAATATATTCAATATTTCCCTCCATATCCTCCATATCCAACTCCATGATATCCCTACCATCCACCTCCACCACAACCACATCCATCTCATATATCCACCCCCACTCAACTACCTGTACCACCATTTCCAAACCCACACCAGGAAGTATCCCAACCCACTTACAATGCTGAGGTACAAAACCACCAAACATATAATCTTGATCTAAATCGTTTGCATCTTAGTTCAAGAAAGGTATTGCAAGGAAGAGATTTTCTTAATGTCATTAAAGGACAACATCAAGAAGAATAAGATCCAAATGAGTAGATCAAAAGATCAAGGGCTACACTTGATGAAGAGTCGGCATCAGAATCAGATGTTAAGAAAGTTTCCTTGTGTTTACCAGCATTTCCTCCATGTGTCCAAGAGAACAATCACCAAAAAGAGGACGATTTGAATGTCATAATAGAAGAGGACATCCAAGGTGATCTAACTCAACAAGTGGAACAGGGGCATCAAAACATATTGACATATGGTTCCAAACAGTCATTAAGTTGCAGCAACACACTCTTATCCAACAGTACTTGATACAATCCCAGTCAAAGAAATTCATCTCTTATATTCAGGTACATGTCAAAGCATGTATTCCAAGTGTGCACCTGATTTAATCTGTCATAATGATGTGTACATGGATCCCTTGGAAGTATTCTTGTACTTGAAAAAGGTTTTTATTTTTCAAGTAGAGTAGGAAACTGAAAAAAAAAGGAAAGAATAAAATCTTAGATTAAAACCTCGTTGACGTGTCTAAGATTGGCTCACTGATTGAAAACCTCCATGAGGCGGTCATTGGGTTGAAAAAATAAATAAATAAATAAAATATCCTAGGTGAAAACCTCCTTTGAGGTGCCTAGGTAGACCTACTAGTGGAAAACCTCATTGAGGCAGCTAGAAGGCCTTCAAAAAAAAAATTTGCATTTCTCCATGTATATCTCTCTAATGAATGCAGGTGCTCTCCAACCTTTGCAAGCAGAAAAACAACAAGTTGGCACAAAAAGAAAATTTGGTCAATACCCTGGTCAAATATAGTCACACTTGGACTTCCTCCTCCTGTGCTCAGAAGCTCCAAAAGGACCTCAAGCAGATTATCACATGCAGCTTTAGAGCAACTTCAAAACCACCAAAGACAGCTTCAACAGCCATATCAGCAACTTCAATATCACCTGCAAAAACAAATAAATGGTCGATCTCAGGTATGCAATCATCTAACCCTTTATTTGAATCTATTTTAGCTTAATAAAACATTAAAAACTGTGATAAGGAAAGTTTTTTTATAGCCAAAATCAGTAGCAGACCAACCTCAGCCTTATCTAGCGACTAGCCTCACTTTTTCCACCAAGACGAGGAACAAGATAAAAGTAAAAATGACTTGAGAAAGTGGGTAGTAAGCAGTTCATTATAATAGAAGACAAGGAGTGCCAAGGGGTAACCAAGGGTGAACTCAGTTAACAGAAAAATAACCGTGAGTTTATTCTGCATGTAATTAAAAAAAAAGGTGGATCCAGCACCTCTTGGCATGCAAAAAAAATTTTCTTAAGGCATCTGAGGACCTCCATGAAGCACCTACGAGAAGAAATGCAAGAAGAATAGCAATAATATTAGCAGGAGGAGCAGTGCATAGGCTAATAAATAGAAAATGAAATAAGGCAGCATGCAGGAAGAACCATAAGGCGGGGAGGATAAATAGATTGCTCAGAGGATGAGCAATAGTTTCAGTAGGGGGGTGATGATGGGCCTCTAAATTAGACATATATTAAGGCGAATCTAACCTTTCTTAGGCCCTTATACCTCTCTTATGTACATAAAAATATATATTAAATCTCTCCTTCTACACTTAATAATGTTTTCTTATGATTTAATATGTTCTTAGGAAGGATTAAAGGTAATTGCATATTTGTGCCTAATATTGGTTATTTTTGTAGAATATTGTGAGAATATTTGGTAGATTATGCATATTTGGAAAAGGGAATTAATTTAGGGACTTGCTCCCTGCCACTAGAAGATAAATATTGAAAGATAAATGAGCACAATATTAGGAAATTGGGGAGAAATCTTGGAGAGATTCAAGGGGATTGTACACCCTCCTTAACTCTCAAAGGCAGCCAAAGGATCCTTATGAGATCCCCTCCAGCAATTTGAATTCCAAAGGAAGCCAAGCAACTCAAGGCCAAGTGTACTCAAGCCATACTTCACTTGGAGTCAAGTGGACTCATTACCTATTTTTTAGGGATTTGTTGGCAGTTTCCCTTGAGGATAAATAAAGTTGGTCAAGAGCTAATTAGGGTCGATTCCATTCCATTCAGAACTTTTGTTGCAAGCTATTAGGCTTTTGTTTTTTAAGACCTTCAGGATGTAATAAGACTGCATTTTTAATGCAATGAGTATTCATATGACTTTCTATTGATCTAGTTCTAGAAAGCGAGGCACGTGGATTAGGGCCCAACCCATGTGCCTCAACTTCTTTACTGTTACCATTCTTTCCTTTCTGACATTAAGCTAGTTTTCTTTTTGTCATTCAATTAGTTCTTCTTTTAATAGTTTCATTGTTGTTTAGTTTTTCTTTCAATATGCTGTTGTAGTTTTCCATTTTCTTGTGAGTACTAGAATAGAGGAGAAAAACCAAAAATATGTGGATCTAGACTTCCTTCTCATCTTTGTCAATAGAGCTCGAGGAGCGTAAACCTTCCCACAAACCCTAAAATTGATTTATGTTCACTACTTTTATCACGCACTTCATCTATTTTTCATGCATGGATCAGCAAGGTTGTTTGCAGGAATGAGAATCAAAAGCCCCAAAGAGATTATCAAGTTGTTTAGCTCCATTTTCTAGTCCCTACCCATCTCTGTGTTATGCTTCTAAACCTTATTGTTATGTTATTCCTTCATTTTCTCTTATCACAGCTACCACGCCCTTTTTATTCACAAAACGCTTGAAAACCTTTGAAAGTCGACCTCTGCCTTTGCTCCTCGAATCTTCCGCCAACGTACATCGCAATCACATTTTGGCTGGTTTTTTTTTTTCCTTTAACATTTACTACCAATTTTTACCGATTGTGATATTGTGATATCAGATATCACAAATCACAACTTTTTCCCTTTTTCTTTAAGACTTACCACTCACTTCACTGATTTCAATATTGTGGAATCAAAAATCGCACTTCGCAATTGTTGGCTCGAGGGGTCCTGAACCAGGTTCAGAGGTTAAGGTTTGCCAACAAACCCCTATACTACTGGCCCTTTTGGCAGTGACCTGCTTGCGTAGGCCAAAGTCTCACCCGAAGCAGTATTGGAGGGTGCTAGAGCCAGGTTTCTGCACCCTGAGAGAGAGCAGGTAAGTCAAGCAGGTCTACATTTGTAGCCTACCGAGTTTGTATTTAACAGATCTATTCGCAGGCTTATATAAAAAAGAACATATCTAGTAATTACCTTCACATCCACATTTGTAATACCAATTTATCAGCACAACAACTATAATTATCTTCGCATAATAAATTCATATAACAGAAACAAATATACTTTCGCAGTTATTGACTAGATACTTTCACAACTTAATCATACAACCCAAGCTCACATCAATCATAACAAAATAGATCTAGATAACATCAGATATCCAACATTACTTCGCATATATATTAATACCAAATCCTCTTACAATCCCAAAATACTGCCTGCGCACACAGCATGAATAAGGATCTCCATGCACACACCCAGTAGGAGTCCTTACCCAAACAACCCAACAACAGATCTAACAAGTCGTACTTAACATAAATCTAAATTCTTTCCTGCTTTAAGACTCAAAAAGGTCCATCTATTTTTACCGATTTATCTTACACATCCAAAGGTTCTTAAATTTTGGTTTTCGGACTCTTAGTATACCCTTGACCCATTACAATGCCTTCAGGGTTTTGACCCACCCCAAAACCCCTGCCCTAGACTAAATAATAATAAAAATATAAATGGAAAAAATTTGCAAATTTTAGGATACATTTTTCCAACAGTCCCCCAACACAATCTTGTGACTCGTCCCAAGTCACTGTGATGGTGGGGCCTCCTCCTACGCCCATAGTAGTTTGATCGCTTCGGCCAATGGGGGTAGCACATTTTCACTATGAGCTACAGAATTTTGCGCAATATCAACCAATTTCTACAAAATCAGACCTTCCGTCGTGGCAGTGACACTCTCCAAAGTCTGGTTTAGCTGCTTAACAGCAACATCAGCATCCTGTGAGAGCTTGAGGGCTTCGTTAGCCCAAGGCTTCATGTGGTCATCGAGGACCTTATTTTTATGTCGAAGTTCATCCATATCATTTTGGATGGTGTGGCTGGTTCACAACCGTGCCAAGCGCTGAGCAGGAACCAAAGTGGGCAGGGTTGTTTCTATCTTCTCAAACTCTACTTCCTTTTGATGTAGGTCCTGGTTGATTTGTTGCAGGATCGAGTCACGCTAGACCTTGGTCCATATCTACATGGTTGTTTCCAATAATTGGGCACCCTACATGAACTACCCTGTAATGACGTTGGTAGTTGCGGTAACCAACGCAGCTCGCTAGGCCCATACCTCTGGAGGTGTTTCAGGCTGCAACTTAGCCTACAGATCCACAAGCTACTACTCCATTTGTGTTTTGACCAATTGAAATTCCATCCTAGAGGCCTTCAGTGCTGTGACCAGCCCTTCAATCTTAGCCTGGTGGGTGGCTATGGCTAGAATTTCTCTTGTAACATCTGTGCAGAGTTGGTGAATCAAGTTTTCGAGCTCCGTTTGCTTCGTGTTGGCGAGGCACACTTTAGTGTTCTTTTCATTGATTGTCTATTTAGCCACACCGAGATGTTGGTGCACTTGTTGGTCCTGATGGTGAATTTCCTAAAAGAAGGAGGTGTGGAGACCCTGCAATGCCTCATGTGGTAGCTTGGCTAAATTCATCTGGACTTCTGTACTGGCATGGACTTGCATTCCTAGGTTGAGTGGACTGATCACAAGTGCTGCGCCAGGTAGAGAACAGAGGAAGCTTTCATCTGTAACTAGCGCTACACTGCTGGTTGTCGAGGGTGCTCATACCTGAGTCACACTAGTCTGCAATGTGTCTGTCTTCAGCTGTAGCGCACGGGGCTCAACCTAGATTGTGTCGACCATAGCTTTCTGCTATTCCTCTAAGGATAACCATTTATCTTCTGCGGCCAAAGTGATCGCGTCAGTAATTTTTTCAAGGTCCCCGTCAATCAGTGTGATTGTCTCATCTCGTTCCATCCACTGAGAGCCCTTTGACAGGCTTGCTTGTTCACTTCGTGCCTTGGGGGGAGGTAGTTCTGCCCACATAAAATCCTTCTATACCTAGATCTAGCTGTGAATCAACCTGAGTCTTTGCTTCGGTGTCCTTCTCGGTGGTCTGTTTCTGCTGCGCATCCTTTTGTGTTGTTGCGCCTGTGTCCTTCCTTGTACTCTTGCTTGTTCCTCCGGTATCCTTAATGATTACTGGTGGGATTACTTGCATCATACTAGTTCCTTTAGTGCCTTTCACACTATTTTTGAAGTTGATCTTCCAGTTAGGAGGTCAAAGCACAATTACATTTTCAATTTCTTCATCTGCCACCATATAAGGGAGAAAATTCCAGGCTTTATCCTTGCATGCTCTGATCTGGACGTTGTGCATAGTTACCTGGAAGGCCGCAATGCTCTTGTATCTATCATATAATGTGG
This sequence comes from Pinus albicaulis, assembly GCA_034641835.2. NCBI lineage: Eukaryota > Viridiplantae > Streptophyta > Pinopsida > Pinales > Pinaceae > Pinus > Pinus albicaulis. Next base: position 548,890,444 of record CM076570.1, read on the forward strand.
GTGGCAAGTGAAGTAGGGAATTGAAAGCTACTACCAAGCTTCTATGGAAAAGGAGCCAGAAGACTCGTTTGTCCTCGATGCGTTGCACATCCTTGGAGTCCCACAAGTGCGCATAAAGAGCCCCTTCACACATGTCTGGGGTGAGCTCAGGGAAGACTGACTCTGCAGGGAATTCCTAGGCAACAAACACTATGAGGAACAACAACTAGGAATAACAAAAGGCTCATCCCTGCTCCTGGGACTCTCAAACATTAGCTATAAACTCATCACACAAATATTGGGCCCAGTTGAAGCATACCCCTTTCCCGCATGGGCTTGATAACTAAATTACATATGCGGGGAGGTGACTTGAAATTTTCTCATCATCTTGCATGCCAACAACATGGTGCCCAACTTCATGCCTTGGTCGTTGATGGACTTGATTATAAAGCCTCAAGTATTTCACTCCACGTGGTAGGTCTTGCACACGTACTTAGCAGTTTCCCCCTCATACTTCTTTCCCACACGCTCTAGAGGGTTCGGTCCATTCATGGGAAGGATATTAATTCTATGAACCAACACATCATTGATGGGTATCCTGTCCTAGATCCATAGGCAACCATCATGAATTAGGGAAAGCAACTATCGGGCTAGTCGGTCCATGATGTTGTAGTGACTGAAGTATGGCATCCTTAGCAAGTTCAAGAGCCCGAACCCAACCAATCTATGTACCCAGCACTGGTAAAAAATTTTGATCCCATCATCTACCTAAATTGTGTTAAGGTATAGCTCAGGTGCCAGCTCAAGGAAGACCTCCAAACTGGCCAAGTCGTGGTCATCAAATTTGATCTCATGGAGTCTTCCAAAAGGTTCACCAATGACGGGGACCTCTCTCAAGGTTAGTGGCATCTACATATAAGTGATCAGACCATTGAGGTTCTTTGGCGTGTGTGTTGAGGGCCTACGCGGCCGGATGAAGGGAGGTAACCAGTTGATCGGGTCGGTAGGTTGGGCCTCCTCCTGAGCAACATGCGCCTGGGGTATCACCCACGGGGATTTTACATTTCTCGGGAAAGTACGGGGCTTCCCTCTAGCCCATTTTGTGGGCTTCAAGGGTTTCCCTGAGCCTTATGATTTTTCCTTTCCCTTCTTGGTGACTGGCGTGGAGAAAACTTCTTCAGCTTTGGACTCAATCTCCACCACTTCCTCAGTTCCTTCTTCCATCGAGGCCACTAGTTTCGAGGGTTCAATAGGATTAATGGTCGTCATCCTAGCACGAAAGACAAACTCAGGATTGCTATTTTCATAGGGAGTAGGTTGCTTAGACATGAAAGAGACATTAGAGGCACAGAAATTCTTACAACACAAATTCATCAAGGACAAACATGCCAAGTACAAGCTATTCAAGCGATACGAAACCCTTGTCTGATCTAGCCTGCCCGTTTTATAGCTTTGGCGATCACCCAACAGTAGGGTAAACTTCACTTGGAACTTACCATCAAGTAAAAAATAAAAAATATCCAAAAATTACCTCATTAAATGTCGACCGCCCGCTCCTTCCAACGGTAAATTTTTATTTTTACTCGATTTGACTGTTCCAATGGCTAGTTTTCGCACCCTTAGTGCACTCAACGCACCCCTACGCGTTTAGCATACCTCTTGCGCTTCCAATGTACCTACTACATTATGAGTTTATTCCTTCTAATTTTATTCCTACGTCTTTGGCACACTCCCCCGGGCTTCCAATTCTACGGATGCCTCCTTCGTGGAGCATGGTACCTGCTGTGCTTACCTTCCTTGGTGGGGATATCCCACTTCATACAGCTACTTTGGCCATATATTCATTTGATCTGATATGGTTTGAGCCTACCACCATTGATATAGCCAGGTAGCATATCGCCATGAAGGGTAACTAATCGAACAACTTTGCCATCTGTGATTTCCTTAATTGTATAGGGCCCAAGCCAGTGCTGTCGAAACTTCCCTGGGTGTTTCACAAACTAACTATCATATAGTAGGACTAAGTCATCCTCCGCAAAGGTTTTTTGATGAATATGTAGATCGTTCTAGGCCTTATCACGTGCCTTCTGTACCTGCTAATGGAAGTTGGTGATGAAATGGTCTTCCTCCAAAGCCACAAGCTGTACTAATCGCTCCTCTAGGATATCAGATTCTGCCATATTGGTGAAGGCTGCGATGTGTAGGCTAGGAATAATATACTTCATGGGCATAATATCCTCCTTACCATAGACCATCCTAAATGGTGTTTTCCCTGTCAACTTCTTATAGGTGGTTCGGTAAGCCCATAGAATAGACGGAATGCGCACATCCCAGTCGGTGCGATCGGCATTACAAACCTTGGTCAATTCATGATCCAAGACCTTATTGAAAGCTTTGACCACGTCGATTGTTTGAGGATGACACGGAGTGATTTTCACATGATGGATCCAAAATTTTTCCATCAAGGCCTATATTGTTTCATTGACGAAGTGTGTACCTCTATCACTCATCAGGATTTTCGGACATACGTTGGTCAAAATCTACTCAAATATGAAGTGTGCAGCAGTATCTGCAGTGAAATCCTTCACTTCTTGTGCCTCATCCCACCTATTTACATAATCAATAGTAGTTATAATGTAACGTGCACATGTCTTCTTCCTGGGTGGGTTAATAGGTCCCACAAAATCGATGGCCCATTTATCAAAGGCTTGTAGGGCCATTTGTGGTTTAAGGGGAATTTCATCTCTACGTGATGGCCTTCATGTCTGTTGGAATGTATCACAGGTTTTATATTAGTCGTGAGAATCAGTATTCTGAGGGTAGGCCACCATAGGCCAGCTCTTAATATCTTCTATGTCGTTGCTTTCCCTGCGTAGTGACCTCTTGCTACCCCATCGTGGGCTTCTGCCAAGATATCATGCCGTTCATGCTCTAGGACATACCTTTGCATCACTTCATCTTCACCCATCTTATATAGATTTCCTGTGATGATGGTAAAGTCCACAACGCGGGCTACCAACTCCTTCTTTTTTTGCACCGAATACTCCATAGGTGCCATGCCCGTAGTTAGGAACTAAACGATGTCAGCGAAGTGCACATCAACCAACTTAATAGAAAATAGCTGCACATAAAGCAACCCTTCTTCCATGTTGGTCAGTTCCTCACCACTCTCAATTTGAGACAAGTGATCTGGCCCGACATTCAACTTCCCTGGTTTGACAATGATCTCAAAGTGGTACTCCTAGAAGAGCTTCCCCCCCCCCCCCAACATAGGCTTATTCACCAGGTACTTCAAAGTTGAATGATCTATGAACATTTTGAAGTTCCCTCCTAACAGATAGTGTCGATACCTCTGTAGGGCATATACCATGGCGAACCCTTCCCTCTCCATGGTGGCATAATTATGCTCCGCACCTGAGAGTTTTCGACTAGCAAATGCGATTGGGTGATCAATGTCTATGGCTCCAGGCTACGTAAGGACCGCTACCAGGGAAATTCCTGAAGCATCAACGTGAACGTGAAATACCTTTTCCCAATCAGGAAAAATAAGGATAGGCACAGATACCACCTTTTCCTTGAGTAGCTCAAAGATCTTCTAACACTCGTCATCCCAAAATAATGAAACATCCTTCTTAAGCAACTTTTCCAGAGGTGTTGTGGTCAGTGTGTATCCCTAAATGATTTTTCTGTAGTAGCCTGTATGTCCAAGGATTGAATGCAACTATTTCTTAGTCGTAGGTATAACCAGATTGATGATAACTGCAACTTTCGCAAGGTCCATCATCAACCCTTGTCAGAAAACTATATGTCTAAGCAAGATTCTGAAGGGTACGTAGAAGATAAATTTCTTGATATTCAGGGAAATTTGGTGTTTTTGGTAGGCATCCAACATCATGTACAGGTTCAAAACATGCATCTTTACTAAGCCGAAGACATTCCAATCATCGAAGTACACCTCTAGAAAGTTGTGGATGAATTCCTTGAACACTGCGACAACTACTCGCGAGAAGATAGCAGGGGAATTCTTGAGTCCAAACGGCATGACTATATACTGGAAGGATCCCCATTCAGTGGGAAACGTAGTTTTTCTACAATATTCCGGTGTGATTCTGATCTGATGGTATCCTGAGAACCCGTCAGTGAATGAGTATGCTTCCTAGCCTCCTACACTATCCAGGATGTCATCTGAGAATGGTGCTGGAAATGGGTCATGTACGTAGGCATAATTTAACTTGCGTAAGTCCACACATATTTGGATTTCTCCCTTCATTTTCTTTTCCTGAACCACCATCACACTTAACCAATCAGACTACTCGTCCGACTCGATAATACTTGAGGCGAGAATTTTATCGATTTCTTCCTTAACCTTATGCTTATACTTAGGGTTCAGCGGATAAGGTCGCTACTTTACAGGGCACGCCTCCGGTTTTAGCGTGATGCGCATAACCCCTAGGTCCCCTGTGATCCCTTTGAGCTCTGAAAACTTGGTTGGGAATAAGTCTTGATATTATGTGAGCAATTTAACAACTTTTCTTATATTTCATCATCCCAGTAGTCCCCAAATTTAGCCAACTTAGGCTGCTCTTCCATGCCAATGTTTACTTCCTGCAATTTCAGAGGCTTCATCACATCCATAGTCTGCAGTGGAGATCCTGCAACTGCGCGCTCCCCCTCTGACTCTGGGATAAATACATTGCACAGATCCTCATCACACTCTTCTATAGTTATATTTCGACAATTGACAATATCCTACATCTACATTTCCCACGTCGGTGCCACAAATGTTATAGAGGAGTCGGATTCACCAAAAAAAAATGTATCTATATCCTGCATAGCTTTTTCAAGCACCTCTAAGCTCCCTGTTAGTCCAAATGTTCCTATGAATTCATCCTTCAAAATTTACCAATCGCAAGTGCATTGATGTAGCTCCGCATCCAAGTACCATGCAATGGGGATTGGTCCCAATGCATGAATAAAAAAGTGAATCCATTCCTCTATAGTTCGTTCATACCACTTCTCCATCCAAGCAAACAAGCGTTCATGCAGATCCCATGGGGCAAGGAACGTCTTGATGCGCACCTCAACCGAAGGCTCAAGTCGCAGGATCATCATGTCCCAACATTCCTCCCAGCCCTAGAACACCTCCTTATGCATGTCCCACCATCTTGCAGATGTTGCGTGCATGGCTAGATTAAGTGCCCATAACCTTCGTTCTCTGGGAACCTCAACTTCAAATGTTCGCAAAAATTATTTTATACTACTAGAACCATCAAAGTAGGGAAGTTCTCTTACCTTTGAAGATATGCAGAGGAAGTCCCTTGTGATTCGCAGGCAGTGCAACACAGAGAAATCATGTAGCTGGTTTTTCCAGTTTTCTATTTCTCCGTCAGAGTCCGAGGAGAATTCGTTTTTTTTTTCCCAGCAAAGCACACCATCGGCCATAGGATTGATCCAGTCTTCATCCCTCGTAGTTAAATTATATATGTGATCCACCTCCTCTTCCTCAATCAATGGCTTTGTATACCTTTATCCTTCTACGGGTTCTAGTGGTATGATCATCCGTGTTCCTTCACTTTCAAACACCATGTTTCTCTTCTTCAAATTGATAATACCACCCATATCGATGGCCCAGTCCAATCCTAGGAGTGTCGGATAGGGGTCCGCATATTCTACAATCTGAATGACTTCAAAGTGAGCTCGGACCTTAACTCCTGCAATATCTACCACGATATTTGATAGTCTCCCCATTGGGATGATATTCTATTGATTGGCCATGCGCAGCTGGATAGTGGACCATTCCAACTTAAGTTCTCCCATTCGCTACCAAGTTTGTTTAAGTAGTACGTTCGCATATGATCCTAAGTCTAGAATAACCTGATCCATCTCGTAATCACCGATCTGCGCGGTCAACTGCATCTCCATACTAGTGTGTCTCTTATGCTTATATAGTTTGTGCACATCCTTAATTTCCATAGCTGGGGTTGTTTTTTCTGCGCAGCTGTCTATCAAGGCTTGGAGGTTTTCTATGACCCTTTGGTTGCGCAACAGCTTCATACATGCTTACAGGAATGGTTTGACTTCATCATTTACTTTGAGGTTCCCAGGGGCTTGAGGAGTAGGTGCCTCAGCTGTAGCAAAGTCTTGGCGAGATGCGACAAATGTTTCCTTTTGCTTTTGTAAGTCCAAACCTTCTTCTTTAATGGTTGCTTTACGAATAAGAGGCTCCACCTCAACTTTCTCCACAATCCCTTTAGTGACCATGCAACTATGTGTTATAACATTAACACTTGGTCCTTTGTCTTGAGGTTCCACCTTGACCCTTTGTACATTCTGCGTAGGTTTCTGATGCTTCTCCTGCATCCTAGCTACCAGAATCGGGCAACCTTCAATCACATGATCCAGTTGTCTACAGTATCTGCAGGATTGTCTCGTAGGGTTCGTGCAGTCCCTTGCAAAGTGCCCTATTTCTCCACAGTTATAGAAAATCAATTGTCCTCTCCCCCTACTTGCACCCCCATCCCCTGCCCCTAGCTAGGGAGCCACTTATGCCTGAGGTGGATCTTGGCAAGGACAAATCCGACTGTACCCTATATATATTTCCTCGATATATCATTAGATCATATGTCCAGCAGTTCTGTTCATCATGGCCTACAGATCTGCAAAACATGCACCATTCTTGCCTTATTTCTGGGACATATACGACAAGGCGGGGGCAGTGGTTGGTATCGTGCAACCCAGCAACACGACAATCATCACACCATAACACCAACCCACTTGGTCCTACAGCTTCCCTAGGACGCAACAGACTAGGTCTCCCAACTTGTATGTATTCTGCTAGCAGAGGATAGTTATCCTTGGTGTGGCCATTCACCCTGCATCGTATGCACCATCTTTCAGGGATAGCTTCTGTTCCTTTCTCCTTCCGCAGATTCTGGATCTGCATGTGCATTGCTTCTAGCTAGCCTTGTATTTTTTGTACTCCTAACTGGGTATCATCTCTTGGTGCAACTTCCAACTTCATCGTAATCTCTAAGGCCTTTTCCTATGATTCAATGGCTTGATGTCCCATTGGCATGCACAGGTGGGGCAACAACATAGCAATGAACCACTTCGTGTGCTGCCTATCATCATATAGAAATACTCCTTCTCTAATTACCTTATTTAACCATTGTTCAGCCTCCCATACAGACTTGAATGAACCTTGCTTGAAATATTTTATATTGTTCACTATCTGAGAGTAGGACTTGGGCTTCTTGAACTATTGTTTCAAGGAATTCTTAGTCTCTTCAATGGTTGAATTCACATGCTGGTTGATGTATCCCATATACCAGTCTAAGGCTCTTCCTTCAAAGGCAAGGGATAGTTGCACTCTTTTCACTGCATCACTAGCTACATTCTGCACAGTCTATACCGATCTTGCAACAAACTAGAACCGATCCATATCTTCATCTCCTATGCCCTTGAAGGTGAGTAGCTTCATGTGCGAGGCCATATCGTCTTCTACTGGTGGTGGTAGTGAGTTCTTACCCCTATGAGGGTTCGAAGATGGCATAGGAGGAGGGCTATGCGCAACATAATTTCTTTATGGACTATAGACAGATCGATCTCCTTCTTGATTAGTTCTGTAGTACTTACCATTGCGTGTTGTACCCTTACTTTGATCGGGGCTCATTCACTCTGTATGACTACACAAAATTTTCTTTTCGCATAATAAGCTCTTAATCAGTAATGGCAAAGTTTTTTAGAAACTTACCCTGAAAACCCTTGAAGAACCTTTGCTCTACCTCTGAATAGGACACAAATTGGTCGATTGCAAATTTTGTCACAAATCCTCCTATCACACTGTCCACCCAGTGATCTACCATGCTAGTGATGGTGTTATCAGTCTTCTCTAACTACTGGATCAACTCTGGGGTCCACTGCATGATCCGCTCATCTTTCCAACACTTTTAAAAATCTAGAAGCCTTGTGAGCCACTCCTGAAGCTTGGTCGCAAATGTCACAAAGAAAATTTTGTAGATCTCTGTGAAAATGTACTTATTCTTCCACTTCTCTGTGGTCAACTTCACACTGCGATTTTATTTTAATACGAATTCCTGAACTTGCTTTTCAAAACACTCGTCGATTTCTTTCTTCTCAGGCTTCCAATATGGTCTTGGTATTACCCGATCTCTCTGAAAATTCTCCTGGTCTCGGCAACGGAACCATTTGTTGGCTCGAGGGGTCCTGACCTAGGTTCGGAGGTTAAGGTTTGCCAACAAACCCCTATATTACTGGCCCTTTCGGCAGTGACCTACTTGCGGAGGCCAAAGTCTCACCTGAAGCAGTATGGGAGGATGCTAGAACCAGGTTTCCACACCCTAAGAGAGAGCAAGTAAGTCAAGCAGGTCTGCATTCCCAGCCTATCAAGCTCGTATTTAACAGATCTATTTGCGGGCTTATATAATAGAGCACAGATCTAGTAATTACCTTCGCATCCACGTGCGCAATACCAATTTATCAGCACAACAACTATAATCGTACAATTAACAGATCATAGATTCGTATAACAGAAACAAAGATACTTTCACAGCTATCAACTAGATAATTTTGCAACTTAAACATACAACCCAAGTTCACATCAATCATAAAAAAAATAGATCCAGATAACGTCAGATATCCAACAGTGCTTCACATATATATTAATACCAAAATCCTCTTACAATCCCAAAATACCACCTGCACACACAACCAATAGGGTCTGCACACAGCAGGACTGAGGATCTCCGTGCACACAGGCAGCAGGATTCCTTACCCAAACATCCCAACAACAGATCTAACAATTCGTGCTTAACATCAATCTCAATTCTTCCCTGCTTTAAGACTAAAAAAGGTCCATCTATTTATACCGATTTAGCCTATGCATCCAATGGTCCGAAAACCATGGTTTGCGGACTCTTGGTCTACCCTTGACCCATTACAATGCCTTTAGGGCTTTGACCCACCCTAAAACCCCTGCGCTAGACTAAATAATACAAAAAATATACAAAATGGACAAAATTCGCAGCTTTTAGGGGACTTTCTTCCAATAGCAATATTTACCATTTTCTTTTAAGACTTACCGTTCCAATCTGCCGATTGCGATATTGCAACCGTACTCCTCTGCCGGTCCCATCGCCATGTCACCCGTCGCATTTCGCACTTCACACCATTTAGTTGGTTTTTCACTAATACTTACCGCTATTTCTGCCGATTGCGATATCGCATTTCACACGTCGCAGATTTTTCCTCGTCGCCCTTCACACTTTGCAGTTCTTACCTCATCACACTTCACATTCCACTCCAGTTCCCAAACAATATTTCCGATATCCCTTTAATTTTTTGATATTTCAAATGGGCTATCACATATCACATATTGCATCTTTTTCTCCATCGCATCTCCACCATCGCACTTTTAAAATTATTCCACTCCAAAGCCTTTTTTGCGCTATAATAAAGTTCTATTAAGTTTTAAACCCCTGCTTTCCAATTATAAGCCTTGTGTCATGTGCTTATGCCCTCCATTAGCCTCTTTAACCCTTTATTTTCCTCAAAAATGAAAATCAACACTTTTTCAATCAGAATTAAGTCATGGATAGCTTAGTTGCAAGGTTAGAAGCATGGTAGATAGAAAATAGGATAAGTAGAGTGCATTTATCTGTTTGGACAAGTTAAATGTGGTTTAAAATTAGTTTCCTTTCTGCCATTTCTTTTCAGCAATATAGTTTAATTTCTTTCCAGTCATTTCCCTTTCTGAAAATTAAATTAGTTTCATTTCCATCATTTCCTTTCAGCAAATTAATTTAGTTTCCTTTTTTCATTTCCTTTCTGCAATTTAGTTTAGTTTCATTGAAGTTTGACAGACTTCACTAAGAACCCCTAGAAGTAGCACCCTTTTGTAGAGCAGAAGAGGATGACATGAATAGAATTCATCTACTGTGTATATATCACTATCACCTCCAAGTTTGTGCGAACCCCGAGTTGATAAAGTAAAGTAGGGCATCCCCTGGGAGTTGCAACACTCTTGGTGCAATACGAGGGCTCACCATTATGCTTGATTTATTCAAAATACAGAACATTTTGTGTATGATTCCTACCATTTTCAAGGTTTACAGTACCTCTTCTACAAATTATTGCAGATCCATTGTCTCCAAAAGACACATTTTCTCCTTTTTCTTCTTTTAGAGTATATAATTTCTTTTGATCTCCAGTCATGCATCTAGAACATTGACTATCATTGAACCATTTATTATTATTGTTTCAAGCACACATAACTAGTTCAAAATTTTCCATTGGTGGCTCTTCCTGTTTTCTCTTCCAAAACCCTTCTCTTGATCTTATAAGAGAGTCTCATGTCACGTGTCTAAAATTGTTACATGTATAACACTTTATATTATAATTGCATTATGGTGAAATTTAATTATGATTTTAATTATCATTTGTGTCTTTGATTCTGATTTCTACAAATTTATTTTCATGGGTCTTATTAGAACCTATTTCATAATCATTTTTCACATAATCTTTAGAATCTCTTTCTTGATAGCTAAAATTTTTGCATGAAAAAAAATGACCCCAAAAATTAGTTTGATATCAGGTTGAGTATGGTTTCCTTGATGGAATTGTTCTTATGGAGTTTATTTACTTTGGAGATGATCCATATATTTGTTGGTCATTGTCCCTTATGTTATTGCTGCATGCATTGTGAAAGGACCCCTTGAGATAATAAACATATATTTTTGGTGTAGAAATGTTTCTAGACTCTTTGTGTCTCATGTCCTCGCTCTTATTGAGATTGGATATTTTAGATTTTTATTTAACTTTCTTACCTAGTGACTTGGGGTTTGAATTTTATTTTTATGAGGTCTCACCCATATAACCAAGAGTGACCTTGTCATATGGTGATATTTTACTGTTGACAAAAGGATCCAGGGCTTGAGATTTTTTCATGTTTTTATTGAGCATATCTAGCTCTTTCTTTAAAGAGACAATTTATACCTCAATATTTTCACATTTTTCTTACTTTTATTTTAGCTAACTATTAAACACTTATCCCACTCTTTTTTCTTCCTCTCTTTTAGTCTTGATGAAGAATATAGTCTATTGTTCTTCTTCCCAAGGTTGTAAATTTCTTCTAATGCAATGATATGTTCTACTAGTAGAAAAATGTCCTATATTACCATTGTTAAACAATATGAGAGGCAAGTTACCTTTGAATTTGGATCTTCTCTTTATTTTTCTGATTAGATGAGTCATTTGTATATCGGATTCATCACTAGAATGGTCAACATACTTGAATTTTCTTGACTTCTTACATTCTTTAAATGTTGATTCCTTATGCGATGAGGTTCTCATCATCATTTCATATGTACTGAGAATTTCGTGAAGCTCTTCCATTCTTATATTCTCCAAATCTCTTAGCTCTTCTAAAAATCCATACTTAATAGGGATCATTAGTTTTAATAAAATCTCTTTCAAAAAATGAGGTGATTTGATTACATATGATTCACATTACCATGACTTAGTTAACTTGCATGTGATTATATTCCCATTTTTACTAGTAGTCTCTTCTTCCTCTTATTCTTCATCTTCCATGTTTACTATGGAGCACCAAAGGCTTATGGCCTCAATGGGGTAATTTGGAACATCAAATTCCCAAGGTTGTAACTTTGGCATAAAATCTCTGTTTGGTGCACACGATAACCTGTTAGAAAGGTTTATCCATGGAGAAAAAATATTGATTTCAAAAATAAGTCTTTGATTTTTTTTTCCCATTTCTCCAAAAAATGTCATTTAGGGCCTTAAAACAGCTCCAAAAGTTCAAGACCTTAAAAATTCCCATTATAGAAAACTTCCAAAATAGGAAAATCATGTTGTGAGCTAGTGGAATAGGTGGTTGGACACCAATATCCACCTAGATCAGTCCTCCCATATTAGGAAGCAATGGTATTCATTGTGTTAGTCTCTATTATGTTGAGTGTCTACATGAAATGAGGAAACTTCTATTGAACTTAGTTTTTGGTGAGCCACTTGCCTTGGTGTGGGATTTGGTTTGCTTTGAAAACCCTATATACTTAGGTCCTCTATTGAAATGTGTTCTTAATTTTTGTGTCCATGAGTTGATCATCCATGGATTTTTCAATGAAATATGGGTCGAGCTTTGCCAATGTCATCTTCTCTCCAATTTCTGATGTGTCTAGCAATGGTGGAAACTATGGTCGATGGCAACCCACATTGAACATCAGGTGTAGGCCAAGGAAATAATTATGACCCACAACCTTGGTGATGGTGTAAGGTCCATGTCCAAGTGGCCAAAGCTTTCGATCGACCTTCACAAGGTGTTCCTTTTGCAAATGTGGCCCATTAGAGAACTTTTGAGGTCTAAAATGGGCCTCCTAAGAAAAATGTATAGCCAAGATAAAATTTATAAGAACCAATAGGATTTAATATGATGATGTCAAACATGGAGGATGATTCACCATTTTTGGGGTTAAAAAGTAAAAAGATTAAAAAATAATAAAATAATACAACCACTTTTTCAACTTGTATTTTCAACTTATCTCCCTAAGGTTTACTCAAATTTGGAGTGGGAGTACTCGTTGGATGCAAAATTTTATTCCTCATCCAAGGAGTACCCATGTTTCATACTTTTGATGGACCCATCTACGCAAAAATGAGAAATACATTAAAAAACCTTATTGCAATAACAATTCTCATTTATTTTGCATTGTTTGTTTAGCAGGGTCCATCGAAAGTATGCAGCATGGGTACTCCTTAGACGTGGAATCAAATTATGCATTCTGTTATGGCCTAAATCTACCTCAGGCTGAGAAAGGCAGAAACTAGGGTAACATCAAACCACGCTTAACCTGGTAGCTAGCCCTACCAAGTCGGGAGAGGGCTCTCTCCTTGTCAATCTCAGTAAAAAATGATCAGTGAGGCTGGAGATGACTTGAATGAAGGTTTATTTTAGGCTAGGTATATATGAAAAAGATTTTGATTTGATTTCAAGGGTGTTTTATTGGATCAAAGGGAAAGGCAGATTTTGGGTTTGGGGGAATGAGGCCCAGTTTTGCAGAGATCTGAATGGGGCAAGGTAGGAAATTGATTTGACACTTTCAATTTGAAGGAAATGGAGAGTTGAGATAGGTGAAGAGCTAAAGAGCACAAGAAACCTTCAAGCATCCTCTCCAAACAACTAAAAACATATAAAATTAAACAAACCCTAGGTAGAGCACCACAAATTTTAATGAATTCTACCTTTATCCTTGTTTGTTTAAGTTAAGAAGAAATAAGAGAGAAAATGGTATACATAAACACCAGTAGACATACATTTACAAAGAGAAACACACTATCAAAGAATAATGCCACATGAATCCCAAAGAGTGTTGCAAACCTTGGTCTATTCCTTTGCCAAACTGCAGAGATGAATGTACAATGATGCTCAAAGCATTCCCAAAAGTCCAACCATGCTAATGACTGAAAAACCACAAGATATAGAAAAACAACCACTCATCCTAGCTTCTAGAGGTCGAGCTCATGATTTTAGGAGCTTCTCCAACAAAATCTAAACTGAGAACTAGAAAGTAGGCAATGAAACAGCTTGCCTCTATAAACTAGGAAACTGATTCATTCAATTGCAATTCACTTTTTGATGGATGAATCTACCTCCATGAGTGAAAATTTAAAAAAATTACATCAATATCCATAAAATTACATAAAATTACATCATGATTTTGAAATTTAGAAGTAATAAAGTCAAACTATCAAAAACTAAGCGAAAAACAGAGTTACTGAGTCAAAAATGAGCAAAATCCTCCAATGCACCGCGCCTGATTTCTCTATCCATCACACCAGTTTACAACTAATTTTGGAGGCCCTCCTGGTGTCCAAATTTTCTCCAAGTGGGCTTGTTGGAAATTTCTGCCTATCTACTTTCCAACACAAGTGAAATTTCTGAATTTGGCCTTCATTTGCCCCTCCAAAACTGATTTCTCCCAACACTGCTTCCTGTGTGTCAAAAAAGGGGCAGAGAAGGTCATTTTTGGGGTGTTTTTGACCCTTCTGGAAGCCCAAAACCTGTCAAAATTTCTTGGCCATAGGTAGGCATGCATATTTTTCCATGATAAATCCAAAAATGTTGAGTTTGCATCAAAATGAGCCCCCAATCAAAAGCACGCACCAAGTGGCGCGACGCATAGAGAAGAAAAGTCTGTTTTTAGGCCAAAATTTTCAAAAATGCAAAAAGTGTCCCAAATTTTTTGAAATTTGGGTTGAGTGTCCTCCATTATGTGCTATGCTGGGCCAAGGAAACCTTGGCCAAGATCTAAAGTCTATCATGCTTTTTGCGACACTTTGAGGCCTTCTTCAACTTGGCCTTCAAGATTTTGATCCTTGCTTTGCAAACATGATTTCTCACCCAATAATGATTGGCCATGTGCCTCAACATATTTTTCTCCTTTTTGGCCTTCTCCAACAACTTTTCCAAATGATTATTTACCCTTTCAAACCAATTTTCACGATCATCCTCAATCTCCTGCTCAAGTGATGTCATCTCGGTTTTGCTCCTTTTGGCAACTTGTCGGTTCTCACGTATGTTTCGTAGCTCCATGATGGTTTGTTGATCCTCTAGCTGCTTGTTTCTTTGTTCAAGGTATTTGATTATCCACTGGGCTCTTTTCAATTTGAGGGACAAATCATTGATATCTGCTCGTTTCTCTCGAATGATCTCTTTAAGCTTTGAGCTTGGTGAGCCCAAATCAGTGTCATCATCCTGAATGAGGATGAAATCTGTCTCCTACTCTCCTGAAGGCCCCTCATCATGTATTGGCCTCTTACCCTTGTCTTGTACTTGTACTGCTGATGAAGGAAGCGAGACCCCTTCCACCCCGGGTGGAGATAATACTTGCTTGGCTACTGCAAACAACCTTCTAGTGCCCTTCTAATAGGTGAAAAACACATGCACACTAGCAGTCTATGTCTCATGACCCTCTTGCTGATTTGAAGGTCCACCTGTCTCATGAAAAACTTCTGGAGGTACCTGAGGAGCTGTGAAGAACTCATGAGAAATTAAATCTTCCCATGAAATATCCTGCAAACCAAGCTAATGCATAACCACAATTTTGATGAGTGAAAAATGATAGATACTATTATACTACTGCTCAGAAGTTTTCTTTTGCACTAGGGTGGTCATCTTCTCAATATTTTAGCACATGAAATAGGGGAGATTCATCATTCTCACCCTGGTAAAGTGCATCAACAATCTGATGTGATAGGCATATAAGCGAGAAAACTCGTCCTCACAACTGAAATATTTGATAATGAGTTTCATCAAAGGAGCGTATGAATCCTTCAGGTATCGAAAAGGAAAAATTCTGCTAAGTTGTCTCAAAAACCAGGCTTGATGTATGGCTTATAGTGTTCCCTGTCAACTTGTTGCCTTTTGTTTCATTGCTCTCCGACATTTGGAATGCCGGTTGCTAGAGAGATAGACTCAGGTGTCAAGGTGAATGTCACACTTGCAAGAGTGACTTGACCATTATGTAAATGAAGCACAAACAATCTGGCCAACTCATGATGGTACTGGACTCTAGCAACCATCTCACAAAACTGATAACAAGACTGTTGTTGAAAACATGTGATAGCAAGAGGGCAGGCATACAGCTCAGCAAGTGAAGTAGGCTCTTCCTGTACATGTTTACCACTCTTGTGAGGTCTCCTTAGTGCATGCAATTCGGTTTGAGAGTCATTGTGTGTTTCTTCATCTCTGTCATAAGAGGAATCTGTCTCCATGTTTGCCAAATTTTGTGTTGTCTTAGATGAGTATGAGGAGTTTTAGGTGCCTTTGGTTTTTGCTGCCAAGTGTATGAAAATGTATGAAGGGTTATGAAGGGAGAGGGTAAGAAGGATTTTGGGAATGTTGCCAATTGGAATTTAGGGAATTGAAATGGTTTTAGGGACAGTTTCTAGGATTTTGGGATAGCAATTGGGTTTGGGAATTTTGTAGCTAGGATTTGGGATAATGGGAATTATGATAGGGGTGAATGATTTCAGGGATATGGGGGATAGGGAAATGGTTTGAAGAAACTAAAAAAATAGTGAGGGAAATAAAAGTGAGGGAGTGATGGCCACAAAAAACCAATGTATAAACCCTAAGAAATCATTTCTTGAGCAAGGAAATAGGGTTTGATTTTTTTTATTAAATCCTCATAAACATCATAAAACACACGTTCATTAGTATTTGCAGAGTTTATGACTTATTTTGGACCGGAGGAAATCGAGAAGATTTGAAGTTTTGAAAAAAATCGTGGTTAAAATAACTAGCAACTCTATGCGTCGCGCCGTGCCGGTTATGTGCATCGCACTGGTGTATTTCTTGCACTGTGGAGGCCGAACCAATGCATCGTGTTGGCTCTATGCGTCGTCCCTCTCAGCCAATGCGTCGTGCCCCTGAGACTAAAACTATTGACTGCGATTTTGTGACCACGAGTTTGGCTCCCAATCTCTCTTGCTCTTTTGGATGAAAATGAGCCCTTTGAACATGGAAAATGAATTATATACCAAAGGCTTTAATTTTCCACTCCAAAAACCCACTTTTGTAATGTTACCTTTGACACTTTTTTTTAAACTCTGTTTTAGGCAGTTTACTTCATTTTTCCTCTAATTAACTGAATAATTTGCTTTTTGTTTACCTTGCAGTGTTGCTGAAGTTTGACAAGGTGACCAGGGTTGCCTTTGAAGTTGCTTACATATGAGAAAACTTGAAATTACATCAAATTTATACATAAAAGATAAAATACTCTATTTTTCTTCAAAACAGAGTTTTGAGGAAAAATACTCTATTTTTCTTCAAAACAGAGTTTTGAGGAAAAATACTCTATTTTTCTTCAAAACAGAGTTTTGAGGAAAAATACATTTCTAGGCATATGATGATGAAACTTATTTAGTACTGGAACTTTATTCAACCTCCTCATGCGCCTGCTGACCATTATTGGAAATTTTGAAGACCTTATTGATGAAACCCTAGACCTAATGGGACTGAAAACTCTAGAAATGACTCTTACAAATTTAAGGACAAAAGTGAGTGCAGATGATCTGGATGAAAGGAAATGGGCCAGCAGGTAAAGGACATGAGGGAAAATGTATAAAAAGCCACTACCGTCAGATGATCCATGATCCTAACGGAATGCAGCTAAATGAGCGAGACACCTAATATGCAATGCAACAAGAGAATTTTGATCACTGATGGAGGGATGAAGATACCGACACTAACATTGTCTCCAATGGGGATGGTAGCTCCTTGGAGGTGCCAAGAACTACAGATCTTTGGGAAAGTAGGCAGTGCCTTCATTCATTGGGCTATGGAGTCAATAACTTCGACAATTTTAGGACTAAAATATTACTCAAAGACCGACTCAATTTCAAGACTGAAATCGACTGAAAAACTTGACTCTAACAAACCAAACCAAAACTGAAATCAATCTTCAGTTTTATAGCCTTCACCTCAGGCCCCAAACTGAAATAATGATGATAGTACACACTTGCAATGAAATTTAAACAAACCGGTATGTACAGTGATACATATGACAACAGAAAACATTTCAAAAATAGTACCGTTTGAATAGCCGACCATTGATCAGCCCACCGGGACAATCTTCTCCATTCATTTCTTTCAAAAGGAAAGCATTTTGGCCTCGATATGCAGCAATTCTAAAAGGTCCTTTCCAAAGATTCTCAAACTTGCCATGCTTACCTTTATCTTCGTTTCTCGCGTCCCACTTTAGCACCACTTCCTCTATTTGAAACTTGTCCTCCTTTTCCTTTCGATCATATATCTTCTTGATTCTCTCTTGCAGCCTAAAAGTGTTTTGAAAAACCTCCTCTCTAGTCTGCTATAAATGGATCATTTGATTGATTCTTTGTTGCAAATGATCATCCTCGCTACCAGCTTCCTACATAAGTTTAACCACTGGAACTATGAGAGAGGTTGGGAGTACAGTATAAACACCATACACGAGCTCAAAAGGGGACATGCTTATAGATTTCTTTTGACTTACTCTGTCTGCCCAAAGTGCATTAACCAGTTTCTTATGCCAACCTTTCTTGTTTATTTCCAGCAGATTTTTAATAATATTGACCAAGGATTTATTTTAGGACTCAGCCAATCCATTGCCTTCTGGATGATAAGAAATTGAGTGCCCCAAAGTAATTTGATACTTATTACAAAATTAAATCATTCTTTTATGTTTAAAAGTTGTTGCATTATCAGTGATCAACTTATTTGGACAGCCAAAACAAGACAAAATATTGTTTTCAAGAAATGAAATGATTACCAAATCAATGGCCTGCCTAGTGGGAATCGCCTCAATCCATCTGGTAAAACATTCTGTCGCTGTAAGGATCGATTTATGTTGCACTAAAGAGTTAGGATGGATCTCGCCAATGAAATCCAAACCCCACTGCTGAAAAGGAGCACTTACTTCAATGGGTTTGAACGGTAAAGGCTGCAATTTTCTCCTCCCTTCAAAAATCTGAAATTCATGACAGCTTTTAACAATTTGGTACACATCAGCAAAGAAATGTGGCCAATAATATCCTACTCTCAAATTTTTGTTGGTTGTTGTCTTCCAGAAAAGATGACCTCCGCAATCTCCCTTATGAAATTCTTCCATAACCTGTTTTGCCTCTTCTTCAACGAAACAATTGAGCAAGACACCACCGGGATCTTTCCAATAAAGTGCATTATTCATGATACATAACTTGGTAGCCTTAAATTTCAGTGTCCTACTTTTGTTCTTAGCCATTCCAGGTGGTGGTGACAAATTTTGGAGTACATAAACAATGTCTAAGTACCAAGGAGAAAGAAAAAAAATTTCTGATACCTAAGCAGGCAAACTTTCTTCATTTTCCTCGGACATAGTAGCAATGAGATTAATGTCCAAGGCATGCAAATTTGACTCAGCCATTAGCTTAGCCAACCCCTATCCTTTGATGAGCTTTGTAGGTTTGATCTCCATGTCATATTCCAACAAGGCAACAATGCATTTGCCTCGTCTCCCTTCTGGATATGTTTGCACTAAGACTTATTTAACAACAGCATTAGGAACATAAGCAAGGATGTGAGAATGCAGAATATAAACTCGAAAATATTTCAATGCTTTTACCAAGGAAAGAGCTTGCTTTTCAATAATATTATACTTTAAAGTTGCATCTCTTATGGTTCTGCTGAAAAATGCTATTGGTTTCTCAAGCTGGTCTCTTTTCTGCATTAAGACTGCTACCATAGTATGATCCAAGGCAAATGAAAACAAAATGAAATCCTGAGTATAGTCCGGGCTGATCAAAACCGAAGCTGAAGAAAGGGCCAATTTCACCAAATTGAAAGACTTTATTGCTTCCTCAGTCCACTTCACTACACTATCTTTCTTAAGCATGTTTGTGATTTCCCTTAAATGTTCTGCAAGATTGAGCACAAAGCGACGTAAGAAATTCATATTACCGTTGAATGATTGCATCTCCTTTTTATTTCGGGGAAGATCAATTTGTTGAATGGCTTCCACTCAGGCTAGATCAATGCAGATACCATCCTTTGATATAGTATGACCAAGAAGCTTGCCTTCATCCATGGCAAATAGACTCTTCTTGGGATTGAGAGATACACCATACTTTCTACACCACTGAAATAGAATCTTCAAATGATAAAGGTGCTCTTCATCTAAATTATAGAAAACTGTCAAGTCATCAAGATAAACAACCAGAAAGACATCTTTTTCATTTTTAAATTCCATATCCATTGCTCGCTAAAAGTTCACACCAGCATTCTTTAACCCTAAAGGCATTTTAGCATAATGAAAAGTTCCCCACAGAGTGGTGAACACTGTTTTATCTCTATCATCCTCATGGACCAGAATTTGGTTATAACCAGAATAACCATCGAGTAGCGACATGAGGGATGCTCCAACTACTCGCTGAAGTATGTGATCCATTTTGGGCAATGGATAGTTGTCTTTCAAAGATAATTTATTCAGATTCCTAAAATCAATAAATAAGCGAATCTCACCTGTTTTCTTGTGCATGGGCACCAAATTAGAAGTCCAATCTGAAAATCTTATGGGGACAATGATACCAGCTTTGTACAACCGATTCACTTCCTTCTCTATTGAGGGCAATAGCTTTGGATTTATTCTTCTCAACCTTTTTCAAAAGGGCTTTTGATTTGGCTTGATCGGAATGGTATGTTGAATTATGTTTGTATCATATGTCTTCAAATCTGAATAGTCCCAAGAAAATACATCAGTAAAAGAAAATAATAAACTGATATACTTTTATTTTACCTATGGAGGCAATGCCTTAGACAATTTCACCATTTTAGGATTTTCTGCTGATCCAATGTTCACATCCTCAACTCCTTTCTCGGTTGGCAGCAAGCTCGGTTTCCGAGCTACATCATCTTGGTCGAAAAGCTCTTCTAAAGGTATTAGACTTTTAGGAATGACATTATCCTTCAGCTACAAAACTTCCATCTGATTGACTTCTATATCTGCCTCGTCATCATCATGCTCCCCATCAATAGAAGTGTCTTTGAATTTACCTTCATTTTGCAGAAATTCATCAATTTCTTTATCATCTTGAAACACTTGCCAATACCTTTGATTGTTAGGGACAGTCAGACGATGCTTCACATGAATTTCAAATTTTTTTCTTGAATTCATCAGAATTTTCAAATTACTTGCTCCTATTGCAAGTGCGTCTGCAATGCCATTCTGAATACGAGGGACACATGTCAAAGTATAATCTGAAAACAATCTCAAGATATCTAGTACTGCATTGTGGTAGGCCCGCATTCGAGGATGCTTAGCTTGGTATTCACCTTTCACTTGCTGGATAACTAACTCGGAGTCGCCATACACTGAAATCCTTTTGGCATTTAACTTTCTAAGAATTTTCAAACCAACAATTAAAGCTTCATATTCAACCTCATTATTTGAACAGTCAAAAGCCAATTTATAAGAACAAACCCTTACATTACTTGGAACTTTGTTTGGGGAGGAAACAGGGCTATGTATCCAAATGCCAATTCCAGCACTGTCCCTTCCTACCGCACCATCAAAATCCATGGTCCACAAACCATCTTCATCCTCTTCCAAATGTTGAAATTATGTTTGGTCTTTTTCTTTTTCTTGTTGTCCATCAACATTTTGCTGTTGTCGGGAGGCTGATTTCTCATCGGTACTATCAAGTCTCTGTCTCTCTTTCTTTAAGACCTCTCTGAAATTTTCAGTGATTTCCAGAATGTCTTCTACTTCAATTAATTGGATATTTACATCATTAAAACTATCTGAGTATAAAACAAATGATTCTAAATCAGTATGTACATAGTTGATTGGATGAGTTACCGGTTTCTCCTTGCTAGTGCTCATATACTTCATCTTTTGCTCCCGGTATAATTTCCTCATCTGACCGAACAAGGGAATAGTAGCATAGGAGAAATCAAGCTGCAATGTCCTTTTAATTTTCTCTCCCCAATATCTGGAAAGAAGCATGCCAAATCTAGGAGGAATATTCGCCAAAACCACATCCATCAAAAAAAATTTAGTTGGAATTTGATCCAAACTGACCACCAAATATTTGATAAGAACAATGCATCTTACTCTACTAGAATCGAAAGAGTAAAGGTCATGATACTTCCTGGTGATATCCAATCCAAATTTCTCCATGATTTCCCTAGGCATGAGATTATGAGAGGCTCCAGAATCAAACATAGCATTGTGTAACACATAGTCGTGCAACCTAAGGCTGATGTAAAAAGGAGGTACATCACTATCTTGAGACTCACCATCCAATGCTGGACCAAAAATCAACTCAGGTTGATCATCTTCCACTTTTACCATATCAGATAATGGATCTAAACTCAAAATCTTAGACACCTGACCCTTATAACTGCTATTCTTCATCAATTCAGTCAAAGGAATGGATACTTTTAACTTAGAAATTTCATTTTCTAAGTTAAAAACTGAATTTTTCTCTACCTCTTTAGCTGGGACATCCTTCTTCTCAGTTTTCTCCTTTGATATGTTTGGCTAATTGGATCTTTCATTTGCTGATGGTAATTTGCTAGTGGTGGCATCAGCTATCTCTTTTCCCTTTTTCTGCACAACGAGTGGATCATTCTTTGGTGTTTTCGCTTCCTTTATTTTTTGAATTGGATTAATGGGTACATATCTAAATTTGAGTGAATATTGTCACTGCTAGGCAATCAAGGCATTCATGTATCCCATCTGATATTCATCAGACTCTTCTTCAAGATATTTTTCATTCACCAAGATGAAATTCTCGTCCCTTTGTACAGCTGAGTTCTCGAAATACTCCTCGTCTTCAATGATAAAAATTGGCATATCATCAGGTGTAAAGAAATTTTTCTCTTCTCCAATTACATCCTCCTCATCATCTGATTCCGGACCATGTATAAAATTCTGTTGTAAGGGTGTCTTCACTTGCTGCTATATTGCTTGTTCTTGTGCTCGCTGCTCTCTTTGCTTGATTCTAAATTGTGGTTGTTGCTGGCCACGGAAGTTGGGATTTCTGACTTGCAGTTCAGACTTATCAATGGTTAATATGTCAAACATATTTTCCATGTTATGAAGCACTTGCTCTGAAGTGGAAACCTCTTCCTTTATTGTTACCTTCTTTTCAGCTCTCGTTCTAGCTCTCTTGGCAAGCAGATTTGCTTCAACACTGACTGCAATTTTCTGCATGTCTTCCAACGTGGCCGGATCTCTTTCTCTTAATTGATGGGCCATATCAAGATCAAAACCATCCGGAAAATTAATCAAAGCCAACCCCATAGGTGGATTTATACCAACAGGAATTGCATTGTAAACAGAATTGAATCTAATACAATAACCTTGAACAGACTCACCAACATTCTGCTTGATATTCTCATATTCGGAAAGGATCTAAAGAGGGTCTTTCTTCACTTCCCATCGATCCAAGAATTGTCTTTGAAGATTAGCCAATGTAGTAATACTACCAACCGACAAAGCTCTGAACCACTTTCTTACTTCACCTCCAAAGGTTTGTACAAACAGTCTCATTGTCAAATTTTCCACATCAATCTCATGAAGGTCAAAGAAATCTGCCATCCTATCCACATGTTGTTGAGCTGTAACATTTTGAGGAGTGCCATAAAACAATGGAATTTTTATTTGATAATCTGCGAGCATGTTATCCAAATTTTGAGGCAACACAAGGGGTGCAAATCTGGTAGCCATTGCTCTAGGTGGATTTACAACCGGTCTTGGGGATATGGGAGGAGTTGGAGCAGTTGATGTATAAGGTGTATGTGGTGTGGATGGAGGTGATACTACTGTAGATTTTTTATCAGAGATAGAAGGTTGCACGGGAATAGTGGGAATGAAAGGAGGCTCGGTAGGAATTTGTGAACTAGATGTAATTGCGGATGACCCAAGAGTTGCAGATGCAGACTCTATGAATTCGAGAATTTTTGTAGCCACAATAGAAGTTTAAAGATTCAAGATATAACTGTCAATTGATCTATTGGCCTTTTCAATTTCAAGATATTTGACAAACTCTAGATTGAGGATAGTAAAATCAATAGCACTTTCAGACTTAGTTTCAAACAACGATAGCGCAAATTGTTCATCAAACTCAATATCTTCAGGATACTCAAAAATAGCAGGACATGAATGAGATTTGAACATGGGAATCACAGGAATTTCTCGACGAAGGATTCTCGGAATAAGAT
This sequence comes from Pinus albicaulis, assembly GCA_034641835.2. Taxonomy (NCBI): domain Eukaryota; kingdom Viridiplantae; phylum Streptophyta; class Pinopsida; order Pinales; family Pinaceae; genus Pinus; species Pinus albicaulis. Next base: position 548,914,202 of record CM076570.1, read on the forward strand.
TTGGATTTTCATACACAGGAGGTGGATCAGGATCCGGATTTGCCCTAGTGTGTCGTCTGGAAGCCAGTGTGTTGAATTATTCCCAAAAATCAAATGGAAAAAATCAACTTGTTCAGCCTATCAAATTCTAAACTCATCATCCAAAATTCTATAATTATATGATGTACTGGGGCAATTTACAATTCAGGTGTTACATTTATAAAACTAGACTGGAGATTGACTGAAGCAGTGTTTATCTACTTATGCACTTGCAAAGCAATGTGCAGTTCGAAGGCTACCTGGCATAACTTCAAGCTCCGTCTGTAGTTTATAAAAAAAATAACACTAACAAGCAAACAATATTGTATCCCCAGTATGTTCGCCACTATGTTATGGCCTAAATCTACCTCAGGCTGAGAAAGGCAGAAACTAGGGTAACATCAAACCATGCTTAACCGAATAGCTAGCCCTACCAGGTCGGGAGAGGGCTCTCTCCTTGTCAATCTCAGCAAAAAATGATCAGTGAGGCTTGAGATGACTTGAATTAAGGTTGATTTTAAGCTAGGTATATATGAAAAATATTTTGATTTGATTTCAAGGGTGTTTTGTTGGATCAAAGGGAAAGGCAGATTTTGGGTCTGGGGGAATGAGGCCCAGTTTTGCAGAGATCTGAATGGGGCAAGGTAGGAAATTTATTTTACACTTTCAATTTGAAGGAAGTAGAGAGTTGAGATAGGTGAAGAGCTTAATAGGGCAAGAAACCTTCAAGGATCCTCTCCAAACAGTTGAAAACATATAAAATTAAACAAACCCTAGGTAGAGCACTGCAAATTTTAATGAATTCTACCTTTATCCTTGTTTGTTTAAGTTAAGAAGAAATAAGAGAGAAAATGGTATACATAAACACCAGTAGACTTACATTTACAGAGAGAAACACACTATCAAATCATAATGCCACATGAAACCCAAAGAGTGCTGCAAACCCTGGTCTATTCCTTTACCAAACTGCATAGATGAATGTACAATGATGCTCAAAGCATTCCCAAAAGTCCAACCATGCTAATGACTAAAAAACACAAGATATAGAAAAAAAACCACTCATCCTAGCTTCTAGAGGTTGAGCTCATGAGTTTAGGAGCTGCTCCAACAAAATCTAAACTGAGAACTGGAAAGTAGGCAGTGGAACAGCTTGCCTCTATAAACTAGGAAACTAATTCATTCAGTTGCAATTCACATTTTGATGGATGAATCTACCTCCATGAGTGAAAATTTAACAAAATTAAATCAATATCCATCAAATTACATCAAATTACATCATGATTTTGACACTTAGAAGTAAGAAAGTCAAACTGTCAAAAACTAGGCGAAAAAACATAGTTACTGAGTCAAAAATGAGCAAAATCCTCCAATGTGTCGTGCCTGATTTCTCTATGCATCGCACCAGTTTGCAGCTGATTTTGGAGGCCTTATCGATGTCCAAATTTTCTCCAAGTGAGCTTGTTTGAAATTTCTACCTGTATACTTTCCAACACAAGTGGAATTTCTAAATTTGGCTTTCTTTTGCCCCTCCAAAACTAATTTCTCCCAACACTGCTTCCTGTGTGTCAAAAAAGGGGCAGAAGGTCACTTTTGGAGTGTTTTGGACCCTTCTGGAAGCCCAAAACCTGTCAAAATTTCATGGCCATAGGTATGCATGCATATTTTTCCATGATAAATCCAAAAATGTTGATTTTTCATCAAAAGGAGCCCCCAATCAAAAGCACGCGCCAAGTGGCATGACACATAGAGCAGAAAAGTCTATTTTTACGCCAAAATTTTCAAAAATGCAAAAAGTGTCCCAAATTTTTTGAAATTTGGCTTGAGTGTCCTCCATTATGTGCTATGCTAGGCCAAGGAAGCCTTGGCCAAGACCTGAAGTCTATCATGCCTTTTGCGACACTTTGAGGCTTTCTTCAACTTGGCCTTCAAGATTTTGATCCTTGCTTTGCAAACATGATTTCTCGCCCAATAATGATTGGCCATGTGCCTCAACATATTTTTCTCCTTGTTGGCCTTCTCCAACAGCTTTTCCAAATGATTATTTACCCTTTCAAGCCAAGTTTCATGATCAGCCTCATTCTCCTGCTCAAGTGATGTCATCTCGGTTTTGCTCCTTTTGGCAGCTTGCCGGTTCTCACGTATGTTTCGCAGCTCCATGATGGTTTGTTGATCCTCTAGATGCTTGTTTCTTTTCTCAAGGTATTTGATTATCCACTGGGCTCTTTGCAATTTGAGGGGAAAATCATTGATATCCGCCCGTTGCTCCTGAATGATCTCTTTAAGCTTTGATCTTGGTGAGCCCAAATAAGTGTCATCATCTTGAATGAGGATGAAATCTATATCCTGCTCTCCTGAAGGCCCCTCATAATGTATTTGCCTCTTACCCTTGTCCTATACCTATACTGCTGATGAAGGAAGCAAGACCCCTTCCACCCCGAGTGGAGATAATACTCGCTTGGCTGCTGCAAACAACCTTCTAGTGCCCTTCTGATAGGTGACAAACAACGGCACACTAGTTGTCTATGTCTCATGACCCTCCTGCTGATGTGAAGGTCCACCTGTCTCATGAAAAACTTTCGTAGGTACCTAAGGGGCTTTGAAGAACTCATGAGAAATGACGTCTTCCCATGAAATATTCTGCAAACCAAGCTGATGCATAGCCACAATTTTTATGAGTGAAAAATGATAGATACTGTCATACTGTTGCTCAGAAGTTTTCTGTTGCACTAGGGTGGTCATCTTCTCAATATTTTGGCATATGAAATAGGGGATATTCACCATTCTCACCTGGGTAAAGTGCATCAGCAATCTGATGTGATAGCCATATAAGCGAGAAAACCGACCCTCACAGCTGAAATATTTGATAATGAGTTTCATCAAAGGAGCGTATGAATCCTTCAGGTACCGAAAAGGAAAAACTCTGCTGAGTTGTCTCAAAAAAATAGGCTTGATGTATGGCTCATAGTGTTCCCTGTCAACTTGCTTCCTTTTGTTCCATTTCTCTCCGACATTTGGAATATCAGTTGCTAGAGAGATAGAATTAGGTGTCAAGGTGAATGTCACACCTGCAAGAGTGACTTGGCCATTATGTAAATGAAGCACAAACAATCTAGCCAACTCATGATGGTACTGGACTCTAGCAACCATCTCACAAAAATGATAACAAGACTGCTGTTGAAAACATGTGATAGCAAGAGGGCAGGCCTACAGCTCAGCAAGTGAAGTAGGCTCTTCCCGTACATGTTTACCACTCTTGTGAGGTCTCCTTGGTGCGTGCAATTCGGTTTGAGAGTCATTGTGTGTTTCTTCATCTCTGTCATAAGAGGAATCTATCTCCATGTTTGCCAAAGTTTGTGTTGTCTTAGATGAGTATGAGGAGTTTTAGGTGCCTTTGGTTTTTGTTGCCAAGTGTATGAAAATGTATGAAGGGTTATGAAGGGAGAGGGTAAGAGGGATTTTGGGAATGTTGCCAATTGGAATTTAGGGAATTGAAATGGTTTTAGGGACAGTTTCTAAGCTTTTGGGATAGCAATTGGGGTTTGGGAATTTTGTAGCTAGGATTTGGGATAATGGGAATTAGGATAGGGGTGAATGATTTCAGGGATATGGAGGATAGGGAAATGGTTTAATGAAACTAAAAAAACAGTGAGGGAAATAAAAGTGAGGGAGTGATGGCCACAAAAAACCAATGTATAAACCCTAAGAAATCATTTCTTGAGCAAGGAAATAGGGTGTGAATTTTTTTATTAAATCCTCATAAACATTATGAAACACACATTCATTGGCATTGGCAGAGTTTATGACTTACTTTGGACTGGAGGAAATCGAGCAGATTTGAAGTTTTGAACGAAATCGTGGTTAAAATAACTAGCAGCTCTACGCGCCGCGCCAGTTATGTGCATCGCGCTGGTGTATTTCTTGCACTGTGGAGGCTGAACCAATGCGTCGCATTGGCTCTATGTGCCGTTCCTCTTAGCCAATGCGCCGCGCCCTTGAGACTGAAACTATTGACTGTGATTTTGTGACCACGAGTTTGGCTCCCAATCTCTCTTGCTTTTTTGGATGCAAATGAGCCCTTTGAACATGGAAAAAGAATTATATACCAAAGGCTTTAATTTCCACTCCAAAAACCCACTTTTGTAATGTTACCTTTGACACTTTTTTTTAAAACTCTGTTTTAGGAAGTTTGCTTCATTTTGCCTCTGATTAATAGAATAATTTGCTTTTTTTTTGCCTTGCAGTGTTGCTGAAGTTTGACAAGGTGACCAGGGTTGCCTTCGAAATTTCTTACATATGAGAAAACATGAAATTACATCAAATTTATACATAAAAGATAAAATACTCTATTTTTCTTCAAAACAGAGTTTTGAGGAAAAATACATTTCTAGGCATATGATGATGAAACTTATTTAGTACTGGAACTTTATTCAACCTCCTCATGTGCCTACGGACCATTATTGGAAAATTTGAAGACCTTATTGATGAAACCCTAGACCTAATGGGACTGAAAACCCTAGAAATGACTCTTACAAATTTAAGGACAAAAAGTGAGTACAGATGATCTGGATGAAAGGAAATGGGCCAGTAGGTAAAGGACATGAGGGAAAATGTATAAAAAACCACTACCGTCAGATGATCCATGCTCCTAACGAAATGCAGCTAACTGAGCAAGACACCTAATATGCAATGCAACAAGAGGATTTTGATCATTAATGGAGGGATGAAGATACCAACACTAACACATCCAACGAGTGTTCCCGATCAAAATTTGAGTAAACCCATAGGGAGATAAGTTGAAAATACGAGTTGAAAAAGTAGTTTTTTCTTTTTTCCCTTAAAAATTTGATGATATAATCTGATTTTATTTTATTATTTCCACTACTATTTCATAATTTCCTTAGGAGGCCCATTTTATACCTAAAAATTCCCCTAATGCAAACCATGTCTCCCACTTGAAACTTGTGTGGCACTTGGTGTTGATCATGACATTGTTTGTCCTTAGCATTGGCTTTATGAAATATATCACAAAATTTCTAGTGCATGTGTTGAATGCATTCAATAAAGCTAGTGGATTCATCAACTTCAAATTGAACATATGCATATTCTGCCTATGTACTTACAAGGGGAATTACAACATCTATGGGATGCAATGGTTGAAATCTAATGCCCACCTAAAAGGGGTTGTGGTTAATTCAGATATGGAGAGATATGTTGTAATTGTGTTGATCTTATGGGAGAATCTCATCCCATGTTCATGGATGCTAAGAGGTGTACATGCATATGATGTGCACAATCATCATGTTGATGACCTTTGTATGGCCATCATTCTAGGACGGAAGGAGATTGAATTAGTGAGCTTGGTTTCCAACAATGAAAAGAGGCTCAACCATAATGTGTTGGGGAACCTTCTATCCTTAAATAATATGATGGTCTGTGATATCCTACAATGTACCCACACTTATTCAAAGAAGAGCTTGGCAGTGGATTCTGATGTGATACTCTTCCTATAGGAAACCAATATGGCCATCTTAGAAAATATATCAAGAACCATAAACACATAGTAATTACCAAGATTGGTAGAAGGAAGGATAGACATATATTCCATGGAGATGGTTTCCCAAGGCTATCAATGAATATGCATAGGGGTCAACAACCCTTAATTCTTAATGGTTGGATTGGAAATGACACATGCAGTGTAGGACCTGATATATTTTCAAACATCTTGCCAAAATTTCGGCAAATAAAAATACTTCTGCAGTACTACCATTATATTTTCCACACCAAGTGCCCTACTACCTATTTTTAATGTGCCTCCCAAGATAGATTGGCATGCTCACTTAGAGGAACACATATGTGTCACATGTAGCAAAAAAGTGAATCCTAGAGGTGGAACTCTCGAACTTTCTTGACTTCCATCAACATCTAGTATGTGTTGGTGAATTCTATATCAACATTGTATAGTTGCATCCATCAAAAGATCTCCTTCCCACAAGAGTTGAGAACAATGGTCAGTGCCATAACTGGTGGCTGAATGAGGAAATGTGTGATATTATTGGTGCTACCCTTCTTGTATTTAATGTTCAAAGGGAATTGTTGAAGATATGTGGACATTTATGATGGTGATCATTATGTAAATTCTCCTATATCTACATAAATTCAAGAGGCTGGTGATCTGTGTGGATGATCGTTTCCTTCACTAAAATATTAATTTTCCATTTTCGATAGTATTTCATGATGGAATACATCTCCTTATCATATCTAGAGAATATCTGGATAATATCAAAGAGTGTATCATTGTGGTAGAACACTTGATTCCCTTGTTAAGTGAGGACAACACCAATAACATAGTCAGATGCATTTGTCTCAATTTTTAATAGTTGTTGCAAGTGTGGCAAAGTGAGGACTGGTGCAAGAAAAATCTAGTGTTTTAGTTTAATGAATGCCTTCTATTGTGACTTGGACTAAAAAAAATTTCTTTTGATCCACCCTATGTAAATTAACTTAAGGGCCAAGTGATATGAGATAACCCCAATATGAATCTCTAGATAAATTAGCAAGGGCCAAGAAGTTGTGAAGCTATGTTATATTCATAAATATGGCCAATCCCAAATTACTTGGATCTTAGTTCAATCCAAATGCACACCTTGCTCATTCATAATGTAACCCATATAAAGGACCTTGTCCATGCCAAAGAGAATTTTTCCAAGTTAGCATATATCTTGTGATGTCGTAGGGTGTGAAGGAGTTGTTTAATATGTTGCAAGTACTCTTCCCAACTCTTGTTGAAGATGAGAAAATCATCCAGATATACAATTGCACACAATTTGGCAAAAGGGCACAAGATGTCATCCATCAACCCAGTGATAGTTGCGAGGGAATTCGTCAAGCCAAATGGCATGAACAACCACTCGAAAATACCCTCTTATACTTGAAAGTGGTATTCCACACATTTGTGGGTTCTAATGGAATTTTTTGATAGTTGGAATTCAAATAAATATATCTGAAGTATTTGAATCCATTGAGCTAGTCTAGAAGTTCATCCATCTGTGGAATCATGTACTTGTTCCTGATTGTGATTTTGTTCAATGCCTGATAATCAATGTAGAGTCTTAATGTCCAATCCTTCTTATGCATGAGTATAATTCAACTTCCACAAGACGAGGAACTTGGTATGATGTGCCCTTTTTGTATAAATCCTATATTTGTTACTTTATTTCCTCATTTTCCATAAGATATCAAAGGTAGACTGGACCATTAGGTAGATGTATGACAGGGGTTAGATAAATTGGATTATTGAAATAATAGTGCAAAGGTACCCCCATGGGTGAAGATAAGATGTCTTTGTACTCTTCCAAAACCTTATACACTTGTCACTATTGTGTGGAGAACCCCTGTGTGGAGGCCATGGATGTGGCCATGATATTCCCTTTACTTTGAGAGTGAATTAAGAGGAAGAAAAATTTCTGAGTCTAGGAGATGATCTTGTTGCATTGCTTAGTAGAGATCAAATAAATGGCAGTAGGTGGGGCTACCTCTGGCACCCTATATAGTTTTCTACAGAAAGTGATAGTAACAGTATGAGTTCCAGACTTCTACACAACATGATGCTACCACAAGTATGGTTCTACTAACAAAGCATCACAAAATTAAAGGGGAGAAACATCACACAATACCTCATTTATGAAGGGCTTGATGTTATAAGGTAGATAGCATTGTTGGCTAACACAATTATTTTTAGGTCTGTATAATACTAGTGTAGCCCCTTATTGTTGTTAGTGTAGCCCCCTTATTGTTATTGTTGTACCCCTATAGTCCCCATAGTGTTATTATTGTGCCCCATAAAAACCCACTATTGTTATTATTGTGCCCTTAAATTATTATTGTTAGGTCGACTAGGATTATATTGTGACCCCATGGACTCCTATATATAGAAAGGAGGTTTTTTCATTTGTATCATCCAATAATTTTTCATTTATGTAATGTAAAGGGTTTTTCCCCCTCAAATTGGTTGATTTCTAAGACGCTGATCTCTTTTTTATTCTATTTTTAGAGCTGGTTTCATAACAGATATCTCACCCTTGGTGGAGAATATAATGGTGTATGGAAAAGGGTGTGGTGTTGTTGGTAAGAAAAACTACTTAAAAAACCTTTGTTGATATGAGGTTCTTGTTACTCCCTTTGTTAAAAATGAAATGAAGCAAAGAACCCTTCACCCACATTTGTGAGTGGAAGAGGCACTTTCCTTCCTTCTACGATCTTTGGGCTCACTTTGCTGGACCTTGGTAATAACAATGGTGGAACTAGGTTTTGCATTGAATATATGATTCCCCTTTTCAAGGTCTGGTTCATATTCGAAACTTGCTTCAACCTCTAAATTAGCTTTCAACTTGACCACTAGTGACTTATTTCACGCCATTCATTTGCATTATGAGTTGGGATATTGTGGAAATCACACCACTTTCCCATGTCTTTTTTCATCTTCCCATTATTATTATTTTCCAAAAATTTCGATGGATTGTCCTAGGGGTTTCCACACCAGCTATGTCTTTTTTTCTGAAATTTGGAGGTGCCCTTTCCCTACTTCTGATTCACAGATCCAAAGTCTCTCCTCTTCTCTTTAAATTTTTTCTCAATTCTAGAAACATATCAATATGTTGCTCCAAGTGAGGAGATGTCTAGGAACTCCATTCATTAGGGGAATTTTTAGGTCTAAAATGGGCCTCCTAAGAAAAATGTGCAAAAAAATAAATTTTATGAGAACCAATAGGATTCAATATGATAATGTCAACCATGGGGGATGATTCATCAATTTTGGAGTAAAAAAGTAAAAAGATTAAAAAATAATAAAAATAATAAAACTACTTTTTCAACTCATATTTTCAACTTATCTCCCTAAGGGTTTACTCAAATTTCGAATAGGAGTTCTCGTTGGATGCAAAATTTAATTCCTCATCTAAGGAATACCCATGTTGCATACTTTTGATGTACCCTACTACATGAAAAATGAGAAATACATGAAAAATCATGATTGCAATCACGCTTTTCATGTCTTTCTCATTTTTTGTGTATCAGAGTCCATCAAAAGTATGCAACATGGGTACTCTTTGGACGGGGAATTAAATTTTCCATCCAACAAGTATTACTACTCGAAATTTGAGTAAAACTTTAGGGAGATAAGTTCAAAATACGAGTTGAGAAAATTTTTCTTTTTTTTCTTTTTTCCCTCTAAAATTTGATGATGTAATCAAATCTTATTTTATTATTTCCACTATTATTTTATAATTTTCTTAGGAGGCCCATTTTAGACCTAAAAATTCCCCTAATGTATATCTAGATTTATTTGTGCAGATAACCATGATACTTGAGCACCAAATGTTGCTCAGATTCCTTGATACCCAACTTTGTGCGACATGTATGAAATATATTCATGAACTCTAGCACTTATTGATCCCTTTATTATAGTTGTGTGTTCTATATTATATACTTATCTTCGTAGCTTCCCACAAGGTATTATTATACCTTATAAACATCCCTAAAAGAGTTTCAATAGGGTTTGACTAAAAATAATGCATATTGTTTAATGGTCATTTTTCTTATAGTAAGTTTTGCACTAGTCCTTTACATGGGGAATGGCTTTAAGCAGTGTAAAAGTAATTTTCTCTCTATCAGAAAAATTATGGACCAAAAAGTATCCTTCCAACAAATTTAACCATTTATCTACAACATTTTCATCTATATGGCCTTAAAATATAGGAATATAAAAATTAACTTGTACCTTAAAGGGGAGTGACACTTTTGAAGTGGTTGATAGATGAATATGCATCACCCATTGGCATTTTCTGAAGGATCTAGGAAAATTTATCCATCATTTTGTTCCTTTGTCGCTCGAGGGCTTCTTTGAAAAAAAAATCGATAGGATCTTCTACTCTTTTTGTTTATTTTCATCTACCATGAGAGGTCGTCAAGGTCGGCAAGTACAATCTTGTAATGACTAAGAAATTCGAGTCCCAACTCTTTATACCTTGACCTTGTTGGGGGAATGCACAAAAAAAAGAGAAAAAGAATATTGCTCTGATACCACTAATCCAAATTTATGAAGGAAACAAAATGAAATACATATATATATATATATATATATATATATATATATATATATATATATATAAAAACATGGAAATACAATGAAACTGAAGTTCAATTAATAAATATCAAATTCCAAAAACTATTTACATGCAGAATTAAAATAAACTAGCTTGGGTAGTGGTATATTATCTTTGAAAAGAGATGTGATGGCTACACATCTTCCTGAATTGTGTTAAATGAGGTTCAAAGGCATTTTTATCATGAAGAAACAATGAGAAACCCTAAACATCCAAAATCCTAACTCTAGGAGATGAAGCACCAAAGGATTATGGGCCCGATGGGGTAAATTAGAATATCAACTTCCCAGGGTCATAACTTTGGCATACGGTCTCTGTTTGATGTGCATTATAGCTTATCAGAAAGGTTTATCCGAGGAGAACACCTTTCAACTGCAAATAAGGTTAAAGCATTAGAGAAATTGTGATTTAAAAAATGGGCCTCAAAATAAAAATATACAACCAAAATCAACTTTATAAGAACCAAGATGATGATGTCAACCATGGGGGATGATTCACCACTGTTGGAGAATAAAATTAAAAAATTAAAAAAACTACTTTTTCAAATTATCTCCCTATGATTTTACTCAAATTTTGCGTGATATCACTTGTTGGATGCAGAATTTAATTCCACATCTAAGGATTACCTATCTTGCATATTTTAGATGGACCTTGGTACATGAAAAAAAATAATTCTAATCACGTTTTTTCATGTATTTCTCATTTTTCTTGCAATAGGATTCATCAAAAGAATTATACATGGGTACTTATTGGATGAGGAATTAAATTATACATCCAATGAGTGATCCCCCTCAAAATTTTAGTAAAACCATAGGGAGATAAGTTGAAAATACGAGTTGAAAAATAGTTTTTCCTTTTTTCCCTTTAAAATTTTATGATGTAATCTAATCTTATTTTATTATTTCAATTATCATTTTATAATATTCCTTAGGAGACCCAATTTAGACCTCAAAATTTCTCTAATGACTCACGTTTTCTTGTTTCCCCAAAAAAACTTTGTTTAGAGCCTCAAAAAGGCTATGGAAGTTCAAGGCCTAAAAACAACCAAAATAGAAAGCTTTAAAAATAGAAAAATTATACTTTGAGCCAATGGATTCAATAGGTGATGACTATTAATATTGTCCAAATATTTATATTGTGCTCACCTAACCCTATAAGTTATTTTAGTGTATCCCCTTTAAAGTGTTGGAAATAAACAAGCCTTATCAAATATATATATATATATATATATATATATATATATATATATATATATATATATATATATATATATATATAAGTGCAACGCAAAATATCAAATTCAAAAATAAAAGCATGACGGTCCTTAATTGACATACCATAAAAAATTGAAAGGATGGATTGTGGAATATTCTTCACTTTTACCTCAATACCAAACTCTACAAGTTCATATAAAATGGGGAATTCAAAAGTGACTTCATCTTATACTTCATGTGCTCCAACTTATTCTCCTCTTTCTTTTTTTATTCCTTTCCTTGTTATTCCTATATTATATCATCTTTCATCATGGTATGTTTTTTCTTTCTCTCTCTTTCCATTGTTTCTCTTTCTACTACATCATCCATATTGAGTAATATTTCTACATGTTCTACCATCTACTCTTCCTAGAGTACCAAAAACTCTTTAGTCAAAATTTCAAGATGATCTTCTGATATTTCACTCGATGAACTTATTTCTAATTTTGAATCTCTTGATTTGTCTACAACCAATCCTTCTTCTTATATTTTTTAGATATCTCCTTCTCTTGATTTCTTAGAAGTTGATAATTGTTTTTGTACCACTTGACTTCTTGGAGTTAAATTACTACGAGAATATTTTTTCAATCAATGTAATTCCTCATCTAACAAATCGAACAATTGTTGTTTCTAGGTCTATCTTATTTATGCACATATAAACATAATGATGATTTATGAATAATAACTAAAGTGAACATGTAGGGTCTTACCACTTGTCTTATAACCTTCATTTATACTTTCCCTAAATGTTTATACTAAAAAGGAATGAAAAAAATAAATTATCACTTTCTGAAGCTAATTCTAGTTGCACTTCCTTGGCAATGCCATCAAAATTATTTAATTAAGTTGAGAGGCTAATTTATCAACTAGGGTTAGTAAGCTTATGAGGTGAAATCATTGCATGTCCAAATTAGTTTAGTGTTTTTCCTTAAGTGTAAATTATAGGTACAAATCCTCAAAGATGTTAAAAATGAAAAAAAAAAATGAAACACTACAATTAAAAGAAATTCAAAACATCTTCTTCAAAACTATATTATTGTAATGTAAATCTCAATCCTATAGAAACATGAATTTTTATGTAAAAATGTAAAAGTTCAAATGAAATAAATCATAATCCTTTAATCGAATTCTATCACAACTTCACTAATATAAAATTAGGTTGCACTATTTCATTGCCTTTGTGGGTGAATGGCTCATGCAATAGTAATTTGTTCATTGTGTTAGTTATAGTGCTTCTTCTCAACTTTGTGGTTCAAGGAAGCTTATAAAAATACACTAAAGACCATTGAAAACCCTAGCTAAGAGATAGATTTAAGATTTTTTAAAGAAAAAATATAATTAATACAAAGCATATGAAATTTCAAATTAAAAGAATAGAAAATATATGACAAAAAATCTTGCAAATGAAGAGTATTTACCAAGTAAAAGCATGTACAATGGAAACATAAACATCTATGTATGACAACTCACATAAATACAATGCACATGACCAAAGCATGGGGGCCCACGAGACTTGGCACATGCACATTCAAACTACTATTTTCTAGAACTCAAACTGATATATTAAAGAATAAATGGAATTATATAAAGCTTGCCAAAAAAATGTGTGTGCAATATGATTAGGTTTCTTCTATTCCCCGTCAATTATTTATAGAAACTAAAACCTAACAAACAATACTATTATTTCTCTACTAGAGTGATAGCATTCTACTATAGTCTCTATTCTTCGTAGATTTGATCCCCTAAAGGGTGTGATCTCAGCCACAATCCCACGATCTATCGAAAATTCGAAATTGAATCCTTGTTGTTACATATTTTTTGTTGGCCCCCCATGTTGACAATTGCATTGATTGGGGTTTCAATTATCCTTCTCCTCATCAAAGGGGAGCCAAACTATCTCATGAATATCAAGATCAAAACTCGTGCGTCTAATTTCCCTAGAAACAATTACAACAACTTCAATGAACGATGAATTACCAAAACAATTTTATTTCTAAAAATGTTGATAAAATACATTTTTTTAACATTTTAACTTGTTAATTGCTATAAATTAAATATAAATAATGAAATATATTTATTCTCTTATGTGTTTTTATTGAAGACAAATTTACTCAAAAGAGACTAGAATATGACAAAAAGAGGGAAAATGAGACCATAATAGATAGTGTTTGAGTGTTTTTTGAATCGGAAAACTAATTGCCAACAATAAGACCAAGTTGTAGTTGGTTGAGAATAATCCAATGAAATGAAGAATTAATTCTAAATTTATATTAAGATTATGACAACTATAGATAGGGACATGGGATTATGTACGATATATTCTTAAATTACTCAAAGATATATCATTATTGAGTTAAATGATTTTAAAAATGAATGTGAATTAATGGAGATCAAAGTTACCAACTTCATGAGAACTATAAACTCAAAATGAGAAATCTAGCCCAAAAAAATCCTACTTTGTCCAAAAAATATGAAAATAAACCCTAAAATTGAAAAGTGGAGATCTTGTATTACCATTTTTTAGGGTTAAAATTTTAACAATTTCCAACAATGTCATTAAAAACCAAAATCATTATCGTGAAAAACCTTAAAATTACAACAATTTACTACCATAGAATTAAAAATCAAATAGCATCACTCCTAAAAAACCTTAAAATTGTGAAAATTCTAAAGCATGGAATTAAAACCAAATATCATGAGTATAAAAAACCTTGAAATTTCAATATTTTCCAACCATAACATTATAAACCAAATATCATGACTAAAAAACAAAAAAACTTAGAATCAACACCTACATCAAAGAGTTATTCTACCAAGGGTATTTTTTAAGGCTAAAAGTATAGATCTTTTGAAATCTTGGCCTAAGACAATTTGATCCCTATTAAAAGGGGCACTAAAACTGTAATAGTTTTTAACTATGGTCTATAAAATCAGCTTTAATGTACACAAAATCATGAAAACTGCCCTTAAAAATGACACAACGCAAAAAAAAAAAAAAAAAAAAAAAAAATTAATTAAAAAAAAAACCAATTAAATAATTTTGAAAAATGTATTTTCCAATTTTTTTTTCAATCAATAAAAATTTATTTTTAAAAAATCAAGTAAATTTATAAAATAACAAATAACAAAAACAAACAAGCAAACAAAAACAAACTAACGAACAAAAATATAATGAATTTTAAAAAATTATTAAAATAATAATAACAATAATTAAAAATTCTACATAAAAATAATATTAAAACAAATAAAGAGTGTGTGTGTGTGTGTGTGTGTGTGTGTGATGATTAAATTCCATTATTTAAAATTATATTATGATAATGATAAATGCCCCCTATATAAAATTATATGATGATGATGATTAAAGTCGAATAAGACCAATATTGTCTATCAGACCTTAAGAAGGTAAGAAATTGATCGAAATTCTTTAACATATTATTTCTATTCTTGAAAGGAAGTGAGAGAAGTATTCCCATATCTCTAATTGTCTTCATAAAAAACCAAGGCTGATTGATACTAACCCATCTAGCGTTATGTTAAATCTTTCACAAGTGCTAAAACAACTCCTCATTGATCATGCTTGGGTTTCAAAACAACAAAACTCAAGCCTTTATCTTCTCCTAGTATTTATTCCAAAACCTAACCTCGTGATATCCGTCAAACACTAAATTGCCTAGGGTTTCCTTCAAACCCTAGTATTATTTTAGGTCTCCTCCATCTTCTCTTGCTCTCATCAATGGTGTCTTCTCAATGGTCGTATCAATGACTTTCCATCAACCCACCTCTGATTCCATATTGAATTTTATTAGGATTGTATTTTTCTTTTCTTTAGATAATCTCATTTCATTATTTACACATCGAATTCACCCCACAACATCCTTACATTATTAAACAACATATGAAATTATATAGAAAGAGGAATATTAGCATCAATGCAGCGGAACATAAAGGAATAATAGAATAAAAACATTCACACATAAAGACATCGGGATTGGTTGGAGACCAGGGAAAAACCCCACAAGGGGGGAAACCATTTCAAACTCTCCTTCATATTATATTTTCATAAAATGTTCAACGAAGAGAGAGTGAAATTATCCATTTACTCAATCACAAAACTATCTAGAAAAAATAACTAAACAACATCCAAGAGATGAAGCCAACAATGTTAATAATCAAAACTCTTGTTCAAAATCCTATCGTAAATTTTCAATATCTACGGGCAACTATCGAACTCTGCGGTCAACTGATAAAATGAAACCCTAGTTTCCAAACGCATGGAGAGAGTGTACATCCATGTAGCTAAAACCCTCCCACCGCATGGATAATCTTGTGTTCATGCGGCTGCAAATAAAAACCCTAGATCACATGTGCAAGCTTCAAACCCTATAATTTCGAACTTGTACAAACTAAACTTCCTCAAACTAACCTGAAACATGTGCGAGCCAAAAAAGAAAAAGAAATAAGAATGATTGATGATATCCAAATGAGGGTCACTTGACTTGTATATATATAGTCATCCAAAGGTTTCCAATTTCCTTTTGGGTCGACCTGTCCTTTTTGTGCACATGGGGGATTTCCATATTAAGATATATTTTCCTTAACCAAATTAAATTCTTCAAAGGGCTATTAGGGGTCTTCCTTAATGAGGAATATTTTCCAATGGAGTAAATTTATCCCCAAGCTACGAAAATTAACACTAGAGTGGTGGAGATCTATTGTGAGATCTAGTGTCCTAGTTATCATAGTTCTCTTTTACTTTATGAGGCAATGGAAGGCTAGGCTACTAAGTTAGAGAAGGATCTATCATAGTGTTGAAGGTATATCATGTATCAATTTTGATTATTAATTCAAGTTATTTATTACCTTCATATGTACTTATCATTTTGATTATATCCATGTCAATTTATTATATGAGCTAATATTCCCTCTTTGGAAGGAAATTATCCTTGTTTGGTAGTGATTGTGTACAGGATATAGGATCAAGGATTATTTTGAGTGGTATCCTCGTGTGAAGGTGAAGCTCTATTGATATACATCAAGCTCAACATTCACCAATGAGTCTGTGGCGAATCAAGTTCTCACTCCTACCCTTCTTCTTAAGTAGCTACAAATGTATGGATGAATGACATTATATGAGGAATTTGATTTCTTTTTTTCTTTATTACTTGCATGATCTTACATTCTAGTGATATTTAGGGAAAATATCACATAGAAACAACTCATAGTTCTGCATTCATATCCATAACACATCTAGCTAACACGTAAAAGATTATGTTTGAAATCTTCAACATAAAAAATATTTTATGCTTTAGTCTTACCATTTTCAAGGCTTATGGTACCTATTCTAGTAATTCTTGCAGATCCATTGTCTCCAAAAGACACATTTCCTCCTTTTTCTTCTTTTAGAGTATAAATTTCCTTTTGATCTCCAGTAATGTTTCTAGAGCATTGAATATTAATGAACCATTGAGTTTGATTATTTCAAGCATACATAACTAGTTCACATTTTTATGTTGGTGATTCTTCCTATTTCTCTTCTGAAACCCCTCTCTTGATCTTTCAGGAAAATATCGTGTGACATGTCCTTTTTTTTTCATCTATAACTATAATATTCCAAATTTTTCACAAGATAATTGGAATTTAGAGTTCTTAATTTTCATAATTAATTAAGTAAATAAGAGGTTGGAGGGACCCACAAACCCCATAGATGAATAAAATCCACTTTTGATGTGTGTATGCAAATATTTTAGAGCTAGATTTGCATTATGGAGTAGTGGAACAACTTCTTAAATGAAGGAAGAGTGGAGATCATGGATCATTAATGTAAAATCATGGAGATATTGGAGGAAGTCAACTGAGATCATGGTGCATTAAAAGTAAGATCATAGAGAACTAATGATGAGATAATGGAGGAAGTTGTGCATCCAATGCACAGATGATGGAGAGAGTGGGAATTAAATGCAGAGATGGTGGAGAACATGGAGAGGCAGTGCAGTCTTCATGGAGGCTAGTGGCCACATGTGCAATGCAATTATGAGGTGGGCCAGAGCTATAGAAGGCTCACAAACCACATAAGGAAGATGAAGGTAGCAATAGAAGGCAGGCTTTGTATTATTATTTTTGATCTGTTTAGATCTATATTTTACAGTGTATATTTGTATGCACGCTTATGTTGTTTAGCTAAGTCTGCAGTGACGATTAGCACACGAATTTTTTCGAGCAGAAATCCCACCCTTACCAATGGGGGACTTCGAGTGACTACTATGGGAAGGTTTATTTGAGTTTCCATACATCATCAGGCATTGGTGCCACATTCATCCACTCTCATATGCACATTCAGTCTCAGGAATAACACATTCCTGCTTAAGGGTTTGAGAGGTGGTTGTTGTTTCTAGCATTTCAGCTAGGAAACCGGTGGAGGATTCATCCTTTCACCTTGTGCTTCATGTTCAACCTTTCAGGAGCAGCAGATATATATCCCATGTTCAGACCAACATTTCATACCTCCATGCAGTAGTAGTCTCCTCAAGGATTACACAGTCCAGTCTTGTAGATCTGAAGGAGGAAGGAAGTTTCTAGTATTTCAGCTACAAATCCTATGAGGGACCATCTCCTCACCTTGGGTATACTATGTCCATCATTCAGAAGCTGATTTTCATCATCTAGCAGCAGGATTGAGACTCTCCCTCCTTGACAGTGAAGTTTTCTCCAATCATTGTGTATTCAACAGCTACATTTCGTGGAGGAGGAAAGAGGATCTATATCTTGAGCTTCTAGCCTAAGGATCTAGTGAAGGGAACAACCCTTCAAGCATAGATCTGATTGTACATCATATTGCAGCCATCTTTGATCAGATTATGCTTCAGATCTGCATACCCAACAATCATACTTGTAGGGCATAAGAGGGTGATTTTCCAAGTTTTTTAGATATGGAAATCCTTTCTGGGTTATCTTGAGTAGTCATCATAGAGCCCAGATTTGAAATCTTGGCATCATCTGAGCTTCGGAACTACCAGATCTACATTGTTATATTTTTCCAGAAGTTACAGTCCTAACATTTGTAGCAGAGACAACATAGTAATCCTTCCAGTAGTCCAAAAGTTATGCATTCCCCCTTGTGGGAGGCTTTCAGGGTCATTCTATGCCACATATTTGGCTTGAGTGTCTCATATTTTGAGTATTTTTGTACTTATATTCCACCTCCTATATAATAAAATGGCTTAGTTATTATGTGCATTTGTATGGTGTCTTTAGATTATTTTTTTGCATTGCTGCGGTTCTTATATTGTTTTTTTGTATTATTGCATTCTCCCTTTTGGGATATTACATTGGTATCAGAGCATGATCTTTGGCTCATCTTGTGGGCACTTCATCTTTTGCATCAAAAGAAGAAGCAGATAGTAGAGATATATCATGAAGGAGGATTGCAATTTTTCCACTCTTCTCTTTATATCTATGCAAGATCTCTCCAAGGAGGTCAAACAAATGAAGAGATAAAGGCAAAAGGAGGTTCCAAGAATATTTAAATAAGAGGAAGGTCCAAGCACTTCATATCAGCAAAAGAAGCAACCAAAGAAGCAAAGAGCTGCACATCATTCTACTAGATCCACTTTATTTGAGAAGGAAAAGGAATGATGTGAATATGAAGGAGACTTGGGGCATGCGACCCTATAAAAATATATTTCTGAGTACAAATCACAGCCTAGAGCTCTCAAGGAGAATCTAACTCTCCAAAAAAAAAATCACAGCCTAGAGCTCTCAAGGAGAATCTAACTCTCCAAAAAAAAAAATCAACTTAGAGAGGAGAGGAGATCCTGCAACAACAATAGAAGAAAGATGCATAGATTCTTCTTGCCTACATTTGATGGATCTTCCACAAGTAGATTGAGGGCTTGGAGGGAGAATTAGCTACATTCTTTCTACAATATATTGTAGCAGAAAGAGAGGATGTAAAGATTTCAACGCTGCACCTAGAGGGTGAAGAAGGAGATTAGTGGTTCATTCATTTGTCACATATAAAAGTGTCTTCTTATGCATATTTCATTTAAAGTTTGAAGAAGAATTTTTCTCACATAGTGACATCTCCCATCATTGAGGAGATAGTACATGAAGAGCCCAAGGAAGATGTACTCATTATCACTTAGGATGAGGAGCCTCTACCACCACCACCAGATGTGCATGTACTTACATTAGGAGGAGAATCACTTGCATCTTTGCAAGATGGTTTTGAGATCTTGACATTAGGATCACCATGCATGATTCATGACATGCATGAGGAGGAGGAGGCAGATACCAGCACTGGTACAGTAGAAGAGGAGTCATCATCAGTACCAATGGTTGGAGAGACCATTGTACCAGTTGGAAAAAATCTTGTAGATGTACAAGATGTTCCAAAGATTTAGCTTATCCAAGGTTTGCATATACTTTCATCTCATATCATTTCAGAACCTCATATTGAGATTTTTAATACCATGCCATCAGGGAAAGTGCATAAACAAGGATTAGAGCACCTTTTTTATTTGGAGCATCAAATTATCACTACACAGAGGACCCTTGATTTGATCAAGGAGAAGATGTATTGCTATCCCATTTTTTCATGGTTGAGCTACACCCAACACTTTGTATTGAAGTGTGGATTTGCAGAATATGGGAGGAGCATATTCCTATTCAGTATAGTTCTGGACTATGAGTTTAGAATTGTATATGGATAGGAGACATCAGATGTATCACCATGCAAATGTACAACATTGTCACTTATCAGTAGTGATGACAAGAGGGCCCCATTATTCTTGGAACATTCTAAAGGTAGCTTCACTCATGAAGAACTGGAGGGATGGATGATAGATGGTAGACATATTGTGATGGAGAGTACTTTCCACTGTCAAGATGAAGTTTTCTTGATGAGCTCCTCATAGCTCAAAGAGAAGATTCTACCTACAACATGTATGGAGCCTTATGGGTTCCAATGGGCCATTGATGAGAGGATCTCATGGAGAGACCTCAAAGGAGGTGCACTTCAACATTTCATGGAGTGAAAATCTATTCAAAAGGAGGATGTTGGCATTCAACCTTGGGTGGATACCAAGATTGAGCTTGGAATACTTCATCATCCACATTGGGATGAATGGATCTGAATAAGGAGAAGGAGGTTACCAACCTTCTTGCAGATCTATGATATCAGGCAGTAAGAAGCATGGATGCACTGGTTGCTTTTGGGTGAGTATGGATGCTACCCAACATCTCACATTTGTAGGATCCATGCCATGTATATCACTGATGACATGCAACAGAAAGAGGCATGGTTGTGCTAGTTATTGATGAGAGAGTTTGGACATCTCATGATATATCTTATGTCCATATATTTTCTTTTGTTTTGGATATGTCTCATGTCTTTCAATTTACTTTTGTTTGGGATGTATCTCATGTTCATGTATGTACTTGGGTTTGGAACAAGGCATCACTCTCACATGATGTGGCAGAAGGGATCTTTTTTGTATTATTCTGATGTGACATACCACCTGTCAATCAGTATGTTGTTATTCCATGAATTTCATCATGATGATGTAAGGTGGCAGCAAGAATCCTTGTTTCTTTGATTATTCTGAGGAGAATATGGGATGATTTCTCCCCACACATTGCATGACATTGATGGAGGATGGCAATAAGCGGCCTTTCTGTGTTGGATTCTATTGGGGGATTATGGTCATTGTACTTGGTATAATGATGATGTGGTGGGGCAGCAAGAGGCATTGTTGTGGTGGCTTCTCTTGAGATAATATGGCCACTACATTTAGTATGATTATGATGTGATGTGGTAGCAACAGGCATTTCTGAAGTGGCTTCTTTTAAGAGAGTATGGCTCTCATACTTATATTGATGCTGATTTGGCATAGAAACAAGAAGAATTGTTGTGGTGGATTATTTTGAGAGAGTATGACTCTCTTACTTGGTTTCATGATGATATAGCATGGCAGCAGAAGGCTTTGTTGTGGTGGTTGTTATTGGGAGAATATGGTTTGACATTCTACATGTTCACCCATATGTCTCTACTTCTTGTTCTGCACTATGTTGATGTGATGCTTGGATCCTACAAAGAAAATGAGGCTAATGATGAGAGCATTGAGAGATGTAATCTACTCTATGTAACATGGGTTGGAGAGAAATTTCATGAGTTGGGACTTTCCACATTGGGAATAAAACAATTCATTTCATGTATCTCATGTATAGAAGAGATCTTTGGACATAATATGGTTGCCACTTTGAGTCTCATTGATGAGGAGGGGAACCTAACTTTTCAGTTGGAGGCCATTCTAGACATTCTAGAGAGGCAGCTTTGGAGATGGGAAAGCATTACACATTGTAGAAGATGGGGAGGCCTTCCATATGAGGATGCCATTTGGAGGGAAGATGTTTTTTGTAGCATCCACTTTTGTAGTTTCTTGAGGACAAGCAACATTTTGGCGGGGAGGACTGTAATATTCCCAATTTTCCACAAGATGATTGGAATATTATAGTTCTTAATTTTCCTATTTAATTAAGTAAATAAGAGGGTGAAGGGACGCAAAAACCACATATATGAATAAAATCCACTTTTTATGTGTGTATGTGGATATTTTAGAGCTAGATCTGCATTATGGAGTAGTGGTACAACTTCTTAAATGAAGGAAGAGCAGAGATCATGGATCATTAATGTAAAATCATGGAGATCTTGGAGGAAGTCAACTGAGATCGTGGTGCATTAAAAGTAATATCATAGAGCATTAATGATGAGATGGTGGAGGAATTTTTGCATCCAATGCACACATGATGAAGAGAGTGGAAATTAAATGCAAATATGGTGGAGAACATGGAGAGACAATGAAGTCTTCATGGAGGCTAGTGGCCACATGTGCAGCGCAGTTATGAGGTGGGCCAAGGCTATGGAATGCTCACAAATCATATAAGGAAGATGAAGGCATCAATAGATGGCAGGCTTTGTATTGTTATTTTTTATCTATTTAGATCTAGATTTGTCAGTTGACATTTCTATGCAAGCTTATGTTGTTTAGCTAAGTCTGCAGTGTTGTTTAGCACACAGATGTTTTCGAGTGGAAATCCCACCCTTACCCACAAGGGACTTCGAGTGCCTACTCTAGGAAGGTTTCTTTGAGCTTCCATACATCATCAGACATTGGTGCCACATTCAACCACTCTCATATGCACATTCAATATCAGGAATAACGCATTCTTGCTTAAGGGTTTGAGAGGTGGTGGTTGTTTCTAGAATTTCAGCTAGGAAACCAGTGGATGATTCATCCTTTCACCTTGTGCTTCATGTTCAACCTTTCAAGAGCAGCAGATCTATATCCATCATTTAGGCCAACATTTCATACCTCCGTGTAGAAGCATTCCCCTCAAGGATTGTGTAGTCCAGTCTTGTAGATCTGAAGGAGGAAGGACGTTTCTATTATTTCAGCTGGAAATCCTGTGAGGGACCATATCCTCACCTTGGGCATACTACTTCCATAATTCGGAAGCTGATTTGCATCATCTAGTAGCAGTATTGAGACTCTCCCTCCTTCACAATGCAGTTTTCTCTAGCTGTTGTTTATTTAGTAGTTGCATTCAATGGAGGAGGAAAGAGGAGCTATATCTTGAGCTTCTAGCTTGAGGATCTAGTGAAGGGATTAACCCTTCAAGCATAGATCTGATTGTACATCATATTGCATCCATATTTGATCATATTTGGCCTAAGAGGGTGATTTTCCAAGATTGTTAGATCTAGAAATCCTTTATGGGTTATCTTGGGTAGTCATCATAGAGCCCGGATCTGAAATCCCGAGATCATCTGAGCTCCGAAATTTCCAAATCTAGATTGTTATATTTTGTCAGAATTTGCAGTCCCTACATTTGCAGAAGGGAAAATGCAGTATTCCTTCCATCAATCCAATAGTTATGCAGTCCCTCTTGTGGGAGGCTTTCAGGGTCATTCTAGGCTACTTATTTGGCTTGAGTGTCTCATATTTTGAGCATTGTTGTACTTGTATTCCACCTTCTATATAATAAAATGGCTTAGTTATTATGTACATTTCTATGGTGTCTTTAGATTATTTATTTACATTGTTGCAGTTCTTATATTGTGTTTTTGTATTACTACATTCTCCCTTTTGGGATATTATAATAGCACTCTATACTTGTTATCATCAATGCCTTGATTCTAATTTCTAAAAAATTATTTTCATAGGTTTGATGAGAACCTATTTCATAATAATTTTTCACAGAAGCTTTACAATCTCTTTCTTGATGACCAAATTTTTTGCATGAGAAACAATGACCCAAAAAATTAGTTTCATATCAGACTATGTATGGTTTCCATGATGGAATAGTTCTTCTAAACTTGATTTACTTTGGAGATGATCCATATATTTGTTGATCATTTTCCCTTATGATATTGTTGCATGCATTGTGAAAGAACCCCTTGAGAGCATCAACACATATGTTTTGTGTAGTAGTGTTTCTAGACTCTTCGTGTCACTTGTCCTCACTCTTGCTGAGATTGGAGTTTTTAGATTTTTCTTCAACTTATTTACCTAGTGACTTGGGGTTTGAATCTTATTTTTATGAGGTCTCACCCATATAACAAATACATGCCTTGTCATATGGTGATATTTTACTGTTGAGAATAACATCCAGGGTTTGAGAGCTTTTCATGTTTTTGTTGAGATTATATAGCCATTTCTTTAATGAGACAATTTATACCTCAAGATTTTCAAAGTTTTCATGGTTTTATTTTAGCTAACTTTTCATCACTTCTTCCAATCTTTTTTCTTCCTCTCTTTTAGTAGTAATGAAGAAAATATTCTCTTATTCTTCTTCCTGAGATTATCAATTTATTCTAATGCACTGATATGTTCTGCTTCAAGATCCACTACGCCTTCAACACTTTCTCCTTATGATTTTTCTCTTTTATCCATTTATTGATCTATGTTGGATTCCTCATTTGTGGCTAAAAATAGGATCTCTTTTCTATCATCATAATAATCATATTCTTCTTCAAAAAAAAATATCCTCTTTCGAATAGAGGTTTTTATTTTTCAAATATTTTCCTTTGAAGACCATTTTGTTGGGTTCTTCTTCAACATCACTTTATTCCTTATGAAAACACTTAGTATAAAAATGTTCTGTCTTACCATAGTTAAAATACATGAGAGGTAAGTTACCTTTGAATTTGGATCTCCTTTTTAGTTTTCTGACTAGATGAGCCATTTCTATATCATATTCAATACTAGAACAGTCACCAAACTTGCATTTTCTTGACTTCTTACATGCTTTAAATGTTGCTTCCTTATGTGATGAGGTTCTCATCGTCATTTCATATGTAGTGAGAATTTTGTGAAGCTCCTCTATTTTTATATTATCCAAATCTCTTAACTCTTCTTAAAAACCATACTTAATAGGGATCATTGGTTTTTCCAAGTTCAATCTCTTTAAAAAATGAGGTGATTTTATCACATGTGATTAATGTTACTGGGATTTAGTTAACTTGCATGTGATTGTCTTCCGTTTTTACTAGGAGTCTCTTCTTCCTCTTCTTCTTCATATCCCATGTTTATTATGGATTCATTATAAAGTATATTTCCATACCTTAAGTGAATATATTGTACATAAGAAATTGAATAAGTGGGAAAATTTTCTTATTTAAAATTATAAATATGTTTATCCACTTTGTTAGTGGAATTTACCATTAGTTGGGATGGTAATTGGGTAGGTCTCGAAGATGGTCAGAAGGAAGTTGTATTTGTTATGCTTTTTGCATAAATTGAGAATACTATGCAAATGGAAAGTGTTGTTGTTATGGGTATTGTTGCTATTGGTGTGTGCTATAGGTCAATTTTGGAATCATCCTCCCTGACCTAGTCAAACTCGACATCATCCCCAGGACCAATGAAATAGGGTCTATCATCCCCTTATATTTCAGTTGCTATATACCCTAAGAGAAGAACAATTCATTCATGGCTTCTATTGTGATATTTCCGAGGTTTGAAGTATATCTCATATCACTTATTCACTCAACAACACATCCTTTAAAGGGACTAACTGCGTTGCATATGCAACATCCTCCATTCAAGGGTGCACTGCAATGCACTTCCTGACATTCAAGAATGTGTTGGTCACTTTAGATCGGAATTATCATTGTTCTGGAAATCTCCACATGGTCAGTGCCTTCTAGAAGAGTCCATATGTTTCAAACTTCAAATCCAAGTGTCCATCTAACACCTTTGAAATTGGGAACATGTCTTCCCTATTGTTAGAAAGTCATTCATTGAGAAACTACCATCAGCTTCCTTATAAATTAAGCACTCATTCTAGTGCTAGGGAAGGAAGAATTTTGGTTAAGAATTTTTTTTTGGTTCTCATTTGAGAGGATGAAAGTACTGATATGCTATTGGTATGATTTTGGATGTGATGAGGCTAGGATGAAGCTGGAGCTGGTGGCAACAAATCAATCATTGGTTGTAACCTCCCCCTTCTACTCTTTAATAAATATTGTTATTCATTTTCTCGTATATATGTCTCTATATGTATCTATTTATTATGAAATGGATTCTTGAATAAGATAAGTAGATATATGTATATTTCATGTTGTTTTATGTTCTCTATTTTTGTTTGCAGAAATCAATCTGGTGATCTGAGTTGGATTGAGAGCGACAACAACAACGACAGAAGGAGAAGGAGAAGCATTGGATCAAAATTAGGTTCTTTCATCATCCTGTGCATCTGTTTATTTTAGAGAAAGTGATAGTAAATTCTTTCCTCTGTTGTTCTAAGTGACTAGCACCACACTTAGGGAATTTGGTTTATCTGTAGATCACAATTCCGCATAACAGTGTGTTTGAGGAAAAACATATTTTTTGCATGATGTTTGAGAAAAAGGTGGTTGATATTGCTGTTCAGGATTGTATAATATCAGTTTCCATAAGGAGGTCATCACCAACCTTGTTGATCGGGTTGGTTTTGGGCCTTTTTAGGAGGCTATGCATGTTAAGGTATAAAGGCATTCCATGTATTTTATATAGTATTATAATTATAATATGCAAGAAGTAGGATCTTGAGGCATACCTATTGCTCTAGGTTTCCAAAGTCTTCTAGGTGCAATATAATAAAGATATTATGCTACTTCATTTTCTAATTTGTAGACTACCTTCAACTTTGACATTGTCGAACATTTTTCCATTAAATTATTATCTACACATATACCACAAAGTTTAATTCTATATAATGGAAAATATATTCAAGGAAGTTGTTTTCCTACATTTAGGACAAAACATTGACAAAATTCATTTTCTTCTTCCTTCCTCTTATTGGAGTTTAATGTAGCAATTTGAGAAACAAGTGATCTGAATTTATGAAGGGAACAAGATGAATATATATATATATATATATATATATATATATATATATATATATATATATATATATATATATAAAAATTAACTTCAATTAATAAATAGAAAATTTTAAAAATTATTTTCATGAAAATAAAAATAAACTAGCTCGAGCGGTGGCAACTTATCTCTGAGATTATATTTGATGATCACGCGCATTCCTAAATTGTGTTACAATGAGGCTCAAAGGAATTTTTATCATGAAGAAACAATGAGAAACCTTAAACATCTAAAACCCCAACCCTAGGAGATGAAGCACCAAAGGCTTATGGGCCCCGATGGGGTCAATTGGAACTTCAACTTCCCATGGTCGTAACTTTGACATGAAATCTCTATTTGGTGCACACGATAACCTGTTAGAAAGTTTTATGCAAGGATAAAACATGTTGAATTAAAAAATATGTCTCCAAAAAAAAATTACGGCCTCAAAATAGCTTCGGAAGTTCAAGACCTTAAAACTGCCAAATATAAAAAAACTTCCAAAATAGGAAAATCATGTTGTGAGCTAGTGGAATAAGTGGGTAGCCACCAATATCCACTTATATAATTCCTCGCCCCTTAGGAATCAATGGTATCCATTGCGTTGAGTATCTGCCTGAGATGAGGAAACTTCTGCTGAACTTAGATTTTGGTGAGCTACTTGCCTTGGTGCAGGAGCTGGCCTGCTTTGACAACCTGATATAGTTGGATCCTCCATTGACATGCGTTCTTAATTTTTTTATCCAAGATTTTATTAGCCATGTATTTTTCAATGAAATATGGGTTGAGATTTGTTAATTTCAGTTGCTTTTCAATTTCTGATGTGTCCAGCAATGGTGGAAACTATGGTCGAAGGAAGTCCGCATTAAACACTTGGTGCAAGCCAAGGAAATGATTATAACCCATGACCTTGGTGATGGTGTAAGGTCCATGGAGAAGTCACCAAAGCTTTATATGGGCCTCTGCAACGTGTTCCTTTTGCAAATTCAACCAAACCATGACTCCCACTTGAAACTTGTGTAGCACCTGATGTTGATCATGACATTGTTTGTACTTAGAATTGGCTTTATGCAATATATCATTAAATTTCTAGTGGATGTGTTGAATGAATTCAATAAAACTAGTGGATTATTCAGCTTCAGATTGAACATGTGCAGATTTTGCCTATGTAGTTGCAAGGGGCATTACAACATCAATGGGATACAATGGTTGAAATCTCATGCCCACTTGAAAGGGGTTGTGGCTAGTTGCGCTATGGAGAGCTATGTTGTGGTTGTGTTGAACTTATGGGATAATATCATCCAATGTTCATTGATGATTAGAGTTTTA
The DNA here is from genome assembly GCA_034641835.2 of Pinus albicaulis. Lineage (NCBI taxonomy): Eukaryota > Viridiplantae > Streptophyta > Pinopsida > Pinales > Pinaceae > Pinus > Pinus albicaulis. Next base: position 548,942,363 of record CM076570.1, read on the forward strand.
CATCACTAATATGTGCACAATCGTTATGTTGACGACCTTTGTATGTCCATCAGTCTGGGGGTGGAAGGAAATTGAATTAGTGAGCTTGGTGTCCAACAATTAAAAGAGGCCCAATCATAATTTGTTGGGGAACCTACTTTCATTATCTAATATGATGGTCTGTGGGATCCAAAAATGTGCAGATAACCACGATAATTGAGCACTAGATGTCGCTAAGATTCTTTGATACCCAACTTCGTGTGCAAGGTATGAAATATATTAATGAACTCTTGTACTTCTTGATCCCTTTCATGTAGTTGTGTGGTCTATATTATATACTTGTCTTCGCAGCTTCCCACAAGGTAGTATTATCCCTTAAAAACATCTCAAAAATATTTTCAAGAGTGTACGACTGAAAAATGGTGCAGATTTTTTCATGGCCCTTTTCTCACAATAAGTTTCCCGCTAGTCCTTGACATAGGGAATGTCTTTAAGAATTAAAAAATTAATCTTCTCTCTGTCAAAAAAATTATGGACCAAAAAGTATCTTTCCAACAAATTTAACGATTTATCTACAACAGTTTCATCTATCTAACCTTCAAAGGGGAGCGACAACTATAAAGTGGTTGGTAGATGAAGATGCATCACCTATTGGCATCTGTTGAAGGATCTAGGAAATGTTATCCATAATTTTGTTCGTTTGTCGCTTTAGGTCTTCTTTGAATAACAATTTGATATTATCTTATGCTCCCTTGTATTTATTTTCTTCTACCATGGGAGGTCGTCAAGGTTGGCAAGGACAGTCTTGCAAGGAATCAAGCAATTTGAGTCCCAACTCCTTATACCTTGACCTCGTTGGGGGAATGGACAAAAAAAGAAGAAATAATAGATTTCTCTGATACCACTGATCCATATTTATGAAGGAAAAAAAATGAAATGCATATATAAAACAAAAACAGAGAGATGCAATGAAATTGAGCCACAATTAATAAATAGGAAATTCCAAAAACTATTTACATGAAGAATAAAAATAAAATAGCTCGAGCGATGGTAGCTTATCTTTGAGAAGAGATGTGATGGCTACAAGTCTTCATGAACTATGTTAAATGAGGTTCAAAGGAATTTTTATAATGAAGAAACAATGAGAAACCCTAAACATCCAAAACCCTAACCCTAGGAGATGAAGCACCATAGGATTATGGGCCCGATGGGGTAAGTTAGAATGTCAAATTTTCGAGATCATAAATTTGGCATAAGATCTATATTTGATGCGAATTATAGCCCATCAGAAACGTCTATCCGAGGAGAAAAATTTAAATTGCAAACATTGTCAAAGCATTAGAGAATTTTTGAGGTAAAAAATGGGTCTCAAAACAAAAAATGTACAAAAAAACTCATATATATAAGAACCAATGGCGTTCAAGATGATGATGACAACCATGGGGGATGATTCACCATTTTTTGGAAAAAAAAATATTAAAAATTAAAAAACTAGATTTTTTATCCATATTTTCAACTTATCTCCCTACAATTTTACTCAAATTTCGAGTGGGACCACTCATTAGATGCAGAATTTAACTCTTCATCCAAGGAGTAACCATGTTTCATAATTTACATGAAAAATGAGAAATGCATGAAAAATATAAATGAAAACATGTTTTTTTAATGTATTTCTCATTTTTTGTGCAACAGGGTTCATCGAATGTATGCAACATGAGTACTCCTTAGATGAGGAATTATATTTGCATCCAGTGATTTCACCTACTAAAAATTTGAGTAAAATTGTAGGGAGATAAGTTGAAAATTCAAGTTGATTTTTTTTTCTTTTTTTCATTTAATATTTTATGATGTAATCTAATATTATTTTATTATTTCCCCAAAAAACGTTGTTTAGAGCCTCAAAACAGCTATGGAAGTTTAGGACCTAAAAACCACCAAAAATAGAAAACTGTCAAAATAGGAAAATCATGCTTCAAGCCAATGTATTCAACAGGTGATGACCATGAATATACACTTGGATCACCAAGTGTATTTAAAATGTTTTTTTTTTCATTTTTTTCCTCTAAGAATTTTCCTAATTCTTACCTTGTTACACTACCTATTTCTAACTTGGTCAGTTTGGAAAGAGTCTCCCTTTGTCTCTTGCTAGCTTTATCTCTTCCCCTAGAACATGTATTGTATAGATAATTTTTTTTATTAAAAGGTAAATATTAGATATAGCCCACTCATATAATATTAAGCACTTATTAATTCATCCTCAATACCTTTTAATAAAATCATGCAAATGGTATATGGATTTAATACACTTTATTTGGATTTTTTTAAATTATTAAAAAAAAACTTTCTAAATATCCTTCTAAGATTTCAATTTCTTATTGGGACATCCTAAATATATCTTCTTTGGAGTCTCTAGGCTTACAATATGTTTGCTATTTCTTAAGAAATATTTTACACATCTCATCCAAATATCTATATTATGATCACCTAACCCTATAATATATTTTAGAGTGGCCCATTTAAAGTGCTAGAAATAAACAAAGTTTATGGATATTATCTATATATCCATAAGTGAAACACAAAATATAAACTTCAAAATTAAAAGCATCGGGGTCCTTAATTGACATACCATAAAAAATGAAAGGATAGATTATGGACTATTCTTCAATTTTACCTCAATACCAAATCCTACAAGTGTATCTAAAATGGGGAATTTAAAAGTGACTTCATCGTATACTTCATGTGCTCCAACTTCTTCTCCTCTTTCTTTTCTTATTCATTTCCTTGTTATTCCTATATTATATCATCTTTTATCATGCTATGTTTTTTCTTTGTCCCTCTTTGTATTGTTTCTCTTTCTTCTATCCATTCTCTTCTCTTTATACTACATCATCCATATTGAGTCATATTTCTACATGTTCTACCATATACTCTTCCTCGAGTACCAAAAACTATTTAGTCAAATTTTCAATATTATCTTTTCGTATTTCACTCGATGAACTTATTTGTAATTGTGAATCACTTGATTTGTCTACAACCAATCCTTCTTATATTTTTTACATATCTCCTTCTCTTGATTCCTTCGAAGTTGATAATTTTTTTGTACCACTTGACTTCTTGGAGTTAAATTACTAGGGGAATATTTTTATCAATAATGTAATTTTTCATCTAACAAATCAACCTTTCAAGTTATTTCTATGTCTAACTAATTCATGCACATATAAACATAACAATTATTTATGAGGAATCACTAAAGTGAACATGTATGGTATTACCTGTTGTCTTATCACCTTCATTTCTCATTCTCTAAATGTTTATACTAAAAAAGAATGCAAAAAATAAATTACCACTTTGTGAAGCTAATTATAGTTGCACTTCCTTGGAAATGGAATCAAAATTATTTAATTAAGTTGAGACATTAATTTACCAACCTGGTTTAGTAAGCGTATAAAGTGAAATCTTTGCATGAGAAAAATTCATTTAAGTGCTTTTCCTCAACTGTCAATTACTAGTACAAATCCTCAAAGATGTTAAAAATGAAAACAAAATTTAAATCAAACACTACAATTAAAATAAATGCAAAGCATCTTCTTCAAAACTATATTATTGTAACGTGAATCTCAATCCTATATAGACATGATTTTTTATCTAATAATGTAAAAGTTGAAATGAAATAAATCATAATCCTTTAATCTAATTTTATCACAGCTTCACTGATATAAAATCAAGTTGTAATATTTCATTGCCTCTATGGGTGAATGGATCATGCAATAGTGATTTTATCATTATGTTAGTTATAGTTCTTCTCAAATTTGTGTTTCAAGGGGGATTATACAAATATGCTGAAGACCACTGAAAACCCTACCTAAGAGATATATTTAAGCTTTATTTAAATAAAAACTACAATTAATATAAAGCATATGAAATTTCAAATTAAAATAATAGAAAATATATGACAAAAAATGTTGTAAATGAAGAGTATTTACCAATTAAATGTATGTAAAATGGAAACAAAAACATCTATATATGAAAACTGAAATAAATACAATGCACATGACCAAAGCATGGGGGCCCTCGAGACTTGACATATGCACATACAAACTACTATTTTCTAGAACTCAAACTGATATATTAAAGAATAAAAGGAATTATATAAAGATTGTCAAAAAAAATTGTGTATTATTTTTAAGTTTCTTCTATTCCCTATTAGTTATTTATACAAACTAAAATCTAATAAAAACATTTCTTATTTCACTCCTAGAGTGATATCATTCTAATCTAGTATCTATTCTTTGTCGATTTGAACCCCCAAAGAGTCTAATCTCAGCCACAATCATGCATTCTACAGAAAATTCAAATTTGAATCCTTATTTTTGCATATTTTTTGGTGGGCCTCATGTTGACAATTGCATTTATTTTGGTTTCATTTCTCCTTCTCCTCATCAAAGGGGAGCCAAACTATCCCATGAATATCAATGTCAAAACCTAAGCATCTAATTTCCTGTTGATGGTGCACGACCCGCCAACATTTAGGGGATCTTCCTGATATGAAGTCCCAATTAGACCTCACACCATTTTGTGTAGGAATCCCATCTGGAAATATGGCTCGATTGTTGATGCAGTGGGTGTTAATGATATGCCTTGGTTGCAAATACACATAGAATGTTGTATGGTGACTTTGGTGAGAGCAAGTGTGTGACCCTGCGGAAAGTCAAGTGTGATGCATGAAGGTTCAAACACACTAAGGGAAAATGAGTGAGGCCCTTAGAATCATGTAATAGTAGAAAAATTGAAATATACACATGAGCATAAAGTTATCACAAGATAATATGAAAAATAGTTCACCAGATAACAATGACGAAATAATACAAAAACACACAATAAAAAAGATTCATACCAATGCAAAATAAATAGTTCATAATAATAATCGTAAGTTAAATAATATACATTGAAAATACAACAAGAATAGTCCTACTATATCCACAACATATGCATGAAAACATGTCATATCTAAGCTTTTATTAAAGTGACAGTTCCAATCACACATATACCATTGACGAACCACTAGCCCCAATATTGGAATGTGAAGTCAACATCACTTGCTCCTCCAAAGAAAGATACTCCCTCTATGTTATGGAGAAGTCAAGGCTCTCAAAAAACTCCCAAGCTCCTGATTCTAAGCCTAAGCCTAGCCAAATTCTTGGCTCAAAATGGGGTGACTCTTCACATTCTGCTTTGTGACTCTTTGACTTCCTTCATGACCCTTCAACCTCTTTATAAATGACTATTCAATTAAATTACATCATGACTTTTCACATTCCAAAATTGACACTTGGAATTTCACTTAAAAATTATTTACAAAATAATATTACAATTACACTCATACCCATATAAGACAAAATAGGGTAGAGACAAATTGACAACTTAACAAGACAAAACACTATCATGCTTGAGTTTGGGGAAACTCTAGCTCAGAAAATTCCAATTGATACCTCTCTATCACGTATTGGTGGCAAGATTTCAGGTACTGTGTGATGACATCCCCAAAATATATGATGGTGTCTATATGGAAGTAGACTCTAGCCTCCATGGAATTTAGGTATAATGATTTGGAACTAGTTTGAACTTCCTTCTGGAGCAGGAGAAACATTGTTCTCACTTGGACATGGCCATCAATTTCATTCTGCATGTTTTCTTTGTTCGGCTCCAAATCTTCCTTGTAGAAATATGTATAAGATGCTCCAAGTATTCTTCGATCTCATACCTGACTTGGTTCCTAGGTTTGTCTTTTGTGAGGGAGCCAACTGAGGGGATCCTATGTGTGTTCACCAATAAATCTATAATGTTATATAATCGTACATACGAGGCCTGAATGCTACCAATGAATGAGGCGATCCTCTTATTGTTTTGGGTCAGCATCCGAACTCTTGCTTTCTCCATCTTTTCATGTTTCTTGTTTTTCTTTCCCAAGTCAAGTGGTGCCCCTTTATATCGCATTGACAATTCATGCATGACAACGATGGAACCTTGTAAATTCCTGAGAGTTTTGGAAAAGTATTTACATTTTTGTTGCAAGCCATTCAAGTGGAAATTTTCCTTATGTACGGTAACAAACTCCTCATAGAGGTTATGCATGGTATCTCAGTGTCTATACTTCACCAAGTATCGTTGCCATCATTTCCTCCAGATGGACCTGTGTGGAAGCTGCATTCTAAGTTGTTGTGTGGAGTTGTTTTACCACTTTCCTAACATTATGTAAGTTATGTGCCAATTTCTTATTCTCGTCCATCAAATACTAAGTGTTTGGCCTTGCTGCACCTACAAATGCCAATTTGGCTTCGGCAATGGAATCAAGATTCATCCTGGTGTCTGCCACTATCACCCTTTCTCTAATAAATGCAGGCGATGTGAGGTCATCTGGAAAATTCTTCTTGTGCACTTGTACAATATTCCTAGGAGGTACATCATACGAACGATTGTATGTGTCCATCATCAAGAGGAACAACTTCCTCTTCCTCACCTAGAGCTAACTCTATTGTTGGAGGTAAAAGAGTCTGACTAGTGACCTAATGTGTACTTGGAATCAAGTCGACATCTTGATTCTGCAGCTCCAGTTCCTCCCCCATAACCACAATTTCTATCCATTCTTCAATATTATTAGCAAGCTTTGTGTCATGCATTTGTCTATTCTCCTCCTCTACTAGTTCATAGTTTTGTTCTTGCTCTTGAGCTTGCTTCTTTGTTGTTTCTTCTACTATTGCACCTCACCTCTCTTATTCTTCCTGCTTCTAATTCTCTTCTTGTTATTGATTATGTTTTTCTTCCTCCAATATCCTCTGCTCTTCTCTCTTCTTATTTTCTACTCTCTACATCCTCTGTTTCCTCTTTGCCTCTACTACTAAATCCGTTTTCATAATATTTGGATCTACTTTCATCTTGCGGCTTTGTTCTACCCCTGGAATGTATGCAACCCTTATCTTTCCCTTATCCTGTGTGGGGTTGCTCCCTTTTTCTAGCACTACTTCCAGTGTAGCTACCTTCTATAGAGTCATATGTGAATTTCTTGCAAAATTGACTGGCTCGCAGGATTTGGAGGCATTATAATATTTCTTCGATGGATCCTCCTTCGGTCAATGAAATGTCTTGTTGAGCCACTAGAAGTGAATTATTTCATAGTGGTATTTGAAAATACCATGGGGATTTTATAGATTAAAGTACCGAGTACTGAATTCAATTTTAGGTTAATGATATCGTACAACTCAATTTTCATAGGAAGAGTTGGCCATGGTGCTTTCTTCTTCCTGTGCAAAGCTGCTGACAACCCTATGGAGAGATGATATGAAAATTATTACATGACAAGCTTGTCAGTGGCATACCTTGGAAAAAGATGCAGCGAATTATAACCACTAAACACTCTATGGAAGGTGCCATCTGGTGAGGCAAACCAATATTCTATCTCTTCTATTGCCTCCGTTGCTCCACATGACATGAAAGGTGCTTCTTCCTCAAATATCACCTTATAAAAAAAAGTGAGGAAGTGGTCAGTAGCTTCTCCATGACTCCTTGATGGCTGCAATATAAGATAATATTGCAATAGATGTACACGGTAGGGTCTCGAGGTGTCCAACTCTATTCCATTCTAAGGAATGCATTATGTGCATAGAATGCATCCAGTAAATATGCAAACATGTATAATATTGCTTTCCCACCCTTGGTAGGATACTAGGCATTTGCTACATGGATATCAATTGTCAATCCAATAAATATGACCAGTTGGATGACTTCCCCTCTTTCACAACCTAGTTCAATAAGACCTCCCACACTTCAAGAAAGTTCTTTGTGCCCTGCTGACTGTAGATTCTGTAAGCTAGGATAACCAAGAGTTGATAAGACCTCCTGAGAGAATTTTTATTGTATGTGTTTGTGGGAATCTATTAAAAATTTGATGGCTCTTTCACCCAACCTTTAACAATATCCTTTGTGCTCAAATATTTGTTGGTGGCATAGAATTATGAGTACATGAGTGTTTCTGGCTCCCATAAATGGTACATAAGATGGAAATCTTCTACCAGAAACGTAGCAAGCTTATGTTCATTAGCACTATTCAAATTCATGGTATTCACATCAATATGTGAAACAATCCGACTAATGAAATTTGCACATGGGAAGGTAAGATATCTACATGCAACCTTGTGTAATCCTGACTACTGAAAACTGATATATACCTGCCAATCTTCTAGATCTGCGTTGAAGTTATTTGCTGAAAAAGCTTCGTTGAATTTCTCCCATGTTAGATCTGAGTCCTTTTCCACAAACAATTGAGTGTCTACATACACTAGCAAGTTTACTAGCATTTTCTCAACTTCTTCCCTAGGACTTATTTATGTGGTATGTTTTGAAGAAGCTCTCTTGGGTGCCATGGTAACAGTTACTGCTAAAGAGAAGTGCTCAAAAACTGTGATACCTGCAGGAGGGAAAACGAACTCATGGCAAGAAATCATTAGCTTTTTCAAATCCACTTTCAAATCAAGATTAGGCAACAAACACACAAAATGATGAGTTAGATTGTGTAATTTTTATGATCAAGTGGGAGATACTAGCTGAAGTAATTGTGCATTGCATAGTCCTAGCAGCCAAGGATACAACCTGAGGCTTGAGACTGTTTATTGCATAGTTCAGTGTGGGTAGTGACAGGGAGAGACTATGCATTGCGTAGCCTCAACGGCCAAGGTGGAAGACTGAGCCTTGGAACTACACAATGTGCAGTTAGGCTAGCCTATACTGCGCATTGTGTAGTCTCATAGGCCAAGCTCTCATCTTGAGCCTCAAACTTATGCAATGCCCTGCTAGGCAAGGTAGTGTTGAGTAACCAACTCCAAAAATAGAAGAAAAGAGATATCAACGCCTTAGAAATAAGCCACTTCGAGGGGGCAACCTCCAATACATTACATAAATGAACAATTCTTGGATGATACAATTTACAAAACCTCCTTTCTATATATAGGAGTCCATGGGGCCATAATGTAATCCTAGTGGGCCACAATGTAATCCTAGCCGACCTAACAATAATAATTTAGGGCACAATAATAACAAAATGGGGGTTACAAGGGTTCAATAATAACAATAAGGGGGTTACACTAACAATAATAAGGGACTATACTAGTGATATAGGGACCTAACATGCCCCTCTCCTTCAAAAAAGTGTTGTTCTCAATGCTTGAGTAGCTCCGGGTGCTTCTGTATAAAATTCTCATCCTCCCATGTAGAATCTTCAGTGGGTAAGTTCTTCCACTTGATGAGATACTCTGAAATTGATCGATTCCGTAGTTGTCGAGTTCTTGTTTCCGTGACCGCTTCAGGTTCCAATATGATTTTTCCTTCCTCATCGAGTTCTAGAAATATTGTTTGAACTGGAAGATTTTCACTTATAACCTTCTTAAGCATGAAACATGGAAAACTGGATGTACTCGCGAAGAAGCAGGAAGCTCCAATTTGTATGCCATAGTACCAATCTTTTGCAACACCTTGTAAGGACCATAGTACTTTGGCGATAATTTATTATCCTTCTTATCTTGCTTGAGGGACATTTGTTTGTATGGTTGTAGCCGTAAAAATACCCAATCTCCTACAACAAAACTTCTCTCACTGCGATGTTGATCTGCCTGTTGTTTCATTCGATTTTGTGCCAAATTCAGGTTATCCTTTAAGAGTTGGAGAACTTCTTGCTGATGCTCGATGTGATCTTCCACTGCTTGAACCTTCGAATTTTCCCTTAACTATGATGTGATGGATGGTGGATGATATCCATAAAGTGCCATAAATGGGGTCATTTTTGCTGCAGTATGGAAGGAAGTGTTATACCACCATTCAGCAAGAGGTAACCACTTGACCCATTGTGTTTGTTTATCAGATACAAAACAACGAAGATATCCTTCCAAACATTTATTTGCTATCTCAGTTTGACCATCAGATTGAGGATGATAAGATGAGCTATGAGCTAATTGAGTACCCAAACAAGAAAATAACTCCGTCCAAAAATTTCCAGTAAAAATGGGATCTCTGTCGCTCACAATAACCCTTGGGCTTCCATATAGCTTTTGAATTCTTTCCATAAATGTAGTAGCAACTGTACTTGCTTTAAATGGATGAGATAATGCACAAAAGTGTGCATACTTGGTAAGTCTATCAACTACCACCATGATGACACTCTTTCCTTCGGACTTAGGTAAACCTGTGATAAAATCCATTGAAATCTCCTCCCAACGTTGACTTGGAATGGATAAAGGTTGTAGAAGTCCCGGGGTCTTAATTGTGTCAACTTTATTCTACTGGCAAACTAAACATTCCGCCACAAACTTTTGAATATCAGATTTAAGGCCATCCCAAAAAAATTCTTTCTTCACCTTGTGATAAGTTTTTAAAAATCCTGAGTGTCCTCCTAAAGGAGAAGTGTGCAATTCCATAAGAATCTTTTGTTTTAGTTGGGAATTATTACAAATATATAAGCAATCTTTGTACCATAAGGAATCATTTTTCCAACTAAATATATCAGATGTACTAGGATCTTGCTGCAACTTTTGAATGAGTGTCCATACATCTTTTTCCTTCTTCCATTCATCTGTTGCTTCGGTTATCTAATCTGGTTGGATAATAGAAATGGCACAAAGCAATGCTTCCACCTCTTCATTCTTTCTTGAGAGTGCATTTGCAACAACATTAAGCTTTCTTTTTTTGTAGATTATTTCAAAGTCATAACCCAACATCTTTGTGACCCATTTTTGCTACTCTTCTGAAGATAGTATTTGTTCCAAAAAGTGTTTAAGACTATCATGATTAGTTTTTACCTTGAAGTGTCTTCCCATTAAGTAAGTTCTCCATTTCTTTAGTGCATGCAGTATTGCTAACATTTCCTTCTCATAAATAGGTTTCTGTAAATACTTTCCTTTGATTGGACGACTTTCAAAAGCAATGGGTCTTCCTTCCTGCATTAAAACTGCACCAATTCCATTTCCTGAGGCATCACATTCCACAATAAAGGTTTTTGTGAAGTCCGGCGTAGCTAAGACCGGTGCTAGGCACATTGCCTCTTTAAGACATTCAAAGGCCTTAGTTGCTTCAGGAGTCCATGAAAATGCATCTTTCTTCAATAATGTTGTTAGAGGTGCTGCTATTCTCCCATAATTCTTAACAAACTTGCGATAATACCCTGTTAACCTGAGAAATCCTCGCAATTGCTTTATGGTTGTGGGGACTTTCCATTCCTTAATGGCTTTAATTTTGTTAGGGTCTACTTTAACACCCTCGTGAGATACAATATGACCCAGATATTCCACTTCTTGTACTCCAAAGAAACATTTGGATTTTTTTGCATATAATTGTTTCTCCTGCAATAGTTTGAGCACCCTGTCAACATGTTCAACATGATCCTTCCAAGACCTGCTATAGATTAGTATATCATCAAAAAATATGAGCACAAATTTTCTAAGGAAGGGTTTGAAAATGGAATTCATCAACCCTTGAAATGTAGAAGGTGCATTGGTAAGGCCAAAAGGCATGACCAAAAATTCATAATGACCCTCATGAGTTCAAAATGCCGTTTTTGGAATATCTTCAGTCTTCATTCTAATTTGATGATATCCTGAACGAAGATCCAACTTGGTAAAATAAATTGCTCCATGTAATTCATCCAATAATTCATCAATCACAGGAATGGGAAATTTATCTTTAATGGTGAGCCTATTGAGCTCCCTATAATCCGGACACATTCACCATGATCCATCCTTCTTGTGTACCAATACTACAGGAGCAGAGAAAGAACTTTGACTAGGTTGAATTATACCCGCCTCTAACATTTCTACAATCATACGTTCAATTTCGATCTTTTGGACGTAAGGATATCTATAAGGCCTGATGTTTGGAGAAAAACTTCCTGGAATCAGATGAATAGCATGATCATGATCGCAAATAGGTGGGATTCCTTTGGGAGTTTCAAACACCTTGGAATGATTGTCCAAGACTTGTTGGAGATCTGCAGAAATAGATGATTTTGATGTTGGAACTTCTAGTGAGCATAATTGTGAAATTACACCTCATTGTTCTTTTTTTAGAAGCTTTGTCATGACATTAGAGCTTATTATCTTTCCTATCTTGCCTGCAATACCCTGTAATTCAACTTCCTTTCCTTTTGAAAAAAATTTCAAGAAAATTTCTTGAAAATTAAAAGCTACCGTCCCCAAAGATTGTAACCATTGTACTCCTAGTACAACATCAGCACCTCCCATAAGAATGGAAAGAATTGGACTAGTTAATACATATTCCCCCATGGTTAGCTTGATATTATGGAATTTTCCAGAGCAATTTATAGTTCCTCCATTTGCAACCATCACTTGACATTCTGGTGCTGGGTATAGGAAACAATTTAATTCCTTGGCTACCTTACAATGAATAAAATTTTGGGTGCTACCTGAATCAATCAACACTATTACCTTTTTCTTCTTGATTTTTCCTTCTATCTTGAGAGTTTGAGGAGTGGTAATTCCTGCCAGTGCATTACACGATATGGTCGAATTCATTTCTTCCTCTTCTAGGGTTGGTTCCTAGTGTATATCTTCTTCTTGTTCATTTTCTTCTTCCTCTTCACAATCTATGTAAAATAATTTCTTCTTAGCACGCTTATGACCTTTAGTGTATTTGCTATCACAACTATAGCAAATCCCTTTTGCTCTTTTTTCTTCCAATTGTTGTGGTGTCAACCTTGTAGGTTGTGGAAATCTAGGCGTAGCAACACTTCCTTCTTTATAGAATTGAGTGGTAGGCTTCCTTGTCACCATTATTTTACATTCAACTTTTCTTGCCAACCTGAATGCCTTCTCCAATGAATCTGGTTCCAAAATGTGAATTTCATGTTGGATGTTATCCTTTAAAGTGCCTATGAAGAGATCAATCCTGTGTTCCTCTGGAATATCAGTTACCCTTATATTCAATTTTTGGAAGTCCTCAATGTGCTCCCCCACTAAACCTTTTTGTTTGAGATTTATCAATTGGCTAAAGAAGGTGTTGCTCTTTGTATCCTCATAATGTGCTATCATTTCCTCCATAAAAATTGACCAAGTGACAATTTTTTTACGGGAGCAAAGCCATCGACACCATACAAATGTATTTTGTTCTAAATGTAAAGTTGCAATGCGTACCTTTTGTGTGTTTTGCACGTTATGGAGATCAAAATATTGCTCCATCTGTAGTATCCATGTTACAGGATCCTTTCCATCAAACTTCCTCATCCATTTTTGGAATATGGTGGTTCTTCCCGCCAACATTAGAGTCTATGAAATCACGATTAACATTTATTTTGTTCTCATCATGAGGTTCTTCTACTATCTTTTCACCATTAGGAAACATTTCTTGTATCAACTTTGTCAAACCTTCGATGTATGCTTTGAGATCATTCTTCATGTTTTCCATGTTGTCTTTCATGTCATCCATCTTAGCTTCCATGCCAGCTTCCATGCCATCCATCTTAGCTTCCACGCCATCCATCTTAGCTTCCATGCCTTTCTTCAAACCGTCCATCTTCACTTCCACGCCTTTGTTCAAAACTTCCATTTCATTTTTTGTTGCTCTTTGCGAGAGTGAAATTTGTTGCACTTGCTCTTGTAATTTTGATAGATCATGTTGCAATTCTTCATATTCATGAGTCATAGTAGAACCTTCTGAAGGCTCAATTGGTGTTGAATTATTTTTACGGGGCATCTTTTAGAACCCAATACTACTATATATTCTAAAATATGCCCTTGGAATCAATTCGAATTGATTCTTCAAAGAAGACTTATGCAATTTGGAAAGAAAAAAAAATATACACACATTTTTCTTGCTTTTGAGGAGCTCTATATTGAAATTGGATAATATCTATGATTGCAGCACTTAAATATTTTAATTTCAGTATCAATGTAGCCCTCTGAATTATCTTTCGAATTCCATAGGTCTGACCTGATTTGGATTCTCCAAGACAAATTTGTGTCCAATCTCCCACAATGACCTAATTCTGGACTGGTTCAGTAGAGTGAACTTGTATGACTTGCCACGTGTCACTGTTTCGGCCTTTATCTCTGAAATTTATAGCAAAGAAACTACAGTCTGTGTACTTGTGACCTCTTTTAACATCACTCCAATCCAATGCCCAGAGAGAGATTTATTGAACTTTTCCCACGATCACCTCTTTGAGATGAAATTCAGGAGCCTGAAAAAGCACTACCTTCCACAAATCATATCTCCAAAAATATTGCGAACCAAGCTCTAAATTTTTTTGAAAAATTTCCTCAGGATTTTAGCTCCGCACCCTATGAATTTTAGATTTTGAACCTTCGTATAAAAAAATTTATGGCACAAATTACACAATGACATGTTTAGGAGCCCGAAAAAAGACCTAACTTCCAAAGATGATATCTCCAACAACATTGCGAACCAAGCTCTGAAATTTTTAGGAACTATTCCTCAGGATTTCGGCTTCACACCCTAAAAATTTCAGCTTCTGAAACTTCGTATAAAAAAAGTTATAGCAAAAATGCCACGATGACCTGTTTGGAGCAGCGAAACCCTAGAATCCAAAGCTCTGATACCAAATGTTGAGTAACCAGCTCCAAAAATAGAAGAAAAGAGATATCAACGCCTTAGAAATAAGCCACTTCAAGGGGGAAACCTCCAATACATTACATAAATGAACAATTCTTGGATGATACAATTTACAAAAACCTCCTTTCTATATATAGGAGTCCATGTGGCCATACTGTAATCCTAGTGGGCCACAATGTAATCCTAGCCGACCTAACAATAATAATTTAAGGGCACAATAATAACAAAATGGGGGTTACAAGGGTACAATAATAACAATAAGGGGGTTACACTAATAACAATAAGGAACTATACTAGTAATATAGGGACCTAACAGGTAGTGCATGGCAAAGTGAAGTGAAAATCTTCCCTATGAAGGTGTGGGAAACAATCAAATCTAAGAGATAATGCAAGTTAAAATGAAGATCTGACTAAGTATAGATAGATTAGTGTGAATCAAGTGCATAAACTCAAGAGACAAAACTGAAATAAAATATGTGAGGAGAGTCATTGAAACAACAATAATCGATGTGTAAAGACAAGAAAACTAATGTGATACTTATGAAATGCAAACAAAAAACTAAATAAACACTTCTACAAGCCAATATAAGTTAAAACACCAACAACCATAAATAGAAACAAGAAAAACAACACTCACAGAAGCGAAATAAGAACAAGCAGGAAAAGACGAAAAAAGAAAAAATTACCTGAAAAAGTGACACAAACTCCACCGAAGACTCCTTGATCTCCTTGGGAATTGAATATATCTAATATTGAATGTAAAAATGAGCTCTAGAGGCTTCAATTAAATATATTTTAGCGGATTAGGGTTTATGATGTGCATGCCTAAAATCAAGGAAAAAGTGACACTTGGCAAAAATTTCTAAAAATAACAATTGTACCACCTTCGGGAAACTAATAATGAATCCCTATTTTCTATGGATGTGTTTTCACTTTTTTTTTTCTTTTTTCTTTTTTGGGAAAATTTTCATGCACATTGCCAAGGAAGATTGCGAAATTCTAGGAACTAGACAACTTCCCGACTTAGTGCATTGCGCAGTTTCTGAGCTTTAGGTTTTACTGCCATCCATGACTTCACAGTCTTCAATCTCAAGGCTGATTTTCCATTCTATATTGTACAATTTCAATCATTAAGGTTGGCTTGCCCGCATGGATTGCACAGTTTTTGAAGGCAAGCCTAGAACTGTTGTAAGGTCAAGTGAGAAGGTTAGCTTGTGACTCAAAAAGATCAAATAAGTATGAAAAAAGAAAACACAAGCACAAATAAAAAGGATAAGTCTTGATCAGATCATGAATACCTAATGAAAATACCAGATAAGCTCTTGTGGACAGAAAGGAAGGCTCAAAAATCAAATCATAGGAAATTTTTTGGAGGGTGGTTTTAGCAGCTACAACATTTCCCTAGAAATAATTACAACAACTTCAATGAATGAGGGATTACCAAAATATTTTTGTTTCTAAAAATGTAGATAAAAATCAAATTTTTAACATTTTAACTTGCTAATTGCTATAAATTAAAAAGAAAATGTTGAAATATCTTGTCTACTCTTATGTGTCTTTATTGAAGACAAATTTATTCAAAATAGATGAGAATATGACAAAAAGAAGGAAAATGAGACCATAATAGATAATGTTTGAGTGTTCTTTGAATGAAAAAACTAAGTGCCAACAATAAGACTGAGTTGGAGTTGCTTGATAATAATCCAATGAAGTGAAGAACAAATTCTAAAGTTATAGTAAGCTTATAATAGCTAGAGATAGGGACATGGGATGATGTAAGATAGATTCTTAAACTACTAGAAGATATTGAATTATTGAGTTAAATGATACTAAAAATGAATGTGAATTGATGAAGATCAAAGCTACCAACTTCATGAAAACTATAAACTCAAAATGAAAAATCTAGCCCAAAAAACCCTACTTTGTGCAAAAAGTAGGAAAATAAACCCTAAAATCGAAAAGCATGGATCTTGCATTACCATTTTTTTAGGGTTAAAATTCTAACAATTTCCAACCATGGCATTAAAAACCAAAATTATGATCATGAAAAACCTTAAAATTCCAACAATTTACAACCATGGCATTAAAGATCAAATAGCATCATTCCTAAAAACCTTAAAATTGTGAAATTTTTTAAGATTATAACCAAATATCATGAGTATCAAAAACCTTGAAATTTCAATATTTTCCGACCATAAAATTATAAACAAAATATCATGACAAAAAAATAAAAAACTTAGAATCAACACTAATCTCAGTGGATATCGGTGGCCACCCACCTATTCCATTTGTACCCGCACCATCAATTCTTGCAGGTTTTCACATTCAGCACAACTTACTATTTTTAGCAGGTTTTCGGGTCCTCCACTCCCGGAGCTGTTTTGGGGCCTTAATGATCTAGGTGGATATTGGTGGCCACCCAACTATTCATTTGAACCCCCACCATCAGTTCTTTCAATTTTTAAGTTGCATCACAACTTACTATTTTTAGCAGTTTTTCGGGTCCTGAACTTCTGGAGTCGTTTTGAGGACCTAAACGACATTTTTTAGGAAAACTAGGAGCAACATGAGATCATGGACCAATGGTTCTCACATCAAAAGTCTTATTTCTCGGAAATATCTTTCTAACAAGCTATTTAGTGCGTCAAATAGAGATCGGATGCCAAAGTTACGTCCTTGGGAAGTTGAACCACCAATTTACCCAAACGGGGCTCATAGTTTTGGCACTTCATCTCCTAGGGTTAGGTTTTTGGACGTTTAGAGTTCTCCATTGTTTCTCAATAATAAATAGGCCCTCGAGCCTCATTGTAACACAGTTCATAGGTCTATAGCCACCACATCTCTTCTTAGAGATTTGCTACCAACACCCTAACTATTTTATTTACATTATGTCTATAAGCATATTTATGTTACTTGATATTAATGAAATGACGCATTATTTCCGCTACATCTCTATGTTTATGGTTATTTATGTATTCTGTTGCGTTCCTGCATAAATCCAGATCAGTGGTATCAGAGCGGTCTCCTCGTTATTTTTTTTTCTTTGCATGTCCCCAACGTGGTCAGGGTATAAGGAGTTAGGGCTCGATCTGGTTGAACCCTTGCAATATCAGCCTAGCAAACCCCAATGGCCTCCCATGGTGGAAGAACATAAAGACAAGGGAGCAAGAGATCCTATCAAATTATTGCTCGAGGAGGCCCTCGAGAAACAAAGGAATGTGATGATGGATAACTTTGCTCAGATCCTTCAACGACTTCCCACCTACGGCGCATCTGCATCCAATAGCCACTCTGTAGGTGCCACTCCCTTCAAGGTATAGGTAAAATTTTATATTCCTATATTTGAAGGCCAAATAGATGCAAACGTTGTAGATCAATGGTTTAATTTGCTGGAAGGGTATTTCTCGTTCCATGATTTCTCTAACCGAGAAAATATTATTTTTGCACTCCTCAAAGCCGCCCCCCATGTTAAAGACTGGTGGGAAACCTACCGTGAGCAAGAGGACGAGGGGGAAACCTATCTATTCTCGGCAACACCCACTTGGAATTCATTCTGAGATGACATCAAGGAACAATATTAGCCCATTGGCTGCTATGAGGACAAATACATCCAATGGACCATGTTGCGGCAGCAAAAGGATCAAGATGTGCACGAAATGACGAATCTGTTCCATACTCTGCGCACAAAGTTGGGTATTAAATATTCAGAGAGAAATTTGGTGCTCAAGTACCGCAACTGTCTACACAAACACATTCAGGAAGAAATGGAATTCCTCGACATTACATCACTTTGCACGGCATATCGCTATGCCACCAAGATCGAGTAGAAATTTAAGTATAAGAAGCGAGACTTTGGATCTGCGAATCCAAAAGGTGCCCCTGAACTAAAAAAAAAGGGGCAAGTCCAAAGTAGTGGCACTGAGAACAACACCACAAATCCAAATAAGGGCATAGGGAAGTGGTCTGAATTTCATAATAGCCCCACTCACAGCACAAAGGAGTGTCAGTTCAAACAGTCATTGGTGGTCGAACTAAAGGCACTCGAATCAGATGCATTTTCTGATCCTGAGTCAGAACCAGACAAAGGCAATGATGAAGGGAAGAAGATCATTGATGCAGATCCCAGTGCCATTGTTGCCACCACTAAGATCCAGAGGATCCAAAGGAGGGGGAGCGCCTCTTCCATTCGTAGATGTGGGTGAAGGGTTCTTCGCTGCAATTTCTTGTTGATAGCAGAAGCCAAAAGAACCTCATTTCAGCAGAGGTCGTGAAGCGGCTCGGCCTACCGACCATAGCACACCTGCAATCGTATACCATTGGGTGGCTCCACCCAAGGAGAGATCTTTGCATCCACCAGCAGTGTCGCCTTCCATACAGTATCAAGCCATTCACGGATGAGGTATTGTGTGATATTGCTCCTCTTGATGTAGTTGATGTATTATTGGGCCAACCATACTTGTGGAGGCGACATGCTGTGTATGATTCTAGGCCTCGTGCTGTTGTTATTACTTTGGGAAATAACTTGTACATGATACCAAAGGTAGTACCGCCTCCTGTCATCTCTCTGAATAATAAAAAACAATGCAGTAAGATTATTTCCCAAACCAGGAAATTTATTTTACTTACAACTCGCTCACGAGGAAATAATAATATTGTGGTCACAACCTCGAAATAGGGCTCCCCTGCACGGCTGCAGCAGATGGACAAAGTCATGAAGGAATATGAGGAAATTTTCTCCTCACTCACAGAGGTTCCTCTACACTATCAGGACAAGCACTCCATTGATCTTACCCCCAACACACCACTGCCTGATGTTGCCATACCTCATGTGACTACACAAACAGAATCCACACATGTACTGTCTGAGGCTAATAAAGAAACCAAATTTACTAATTGCATCCAGCATGTCCGCCCACCGGTCCATGACATATTCGACAACAAAACGTGCCTCATCTCATGTAGGATGTCAATGCAATGGGGACCATTTCTTCTTAAGGAGGGAGGAATGATCCAGGTGGATATCGGTGGCCACCCACCTATTCCATTTGGACCCGCACCATCAATTCTTGCAGCTTTTCACATTCATCACAACTTACTAATTTTAGCAGGTTTTCGGGTCCTCCACTCCCGGAGCCGTTTTGGGGTCTTAATGATCCAGTGGATATTGGTGGCCACCCACCTATTCCATTTGAACCCCCACCATCAATTATTTCAGTTTTTAAGCTGCATCACAACTTACTATTTTTATCATTTTTTCGGGTCTTGAACTTCTGGAGTCGTTTTGAGGCCCTAAATGACGTTTTTTGGGAAAACTGGGAGCAACATGAGTTTTTGGACTAATTTTTCTCACACCAAAAGTTGTAGTCCTTGGATAGATATTTCTAACGAGCTATTGAGCGTGTAAAATGGAGATCAGATGCCAAAGTTACGTCCCCAGGAAGTTGAACCACTAATTTACCCAAACAGGGCCCATAGTTTTGGCGCTTCATCTCCTAGGGTTAGGTTTTTGGAAGTTTAGAGTTCTCTATTGTTTCTCAATAATAAACAGGCCCTTGAGCTGCAATTTAACATAGTTCAGAGGTCTATAGCCACCACATATCTTCTCAGAGATTCACTACCAACACCCTAGCTATTTTATTTCCATTATGTCTGTAAGCATATTTCTATTATTTGATATTAATGAAATGAGGCATTATTTCCACTGCGTCTCTATGTTTATGGTTATTTCTATATTCTATTACATTCCTGCATAAATCTGAATCAGTGGTATCAGAGCGGTCTTCTCGTTCTTTGGCAGTCTGCTTGTTCTTTGTTTTTCTTTGCATGTCCCCAATGTGGTCAAGGTATAAGTAGTCAGGGCTTGATTTGGTTGAACCTTTGCAAGATCAGCCTCACAAAACTCGACGATCTCCCATGGTGGAAGAAAAGAAAGACGAGGGAGTAGGAGATCCAATCAAATTATTGCTCGAGGAGGCCCTCGAGAAACAAAGGAATGCGATGATGGATAACTTTGCTCAGATCCTTCAACGACTGCCCACCTACAACGCATCTGCATCCAATAGCCACTCCCTTCAAGGTACAGGTAAACTTTGATATTCATGTATTTGAAGGCCAAATAGATGTAGACGCCATAGATCGATGGTTGAATTTCTGGAAGGGAATTTCTCAGTCCATGATTTTTCTGACCGAGAAAAGATTATTTTTGCACTCCTCAAAGCCACCCCCCATGTCAAATACTGGTGGGAAACCTACCGTGAGCAAGAGGATGAAGGGGAAACCTATCTATTCTTGGCCACACCCACTTGGAATTCATTCCGAGATGGCATCAAGGAACAATATTACCACGTGGAGAGCTATGAGGACAAATACATCCAATGGACCCTGTTGTAGCGACAAAGGGATCAAGATGTGCATGAACTGACGAATTTGTTCCATACTCTGCGCACAAAGTTGGGTATTAAAGATTTAGAGAGACATTTGGTGCTCAAGTACTATGACTATCTACACAAACACATTCAGGATGAAATGGAGTTCCTCAACATTACATCGCTTGGCATGGCATATCTCTATGCCGCCAAGATCCAGCAAAAATTTTAGCAGAAGAAGCGAGACTTTGGATCTGCGAATCCGAAAGGTGCCCCTGAACCGAAGAAAAAGGGGCAAGGCCAAAGTATTGGCACTCAGAACAACACCACAAATCCAAAGAAGGACACAAGGAAGTGGTGTGAATTTCATAACAGCCCCACTCATAGCACAAAGGAGTGTTGGTCCAAACAGTCATTGGTGGCTAAACTAAAGGCACCAGAATCAGATGCATTTTACGATCCTGAGTCAGAACTAGACAAAGGCAATGACAAAGGGAAGCAGATCATTGATGCAGATCCCAGTGCCATTGTTTCCACCACCAAGATCCAGAGGGAGGATACAGAGGATCCAAAGGAGGGGGAGCACCTTTTCCATTCGTAGATGTGGGTGAAGGGTTTTCCACTGCAATTTCTTGTCGATAACGGAAGCCAAAAGAACCTCATTTCAGTAGAGGTCATGAAGTGACTCGGCCTACCAACCATAGCACACCTGCAATCATATACCATCGGGTGGCTCCACCAAGGGAGAGATCTCCATATCCGCCAGCAGTGCCGCCTTCCGTATAGTATCAAGCCATTCATGGATGAGGTATTGTGTGATATTTCTCCTCTTGATGTAACTAATGTGTTATTGGGCCAACCATACTTGTGGAGGCAACATGTTGTGTATGAGTCTAGGCCTTGTGATGTTGTTATTACTTTGGGAAATAACTTGTACAGGATACCGGAGGTAGTATCGCCTCCTGTCATCTCTTTGACAACTGCAAAACAACGCAGTAAGATTATTTTCTAAACCAGGAAATTTATTTTCCTTAAAACACGCTCACAAGGAAAGAAGAATATTGTGGTCACAACCTCAAAATAGGGCTTCCCTGCATGGCTGTAGCAGATGGACAAATTCATGAAGGAATACGAGGAAATTTTCTCCTCACTCACAGAGGTTCTTCTACATTGTCAAGACAAGCACTCCATTGATCTTACCCCCGATGCAGTGCTACCTGATGTTGCCATACCTCATGTGACTACACAAATAGAATCCACGCATGTACTGTCTGAAGCTAATAAAGAAACCAAATTTACTAATTGCATCCAGCATGTCTGCCCGCTGGTCCATGACATCTTCAATAATAGAATGTGCCTCATCTCATGGAGGATCTCAATGAAATGGGGACCATTACTTCTTAAGGATGGAGGAATGATCCAGGTGGGTATCGGTGGCCACCCACCTATTCCATTTGGACCTGCACCATCAATTCTTGCATCTTTTCACATTCAGCACAACTTACTAATTTTGGCAGGTTTTCGAGTCCTCCACTCCCGAAGCCGTTTTTGGGGCTTAGTGATCCAGGTGGATATTGGTGGTCACCCACCTATTCCATTTGAACCCCCACCATCATTTCTTTTAGTTTTTAAGCTACATCACAACTTACTATTTTTAGTAGTTTTTCGGGTCCTCAACTTCTGGAGCCGTTTCGAGGCCCTAAACAACATTTTTTGGGAAAACGGGGAGCAACATGGGACCCTGGATTGATGTTTCTCACACCAAAAGTTTTAGTCCTTGGAAAAATCTTTCTAACGAGCTATTGAGCGCATCAAACGGAGATCAGATGCCAAATTTACATCCCCAGGAAGTTGAACCACCAATTTACCCAAACAGGGCCCATAGTTTTGGCACTTCATCTCCTAGGGTTAGGTTTTTGGATTTTTAGAGTTCTCCATTGTTTCTCAATAATAAATAGGCCCTCGAGCCTCATTGTAACACAGTTCAGAGGTTTGTAGCCACCACATCTCTTCTTAGATATTTGCTACCAGCACCCTAGCTATTTTATTTCCATTATGTCTGTAAGCATATTTCTGTTATTTGATATTAATGAAATGATGCATTATTTCCACTGCATCTCTATGTTTATGGTTATCTCTATATTTTGTTGCGTTCTTGCATAAATTCGGATCAAAAACCTAAATCAAAGAGTTATTCAAACCAAGAGTAATTTTTTAAGGTTAAAACATAGCTCTTTTGAAATCTTAGCCTAAAACAATTTGATCCCTATTCAAAGGGGCACTAAAACAACAATATTTTTTAACTATGTTCTATAAAATCAGCTTTAATGTACACAAAATCATAAAAATTTCCCTTTAAAATGACACAATGCAAAAAAAAAAAATTATTTTTTTAATTAAAAGAAAACAAATTAAATAATTTTAAAAAATGAATTTTTTTCAATCAATAAAAAATTATTTAAAAAAAAATCAAGCAAATTTAAAGATAAATTAAAAAAAAAAACAAACAAACAAAAATACAATGAAATTTTAAAAATTATTAAAATAATAATAATAATAATAATGATTACAAATTGTACATAAAAAGGAATAATAAAATGAATAAAGTGTGTATATATATGTGTGTGTGTGATGATTAAAGTCCATTATATAAAATTATATTATGATGATGATACATATCCACTATATAAAATTATATGATGGTGATGATGATTAAAGTTTGTTAAGACCAATATGGTCTATCAAACCTTAAGAAGGTAAGAAAATAATCGAAACTATTTAACATATTATTTCTATTCTTGAAGAGAAGTGAGAGAAGTGTTCCCATATCACCATAGTTTTGTTGCCTTAACAGGTCAAGAAGGTTGGTAGTGTGATAAATATTTTGAAAATTAGAATGGATTTCACTGTAAGCTGAGAAATATAAGAGAAAGAGTTTTTCATATTCAACCTTCTTAGTATCACATAGGTAGCCAACTTTTTCTTCACATGGCATTTTAGGTGTATACCAACCCCCAGTTTCACTATCAAGCTCATGAGAATTAGTTATTATCTTAGCAATGCTCATTTTCTTCTTAACATTAATCAAGCAATATAAATAATTTTGGTTTTCAAGATTGGGGTTGATCACCTCCTTATTGTTGGTTCCCCGTGTTTTGACAGTTTGGAAAATCAAAAGACAAGGAAACATCAAAACCAATCTTTAGAGTTCCAGGATCTAGTCCTCCTGTTCTCAGAGAGGGATCTCTCAAATATTTGTTTGCAAAGGTTTATCTTGTTTCCTTTGATTATGGATTTTAGACTAGTTATTAAGTGCAGATGTTTGTTTGGTTGGGTTGAGTTGATACAGCAGAATATGAAAGGTCTAGGAAAGATAGACAGAAAGAAAAAGTATCCGGTTCATTGGGCTATGGAGTCAAAATAAGGTCATGAAAAACTCATCAATGGATATGGGATATCAAAGGGCAAATATAACTTGGCCACAGGATCCTTTGTTTTGGAATGAGATGGACATTAATGATTTGGAAAGAGAATTTTAATTCTCAACAAAGGGAACTTGAAAACATAACTTAACAATAAAGAGATATTTGATAGACAGGGCTAACCATAAATTCCACAAACATTCTTTAAGAAAATAATGACTTCAAGACAACTTTTAAAATGAAATCTAAGATTCGGGGAACTCCCTATTTCCTCAAAGATTTTATTTTAAAGGACTTAGAAAACATAAAATATTCACTGATAGCTGCATTCATAGAAGAGGGAACACCTCAATAACATCTATGCTTGCAAATATAAAGACCTTCAAAACAACTGTTCAAGAAGGGGCAAAGGGTAAGATCAAAACCGACCTCTTTGATTAACTTAAGACAATGGTACTTCAAAGGGAGACTTCAATAATAGCTTTCAAGTGATGGCAGACAAGCAGGGAGAACCATAAATCATGTTGAAACCAACGATTTGAGCTATCAAGGAAATAAACAAGCATGAAGACTAAAGAGAAGGTTTAAAGCCTCTAAAATACTTTAGCAGAAGAAAACATAAAACAGTGAAGGGTGAATAGGTCTAAGGTGCTTCCAGGAGTCATTTCTTACCCTAAAACGTTTCGCCTACTGTAGTAAGAGATTATGAAACATAATGAAAAAAGGAGAAAACATTAAACAGTTAGAATACTTCACCAACAACCAAGCTCATGAATCCAGTGATAGAGCCTTCTCAGGAACAGGGATGCAACAGCATCATCAAGACATCCAAGACTTCAATTTGTTTTTCAACTTCAACAGACTTGTATATTTATTTCAGAGAGTTTCAATGTTACAACTTGTGATCAAACAACAACCAACAACCAACAACTTCTCATCTTCTACAGAAGTATTTATAGAAGAATGAGGAGGTAAGATCTGATAAAATATCTGCCAAATTAATTAATACAGATTCAAGACTTCTTGGCCCTTTGAGGGGCTCGATGAAGAAGTTTACAGGTGGTTCTCTGTATTAACTATTTTACATTAACTATCAGGTCTGCTGGAAAGAATTTTTTGACCTTTGAGGTTTGGCGTAAGGTTGAAATAACTCTGCAGATATTTCTCGCATTAAGTCCTTTGCAGAAGTAACTTCTCGGCTGCGTTGAGGCAAAACATCTTCCTTTACAATAACTTTGGCCCTGGTTTGAAAGGTTTGAGGCAACAGGTGGCATTTAGTCACTGGGAGGAATCAATTCGCCTCCTTTTTGTGGCTGTGGAGGGTTTTCTGTCACTAAAACACTTTAGGTATTTTGCAGACTATGTTTTAGATTGGGGGATTAGGCTTTTGATAACAGTCTTAGCCGTAATCCCCATAAAATTGTCTTCAATTCTCTGTGCTGGCACATTTCTGGTCTTCTACAGCTGATACTCTTTGACTGTGCCGGATTCTTGGTGCTTCGCTGTTACACAGGGCTGCGCAGGGTTATACGGCATCAATGCCTCATGAAACACTGATGAAAACGCGAATTTGACACCTGCGAATGATTTCCTTTGATAAATCGAAGGAGGGAGGGTCGTCACCCTCATCTTTCGAATTTCATCTGAATATAGCGAAAAACGTTAAACCCTGCAAAATACAAACAAAAGTTATGAAATCCTGCGTTTATAGGTTAAACTGCATTGGAGGATGTGCAGAGGAAGCAGGGCCGTTGGATGGCATCATCCAATGGTCGGGATTAATTGGAGAAATCATAGAATGGTGAAAAAAAGATAAAATCTAAGTCGTTGATCGTGGAAGATCGACGGTTGGGAGAAGGCAGTAGAAAAACCTTTGTAAACAATACAATATGACGTTTTTTAATTTTACAAAGGAAAAAGGCGCATTTTATATGAGCGGCGAGGGGATCGTACGGTGGGCCTGGCGAGACTGATCGCAAATCGCAAAAGTGGAAAACGAGATGGCGGATTATGCGACGGAGAGAAAATGCGATATTGCGATTATGCGATGGGCGGAAACTGCTATGGATCACATCGCAAATATTTGCGATGGCTCTTTGGAGGAAAACTGAAAATTGTGATCTGCAATCTGTGATGGATCGCAGCGCAAATATTTGCGATGGATTTTTGGAGGAAAACTGAAAATTGCGATTTGCGATCTACGATGGATCGCAGCGCAAATATTTGCGATGCATCAGTTTAAAAAATAACAATTTGGAAATTCTGTGATCTGCGCTTTGCGATAAGCGCCAAAGGGTTAAAACTTGGTTCCAGGGTGCGGGCGTATGGAAGAGAGGGGCTAAGGGCTTAAGCTCGAGGGGCTTAAGTCCTATACATAAAAACATGTATTTTCATGGTTTTTGAAGGGTTTATTGAAGGAAATGAAGGTTTCGGTAAGGTTAAAAAGTGGGTTTTTAACCTTATAAAAGGGATTTTAATGAAATGGAAAGGGAGAAACATGAAATTGTGGGTTTTTCATGGGAAATGGAGAATAGAAAATGAGGTTAGTGAGGAAGAAAAGGAAGGGGACCAAGGGGTTCTGCAGCAGTATTTAATTTGGCATTTTTGAAGGATTTCAGAGGCTTTTAGGATGTAAACAGAAATAAGGGATCTGGATAGAGGCATGAGGCCTTAAGAGAGACTTCAAGAGCCAACAATTTTTAGTGATAAAATTTGTTCCTTGGAGGCTCCAAAAAGTTTTAGCCACCTTTTGGTATAACAAAATATTATAGGTGGCTAACAGTGGCTCCACTTGGGGATGGTGCCTTCTTGAAGGCATCAAGAATTTAGACTTGATTTCTCTGGGACGCTGACTTGTGCCTGATCCATTGGGCTGCTCTTCTTTTGATGGATGATCTAGCTTTGAAAACATATTAGCAGCCATGAAAATAATGGATTTTCATCTACAAGCTTTCTACCTACCCAATCCTACTGATCTAACATTTTTTCTTCATCGGAGTGCACTTGGATTGGCAAACTCTTTTCACAACATTTTATTCTTTTGAAAGCATAAAAACTAATCTAATTCTACTCCTTATTTCTCCCTGAACTCAGATTAAACAGTTGAGCTCAGATATTCTCTACCTAATCTACTGTCTGTTGGGATTAAACTGTCCAACAGACTTTCATTCTCTAAATTCTACAACAGAAATTTAAAAACAGTCAAGTCAAGATTAAGCTATTTGACTTGCTGTGATCTATGGCATAAAAACAAGCTGCACATAGATTATTATTTGCAGAAAATTAAATCAAAAATAGAAGGCCTAAGATCTGAAAACTCAAAATGCTGCCTTCTCCTTTTACAGCTCCGTTTCAAACTTGTTTTGAGCTGTCTTTGCTTTCCTTCTGGTTCAAGTTTTAAGCCAATTAGAACCAGATTTTTACATTTCTTTGACTCAAAATTTAACATAGATTTGAGTCATCTCCTTTGGAAACTTTTGTTCAGATTTTGAATTTGTTTGAACCTTCAATTTCTATCCTAATCTATCTACTGATAAGCCAATATTGAACAGTTTGGCAAATCAAATTCACTATCCTATCAGCAGAAAAATTTAAAGCTAATTAGCCAGGATTAAATAGTTTGACTAATTAGAAGTGTGCTTTTTAGGAGTGGAATTTGGGCTTGCACACTTTCAGATTTATCTCTTTTTTGGTATGGGGCTATACCTTTCTTGTTTTGACAATCTGCCCTCTTTTCTATTTTCCTATTGTTTTTGTATTTTTGAATTTTTCTAACTTTGAATGCAATGGTTAGACTATGATTTTTACAATGGTAAAACAAAAATGCTTTGAAAACTTAAGATTCTTGGCAGAAGTAATGCTTGAGCATCCTACCATTAACAGGACCTCCATATAGGTCTTCTCCATTCAATTATTTCAAGAAAAATGTATTATGACCCCTCTCAGCATGAATAATATATGGTCCTTTCCACAAGTTCTCAAACTTGCCATGTTTCCCCTTCTCTTCTCTTCTTGAATCCCATTTAAGAACAACACTTCCAACTTGGAAATTGTTTGCCTTAGTCCTCTTATCAAATAGTTTCTTCATTTTCTCTTGGACTAAGTGTGTTCTTTCATAAACTTCTTCTCTGGTCTACTGTAAATGGATTGTTTGGTTGATCCTCCTCTGCATATCATTTTCTTCAACCTGCACTTCTTGAAGGAGATTCATGACTGGAACTCCTAATGAGGTAGGAAAAATTGCATCCATGCCATAAACTAACTAATAGGGGGACATATTTATTGATTTCTTTGTAGTTAGTCTATCGGCCCATAAGGCATGAACCAACTTACTGTGCCATAATTTTGTATTTTCTTCCAATAACTTCTTAATGATATTGATGAGACTCTTGTTGGAGGATTCAGCTAATCCATTTCCTTAGGGATAGTAAGCAGTGGAATGGCCCAAGGTTATATGATATTTTTGACAGAAATCAACCATTTTCTTAGATTTGAAAGCAGAAGCATTGTCTGTTATGATTTTTCTGGGACAACCAAATTTGGATAGGATGTGGGTTTCAAGAAACTTGATAATGACAGAGTCATTAGCATTCCTGGTAGGTATAGCTTCTATCCATTTGGTGAAGAAGTCAGTGGCCGTGAGGATCCACCTATGTTGAGCTGAGGAAGATGGATGAATTTCCCCAATGAAGTCCAGCCCCCATTGTTGAAAAAGTGCTTCAACTCTGATAGGATGTAAGGGTAAGGGAAGGAGCTTTCTCTTGCCATCAAAGATTTGACACTTATGGCAAGACATGACCAGCTTCTGAGTATCTGGGAAAAGGGTAGGCCAATAGTAACTTGATCTGAGAATTTTGTTTGCTGTGGCCTTCCAGTAGAGGTGTCCTCCACATTCACCATCATGTAATTCATGCATGATTTTTCCTGCATCATCTTCAAGTAAACATTTAAGCAAAATTCCAACAGCGTTTTTCCAATATAATACCCCATCTAATATACAAAAACTCAAAGCTTTCTGTTTCAAAAATCTAGCTTTAGTTTTAGACAACGAAGGAGGAGTATTTAAATATAAAAGTACATAGACAATGTCAGCATACCAAGGGGAAATTAGGAATGTTTCTTCAATAAAAGGAGCATCAGATTCTTCTCCTATTTCTTCCAACACATCTACCATATTCATGTCTAATGCTTTGAAGTTAGACTCAGCCATAATTTTTGCTAACCCTTGCCCTTTTACTAGTTTGGTGGGCCTAATTTCTAAGTCATATTCAAGAATAGTTGCAATCCATTTTCCCCTTTTACCATCAGGGTCTTGACTTAAAATGTCCTTGACAACAGTATGTGGAACAAAAGAAATTATGTGAGAGTGCAAGATGTAGACCCTAAAGTCCTTTAATGCTTTCACTAATGCTAAGGCTTGCTTCTCCATGATGTTATAATTGAGAGGAGAATCTCTTAAGGCCCTACTAAAGAAGGATATTGGTTGTTCTTGTCCTAAATCATTCTTCTGAAGCAAAACTGCAGCTATTGTATGTTCAGATGCAAAAGAAAAAATGTAAAAGTCTTTGCTAAAATCAGGACTAATCAGGATTGGTGTTTGGGTAAAAACTTGTTTGACCATTTCGAATGATTGTTTAGCTGGTAAAGTCCATTTTACACCCACGTTTTTCTTAAGCATGTTTGTAATGTTTTTTAATAGCTCGGCAAGGTTGGGAATAAACCTTCTCAAAAAATTAATCTTTCCAATGAAAGATTGCAATTCTTTGAGGCTTCTGGGATGGCTGATTTGCAATATGCCATCTATCCTTGTAGGGTCTACTTTGATTCCCTCTTCTGAAATTATATGCCCAAGAAGTTTCCCTTCTTGGAGTCCAAAAAGGGTCTTCTTGGGATTCAGTGATAAGCCAAATTTCCTACACTTCTCAAAAACCTTTCTTAGGTGAATCAAATGCTCTTCATCAGTTTTTGAGAAAACAGTTATGTCATCAAGGTAAATAATTATAAAATAGCCAATATCTTCAGAGAAGGCTATGTCCATGGCCCTTTGGAAGGTGCCCCCTGCATTCATTAATCCGAAAGGCATTTTGACATACATAAAAGTTCCCCAAGGTGTGGTAAAAGCAATTTTGATTTGATCACTTGGGAACACTAACACCTGATTGTAACTCGAGAACCCACCTAATAGGGATATTCTTCTTGATCCAACTACCCTTTGAAGTATATGGTCCATCTTGGGTAAAGGGTAGTTGTCTTTTAAAGAGGCTCTGTTTAAATTTCTGAAGTCAATACAGAGCCTGATTTCCCCAGTTTTCTTTCTAACAGAAGCTAAGTTTGATACCCATTCTGAAAAATCTAATGGGTACTATGATCCCAGCATTATACATTTTCTCAATTTCTGCCTTAACTAAAGGTAGTAAAAGGGGATTTATTCTCCTTATTTTTTTCTTAAAAGGCATTTGATTTTCCTTCAAGGGAATTTTATGCTGGATGATGCTGGTATCATATGATTTTAATTCTTTGTATTCCCAAGAAAACACATCTTTGAATTCTTTGAAAAGATCTATGTATTGCAATTTTATGTGAGCTGGGAGGGTGCTGGATAACTTGATCATCTTGGGTTCTGCTAGACTGCCTATGTTGTGTTCTTCTACATTCGTTTCCACAGGCTCCATCCTTGGTTCTTTAGCTACATCGTTGAGATCAAACAGGTGTTCTAAAGGCGTGAGACCTCTTGGGATTTTATCATTTTTGCATTGTAAGACTTCCAAGTCTTCTTGGTCTTCATTATTCATTATCTCTGCTTCGAAAGGATTCTCACAATGATTTATATTAGCAGGATACGTCATTTCAGCCTCTGGGATTTGTTCAATATACAAATAGTTTTCTTTATGGCTAGTTTCTGGTGTTGGCATGCTGAAATCATTTTCTGATTTTAAGAAATCATCTATATGTCTGTCAGATTCAAACACTTGCCAGTGATCTTCATTATCAGGCACAACAGGTCTGTGTTTCACCCTTATACTGAGTTGTTCATTTATCTCAGGTACTTGGCAATTGCTGGCCATGAAGGCAAGTTCATTTGCTAGATGATTCCGTGCTCTAGGAATTAAAATGAGTTCATATTTTTCGAAAGTTTTTAGTAGGTCTAGGGCAGCATTTCGATATTCCCTAAGCCTTGGATTCTTGGTTGAGTATTCTCCTTTGATTTGTTTGATGATAAGTTCAGAATCCCCTAAAATAGATATCCTTTGGGCTTCTAATTCTTTAAGCAGTTGTAAGCCTAGGAGAAGTGCTTCATACTCAGCAATATTGTTAGTGCATGGGAAGTCTAACTTGTATGAAAAACTCTGATTTGTGTTTTGAATCCAGACACCTGCCCCTGCACTAATTTTATTACAGGATCCATCGAAATTTATTGTCCAAAGTATATTTGACTCATTCTCATTTTCTTGTTGCTGTTGATCATCAATGTTTTGAATTTGATTCGAGGTAAGATTGGGTTGGTCTGGTGAACTGATTGGGTTCATGTTTTCTTTACCTTGTTGATTAATTTCATCTTCGTTACACAAGATAAAGGAATCTAAACTTGATTGAATAGAATAGATTGGAGTGTTGTTTGGTTTGTCCATTTTGCTCACCATGTACTTCATGTGGGATTCTCTATATAGTCTTCTGTTTTGGTTAAAAACAGGGATGGTGGCATAAGACATGTCCATTTGAAGGCTTCCCTGAATTTTGGCTCCCCATGATCTTGATAAGAGCATGCCATACTTAGGGGGAATGTCAGCTACAACTATATCCATCACTAGATTCTTGGCAGGGATCTGAGCTAGGTTAACACATAAATATTTGATTAAACCCAAACATTTGACTCTGCTTGAGTCAAAATAATACAAATCTTTGTATGGTTTAGTAATTTCTAAGCCTAAGCTTTCCATTACTACTTTGGGCATTAGGTTGTGTGAAGCTCCGGAATCTAACATGGCATTGTGTAGAATTTTATCATGTATGTTCAAGCTAACATAGAAGGGAGGGACTGGTCCTTCTTGATATTTTCCTTCAACCTCTGGACCAAACAACAACTCAGGTTTGTCATCTGTCAGGTTTAAGGTATCAGTATCACTTCCTAAGTTTAAAGCTTTCAAAACTTGGTTTTTGTACACTTCTTGGGTTACTAGTTCAGCTAGGAGGATGGTAATTTTTATCTTAGCGATCTCTCCCTCAAGGCTGAAAGGAATAATTGACTTGTTAACATTTACATCTGTTTTTTCAATTAAATTCCTTTCAACAGCTTTGATCTGCTGAAATTTGTTTGAACTAGTGATAGGAATAGTTTTATTAGGACCACTAGCTGAAGTGCTAGGGGTACTCTGTTCAACATTTGGCTGGGTTGCCTTGTCTTTGTTTAAATCTGGTTTTTTGGCCGAAATGTTGGTCTTTTCCACTGTCTTTTTGGACTGGTTTTCTGTGTTTTTCTTGACAGCGGTGCTAGTATTCTTATCTTTTTAATTCTCTATACTTCCCTTGCTCCTAAGATCATACTTTTTGTGTACCTCCATGATTGCATTTTCAAAACCCAATCTATAGTCATCAGAATCTTCATAGGTGTTTGTATTTTGATCATTAGAGAAGAAAACTTGTTCTTCCTCAGTGAGGAAAACATCATCCCCACTGTCTGATCCAATCAAGTTTACATGTGATTCTTCCAATCTTTCCAACTCCCTGTCTTCCTCATATTGAACTACATAGTTCTGTTGAAAGGGAGGTCTAATTTGTTGGTCACTTTCTTTTTGCTTATCTTGATTGTTATCTCTTCTATAATTCTGATTTCTATTTCTATTTTGATTGTTTTGAAGTGCAGTCTGGTTATGATTTGCTTGTGCTTTCTTAATTATGCTCATCTCTTTCATCGTTTCTTCCAACATTCTCTCCATTTTTGAGCTTGAAGTAGAGGGAGGGGATTCCTCTCTGAAAGATACTCTCTTTTTAGTTTTCATTCTTGCTCTCTTTTCTATTAAGTTTAATTCCACAGAAAGAGCACCCCTTTGCATATCTTCGAGAGTTGCAAAATCTCTTTCTCTTAGTGAATAAGTCATGTCAGAGTCAAATCCTTCAGGAAAATTGTTTAAGGCTGAGCCTTGTGGAGGTTTTAGTTCTAGGGAAAGTGCATTATATACACTGTTAAACCTAGTACAGTAGGCTTGTACACTCTCCCCAGGGTTCCTACGGAGGTTGTTGTAATCAGCAAGGACTTGAAGAGGATTCTTCTTTACTTCCCATTTATTTAGGAACGTTTGATGGAAGGCTTGGAGATCATTAACACTACGAGGGGCTAAACCTTTAAACCATTTTCTTACTTCTCCCCCAAAGCTTTGAGAAAATAATCTAAGTTTGACAGAATCATCATCAATTTCGTTTCTGTCAAAGTAGTCATTCATCTTATCCACATGTTGTGATGCAGTTGTAGCATTGTTAGCATCATACAATGGAATCTTGAACTGGTAGTCCTGTGGGAGATTGACTAATGGTGCAGGAAGAACTAGGGGAGCATACCATGCGGCCATGGCAGGAGGTGGAGGTGGATTTACAGAAGGGAAAGTGGGCTGAGGTTTGGTGGTTTGAACAGTGGATGTAGGATGAGTAGAAGTGGATGGACTAGGAGTAGACTGCTGAGCTGATCTTGGATGAGAGACACCTAGGTTGTGAAGGAAATGTAAATCAGGAGGTGTTGTTTCTCTACTACCAGGATGTTTACTTGTCTCCGGGGATGAAAACGAATATTCAGAGTCTAACTGGATTATATCATCAAATGACCTGGTTCTAAATGGGTTTACTAGGTCAGCTTGTGATTGTTGTAGAGCTGAAAGATTTTCAAGGACTGAATTAGCTCTCAAGGGTGATCTGAAAACAATTGATAATTTAATCCTAAGAGACTTCCAAAGGATACTTTCTGGGTTATCAACTATCTCAGGTGGATTAGGGTCTGGATGGGCTCTAGTGTGAATGTTTTTAGAAGCCACTATGCTGTGTTTTTAGACCTAAATAATCAAGAAAAGTTTAACCAAGTATGACAATCTTTGAGAGGTTAACTAATCTGTTTACACAAATTTTAATCCTACAGTCCTCTAACTGAGTTTGAATGACATTATAATGATAAGGGTTCTTCCCAGTGGAGTCTTAAGGTCTGCTAAGGATTGTGGAGTCGCCAAGTGGAATTTTTTAGCTCCTAAGGAGGTAAAAGGTTTTATGGTCCACTACCAATGTTTATTATGAAGCCAAACTTGAAATGTTTTTGGGTTTTTCTGAGTTATTTTGGTTTTATAGGTTAAGAGAGTGTTCTAAGTCTGATTTTGCACTTAGCTAAGGTGTTCAAACAAACAGAGTTGCTCTTATGGCTTGGTAACTGGTTCCTTCAAGGTTTGATAAGGATTTAAAGGAATCCTAAGGGTTACTTAGTTTGTCACTGATTCAAAAGAGTCCTATCATGATTGCCATTATGTTAGGTAGTGCTTAAAGAAAGTTACTTATGTTATACTGGACCTAAAGTTGAAGGAAAGGTTTCGCAAACCTCTAATTCTCAGCAGGTCCCACCGTGATCGCCATTATGTTGGTGGCGATGAGGTGGCTAATAATCACTGGATATTCTTGAAAATAAGGGATTTCTGAATTCCTAAGGGGTATTAGGATTGTTACTGACTCATAGGTCCCACTGTGATCGCCATTATGTTGGTCCCCCGTGTTTTGACAGTTTGGCAAATCAAAAGACAAGGCAACATCAGAACCAATCTTTAGAGTTCCAGGATCTAGTCCTCCTGTTCTCAGAGAGGGATCTCTCAAATATTTGTTTGCAAAGTTTTATCTTGTTTGCTTTGATTATGGATTTTAGACTAGTTATTAAGTGCGGATGTTTGTTTGGTTGGATTGAGTTGACACAGCAGAACATGAAAGGTCTAGGAAAGATAGACAGAAAGAAAAATTATCCGGTTCATTGGGCTATGGAGTCAAAATAAGGTCATGACAAACTCATCAATGGATATGGGATATCAAAGGGAAAATCTAACTTGGCCATAGGATCCTTTGTTTTGGAATGAGATGGACATTAATGTTTTGGAAAGAGAAGCTTAATTCTCAACAAAGGGAACTTGAAAACATAACTTAACAATAAAGAGATATTTGATAGATAGGGCTAACCATAAATTCCACAAACATTCTTTAAGCAAATAATGACTTCAAGACAACTTTTAAAATGAAATCTAAGATTCGGGGAACTCCCTATTTCCTCAAAGATTTTACTTTAAAGGACTTTAGAAAACATAAAAGATTCACTGATAGCTGCATTCATAGAAGAGGGAACACCTAAATAACATCTATGCTTACAACTATAAAGACCTTCAAAACAACTGTTCAAGCAGGGCAAAGGGTAAGATCAAAACCGACCTCTTTGATTAACTTAAGACAATGGTACTTCAAAGGGAGACTTCAATAACAGCTTTCAAGTGATAGCAGACAAGCAAGGAGAACCATAAATCATGCTGAAACCAACAATTTGAGCTATCAAGGAAATAAACGAGCATGAAGACTAAAGAGAAGG
Organism: Pinus albicaulis; assembly: GCA_034641835.2. NCBI lineage: Eukaryota > Viridiplantae > Streptophyta > Pinopsida > Pinales > Pinaceae > Pinus > Pinus albicaulis. The sequence goes on from CM076570.1 coordinate 548,978,344, forward strand.
TTTAAAGCCTCTAAAATACTTCAGCAGAAGAAAACATAAAACAATGAAGGGTGAACAGGTCTAAGGTGCTTCCAAGAGTCATTTCTTAGCCTAAAACTTTCAGCCTACTGTAGTCAGAGATTATGAAACATAATGAAAACAGGAGAAAACATTAAACAGTTAGAATACTTCACCAACAACCAAGCTCATGAATCCAATGATAGAGCCTTCTCAGGAACGGGCATGCAACAACATCATCAAGATATCCAAGACTTCAATTTGTTTTCAACTTCAACAGACTTATATATTTATTTTAGAGAGTTTCAATGTTACAACTTGTGATCAAACAGCAACCAACAACCAACAACTTCTCATCTTCTGCTGAAGTATTTATAGAAGACTGAGGGGAAAAAATCTGAGATAAGATCTTTTAAGACAATAAATACAGATTCAAGACTTCTCGGCCCTTTGAGGGGCTCGATGGAGAAGTTTACAGGTGGATTACTGTATTAACTATTTTACATTCATGAATCAAGCTCGGTGGGAGCTTTATTTGACTTTGAGGCTTTGTGTAATGTTTGGAGTAACTCTGTAGGTATTTCTGCATTGATTTCCTTGCAGAAGTAACTTCCTGGCTGCACTAGAGGCGAATATCTGATTTTCTTTATTAACTTTGGCCTCTGTTTTGAAAGGTTTGAGGCAACAGGTGGCTCGGGGGTAGCTGAGGAATCAATTCGCCTCCTTTTTGTGGTGGTGGAGGGTTTGCTGGCATTAAAACACTTTAGGTATTCTATAGACTGTGTTTTAGATTGGGGGATTAGGCTTTTGATAACAGTCTTAGCCGTAATCCCCATAAAACTGTCTTCAATTCTCTGTGCTGGCACATTTCTGGTCTTCTACAGCTGATACTCTTTGATTGTGCCAGATTCTTGGTGCTTCGCTGTTACACAGGGCTGCGCAGGGTTATACGACATCAATGCCTCATGAAACACTGATGAAAACGCAAATTTGACACCTGTGAACGATTTCCTTTGATAAATCGAAGGAGGGAGGGTCATCACCCTCATCTTTCGAATTTCATCTAAATATAACGAAAAACGTTAAGCCCTGCAAAATACAAACAAAAGTTATGAAATCCTGCATTTATAGGTTAAACTGCATTGGAGGATGTGCAAAGGAAGCAGGGTCGTTGGATGGCATCATCCAACGGTCGGGATTAATTGGAGAAATCATGGAATGGTGAAAAAAAATAAAATCTAAGCCGTCGATCGCGCAAGATCGACAGTTTGGAGAAGGCAGCAGAAAAAACCTTTGTAAACAATACAATATGACGTTTTTAAATTTTACAAAGGAAAAAGGCGCATTTTATATGAGCGGCGAGGAGATCGTATGGTGGGCCCGGTGGGACTAATCGCAAATCGCAAAAGTGGAAAACGCGATGGCGGATTATGCGACGGAGAGAAAAATGCGATATTGCGATTATGCGATGGGCGGAAACTGCGATGGATCGCATCGCAAATATTTGCGATGACTCTTTGGAGGAAAAGTGAAAATTGCGATCTGCGATCTGCAATGAATCTCAGCGCAAATATTTGTGATGTCTCTTTGGAGGAAAAGTGAAAATTGTGATCTGCGATCTGCGATGGATCGTAGCGCAAATATTTGCGATGGCTCTTTGGAGGAAAAATGAAAATTGCGATCTGCGATCTGCGATGGATCGCAGCGCAAATATTTGCGATGTATCAGTTTAAAAATAACAATTTGGAAATTCTGCGATCTACGCTTTGCGATAAGCGCCAAAGGGTTAAAACTTTGTTTCAGGGTGCGGGCGTATGGAAGAAAGGGGCTAAGGGCTTAAGCTTCGAGGGGCTTAAGTCCTATACATAAAAACATGTATTTTCATGGTTTTTGAAGGGTTTTTTGAAGGAAATGAAGGTTTCGGTAAGGTTAAAAAGTGGGTTTTTAACCTTATAAAAGGGATTTTAATGAAATGGAAAGGGAGAAACATGAAATTGTGGGTTTTTCATGGGAAATGGGGAATAGAAAATGAGGTTAGTGAGGAAGAAAAGGAAGGGTACCAAGGGGTTCTGCAGTAGTATTTAACTTGGGATTTTTGAAGGATTTCAGAGGCTTTTAGGATGTAAACATCAATAAGGGATCCGGACAGAGGCATGAGGCCTTAGAGAGACTTCAAGAGCCAACAATTTTTAGTGATAAAATTTGTTCCTTGGAGGCTCCAAAAAGTTTTAGCCACCTTTTGGTATAACAAAATATTATAGGTGGCTAACACTTATAATATCTTAGTTTCCTTTTTCCCTCTATCTATTTATTTATCTATAACTTCTCCCTAAATTTGGAAGTAATAATATTTTTAAAATTATCTTTATTCTGCAAAATGATGTCCTCTTTTATCCCTCATTGGTAAAGCTAATAATTTCCATCCTTTTTCCATCCTCGCTTGAGCGTAAGGTGGGGGCTTTGCCTAGAGTTAGAAGTAATTTTAGGAAACCTCTTGGCTTCCATGTTGTATAATTTCTTTTTATACATGATATACTTGTTCATAATCATGTTTTTAATAGGGGAAAGGCTAGATTCAATCAGGAGGATAGGGTAGGGAGTGCATCCTTTAATCTTGAGGTTGTACATTATAAAATGTTTTTAGATCTGGATCAATATTCCTCCGTGATTTTTCAGATATATGACAACCCCAAACCTCACAACCATATAAAACAACTGGGATAACCAAAGTCTCAAAGAGGAACTTTTTTTATTCCAAATCCAAAGATTTTTTGACTTACAATTGTTTTAAAGCCCATAGTAAACTTTCCATCCTCCACTTATCTTTTTCTCAATCCTATAATTCCAATTGCATTGACGATTAATATCAATTCATAAATATTTTTATGAAGGAACTTCCTCCAATTAGCTTTTATCGTAAATGAAATTGTTGAAAGTAATACTTTTGGATTTAATTATCATGACTTTAATTTTGTCAATGTTAAGAGTTATACCCATCATGGCTCCTTGCCAAAAGAAGAATATCTTCGGCATAAAGGACAAAAGTTATGACAACATCAATGAGTGTGGCCCAACACATGCATCTTCTAAATACTCTTGAAGCTTATCAATATAAATGTTAAAAAAAAAAAAAAAATTAAAAACATCAAAGCAATTCTTTAGGAAAAATATTAAAAATATATATTTTGAAAAACAACCAACCGATTTTAGGGAAAAAAAGGAGTTTAAAAGAATAATAATAATACTAATTTGTCTTTGAAAAAATAAATTTTTTTATATTTTATTTATTTATTTCAAAAAAAATTCAAAATTTATTAATAATATTAAAAAAAAAAAAAAAAAATTTTATTACTTTTTGATTTTGTATTACAATATTTTTTTCTCATTTAAAAAAAAAAGAATTATATTGTTTTTTCCCAAATTAAAATAATAATAATATTATTTTTAGTTTTTTTTATAATATATATATATATATATATATATATCTTAAATTAAATTATTACACATTATATTTTTATTTTTTTGCGATACTAATGGTCAAGGACATAATATAAATCATTGGTAATTTAACTCAAAAAATAAAATAAAATAAAAATATGAAAAACACTTAAAAAACAAACATTAAAAAAAATTAAGACAAACTTTAGGCATTGTTTTTTAGGTTTTTTCACACTTGCAATAATTGGTCTTTAATGTCATGGTATAAAAATGTTTGAATTTTAACCCTAAAAAATGAGTTGATGTTACATCACCACCTTTTCATTTCAACATGTTTTTTTATGTCTTTCATAATCATGATATTTGGTCTTTAATGTCATGATTGGAAAATGTTTGAATTTTAACTATTAAAGAAAATGGAGGTTGGTGTTGCATCACTACTTTTGAATTTCAATGTGGTTTTTCATGCCTTTCGTAATATTGGTATTTGGTTTTTAATTCCATCGTTGAAAAATGGAATTTTAACACTGAAATGTAAAAAGGGTGTTGTTGCATCACTTTTCAAAATTAGCATGAAAATCATGATTTGATAAAGTTATCATTTAGTTGGTAACTTTGTTGGGATGAGAATGAGAATAGAGAATGCTAAGTGCAATATGAGTGTACATGGTTAGCAAAACAAGACAATTGTAGTTCTTCAAAAAAAGGAGTATAAAAAAAGCATATGAAAATGAGAACTATATTTATGCTTTATGTTGGCTAAAATGTAAAATGGACTTTAAATAAGCCCATTTAAAGATAAAATGGTATAATTACAACATCATGGTGTTTTGGATATGATGAAAGAAAAAAATTTTGTTGGGGCAATATTGACCAAAGAAAAGGTGTAACAAAGGAAACTTATATTTTTATTATGGGTTTCAAATTTGGAAATGTCAAGTTGGGCTTGGTTAACATTGTTCCAATAAATGAAGAAATGATTCATTAAACATTAAATTGAAAAGACAACACAAAAAAAAAGTGGAAAATTGTTTCCATAGTCAAAAGGAACATGAGGGAAATGTAAAATAACAAAGGAAGCTACCCACAACAACAAAAGAAATTTCAACAATGTTATAGGAAGCTACAAAATGTTGAGGAATTTGTTATAGAAACTATTAGTGAACATGGCTAGCAAAGAAACTTATTAATAGGAGGATTTATTCACATTAAACTTTATTGATAATAAGTAGATTTGTATGTTTATATTCGTAGAAAATATAATTTTTTGTTCATGTTGTAAAATTGTTATTTGCTAATAAAATCATGGCCAATGATCCACTTTGTGAATCAAAGTTATGAATTAGATTAGTTATGTTGAATCCATGCCATATAGATGAATTGAAAGGGATAAATACTTGAATTTTCTCTTGCTAATTATATATATTTCTTTGAGTTTATACGTAAAGAAAACTAAGGCATGAAAATGCTAAAATGAAAGAGAATAAAATAGTTGGAATGTATATGCACTGGTGGGCATGTCGATAAATGATGCATAGTGAATATAGACATTGGTTAATAATATTATGTTGTTACAAATTTCATGAGTATGGCATAATTATTAAATACAAATGATGTAATTATGTAACCAAAAATGGTGATATCATGGTTGAATATGTTGATGATACTAATGCATATGATAGTCAGCGTTATGAAAGAGGACAAGGAATAAAAAAAATGTTGATCAAAATTTCGATGAAAGGAGTATGTGAACCTCATTAAGACACCAATTGATCATGGAACATCAAAGATGAGGATGGTAGTCATGCAATTATTGATTTATATTCTTATGTTGCATACATATTGAAAGGAATTTGGGTAGGAATTTAGGTAGTAATTCTTTCAGTAAGCACTTGATATCATAAATTAATATGTTTCTGTGATTTGAATATGTTTATGTCAATGAAATTTTACGTGGTAAATTAGAAACCTTAAGCATATAAAAATATTTTGACCTTTTAAACGCATTCATATCAAATAAAATGATATTTCATGTATGCTAGTGATGAACTAGCAACCAAAGCAATTCAAGCCTTATGTTATAAGATTAGAATGTCATGAGACATAGTCTAAAGTGATGTTGGATATGGAAAAGTTAAAATGTTTCACAATTATCCAGTGGTGTCCTTATTTGTATTAGTCACCGTGCAATATAATTTTCTTGTCAACACTAAGAACACCATCAAAAGGAAAAGGTTTTTTGGGGGATTGCAAAGCAAAGAAATGAAATGTCATCTAGTATGCCTATGGAATTTTTTTAGAATATAAAGTTTATACCCCTGGGGTTTTTTTGGGTTGAAAGGGAAGGTGTCTATACGGTAAAGAAAGTATTGGATAGGTGGTTGAATAATATGTCGAAGCATTGGATAGACCCTCCAAATCAACATGGTGGAATATACTAACATAGTAATATCTTATTTTTGAATGAATGTGAGGATGCATTGAGTAGATTTGCAAAAATAAATTGTGTAAATGTACAAATTGTGGTTATAATCACTTACATGGTTGCATATATACTTCAATGCATTGTGTGAATACATGATTATGTTATATTTCATTGCAATTAATATGATTATAGAAAAAATGATGGAATTATTTCTAAATTCATAGAATTTTGAGATAATTTCAAGAGTTATTGTGATGTTACAATGAAATAATGGTACATCAAAGGTATCCTATTTGGATATACTACATCAATTTTTTGTTAGGAGAACACACGTTATGGAAAATTTTGGTTGGTGAAATATTGTATAACATCCCCAACCCCTAGTGGGGCAATGCTACATTACCACACTATAGAGTACTACCATTTTTTAGCGGAAGCCTCATAACCTTGGTACAGTATTCAAAACCCTACCTCATTTCTAGAACCCCTGTGACCACACCAGCAAAATCTTGGTGCTTTGTAGCAATTTAATAGTCTGTATAATATGTTAATTTAACAATACCATTGTTTCCAAGATATGTACATGTACCTAGCATAAAATTATAAACTGCATATCTGCATGCATAACATAGAAATACTCAACCATTACGTTTCATGCCACACATAATCATTCTCTATAAATTTAATCATGATTATATTCATTTTAGATAAGCATGTACAGTGGAATTAGTACATATATATACCAAACCTAGGCTATATTTTACAACCAAATAGCTCATATAAAAAATGCATGGAACATAAATACAATAGATACCCATTTTAGGGTTTTATTAGCGGAAAATATAATTACATAAAAATATACGCTTAAAATATATCATTGCCCACGTGGTGTAGAACAGTCGGTGATGGGGTGCACTGTTAAGGCACTCCGTTCTGTAAGGTCACCGGTTCGAAACCCGTGGGTGGCATGGGAGGAGAAAAAATGGAAAAAATTAGGATTAGTCTAAACGAGAAAAAAAAAAAAATTTAAAAAAAAAATATATCATTTCCCAAGGAATACTTATTTGCATAAAATTCCCAACTAGTTGTGAGCTCTCCGTATTCCACCTATCCATAGACCATGTGGTTCATAATCTCAACCATAGGTCACCCCTGATCTGGGACTGAAACTCTAGGAAAAAATTGTAACAAAAAAATTAAACCTCATCCAAGGCATTAACCTCCAGCAACCTCATTATCCAACCATAGACTCACATTCCTCTGACCAACCCCCAAGTGGTGTAGCCTGAGTCCCTTAGTGGTGCCCATCTTCCAAGGAAATTTATGATCAACCATAACAATCTCAACTTGCAACTCCAGGAGATTTTCCACTCATCAGTCTCTAAGTGCCAATAGGAAAAAATGAATAATCCCATGGAAAATATGTGTCCAAAATAAGAATCACCAGCTAACATTGAACCAACTTCACACAAAAAATCCATGGCCACTAAGCCATAATTAAAGCCACAAAACTCTCGGGCCCACCAAAAGTCAAGCGCTACTAGAGCTTACAAAGCTTAGGATGTATCCAATTTGGTGTGATTAAATAAATAACCACACCTAAGTTAGATCCAGATTCCAACCTTTGGAATCACTAACTCATCAATCATCCAAACAAAATGAATCACCAATTGAATAATTCTCACAGACACCTATACTTATTTTGTAACTACATGGCTTAATTTTCCATGTGGCACCCTTCAGAGCCATGTGGGACCCAAGGTGCAATTTTCACCAAAAACACCCAACCATTGCCTTGCACCTAGATTTGTACCCCAATAATATTTTTCCTTGGAATGGACTGCGCAGCCAACTTATTTTATTAATATCTGTTTAATTACATCTTAATTACAGATCTAATCTCTTTGGCCTTACAACCCTTAAGGGCATATATATCCAAACACGTTGGCCCTAAAATAAATTTAGTATCTTTAAATGGGGATACATGCCACATCATATAAATCAACTCACTAGCCGATAATCACATTCACCCGACTCACCAACCTACTTATCAAAGTACATATATTTACAACATTGTAAATAGGCAAGAGTATTACATTCCTCTCCCCCTTATTTTATGCATTATCCTCAGTGCATCATATTTCTGTAGTTTAAATATCTTGCTACAAAAGTAACTTGAGCTCACCAATTGTAGTTGTAAGTCCATGTCCATATACATGGCTTCATCCTGGGGCATCCTCCATGCTTTCGGCTCCATATGCACATTAATAGGATCTAGAGGTCCTTGCCTCATATTGACAAGTGTACAAGCACCACACCATCATCCTTGCCCCTAGAGGACATCAAACAAACGCAATTAATATTAGCAATAATTAATTCTTAAATATATTATCATATATAAATACACATACATATATATTTTATTTCTTTTAGCAAGAGAAATCAGCAACCAAGTGCATACAACCATTAATAAAACAAATCATAAAGAATGAAATTTTGATGTAGTGTTGCAATAAGCCATAACCATAGTTGGCTTCCAAGTGCCTTGATCACAAACACGATCCTTGAATACAGCTCTTGCATACAAACATATATCCATAACTATTATCCTTGCATTTTTATATCCTTCATTATTTTTATTCTATTTGAATTTATATGATAGTCGAGCTTGTCAGATTTGTATCAATATGTTACATGTGGCTACATCTTGTCACAATACCTATTATTCTTGTCGTTCACACCTGTTATATCTTGTCATGAAACCTATCATTAGTCTCTCCATAACACCTAGTATGGCCTTATGAAAATTGTTTTGTATACCTATCAAGACCTATAAGAATACCTAACAACTCCTATATACAAGATCTATCAAAATATTTGTTACAACCTATATACAAAGCCTTCCATAAGACCTATTAGAACATATCACAGATGTATTATATTTTTGTGATAAGACAATCATAAAACCTCTTATAAAATCTGTTAGAAAACCTGCCACCACCTGCATCTAATTCACCTATTGTAACTTGTAATGATCTTGTCCCCTACCTATGACAAGTCTGTAACAATCTGTCACCTACCTAAGAGAAATATACTTGTAGTAACATGTCATACCTATAATAATGTTGTGACCTACTTTTGGCAACCTATTATACCCTTTAATACACTTGTCACTACATGTGATGTAGAAATATATAAATATGTTCAACTGATATTGTAATGAACTAAAACAAAATACTGAATCAATTCTACAAATTGCAGACACCAACTATGATCACACAATCACAAGAACAAGAAAGAGAAATAATATCAATCACACAACACAAATATTTATCTAGGGAAATCTTGAGCTAAAAACCACGCTATCTACATATTGCATAAATTCAAGAACATGAAACAATGCAATGTTATTTCTCTTACTGAGAAACATGTACACTTTGTTGACAGTCTCACTCTGATCTAAGTAAGTTTGGTCCAATATTTAACCAATTCCTTGCCTCTTACTGACCAAACTTTCTCATGCATTCGTAGGATAATTGAGCCCCTATTAATTATGAAATTCCCATCAATATATTGCATAATATATCCAAGGAATTTTGATGACCTCATGCATGACCTATACAATTTTGTAATTATACAATTGATAGTTCTCTTCCCTAACTCCAATCTCAACTGGGCCTTCCTTAGAACTGACATGTAATAGCTATTTACAACAAAGTATTAGTTATTTGATTGATCACTGCATGTGAATTAAATAAAATTTAATTCAATGGACCTATCACTAGCTCGTTTCTTAGTTAGAAATAGTTAAATTGATTTTAACTCAAATAATTGAGTTAACTAATTACAACTCAAAATAAACTATAACTGGACCCCATAAAACTTAGGGAGAAATCTAAATGCCTCCAGTTTGACACTCAACTTGAATTTACTGAGATAAATAAGTCTTCCTAACTTAGTTAACACTTATAAGTTGTCATGTGCTGTGGAATTACAAATTAATTCTAATTTAATTAAGGGAAAATTAAATTAGAAGCCCCATTGGGGTGCCATTTCTTGTTGACATTTCAACACTCCCTCTCAATAAGAAATGGATTTTCTTCTACCTCGATCATGTCTCTTTGGAACTAGAATTTTCTTCTTGAGAGTGCCTTCATCAAGATGTATGCATCCTACTCCTCCATGGGAATGTACTCTAATGCCATAATCTGCCTCTACACACAATATCTGAGATAGTGATACCAAGTATCAATATGATTGGACCTATCATGAAAAACTGGATTAACTAATAGTTTTCTACAACTTTGGTTATTACAATAAACCACCATCGGATCCATCTATCGACCAAACAAACCAATAAGTATATTCCTCATCCATATGGCCTCACATGTTTCTTGAATGGAATCCATGTACTCTGCTCTATTGAACTTAGTGAAACTAATATATGTTTCTTATTGTACTAGGACACCATTGTTGATCCTATGCTAAAGATGCCCCCTAATTTTCTCTTCCTGTCGGATGGACTCCTTGTCTAATATGCATCGGTGAAGCCTTGAAGCTTAACTCTCTTTGTCTATTTCTACCATATCCCATACTATGTAGTGCCTCTGAGGTATATCAACACATTCTTGCCTACCTTCCAAAAGATATTGGTAGGATTAACCATAGCTCGATTAAGCTAGTTAACTGCATATCATATGTCTAGTCATGTGTTAACCAAATACATGAGTGAACCCACAAGTTTCCTATAAACATTAGCATCTACTACCTCTCCTAAAATAGCATCCTCATTCCTCCAATTTCCTACTAGAGGAGTCTCCATGGGTTTGTTTCCCTCCTTGTAGAACTTTCTGAGGATATCATTGGCATACTTTCCCTAAGATACAAATGGATCCCCATCTCTTTGCCATATTTTCAATCCCACGAAATAGTGCAAGAGCCCCATGTCCTTCATCTTTAATTCTCTTTCAATATCCTCTTTGAAAGACTTGATGAGCTTCTCATCACCTGTCAGTATCAAATAATCGACATAAATTACAATGATCAAAATCTTATCTTCTACCACAATATGATAAAGGTTTGCATCTGCTTCACTCTTTGTGAAGCCCAACCCAGTGAAGTAGTCGATCCTAGTGTACCAAGCACGAGGTGCTTGCTTAAACTCATACATTGCTCTCTTGAGTATGAACACATGTGACTCTTTGCTGAATATCTCATACAATTATCTCTTGAGTATGCACGCACGTGACTCTCTATTGAAGATCTCAAAACCTTATGGTTCCTCAATGTACACATCTTCCTCAATCACCCCATTTAGAAATGTTGTCTTTACATCCATCTCATGTATCTACTATCCCATCTTCACTGAGAGTGCAAGGATGGATCTGATTGATGAGTACCTTGCCACAATCAGAGTACCTTGCAACTAGTGCAAAGGTCTCGTCATAATCAATCCCCTCCACCTTAGAGAACCCTATGGCCACAAATATGGTCTTGTGCTTCTCCACACTCCCATATGCTTCTTGATTCACCTTGTAGACCCACCTGGATCCTACAATTGACTTCCCCTCTTGTCTTGGGACAACTTCCCATGCACTATATCTGATAATGGAGTCATACTCCTCAACCATGGCATCAACCCAAATTGGTTGTTGTATTTCTTCCTAAAAAGAAGATGGTTCTATCACCGCACCTTCACTCATAAGAGCCATGTATCTAATGTACCGCTCTAGGGACATTATTTGCCTACACTATGATGTGGGTGCTCCCACATTCTCTCTAGCATCATGAAACAACCTGTCAGCCTCTCTGGTCTAATTCCTTCCATCTCAGGATGTCTCTACCTGAGTGGGTGCTTCCACTCTCTGCACATTTTCTTGTCTGTGCTCCACATCTTGAGGTTCTTCTTTTTTATCCGAGAGCTCCTCAACTTCATGCAACTAAATATCCCTCTCAATGGAAATTCACATGACCTTCTCTTCATGGAATTTCACATCTCTTATGACCACTATCATCCTGTGTGCTAGCAAGTACACCCGATAGTTGTGAGGTGTATCATTGTACCCCACAAATATCCCCAACTTAGTTGTTGGCTCTAGCTTCTTCCTGGAATATTTTGTCATATGGAAATAAGATGATGAACCAAAAATTTTAAAATGCAGCACATCTAGTCTCTTACCTATAAAAGCTTCCTCTGGTGTCTGATGAGGACTTATGTTCTACACAAATATTGTTGTATTGCATGCTTCCGCGCATAGATGCAATGAAAAGCCATGATCATGTAACAAAGATTGTGCTTCTCCCACAATAGTTATGTTGTTCGTTTCTGCAACCCCATTATGTTGTGGGTTATGAGGTGTTATCAATTCCATTCGAATTCCTTCTAAATCACAGAAGTTATTGAATTCATTAGAGACATATTCTCCACCATTTTTTCTCCTCAAAGACTTCATGATCTTCCCTATATATTTCTAGACAAGTTCCTTGAACTCACCTAACTTGGAGAACGTCTGATATTTATTCTGAATGAAGACAATCCAACACTTGCATGAAAATCATCTACAAAAGTCACATAATACTTGTGTTTTGTTTTGGAAGCTATCGAGAATGGTCCACACATGTCTAAGTTAACTCTCTCAAGGATCTCATTTTCTCAGCTTTCCTTATCATTAAGGGTGGCTTTGGTATATGTTAGCACTCCACCAATTCTCTAAAGGCTGAAAAGGAGACCGAAAAATGTAACCACGGACCACTTTAACCTAGTAGCTATCCCTACCAGGCTGAGAGGGCTCTCTCAATGAGATCACAACCAAATATTGACTGTGACATGAAAGATATTAGGCTAGATATAATAGGCTCAGGTATTTATAAATAAATTTAGGGTTTCATATTGGATCAGGGATGAAACCAAATAGCTAAGTCTAGGGATCAAAGGATTTACTACTACAAAAATGTAAAGAAGTAAGGTAGAAGTGGATATATGATGGATTTATAATTTTATAAGTATGGTGGTGAGTTTGAATAAGGAGAGTATTTAATGAGCATGTTCATTCTGAATTCATTAAACATGAAAGCATAAAACACAAGATGAAATTTTCACATAAACAGAGCTAAATCAATAGAATTCTGCCTATGAATTGCAAGGAAAGCCACTGAAGATACAAGATATGAAAGAAGAGCTATACATAATTCAATAAATACTATAACAAAGAATATACATGATCATAAACTCACTGCACATGAATTCATAAATAATATTTGTAACTACATCCTTTGATTTCTGAAAATGAGAGTGAAAGTAAAAACTAAAAAATTACAATCCACTGATGTCCAACCAGTCAAATGACTCTGAAACTAATAGATATATACCAAACAACATCTCCCATCTCTCAGGGGTTGAATCCATCAATTGTGGAGCTGATTACATGATAAGCTCAACAAAACCCTAATTTCTAGTGGAGGTTAGCCAATTCACCTCATCATATGAAAGTAGATACATTTGAAAAAATTTACATTTAAAATCATGCATAAACCCTAATTTACCATTTACCAACTTAATTACATCACATGACATCATAATTTCATTAATTACATCAGCAAAAAGTCAAACTAGGTCAAAATTTCAGTGAAAATTGCCTTATGGAGAAAGCGTAGCAAAATCAGGAGAAAGTGTAGTGAGCTAGAAGAAAGCATAGAGAGCTCCAAAAAATAGAATTTTGGAGGCCTTCTAGGTGTCCAAATTAGGATGTAAAGGTACCATTGGAAATCTTTGGATTTCTGCTACATGATATGCTTGTCAAGCACTGAAAAATGTGGTGCCTAGCCCTCCAAGTCCACTAAGTCAAAATCATGCTCCTCATCATGCATGGATGTCTCATGCTATGAATGTAATCCATGCTAATGTGGGCTTGGCCCCTTCCTCAATATGAGGAGAAAAAAAAAGCCTTTTGCCTCTCTGGTAGGGCTTAGTGACCTCAATCTTCCTCCTCATTGAAATGGTGCTAGGTGAGCCAACCTCCACATGTCTAGAAGGTGCTGATGGAGAACTAGGGCTAATAGGTAGCTACCAGAAGAAAAAGAGGCATATTCCTACATGAAAGTGTCCCGAGTGATGTTCTTCTACTAAAGCTAGTATAAAACAATTATTTTTATTATGACATGGTGGAATAGGATGTTTTCAAGACTTTTCTTCTTATGTTGGACCTTTTCTGCCATATTTGCCAAAATTTTGTAGAAGTGATAGGGAAAATGGAGTGGCTTTACCCCTGTGAAATGCATAATAAGTTTTACATGATACCCATACAGTATATAAAATCTCCCCTCACAATTGAATTACCTCATGAAGATCTTCTTGAGTGGTGTGTACTTCTCAAGGAGTTGCCCAACAGGAAAAATATTCTTCATGTGTTGTTGATGATGTCTTCTGAGATAGGACTGATCATTTTCAACGGCTAGATCTTGGTTCTTAAACCATTTTTAACCATGATTGGGAATGCATGTGGCCTCAAATACTATATCAGTTTATATAGTGAAATTAACCCCTACAATTGTTACTTGGTCCCTTCTGAGTTGAGTGGCAAACAACTTGGTCAATGTGGCATTGTATTTGACCTTCTCAACTAGTTGAAAAAAATGAGGACACCCTACTGCTTGAAAACAAAGCTTGGAAATTGGTGTAGACATCATTTCAAGAATGGTTAGGGGCTCATGTATTATCATCTAACCTCCTTCATTATAAGATTTCTTCTCCTCCATTTGGTTGATCGCAAGAGGAAAAACCCTAGTATGACAAAATAGGGGAAGGGGAAAAGGGATAGAATGAGTGTGTTAGGGAAGGGAGATGGGAGTAGAAAAATTTATGGAGATGGGAAGGGATCTTAGGGAACTTTATGGGGTGAAATGGAGTGAAATAGGCATGGTAAATGAGCTAGGAAATTTAAACATTGTCCTAGATAGGAAAACTGCCCAAACTGGAAGAATTGAGCTAAGGTTTAGGTTTTGGGACATGTGAATGGGGAATGAAGGGATGTGAAGGCTGTGGGGGGGTGGTTTATAGTGTGAGGGAGGCAAAAAATTCTAGGGGAGAGTGAATTTACCTTGCAAACTGTGAAAATATGGGCTAGCTACAAAAATGCAACATAGAGGCCAATGTAGGTTTTTCACATTATAATTATGAAATTGAGCTACAAGGAGGGGTTTGCTGATATGTAACTTACTTTCCCATAGATGATTGACACATTTAAAACCTTCAGAACCTTCAGAGAATTATTTTGTGCCTCCACGATAGAAAACACATAATAAATAAGAAAGTGTAGTGTGGAGGGCAGAAAGCGGAATGTGGCTGCTTTGGGCACCAAATGTGGAGTGTAATTGACTTGATATTGCTGAATTTGAACTTGGTGATGGATGATATCTCTTATTGAATGAATTGAATGAGAAAATGATATTGTGTTGGTATTTTATAGCTTGTGGTGGTCACTTTTCTTCTTTGCAGTGGGATGGCCCACTACAAATATTTTCACTTTGTTATTGAAAACTTGTAACTTTGACACTTTGTATGCATATTTTGGAACATGATGAATTTATTACATATTGAAACATGAATTACATTTGAAATCAAACTTTATTGAAAAAAATTACCTATTACCACTCCTCCAATTGCCAGAATTTATGCATGGAATGACAAATTTGGTGACCTTGAAACCATAATGACCTAATGGAGATAGTGAATTGAATGAAATCATGATGATGATGACTGGAATGATAATGATGACCTTTGAATGATGGTACATTTATCTGAGTGATGACAAGGACCAGCATGTGAAATTTTGAAAGGAGTGGAAATAGTCCTAGACCTACTACCTAGTGACCAAATTTTTGCTTTGAAGACCTGATGAAATGACAAAAATTTGACTATGAGACACTAACAAGACATAGTAAGAATCCATTTGATCACTGAGAATAGGCTGAACAGAATGACACTAACGTTGGCTACAACTGGGGATGGAAGCTCCTTGGAGGTGTCAAGAACACGGTAGACCAAGTAGCCTTACCATTGGGCATGGAGTCAAAGATCAAAAGACCCAACTCAAAAATAAAAACAAACTGAAAAACTGAACCGACTTCTGACTGAAAAAAAATAAATAAATAAATAAAATAAAATAAAATAAAAATTTACGGAAACATCTTATCGATACTACAGGGCATAAAATCCTAATGACAACTACCTGCTTGCTAAATACGTAAGTACAATCATGTGAATTGATCCTCCCAGTGTAACCAATCCAGCAGATGGCTACTCACTTGAATTTTGATCTCATTTTCCTCGAGAAGGCAGAAAAAACAAAAACTAGGCCACTTCAAGTGTCTACTAAACATGTGATTCTGGTCCATGAAATCAATAATATTCATCTTCCCTGCTAACTGTAGCAAATCAGTAAAAGGATCTTCAAAAATATGAAATTTTACCTTGTCTTGAGATCCAGAAAAAACACAAGCACACCCTTCATTCTGATCTGAAAAAACACTTGTTTGTTGATCCATAAGAAGGCATAGGGAAGTATGAATTTCTACTATCTGAGTGTTATCTGTAAATTCCTAAAGCATGGGAAACTCTAACTCTATATCTTGAACATTGTCTATCTTAGGCTCATACTCCTCAAATTCATAGTCTAAATCATCCTTGAACAGAAAACATTCTTCAAGATTGTTAAACATGACAGCCTTATCCACTTCATGAAAGAAAAATGTATCTGTTAGCTGATCTCCATGCAGGAAATCATCATCACAAATTGGATTACTCACAACAACTTCCTTTATAGTTTCATTATTCTCATGGTTGTCTTCATTTAAACTCGGATTTTCATTTTCAATAATGGAAGAAGTTTCACTAACACATTCTTGACCGTGTGAACACTATAAAAGCTGCAAATCTACATTAGCTTGGGTTGTAACATGATTTTTCAGGAGTTGATCTATTTCATCTTCAGTCAGAGGATAAACTTGATTTTTATAACAGTTAACATTGGCTTAATGATTTTCATTTTCAGGACTTAATAATTTTCATTTTCAGGATCGGGAATAGGCATTTCTCTTTTTTGGTCCCATTCTATTTCATTCAAGGAGAAAGAAGTACACAAACCTTTCCACTATAACATAACCTGAACAGGGCATAAGGTGTTTCCCTATTTCATGGATAAGCTATTGATTCTTATTGAGAGGAAAAATCATAAAGGGATTCTATGATCTCATCATCTAGACACTCTTCATCCTCGTACAAATTTTCAATAAACTCAATGAAGTTTTCAGAAATTCCACAACAACTATCAATCATTGAGAAGGAAGAATTAGAGCTTTGATAATTTTGAAATAAAACTAAATTAAAGTCATTTAGAGAATATAAAGTAGAAGATGGTATACTCCCATACCATGATCTTTCTTTTTCCTCCAAGGTAGCCATGAACATTTTCATCAAACAATATTAAGAAAAATCAATCTTTAGTTTATGAATATGCAAATGAAATTTGACCAAATCCAAACTAGCATATTCACCGTCCTGACCTTTAAACTTTGGCAACCTTGTTTGCCAATCTATACAAGGAATATGATTCAGAAAACCAAGAATATGAGCCCAATTCATAGGAGCATACCTTCGAGAAGTTGAACCCATCTTGAAAATAATTAGGTCACCAATAAGTTCTTCAAAATACCGATTCTTGAAAAGTGGAGTCGCCATGAAAATTATGAACCTTTGGATTATTTGACACTGGAGTCGCCAGGTGAAATATGCATAGCCTTCTTGTGCCTGATCATTGTTCACCATCAGTAATCAAATCTTATCCTTGTCATTCTTTCCCAAGGAAGATCTGTCACTTCATTCCCCGACAATGGTAACCACCGACCACTTTGACCTCGTAGCTAGACCTACCAAGCTGAGAGGTCTCTCTCAATGAGATCACAGCCAAATATTGACTGTGGAAAGGAATATATTAGGATATATATAATAGGCTCAATTAGTTTTTGAGAAATTTAGGGTTTTATGCTGGATCAAGGATGAAACCAAGTAGCTAGGTCTAGGGACCAAAGGGTTTACAACTGTAAAAATATAAAGCAACAAGGTAGAAGTGGATCTATTATGGCTTTAGGGTTTTTTAAGTATGGTGGTCAGTATTAATAAGGAGAGGGATTTAATGAGCATGTTCATTCATGAATTCATTAAACATGGAAGCATAAAACACAAGATGACATTTCCACATAAACAGAGCTAAATCAATAGAATTATGCCTATGAACTGCAAGGAAAGCCACTAAAGATACAAGATATTAAATAAGAGCTATACATAATTCAATAAATACTATATCATAGAAGATACATGATCATAAACTCACTGCACATGAATTCCTAAATAATAGTTGCAACTCCATCTTTTGATTTCTGAATATAAGAGTGAAAGTACAAGCAAGAATATTACAATCCAATGATGTCCAACCAGTAAAATGACTCTAAAACTGATAGATTTAGACAAAATCAACATCTCCCCTCTCTCTAGGGTCGAATCCATCAGTTTTGGAGTTGATTATATGATAAGATCAATAAAACCCTAATTTCTAGTGGAGGTTAACCAATTTACCTCGTCATAGTAAAGTAGATACATTTGACCAAATTTACATTTAAAAGCATGTATCTACCCTAATTTACCATTTACCATCTCAATTACATCTCATGAAATCATCATTTCATCAATTACATTAGCAAAAAGTCAAACTAGGTCGAAATTTCAGTGAAAATTCCCTTCTAGAGAAAGCATAGCGAGCTGGAAGAAAACAAGGAGAGGTCAGAAAAATTGAATTTTGGAGGCCTTCCATGTGTCCAAATCAGGATCTGAAGGTACCATTGGAAAACTCTAGATGTCTACTATATGATATGATAATGAAGCACTGAAAAATGTGGCTCCGTGCCTTGCATGTCCACTAAGTCAAAATCATTCTCCTCATCATGCATGGATGTATCATGCCATGAATGTAATCCCTGCTCTATTAATGTGGTCTTGGCCCCTTCCTCAATCTGAGGAGAAAAAACAAGCCTTATTCCTCTCTAGTAGGTCTTAGTGACCTGAATCTTCCTCCTCATTGAAATGGTGCTAGGTGAGCCAACCTCCACATGTCTAGAAGGTGCTGATGGTGTTGATGAAGAACAAGGGCTAGTAGGTTGGCTACTAGAAGACAAAAAGACATATACCTGCATGAAAGTGTCCCAAGTGATGTTATTCTTCTCAAGCTGGTGTAAAACAATGATTTTAGTCAGGGCATGGTGGAATAGGTTGCTTTCAAGACATGTCTGCTTACGTTGAACCTTTTCTGCCATCTTTGCCAAAATTTTGTAGAGGTAATAGGGAAAATTGAGTGGCTTTACCCTTGTGAAATGCATTATAAGTCTAACATGATACCCATATATTCTAGAAAATCTCCCCTCGTAGGTGAATTACTTCATGATGATCTTCATGAGTCGTGTGTACTTCTCAAGGAGGTGCCCAATAGGTAAAATCTTCTTCATGTGTTGTTGATGATGTTTTCTAAGATAGGGCTGATAATGTTGAAGGGATAGATCTTGGTTCTTAAACCATTTTTCACCATGATTGGGCATGCCTGTGGCCTCAGCTACTATATCAGTTGATATAGTGAAATTAACCCCTGCAATTGTTACTTGGTCCCTTTTGAGTTGAGTTGCAAACAACTTGGTCAATGTGGCATTGAATTTGACTTTCTCAACTAGTTGAAAAAAAGGAAGACACCCAACTGCTTGAAAACAATGCTTGAATAGTGGTGTAGGCATAATTTCAAGAACGTTTAGGGGCTCATATATTATCACCCGACCTCCTTTGTTATAAGTTTTCTTCTCCTCCATTTGGTTGATTACAAGGGGAAAAACCCTAGTATGACAAAATAGGGGAAGGGGAAAAGGGATAGAATAAGTGTGTTAGGGAAGGGATATGGAGTAGAAAAATTTAGGGAGATGGTCAGGTGTCTTAGGGGACTTTAGGGAGTGAAATGGGCAAGGGAAATGAGCTAGGGAATTTAAACATAGTCCTAGCTAGGAAAACTACCCAAATTGGCAGAATTGAGCTAGAGTTTAGGTTTTAGGACTTGGGAATAGGAAATGAAGGGATGTGAAGTTTTTGGGGGGAATTTTTAGAGTGTGACGGAGGTAAATAAGTCTATGGGAGAGATAATTTACTTTGAAAACTATGAAAATATGGGCTAGATACAAAAACGAAACATAGAGGCCAATGTAAGGTTTCACACTAAAATTATGAAATTGAGCTACAAGGACAGGTTTTTTTATATGTAACTTACTTTTTCATAGATTATTGACACATTTACAACCTTTAGAACCTTCAAAGAATGATTTTTTTCCTTCAAGAGAGAAAATACAGCATGAAGAAGAAAGCGTAGCGTGGAGGAAAGAAAGAGTAACATGGCTGCTTTGGGCACCAAATTTGGAGTGTAATTGACTTGATATTTCTGAATTTTTACTTGGTGATGGATGAGATCTCTTCTTGAATGATTTGAATGAACAAGTGAGCTTGTGTTGGTATTTTATAGTTTGTGGTGGTCACTTTTCTTCTTTGCAGTGGAATGGCCCACTACAAATATTTTCACTTTGTTATTGAAAAATTGTAACTTTGACACTTTTTATGCACATTTTGGAACATGATGAAGTTATTATATATTGAAACATTAATTACATTTGAAATAAAACTTTATTGAAAAAAATTACCTATTACCACTCCTCCAATTGTCGGAATTTATGCATGGAATGATAAATTTGGTTACCATTGAAACCCTAATGACCTAATGGAGACATTGAACTAAATGAAATTATGATGATGATGACTGGAATGATAATGATGACCTTTGAATGATGGTACATTCATCTGAGTTATGACAAGGACCAACATGTGAAATTTTAAAAGGAGTGGAAATAGTCCTAGACCTACTACCTAGTGACGAAATTTTTTCTTTGAAGACCTAACGAAATGAAAAAAAATTGACTATGAGACTCTAACAAGACATGATAAGAGTTGATTTGATCACTGATGACAAGCTGAACAGACTGACACTAAAACTATACTTCCCCAATGTACACCCTTTGCATGTATCTCACTGTGCAAGTGAACCCTTTAGAATTCCTTTAGAAATATGTTGCATGATATTCAAAGCACCATGGTGTAGATGGCCTAATATCCTATGCCATAACTCACTGATGTTTCATCTCTCCACCATATTTTATTTTGTTCTCAAGACAACATAGTATTCTACATCCAATTTGTAGAGGTTCTTTACTCGAACCTCTATCTTTTTCACCTGTCTTGTGGCTTTGTGAAGAAGGACCTCCTTTCTTTCACTGAATGTCACATCATAGCCATGGTCTTCAAACATAGCAACAAAAACAAAATTCTTCTTGAAACTAGGAACCTACATGACATATTTTAATGTGATATGAGTACCTGACTCCCTTTAAAAGGTAATTGTACCTA
The DNA here is from genome assembly GCA_034641835.2 of Pinus albicaulis. NCBI lineage: Eukaryota > Viridiplantae > Streptophyta > Pinopsida > Pinales > Pinaceae > Pinus > Pinus albicaulis. The sequence goes on from CM076570.1 coordinate 548,999,739, forward strand.
TTTCGGTAGCACTATACCTCCCAGCATCTCCCATTTCAATGTGCATCCAGATATCCTTCTCCAAGTTACTGAAGAATTATTTGTTGTAGGTCATATGGAACGAAGATCCACTATCTAAGTACCACAAAAAACCCATCACCGATGACACCATGCATGTGATGAGGGTGAAATCCAACTCGAAATATGAAGCAAGTGATTCAACTATCGCTCCTCCTAAGGACTTGTTCTTGGTCTTCTTGTGTAGACACTTTATAGCATATTATCCAAGCTCATGACAATGAAAACATTTTAACTTTGACAAGTCTCAATTATTCCCAACCTGACTAAAATCTGATTTTGAATGGGATGCCTTCCCTTTCCCTTTCTTCGCCTTTCTAGCCAAGGCACAATTCTCCTCACCATCAGTATTGGATGAGGATCCTTCTCTGGTATTCTGTTGAATTTCTTATTCTACCAAGTTAGACCACAATTTCTCCCACTCTAGTAGCTTCTCCCTCCCATTCACCAATTATTGGTAGCTATGCCAGCTTTTGGGAAGGCCTAGAAGTGTTAGGCTCACCCAATCATCCTGGGAAACTGTCACCCCAACACTTCCAAGCTCATATTGACATTGAGTGATATTGGTCAAGTATTTTGGAATTGTGTCGCCCTTCTCCATCTTGATCTCTTTGAGAATTTCCTTCACAACCATCTTCCTGTGGTTTCTTATATTCTGAAACAAATATATTAAGGCCTTCCACATAGCATATGGAGTTTCCTTTCCATGGAGGTTCAAGAAAATATGATCTCGAAATCCTTCTAACATAATCCTTCTTGCCTTTGCTACATTCTTCTTCCATGCATGAGGAAGTTGAGAATATGTTGTTGTAGGTTGGGGAATATCACTGTATATGAATTCATTCGGTATGTTTTCCTCTGGAACTGCCTCCAATGATATGTAATTCGAATCACCCTCAAGGGAATATTCAAGTCTCAATCCAGAGAAATACATCATGATTAGCCGTCGAGCCTAAAGAATAAATCTTCAAATTTGATTCACATGTTCAAAACAAACTCTAGTTCTTCTTTTCTATAGTGATTCTTGCTATGATCCCATGTAGAAATATCTAAATAGATTCAACTGATCTTGTAATTTGGTAAAACAAAATATTGAATCCATTCTACAAATTGCAAAAACCAATTACGATTGCACAACCACATGAACAAGAAAGAGAAAGAATATCAATTGCACAAGACAAAGATCTATTTTGGGAAAGCCTCAGCTAAAAACATTTCTATCATTATATTGCATAAATTCAATAATATGAAACAATACAATGTTATTTCTCTTCCTAAGAAACCTTTGCACTCTGATGACTGTCTCATTCTGATCTAAGCAAGTTTGCTTCAATATTTAACCACTTCCTTTCCTCTGCCTGACCAACCTTGCTCACGCATTACTACGATAATTGAGCCCCTATTAATTAGGAAATTCCCATCAATATATTATGCAATAAATCCAAGACATCCTGATGACCTCATTCATGACCGGTACAATTTTCTAATTATACAAATAATAGTTCTCTTCCCTTTAACTCCAATCTCAATTAGGCCTTCCTTAGAACTGAAATGAAACAAAATTTTATAGTGAATTATCAATTATCTGATTGATCATTGCATGTGAATTAAATCATATTTAATTCAATGGACCTATCACTAGCTCATCTCTCAATTAGAACTAGTTAAACTTATTTTAATTCAAATAATTGAGTTAACTAATTACAACTCAAAATAAACTGCAACTGGACCCCTCAAAACTTAAGGATAACTCTACATGCCTCTAGTTTGACCCTCAATTCGAATTGACTGAGCTAACTAAGTCTTCCTAACACATTTAACACTTACAAGATTTCATGTGATGTGGAATTACAATTTACTTCTAATTTAATTAAGGGAAAAATAAATTAGAAGCCCCCTTGGGGTACCATTTCTTGTTTCTGTTTCAACATGTGACTAATATAGTATAACATTGTGTCATCATGTTATTCCCTATATAAAATATTCTATACCACCTATACCTGATTATACCTCCTATATCAGTACAAAAAATCTTGTATACAAATTTTGCATAAAGTTCCTACATTCAATCCGCTACAGCCTCACAAGTTATTGTTCCTATATATAATTTCTATTATTAGATTGTCATATCATGTCACAATCATGTGTCATCCTACACATAAACCTATTTTTCATCCAAGTGTGCTACCATTCTGATGTTTCCACCTTGGAGTACCAAACACCATTCTCCAAGCATGCCCATAAAACTAAAAATTTATTCGCAAGTATTATGTTCTTAAGAAATTTAATTTATAATTCATGTATTCATAACACAAAATAATAAGATATGCTAACTCATTTATACTTATCCATAGGAGTAAATATGATGTTTCATTCTTGGGGAATATACTTTCCCATTATCGATTACATACTCAGTACCCTACATTGACCAAGCTACCAAACCTTAGCAGCCTCCAGCCTATTGCTTTTCTAGGGTCTTCAGGTACCCCTTTGACCCTTGAGTAATCCAATTTTCATCCAAACACATTAAATTCATATTTTTTAGTCACACTCATCCTTCCAGGCTCAGCAACCCCTTTCACTTGTTAACAACCCCTTAGGTGATCCATCTTTTCGAGTCCTTCATGTGAATCGAGAGAAAAAACATACAAAGCATGCACTTTGTATGGTTGTTTTCCTCAATAATGGGGCACTTACTCAACATAACTTTCATGTTCTCAATTAAGCATTGGATTCAACTCAATCCCATGCTTTAATGATTATAACATTGTTAAAATTTATCATATCCTTGTTGCAATATTATTACGACCTGTCTCAACAACTATTACTACTTGCCATTGTTGGGTGTCGGAATTTCAATTCAATTCCTCAACCCTTAATTGTCAAACTAGGGCTACGTAAGCTTCAACACGTAGCACAAGTAATGCCAAAGGTTCTAGGTTTACTCTGTATGTCCTACTTCTATCCCTAAAATTAAATAAATTAGATTCTAAAAGAAAAAATTTAAATAAATCCTTCTAATTATTTTCCTACTTTTCTGAACACAATCACACCACACCACTCTAGAAACTAGACTCTCACTCAAAAAATAGCAATAAAAGACTTTGCTGGAAAAATACTTCAAAAATAAATGAAATCGGAATTCATGGCACTCACTCAAGTCAAAGAAAATCAATTTTAAAACACAAAATATTCTTGAAGTAAATGTATTCTTGTACTTAAATTCCTGTACTAGGAAAAAAAAACAAACTCGTTTCTATACTACAATAACCTTTTTCTTTCACTAAAATGACTTTGTTCCTGTACTGGAACGATTTTGCTCCAGTACCAGAACAATTTTGTCCCTGCACTAGAACAAATTTGTTCATGTACTGGAAAAAACTATGTTCCAACACTCGAAAATCTTCTATTCCTTAACCAACAAAAAAATAATGTGATATCAAGTTCAAAATCAAAAGGTGCAAGAAGGAAGCTTTAACTCAAACCAAGATAAAAATTCCCAAACCATCACATGCTTCTTCAAAATATAAATTTCGAAATCAATTGTAAATTTTATCAAACCACATGCGAATACTAAACTCTTGTGCTTAAATAAATAAAACACCTTACAAATATATTTTTCTTATATCTCCTTCTAAACTCTTTATTGTTGTGTCTCAAGTAAAAAAATTTGTTTGCAAAGGAGACTGGTTCAAACTGAAATATTCAACTTGTTATCTTCGATTTGAATGATAGTGATATTTGATTCCTGTACTTAAATACTTTAAATAAATGAAGGATTAATGAGACCAGGAACATGATATAGATATGTAAATTTCCATGGAGAGATAAGTTTCCTTACACAGTTACGATATGTAATTATCATAACAAGAGGTTCTTCCTTGCTTACTGTAAATAAATGAATTTTATAAGAGATCTATGCTAATAATTAAGAAATATCAAAACATATGAAATCCTACAAACCCTTTTAATTAACTCAAAGATTATTTAAAGGGAAACTTCCCAAACCACAATGATTGTTGTGCTAAAAAAATGAACATAAATAAATTCTTTCAATGTAAAGGAAAGAAACACACTTTAACACGCAAAACCTCAGATTTGAGAACACTACTACAAAAGGAAGAAATACACAAGAGATCATTCAATCATTTTCACACATCATTCATAAGAAACCTCCACACCAATCACTTCATGTACTTAACACAAATATAATAGTAATGGTAGAACGAGTTGGTTTGGATGGGACCTAGATAACCAACTCGGTTCCCTTTAAGGAAAATTCTTAATATATGAGAGAAATTAAAATTACAGGAAATAAACAAAATTGATACATGAACCTTGCATTGCCTCTTTTCTTAACACGATAAAATTCCTTTCTCAATACATGACATAAAGTAACAAATTCAGCCCCCAAATGGATTGTGGTGACACAAATTCTCAGAGTACAAAAGCCAAAACTTTCCCATAGCATTTCTACCCTACATTCTGATCAAAACTAAAATTTATACATATCACATCGGCTCTCGGCCTTGTCAAGAAAAAAACAAAAAAATATTAAGATGTTGGTAACTGATCCCTATCTTTAGGAACCCTTGAATGCTCGAAACCCTCTACAGGAAAATGATAACAATTCTTCTAAAGTAGCTTCATGCCATTTCCTCTAACATCCACGATGGAATCTAAGTTAATCTTCTTGAATCAATAGCCATCCATATCTGGTGCAAGACCTGAAGCAAGTGCAGGAATATCAGGATATTTTACAACAACCACCTTTGACTTTGAATTAGTGATTCATTCATTTCAAATAAATAAGGTAATATAATGGATGTCTTGCATGGAAAAATATAAACCTATTTGACCTTTTTAATTAAAATAAGAAAACATATCCATTTTCCCAAAAATTCATTAAGAGAAACCAAAAATGCATGTAGAGAGGCCTTATCCAGGTTGTGGAATAGAGGCTATGGTAAGGTAATTTGGGTAAAAAATAGGAGAAATACAAAAACCAACATTCCCCCAACCTCATCTTGTTGTGTGTCCTCACACACCCACTAAAATCTGCAAAAAAAAAAAGTAAAAATTGTCCTCCTTATTTTTGAATCTGAATGTTAATCCTCAAACCTTCTAATTTGATTTTCTTCACTCGAGCATTTTTCATGCACTTTACCAAATTATTAACACAAAATATTAGGTGGGCCACATGAAACCTCCACTTCCTTACCCGTTTCTTCAATTCAAACACTACCATTGACAATCCTCCATTCCTAGTCTTCAATACTATGTTTTGGTCTCCGAAACACCTATTTAAAACTTCAAGCTCGTGAACTTGTTGTTTCATTATTTGATTCTAACTCATCTTCCTCCCAGGAGCAGAATCCTTCACTTCCTCCTTTCATTTTTCATATTCTTTCATTTTCACTTCTTTTTCTATAGATGTATGAGGAACATCATCCTCATGTTTCTCTTCCATATTCTGCCCCTAAGTTTGTTCTTTTTCACCCTTTTTCCATGAGTCATGTTATGTCTCTTAACCTTATTTATCAAGGATACTAGAGGAACATTATCCTCATGATTTTATTATGTTTGTTCCTTAGTTTCCTCTTGTTCGACATCTTTCCCAAGGGTCACCTTCTACCTCTTAACCCTCTTCATCAAGGATGCTAGAGGAACATCATCCTCGTCCTCCCTATATCCTTAACTTGTGACTGAGGTTCCCATTACTTCTACACCTTCTATAAGGGAGAGGTTATCCTGTACCGACATTTTTTCCATGGGGATGTCCAATGGAGGGTTCTTAAGGGAGGAAAATTTTCTCTGAGAAGACTTAGAGTCTTCAATAACCTCAACCTCTGATACAATAATTCATTTAGATGTCTTCTTGCTAGAAGAAGCATGATGACCCTTCAATAATCCTCGTGTGAGTCCCTAGGATGGTTCTAACACCACAACCTTAACCATAGCACTCTTCTTCACCTTCTGCTTCATTGACTAGGGTTTAGTAGTCTTATTTTTCTTATCACATTCACTCCCTGAAAAAAATTTCCCTTTTTTTATGTTGGGCATCCTTGGATTTTGTATTATCCTTATGCTTCCTCCCCTGCTGGCTCTTTCTACGAGTAATTTTCATAGCACTTCCACTCTAATATGATTTCAAAAAACCCTTCCAAGTAGTTTCACTATTTTATAGCTCTTTCTTAACCAAGATTTTAATCAATCCATAATGATAGAATTTAAAACCTGTTTGGTCCTCCCGACTCTTTTGCACACTTTTAGACATTTTATATAAACTTTTTAACGGGAAATATGGAAAATTACTTAACTTTCCAAATTCGAAGTGCATTAATAGTCATATGTGGTACATGTAGGTTAATTTATATCTTCCTTCGTGGGTAAGAACTTTTGTAATAGGTATAGCAGGTGTTGCCACTTATCAATCATTTTTCTTCACTACACACCTATCTTCCATTCAACTGCACAGTCATCCTTTGACGGGAACTTGCACCAAGAACCTTTCTCCATATCACCCTTCTTGAATAATTTCTCCCCTGTAGCAGGTATCTTGGTGGCCTATGAAATAGACTGTTTTGTCACCTCAAAATTCAACAGGCCTACAGTGGCTTATTTTCCATCAAAACTTCGTGCAAAGTCCTAGGAAATGGCGGAATCATAGCCATAAATTTGATATAGGAAGAAGAGAAAAATGGCTTCCTACAAGATCAGAAAACTACTCTCATACTCCACCATTCCCTCCATTTCCTTGACAGCCCAAGGTTCAATCCAAACCAGTTCCATAACATCCAAGAGACTTTTGATGCCTACAATCCTCTATTGTGCTTAAAACTTCAAAGGAAAATTTAAAAAAAATCCTCACGACATCAAACTTTGAAGCTCAGGAAGTGCAAGAATAATTAGTTTTAATGCCACATAATTCCTACATCGAATGTTAATTGAAAATGCATGTAGTTCTCCTTCCCAACTCACGGACTGACACCATCTCATTCAAACTTTACGTCACCAATCAAAGTAATTGTTAAGTCCCTATATTAATAGTGTAGTCCCTTATTATGTTAGTGTAGCCCCCCTTATTGTTATTGTTGTACCCCTGAAACCCCCATATTGTTATTATTGTGCCCTTACATTATTATTGTTAGGTCATCTAGGATTACATTATGGCCCCATGGACTCCTATATATAGAAAGGAGGTTTTGTCATTTGTATCATCCAAGAATTGTTCATTCATGTAATATATTGGAGGTTTCCCCCTCGAAGTGGCTTATTTCTAAGGCATTGATATCTCTTTTCTTCTATTTTTGGAGCTATTTTCACAACATTTGTTATCATAGCTTTGGATTCTAGGGTTTCGCTGCTCCAAACAAGTCATCGTGGCATTTTCACTATAATTTGTTTTCTACGAAGGTTCAGAAGCAGAAATTTTTATAGTGCAAAGACGAAATACTAAGGAATAGCGTCACAAAATTTTAGAGCTTGGTTCGCAATATTTTCGGAGATATGATCTGTGGAAGTTAGGTCTTTTTGCAGGCTCTTGAATTTAACCTAAACAGGTCATCGCAGAATTTTTGCTATAACATTTTTTCTACGAAGTTTCAGAAGCAGAAATTTTTAGAGTGTGAAGCTAAAATCCTGAGGAACATTTTTACAATTTCATATCTTGATTCGCAATATTTGAGGAGATATGGTCTATGGAAGTTAGGTATTTTGCAGGCTCTCGAATTTCATCTCAAAGAGGTGATCGTGGGAAAATCTTCATAACTCTCTCTCTGCGCATCGGATTGGAATTCTGTAAAGAGTGGCCGCAAGTACACAGACTTTAGTTTCCTTTCTATAAATTTCAGAGCTGAAGGAGGAAATAGTTACACGTGGCAAGTCATACAAGTTTACTCTACTGAACCAGTCCATAATTAGGTCATCATAGGAGATTGGGCACAACTTTGCCTTAAAGAATCCAAATTAGGTAAAACCTGTGGAATTATAAATAGAATTCATAGGGATACCTCAATGCCAAATTTTAGATATTAAATATCCTAAATCACAAAGGTAATTCAGTTTCAATATTGAGCTCCTCAAAATCAAGAAAAAGGTGTGTGTTTGGTTTTTAAAATTGCATAACGTTTGTTTGAAAAAGCAGTTTGAAGTGATTCCAAGGGCATATTTTAGAATTTTTATCAGTATTAGGTTCTATAATGCCTTAAAAAAATAATTCCATACCCATTAAGCCCTCAAAAATCTATACTATGATGCATGAAGAGAAAGAATTGCAGTATGAGATATCAAAATTATGGTACCGAGTGCAACAAATTTTGATCTTACAAAGAGAAACCGAAGATGACATAGATGGTTTAAAAGAAGAAATGGAGGCTAAGTTGGATGGTTTAAAGGATCAAATAATAGCTAATATGGATGATAAATTAGTGGAAGATCACATCGAGCATCAACAACAATTTCTCCAACTCTCAAAGGATAACCTAACTTTGGTGCAAAATCTAATGAAACAAAGGAAGATCAACATCACATTGACAGAAGTTCTGAAGCAGTCACAGAAACAAGAACTCGACAAGTATGATCAATTTCAGAGTTTCTCAACAAGTGGAAGAACCTTCCTCTAGAAGATTCCATATGCGAGGATGAAAATTTTATACATAAGCATCAAGAAATAATTAAGCGTCGAGGACAACACTTGTTTGAAGGAGAGGAGCATGTTAAGTCCCTATATTAATAGTGTAGTCCCTTATTATGTTAGTGTAGCCCCCCTTATTATTATTTTTGTACCCCTGTAACCCCCATATTGTTATTATTGTGCCCATACATTATTATTTTTAAGTCGGCTAGGATTACATTGTGGCCCCATGGATGTCTATATATAGAAAGTGTAATGTTCCTACTTAGCCTTAGATAAGAGGAGACATTAAATTTTGATTTAAATTATTTTTTATGAATAAATGAATAAAGGAGGACATGTAAAACTCCTAATAAATCCATGCCCATGTGAACAAAGGCAAATATGAGCTATGTAAATAATCACTTGCAGGTGTAAAAGAGGTTTGAGCCAAGACTGGGTCCACCTTGACCAAATCAACTGTGTTGTCTAGGTTCAATGCATATCCAAGAGGTACTGCGCAGTTCTAGAAGGAAGCCTCTAATGTGAAGAGGGGTAACCCATCAAAGTGGTTTAGGTTTTTCAAGGGCCTTATCATGTTATAAAATAAGGAGGAGAGCAACATGAATAGGTTGTTGATGAATTATATTTCTGAAGTATTTTTCTGCTTAGACAAATACCATTCTCTGTTGTTTAGTGGAGGATTGTGATTGGAATTCCTGTTTAGGGGTTTCATATCTTCCCTTGAGGATCATTTGAGGATTAATTTGCTGAATTTGGCCACTATCTGGTTTGAGACCAAGCTCTATCTTTCATGAGCAGCACTAGCCCATTGAGGGTTTTGCAGCTACTATCTTTTGTAGCAATTGGTGTTCTAGATCTGCTTAGATCTAGCTTGTTTTGAGAGGATTTATCTGTTGGAGTGTGTTCTTTAGCCTCCAAAGAGATAGCTGATCCATATTTTGTATCAAATCTATAATTTCATTCCATTTATTCAGTCTCCTTCACCCTCTGCGTAGTTTCTGCTCAATACTGCGTTATTTTGTGAGAGGGCTTGCTTATTTCAAATTACTATCAGTTTGGAGGAAGATCTATTGGTGTTAGGCTTGCCTTCCCTTGGTGATCCATGGATTGGGTTTCTGATCCATGTCTCTATAGATCTTATCTATTTCAGTAATAAAATTTATCTTCAGAAATTTCTGGGTTTTCTGCAGCACTGTAAATTGTAATTCAGATCTACAGCTTAATATGCAATATTTTGATGTAATTCCAATTGGGTCTTGTTCTTAAAGTCTTGTAGTTTCTGTATTACATCTAATGTTTCATCCATACATATTTCAGAGATCTGAAATGTAATGTACAGCAGCTGAACCATCTGAAAAATAATGTTGTCTATGTAATTCTGCAATTTATTTCTAGTTGCAGCTCTAATTTCTGAAGGGATCTTGCCCTAGTTATTTTTGCAATCAGTTGTAAAGGAAATAAGCTCATATGTAAATCTTATTTACTATTATATTACTGAATTATCAGATCTTTGGCTATCCTCCTCTGATTTTCAATCAAATCTGCGCAATTCTAGTAGCTGGGGTTTTCATGTTGCAACAAGCTCTATCTTTGTCTGATTTCTAGCTAGTCTTGATTTCGGGAGATCTGTTTAATGTGCTTAAAATTATTTTGTTCTACTTAAATTGCATATGTGAGTCAAATACAGCCTAAACGAGGGGATCCCAGCCCTGATCTACGTTATTCTTGCTTAGATTTGCTTATACAGCGTTTTCATTGAAGACCTTGCTGAGATTCCTCAAAAGGGATTATTCCAAGTTCTATAGGCAGAGTCTACAGTTCGCCAAGTAGCCTCTGGTTCTCTCCCTTATTTAGAAGGATACATAACCAGTAAATGCCTCTATATTCCATCTCTAAAATAGAATCTTGAGGATCCCCAAAAGGGAATATTACAGAAAGGAGGTTTTGTCATTTGTATCATCCAAGAATTGTTCATTCATGTAATGTATTGGAGGTTTCCCCCTCAAAGTGGCTTATTTCTAAGGCGTTGATATCTCTTTTATTCTATTTTTGGATTTGGTTTCACAACAGTAACTACCACCCTGATAGTATAAAATTCAATCAAGAGGGCAATAGATTCAATATGAACTTTAATACGGATAAGGAAATGATGATTGGGAGCGTTGATTATATCAGATATAATTTCAAGGAATGGATGGTAAAAATGATCATATTATTCGAGGTGGAGAAAAAATCAATTTAATGGTGGTAGAAATTCGAATATGATGAAAGGCAGTGAAACGACCTTCATGCAGGCATCTGGCCCTCAACATGACATTATGGGAATGGTATTTGTTTGTTTATGATAAGGCTGCCTAGATATAACACTAATTCCTGTAATTTAGTCATTTATTCCTTTTAGGATTTAACAATAATTTCACTTATAAAAATATAGGTGCAAATACCATCATTTTTGCACACAGCCATTATACTTATTTTAAAAGAATCGAACTCAAAAATAAATTCAAAATAAATTTACAACAGGTCCTTGTTTTTAAAACATTTGTGATGAAAATGACCACATTGTAACAGGATTCCTACACTACAACGAAGAGGTTCCTGCACTGCATGAGAGGGATTCTTATACTGAAAATAAAATCAATTCCTGCTATGGAGTACCAATAAAGTTTCTTCTTTAAAAAATATTAGGCTGGATTGTATAGAAACTAATTGGAGTTTAAAGAGATCTTCATCACCAAGTCCAAGTGTCACCATGTTTTCAGTTCTGAATAGATAAGGCTTTCAAAAATTATCATAACCTGAAAAATATGAGGGGGAAAAGAGAAGTGGGATAGTGATATTTCTAAAGAAAGGGAAGGAAAATCATAAGGGACAATTGAAATAAGGAAGATTTGCAAGAGGGATGTAGGAAAATACGATAAAGGGAAAAAAAATTAAGGGTAAAAAGAGGGAGAAAATAGAAATAGGGAAAAGGAATATGAAGAATAGGGGGGAATATTACTGCATAAGGAAAAAGATGAAAATAGAGGGAATTTAAGAAAAGGGAAAAGAATAAAAACATAGTATCTACCTCAAATGGTTGATGTCTCTATCAAATAATTTTGTGCCCCATAAAAACATTCAATTAACTAAAACGGGAACCTTTCCCTACTTGCATAAAATTAGTCATGTCATTTTCCCTAAAATTGGTAAGGGTTGAGTTTCTTCCGGTCTTTTTTCTACCACCAGAAGTCCTTATGGAAACTTGCTTCTTCTCAGAGATAAGTTAGCCATATATAAAAATAAAGCAGCATCCCATTTTATTTCCAAAAATAATTTATCTTCCAGCAAACATGATTGCGCCAATAATATGATTTTCACATTCATGTATTTATTATTATTATTATTATTATTTTAATTTCTGATTTTTTTCTTTTTTTATTAGGAAAAGAGAAAATAAAAAAGTACTCACAGTAGGTTGTTATTCTTCCCTACAAACCATCTCCAAATCTGATTGTTGTTTCACTTGTTGTATGAAATATTCCTTGATGGTGGGATGAAAATATACTTTAAGCCTATGCCCATTCACCAAGAAAAATTCTCCATGTCCATCAATGATTTTAATCTCCACCACTCCATTCCCAAAAACTATGACTACTTCAGATGGGCCCAACCAGCATGTACAAAATTTCCCCTTAAAATTTTTAAACTTTGAATCATAGAGAAACACCCAATTACCTGGTTGGAATTGCTTTTTCTTGATCAACCTATCATGCCATTTACTATGTTGTTGTTGCATCAAGGAAGTTTGTTGAAAAACATCCCTTCTTATTTCATCAAGTTCATTTAACTGCAAAAGGCGTTGTTGTTGTTCTTCTGAGAGATCCAAACCCAACTGGACTACAATTCTAAAAGTTTTAATATGGAATTTTACTGGCCACAATACCTTCTTCCCATACACTAGCTCATAAGGTGTATAACCCGTATTTTTCCTCCAAGTAGTTCTGTAAGCCCATAATGCTTCTAGTAATCTATTTTCCCAATCCTTTTTATGAAGATTTATTGTTTTTGTAAGGATGGACTCGATCACCTTTTTATAGATTCTACCTGGCCATTTTCCTGTGGGTGGTATGGTGTAGAATTTTTGTGTCAAATCCTGTACTGATCTACAATTCCTTTTACCATATTAGAAATAAACTGAGGTCCATTGTCAGTAACAATTTATCTTGGAACACCAAATCAAGTAAAAATTCATTAAATAAAAAATCAAAAACAACTCTTTCAGTAGTGTAAGGAACAACTCTAGCTTCTACCCATTTTTTTACAAAATCTATACAAACCAAGATATTTCTTTTATTTAAATATGTTGGGGCTATAGGTCCCACAAAGTCAATGGCCTATTTTTCAAAGGGCTCTAACATGACTTGATGGCATAAAGGCATCTCATCAGCTTGACAATATTGTCCTATTCACTGACAACTATCATAACTCTTAACATATTGTTTGGCATCCTTAAACAAAAAAGGACAAAAGTAGTCAGATCGAAGAATTTTATATGTTATTATTTTGTCAGCCAAATGGCCCCCACATGGCTCATCATGGGCATCTCTTAAGATATCAAACACTTACTCTTCTCTTACACATCTACGAATAATAAGGTCAGGTCCAGTATAGAAGAGGTCTCCTTGGATCTAGGAATATAAAGCACTTTTTTGAATGATCTTGCACCTCTCACGAACAGATAAGTGTGGTGGTATTTTTTCTATGACAAGATAATTAGCCGTGTCAGCAAACCGTGCAGAGTTTTTCGAAACAACAAAAATTCTCACGAGGGAATGAATCATATACAAGAATTGCTTGACCAGGATTATCCAATCTAAAAAGATAATAAGCTACTACATTTGATTTTCCTGGCCTATAAATTATAGCAACATTGAATTCATGTAGTAAAAGCAACCACCATGTGTAAATATTTTCCTAGAGCAATCTCAACAAGAGTAGTGTGTGGCTCCAAAACACTTGTGGTGGCTACTAAGCTCTGTAAGAATGAGGGTGAGGATTGGAGATCACATTTTTCCTGGAAAATTGGATTGAAAATCTGATAAAGTGATTAAAATTATGCATAGTTTCTAGGTTATCTAGAAAAACTCAGATCATCCCCTCCTTAGTCGAATCAATATATTTTTGAATCAAGGAAAGGGACCAAGTCTCCTCATCAATACTATAATAATACAACCACAAGGTATCTCGAAGCTCCTAAATAGATCTAGAAGTTGGGTACAAGGTGACCTTTTTCCTAGCATCCCCATGGGAGATATACATGTCACCTGAGTGACATCCTATATAGGCATATGTTGTGGCAAGCCATGGTCATCCCAAGATCAAAGGGTGTTCCCCAATAGGATTATTTGGTTATAACACAATAAGATATATGGAGTATTCCTACGAATTGATCGAGAAAAATACATCATCTAACACACTCTCTGAATTGATTTTAGATCTATCAGAAATTTCAAGCACAGTGGGGGTAGGACGAATGTGAGTCAGCCGAAGTTTCTCCATGGTCATAACATTGATATCCACTCCAAGGTATATTAAAACATTGGAAACAATCATATCACCTATTTGAACAGATACTGGGTTTCCAGGATCAATATTTTTCCACTTTAGAACATCCTGTCATCAACTCAGCTACTCTCCCAACAAAATGGATAGTGTGAGATTCAACTCTCTTTCTTCCTGTATTTTTAAGACAAAGTTACTTAATAATATTGGTACATATATGAATATATTTTATATTCTGTAGTAGAGGGACCCTTATACAAGGATTCCTCAACTCAGAAGCCAGGTTTTACTCAGGAGTGGGGTCAAATTTCTCCATAACCTGTCTCTCTGGAAAGGGATATTGGTTTGAAGAATAATATAAAGGTTATGAGTGTGTGGTAATAGGCTGAAAAGTGGCATCATTTTTTGAAATATTAGGAGCTTACTCAATTTTTTTCTTAATGATCACATCAGGTTGTTTTTGTTTTTGTTTTCCAAAGTTTATTACCCTTCTTGATCTCAGTTGGAGGTCACTAACCCCAATTGGCATGGTCTGATAAATACGGAAAGGGATCATTCCAATAGGATGAATCATTTTCACCGCTTTATTATTTGTATTTGGAACTAGATGTGTAGGCAGTTGAGGTGGTCGAAAAGGTGGTGGTAATGGCCTTGGTGGCATAGACTGAGTCTGCTGAGGAAATTTTGCTAGTAATATGTGTTGGGTCATGGGATAAGGTGCATATCATGTAGGGTATGATTGTGTAGGCATGGGATAAGAATAATGAGAATGTGGTGGTCCCCTCCACCCTTGTTTCCAAGTGGAAGGATATTTCCCATACTAGGAATGATACCCATGCTGTCAAGACTGAGGGTAACTCGTGTTGTGATAGGAATAATGTTGTGAATTATAACTAGAATAATATGGTGTAGGTTTAGGAATCATACCTATACTTACCTATGGCCATGATTTATGTACTCCCATAGCATGTGATGGCTCAGATCCGGAATGTTATCCTTAAAACGTTTCTTTTAATCCTAGTATGGATGGGAATTATTTGGTAGGATGTTTACCTGCACATATTACACAAATACTAGCACTAATGATATATGCAGGACACTCCTACAATAGATGTTTCTTTTGAGATTTTGGACCATAAATGGATAATGTTTCTTGTTCTTCTACTAATTTTTGCTGAAATTTTAAATAATCTATATGTTCACTAAAAATATTCATAATCTCAGTTTTCATATTATCCATTTTATTTTCCAAACCAATAATCATAGCATCAGTAGATCCAAATATTTTATTTTTAGAATTGCTTATGATTCCCTTATCAGATCTAGATTGATTTCATGAGAACTTCTTGCACAGGTCACAAATTTGATCAAAAGTATTTTGAGCAATATCTCTTTGTCATAATAAATTCAAATTATTTCTAGAATCATCTGGAATCCCTCATAGAAACAAAATTATAATAGTACTTAGAAAAATTTATGTTTCGACCTTTGAAGGATATATAAGAAACTCTCCAAATAATCCCCTAAGGTCTCATCTTCCCCCATGTAATAGTAAAACTATCATCCTACATTTCTCTTATTTTGCAATATTCCTGGTATTTATTCAAGAACACCCTCTTCATTTTCTCCTAATAGTTTATAGTATTGCATCCTATTCCCATGAACTAGTGTAAATTTGAATCCTTGAGAGTTGCAGGGAAAATTTTTACCTGTTGGGAATCTGAAGAATAATCATAACTCCTACACGGTATATCAAACTCAAAAAGGAAAGATTCGGGATCTTCATGCACTTTACCATGAAAATGTGGAAGAACAGATGGTGGGATATTCTTCTTCTGAACCACTGCACGTGGATCCAAAAACAGAAACCCAAAAGTACACTGCTCCTTTGTTGGATGGTTCTCACCAACCCTTTCAACATGGTCTTCATTATCTGCCATTTTCCTCCTTTAAACATGTTGTTAGTGTTAGTTTTTGCATCCTACCACTCGTGATCAAATAACATATTATCATGTCATGTTAGGGTCCCATTCTAAAATTTTTGTCATTCCATTAGGTCATCATGCAAAAATTTGGTCACTAGATGTAGATCTAGGTCTGATTACACTCCTTTCAAAATTTTACAACTTGTTGGCTCATTTCACCTCTTTGCTGAGTGTACCATCATTTATGAGTTGTCATCATCATCACATTCATTTTCACCATGGTTTCATTCAGTAATAATATCCATTAGGTCTTAGGGTTTCCAAGGTCATCATATAATCATTTCATGCAAAAAGCCCAGCAAATGAAGGAGTGACAATAAATAAGTTTCATCAGTAAATTTGATTTCAAAATCAATATGTAATTTTATGTTCCTAATTTGTAATAAGTTCCCAGAGTTCTAAGTAGCTGCAACACTCAAATTTCTATCAGGAAATGAGCAAAGTTCAAAAAAAACCATTCAGTGTTCCTAAGCCATCAAAAGTTGAAGTTAAAAGGTCAAATTTAAAGGTTAAAGGTAAAAAGAAATGTAAAGTTGATTTCAAAAAAAGGAAATGTGGGTCCAAGTCTATTCAATGATGTTTCTTCAAGTATAAAAGGCCCTCAAATACCAAAAAGTCATACATTTTCATTCTCAAGCATCAAGCTCTCAACCTCTCCAAGAAAAACATCGATTTTTCCTTCAAAAAACCAAGTTCTGCATCCTTCTCTTCTCTTTTCCCATAGGCGATGCGCTTTTTGCAGAGGCCACGCTACATTTTTTGCATGGCTTCACTGTGCCTTTCTTCAGCTCGTTACGCTTTTTGCATAAGAGAGCCACGACCTCAAATATTCTTTGCAAATGTTCTACAAAACAATTCAGGGTTCCTACACTCATTTTCAAGTAATTTACACATCCTAAGCCCCTCCTTTTAGCTTGTGGTCTTAATTTTATGGTGCAAACCCTCTCTTACTATCCATATCATGTTCTAAGCAATTAAACCCTAGTTTTCATCTTGGCGAGGATAAGTTGTTTTTCTTAGACCCCATTTACCTTCCTCACACTCCAAATCACTCCCTACTAACCTTACACCCCCTCATTTCCCATTCCCAAGAAATATTTCCTAAAACCCTACCTCTACGATGTGCTTTTCTAGGCAACTATACTACCTCCCTGTATTTGAATTTCCTACCCCATCCCCTTTATAATTTCAACTCCCCATCACTTCCCTAAGCTTCCTAACTCCCTTACACACTTACCCAAATTTTCCCTCACTTATCCCAACACCCTAACCCTATAATCCTACTCCCTTTCCCTTCCCTTTCTTCCCTAGGGTTTCAAGAAAAAACGTAACATAATGGAGGAGGAGAGAAACATCATGGAGGAGAAAAAAAACACCACAGAAGAAGAGAAGAAAACATACAATAAAGGAGGGATAATTTTGAGACTAGAGCCATCAGACACTAGGGAATTGATTGCATCACCCTTATCAGTCAAATGTTTCCAGCATGTAGGTTGTTTTGAGTTTTGTGAGATGGTCTAGAGAGTGCAGAGCCATCCTACTTTGACCATGATTTTCATCACCAACCTACAAAAATACCAAGTGGCCATTGCAAGGGTGACATTCATCATTTCTATAGACATCATTGTAGTAGCAACATGGATACCCAATGTGGGTGAAAAATGGTTCAAAAATAAAGATTTGGATGCCCAATTGTATGAACCTTATCTCAAGGCACCTCACAAAGACAACATCAAGAAAATATTTCCTTTTGGTTAGTTGCTGAAAAGGTTTTCTCCCATAATGAATATCATCATGAAATATCTCACTTGTGAGGGAATATTCTCCAATTTGTACAACTATCACATCAGGTTTCTCATGCATTTCACTAGGGTGAAATTTCTCAACCTTCCCTACTATTTATACAAAAGTATTGACAAGATGGCCTACATAGTGAAAAACAAAGAGTATGAGCTTCAAATGAAAAACCTCTTCCATCATTCACTCATTAAAATCATTAGCCTTCACCACCTCAAGCAGTTGAACATTGCATGGGAGACTTTCATTGAGGCAGATGTCTTCACTACACCACCAAATTAGCCTGTTAGAATTATTCCACCACCAAAATCAGTTTCTCATAAGAAAACTAATTTATCTAGCAGGGATACAAGGAAGAAAATGAAAGAGGACAAAGAGGTAGAAACTTACCAGAGAGGACATAGGAAAGTGTTTTATCCATAGATTTTGTAAGGGGCCTTGCCTTCTACATCAGTAAAACATGGATATCATTAGCAGCAAGAGGCAGATGTTCAAGAGAAGGAATGCCTTCATCATGAGGAAGAAAAGGAGTTTGACCTGACGAACTTGGATGTCCAAGATGATCATGAAATATCAAAACTGGTCATTAAAGAGAAAGATGCCAAAATCAAAGAGTTGCAAGACAATTTGGTAAGGACGCAATTTCTCATTTCCTTCCTTGAGCAAGAAAACAAGTAGTTGAGTGATAAACAAGTACTCTTGGAAATGGACTTGCTAAAGGCCAAGAGGCAAGATACCAAAGGCAAAGAAGTGATAGCACATGATGATTCTGATCATGATGAGGCTCATATCACCAAGAAGAGACCAAAAACAAGAGGTCTTAAGAGAGCATTGGATCAGGATAAACATGAGGCAGAAGAACTCACTTTTGAGGAGAAAATTTCAAGAGAAATCAATGATGGCAAAGAATTTTGGCTTGATAGAGTGTGTTAGAACCCTGTAATTTACAATATCACAAGGTAACTATGTACTTTCTCTTTACAAATTTTTCATATTGTACATAGATGTCAATATTCAAAATCTTTTCCAAAGAAAGAATAACAGGCAACAGAGAAGTAGTTAAGGCAGAAAAATCAAGAAAATGCAAGTCATGAACGTGGGGCAAGTATTCTACGAACAACTAAGAAATGAACAGGCGCAACCAAAGAAAAAAGGTCGACAAACCACAGTAAGGGAGCAGTGAGGACCGTTGGATCTAAGAAACGATCAACAACAGATATTCAATCACAATCGCGGATCGCAAGTTTTTCAGGATGGGCACAAGGGAAAAGGTTAAAGTTAGCGACATGAGATTTGCGATGAAGTGGGACCCGTTCACCCGTGGCGCGCAAATAAGCGTTACCTGTTGCCTGCACTTCACACCCCGTAGGTTTTTAACCTGCCTCTTAAGACTTATGCCACATTATTTTTTTTCGCCGATGTAATGAAGTGGGAACCATTCACCATTTCACTTGCTACACGTCCTTTCCATTTCAATCACCTTAAAAAATCATTAAACATTACTTTTTTTTATGCCTTTCCGCTTTATCCTTTACATTTACCTTTCATCGTTATATCATTATTTTACCTTCCGCTTTCCAGATTTCCCCAATTTCGATTAAAGTGGTCCATCCCTCCACGTCACCCTTTCTCCCCACCATCCATCGCATATCGGCAAAGATAATATATTACATAGTATATTTTTTAACTTACCTTTGAAGGGTCCGCAATGTATTTGGCTTAATTTGCAATGCAGCGGCTGGCCCCACCACAGCAACTTTGACCCCCACTTCATAGCCATTTGAAATACATTGAAACACATATCATATGAAACATCATAAACTCTACCTTACTGCAGAATATTTCCGACTTGTGATTGTAATGTAGGTGGGTCCCTCTCCCTGCACTTCGCAAGTTTTAGATTTTAACCCCCGTTTCTTATAAAAAAAAGCTAAGATCTGTGATTTTTTATGCAGTCGGTCCCACTTTCCCCTACCACATCACTTACCTTCTCCCCACACTTCGCACTTTGTGTCTTGTAGAGTTTGCCTCTGTGCTTATAACTAAAACTTAAGATTTGTGATTTGCAGGTTGCGGTCTAGTCCCACCTTCCCTCCATGTCACCTCCCACTTCGCATCGCATCATCGGTTACATTATTCATAACTAAAACTAAAAATATTGTGAGGTGCGTGGATGTGATGCAACTTTAGGACTACAATCCAAACATTTTTAGGTTCGAGTATATGATTTTTTACGCTTTTTTGTTTGAGAAAAGGGTTGAAACATGGCAAGAAGGATTCGAGTAGAAAATAAACACCATAGGTCGAGTCGAGTAGCGAATGGCATTCATGCCGAATTGTTATGTTATGATGGTAGAAATGGAAAAGGCAGCAAATCACATCATCACAGTCTCTAATCGATGAAAAGTGGTTAGCCATACACCAAACTTAATTTCCCAACGCCAATCTTTTGAAAAGCAGGTCCAGGTGTCAGATCCATCATTCGTTTCCTTTTCGGGATCAGTACATGCCACCTTCAAACCTAATTTTGATTTACGAAGACCTACCTAAGTTTTTCATTCTTGAAGAGTTACCAAAATTAATTCCACAAGCGGTGTTTTGTCAGAGATTTTCTTTTTTCGGGCCTTGCATGGCCATACCTATTTAATTTTCAGTTGTTTGTAATAAATTAAATTTTCAAAAGTAGATTAGGGAAACTGACTTAGTCTTTAGTTAAATACTGCTAGAATTTTCATTATCAGGGGTTGGATATTGTTATCCCCTGCATTGTAAGAACTACTACATTGAAGCACTGTAATTTTGGAGTTGGACATCAATAATCAAAGACCGTTTACAAGATTCTTGAGTTGTGTCAAAATGGTGATGTGCTACTTCACTGTTTAAATGTCTCTGTTGTTTTCTTTGTTGCGCATCTGTTCATATAATTGTAAATCATAAATTTTGGATTGATATTTACTGTCGGATCACCTTAATTTTGTCTACATTTACAATCTGAATGTTTTCTGCTGAAGTCTGGTTAAAGAATTATTAACTACTCTTTAGTCACTACTAAACCTTAATTTTTCTATCACCTCATAATTCTTACATCTCTAAAGATCCATTTAGCACAGCTTGCCCTGTGATTCTCTTGATTTTGATGTGACATTCCAACCTTTTGACTCCATAGCCCAATGGATTAGTCCCTGCAGCCATATCTATCCAACCACACCATCAATCAAACAAAAAACGCTCATAATCCATATAAATAGCCTAACATCAACACTTAGAATCATCAAGTTAAATCATAAAATCAAAGAGAGCCATCTCTGAGTCTAGCAAGGCTAGGACCTGGACTCCAAAGTGGTTTGATGTTGTCCTCTGTCGTTTTTTCTTGCCAATCTTACAAATTATGGAGTGAAAAGATAATGGCGACCATATTGGGAATGATTTATTGAAAAAGCGCAATATTTCATCAAAACTCAGAAACCCCAGTCAAAATATTTTATGATTCAAGTATGTTCCAAGATTGGTAGTTTTTGATGGTGGACAACATCTAGACATAAGAAAGTTGAAATCATCCACCTGGTGACTCCACAGTTTTCAGTTGACCTAAGGACTCCACTGGTAGAAGAATCTAGATTGGTTGTGAATATATAGTGACCCCACTCTCTGACTGATTGAAAATATGGATCCAAGAATACAATGCAGGTATGCTCCAATGAATAGATATCACAATCCTAGATTCCCACATAAAATTCCTCAGGTAAATTGGAAAAGAAACCTTCCTATTTTTCAAGATTAGAATGTTGATTATGCTTCGTTACATCTCATTAAATTTCATATACATTCATGGAAGTTGAAGGTCGAATGGCATGAGGATTGCCTCATGAAGATGTTCATGGCAACATTAGAAGGGAAAGCGAGGGAATGGTATGAAGGTTTGAACCCTGGTAGTTTGTTTTCTTTAAAATATTTCCATAAGGTGTTTTATGAGCATTATAAAGAATATTCTCCATCTTTATCATTAGCTGAAAATTGTTGTGATCAACCTGAGGATCTCATACAATACCTTGTAAATATTGAATCTTAGAAATAATTCATGAATTTCATTCTCAATTTAACTGTCATGATAACCTATAGAAGTTAGTTTAAAATGAAAGAAATCAGTAAATGAAAGAATATCCACAAGATCTCTCTATGGGGACAAATGATAATACATCTACTCTTTTGTGTGAGGCTAAAGAAGACATTCAGCCTCATGATCAATCTTCACAAGAGAAAGAAAACAATTGGTGTTCAATCCAAAGAAAACAAAGACTCCCTCCTTTAAATGAAGAAGAAATCAATCAGATTCTAAGCATGCAACCAACCTCTAAAATTTTATGTAATGAAGAGATTATTTCTATTTTTTCTATTGTTTATTTATGCACTAAAGCATTTACTCATGAGGAAACAGAAGAAGCGATTGATACTAATGTTGTTATACCTTCTCAAGAAGACCTATTGCCAGAAAGTGCTCATATTCATCAAAACGATGGCCTTCCAACAAAATTCAGCCAACTCAGTGAAGACATATCAGGTTTGCTTGAGGATAGCACAGTGGTATACAATGAGGATGCCATGTCAAATGGCCATGAAGAATATGTAGATATTATCTTTCAGAAGAATCCTGAGCATGAGAAAGTGGAACAAGGAGCAGCCCTAGGTGAAGTTTGTTATTCCAATCCTCAGGGCCAAGTATTGTTCCAAGATCCCTTTGTTGGTTTCTTAGAATCATCTAAAGAAGGAATATGCCATGCCAGGAATGGTTTGTTGTGGATTTTAAGGAAAATTTTGAGCACTGTTGTTCAAAGGAAAGAAAATGGGATTGGCCCTTTTTTTTTCAGCATACTCAAAAAGGTGAACAAGAATCAATCATGTAGTCATTTACTTGATTGGTTGCATTAGATAAAGGAATTCACTTAGTGTATATATCACCTCCAATTTAGATTGTTGTAGGTAGGTGTGTAAATAAAGCTCAGCACTCTGAGCATCTTTCAAATTTTAGTTTTAGATTTATTTCTAGTTTTCAAATGAAGTATGTGCCAGACTTCAGTTTTCTGAGAGTGTTGACTTCAACTTGAAGGTTTCAGCCACACAAGTTGTGGTAGAATAGGTTTTAGGGTTGGGATCAGCCCAATGGATCAAGCTACTAGTCTGCAGTGTTCTTAAAATCTCCCGAAGGAGCTTCCATCCCTAGCTAGAGCCACTGTTAGAACCCAGTAATTTATAGTATCACAAGGTGACTATGTACTTTATCTTTAAAATATTTTCATACTATACATAGATGTCAATATTCAAAATATTTCCAAAGAAAGAATCAAAGGCAACAGAGAAGTAGTTAAGGCAGAAAAAACAAGCAAAGGCAAGTCGTGAACACGGGGAAATTATTCTATGAACAACTAAGAAATGAATGGGCGCAACCAAGAAACAAGGCTAGAAAACCACAATAAGGGAGCAGTGAGGACCATTGGATCTAAGCAACGATCAATGGTAAAGATTCAATCACAATCGCAGATCGTAAGTTTTTCAAGATGGGCACAAGGGTAAAGGTTAAAGTCAGCGACATGTTATTTGCGATGAAGTGGGACCCTTTCACCCGTGGTGCGTAAATAAGCCTTACCTGTTTCCCGCACTTCACAACCCGCAGGTTTTTAACCTTACCTCTTAAGACTTATGCAAAATCTTGTTTTTTTTCCGATGCGATGAAGTGGGACACATTCACCTTTTTACCTGCCACACCTCCTTTCCATTTCAATCCCCTTAAAAAATCATTAAACCGTACCTTTTTTTTCTCCTTTATGCTTTAACCTTTACCCTTACCTTTCATCATTATATCATTGTTTTACCTTCCACTTTCTCGATTTCCTCGATTTCGATTAAAGTGATCCATCCCTCCACATCACCCTTTCTCCCCACCATCCATCGCATGTCGGCAAAGATAATATATCGCATCGCATATTTATTAACTTACGTTTGAAGCACCTGCAATGTATTTGGTTTAATTTACGATGTGGCGATTGGCCCCACCACAGTAGCTCCACCCCCCACTTCACATCTGTTTGAAATACATTGAAAAACATATCATATGAAACATCATATAAACTCTACCTTACCGCACAAGCTTTCCGACTTGCGATTTCAATGTAGGTGGGTCCCTCTCCTTGCACTTCGCAAGTTTTAGATTTTAACCCCATTGCTTATAACAAAAAGCTAAGATCTACGATTTTCGATGTAGTCTGTCCCACTTTCCCCTGCCACATCACTTACCTTCTCCCCACACTTTTCACTTCGCATCTTTTAGAGTTTACCTCCGCGCTTATAACTAAAACTTAAGAGTTGTGATTTTCATATTGCAGTCTGGTCCCACCTCCCCTCCACGTCACCTCCCACTTCGCATCACATCGCTGATTAAATTCTTCATAACTTAAAATGTAAAGAGTGCAAGGTGCACAGATGCAATGCGACTTTAGAATTACAATCCAAACATTTTCAGGTCTGGGTATATCAATTTTTACGATGTTTTGTTTGAAAAAAGGGTTGAAACACGACAAGAAGGATTCAGGTAGCAAATAAACACCACAAGTCGAGTCGGGTAGCGAAGGATATTCATGTCAAATTATTATGTTATGACGATAGAAATGGAAAAGGCAACAAAGCACATCAGCACAATATCTAATCAATGAAAAGTGGCTAGCCCTGAACCAGACTTAATTTCCCAACTCCGATTTTTTGAAAAGTAGGGCCAAATGTCAGATCCATCATTAATTTCCTCTTTCGGATCAGCACATGCCACCTTCAAGCCTAATTTTGATTTACGAAGAGCCGCCTGAGTTTTTCATTCTTAAAGAGTTACCTAAATCAATTCCACAGGCGGTGTTTTGTCAGAGATTTTCTTTGTTCGGGCCTTGCATGGCCATACATGTTTAATTTTCATTTGTTTGTAATAAATGAAGTTTTCCAAAGTAGATTAGGTAAACCGACTTAGTCTTTAGTTAAATACTGCTAGAATTTTCATTATCAGGGGTTGGATATTTTTAGCCCCTACATTGTAAGAACTACTACATTGGAGCACTGTAATTTTAGACCTGGACATCAATAATCAAAGAGCATTCACAGGATTCTTGAGCTGTGTCAAAATGTTGATGTGATACTTCTCTATTTAAATGTCTCCATTTTTTTCTCTATTGTGCATCTGTTCATCTAATTGTAAATCGGAAATTTTAGATTAATATTTGTTGTCAGCGCACCTTAATTCTATTTGCATTTTCAATCTGAATGTTTTCTGTTGAATTCTGATTAAAGAATTCTTAACTGCTCTTTAGTCACTATTGAACCTTACTGTTTCTTTCACCTCATAATTCATACAGCTCTAAAGATCCATTTAGCACAATTAGCTTGCCCTCTTATGCTCTTGATGTTGATGTGCCATTCTAGCCTTTTGACTCCATAGCCCAATGGATTAGTCCTTGCAACCCTATCTGTCCAACCACGCCATCAATAAAACAAAAAACCCTCATAATCCCTATAACTAGCCTAATATCAGCACTTAGAATCATAAAGTTAAATAATAAAAATAGAGAGAGCCCTCTCTGAGTCTAGGAAGGCTAGGTCCTGGACTCCAAAGTGGTTTGATATTGTCCTCTGTCATTTTTTCTTGCCAATATTACAAATTACGGAGTGACAAGAGATTGAACATAATCCTTGAGAAGCTCCTTAATAATTCCAATAAGGACAGTCAAATGTTGAGGCACATGGGTGATTGCTACAACACTAGAAACAAGATTTGCAGTATCAGGATCAAGCAATTGAAGTACAAACTCAAGGAAACCCTAATCAGCCAAAAGGAGAAGGGGAAACTTGAGTTACTTGTTGATGCCTCCTTGGTAGCTTGAAATACCTCATCAACATTTCATCCAAAAAATTTTAAGGTTTTTTAGCAATTTTTTTTGTTTTTTGAGCATTTTGGTCAAATTTAACAGACTTTTTGCATAGTGAGCCTGCAAAAAACGTAGTGTGGGCCATGTTGGACTTTTTGTGGAGGCATTTAAATGAGAAAAAATCTGCATATATGCGTATATAATTATGTATACATCAAATTTTTACTACTGTGACTCCAAAAACAGAGCTTTTGACAGGTGGAAAAGGCGAAAAGCCTCCCCAAAAACACCTTTATGCCTCCTTTTTCAGCCTCACGCTGTGCTTTTTGACTAGTATTGGGAGACTGCATTTTTTAGGAGCTCCACTCCACCTTTTTCAAAGCTTAATCACATTTGTGACAACTAGTCTGGAAGAGATTTCCAATGAGCCATATTGTGCCCAATTTGGACTTCAAGAAGGCACTCAAAATTCAGTTTGAAGGCCCACTTTGTGATTTTTACCAGGCACGCTGCGCTTTTTACAATTGATTGATTTCTTAAGAATGTTCACTTTTTATCAGTTGATTGATGGATTCCAAGGATATTTACTAATGAAAATGTAAAAATTAAATGTAATTATGTCTTTTATAGTTACTATAGGTAGATACATCAAATAAATATGTAATTTTGGGTCAAGCGAATCAGTTTCATCAAAGATAGGGATGAGTTTGTTGACCTCCCTAGTCATTAGGATTTTAGTTGAGGACTTTGGGGATCATCTCCACAAGTCATGGATTTGACCCCTAAGAGTGGGGAAATTTTTTTTTTGTCTATATCTTTCATTTCCTTTTTCATTGCAAGGGTTGGATGCTGTGTAATTGATCTTTGAACGCTAGTGTAATCAGACATTTTTGGCAGAAACTAATAGATAGAGTTGTAGCTATTTTGGTGGGATTCCTGTGGTAATGTGTTTTAGAATTTTTTCCTCTTATGTTTACATATTTTTGAATGTATTATCCTTTCCATACTAATGCCATCTCTAAATTTGATTAATTCCTAGATCATATAGACAAAATTCATTAGTTGATGCTCTGTTTTGGAGGAATTATTACTATTCTGTTTCATTTTCTTCTAATTGAAAAGAATTCATGATTTCCATGCTCTTTCCTGAAAACCTATCAGTATAATCCACTCCATCTAGATACCTAAATGTCTTAAAGCATATGCCTACCATGCCCCATCAAATCTATGCATTTCTGATCCTTTTTTTCCCTGAACTAGTTCTTCCCTGACCTAATTCTCCATCCACACTCAAATAAATCAACCAAACCCTAGTGCTACTATACCTAGCCTAAAATCTCATTGATCCAGCCATTTTTGTTATGATCCTATGGAGATATCCCTCTCTTGCCTAGTAGGGCTAGCTACTTGGCAAAAGATTGGTTTTTGGTTACCTTTGTTGGTCTATTTCTCATTCTTCGAAGATCCGATGGAGTGATAACACATGCCACTTACCACAAACTGTGAAGGTTGATGGTGGTTCATATTTTTATTTTTAGTCTAAATAGTCTCTGTCTTCCCTCCTACTAGTTGTGAAATTCCTGAACTATTGTCCCCAAAGTCCAGGTGAATGGTACCTACATGATGGGTTTGTGTCTAATTGGAAATCTTGTCTGCAATAGAAGGCCCAACGTGAGAAAAAAATTATGATTTATCAATATTTCCTCTACCCTTATTGGGATTCGAAACCCTACCTCTCCTATTCATACATTTTAAAAGAAATTAAACTAGAAATAATTGGTAGAACTGTAAAAAAATTACTGGAAAAAATCAAATCAAATTTTGCAGTTGATTCAAAAAATATCTCTACAACACACAAATTAATTCCAAATAAATCCCTTCAAGCAATAGAATCACACTACATTTGAAAAAATTAGACTTACACCTACTGCAGAAAAATAAAAACCATAATTTTATCATAATTCTTACAACGCCTCCCCGACAATGGCGCCAAAATGTTGGGCGTCAGAATTGTAATTCAATTCCTCAGCACTTAGTTATCAAACCAGGGCTACGTAAGCTTCAAGGAATAGCACAAGTGATGCCAAATATTCTATGTTTACTTTGTATGTCCTTCTTCTATCCCTGCAATTAAATCACATAGATCCTAAAAGAACAAATTGAAGGAAATCCTTCTAATTATTTTCCTACATTTGTAAACACAATGACACCACACCACTCTAGAAACTAGAATCTCACCCAAAAAATAGCAATCAAATATTTTGTTGGAAAAAGAGCTCAAACATAAATGAACTCAGAATTCATGCACTCAATGAAGTCAAAGCAAATCAATTGCAAAACTCAAAATATTCTTGAAGTAAATCTATTCATGTAGTTCAATTCGTGTACTATGAAAATAGATAAAACTCATTTTTGTACTATAATAAATTTCGTCCTGCATTAAAATGACTTTGTTCCTATACTGGAACGATTTTTTTTAGGTACTGGAACGATTTTGTTCCTACACTAGAATGACTTTGTTCCTATATTGGAATAACTTTGTTCCTGCACTCGACAATCTTCTATTCCTTAACCAACAAAAAAAAATTGTGATATCAAGTTTCAAATCCAAACCCTCTTCATGAAAATGAGAAGAAGTCTTCTAAAGTAGGTGCGCACCATTTCCTCTAACAACCATGATGGACTCTAAGTTAATCTTCTCGAATCAACAACCATCCATATCTGGTGCAGGAACCGAAGCAACTGCCACATCCATATTTTACTTCGAATTAGTGATCATTCATTGCAAATCCATAAGGTAATATAATTGATTATTTACATGGGAAAATATAGACCTATTTGACCTTTTTAATTAAATAAAGCAAACATATGCATTTTCCCAAAAAATAATTAAGAGAAACCAAAAATGCATGTAGAGAGGCCTTATCTAGGTTGTGGAACAGAGGCTAGGGTAGGATAATTTAGGTAAAAAAATAGGAAAAATACAACAAACAATATCCATAAAACATGTTTGGTCTGTCATGATATTTCCATTACACATACCATTTCTAGGCGATAATCTTATATATTTCCAGGAAATTTTCTTCAAAATTCCCACCCAAATTTGAATTATGGGTTTACAACATGTTTTGTTGGTCAATAGCTTTCTATTGAATGTCTATTAGTCAAATTTTGATAATGGGGTGAAACATTATTCCCTTCAAAAATTTTAATTGAACTCAAATAATTATTTTCCACGCCCATAGATTTCCTATAATATTTTCTTCAAAACCTTTTCTAATTTCAAATTATGGGTTTTCCAAAATGTTCTCCTTATCAATAAATTTATGTTGACTATTTATTTGCATCATTCTCATATTTGGGTTGAAATTTATGCCCTTTGGAATTATATATCCTATTAGCCCATTTTACCTCTTAAAAAACCTTGTATGTTTCTTATGAAATTTCTCAAAAAATTTAGCCTCAATTCAAAGGTTTGGGTAGATGGTTCTATTCTACTCAACAATAGAGTTAATTTGATTGGTTATTGTCGAATTCCAACTTATAAGCTAAAATTTATAGCCCTATGAAATTTAGCTTGATTTTTCCAATTACTTCAATTGAGTTCTAAGCCCCTATCACTTTGAAATTTGGCACTCTAATCCCCCAAATTTTTCACGTGAACCTCTCTATGTCATTTACAAAAATATAAGCCACATTGTTTGATGTGTCCCTCCACCTCATTGACAACCATAGCACTTGTTAATGTTACTGGGTACTCTTGTGGGTGGTTATTTCATCCCTACATGGCATACTTAAATATTCCCCTTGGTCATGCTACCATAGTTTCGGTCGTCCACATCATCAAACACCATGGTATCCACTGCGCCCTTAATACACTCCTGGAAAATTTAATTAAAATATAAAATATGTTATGTGTGTGTGTGTGTGTGTGTGTGTGTGTGATAGTCTAAAAGGAGGTACTGGAGGAAAATTGTGATGGAACTAAGAGCAAGGGTTATTTAAGAACCATGGTTTCTAATAAATGTTGATAGACCTTGCCTAAGAGGCAATGGGGTTGCACTGGTAGTCGGAGGTGTTACGACACTCGCATGGAAATATGTTGTCACTCGAAACTCCATCCTATAGGTAGATATTGATGTCGGTAGACAAATCCAAACCTTAAAGGGTGCAAAGCCCATAGAGTCTACATGGGGGAAGAAAATATTACCTTTAATTCCCAACTTCCAAAAAAAATTGGTGAGGAGAAAGGACAAATCCTGCAATCTGAGGACCAAAAATTTCATCGAGTTTAAAATCTTTGAAAACAACACAACCACCTATGGGTTTTTTCAAGAGATCACATTCATCAATGCATGAAAGTGATTGCATGGTTGTCTCCTCAACCTCATAAAAACTATGGAGGTGTCATCGACCATTGTATTGCATAAACCACATATGCAAGGAGAATCCCCTTATTTTCTCCAATTTGGGTGGGATGGAAGAACCAAGAGGTGGGAACAAGAAACCTGCAACATTGATCAATAATAAACCTGCAACATTGAATTGAAAATAGATTGGGCATTCTTGCAAATTCCCAATGCCTTTATTTTGAAGGAAATTTTCTTCAATATTCTTCTTATATGAGGGATTATTGCATCTTTATAAACTCCAATATAATATTGGAGTTGAGGTTGCATGGAGGTGCTTCAATATTTAGGAACCCTAGAGGTCATGTATCCTATAAGGATGTGGTGCAAGGGAAAGG
This sequence comes from Pinus albicaulis, assembly GCA_034641835.2. Classification (NCBI taxonomy): domain Eukaryota; kingdom Viridiplantae; phylum Streptophyta; class Pinopsida; order Pinales; family Pinaceae; genus Pinus; species Pinus albicaulis. Next base: position 549,030,405 of record CM076570.1, read on the forward strand.
TTGCAATCCAACAGATCTACCTCATAAAAACTTAGGACCCTACATTATTAGATGAATGAAACAAGTGTCTTCCATCGAAGTTAATGTATCATAGTTAAACCAACTTTTCTCTTCTCTCCAATTTAGGGTTATGATTTGTAGATTCAATGGTTTTTGGCCTCGATTTGATGTGTTGCACCAGTGGGTCTTTTCAACTTGGACCCCAAACTCTGATATTTATGTATCTTCCAAGGGTTTCCTTATTGTTCACTTTTTTACTCAAGAATATCTGGAGAGTGTAATCAAAGATGGGCCTTGGTTTTGGGTAAGAGTTGATATTTTCATTACACTTTGGTTCTGAGATATTGATGCCACAAAATTGGTGGTCTCAACAATGATAGTCTGGGTGAGACTTCCAAACCTCCCCCTTCCATTTTCCCCCCTTCCTTTTGGGCACTACAAGGCCCTAAAGGAAATGGGGAACACCATAGGAACATTCAGAAAGATGGACCTCAAAATAACAACAAAAGGTTTATTAAACTTCGCTAGAATATTTGATGAAGTAGACCTTAGTAAAGGTCTACCAGATTGCATTCATATAAAACACAAAAACTTATAGTGGACCCAATTTTTATACTATGGAAATAAATCACTCATGTGTCATATATGTTACCAAATAGGACACCTAAATAACACATGCCCGCAGGAAAAAAGGATGCCAAAAAATAAAAGGGGGTGGACCTAGAGGATGGAAGCATTTTGATCCCTACCTCTCTGAGGAGGAAGAAAAGGAAACCACAAAGAACCATAAAAAAATAAGAAAAATGGGGTGCATTGGTTCAGAATGGAAACATAACCCATATGCAGAAGGGAACTGAATCAGAAGATACCTAAGTACCAAAAAAACTGAAAAAGGAGGCACACAATAAAAACAAGGAAAGGGGTATTAAGAAAGCTCATGTTTTTGAGAGCTCGGACTCGAACAAACAGACTCCACCACAAACATTAGGAAATGAATTGGAAATTTTTATTGTTGACCCCAACTCAGGGAATGGAAAAAGGTCCAAAAAAAGAAATGCGAAAAAAAATACTTAAGTGATTATTATCACACTTAACTTCAAAAATTTTAATGTAATTTCTACAGTTTTCCCTTCTTATTCCTCATAAGCTGAAAGACTTCTCTTATAGAATGCTTTCAGCATCTACATAATGTAAATTTGTTTCTTGTTACATGTTAAAATTACATATTTTATCCGTCAATATATATATATAAATAAGAGCCATGTGGTGGCATGCCACTACTTATTTGTATACATGACTCAGGTGCATCTAGTTTTTAGTTTATCTAGTTATAATGTTATTTGTGAACTATTCCATTTGAATTTCTAATATCAAAATATTAAAACTTAATTTATAAGTGTTATTTTGTAGATTAACCTTAATTAAAGAAACACACGATCTTTCAATAATATATATATATATATGTAAAGAGCTAGTTTTTTTGTAAAATGACATTTATGTCATTATTTTTTTTATTTGAATAGAAGACAATATTGCTCTTTACTTTTGTAGTAGTATTTATAGTTACTAGTTTGATAGAAATTTTATTTCTTAAAAAAATGAGTAAATAGTTAGAGTTGTTTTACATTTCTTTTAGTTTGCATCATATCAGTGAACAAAAATAGACAATAGAAAATATTTTTTATTGATTATTATTGTTCATGAGTTTTACTGCCTATGTGAAAATTTCAGCCAAGGTTTTGGTGTGAGTTCCATTGTAAAAATAATGTACATATGTTGCAATATTTGTAGTAACACAAAAAAAGGGACACCAAGTTTTAAGGCATGGTTTTTGGAACTAAGAATGCATAATTCGTGGTAAGGATGATATAGTTTATTCTACAAAGAAGAGACCTAAGCTTGAAAATAGGAATTAAAGGTTGATTGGTCCATGGGGTAAAGGAAATGTTTCCTGAAAGTTAGTGGCTATAGGAAAATATGCAGACTCATGTTTATGTGAGATAATACAAAGAGCAAATGCGAACAAGATTTATGGAGTAATTGCAATATCAAGCATCTAGTAGTAATAGAAGGACAGGGAATAACCTGATGACTCTGAGTTCTATAGTCGTAATTGTATTTAGAGATAAATAGTTTTCAAAATTGAATACAATAATATAGTAACTCACATTACTTTCTAATGAAATGTGCAAATATTTGGTCAATTCCTTTTGTTGGTTTTGTGTTCAATAACTCTTTTGCTGGAACTCTGGGAACACCTAGTATGGAAGCAAGGTTCAACATGAATTTGTTTTCATGTTGTGATTTATTTATAGGCAGGATTTTTTCCATGGTTATAATGATAGACATATATTAAAAGAAACAATAGCGCAACAAAAACTAGTGGAATGTATTTTCTTGAGGAAACATGTGCAACAATGTTCAAAATAATACTAACTTTATTGTGCCATAAAAAATCATAAACATTTTAACAGGGAATATATGATCCTCTTATATTATAAGAATTACCAATTTTAACATGAATCAAGGTGTAACTATGACTGCAAGAATTAATATTCTTGTATTCAATTAACATTGTGAATTGTCGACAAATGGAAAAAATCCTATTGTAGCAAGTTAGTATGTCGTCAATCAAAGTTCCATACATACATATATATGTGTGTGTGTGTGTGTGTGTGTGTGTGTGTGTGTGTGTGTGTGTGTGTGTGTGTGTGTGTGGGTTTTATATGGTTTTATATCACTTTTAATGAAGGTCCCCATTATCATTGTGGTTATGATTATGCATGGGTAGATGGACCCTATGCTTATATGAAAAAGTAGATAAGTTAATATAGTAAGAAATAACAATTACAAAGTTTCTAAAGTTCAGACTAAAGAAGAGTCTTATAACAAAAATTTCCTAAATTCTCAATGATATCATAAATAATACAATAAGTGAAGTTAAGTGCCTCAAGAATATATTTTCCAAAACAAGATCTCTTATAAAAATTGGGTTATGAAACCCTTTGTATTAATGCACAAATTTATAGCATAGATACTTTGTTTGACATATTCAGTCAATATGTACATCAAGATATTTGTTTACAAAAATAATGTCCTAACAGGAGAACAGTATGGAAAATGTGAAATGAATATTCTAGGGCCGATTATGTCTTATTGTTGAACTTGCATAGGCTTTATAATTTTTTGTGCACAAATCTCCATTTAAACCATGGGGAGCTTGGAAATTAGGGTCACAAGTCCCTGTCAATAGCCAAATGTCTTGGCTACTCACGAGCAATCTCAAGAATTTTTTGAGAGAGTTAGTGAGCATCCTTGAATAGTTTTTGCACCACATCGATGTGCAAGTTGGATGTGCAGTGGTTCCATGCTTCTATCGAATAATTGTTGTAAGAACACCTATGCTGACATGTGAGGAATTTGGTATCCAAAGGCAAATAAGCACTAGGGGATAGTAAATTCCTCAATGTAGCTATCACCCAATATCATAAGGGGTAATGTCATGGAACACCTTAGTATTTCTTCGAAAGAGTGGAGAGGTTCTCATTTAGATCTACAAGTGAAATGAAACCCTAAAACTAGGCTGCAATCAAAAGGATTAGGTGGAAGTAGATTATGTAGAAGTATACTTTATCTTTGGGAAGAAAGCAGAAATGTTGACTAAAGGCTTTGTGTGCTGTAGAGAAAAAGAGCCATGATGCATCCATCCTTGAATAATAAGAAAGGATGTTGACTATGGAGCAAAGGGGAAAAAAGTTGAATTTATAGAAATAATTGGATAAGGTTTATCTTGTTGCAATTAGAATCATGGGTGGGAAAACGTTTGATTGGTGTAGCAGAATTATCCTGTTGTACGATTGGACATTAGAGATATGATATCTATAGGGTTCAACCAATGAGGCGAGTAATGGGGAGTCAGGGGTACATTGTAATAGTTGCATAATAGCATATGAAAAGTAGCAGCAAAATTCACTTAGTAAAATATCAGGAGGTCGGATGTTTTGTGTTCCTAGTCATTCGGTGTTGGTTCTCATGTGGTTGGAAGTTCACATAGTCGGGAGGTTACATTTTTTTTTTTACAAAATGCTTTTGGATATGATCTCCGACTTAATTCTTGAGAAAAGAAAAAAATAGGGCTTTTGTTTTTTTAAATTTTGTTATTCACAAAAGAAATAAAGCCTTCTTGCACACCTAATAACAGGAATGAAAATTATTCTGTGAATTTTCAGATTATGTGTTTCATGTCAAAAAGTTACAGAAAAAATAAATAAAGAAGACTAAATAGTTAGTACTTGATTCTCAAAGCGCAAAAACTAAAAAAAATATTTGTATGAGTGTGAGATATTATATATAGTTCTTATTCGTACGAATCCTATTCTTTTAAAATTCTTTTAAAATGATACAGACATGTGTTGATCGGAACATTTTCTAATGCACTTAAGTTTTTACTACTAGTCTTAACAAAATTAATCCTATTAAGTTATACTATTTCCATCGAAGAATTAAATCTATCCATTATCTAGATTCTCGTGTTTTATTCCCATCCCCCAGTGTTCTGTTCCATAAAGTGTAGGATCAACTACTTAAACGGATGCTCTAAATAGACCCTAAGTTGGAACTGGTGAGGATACTGGGTAAGATGGTGCTTAGACTCAGTCCATTGGATCTCATTCTAAAATTAGCGAGGATGCTAACGGATTAATAAGGTAAACTAGCTACATGACTTGAATATTGGCAATTGGATTTATTTTATTTGATGCTACTAGTGATATTCAGTCAACAAAATCCATCGGTGGATCTCAATCTCGATCAACAAAATCTACTGTTGGGTCTTTAACCACGGGTGAATCTTCTTGCTTTGCTTCTGGTTCTCAATCAATATACCTTTTCGCAGGCTATGCCTCCCCTACCTTTGCTTTCTCTGTCTCTTCTTCCATCGCAGCTTCATATGCTTTTGATCTAGCTCTTGCCTTTACCTTTACCTCTTCCTATGATGTTCCTTATTGTTATAGTCAGGGTCTCCATAGAATAAATGAATTATAAAACAAATAACACTTTCCTATTCAACCACGACTACGATCGACACAAGATATATATATATATATATATATATATATATATATATATATATATATCTTGTGTCGATTGTAGTCGAGGTCGAATATTCAAGTGTTCTTTGTTTTATAATTCATTTATTCTATGGTGACACCGACTATAACAAAGTGAGGTGAGAGTCATTACGTCAAGTACTTTGATAGTCGGCAATGCTGAGGTTGGGAAGTCAGGTAGTTTCAGACTCATGAATGCTGAGGTCAGGAGGTCAGCTGGGTTGACAATCGGAAAATGGTGAAGTCGGGAATTTGGGCTGATTAAGTATAAAAAATTGTAGTGACTCTGCGTCCTAAGTCGGGTGGTCGAAAATTTAGGTAGTTGGAAAGTAAAATATAGTATTTTTTAATTTTTTTAATTGGGTCGATCAAACATTCAAGAGATTGGACTATTGACTATTTTTTTTATGATTGATTGATTGTATTGTGACCTCGACTATACCATATTCATGCAGTTTCATTAGGTCGGGTAGTTTGACTGTCGATAATTCCAAGTCGGGAGGTTGGGTTGATTAATTATAAAAAAATCATAGTTACTCTTTGTTTTTAACCAAGTGGTTGCGAGGTCAGGTAGTCGAAAGGTTCTATTCCTTTTTTACAAAATGTTTCTATATCTGACTTTCTATTTAATATTCAAAAAAGAAATAATTTGTTTAAGTGTTTTTTTTATTCATCTTGTGTTGGGAAAAATAAAGGCAGGTTTCTTGCGAACTTGATGGAAGTGATGCAAATTATTCTATGAGTTCTTAAATTATATGTATCATACCAATTCAGAGAACAAAGAAATAAATGAGACTATATTTTCAGTAACTTATTTTCAAAGCACAAGTAGTACAAGATTGCTGACGGGATTGTATCGTATATTTTTTATTTTTTATTTTCAGGGTAATCATGCTAGGTCCTTATTTTACTAGTATAGTCCCTTATTTTTTTTAGTGTGGCCTCATTATTGTTATCGTTATACCCTTGTAGTCCCCATATTGTTATTATTGTGCCCCATAAAATCTCACTATTTTTATTGTTATTCCCTTACATTATTATTGTTAGGTCGGCTAGGATTATATTGTGACCCCATGGACTCTTATATATAGAAAGGAGGTTTTGTCAATTGTATCAACCAAGAACTTTTCATTTGTGTAATGTAAAGTAGGATTCCCCCTAAAAGAGGTTTATTTCTAAGGCGTTTATCTATCTTTTCTTCTATTTTGTGAGCTGATTTCATAACATTTGGTATCAGATCAATTTATAGTTCCTCCATTTGCAAACATCACCTATAGAAATTGGAGCTTCCTGCATCTTCTCGAGTGTACCCAGTTTTCCATGTTTCATGCTTAAAGAAGGTTATAGGTGACAAACGTCCAGTTCAAACAATATTTCCATAACTTGATGAGGAAGGAAAATTATAATGGAACCTGAAGCAGTCACGAAAACAAGAAATCAAGAGCTACAAAATAGATCAATTTCAAAGTATCTCATCAAGTGGAAGAACTTACCCACTGAAGACTCCACATGGGAGGATGATAATTTTATACATAATCATCTAGAACTACTCAAGCATTGTGGACAACACTTTTTGGAAGGAGAGGGGCATGTTAGGTCCCTATATTACTAGTATAGTCCCTTATTGTTGTCAATGTAGCCCCCTTATTGTTATTGTTGTACCCCTATAGTTCCCATATTGTTATTATTGTACCCCATAAAATCACACTATTATTGTTATTGTGTCCTTACATTATTATTGTTAGGTCGGCTAGGATTATATTATGACCCCATGGACTCCTATATATAGAAAGAAGTTTTTTTCATTTGTATCATCCAAGAATTTTTCATTTATGAAATGTAAACGAGGTTTTCCCCTCGAAGAGTTTGATTTATAAGGCGTTGATCTATATTTTATTCTATTTTTTGAGTTGGTTTCATAAAAAATCGTGTAGTCACGAGGTCCAAGAGTCAAGTTTTTTTTTTTTTTTTTTTTTATTCCATATATTCTATCGTGATCTCGAGTATACCACAATGTATTTAATTCATTAGGTCTGGTAGTTTCATAGTGTGGGAATTTTGATGTCGGGAAGATTGCTTATAAAAAAAGGTGTGCTCAAGTAGATCTTCTAGTTGTGTGGTCAAATTTCCTCGGCATGGTGTTTTTTTTTTACAAAAAATTTCTCGATCTAACCTACGAATTAATTTTTCAAAATTAAAAAAAAAAATGTTTACAATTTTTTTTATATTAGTTTTGTGATGTAAAAAATAAAAACAAGGATGTTGTAAACCTAATAACAAGAAGACAAATTATTCGGTGTATATTTAGATTATAAGTTTCATACCGAAAAATTAGAGCCAAATTGGTCAGGGAGTCTGAGTAGTCGAGAGTGTCTAGAGAAACCATTCAAATGACAATTCCTACCCCCAACCTCACAGTTAGGTTGACCTTCAACATGCTTTCAGTAGGGGCCACAAAAAAATATGTCCATATATTCATATGTTCTTACAATCACAACTTTCAAGCTCATATCCAACCCAACCTCTGACTTGCCTGTATGGAGGCCCGCACGAGAAACATATGTGTCTATAATATATTATTTTGTTCTTCAATTTAACATATTATTTAATAAATGTACTTTAAAATCATTTATTTTTTAATCGATAAAGAAAATAAATTCAACATTATTTTTATAAGACAAATTCATTTAAAGGAATTCCACAGAAAAGATCATTATTATTAATATATAAAATTTTAACATAACAGGCCAAAAACTAGGCACAACTTAAAACAAATTAGTATCAAAATGTTTAAAAGATATCAACTCATTATCCCTTCTTTAAACAAAAAAATTATGTAAATATAGTCCATAAATTACAAAAGTAAAAAAAATGAACTTAAGCACCAGTTCCAACTTCAACATCGCTCTAACCTTAGAATTTTCCAGAATGGGTCAGAGGTTGGCATTTTCCTTGTGATTCTTTTCCATAGACACCCTGACTGCCTGACCACAAATTCGAGGCCGACATCAACTACGAATTTTCTACGATTTCAAAGAAACACAAAAAAAATGAAATAGAGATTAACGCAATTATTGAAATTATAAGTCTGTATGTTATGTGACACTATAAATCATTTCTATAATTTCAGTAATTGATTCTAAAATACCGTATTTCATGTTTTTTTGTGTCTATATTTATATCTAGCAACACATTTGCATGTTTTTTTTCCTTTGGTATCAATAGCATCAAATTACAAGATTTCTCTAGGTACAATTGTATTCATAGTTAAACACTTGAGACAATTGGGTACAAGAACATAACGTGACAAGAAAACACAAAAGCTCAATCTCTTTTAGATACCTATATTGCAGCAACATATTGTAGCTTCTATGACAATTGCATCTAAACAAATTCGAAAAATAAAATCGCATATCTTGTCAAGACAACAAAATTGAAGTTTTTCCGAAACTTGGAAACATATTTATAAGTACACAAAAAATGTCAACTAGAAAAGCAATGCACGTTGTTTTGTGTTTTTTTTTTTTACCGAGTTTCTAGAAAAATAATTCTCTTGAATTATTCTTGAACTAGAAAAGAAAAATAAGTTCTAAAAATACCTATCTTCTTAGAACAATAACGTGATGACTTTTCTTTTTCTAGACGCGGTTGTATTCATATATAAATACTTGAAATAATCGAATACAAGAACATAGTAATTGACAAAGTAGTTTTTGATGAAATGTACAAGTATCCAGTTTACATTTTCTGCAGCTTTTTCTGTAATAACTCTTTTGTTGGAACCCTAGGAAGACCCAGTGTGGAAATGAGGCTCAACATGGAATATTCTATCACGTTGTACTTGATTTTATAGGCATAAATGTTTCCATGGACATAATGACATACATATATTACAAGAAAAAATAGTACAACAAAAACTAGGGGAACATATTTTCTTGAGGAGACCTGTACAACATTGCTCAAAAGAATACTAATTTTATTGTTCCATACACAGCCATAAACATTTTAACAGGTAATATATGGCTATGATATATTATAAGCATTAGAAATGCAAATAGGAATCAAGTTGAAACTATGACTACAAGAATTTATATTCTTGTATCCAATTTACATTAGGAATTGTTGATAGGTGGCAAAAATCCTCTTGTAACAAGCTAGTATGTGTTCAATCAAAGTTACATTTATATTTTTGTTTTCTTTGTTTTCTATGGTTGTATATGACCTATAAAAAAGGTCTTGCTGCTCATCTAAAACCAAGATTACACTAAAGTATACAGTTCGATACAGACAATGATGGACATGAATATAATATTTTGCAGCATAATCAAAATTATGTACCTGGAAATTTTGGGTCAATCTTGTTACATAGGAAAACAGATATTCTATATTCAATACCTTAAGTGATTGGTTCATGTATTTTTCCATAGAGATGCTCAACTGGACACTTTGACATATTCTGAATTGAGAAAATTTTACTTCAACAAGGTTTGTAGATCTATACAAAAAAATATCAATGATTGTGATGACTATTTATTTCAGTCTATTTTTCCACATGCATGATGTTTTGATACGTGTAACATGAGAAAAATAATTGTACAAGTTCTTTTGTAAGTGTATCCTTTTCAATGACAATGAAACTGTTAATTGCTGAAAATAATACGTGATTGATAGAAACATAGAACAAGTGAAATGTATCAATGATTCACAAACTTATATTACAAAATCATCATTGTCATATGCATATCGACATATAGAGGAAAAATATTATGAAATAGAATTCATTTGCGAAATACTTAATCTTAACATATATAACTACAATACATAAACAAAACATGTTTTCTTTAGATTCTATTCTTCAAACACTTGCTCCAAACAGTGTTGTAGCTTATGGGTCCAAAGACATTTTGATCATATGAACATTTAACAAACTTATTTAATCAATATAAATACCAGCAATTAAAACATTTAAATGAGCATGACACAACCCACAATATCATGAAATTTAAATTCATAATTCAAATTGACTTCACAAAATTGAACAAATATGATTTCATTGTACATTTAAATTCAAATTTGAAATTAACTTCACAATAGAACTATTAATTGCTTAAAACAATACCTAAATGATAGAAACATATAACAAGGGAAATGTATCAATGATTCATAGAATTATATTATAAACTCATTATTGTCATATGCTTATCGGCATATAGAGGAAAAATATCATGGAATAGAATGCATTTGCAAAATACTTGGTATTAACATATATAATTGAAATACATAAACAAAACATGTTTATTGAGATTCTATTCTTCAAACACTTGCTCCAAAGTGTTGTACATTATGCATCTAACAACATTTTGATCATATGAACATTTAACAATTGATTTAAAGAATCTAAATACCAGAAATTAAAACATTTAAATGAGCATGAAACCATACACAATATCATGAAATTTAAATTGATAATTCAAATTGACTTCAAAAAATTGAACAAATAGGATTTCATGGTACATTTAAATTCAAATTTCAAAAAATATTTTTGGGTTTTGATACTATTGAAACAAATTCTTTAGTATTTTTTGGAGTATGTATACATGCAAAATTTAAATTAAATAAGTAGCAATTTCTATCTCATAGAGCGGAGCAAGTGTGCCTACATTTCAGTACTGTATCACAATAATCAACTAACAATAAATAAATTTATAATATTTAACTTTTTTATTATAAAAAGTTTGAAATTGCAAAATTATCATAAGGAATCTTAAACAAAATTTTCAAGTATTCATTCAGAACCAAACAACATAAACCATAGAGTGTTGAAATTCAACAAGAAAATGCATCACATACTAGTGTGGTATTCCAGGTCACACATGAGTGTGGAATTCAGTGACACATTAGTGCTAATGTGGGCGACCAATTTTTAAATAAATTGGAAAATAAATTGCAATCTTATCTCATAAAAACTTGTAATAGTTAACTAAGTGTGATAGACTTAGTTGGCTCAATAATTTCGAGTTGAGGGTCAAAGAGTAGGCATGTAGAGTGATTCTATTATTTACAAGGTCCAGTTGCAGTTGTAGCACTAGTGTGGTGTGAGTGCAATCAGTTTACTCAAATTAATTGAGTTAAAATCAGTTTAACTAGTTCTAACTGATTGATGAGCCAGTGGAATATCAAGTGAGTTATAATATATTTAATTCACAAGTAGTGATATACCAAGTAAATGATGATTCACTATTAATAGTTGCATGCATGTCAATTCTGATAACGACCCAGTTGAGACAAAGGTTAAAGGTAAGTAAACTATCAGTTGTATTATTAACGAAATACCCAAGTGCAGTTATAAAGCCACAGAATGCCCATGATGGGTTGCACAGTCATGGAAGGTTGGAATTCCTATTTAATAGGAGTTATTACCTAGGGATTTCATGAGCAAGGAAGGTTGAAGGTGGGCAGGAAATTGGTTATGTATTGGTCCAATTTTTCCTATATCAGTGTGATACAATTGGTAGAGTGTGAGGTTCTTGTAAGCACACATGCATTGTATTATTTCATGATTCCTTGGTTGATTATACAATAAATATGGAGGGGTTTTGAACAATTTCTTTCCCTAGGAAAATCTTGTGTTGTGCGATTGATTTATTTTTTTCTCTTATTTGTGTGTGATTGAGCGATCATGATTTATATTCTGAAAATATTGTAGAAGGATTCAATACCTTATTTTAGTACATTTCATGATAGGATTGAATCCATTGGTGTAATTTCTATATGGTATCAGAGAACCAGGAATCACAATCATAGAGAAGAAATTGATTTTGTGTTGAAAAATATTCAAATTTGCAGACACTTTCTTTGGAGCTAGAATCAGATCAAGATGTCTTTCAATGGCTTGAGACTCGAATATTCTCTCAAGGTTAGTTTGAATTATATTGCATGGAAGGACAGGATGGAGGAAATTTTGGAGGACAATGGGTTGAAGGAATTCATAGATAATGATATTCCCAAGCCTGCAGCAACATATGCCCAACTTCTTGATGCATGGAAGAAGAAGGTAGCAAAGGCGAGGAAAATATTATTAGATGGATTTTGAGATCATATTTTCTCCATGGAAAGGAAACTCCATATGCTATGTGGAAGGCTTTGAAAAATATATTTCAAAGCAGTAGTGACCACAAGAAATTGGCACTCAAGGACAAACTCAGGAAAATCAAAATGGAGAAGGGCGACACAATCCAGAAATACTTGACCAAGTTCACTCAATGTGGAGATGATCTTGGAATTTTTTGGATTACTGTAGTTGATGATGACTTGGTGAGCCTAGAACTTCTAGGCCTTCCCAAGAGCTAACATAGTTACCAGGAATCTATGAATGGGAGGGAGAAGTTACCAGATTGGGAGCGACTATGGTCATATTTGGTACAAGAATAGTTTCGGTGGAATACCAAGGATGGATCCTCATCCAAGATTGATGATGAGGAAAATTGTGCCTTAGCTGGTAAGGAAAATAAGGGGAAGGGAAATAATTCCTATTCCAAATCTGAGACTGGAAAAGAAGGTAAGAAGCGTGACATGTCAAAGGTGAAATTTTTTCACTGTCATGATCATGGACACTATGCCACAAATTGTCCACAAAAGAAGAATAACAACAAGAAGGCTCCGAGAGTTGCAGTGGGTGAATATTTGGCCTCACAGTTTGAGTTGGACTTCTCTCTCATCACATGCATGGTGTCAAATGTGATGGGACCTATGTGGTACTTGGATAGTGGAGCATCTTTCCACATTACGGGAAACAAATAACTCTTTAGTAGCTTGGAGGAGAAGGATATTCAGATCCACATCGATATGGGTGATGACGGGAGGTATAGCGCTGCTGGTATTGGTACATCTAATTTCTAGAGACAGTCAGGTAAACCTTTCATATTAAAAGATGTCATGCATGTACCAGGCTTGGAAAAGAATTTAGTTTTAATTTTTATGTTGGAGGATCTTGGATATGATGTGGTTTTTAGTGAAGGAAAGGTGTTCCTTCGTCACAAAGCCACATGATAGGTAAGGAAGACTGCGGTTCGTGTGAAGAACCTCTACAAACTTGATGTATATGGATGTGCATCATTGAGTAGTAAAGCAAGGAAGGTGATGAGCCAGGATACAGGTGAGTTATGGCACAGGATATTGGGCCATCTACACCACAGTGCTTTGAGGATCATGTAGAAAATTTCTACAGGTCTTCCAAAGGGTACTCCTGCGTAGATAGACACATGCAAGGGTTGTACCATGGGGAAGTATGATAAGGAGAACCAAGTATCGTAAATCCTTGAGAGAGTTAACTCAGATGTGTGTGGACCATTCTCTAAACCTTCCACAACAAAGCACAGGTATTATGTGATTTTTGTTAATGATTTTTCTAGGAAATGTTGGATCTTCTTTCTGCAGCAGAAATATTATACGTTCTCTAAGTTTTTTGAATAAAAAGCACTGGAAGAGAAAGATACAGGGAAAAAGGTGAAGGCTCTAAGGAGCGAGAATAGTGGTGAGTATATCTCTAATGAATTCAAGAAATTTTGTGCCAAAGAAGGAATTCAGAGAGAATTGATTGCACCTCATAACCCACAACAGAATGGGGTTGAATATAGAAAGAATAGAACAATTGTGGGAGCATCATGATCTATTTTACATGAACAGGGCCTACTGTTGCATCTATGGGCAGAGGCATGCAACAAAATGGTATTTGTGCAGAACCATAGTCCCCATCAAATACTTGGTATGAGTACACCAGAGGAGGATTTTCAAGTAACAACTTGAGGTTTCATATTTTAAAATTTTTGGCTCATATGTCTATTTCCATGTGCCCAAATATGCTAGGAATAAGCTAGAACCAATAGCAGAGGTTGGGATATTTTTGGGGTACACTGATACTACCCACAACTATCTGGTGTATTTTCCAGCTAACAGGATGACAACTATCAGGAGAGATGTTAAATTTGATGAGGAGAAATCCATGTGATTGTCCCTTGAGAGGGAGCTTGACTTGCATGCAAATGAGGAACTCTTAGTTCCAAAGGATGAACCTTAGGATGTGGAGTAGCCAAAAGCAGAGGATCATGGAGTGGCAGAAACCACTCATGTGGAGCCATCCACCAAAAATGGTAGGAAGCGCACCAGAGAGGCTGATAGATTGATGCTAGATGTGACAGAGCATGTAGGTTCACCTACCTCATAGCGCAGGCAGAGAAGGTACCCATAAATGTATACTATATGCATGGCTCTTATGAGCAAGTGTATTGTGACAGAACCATCCTCTTTTGAGGAAGCAGTGCAACAGCCAATATGGGTTGATGCCATGGTTGAGTATGACTCCATTATCAGAAACAGTGCATGGGAAGTGGTCCCAAGACTAGTGGGGAAGTCAGTGGTTGGATCCAGGTGGATCTACAAGGTGAAGTAAGTAATAGACGGGAGTGTTGAGAAATACAAGGCTAGATATGTGTCCTAAGGATTCTCACAGGTGGAGGGGATTGACTATGAGGAGAATTTTTCACCGGTTGCAAAAGTCCCATCGATTAGATCTATTCTTGCACTCTCTATGCATGTGGGGTGGCAGATACACCAGATGGATGTAAAGACAACCTTTCTCAATGGATTTATTGAGGAATAAGTGTACATTGAGCAGCCAGAAGGTTTTGAGACCTTTGATAGGGAGTCGCATGTGTGCAGACTCAAGAGAGAAATGTATGGGCTGAAGCAAGCACCTCGTGCTTGGTACACCAGGATCGATAGCTATTTCATCGGGTTGGGCTTCACAAAGAGTGAAGCAGATGCGAACCTGTATAATATTATGGTTGACGGTAAGATTTTGATTATTGTACTTTATGTTGATGATCTTATACTGACAGGTGATGAGCAGCCCATAACTTCTTGCAAAGAGGATCTTGAAAGAGAGTTTTAGATGAAGGACATGGGGCTCCTGCATTATTTCCTTGGCTTGGAAATATGGAAAAGAGATGGGGAGCAATTTGTATCTCAGGGCAAGTATGCCAACGATATTCTGAGGAAGTTCCACATGGAGGGCAGCAAACCCATAGAGACTCCTCTTGAAGGAAACTGGAGGAAGGAGGATGCTACTTCAGGTGAGGTAGTGGATGCTACTGTTTATAGGAAACTTGTGGGTTCACTTATGTATTTGGTGAATACATGACCAGACATATGCTACACATTTAGACATAGTCGGGGAAGCATGTTTTGAGATATATCAAGGGCACTACAGAGAATGGATTATGGTACAGACGGACAGAGGGATTGAAGCTTCAAGGCATCACTGAAGCGGATTGGGAAGGTAGTCCATCAAACAAGAAGAGCACATCAGGGGGAATCTTTAGCATAGAATCAACAGCAGTTTCTTGGTATAGCAGGAAGCATAGATTGGTTGCACTCAGTTCAACCGAGGTAGAGTACATGGTAGCTAGTCAGACTGCATGTGAGGCTATCTGGATGAGGAAGATACTGGTTGGCTTTTTTGGTCATCAGATGGATCTGACAGTGATACATTGTGATAACTAGAGTTTCATAAAACTTCCAGTTAATCTAGTATTCCATGATAGGTCCAAGCATATTGACATCCAGTACCACCATCTCAAAGTTTGTGTTCAGAGGCACGTTATGTTGTTGCAGTACATTCCCACGAAGGATCGGGATGTAGATATATTGACAAAGGCACTTACGAAGAGAAAATTCGAATGCCACAGAGGCAGGATCAGGGTAGTTGATAATCCCTTTCTTTAGATAAAAATGTCTTTCAGATTAATCACATTATTAGGATTTGGACCAAATCCTAATAATGTGATTAATCCGAAAGACATTTTTATCTACATTATGGATCACAAAAGTCTTAAATCGAACATTAATCCCTTTCTTGTTGAGAGGGAGTGTTGAAATCCAACAAGAAAATGCACCACATACTAGTGTGGCATTCTAGGTCACGCATGAGTGAGGAATTAAGTGACACATTAGTGCTAATGTGGGAAACCAATTGTTAAATAAATGGGAAAATAAATTGCAATATTATCTCGTAACAACTTGTAATAGTTAATGAAGTGTGATAGACTTAGTTAGCTCAAGAATTTCGAGTTGACGTTAAAAGAGTGGGCATGTAGGGTGATTCTATTGTTTACAGGGTCCAGTTGCATTTGTAGCACTAATGTGGTGTAAGTGCAATCAGTTAACTCAAATTAATTGAGTTAAAATCAGTTCTAACTGATTGATGAGCTAGTGGAAGATCAAGTGAATAAAAACATATTTAATTCACAAGTAGTGATCTACCAAGTAACTGATGATTCACTATTAATAGATGCATGCATGTCAATTCTGATGACAACCTAGTTGAGACAAAGGTTAAAGGTAAGTAAATATCAATTGTATTATTGGTGAACTACCTAGGTGTAGTTATAAAGCCACATGATGCCCATGATGGATTGCGCAGTCGAGGAAGGTTGGAATTTCCTATTTAATAAGAATTATTTTTCCTAGGGATTGCGTGAGCAAGGCAGGTTGAAGGTAGGAAGGAAATTGGATATGTATTGGTCCAATTTTTCCTAGATTAGTGTGCAACAATTGGTAGAGTGTATGAGGCTTTTGTGAGCACACATGCATTGTATTGTTTCATGATTCCTTGGTTGATTATACAATAAATATGGAGGGGTTTTGATCAGTTGCTTTCCCCAATAAAATCTTGTGTTGTGTGATCAATTTACTTATTTCTCTTACTTGCATGTGATTGAGCGATTGTGATTTATATTCTGCAAAAATTGTATAAGGATTCAATATCTTGTTTTAGTACATTGCATGATCAGATTGAATCCATTGGTGTAATTTATACATAGAGTAAAATCATAGGAATTTATTAAGAGATCAAAATCATGTACTAACATAAATTCCATAGGCTATCACACACAAGAACTGAAAATTCCATTGAAAAAAACTGACATTTCAAAATTGATTAAAAATTTCTGAGTTTGTAGTCGTCATTGATTCTGGACCCTTTTCACCAAGAAAAGGTCTAAAATTACTCAAATATAATAAAATAAAATAGGTCTTGGAACATGAAAATCAATATATTTTATGAAACTAAATACTAAATTCTAAACATTTGTATGTCCAATTGATAGTTGGCAGGCAAGCAGGCATCTTCTCCTCATCTTCAAAGTCCTTGTAATTGATACTAAGGAGTAGGTGAGGTGCATTTTCTTCGATATAATTTGCCAATTGTGAATATATTTCATGCGGTGCAGAGAAATAAATTGAAGGAAACTAATTGAGGTTGACTTGGCAGTTGGAAATCAATCCTTGTACCTATTTCTTTTTCTTCTGGTATTTGACCTCAAACTTGGAAATAAGTTTAATTTTTTCAAATGATAGTTGCAGAAATTTTTGGAAACTTTGTTGTTTCCAAACTGTTATGTTTTTTATTTCTACCTGGTCCTTGGCAACAAGACCTTCTATAGGTTGTTTTAATTCTCCTAGAAATTCTTCCTTTAATGACTTGCTTCTAGATAGGTCAAATTCTTATATAAAATTTGTTCCTTTTTCCCAAGTTGATAAATATTGCTCATATGCCTCTTGTATGTATGCTCTGATTTATTTTTCCTCTTTTTCCCTGCAACTTAAGGAAGAAATCAACATTTTTATCTCTCTTAGAAACTTTTGGAATTCCACTAGATTGAAATTCATTTTCCCAGTCAAGAATATAGAGAAAACTTGTTTTTAATTGTTTTTTATTCCTCTACCAATGAATCATTTATTTCATTCGCATATTTGATTTCTTGATAAAATCTCGATATTTATCCATTTTTTTGTAAAATTTTGCTTGATGCTTCATTAAAATCAAACAAATATGTAAATATTGATCTTTGAAAATCTAGAGACTCTGTGTTTCCTATTGATTCTCATTCAGTTGACATCTAAGAGATTCAATTTCCTGTTGCAAAGATGTGACAAGAATGGAAAAATTGTTTGTGGCCTCTTCTTTCCATATGCGGCTTTGATATTCATGCAATTTTCTCAATTTCTCAATCTATTGTGTATGTTTTGCATTTGATTGTTCCAATTGTTTCTAAAAATTCTTTTGCAGGTTTTCTCTTTCTACAACAAAACCTTGAATTAAAGTAGCAGAATTGTGTTGCCAGTTTTCTTCAGTAAACAATTCATTTTTCTTCATTTTTTCTTCCAAAACTTTAATTTTATGTAAATTGTCATCATAAGAAGCTACAAGATGATTCAAATGATACTGATTGTAATTGAAAATTTATCCTAAAGCTTGGGAAGATTCTTGAACTTTTTCATTTATATCTCCCTGAGCCTACCAGCTGAATTCAGATACAATTTTCAGAGCATTATGTATTTTTTTTTTCTTTTCACAGCTAATTTGCTTTGAGTATTAAAGTAATAATATTTCAGAGAAGGAATAGTATCTGTAATTGGCTCTAACTCAACAACTAGTTTAAACAAGAACTATTCCCAAGGAATCTTATTTGAAATCGGTGTTACTGATGCTTGAGGAGATACAGTAGATAAAGTATCCTATTTTTTATATGATTCCATTATATGCTTATTTTATGTGTTGTTGGTTTGAGTAGATACATTTTTTTCTTTCTCCTTGGGTTCTTTGATTTCTTTGATTTATGTGGTTTCTGGTTTCTCTTTCTCTGTTGTATCAAGATAATTAACGACAATAATCTCTTGTTCAATTGTGTCTTATTTTTCTGAAGTATGTTCTCTTGTTGTATCTTCTTATTCCTCTTGCACATTTTGCATTGTTTTTTATTTGGCGTCCTTACCTATGACAACAAAACCTTCTACTTTTTCAATTTCTATTGCTTTATCCTTTTGAGAAACAATAGGAGTTTCTGAACTGAATTTTTTGAAATTAAACTACAAAAATTCAATGGATTTTAACTGTTCTAATGAAATTTTGAGGTGCATAGCCTTTTCCTTTAGGAAATTTTCAAACAATTATTCCCTAAATTCTTGCAATTGTCGTCTTGTTTCAGGATGTAATAATTTTCCTCTTTGGACAACTTGTTGAAAATCATCAATGTCTATAAACATGTTAATGAAAGGTGGTTTCTGATGAATAACATTTTTAATATAACCGATTGTTATATAATGAATACCAATGAGACCATGAGGATTATAGTCATAATGGGGCAAAGTAAATAACCAAATTCATCAAGATCCTCAACTTCCTTGAATTTGTGCCCTTGGTCCTGGATATTAATGTCACAAAATTTTATTGGAAAATTAGGCCAAAGTTTCTTTTCTAGTTTACTCAATTTTTTTTTTTATCCATTCAAAGAAACTTGATTAGACACTTCTCTCAAATAAATTATTTCCAAGATATATTGGGGCAAAAGATGGGGACCAAATTTACTTTCACAAAATCTGATGTAAGAAAATAATTCTTCAACAAACCAATTCCCTATTGATTCTAGGCCTTCTTTCAGATTATGAGTTTTCCTCAGAAGTGGTGTTCCAAACAAGATTTGATACAGAGGAATTAAAACATAGCTGCAAATATCATAAAAATGGTATTTAAAATTACACTCCCAGAAAATAAGAGCATAATTTTGAATCGGAAGTTGTTGGTCAGATGGGTGACTCCATTTCATGACAAGAAATGGGACTGAGGAAATAACAACATTCATCAAATAGGCAAACATATAAAAAAATACATTTGAAGCTAGGGGGAGATGACACTAACAGTTTTATTGAATCTGTGATAATTGATGACAAGATGTCATCCCATTTTAGGCATCTCCAATCATTCAAAATACTATGCATTATTGGGATACATTTAATTTTACAATGTTCGGGATCTTGTTCCCCATATAATCCGCTTAGCATTTTATTAAGAAATATAATAGGCTTCTTAAAAATATCTATTGGGTACTCCTTTTTTGCTTTAAGATTGAAACCTTCTACTTCTTCTCTCAACAAGTCTTCAATTACTACATCGTAATTTTCTTTACATTTCCTCAAGACAGTGCTTCGAAAATGATAAATTAAGTCAACATCAAGTTGGATTTTCATGGGACTGAGCTTATACATGGCCGATAAGATTTTAGATTTCCAGGAGGCTACAATAATTTGTTGAGAATCAAATATTGTTTGTGTTTTAATATCAGTGCGAGAGAGAATCCACGAAATCATGTCATAATAGGGAAAAACTATTTCCCTAGTTTCCATTTTATGTAACTCTTTCATTATGATTCCTTCAAACCGAGCATTCTTTGCTTGAGTATCTCTTGTGTTTTTTAACCATTGTCTTTGCTCAAATAATTCAAATATCTCCTCCCAGCTCATCGTACCTGCTTTTTGGGTTTTTTAGGTTGTATCTGACATCAATAATGAGTTGAATTTGACTTGTTGTGTTGGTGCATCATTGATGCAGGAGCATCCAGCTCAATATTATCATTGTATTTTAGTAGAAATAGGGGTCTCATATTTTTGAGAATTTCTTAATTCCATGTAAATATTAATATTAGTTTTGAGTGATTAATTATGTTTTTAATTAATTAATTATGAGAAATTGTAAATGTGAGAGAAATTAGTTTCTAGATTATTTAGAATTAATGAGGGAGCCTAAGTTGGAATTAGTTTCTAAGTTTTAGGGATAAGATTCTAGATAATAGGGTTTGTTGAGATATTCTAGTGGTGTTGAGATATTAAGGGGATTGAGCATTTAATTAGTTCATTTTTCAAAATTGTATAAATTCATCAAGCCTCAAAGGCATGGGAGAGGGTGAGTGAGTGTGAGAAGTAAAGCTGGGACATCCAAGGCTTGTAAGCCTCCGGCAATTGTAAGGCCATTACTATTGAATATCCGGCAAAGACAAAGTCTGTAAGTGTTTTTATTGTTAATGTAAAAAATGTTTTCATAATTGTGTGGTTCGATTCTAGAGTGGAGTATATTTTCTGTAATTGGTTTTTAAATGGAGAAAGCCCATTTTATATAATCTGGTAGTGAAATCGTTGTTAATGCCATTTTGCAATGTAATGGGAAATCGATCTGAATAGAAGTTAATCTCTGCTACTGGAATAATTAAATTGAATACAGTTGATTTATTATTGAGGAAAGATTCGATTTAATTAACATCATGTTTTGTAATGAAAATGCCAATTGGTAGTTGCCAAGAACCGAATTGGCAATTCGAAGATCAAAATCTGGAGGCCTTTTGAAATTGTGTGTCGTTATTGACTTTTGAATAAGATCTGAATTTATGAAATGGGCATAGCAGAAGAAATGAACGAGAATTAGAGGGGCAGTATTTTAAAAGTCTGTCTGGTTCTGTATGTCATTGCATGGATCGGTATCACTAAATTGAAATTGTTAATTGAATAAAAGCGCAGATAAAATGTCAAAGTGGGTTTTGGATGAACAGCGTTGGAAAAATTGGAACGCACAGTGAACATTAACCTGTAGAAGCTTCATAAAAGGCGAATGATGGCAAATTGAATATAAGTACAGTGTAAATGAATGTGGGTTCTAACAGTGGTATCGATTTGCAGAACATTGTTTGCTGAGATCTTTTTATAAGTTGGATTTGTACGATGAAACAAATCGATGGAAACCCAAAAACCGAAAAGGAATGGAATTAAATAAAGTCAAGCCCAGGAACGCAGGTGATGGTAATGTCGTAGATGTGTTCTCATATCTTTTATAATGAATCAAAAAGAAATTGATTTTGATAAGCGCTGGAAAAATCGTGTTTAGTGAATTAGAATTGCAGAGGTGCGAATTACCTTTGAAGCAGAAGTAAATTTCGATGCATCATTGAGTGGAAACCAGAAGTGAACAAACAGTGAAAGATCTGCGGTAAGTAAGTTAATTTTCCAGTAAGTTAATTTTCCCATTTGAATTCTGGTAAATTGTAAGTGCTGGCATTAAAAAAACAAGTAGTTTCAAGTGTGGGCGCAGAGGATTTTGTTGAAATCTTTTCAGAATTTGATTGAGGTTGGGTGGAAGAACAGTAAGATGCTGGAGAACGCAGAAATATAAGTCTGGAAAATTCGTTGAAGGCAGCATTGGGTAAGTATGAAGTTCTGGCATTCAATTTTAAGAGCTGGTAAGAAGAATGGGAAAGGCGCATTTATATTTGGTTTGATTGAAATGAAAGGATAAAAAAATGCATAGTAATGTTGCCGTGTCAGGATGGGTCAATTAAGATAATGTCAAATTGAATATTAGAAGAAGGGGCGCAGTCTTTTAATTGAATCTGGCCATATATGAATGAACCAATATGAAATGGATGCATTACAAGAACAGGATTAAAAAGGGGATGAATTGAGTTGATAATATGGAATTCACTTGTTTCATAATCATTGGTTAAATTTTAATGAAGCTTTTGCATTTGAATTTGGCATTTGGGGTTTCTCATGATTGGGGCTTATGAAATTGTTATTTATCCCAATGAAATGATTTTATACAATGGTTTTAAACCATATGTTTGGAAAAGCTTCCGCATGTAAATTGTACAGTTGTGAAATTGCCAGCTATTGAGGTTTTTGATTTGGGTAAGAAGCTGAGATGCACGCTGATATGCACAGAGAAGAAATATTCTGGGTTTGCAGGCCTAGCCCTACATCAATCATCCATTCCCAAAATATTTTCTCTAATATTCTCTATTTGTTTCTTTGATACCGCATATTTTCCCTTTTTCCCCATTTTATAACCTATAAATAGTAACAGAGGAAATATAACCTTTTCCTATTTAAAATTCAAAACCAAATTCAAGAATCTCTAAAACAAATAACGTTATGCTTACACATATTTGTTTTTTAATTGGTTCTTCTCTTCTTTAACTGAGTGCTTCTTTCAACAACACTTGAGAAAACAGCATGCAACCAGAATATCCTAAAATGCTAAATTTCCCATTGCATATTTTTCTTTTTTTTTTAATTTCAGGAGCTGTAAACATCAACAAAGCATATATAACTTTTTATTATTCAAAATTTGGAATTGAATTCAGAAATTTGTAAAAAAAAATGGCATTAGCCTTACAAAGAATTTTTTCAGACCGATATTGTATTTCCTCAATTCATTTCTTCTTCGAACAAGAACTAAGAGAACAACATCCAACCAAAATATCCTAAAATTTCATTTTTTCTCTGAGACAGTTTGCCTTCTTTGTCATTTCATGACCTATAAATTCCAATACATTATGCATAAGTTTTGTGAATTTAAAATCTGAATTTTAATTATAGAGTCTCTGAAAAACATTGATCCTATGCTTACATAGAGTTTTTTGAAACTTCTATTGTGTTTCCTTAATCAAAATTTTCTTTCAACAATACTTAATAAAAGAACATGTAGGAAGGATAGCCTAAAATCTCAATTTTTTTTTGGAAAAACGTGAAAATCACAAACAAACATGTGCATCAATTTCCTATAAACAAGCCAATTATTTTTTTTTGGGAATCACAAAAGTATTAAAAAATGTATTGTTGATTTAACAAACAGACACTTGAACATGAAATGGAAAAATTTTGAAAATCTTGGTTAAAAATGCATTGCACACAAATTTAAAAAATTAGTATTTTATTTGAATAATCATTCGTTTGGGAGGTCATTCGGTCGATCAGTCTCTGAAAAACATTGACCCTATGCTTACATAGAGTTTTTTGAAACTGCTATTGTGTTTCCTTAATCGAAATTTTCTTTCAACAATACTTAATAAAAGAACATGTAGGAAGGATAGCCTAAAATCTTAAATTTCTTTTTGGAAAAACGTGAAAATCACAAACAAACATGTGCATCAATTTCCTATAAACAAGCCAATTATTTTTTTTCGGGAATCACAAAAGTATTAAAAAATGTATTGTTGATTTAACAAACAGACACTTGAACATGAAATGGAAAAATTTTGAAAATCTTGGTTAAAAATGCATTGCACAGAGATAAAAAAAAATTAGTATTTTATTTGAATAATCATTCGTTTGGGAGGTCGTTCGGTCGATCAGTCTCTGAAAAACATTGACCCTATGCTTACATAGAGTTTTTTGAAACTGCTATTGTGTTTCATTAATCGAAATTTTCTTTCAACAATACTTAATTAAAGAACATGTAGGAAAGATAGCCTAAAATCTTAATTTTTTTTTTTGGAAAAACGTGAAAATCGAAAACAAACATGTGCATCAATTTCCTATAAACAAGCCAATTATTTTTTTCAGGAATCACAAAAGTATTAAAAAATGTATTGTTGATTTAACAAACAGACACTTGAACATGAAATGGAAAAATTTTGAAAATCTTGGTTAAAAATGCATTGCACAGAGATAAAAAAAATTAGTATTTTATTTGAATAATCATTCGTTTGGGAGGTCGTTCAGTCGATCAGTCACACATTTTATTATTTTATGATTATTTTTCCATCTCTCAACCACCACTATAGCATAGTGGACTTTTTTATTTATGCCAAGTAGAGGAACAATTGGTTGGTTGGCAGTCGGGCGGTCGACTAATTTTTTGCACATTTTATCAGATGCGAACAATAAAAAATATATATATATGTTCCTTTTATTTAAAATTTGGAATTCAATGCACCAATTTGTAAAATAGTATCATGGTTACATAGTTTTTTTTAAAATTGCTGTTATATTTTCTCAATTCAATGTTTCTTTGAACTAGATTAAGAAAACAGTATCTAGGAAAAACACACTGCAATTTTAAAATTTTGTTTAAAATAAGACAAGATGGAAATTAAACATGTTCATTAAATTATTGTGACCAATTCAACTACTTTTCTTATCCTGAATCGAGAAATCATGAGGAAATTAGTTATTGTTTAAACAAAAAATCAATTTAACCTAAAACATAAACTTTTCAATTTCTATATAAAAACGCGCATTGCACACAAATCAAGCTCTTCTTTCTTTTTTTCTTTTTTCTTTTTTTTCCCCTGATCATACAGTCGGGAGGTTGGACAGTCACACATTTTTTTTTATTATTCAATTATTCCACCGCGACCCCGACTATACCATAGCCGAGTGGTTTCATTAAGTCATGTGATTTCAAGGTCGTGCAATGCTAAAGTCGGGAGCTCGCCTAGATTATTTATAAAATGACAAGCTCAATTTCCGACCTCATAGCCATGTCTGACACCCGACTTGGTTTTTTAGGGACCATAAAAAAAATGTGCATATATTTGGTCGTGTTTATAGAAGCGAATAGGTCACGGAATGTAATAATAAGGTTCAAAAGAAAATGCTAACCTGTGATCTCATAGTCAGCTCAACCTCCACCTTGCTTCTGGTAGGGTACAAAAACAAAACATATATGCACAATTGGTTCTTTATAACTTATTATTTATTTTTATTTTCATATAGCATATTATTTAATAAAATCAGTGAGGTCTACAAATTTAGTTTTAGTTTTTGTGTCCCATTTACTTAATAATATCAATAAAAATTGGATTTTTCAATGTCTAAATAAATATTTGGATTATAGCTACTTGAAACTAGTAATGAAAGCTAGCTTCGGAAATTACTAAATAATTGTCTATATATTCATTACTAATGTAGATTGTGTTCCATAATTTCCAATCAAATTGTTTAGATAGCTAGAAGCATGTTATATGTGTGTTATAGATAGAAGTATTCTTCCAAGTAAAATACAAGGTTACTTTGATTGTTTTTCCATAATAATCAAAGATAATTTTTAAGTAAAAAAACTTTGAAAACACTTGCACCATGTGTATCGATATTGCAGTGAAAGAAAAACACTTGCACCATGTGTACTGATGTTGCAGTGAAAGAAATCAATAAGAGGCATATCAAAATAGAAAGGAAAAATGAGTAATGAATTTTTTGCATTTTGAATCTCTAAACAAAGGATATTATAACTAATATCTCCATAGATATCATATTTATCATTATTTTCATTGGTTCCCTATCCGCTGGCACAAATTTTTGATTATTTTGCACAATGCATAATTCCAAAGCTAGCAAGGTGAAATCTATGAACATTGAGCAGGTACATGAAAGGAAATAGCATTGATGACATTTTCCTTTATTTCAATAAGAGCTATGAAAAAGGAGTAGGGAAATGGCACGTTACTAAAATATTCAAAGATACATGGTTTGTCCTTTGTTAACAAAAATCTAGTAATAAATACTTTGATTAAGCTAGTTGCATAGAGAAGACTTCTATTTCCAAGGTTCCTTAGATTTAGTTTATGTTAATCAATGTGTTTATTATTCATATCTAATTCAGAAAATAGAATCTCTATATCTATAGTTAGATTTAATCCAAGAATACAAACAGAGTTATCAAAAAAAGGAAACCCTGCAAATTTTGTTATGCTAACACCAAGGGAAATACAAGAGTATCCATAACACATAGTATTTTTTAGTGTTGGGAAAGCACCAAATCTCCTGGAACGTTGGCAAGAGAGGTAATATAAGCTTTAACACACGAAACATAATCATGTATGCATTGCTTAAAATGTGACAAAGAGAATTTTTTTCCAATGTTCATGAAGACGAGTTTTCTTATTTTATTATTGTATTACAATAACAATTGTTAGATTTTACTAGATATCAATATGGAGCCAAAGCACATAGGGTAGCCTTGCAAGCACCTAGTATAAAAATAAATATATCATAATTTTTTTTGGGAAAAAAAGACTTCAGTATGAGTGTAAAGCGAAATAAGTTCAAAAATCACACGAGTAAAACATGTTATGACTTTTTGGTTTACCTAGAAATGAGATTCATATCAGTTCCTATTTTTTGTGGTTTTTGAATTCAATGAGGCAGTCAGGAAATATGTAGCATTCTAGAAGTAGAAGAACAATGTAGTACGGAATCCAGAAAAAAAGGCAGCAAAATCGATTATTTGCAAAAGCACATGATAAAAGAAATACTAACAATGAACATGACAAAGATATGGGGAAGATGGAGTAAAAAAACTCAACAATGAACATAATTATATATATATACTATTAATGATTAGAGTTGAATCGATTACAGATTGAGAGGCCCAGTCTTAAATACAACCCTAAGTGTCTCTTGGTGAATGGGCATGATCTTTGATCATGCCCTTTGCTTAACTAAACTAATAAATACAGAATAATTGATTTTTATATAACATTTCCTTCCTCCCAAAAGGTGATTTTTCCTCAAAGCATACGTAACAACATATGTTGTTGACGAAACACTTCAGTCTCCCAAGAAGCTTCTTCTTCTGGTAAGTCCTTTCACTTGATCAAGTATTCCTTGATTACTGGAGATCAGAGCTTCTTTTCCCTGATGGAGATGCTATCTTCTAGCTCAAAAATTACCCTTCCTTCATCATCTAAGGACAGAAGTTTTGTTTGTGTTGATTGATGTTCCCCAAGTCCCTTTTTGAGGCAGGATATATGGAAGATGTTGTGAACACAACTTTTATCAAGGCGGCTTAAAATATATGCGACTTGGTTGATCTTTTTTTTTATCTGGTATGGTCCATAAATCTTGGTGCCAATTTATTTTTAACTTTTTGTTTTAAGGGCAATTGCTTGTATGGCAGAAATTTGACAAATACCCATTCTCCAACTTCAAATTCTCTCTCGGTCTTGTTTTGATCAGCTTGCTGCTTCATGTGGTTTCTTGCATTATTTATATTTTATTTTAGAGTTTGGATGACCTTTTGGGTTTCTTCTAAATGGTTTTTAATAGCTATTAGTTTCGTTTGGATGATAGCAAAGTATTTCCATTTCGGAGGTTTGTATCCATACAGATCTTGAAATTGAGTCATTTTCGCTGATGTGTGGTAAGTAGAATTGTACCACCATTCCGCGAGATGTAACAAGTGAACCCACTTATTTTGTTTATTTGTGGCATAAAAAAATAGATAGGCTTCCAAACATTTATTGACAACCTCAATTTGGCCATATGTTTGAGGATGGTAAGTTGAACTCATGTTGAGGTAAGTTCCTATATGATTAAAAAATTCCTTCCAAAAATTACACTTAAATTTGGGATATCTATCGCTCACAATGACCTTGGGAAATCCATGTAATTTGTAAACATTTTTACAAAATATCTCAGCAAATTTTTTTTTGAATTTTATTTCCTCATTCCAATAAAGTGAGCATACTTAGTGAGTGTGTCAACTACTACAATAATTTTTTCTTTACCCTAGATACAAGTAACCCTTCGATAAATTCCATTGATATTTCCTCCCATTTCTTATTCGGGATATTTAAGGGATGAAGTAATCCAAGTGTCATAATATTTTCATTTTTATTCCTCTAACATTTATCGCATTTTTATACATATTTCTTAATATCTTTACTCATTCCCCTCCAAAATAATGATCGGTGTGCATTATAGTAGGTTTTAAAGAATCCTGCATGTCCGGCTGAGAGTGAATCATGTGAATCTTTGAGAATCTTCTTTTTAAAATGAGAATTTGAATTCAGATATATTATTCCCTTGTACCATAAAATATCATTCTTCCATTCAAATTTTGAATTGTGTGGAAGGTTATTGATTATAACACTTGTTTCTGGATCTTTTGCATATTCACTTCAAAACTCATTAATCCATTTGGGAAAACAACGAAGACTGCAAGTAGTGACAGTTCTTCATCTTTCCTAGAGAGAGCATCTTCCACTACATTGTCATTTCCTTTTTTATGGAGTATCTCCATGTTAAAGGCAACAATTTTTTCAATCCACTTTTTTTGTTCTTCGAAAAGCTTTTTTTTTTTAGGAGGTACTGGAGACCGCTATGGTATGTTCGTATGGAGAACTTACTTCCAAAAATATATTGCCTCCACTTGGCTAATGCCTACATAATAGCAAGCATTTCTTTGTTGTATGCATATTTAATATGTTCCCACTTATTGATTTTTCTTCTTTTGAAAGCTATTGGATGACCATATTGCATTAATACTGCTCCTATATTGAAACTAAAAGCATCACACTCAATGAAAAATGGTTTTGAGAAATATGAATTTTCTAGTACAGGGTTATTAGACATAACTCCCTTCAACTTTTTAAAAGACTTTTCTGCTTCCTCATTCCATCGAAATGAGTTCTTATTTAGAAGTTTCGTTAGGGGTGCAGTTATATGGGCATAGTTTTTAATAAATCTTCGCTAATATCTGGTCAATCCTAAGAATCCTCTTAGCTTGGAGATATTAACTAGTTTGGTCCATTCCCTTATAGCTTGATCTTATTAGGGGCTAATTTTACTCCTTCCTTGGATATTATATGTCCTATTTATTCTACTTCCTTCCTTCCAAACGTGTATTTGGACTTCTTGGCATAAAACTAATGTTTTTCTAGTATAGTAAGAACTTGTTCCAAATGTTGTAAGTGCTCCTTCCATGTTTTTACTATAAATTAGAATGTCCTCAAATAATACTAACACAAACTTCCTTAGATATGTATGGAATAGCTCGTTCATATTAACTTGGAATGTTGTCAGTGCATTGGTTAAACCAAAAGGAATTACTTTAAACTCGTAATGGCCTTCATGTGTTCGAAATGAATTTTTTGATACATCTTCCAGCCTTTTCCTGATTTGGTAATACCCTGACCTTAATTCCATTTTTGAGAAGTATTTAGCACCATGTAGTTCATCTAATATTTCATCAATAAAAGGGATTAGAAACTTTTTTTTAATTTTTATTTTGTTTACTAGTCCTCAATAATCGATACATAACCTGAATGATCCATCCTTCTTTCGAACTAGTACAATTGGAGTATAATACAGACTTTTAATTTTTGAGATGATGCCACACTTTAAAATATCTTGGAATAATCTCTCAATTTCCATTTTTTTATGGTGTGGATATCGATATGGTTTGATGTTGATGGGATTTGATCCTGTTTGACTTCTATTGTATGCTCGATTTCTATTTTAGGCAACATCCTCATCGAAAGGTCTTGGAATACTTTTTTTTTATTTTGAATCAACTCCTAGACCTCTGATGATTCTTTGCTGACCATATTTGAAGTTAAAATTTCTAATTTATGACATTGTTATACATAATTTGGTGCTCCCTTCCAAATAATTTCCATCATCTGGGATGGTGATACGATTTTATTATTAGGTGGTTGGAATCCATATAACTTGTACTTCTGCCCATCCCATTTAAATTTATAAATTGCTTCTAATGGTTGGTAGACTAAGTTCCAAGGGTTTGTAACCATTGGATACCTAAGACCACATCCACTCCTCCTAATGGAACAGTGTAGAACGTAGATTCTAGATTATAGTCTTGAATCTGCAATTTGACTTTATGACATTTCCCAACCTTTTCAATTTTATTGTCGTGGGCTACTATGAACTTCATGTTAGGCATGGGAAATGTGAAAATGTTGAGTCTCTTCGCCATGGTTTAGTCCAAAACAATTTGGGTGCTACCAGTATCGAATAAGATAATTACATTTTTATTATTAATGTGTCCTTTTAATTTTTGGTATCGATTAAGACAATTACATTTTTCTTCTTGATGTGTCCTTTTAATTTTAGTTTTTTGGGTTGTGATATACCTGTCATGGTTGATAATGATACTTCAAGAATAATTTCATCATCTAGTTCTGGAGAAAAATATGGAGAGTCTTCAATTTCTTCCTCATTTGATTCTTCATCGTCTTAACCATTAGTTTCTTCACATGTATATAGGTTCTTTGTTTCCTTTCCTTTAACACATGTATGTCTCAGATCCCATTTTTTGCCAAAACGTTTGCACTTACCTTCTTTCATCCTTTGCGTTTCCAAATTAGTTTTGTGGGCCTTCATGAATATGTGGTGGAACATATTTTGAATTATCTGTGTTCACAGTTTGGGAAATCTTCGTCTCAAATATACTATTTCAACCTTCGTCCCCAACATATTTTTGAAATTCTTCTCAACAAATTTTTCCTTCTGTCTTACTATTTCTATAGACGTGATGTCATGAAGCTCAATTTCATCTAAGAGATGGGGTTTAAGTCCTCTGATGTATGATTGAATGAGATGAGTTTGAGATATTCCAAGTACTTATGTGGCTAAGGTTTCCCATTCCCGGGTGTATTCATCTACGTCTCCATTTTTTTGCAACTTGGTGATTGTTGAGAAGAACTCTTCTTCCTTGACGCCTTAGAATATCTTAAAGAAGTAATTTTTGAAACTTTTCCAACTGATGGCAAGTGTGGACTTATTCCACCACATATACCAGTTATACGCTTTGCCTTCCATTTACAAGGATGCATATCTTATCTTTTCATCATCGCTATCAATACCGTAAATCTCAAAATATTTTTCTGCTTTGTTGAACCAAGCCACGCTACCTTTTTCATTTCTGTCAAATTTGGAGAGCTCGAGCTTTTCTCTTCATTGATAGGTATTTATCGGTGGAGCGAAGAAGGGGAATTTATTTTATATTGGAATATTTGTGTATGGATTCCAGAGTTGCTTGTTATGAAAATTTGTGTTACTATTTTCTTGATTAAGTGTGGAAGATGTCTTTGGAGACTCGGGTTTCTCATGTGCGTCTGACGATTTTGATGATGAACCACACTGGTTGGTTCGAAACGTGTCGACAAAGTTCATTTGAATGTGATTATTACTAAAAAAATTCTATACGATTTTGATGAATCTGGAATCCCAACACACGGTACACACTGAGGAGCGAACCCACCCTGATACCAAATGGAATAAAAACCTCAGCAATGAATAGAATTATATATATTTATTATTAATGATTAGAATTGGATCAATTACAGATTGAGAGGATCAGGCTTAAATACAAACCTAAGTGCCTCTTGGTGAATGGGAATGATCTTTAATCATGCCCTTTGCTTAACGAAACTAATAAATACATAATAATTAATTTTTATATAACATAATATTATCCATTATGTGATTAATTATCACATTAACATTAAAATATTAAGGTCGAAAATACATACAAACTAGTTTCAGCTTCAGAAATGAGTCCATTATTAATTGTATAATGATTATGTGGCCTTTTAATATTGATTTACTGACTACATCAAATAGCAGATAAGTCTACTCAAAGTGTATCTCCTAAAAATTTCCAACAGTATTAAATAATAGGTAATAAGTTCTTAAAGAAAGCATACCTCTTTATCCAAAAATTTATACTTTTTTGTTCTCTCAGTCACAATACTGTTTGAACTCTTTGGCACATGTTTTGAATCATCATTGAGCGCACCTCATTGATTCATTCATAATATCCTAACAATAAAAACACATGGATAAAGACCAATTGTAGACACATTTTGGGCTAGAATTCATAACTTTGTTTTAAAATGCTCATCTGACATATGTCTTTGATTGGTGTATTGATGAAAATATTCGTTTCTGCCTTGAATTCATGGCCAAAGGACATTGAATTAACATTGAACATACTTCTACAATTCTTAACGAATAAATGAATAAAATAACTTGACTCAACAACCTAAGATATTTCAACATTCCAGAAGTAGATGCATCGAAACATATAATTTTAGTGACATTGTTATCAATTATACTAATTACCATATTGTTACAGTGAAACCACAAAATCTAGAGTGACATGAGACATCAACAATGAGAAATCAAGTCACCAATGATTCAGAGGTTATTCTAAAAATATCTCAGTATATTGTTTACAAAATATCTATAGCACTAAATCACATATGTTAAATAACACATACACAACAATATTGGTACAAAAAACACTATGGTAGCGAGACAATAAAATGTGTCATAATTTTCAACTAAAATTGATTACATAGATCAATGAAAAATGTACCATAAGAGCTCTTAGTTCAAAATAATATAATTAATTTTTGTAGCAATGACATTGTGCCTCAAAAAAAAGATCATTGAGTTCAAATAGCACATATATCGTTCACCATTAATCAAAGAATCATTATCACAAGCCAAACATTGGAAACTATTAACATGTGTTGTACTAAATAATAAGCTATTCGCTTGAAATGGATAAATACATTTGCAATTTTATATAACTATAAGGTAACACTATATAGCTCAGAAAACAAGGGGGAAAAGGGCTATTTATCAAATGAACACTCCATGAAAACCAGTTATACAAATAGGAAAATAATGGAAATTTGATCTATGGAAAAAGAAGACAAAAACAAAGATACCTGAATACCCTTGTACTGCCTTCTTTTAACATAGAGTATTTAATTGAGCATAGTATAGAAATGGGTACATTCATACACATGCAACTATTTTCTTATCCATTTTTATTTTTTTTGCCTAACAGAACACAATTCCAGAATTTATAGCTAATGGGAATCCAAGATAATATTAAAAAAATGGAGAGAAAATATTGGATAATATATAATGTGGCATAGTAAGAATTTTGAAGTTAAAATATTTCAATGTGAAAGTAAGATCTAATGTTCTTAGTAACAAAAAATGACACTACAGTGCCACAAAACTCTTGAAATAACTGAAATACTATATTCCAAAATGTGCATCTTTCTCTTTGTTTTCATCTACATCAGCAAAATTTGTTTGATTCAAAATTTACAGTGCAAAGAGAAAAAACAACTACTTATTTTAAACACCCTCCCTCCCCCACAAAAAAATATAAGAAAAGGAAGATATTTTTCATTGATGCACTACAACAAATGTTCAGAAATAGTTGAACTAAATGTTTTTTAGTGTTTTTTTAATTTGGGAACCTACAATAAATTAAAATGATATATTAGTGTTACTACAAGTATTTGTGAATTATGAATTAATGGAATACATAAAAATAAAAATGGGAAAAAGAAGAATATGTTACCTGTCAAAATGTAGCATCTTGATGCACGAAAGAAGATTTGTGTTTCCTGGTCAGAGTTCTTTTATCTCAGCAATAGTGTTGTTAATTGTTAAAGTAAAAATTCCTTGAATACAGAGTTTTATTAAATTGAAAACAATATATCATATACTTTCCATATATTCCTGAAAGATTGTCTCAGTAACAACTAGACAATGACTTTTAGTTATGGTATCTGTAACATACAATCAAGTTTTCCACTCTTTGTTTCCATTGTGCATTCAACACTATGCTCATAGTTAAATGTAATGTCACCTTTATAGGTTGTGCAATTAGTTTTGTTTTCATGGACTAATTGTTTTCATTTACTGCAAATTCATTGAAAAGGAGGAGAGAAAACATTTTTGGCCTTTAGCACTCCTTCAATTTGTGTTTTTTTTTGTCCAGAAATATTGAATTATTAGATTCAAATATGTATTGTAAAAATGTGATATTTTTGTTTTTAAAACTAAAGCTATTGTTACTTGAACAAAGAATTTATTAGTAAATTTACCTATGTTCTTGAAAACACAAAAGATAATAAATGCGCTCTTGCAAATTCATGATTCAATGGATCAAAAAAAGTTTTCGATCCAGATAGTAACTGTTGACTGCCTTTCACATCATTTCTGACAATTTTTTTGGAAAAATAGAGAGGAATCATCTTTGATGCCAATTCATACTGTATTTTGAAAAAAAAATTCTCTATGACTATCGTTCAATAGCAACTGCAGTGAAGAAGATAAAAATTCTTTTATTAAGAAAATTGTTGAAGAAGTAATGAGACAATTATTGCTTTAATAACAATGGAAAACAAACATACAAAAATTCATTTTCAAAAAAACTAGTAGCTTTTGTTCAAAATGAAAGTATAGTTATTGTAGTATCATACTTACAATTGCATTGTCATTTGTAGCTTCACGATCTTTTATATTGAGTTAAATTTTCTTGTTATTTTACCGACGGGATATTACTATTGCTCATATTGAACCAACCACATACATGTCATTTGAGACAAGACGACTGTGTATTATTGTATCTGGATCCAGTCTATGTTTTTTGAAAACTTGTGCAATTGATTCAATTGTAGTTTTGTCCTGCAATATTATGCAACATTTTGCATCTCCTCGTTCATAATACCCTTGTTTCTTATCACAAAACCTGTAATCCGAACATTGTTTCCAATAGTAAACATGTCTTGGAACCACTCTATAAGATTATTGTTCATGTTCACTATGATGGTCAGTTTTCCATGGCTATCAACCAAATGGTATGGAGAAAACCAGCCTTTGCAGGAGAGTTAGAACTTTTAGTTTGTGTTGGACCATAAATGACCAATATATCGCCTTCAAAACTCTTGCATGTGCTCTTGAGCATATTTCAATTATTAATGAGGATGTTGTTGTTGTTGTTTTGCTTTGTTTACATGCAAAGCTAGAACAATATGTTCCTCCTCGTTTCCAAAAAAACAAAAATGACTGGACTAATTTTTTCTAGAAAAAATGAAAAATGCAAGTAATCAAGTGCGAGACAAGTGTATAAAGAAAATTTAAAACAATGTATTCTTTATAGCAATAATTTATATATTCATGTATTATGTTTTTATAGTAATACTAGGCATTTTTAGTGGCTATGTAATAAATGTGCATAAGTTACAATAAACAAAATTTCGTATGGATTTCATTAACAAACACACATATAGTTCATTTTTTAAAATTGTTATTAAGAAGCACTATGGTCACAATTTTTTTTTTGCTCTTTTTTTCCCTAAAGCACTTGCACAGGAAATAATGAACCATGAACTATAAGATAAAATAAATGAAATTATTTAGTATATACAACAAAATTCCATAAAGTGAAAACAAAAATGTGTAAATTTCTTGCCAACCATGACATAAAAAATTATAATTATACAAGAGAAACTGGACAAATATATGTTGATGGTTCAAATACCTACTAGAATTTGAAAGTAGCATGATTATTTTTGTTTTTCAATGTTTTCAAATTAAACCATGTGTCAAAATTTCACATTTGCAAATGTGACAAATATTGTCACAAGTCAACAATGAAATTGAAAAATATGAGCATTTCCAAAATGACTCAAGCCAATAACAAAGGTATGGTTAGACAAATTGTATGATGATATATCCAATAAGAATCAAAGGCATGGAAGGAAACAATACTAGCAGAAATATTTGCCCAAAAATGATCTAACATTGAGTTATAGTCAGTAGTTGGTTTTTTTGTTTGAAAATTGAAACCATTATTTTGCATAAATGAGAGTAGTCTTTTTTGTTGATGCCTACTTTGCAACATGTCAAAATTGAAATCACCAACAAGCACAATTGGGTAATTATTACATGTATGCTCTAAAATGAATCCAATGAAATTAATTATTTCTTTAATGTTTCTACTCGGTGAAACATATACATTTGCAACTATAATAATTTTTCCTTGAACATTGAATCTTGCAATCATTGACTCAATTTGGATTTTTGTATAAGTAAAATGATTCTCAACCATAATATTTGTTTTGTAGTATGTGAGAATTCCATGTAAATGGTATAAATGTATATAATGATATTTGCTTGACAATAATAGATTTGATTGATCAAGAGTTCATAATTTTTTCTCAAAATTCAAAGTTTCAGGATTGGGTTGAAACCAAAATGGTTGCGTAGATATCATCTTCCTGATTCCGGTGCCGTGAATAGTTTGAAAAACTGATGTCATATGAGGGAGATATCGCGCTCTGATCGAAATGTCAAACAGGTAAAATTGTGACAGGTTTGACTGGGATGCACAGTCAACAGGGTGGAGGTACAGTTAGCAAAAGGAATATTATGAGGAATATTCCTTCCTCAGAGCCAACTGCAGGATGATAAGTGGCACAATTATATTGTTCAGTTAGTTGTACGTTTATGTTTTTGGGCCAATTGGGAGGTGTTACGTGGCTAGCCTTGAGGCCACCATGTGGCCCTTGAACTGTGTTATAAAATTTTGGGGTGAGGTCCACAGGGCTCAACCTCGCGAACTCTGGTAGAGCACGCACACGCAACACTGCCTGAGCTACAAGTGTTTCTTAACATAAATGTTTGTGCATTTATTATAAATTTTGTAACAATGGAGAATGGGGGTTGGGACCACCGGCAGTCCCAACCCCCCAGCGGTCTCGTATTGGTGGTCACATATAATTGTTACAACCGACAGTAATCACAAATTTAAAACCTTTATAAGTTCAAACATCCTGTTATCAGTTTCAACATATCACATGTCGATGTTACACCGCGCAATTATTACAAATGGTCTCCGCTAACTCATACCACTAACCCAGAGTTCCGACTTTGCAACCATAGTTTAACCCTTTGGTTCCACCAGCGGTTGCAGTCACCGCGGGGTTTGTGGTTGGCATGTGGCCCCCCAACCACCAAAATTTAATGCAAAAATTAAAAAAACAGACAATTTGGAGTGTGCCTAAAGTTTGGGCAGATTCACTAAATTAACTCCAGTTAAGTGGAGTCCTCCACTTTTAGTGGAGCATTTCTAGGTGTAACTGGGAAAAAGAGTAGGAGACTCAATTTTCTCCCATTCTAAGAGAATGAAGAGTCATTTTTGAATAATTGGACCATTATGGAGCCATTGGTGCAGAGGAAACAACCATTAAAGGCCTACAAATACATGTGATCGCAAATTTTTTAGCATAATAAAAGACGGAGAGTGTCATTGGGAGCTGGACTGGCAGATGCAGCCTAAGAGGGGTGAACTGCTTCATCATGCTTGTTGTGTTAAAATTCATGTGTTGACTTATTTCTTTGTTTTACACTATTGTTCAGTGTTATTTAAGCTTGTTTTATGCTTCAAAAATCACCTAAAATCATCTAAAATTCATGGTTAAAATCCTCAATCCTTAAGAAAACTAATGAGACAAGTATGCACATGTTTATAAACTGAAAAGACACTTAGCACAACAAAACTAATATAGTAATTTCAGATCATA
Source organism: Pinus albicaulis (assembly GCA_034641835.2). Classification (NCBI taxonomy): domain Eukaryota; kingdom Viridiplantae; phylum Streptophyta; class Pinopsida; order Pinales; family Pinaceae; genus Pinus; species Pinus albicaulis. The sequence goes on from CM076570.1 coordinate 549,068,320, forward strand.
TTGGTATCAGATCTAGAGTTTATTCTCTGGTGTTGTTTAGTGCAAAGAATTGTTTAATTTTTTGCAATTTTTTAGATGCTTACTAGGCTCAAGCTCAAAAGAGGAGAAGGAAAATTGGTGGGAGTAGAAGGGTCTCAAGAAGAGCCAAATAAAAGGAGAGAAATATTTCCACAATCTCCACCACCTAGTTCACCTCCTAAGGAAGCAGAAGCTACATTAAGCATGCCTCAAGAGGAAGGAGAAATCCATGAAGAATTTTATCCCAAGGAGGAAGAAAGAGTGTTTAGGAAAGAATTTCTTGACATGAATAAGATGGTTATAATCCTTTATCAAGAAGGGAATGAGATACTAGAAGGAGAAGGATCCAAACTTCACAAGGAAGGACAGGGATATTCAGGACGTCACAATGATGAAGATAATTCAAAGAAGGGAAATGGAGGAAATGGAGGCAATGGAGAGCCATCATCCTGACCCTCATCATCATCATCATCAACCTCTACTTCTACTTCAGTACATCAGCCACACAAGTCAAAGAACATTGGTAAAAGTCCTTTTTTAAAAATTGATGTTAAGTTTTAATTGACAATGTTTAATGGTGAAGTCAATGCATAAAATTTTGATAATTGGACTAGTCAATTGGAGGTCTATTTGAGAATCCAAAACCTTCAAGATGATGATACCAAAATCCAATTAGACTCATTGAGAATGGAAGGTGAAACACTTGTTTGGTGGGAATCCAAGATAAAGGAGGAGATCAAGAAACAAGGTAAGATTATTCTATCATGGTAAGATTTCATTAATAATATAAAACAATAGTTTAATCCATTAGCTCATATGCAGAAATCCATAATGAACTGGTATAACTTTAGGCAATTGAAGGGACAAAATGTGCAAGAATACACCCAAGAATTTAGGAGAAGATCTCTCTTATTAAGGGTAGATTTGCAGAGCCAAGATACTTTTCTCAAGTACATAGGAGGATTACATAGCTACCTAAAACATACTATTCTCATGTTTAACCCCACCAATATGGATGAAGTATGTGTTCAGGCCACACATCTAGAAGCTAGAGGGAAGAAAATTTCTGAAGAGGGTAGGAAGAAACATTTTAAGGGTAAATCCAAAGAGGATACCCCAAAAGATAAAATAAAAAATAATGCATCTGTTAAGAAAGAGGGAGAAAATTTGGTTTGTATACATTGTTCAAAAGAAGGCCATGATGAAACTCATTGTTGAAAATTGCATCCTAAAATGAGGCCAAAAAAACCCAATAACAAAGGGAAACAGAAAACTACTGCGACAACTCAACATGATTTAGGAGATGATTCAGGTGATGAATCTAAGATTACAGCCATGGGATTGAAGAACGTGAAGGGAAAATAAATTTAAACTAAACCCAGTAATATTACATCAAACTGTCCCATACATGCTCCAAATGAAGAAGAAAGAATAGAATTTTTTCATGTGAGGGTCATATCCAAGCATACCAAGATTGACACATTGTTTGCCAGTGGGTCACAAGAAAACTTAATCTCTAAATACTTGGTAAAGAAACTTAACCTTGATACCATACCACATGCAAAACCATATCCACTTGGTTGGATTTGTAAGGATGCAAATTTACAGGTTTCAAAGAAATGCATATTGCAGTTTGCAATCACTGCAAATTTTATTGACACGGTTGAATTAGATGTGGTTCCACTTGAAATAATAGGTATTGTGTTGGGGAGTCCTTACTTGTATGACAGGAAAGTGATCTTCTAACTCCGTGAGAAAAAGTATCATTTATTCAAATATGGCAAGGAGTACATTGTAAGAGCACATCGCAAGAAGACAAACATTGCTATGGTAAATGCTGGACAGGTAAAGAGGTTGGTACATTCAAGTAATAATTTTGTTCTTCTAATGATTAAGCCTAAAGCTGATGTTAATCATGAATCATTTGAGGGATTTGATCCTAAGTTGAAATCATATTTATATGACGTAGTTAATGCACATCATGAGATGTTTTAGGAGCCAACAGGATTGCCTCCAAAAAGAGAGATTCAACATGAGATTCAGCTGCAGAAAGATTGTCCTCTTCCAAATATCGGTATGTATTGCATGTCGATAATGGAGAATGTTGAAATAAAGAGTAAAATCAAAGATATGTTGGACAAAGGAATCATAAGTCCAAGCACCTCGCCATGCGGTTCACCCATAGTCTTGATACCAAAGAAAGATGGGACTTGGCGCATGTGTGTAGATTTCCAAGATTTGAACAAGATTAAGGTAAAAAATCATTACCCACTCCCAAGAATAGATGGTTTACTTGATCAGATGAAAGAAGCAAAGTTTTTCACTAAGTTAGATTTACGAAGTGGATATTATCAAGTAAGAATTGTAGAAAGTGGTATATGGAAAACTGCATTCAAAACCAAACAAGGACTCATTGAGTGGTTAGTTATGCCATTTTGTTTGTGTAATGCACTGGAAACTTTCATGCATGTTATGGATAGTTTTTTGCATCCATTCCTTGATGAATTTTTTATTGTGTTCTTATATGACATATTTATTTTCAGCAAAACAAGAGAAGATCATGTCTTGCATGTGAATAGAGTGCTTAATATTTTGAAGAAAGAGAAATTGTTTCTTAAGATGTCAAAGTGTGAGTTTGGAAAGACTTCATTGGTCTATTTAGGACATATTGTAGGAGGAGGAGAGTTGAGAATTGGTCCTTCTAAAGTGGAAGCCATTTTGAATTTGCCCACACCCAAAACAATAACCGAGGTAAGAAGTTTCTTAGGTGGAGCTCAATATTGGAGAAGTTTTATTGCTAACTTTTCTTCCATCGCAGCTCCTATGCATGCAGTGACAAGTGTGAAGAAAGGCTTCCAATGGGAAGGCAAAAAAAAACAAGATCTCGAAGCTTTAAAAGACAAGATCAGTTCAGCTCCAGTCCTTACATTACAGATTTGAGATAACCATTTGATATTTAAACTGATGCTAGTGATAATGCCATGGGCACAGAACTTTTGCAACATGGTAAGCCTATCGCTTTTCATTCTAAAACATTTAATGGTGGTGTGACGATTTATCCTACATATGAAAAAGAACTATATGCATTGGTATAAATTTTCAAGAAGTGGAAACACTACTTTATGGGTAAAGATACTATTATGCATACCGATCACCAACCATTACAATACTTGCAGTCGCAAACAAAATTGCAGCAATCAAGACATTTCAGGTAGATGGGATTTATTCAACAATTTCACTTGGTTATAAGGTACAAGAAAGGTATTGTCAATAAATTTTTTGATATTCTTTCAAGACCAATCATTAGTGCATCTACTTTACTCAAAAATTATTCTATTTTACATGGGAGTTACATAGATTAATATGCACATGACATTGATTTTCAAGATGTGTATACTAGTTTGAGTGAAGGGAATCAAGTTGAAGAACTGAGATTATCACATGCATAACAATTTTTTGTTTCATTTGGGTAAGTTGTGTATACCACAAGGAGAGAGGCTAAGTGTCATGAGAGAAGCTCATTCATTTCTTATTGCCGGGATGAGAAACTACATTACATTCAACACACTTACAATCGGGAAAGGTACTCTTCAAGTCAAACATCACCTTTTGAAGTATGTTTTTGGTATTTGCAAAAATCGCCATTAGAATTCATCTTTTGGAAGGATGTTGCAATTGATGGCCATAGTGATATTGAAAAGGCTCGAAAATTCATTGACCAAATTCAGATTATACATCAACAAGTTCAAGAACAGCTTGAGAAAAGTCAAAGCCAATACAAAGATAGGCATGAAAAACATAGAGTTGATCACAAGTTTCAAGAGGGAGATAAGGTATGGTTGCACATTAGCAAAGAAAGGATGAAAGGGGAAGGTAAAAATATCAAACCCATTCGCTATGGTCCATTCAAGATCATAAAGCAAGTTGGTAATAATGCATTTCAACTTGACTTTCCTTCATATATGAAAATGTATTCAATTGTTAGTGTTGAAAAATTATGTTTGTATGAGCCACCTTTGATCGGTGATCAAGGAAGTGATGTTCAACTACCTTCTATTGAATATTTCTCGCCAGAATTTCTAGATGAGCTCAAAGAAGATACAATTCTTGACAGGAGGACAAGAGCATCCAAGAGGGGAAATGTTGACTACCTTCGAGTTGGGCTCAAAGGCACTAAACCAAACAAGGAAAAGTGGATGGAGGTTGGAAAGGTGATGGAGTTGTACCCTCATCTACTGAACAGGTAATCAAGTCTTTTGGGGTCCAAAATCTTCCCAATGGGGAAGAGTGATCAGGAGTTCATCAATTTTGTTCAAAATTCAAAGTTCTAGGATTGGGTTGAAACCAGGATGGTTATGTATATCTCATCTTCTTGATTATGGCGTCGTGAATGGTTCAAAAAACTGATGACGTATGAGGCAAGTATCGCGTTCTGATCAAAATGCCAAATAGGTAAAATTGCGACAAGTTTGACTAGGATGCACAGTCAGCAAGGTGGAGGTACAATTAGCAAAAGGAATATTCTGAGGAATATTCCTTCCTGAGAGCCAACCGCGGGATGAAAAGTGGCACAATTCTATTGGTCAATTGGTTGTACTTTTATGTTTTTGGGCTAGTTGGGAGGTGCCACCTGGCTAGCCCTGAGGCCACCATGTGGCCCTTGAATTGCGTTATAAAATTTTGGGGCGAGGTCCACAGGGCTCAACCCCGCAACCTCCAGCAGAGCACACACACGCCACACCACCTGAGCTACAAGTGTTTCTTAACATAATGGTTTGCATGTTTATTACAAATTTTGTAACAATGGAGTATGGGGGTTGGGACCGCCGGCAGTCCCAACACGCCAGCGGTCCCATATTGGTGGTCACGTATAAATGTTACAACCAACAGTAATCACAAATGTTAAACCTTTGACAGTTCAAACATCCCATCAGCAGTTCAACATATCACATGTTGATGTTACACCACGTAGTTATTACAAAAAGTCTCCGCTAACTCATGCCACTAACCCGAAGTTCCGACTTTGCAACCACGGTTTAAGCCTTTGGTTCCGCTGACGGTTTTAATCACCGCAGGGTTTGGGGTTGGCATGTGGCCACCCAAAACACCGACATTTAATGTAACGGTTAAAATAACAGACATTTTGGAGCATGCCTACATTTTGGGCGGATTCACTAAATTAACTCTAGTTAAGTGGAGTCCTCCACTTTTAGTGGAGTTTTTCTAGGTGTAACTGGGCAAAAGAGTAGGAGACTCAATTTTTTCCCATTCTGAGTGAATGAAGAGTCGTTTTTGACTAATTGGATCATTTTGGAGCCATTGGTGCAGAGAAAACAACCATTAGAGACATGCAACTACATGTAATATCAAAATTTTGAGTATAATGAAAGATGGACATGCCATTGGGAGCTGGACCAGCAGATGTAGCCCAGGAGGGGTGAAATGCTTCATCATGCCTGCTGTGTAAATTTCATGTGGTGACTTATTTCTCTATTATACACTGTTGTTTAGTGTTATTTAAGCTTGTTTTATGCTTCTAATTCACCTAAAATCATCTAAAATTCATGGTTAAAATCCTCAATCATTAAGCAAACTAATGAGACAAGTATGCACATGTTTATAAACTGAAAAGACACTTAGCATAGGAAAACTAATACAATCATTTCAGATCATCGATGGAGCTGATTTTTTGTTTGTAAACAGGAAATTTTTCTCTTGTAAAAATAATTTTGTTATTTGATTCATTATTCCTACAAACTCTATTAATAGGTGTCCACGTAGACATTATTCCATATTTGTACAAATGTGCCATTTTTTCCGTTGAATAGTGCCAACAATTGGATCAGCAAATTCAATCCAAATTGCAAAATTTTCAAATCTCATTAATACTCTAAAAATTCCTTCAGTGCCATTGACCAAGTCATCTTGAATATTGTAATTTCCACCAATTAGTTCAATAAGAATATTTTCTTTAAGCACAATAGAAGATGGAAACTACATTTTGTTCTATTTATTCCAATTTATATTTTTTGATTCAATTTCTCTATCATATGAATTTAATACAATTTCTTCTTTGTTGATAAGAGACAACATTCTTTCATTATTTTCATGTACATTCTTGTTCAAGTAATAAAAGTATGGAAAATTTGGATCATTTGGTGACAGTCTATAGCAATGGTTGTTCAAAAATTCAAGATCATCATTAGTATGTGAACATATTCTAATTATATTTAAGGTAGATACAAACTTTTTATTGTCATTGTCGCATTACTTGTTTTGTTTCATAATCTTTCACGTTTTCTTTCCAAAATATATAAGGAGCACTAGTTCTTTTAAGCTTCGGTTCTTAAAATATCCAAAACTCATGTACAAGTTATGTTTTACATAGGTCACCACGAAATATTATGTCAAGGTTTACAAATGGGGAAATTGGAGTATGTATAATTTCACATAGTCGCTTGTCAATATTATATAGAAATCGAGACCCGATTAATGAAAAATCATCTATCAATAGAAATTTAAGATCTTCATATTTTTTTCTCAATAAATCAAGTGTGCTAGAAGCCAATGGAATCATGGGATGTGGTAAAAGTGGAAAATGCAAAGGTGATTGGACTATAATACCATGTGCAATATATGCAACGTTTCCAATAAATGTAAGTATTAACCCTTTTTTTTATCAAAGGGTCACTTTGTAAGTCTTTGTTATAAAGATGTACCAGTGCATGGTAGAGTGCTTATGTAGTGAATGAATTTCCTGTACCTGCACCTCCAGTGCTTAACGAATAGAAGCACTTACACGGATTATTCTTTTTCCATATAACTATGTGTTTGATTATTGATTATTGCTCTTGATTTAATTGTCTCATAATATCATGGTATGCTAATGTGTCCAAAACAAAGGGATGCTTAATGATTCATTGTTAATTATATATTTAGTTTCATTGTTTTTTAATTTCATTTTCTCTTGCATCATTGTTTTTTAATTTCATTTTCTCTTGCAAATACTGTTGAAGTTGTATTTTTAATTAGGACAACGTCCATTGTCAATTTCTATTGGAAAGTGAAGCATAAATATATCATCACTTTGGGATGAAATTGTAGTATAAGAAGTTTCAATATCACCCCATGATGTGACTAAATGAGAAAATTATTTTTCTATCACATTAATAATGTGTCTATGTGAAAATTATGTTTGAGTGCATGTTTCTTCATTTTTCTTTAATCTATATTCGGACTTTTTGTATGGCATATAAACCACCATTTTTTCTCTATAATGGTTTTCTGGGTCCATGTGTTCATTGTATCGAATGAATATTATGACACATGGATGTTTTCTTTTTTTTTATGTTGTTTACATTATTGAATAAGAGGAAACATATTCTGCCAAGCAAGCATGCTCAAGAGAAATAGGACGTGCAATATATCTATCAACAATTGTCATGAAAACAATATCCTCAAAATTATCGGGTTCTTGCTCTAACAATATAAGCCTTTTTAAAACATAATATGCTTGTTTTTCCAATGGATCAGTGTTAATGAAAAAAAAATTTCTAGAATTTGAATACAAAGGCAATGACAATGCAATATGAACTGTTTTTCAACCTAACATTTTTTTCATATTTAGCAATGTGTTTCCAAGCTTACGAATAATTACAATTTTTATATCTCCGCAAGATATGCAATTTTCTCAAATTTGTTTAAATGCAATTTTCATGGACCGGTCCATTTTTTTCATATAGGAATTACAATATGTTTCTGTAGCATATGCATCTAAAATAAATTTAGCATATGTGTTTGCATGCCACAACAAAGGGATTTTCTTTTCAAATTCATTTACTCACACGTCACAAGGATTTATTTTGATAAGTACAATTGGTCGAGTGATACAAAATCACAAAAACATCATGTATTCTTGTTTTGTAATTCCAAGATCGACTAAAAACATTGCAAATGTTATGTTTTTTAATAATATTTGTTCTGAAAAAGAAATGCAGCATTTGATACTCATTGTTTTCATTGCACAAAGGATGAAAAATAAAAGTTTCATCAATTGGCTGGATAGGGAAACCAAATCTCCAAATATAATTTTTATGTTTTTTGCAAGTTTTTGTGTGGTGATGAGTTTTAAATTGAATAATTTGATTCGAAAAACTTGTTGAATCACAAGTCAAATATTGATCAATGAAAGATATGACATTGACATAAAGGGATTGATGATATATTGGCGCATTTTGAATCCAAAACAATCCATGGTCATGATTTGTTCCTTTGCTTTGGAATTTTGTAATAAAAAAATAGTCTTGCACTTGACCAAAAAATTCATTGTTTTTGTTATGAAGGAACGTAGTGGCGAGATTATATGCCTAGAATATTGACTACATATGATTGGTTGATGTTTGATCAATGTGTCAATTCATTCATCATCAAATTTCTTCGCCTCATTTGTTATCGACTCACTACTTAGAATTTTTAGTGCATTTATCAATGGTTCCCAAAGATGCTCAACACTATTGAATGTCACAAAGAAATTTGATGGGCCAAGTTGTCATATCATTGCAAATACATATTTTTGTAAGTGTTAAAAATAATCAAGAGATGTGCAAATTCTTCTTAAGCATTGATATGCAATTGGTGATTTCAATAATTTTTGAAGATTTCTTTTATTTTTAACATCTTTAGCAACTAGTTTTTATCCTTTCAGCTCTATTTTGTGAATAGAAATCCAAGCTGGGTTAGAAACTTGGTTTATAAAAATATGGATTTATTTAAAAAAATATGTTTGTAATATGTGTCAAAAATTCATGATACATATGCAACAGTTCCCATTATGCAATTTTTTGATATGAAAAGTGATCGATAACATTAATATGATTACTTGATCCAAAGAACAATGTTGAAAAGTTCATTTCTTCAGAAAATTTTTCTTGAAAGATGCCCAGGGGAAAAAAAACTTCAGAAAGTACAATTTGTATTATCCTTGTATCAATATCATGGATAAGGTGGGCCTATGAATAAACATGTACACGTGATTCAGGTTCTGACTCTAGATCATTATCTACATTTTATGAGTCCAGTTCCCTCATTTATGGACTAGTGTTATGATGATCTTGCTTAGTTTGGTGAAAATGTGTTTTCCATTCATAGTTAATTACTATATGTTCGCTCTTGTGTAGAGATATGTTGCACAAATCATGTAATGCATACATTAATTTTTTTCAGTCGAATATTTCCAGACAAGTAGGAATTATTATATTCCAATTTTCTTTTTACCATAATTCACACTTCATATTGTCATCAATATCTCTAGGTAAATTTGTCTGAATTATATATATACTATAAGGAACATTTATAATTGTTCCTATTAATACAATTTGTGATCTTTTGTAGCCAAGTTGTCTTATTTTTGCAAAATTCATCCTTGGTGCCACTAATCTCTCTTCCCAATATGTCAATTGTGCAATAGACATCACTTTTTCGTTTCATCGAATATAAAGAGGAGATGAAAATATATGCACTTTCTCATTGAGTATTTCATTATTAAAAAATTTTCATATTTGTTCATTAGTTTAATGACATTGAATTTTAAGGCAGGTATCAGATAACAAATAGTGGATAATATGTCTTTGTCGATATATTGCATGTCCTTCCCAAAGGACAATCTTTCACAAATGAAAAATTCATATGTAGGTGTGTCTTGGATTGATTAATTGATTGAAAATATGCCTCAATTTATTTATTCGACTTTACATATTTCTTTTGTACTTTTTTTATTATAGAACCTTGTGCTCATATTGAAGATTTCAGTTGATTTAAATGAGTGTGTCGATTATTATATGCATTGGAGAAAGAAATACAAACTTCTTTGTTATTTTTTATCTTAATTGAAAAAGGAATATATTTCTCATTTGATGATGTTAAATCCTTTGACACGTCATCAAATTTTCTTTTTTATTTATATTGTATTGTCATCTGACAGATGCTTTAACTCACTAGAACATCTAGTATACCTAGATTCTTTGTTAACAAGATACCTACAAGGTACACTTGAGAATAGTTTCCAATATTCTCTTTCTGAGATTCTTTGGAGAATTTGTGGTGTCCTGTCATTGCAATTAATATTTTCAACAATTTGAACTTCTAGTATATGCATAAGGTACAATAATTTGGAGTAACTTTTTGTTGAATAGAATCTTCAAGAAATTCCTTGTGTTTATATATTCCAAATATATATGTTAACACCAAGGATTTGAAATATCCATTGTATTGCAAACAAATTTCCTTCTATATGTCCATTTTCATATAGAATTGATAAGTTTATAATGTAAACTTTCCAATCATTGAGACATTGCTCTTGTTCAATGTTTCCATCATTCATGTGTTGCTGTAAAAAATTCATAGCTCTATCATCATTGCAAAAGAAACAAATGTAAAAAGTATGTGCAATTGTTTTTCTCATATGATACATATCAAACCATGATGCAAGTGTTCAAATAGACTAAAACAAAGAGTCATGAAAGTCATTGAAATTTTTTCGATGGATCAAGAAGCCTTTCAAATAACATATGCTCAATTGTTAGTATGTCAAATTGTTCAAGTAAGAATTCATATGGACAAATACATGGGCCAATTTTTCTATCTATTGAAGCTACATTATCTATTGTCCTATGTAACAAGAGTGGTTCAAAATGTCCACATGAAGGATTTTGGTTATGTATCAAAATATTATATTGATAACCATGAATGTTTGAATTGAATCGTAGATATGCTTGGCCATTTTTAAATAGTCAAACATTGACTGGAACTGAAAGCCACTTGGAGAACCATTTGATGCAAAATTCACCCACCCCGCACCCACCCCCCCCCCATAAGCTAATTTTAGATGAAGCACAAGTAGAAGAAGGTGTAGATAATCCTTTCAAGTAGACTTTGTGATCATTAACATGATGAATATCCTGAAGGTATTCATGAGTCAATTCTGTATGCAATGAATGCAAAGCATCATCATGTCGATGAGATAAGCAATGTCTAAAGTGGCTTACAATACCATGTCGTATTTCAGCTGAACTATAATGAAAATGAATAAGAACAAAAAATGATTCAATAAACAGTCACTAGGATAATAGAAGAAATGGTCCAATCTATGTAAATTTAATCTAGATAACGTGTGATCAATTTCTTGCAATTATGAATCTTTCAATGTGAAACTATTTTCCATTTCCATAAAGTATATTGAGACAATGTGACAAATTTTCCAAATGTCACAATGATTTATAGCATTAGGAGCATGAACTGCATTGAATGTTCAATCACCACATACGATATTATAAAATTTCCACACTTCATATATTATCTAGTCTATATTGTCATTGTCACTGTCCTTTTTTGCCTATTTTTTGTTTCACAATACTCCGAAAATGAGTACTTAACACTGTGACAAAGGAATAGAAAAAATGGAAATAATCAACCTTGAATATTGCATTATTTGAAATTGAAACATAATTTAAAACTAAAGTCATTTATACAATTTAAAATAATAGTAACATAAACATTATTATCATTTTAACAAATTTCAAAACACAAAATTTAATATGAAAAATTCCATATAAAAACAAAAAATGACACTTATTGTAAGTTATTTTCAAAATCTATAAAACAAATAGAATCCAAATATTACTTTAAAAAAAAAATTAATAGAATATAGCTTCCTATAATAAACAACTTTAATTTAAAATAAAAAGCATAAAGCTACTTAAACCAATAATCATATTCAATAGCTTATTGAAATAAAATAAACATATTCAAATGCTTATTATTATAAAACTATCAATTACACCATTCCTAAGTTACTAAATTGTTGTTGCATTATAAAGATAGTATGTTATCAAATAAAATGTTAAGTATTTGGGCTCCTAGGATAATTTAATATTTTTTTTTAAAGCTTCAACCAACTGGATATCGTTTCAATTAATTGGACATACCTATACTTAAAACATGAACACCAAAGTGTGTTCACATATGCACATAATAGAAATTGAACAAATTCGCATAGTTAATGTTTCCATATGTGGCAACAAAACCCAGACATAATTGGTGGACAAAAAACAATACATGGAGTTAATGGGAAAAATGAAAACTACGAAAACTGATAATTGATGTTTCCATGTAGAAAGAAGCACCAAAGAAAAAAATTGCAAGTGTTTTGATCAATAAAACACACCACACACTGTTCTTTTTTTCATAAACACCTATGCAATCTATCTTGTCATAAAAACTCTAGTTTTTTTGCTACATACATGATTTTAGAATACTTCTATCTAAATTTTCTCTCTACGATTCATGACATAATAAAACAAATCACATTAGTTCTATATACTTTGTTTCCATTTGTTGCCTATACATAGTTCAATATATTTGTGATCATCCATTGATCATTAAGAGATTGGTATACTTACAACCAAACTACATGAAAACCACCAACAATTTATGTAAGCTACAATAGTATTTATAGCAATGTAGCAATGAATTTATGCAAGGTACACAACACCTGTGTAAAAAGACAAACTAACATTGCATTCAATGTTATTAGAAATATATATATATATATATATATATATATATATATATATATATATATATATATATATATATATATATATATATGATCTATTTTTGTGCAAATAACAATGACCAAAAATGGGTAATGTGATTTTGTATCACATTGTTTACTAGCCATTGAAATCATTATCTATTATTTTATAAATAACACACCACCTTCTAGTGACATAAGACTAAAATAAGAAAAAATAAAAAAAACATTGTCCAATTGTAATCACGGGAATATAAGTACATTAAATTGCAAATCATAGTGGCCAATGCACCTTTGTATGATATTTTTTAATAGCTATTCAAAGCATTATATACTATGTCATATATAACAAAGAACATTCCAGCCACACATGACCATAGAAATTGCAAATAAAAACCATTGCTCAATATTAATCATAGTTCTATAAATGCATCAAATTACATGTGCAGATTACTAAATGTATCAATTTGAGAAAATATATTGCACCAAAATACTCTAGAAATGCAATAATTTAATCTTACATAGTCACCCACCTTGGAATAAAGATTACAATTACAAATATATAACATAGACATATATGAGACTTACATTTAAATATAATACCTACTAATTTTAGCATTATAATCTACCAAAAAAAAATTGACATGAGACGTACTGAATCAACAAATTTATCATTTAAAGAAACCAAAAAAAATTAATGAATGTTTCCCTTTAACAATCATTTTTTGTTCTATATATTCAAAAAAAGATATTTCATACAACAACAAAAACATTTGCACCATTTAAAATTGCACCTAATTCACCTTCCACGGAAATTGCATCCAAACCACTCATTCTTTTTCCTCTTGTTTGTTCTATTTGCATAATCCAATTCCTGATCATCAAGCTCCTCCCCCTATATAATTTATTGCAACGACTTGGACAATTTCACAACTACACAATCCATGAGTGAAAATAACTCATAATTGCATAGCACTATTTTTTAACAAATTCCACTCAGACTAGTAAACATTACCTAAATCCAGTAAATCATCAAGTCAAATATTGATTTAACAACTTAAATAACACTACTCTTTATTTTTTTTTAGTTTCAATTACAATAAATAATACCAAGGAAAAGTGTTCTAAAAACTAATTTTGATAGTTCAAAAATGTTCAATTGTAAACAAATTAGGCATTGAACTTCAAATCACCAAACAACAACTAAAAAAAAATTCAAATATAAGTATCTAGAAGTATTGAAAAAACCCTATAATTGTTTTTAAATGTTCACAAATTAAATGCCCTTAAATACCACAATTGCAAATAACAAAGGTTGTAAGCTTCTTTAACTTCTTCTAACTCTCATTTGTCTTTCATTGTTTTTCACTTGTTCTAATTCATTCTAATTTCATAATTCAATGTATTTAAAAAAAATAGCTTGAGACCTCGACATAAGGAACTTGCAATTTAATTGCAAATAAATGGACAAGAATAAAGTTAATTTAAAATTTTTGGAAAGAATAAAGTTCATTTAAAATTTCTCAAAAAACCTGTTATGTTTTGGATATTATCTTCCTTACATAAAAGTATTTAGCACTTAAAAATTCAAAGCAAATTCAAACCTTCTCAGGATGTTGTGGTGTCTACAACATCTTAATTATTACGATCCTATATCTATAAAATAAAGAGTGCATGAAAAACCAAATACTTCTTAGCTAATATAGTAATCATTTTATCAAACTCTAAAAACATATATTAGAAAAGCTCATTATGAAGATTATGAAGGCAATAAACTACTGCATAATCTATTTATATAAAACACTTTGATGCAGGAGCATCCTGCTTGATTTTTCATTAAAATATTGTGTAATTAGGGGGTGATGACTTTTTAATTATTTTATAAATTATTATGCTCATTTTAAATAAATTAAGAGAAAAATATCTGAGTGTGAGGTTTACTGTAAATATTCTCTTAATAAATTGAGGATATGAGTGGAATTGGTTTGGGTAGATATTTTAGGGATTAGGAATTCCTTAAATGGAACTTAGTTGAGTCAAAGAAGGGATAAAGATATTTTAGGATTTGATTGAGATTTATGTGGAGGAAATCATGGATCCAAATTAATCCATAATTGTGTATAAATATGAAGCTTGTGTGAGGATGGAGGACATAGAGAGGCACAGAGAGATAGAGAGAAATGGTGTGAGGGTTTATGTAAAGGGCCGAGAGACGAGAGGCCAATAATTGTAAAATTCGGCCAAGGAAGGGTTTGCATTTGTAATTTCTGGTTGTAATTTATGCAATTATTTTGTTTATGGTTTGGCTCTCTCTGCATATGTATTTTAAATTAAGTCTAAGTATACTTTATTGAATATTGCGATTAAGGATTTCATGTAAGGAGAACACACACTCTATTATTGTGCGCAGGGATCTGTTTTGTGCAGAATCCCTGCATCATTGGTATCAAAGCAAAAGATCTAATTAATCAGTGCAGCCACGGACAAGAGATGAGTGAGTGAATTTAATCTCTGCAATTATATATATATATATATATATATATATATATATATATATATATATATATATATATATATATATATATATATATATATATATATGTCATAGGTGAGTGTGTGAGACAATATACATTGAGGCTCATAAGTCTTTTCCGTCAGATCTCTTTTTTTGGTGATTCTTGATGAAATTGATTATGGGTTAGATGTCGATGCTTTAGAGGATGCTACGAAGGTTTTCAATGGATTATTGACTTCTAAAAATGAAATTTTGATGATCACTCACTATCGAAGTATTCTGGATTTTATAAAGCCTAATTATGTGCACATAATGGAAAATGGTCGTATTGTGAAGACTGGAAATGCTTCATTAGCAAAGCAGCTTGAAGAAGGTGGTTATAGAGTAATTTTTGATGTGTGAGGTCTATCATCATGGAATGACCACGTGCTAAGTTTGATCAACAAATTTCATTATTGGGCTAGTCCTTTGGATTCTAGTGCAAGTACAAATAAAGAGAAATTCCTGCACCAGCTTTTCCATTCCATATTTGCACCAAGCGTGCCAGAGAAAGTCTTACAGATCTTCCAAATATATAGCATGGAGTTTGCAATTCGAATAATGTATATTAAAGAAGGTGATGAGCCGTACTCATCTTCGCATTGCACTCCAAATGTGAAGAAAACCCTGCCAAGATTAATCTTCAGAGGTGGGTCTGTTCAAGTTTTCGGAGGGGGATTGATGCCTTGAAAATTATTCAATAAGAAGAAGCCAAAGATTTTATGCTCCTTCACAATCGATGCTGCCACTGCTTTCATCTTCATTGCTACCTGCATAAAATTTGGTATTCGTCTTCTCTTTTCTCCACCATAAGCATCCATAACATAAATATGGTTTTTCATTGTGAATAAAAGAATTTTCTTGCCATCAGATGAATTTAGTATCAGATACCCCTACAGTATCTCCACCAACTAAGAAGGTGTCAAAAGGCCCTTATCATAAGAATGAAAATCAAACAATTTAATAGCCCCTCCTTCCATGGCCACAACAACAACAACAAAAAATTCCTTGTTGATCATATGCCACAGTTGGCTTCCCACGTAGTCGCAAAAATCATTGGCATGCATTCACATGAAGTTCCCATAGCCGCGTAGTGTGGTCCATTAATCTTTACATAAAGCTATCATTTGTAGGGGACATGCAGAGTGAAACCACCTTGTTTTGATGTCCTTTGAAATATCATAGAATTCGATTGTCATACAGAGGTTTTTGGCACCTAAGGTTTCGATAGCAGTGACCTAAGCATGATGTTTTTGTTGTAATATCAGAAGCTATCTTTGGTGAGGTTAAGTTGTTTGGAATTCTAAAGGTTTGTGCGGGTGAGAAACTTTGGCTGAGTTTGTAGCATTCTGAATTAAATTTGTATGCAGACATATCCTTCCCAACAACACTATTAACCATCACAAAGTTTTGTGCCATGTTATTTTCTTGACGAGGGTTGTGTTGCGCTTATGAATGACATGCCCTGGTAACATTGTTGATATGAAAAATCTAACTCACTTTGTGTTGTAAAGAAAACTCTGTGGGAACTCTTGAAAAAATAAGAGAAGTGGATTGATTGGAGAAATTATATCCAGGTCTTTGAGAAGAAGGGCTTCATTTTGAAAGGTCTGAAGATGGTGGATATTTGAAACTAAAGAGAGTAACGGTAAATGTGCTATGGGCACAAAAGGTAAATCATAATGTTTATTGTTATTTCATGGGGGATAACACAGTGTTGGTGTTAATGAAATTCCACTAAAGTTTGTGTGAACTTTTATTTTTGATTAAGTAATGTGGATTTACACCATGCTAAAGTGTATTGAAATCTCGAGACATGCTAATATTAATGTGGGTAGATGTGATAACACATGATCTAGAGATCATGATTGATCATTGCTTGTAGCACATGTGAAAGTGTTCACATTATTTTTTTCAGAAGATAGTGTAGTTTGTGTTGGTTGTTGCCAGAGAAATATGTTGATGCCACCATGTTAAAAGGAAGTTTTGGAAAATTCCTATGAAGGAATTGTTTTTGTGCATTGAAGAGAGACGGTGTTACATGAGAACTGTCACTGCAAAGAAGAAATGCATGGAAGTTCAAGAAAATTGTATGTGCCAAGATGATGAGGGTAAGGTATGATCATTCATTTCAAAGAGGTATTTTAAATGTTGAAAATTAAATGATTTATTTTATTTTCATCATAAAATAAATATTGGGAAAAGTGGATTGCATCTCGATTTAAAGTCTCCAGTATCATGTGAAGTGATAATGGGAAACTTATGATATTTTCATAGGAATGGAGTATGAGAGAGAGTGAATATTTTACATCATGAGAATGTTGGATGTTCATTGGTATGTTGTATAACTTGAATTAGAGTCAAAATATCCACTATTGTAATTATGGGGTCAAGCCTTGAAGTTAAATCAAATGTTAAGGTCAAATGAAAATTTGGATAGCTTGAGTCAAGTTAAACCATTGATTTATTGTACAAGACAGTGTATTTTTCATCCAAGATGAAGAGTTGATGTCAAGTCGGGAGTTAAAGAGTATTAAATCAAATCAAAGGTTTAAATGTAATTGGGTGCATGATCGGTGGAGCCTGACACCCAACGAGTTGGTCATTGTAATGAAATAATTACTGCAGTTGTGTTTGCGGCAAAGAGGAGCAAGAGTGTTTCCAGAAATGATTCCAAGACAGAGAACTGCAAGAGGTCAAGCGCTGGAAGAGAGCTTGTATTTTTGGATGGCAAGTAGGAAGCCTTGCTAAAAAGTGGATTGAATGAAATCCACACATGAAGAGATGAAGTTCACAAAGGAGGATAATATGATTAGTGAAAGTCATTTTAGAGGTTCTAAGAAAGACCACAACAAAAGAAAGAAGAAGGAAAATGCCAAGGAAAATGGCATATGGAAGCAGTTGACTGATGAAGAGTATGAAAGGGAGAAAGTTGAGATAACAGTTCACCTTGAGTTATTAATGGAATTATTGCAGGGAAATAAAGACCACAGACATGGTTGGACCATGAGGAATAAAGTGAAATGGCAGAGACTACACGCAAAAAGGGAACAACAGGTAAACATAAAGTTGACAAAAGAGCTGAGGAAGCTCGAGCAGATGATGAGTGTGCAATTGAGATGTGAAGAATTGAGAGAGGCTAAGTTGGAAATGGAAGTTTCCATTTGT
The DNA here is from genome assembly GCA_034641835.2 of Pinus albicaulis. NCBI lineage: Eukaryota > Viridiplantae > Streptophyta > Pinopsida > Pinales > Pinaceae > Pinus > Pinus albicaulis. The sequence goes on from CM076570.1 coordinate 549,086,649, forward strand.
GGCCTAGAATAGGGTGAAATTCTGGTGAAGAGATCAATGATAAATATCTCATGGACTATTCGAATAGTTCAGAAGAATTGGAAGATATGTTGACAAGAAAAGAAGATGAGGCTATGAAGCCTTGTATTTTTAAATCTCATAGTTTGTGTATGTTTGCAGGATGTGCAGCAGATGATGGACAATCTAGTGAAACTATGACAGAGATGAATGAAACTCTTGAGGTGAATTATGATGGAGAATTCCTTTTAGAGGAGGAAGGTACTAATTTATTGAAGCAGAACGAAATCATAGATGAATTCCTGTTTGGTGTAAGACAACCAGTTGAAGCTGTTATGGAGAAAAAGCATAATGAAAATGCCGAAGTGATATTCCAAGGAGGTAAAGTTTTATCATGGGAAATCGAAGAACTTGTGCGAGAAAATATGATCGAAAAAGAGACCCTGAGGCACGTAGAGAAGAGACGAGACAATATCGCAAAAGAAATTTAGAAGCCCTCTCAAATATTGAAGAGGAAAATCAACTTCAAGCAGAAATTGAAGCAGGTATGTAAATGTAAATATTATGATCTATTGATATATATTTAAAATTTTCCTAATGTAAAATGTGAAGCTTAATTTTTATCTGATGAACTAGTTTGAAAAATATTTTGTTTGATGTAAACAGAAAGAGATACTCCTCAAAATATTGAAGAAGAAAATCAACCTCAAGCAGAAATTGAAGCAGGTATGTAAATGTAAATATTATGATCTATTAATATATTTTTAAATTTTTCCCAATGTAAAATGTGAAGCTTAATTTTTATTTGATGGACTAGTTTGAAAAATATTTTGTTTAATGTAAACAGACAGAGATACTCCTCAAAATATTGAAGAAGAAAATCAACCTCAAGCAGAAATTGAATCGGGTATGTAAATGTAAATATTATGATCTAGTGATATATTTAAAATTTTCCTAATATTTATTGACATATTTATTAATTTAGTGATTTATTGAATATGTACTATTTTTTCGAATATGTACAGATGAAATCACTATCAATAATGAGATGTTAGAAAATGTCGACACTCACACATATGGAGATAAAAAACCTAACCATGTTATACGATATCGTGTCGATAGAATTTTTGAAAAGTATTTAAAAAATGAGCAAGTGACAGTTCAAGCTCAAATATTGAAAGGTCTCCTATCATCAAGGAAATTAAAAGAAGCGACGACACTATTGGGTATTCGAAAATCAACCAAAGATAAAAAATGAAAGAAGAGGTGATAAAAAATATGAGTAGTGCTATAGAGTCAATTAAGAGATCTAGAGATAAAGATGTTTCAAATATACGTAGAGGAATACAAATGGCAATGGTTTCACCAAGTACTCAAGAGAATCGTTTGAATCTAACATCTATGGCACGAACACTGGGAACCTCGCGAAAAACTCTGCACAAACATCGAAAATTTCGACTGCAAATAGACGTAAATGATGAACTCGCTTGTTGGAGAGCTATTTGTAGGCAACCATACAAAGATAGACTTGGAGAAGATGTTAAAAAAATAATATATGAATATTGGAAGAACAATTCGCGTGTTTCACCGACTACAAGACATGTGATGCGAAGAAGAATAGCATGAAATCAATACGAAGAACATGAAAAACATCTCTTGGAAACCACTCAAATAGAGTTATTCAACAAGTTCAAAGAAGAGAATCATCAAATTCATGTTTCACTTAGTGCTTTTGTTCAACAAAAACCATGGTATGTAAAACCTATCACCGTACGCGACACTTTTTGTTGTCGTTATCATGTGGAATTTGAGTTATATTATGACACATTCCTTGATTTCGGTAGAACATTATGGAAGGATTCACCTCCTCCTTCCACTATCCGTGAATTCATATCTCAAATTCTATGTGAAAGAGAAAGCGATGAACTATTTTACAAAAAGAAATGTGTTGGTGGTAAAAATGCGATGATTGTGGAAATTTGACTAAATTTCAAAACAAATATCGTATTGATATAAATGATCAATCATTGTCCAACATGAAAGTGAAATGGAAGAGATATGAATATATCGGTACATCGATTCAAGGTGCAGATAGTGTTAAAAGAATCGAATTACAAGAAGACGAAATTTTTCTGATAGACTTTTTGAGAAAGTTTGAGGCAAAAATTTACAAATACACCAAGCATTCCCATAGAGCTCGATGGCAAGACTTGCAATTCAAAAAATCTCGTGAATTTTTTCCACCAAGGACCATTTTGTCAGTGATTGATTTTGCAGAAAACTACACATTTGTTCCACAAAAAGAAATTCAGAGTGAATACTATCACTCTGACCAAGTCTCCATGCTCGTACATATTCTATATAGACATGCTGAACAAAATGTCGATCATATAGAAAGCACGAGTGAAAATAGACATATCATTAAAGAATATCACTTTTATATCAATGACGATCGTACACATTATACATGTTTTGTACAACATTGTTTTGGAAGAATTTATGATTCATTGAAAAATCGTGGAATAACATTCAATGAACATTGGATATGGTTAGATGGATGCGCAGGTCAATTCAAATCTGCATGATCATTTTTTTGGTTGTGTTGTCTTCATAAGAAAACCTGCATTAAAAATTGTTGGAATTTCTTTGAGACTGGCCATGGAAAAGGAGAACATGACGGTGTAGGAGCATGCATAAAACGAGTACTTCGAAGATATCAAATGAACCACTCTGAATGCCGACTTGTGAACGCTGAAGAAGTTGTTCAATGGTGCAAAACTGCTCTAAGCCATGAGATTAACCCATCAAGAGAAGTGCGAAGGTACATTCAATTTTATTTATATTGGAAATCTAATTTTAAACATTGTACATTTATCATGCAATGATTATTTTTAATTGTATTTTGATATCATATTTACAAATTCTTTTTCTAATTTTCCATATAAAGGTTTTTCTGGCATATTGGAATCGAAGATGTAGATAGATCAATTTGAAATGATGTTGAAACAATAAAAGGGACTCGAAAATTGCATTCAATTCAAACAAAGTTGTCGAGAAATGTGTTTGCATTGGATAAAAGAAAATATTCTTGTTTTTGTGATGTTTGCATAGACAACACAAAATCCAATGACGTTTGTGAAAACAAAATGTATGTGAACGATTAGAAACATACAGAGCTAAATACAAAGGGAAAAATGTCTGTTGCAATGTTTGAAGAAATGCAATCAGAGGAAACTACAATATCATCCGATGGTGATCGAGTTTCTGATCTTGTTAGAGAAGGTAACATTTGAATTACTTTCTAATGATTTAAAGATCTACAAATAAATTTAAATATGCATAATTAAATATTAAATTTATTTTATTGTGCAGGAGATGTTTTTGCTGTAATTGCACCTATTGACAACGATGAAAATGTGAAGTATTATTTGATGCGTTGCACTGAACGAAAAATGAAATTATTACAAGACTATAATGATCACGGATTTCAGTATGACAGAGGGTCTATTATATTGAAAGGTTATTTTTTCAAACAAACTCGTCAAAGTGGAGACTTTGTTTACTTTGAAGACTATGAACCTGATTCCATAAGTTTTCAATATAGTCACTTGGTGTGTGCAGCACGCATCAAGTTGATAGAAGTTCAATCAAAGAAAAAATCGAAAATTAAGAAATGGAAAATGTCAAAATCCGATCATGAACGGATTATTGAGGATGGAATTCCATTAGAATTTTTTTGAGTGAAGTGTTCAACAATTTATTATCTTTGGATTAAATGTGTTTTAGAACTTCCAGTACTCAACTAAAAATTGAGCTGCTTATGTTATTTGTGGTTTGCACATGTTACAAATTGTTTAGGTACAAGCACGTGCTCTCGTATCAATTGAAAGTAGTTTTTATATACATGTGCATTGATGAAAAATGTTATATGTATTGGATATATATATATATATTCTAGAATGAAATTAATTTTTCTTGTATATCAGTAACCGACCATATGGTACAAATTATTTCACTTTATTTTGTAAGGTTAGATTTGGTCCCCATATGGCCTAGCCTCCAAGGGACAAGATAACAAGTGGTTGTCCCCACTTGCCCGAATCTCAGCTTTTAAACTTACACATGAGTACAATTTTACTGTTTATGTCAGGCATCTTACATGATGTCCTAGCCAAAGATAGATTCTCTTTGTTTCAAGTTTCCGGTAAAAGTTGTCACTGAATGACCTGCTCGAACTCTTGTAGTAAACACCATACCTTATCTCTCTTGCTCTCCAATATTATTAGGTTTAATTATTATAACACAAAAATCGTTCTACATTGTCAATAATTTTTTGCGCTTACACTAAAATCAATGAACACTATTAATCCAATGTCCTTACAAGTAATGTACCATCATACATGCAATTATATCAAATTAGAAATCAGCATATACAATGAAATCAATGGGGATTGTCTTGTTACAAGTAACATAATTTCAATTTACCATATGTGCAAATGTAGGTTGAAACCATCCAAAACTTTAATTTTTAAAACCCTTTTGATTATATATTGTGCAACATTAAAACATTAAACATTTAAAGTTCATTAAATATCACATGAAAAATGTAGATTGAAACCATCCAAAACTCGAGTTTTAAAAACTTCACATGCCATGCCAATTATAATTCAACTATCCAACAAAAACATTTAACAAATTAAATATCACATGCAAAAGTTGTTTCAAGTTTCCGGTAAAAGTTGTCACCGAATGACCTACTAGGATATTATAAATACTAACTTTGTAAGATCATTTGGCATTCGGAAAAATTCGAAAGTCTTAGACTGTCAATCAATTTAAAGTACCATTCACCCTAGGGAGTGTAAAATATTCAATGTAGGTTGGTGGCGATGCTCACTCCTAGCTTGAAGCAGCTCCAATGACCAATTCTTTAATGAATTCCAATGCACTAGACCAAAGTTGGTTCAACCTACTTGGTTTTTCAACCAAGAAATTCCAAGGATGGACTATCTGGACAAACTGCTGAAATTGAAAAGCTTGACATGGAGATACGACAAGGTGAACAAAGACTTCAAGAACTCTTTATGGAAAGGGCTCACTTGAAGGAAAGAAGCACCACGTTGCAGGCTAAAGTCAAGAACATGGAAGATAAGATCAAGAGGGACTTTCTTGATCCGAAACCTATTGGTTTGAAGAAAGAAAATGCATGTGTTGGCACACTTGGAAAATAATAAGACCACACTATGAGGATTGGTGCACTTCGTTTGGAAGGAGTCAATATATGTCGTATTGGAGCAATTAGACAGAATTCGAAAAGGAAAGAGCTTGAACCAATTCAAGCAGACCCAGGATTGGATTTTTCTATGGAGCTTCATGAGAAGAGATATGTGAAAAGGACTGTTAAGCGAAGGGCTAGTTCGAAAGACATATTGGAAGAGGAAATGTTGAAGAATATTGCGGAAGTAAGGCGCGAGAGAAGGAGGAGGAATGATGATGAAATTTCCTTGGACTTGAGATTTGTGTCTACAACCGTACATGGGAAAAAGTTCTCTGCTTTGATAGACACGGGGGCTACCCATAGCTTCCTAAGTAGAAAGGCAGCTTCATCTCTTAGAAAGAGGAAGGCTAGCATGGATAAAGAGTTGAGTGCTTTCAAGGCAGTCAATTCGAGGATGAAAGCAGTGACTGGTGTCATGAAAGGCACACATGTGAGAGTAGGGTCATGGTTTGGAAAGATAGACTTAAGATTCATTGACATGGATGATCATTCTATGGTGTTGGGACGAGACTTCATGGTTGCAGCACAAGCCATACCAATGATGGACCGAGACATTCTCTTAATTCTTGTGATCAATCTTAAACTATTTTTTGAACTTCTATTCTTATTGTCACCCTTATTAGTTTTGTCATCTTTCCGTATCGATTATATTAAAAAGAAAGTAAAAATCATAAATCATAAACCATTTAAATATTTAACTCGAACTCTTGTAGTAAAGACCATACCTTGTCTCTCTTGCTCTCCAATATTATTGGGTTTAATTATTATAACACAAAAATCGTTCTACATTGTCAATAATTTTTTGTGCTTACACTGAAATCAATGAACACTATTAATCCAATGACTTTACAAGTAATGTACCATCATACATGCAATTATATCAAATCAGAAATCAACACATAGGTACAAACCATTTAAATATTTAGCTCGAACTCTTGTAGTAAACACCATACCTCAAGTCTCTCTTGCTCTCCAATATTATTAGGTTTAATTATTATAACACAAAAATCGTTCTACATTATCAATAATTTTTTGCGCTTACACTGAAATCAATGAACACTATTAATCCAATGACTTTACAAGTAATGTACCATCATACATGCAATTATATCAAATCAGAAATCAACATATACTGTAATGAAATTAATGGGGATTGTCTTGTTACAAGTAACATTTCAATTTACCACATGTGCAAATGTAGGTTCACATTCTATCATTCATGTAGTTTTAAAAACTTCAGATGCCATGCCAATTATAATTCAACTATCCTACAAAAAAATTTAACATTAAATATCACATGTCAAATGTAATTCAGATGACAACATTACTTCACATTCACATACCAAAAGTACTAAAACCATCCAAAAATTAAATAAAACAAATTATATAATAACATTGTAATAAAATATGTCCAAAAATTGTAAATCTCACTTGAGTATCAAACTGTATCAATTTTAACAAATTTTAAAACCATCTAAATTTTGAAATCAAATCTACTGTAAATATTGTCCATCAAATGGAGGATCTAGCGTCTGGGTCTCGGGTAGCGCCCTATCCTGTGAATAGGAAACCTACATACACAATGCACATGTACTTGAACATTAAAATTTGAAGTTTTAAAAATGAATGAGAATATATATATCTAGAACCTCATGTAAAAAACAAAATATAACAAAAAAATCATGCAATACCTCGTAAGGTTCCCTCTCCATTTGATGAACAGGTTCTGCCATAGAAACATCTGCAGTGGTAAACTGTACAATATACATGTACAGTTAAATATAAATATAAATATATAATATATAAATAATTTATATAAATTAAAAACTTTCAAATGAAAATGCATGTGTACATATATAAACTTATTTTCAATAATATTAAAAAAAAGAACTAAAGACAACTTGTTCAAATGCTGTGGATGTTCCTATCTCCGTCGCTAGAGTCCTCGGATTAAAAAAATCTTCTATACGAACCTAAATTCAAATTTTTTTAAATAACTCAAAATATAGATCTCTCTCTCTATATATCTCAATTTTTAATGGAACTTTTTGAGGTAACATAAATTTTGAACTTGTGAAAAATTGTCCATACTTGTACATCTCCCAATGAAGTAGAAGGTATATCTCCTAAAGAAGAAGAAGGTACCGGCATCCCAAAAACATCAGACGGAATCGGTACCTGTTAAAACATTTTATCGAATTATATATATACATACATGTACATGTGTGGCAACAATTATTTATTTTAAAGTCACTTAAAAAACACTAACATACATGTGCCAACATATCATGATGGGCAGACCCATCTGCATCGTTTGAGCCAGAGGTCCCGAACGTAATATTAACATTTTCATCACGCATCATGCTTGAGAACTGCAAATGGTGTTTTAACATATAATCATACATTTTTGTTAGATTAATGTACACATACAAATAAATGTATACATGTACATACACATGTATTTATTACAAATTGTACACATGTATATGTAAATATAATTTCAAAACCTAAGGTCACTAACACATACCGTTCCGGTGCCCTCTTCCTCACGAAAAATTAGGTCTTGCAGACCATTGCGACAATTTATTGCATATGTTCGGAGATCTTCAACATTCATGTTGTAAATCTCCTCATCTGTACGATAAACAAAATTGGCATGTGCATTTTCACGTGCTCTTTGTCGATTTAAACAAATATCGACTCCACTCAATCTGCTATGAACATTGTCGATCATAACATCTCTTGCTTCACGACTTATTTGAGAAGTCGCATCCATCTCTGATCATAGGGTTTCGACTCGAAACGATCGACTCACCAATGGCGGCTCAGGGCGAGGCAACTCCACATCCCTCTTAGTGCCCTTACGTTGATATAATCGACCTCTCCCCGGGCCAAAAAATTCTGAAGGAAGGTCATTGTAGTCAGGTTTCATACCCAAAAAAAATTCTGCATAAAACATTTGTGCAAAATAAACAGGAACCTCATCGTTCCATGGAAGCCTTCCAAAGGTCGCAAGATGTCGATCATACAAGTAAGCAGCTTTCTCTGGGTGCTTGAAATACTGCACCTTTAACATTTTTCTTTTTGGCCCTTCCTTATAATTAAACATTGAATTGGCATCTGCTCTTGTAACTCTTTGTTTTATGTCCTGCCATTTATCGGGACCTATCACTGTTTCTTTTCTCTTTCTCATCAGTTCTATAAACGAATCAGTCGTTGGCCCCAAATTTCTGTACACCTTTACCATTTCACCCAATGAATTTGTAACTATTTCGAGGCTTTGTCTACTCTCAGCAGGTAGAGACAAAGCCTCGAGATCTCTTTGCAATTTTGCATGAAGGCTTTGACACCTTTGTAAGGTGCATTCCTCCATGTTCTTTTCCCATGGTATATCAGTAATCTCAGCCGGATAAGTTTTGCTGGGTTGACAGCCTTCTTTTTGAATGTAGCGTGCTGCCCTGCGTCTATTTTGACTACTGGCTCGAACATTTTCAGCCTCTGCATCAATATATATAAAATTTCGTATATTAGAAAAAACACGTGTAAAAAAAGTTGCACAAATTTAATGAAAAAATATTGAAATTGATGTCAACCTTGATGTTTTTGGTTAACATCATCTCCAACATGACCCTACTGAGAACCAACCCCAGAATGACACTGTTGAGAACCAGACCCACAGTGACCCTGTTGAGAACCAACAGCTGTTGATTGGCCTTCGGGGGAATAAATATCACCCCCTTCCCGCAACCTGCTACCACTCATACCTCGACCGGTTTAACCTTGGCCACGCTCCATGGATGGAGTAGAAACCCTTCTCCTCTTGCCTCCTAAAAATTAAAATATGAAACTTATTAACTAATTTCACTCACAAAGTTAATAAAAAAATCAATTCCATATTTACACACATGTATGGAGATTTCAGATCATATTTAAATACCGTGAACATCCTTCGATCCCTGAACCTCCATATGGGATTCGGCTGATCTTCGTCTTTCATCCTCCATGATATATATCTATTGGTCGAAATTCACAAAATAGATTTCAAAAAATCAATTTGTAATTTAGTGTACACAAATTATGTAGAACACAACTTTCAAAGCAATAATTGATCATTTGTGAAACTAAATTTAATCGAAAAAGATATTATAAAAATGATAAGTTCACCAAATTGCGCTTTACATGGTGGGAGCACACTTGGTATAAAATTTCCTACTTATAAACTTTAGTTTGTGGAAGAAATGACACATGTACATAGTTTACCTTAAAGTAGTTGTGTTTTACGGATATTAAAATGAAGAACTTCTATTTAGATCCATTCCAGAGATTGACTGTAGGGGCATTTACTAGATATGTCACCTTTCATAAAGGATGAGATCTAGAGGCTAGCTGGCCCTTTACAGACTCTGCCTATAGAACTTGTAGAAGTAAACACTAGAGGCATTAACAATAAAGTTTTTGAGAAGCAAATATGGCTTGTTCCTCAACAACATCCCTGAACATGGACACATCCTTGACTATCTAAGGACATAATGATCGAATGAACCATTTACATAAGATATCATCAGGGAGTTTGGTTTGTATTAACCCCTTGCAACATCACCAGTCATGGATGTGATTAGAAATCAGTATGGCATCATCTTGTTTTAAATTAGAAAAGAGATCAAAATCGATGCCATACCTCATCGGTAACTAAAAATGAGTTAAAGGAGTTTGAGCTAACGCCGAAAAATTAATGTAATATTTTTTATCTAATTCAATATACATTTAGCATCATCTCCAGTTAAGGTGCATTAGAACAGACGTAGTTTAATGGAATCATCCACGAAATAATTTTATGACCACCACAGATGATAGGTGGTAATGCACATTAATGGATTTTCTCTAGAATTCCCTTCAAATTTGGGGATATTGGAAGGCAACTTGGAAGGTATGGGTGGCCACCAAGGATCATGATGAATGGGGTCATTAGTTAGCTTCTCCAAATTTGAAAGAAAAATGGAGGATAAGAAAGGATTATGAATTTGACTAAATATGATATAGGAGGATGATCACCTTGAACAACAGTGAGGTCCCCCCATATACTAATTCTAAGGATTAGGAATAGTAGGTTAGGAAAAACTTGGAGTAAAAATAATTGATCCTATAGGATAACTAGAGTTAACTACCATAGATGGTAAAGATAAAGAAGTAGGCATAGGAACACTAGGAAAATTTGTAATATCCATGTATAAGATATCAGTCAAATGTCCCAAGAATATGTGAGAGGTGTCAATTGAGGTGTAGCTCCTACCACGTTTAATGGTGGCAATGATGAAATATCAACAGAAACTTCAGATGCAGAGGGAAAAGAGGAACTAACATCCTTCATTGGTAAAATAGGAATGTAAGTGTAAGTAGGTGTAGTATTGTCTGGGTTTAGCCACAGTAACTATAGTTCTAATGGATCAGTCAAAAGTGGATTTACAAGAGAGCCATAATTGTTCACCAATGTTTCGATGGAAACCAAATCACTACAAGGAGGACTAGGTATAGAATCCATAATTATATTTTTGTCTAAGTCTTGGGTAGTGACGGGATCTATCCGAGCAAGAGATAAAATTCCACCTTGTTCAAGAGGAAAACTAACGATATTGGCAATTAAAAAAAACAAATTTGGCACTTAGAATTTCCCATAACGCTTATAACCCCATCCTTACAATTTTTATAATTTCCATGATGAGACATTTGAATTTCCTTCCCCATATTTCTTGTTAATGATTATAACCTTAAAATGGCTAATATTGGTTTGTCATCATCATCTAAAAATGACTTGGCAGATGAAAATTTACCATGTCAATCGTCATCACTTCACACCATCTCATACATGACCCCTTCTACATATTATATGCATGAATTTTTGGAATGTCATCCTCTCTACCTATCCCATGAATGATTGTGACAACAGGTGAATAAAATACAATTTATAAGCAGAGGATAGTTTCTAGTTTTTCCTCCTCCATCCGCCCCATCGCTAGTGATTTCTCAATTTTCCACTTCCAACTTTCTATTCTCGAAATTCATTAGCAGCTAATTTTATCGATAGCCACACCACTATACATATAATTATCATATACACTACTACATTAATGAACTCTACATTTTTTGTTATTGTAAAGTCCAATAACAAACAATGTTAATTGAGTTTAGTAGTGTATATAACAATTTCTTTGACTTCCAGGTGTGTTGTGACTATTAGTAGAATTAACTACCAAAATGAATTTCCAAAATAAAATGTTGGAAGAGAAAAAATAGGCAATCAATGGATATGGAGTGGGTGGAGGAGGACAAACTTATAGTGATCCCTTCCTTATCAAATTTCCTTTATTCACCTAATGTCACTATCAATCATGGTCTAGGTAGAGGAGATGACCTACCATAAATTCAATCATATAATGTGTAGAAGGGTCATATGCAGATGGTGTGAAACGATGATTACAAACATGGTAATTTTTCATCTACTAGGTCATTTTGAGATGATGATTACAAACCAATGCTAGCCCATTAAAGGTTATAATCATTGGTGCCTAATGTGGGGTGGACAATTCAATCGTCCCATCATATAAATTACACAGATGTACTTAAATTTTCATCATAATCACAAACTTCTGTGAATTGGGAACTAATATATGTTAAAATTTTGTTAGACTAATATATATTAGAAAATTCAACCAATATATAATAGAATTTTGATAGATTGTTCACAATTTAGACTTTAACTATTTGGTGAAATCCAACCATATAGAACCTAAAGATTATAATGTAGAGCCATTGGGAATACCTTAGAATCAATTCTTTACAATTGAAATGCATACAAAATACTTCAAAGAAATGGGTAGGAAATGCTCAAAATGTGTTGAAAAATGTATTATGCATGATGGAGCATCTCTAGCGCTTTCCCTTGTTAATATATTTAATAATCTCAATATTTATTTAAAAGTATCAATAGTATTTCGACGACATCACATTGTTCAAATCTCATGGTCGAAATACTATTGATACTTTTAAATAAATATTGAGATTATTAAAGATATTAACAAGGGATGTTTAGATCTCCACCTACCTACAACGACGCTGATTTGGTGATAATTGTCTCCATATTTTGTCTTCAAATCTTTATGTTATAATTATTTTACAAGGAGGGAAGAGGAGGGAGTTGTATTTTGAGGGAGTGAGTCATCCAAAGGTTACAAGTTTTTGCCCATTTACCCAAGGCGTGGTAACATGTATTTCTCTTTTAGTTTAAAGGTTCAACTTCTAGCCCATTCCTGCTAGCTTGTGACACTTATTTTTTGTCAAGACCTCGACACTCCTTCAGACCCGGGTCCAAAATAGGTTTTGGAAGTTGTGATCTCCAAAGATTTGCAGTAATATTTGTTGGGCAGAAACGGAGAACCCATCTCCTACGGAGAGTGCTAAGGAAGAAGCATATAGGAACAATTTCTCAAAAGGTGCCCAGAATTGTTTCTCATAAAATCTCATGATCACAATTTAATATTTTTTCTCAATATGATAAATGACTGGGCTCTTAACTAGAGTTAACCTAATTATAGTGATTAATAACCACAATAATAATATTAGCTTTTAGTTTGTTGACATCATAAGCAATATATATAGAGCAGAGGTAATATATATAAGCTGCAATGTTTTGTTCACTTTGCAATGAACATGTGCTTGAGATGTTAGTTATACTAGAGAGGCCTAGTGGCATGCATGGTAATGCCAATGTTATTTCCTATGAAAGTGTAAGTCCACATAAGCCTGCTTTGGAATCATTATAAGCTGCAATGTTTTGTTCACTTTGCAATGAACATGTGCTTGAGATGTTAGTTATACTAGAGAGGCCTAGTGGCATGCATGGTAATACAAGTTCTGATAGGTAGTAAGCTCCATTCAAATTGGCATCGATTGTCTCTGCAAATGCCTTCATTGGATCTCCATCATCCATAATGGTATTTTTTCTTGCAACGTTATTAATCAAGACATGGATACAACCACCAAACCATCGTTCTTTGACAACAATCTTAATTTTTCCCAGATGACTAATATCATCATACCCAAAGTGGAAGCAATAAAATAGTAAATTAGAAGAAAATGTGATTTGAAAATCACTTCAAGCTTCCATAGTTCCATTTTCAAGAATTTTAATATCTAACCTTGAAACTTTATATCCCTGTCCGAGAAAATTGTGGACAAGGCACCTCCATATTCCATATGCTTTAGAAAATCCTCTAATTATAACACAATGTAAATCACCACTATTATCTTGTACCTTTGGACTTTTGTGATAGAGCATCCCTTTTAACTCATCCTTTACCCTGGGTATAAAGGATCATCCAGATATTTCATCATCACAGTTAAAAGGAGTCTTGGCATTCCATTGTGCTTCAATGTTGGTGTTATTAATGGATTAAAGTTTAATATATTGATGAGGAGTTTATAGACATATGTGTTCTTGGAATATTTTGAATTTTGATATATATTCAAAGAGTCCAAACTGCTCATTCAAGACCATATGTAATCCCCATCCATCTAGCAGGATTTACAATAATTATTTGAGTTGGCTAGCCCCATTTCAAGACATATGGTTATCCCAAGAGGGATGAAAAAATGAAAAGAAGGATCTTGAACTGTAGGTTATCCAAGTTGGACATAGAACCAGTGGAGAAACCTAAGGAAAAATGTTTCCAGGTCGAACCTTTGTAGAGGTTCCAGTACCTGAGAGTAAAATCCAGTTTGGGGCTGTTAAATCCAGTATGTTCTATATTTCTTACATTTTTGTCCTCCTATTTTTCTTTCCAATCAAGGTTTATAAAATAACATGAGAAGCAACATGAGACTTGGAACAATCATTTTCATTATCTATATGGAAGGCAAGAAGGATTATATCCCCTTAAGCTTAAGCTTATGTAGTTTGTCAATTTTTATCATATATTTTTTGGTAAGGGTAAATGTTTTTTACCTATAGTACAAGTCATGAGTTCCCCAATAAGAAAAATCTTATTGCTTCCTATGTTTGTTCTTATTATATACTTTGTTGTTGAATTATGTAGGCAATATCACTCTCGACTTATTTTAATTGATAAGAAAAATAAAAGGCAATTTATCACACTTCATTTCACGATAGGTGGGATTATAGTAATAAATTGTTCCCATTTTGGAAAAAAAAAATTGATTTAAATTTAATGGAAGTTAAATCCAATCAAGTATTTGACCTTGAAGGTATCATTTCTTGAGACTTTCATCCTTTCTAGTGACTTGGCATATACAAAATCAAAAAAACAAGTTGTTACACAGTAATTTGTCACCGTCCCTACCATTCCATGTCCCGCACAATGGAGGACCCATTTTGTGACCTGTGAACATTGTCATGCCTTGAAAACATCATCAATGCATTCCTCTAAGCATGAGCTTCATTTGCCCTAAAGACATCTCCTTGCAAAAATCATGGAAAACATCTCTTTTTGCATTGGCGCGGGAAAAAAGTTCAGCACTCGCGCCAATGGGGAAAATCTTGCAAAGAGGCCACGCCAACTAGCGCTCTGTCCCAGAGCAGTAGTCGCGCCAACCAATTTAAGGAGTGTTTTTTAAATAAAGATGGCGGAAGTTGAGTTTCAACAAACTCAGAAACCATTGCCTATCTTGAGTTGGGAGGTTTGGCTGCGGAAGTTCTATGGAAGGGAAGTGGTTTTGCCACCTCCCATGGAACCTTCCTTGTTGATAGGGCCAATCCCACAAAAATAGGGATCCCAACTCCCTCCTTCCCCATCTATAAAAGCCTACTCAATTCCATGGCAAGCTAGTCTTGAAGTGCCTAAGCTTTGAATCTCCAAATTCCCAAGAGCCTTTGTGTTGTAAGAGCCCTCTTCCTTCCCTTAAGGCCGACTCAAGTAAGGAGACTATTGTCGAGAGACTCAGGAGAGGTTTTCCCTTTCCCTGGCGAGCTTTGCGAGACGTGAACGACTGGAGACCCATCCAAAGGAGACCACGACGTCAGAACTTTGGTTGTAATCTCTTTCAATCAATATTTAATGAATGATTACGATTATGGTTCCACTCTATTTTCGATTATGTTAATATGAGTAGTATCCTTTCTGACTGATATTGAGTTACGTATGCCGGATTTTATGCTTGTATTTGTTTGTTTCTTTCATGTGCAGGTGTCCATCCGCGGAGATCGTGGAGGATCGTGCTCTGCCAAGGCTGAGGAACGGGAACGCTCTCTTCTTCAGATCATAGCATTGGATTCCAGGTAGGCTTCTATCTTTAGTCTTTTCATTCGTAACTAGGAACTTGTGTCATAACATTTTTTATTGTTGCTAGACCCCTATTGGGCTAGTAGGGATCGCCTCTGTCCGCAGAGGGGATTTACCTCCTCAACAATTTGGCGACTCCGCTGGGGAGCGTCTGGATTTCACTGTCTCGTTTGTATTGTCTCGTTTTGATTATTTTATGTTTTTCCTTGCTTGATGAGCCTTCTGGGTTGGGTTCTTTTGCTATTTTTTACTTCTTGGTTTGCTTAGTATGCATTGATCTGCTTCTGGAGTAGTTCTTTTTTGTTTTTGGATGAGAAACTCGACTGGCGCGCTTTTTAGCTCGACAGTCACGCCAACTGGCGCATGTTGCTTTTGTTTAGCCCGCGCCAATTGCTTTCTGGCGCCAGTTTCAGCCTTACAATCGCGCCACTCCTGTAAGGTTTTTGAGTTTCCTCATTTTTGAGCTCTCTGAGTTTGGTCAGTGTTTTTCTTCTTGATTTTCCGACTTCCTGAGTGTGTTGGAGTCCTGTTTGACTGGGAATTCACCTCTGTCCTTTGGTTGTTTTCTTTTATCTATCAATTTCACGTTTTGATCCCTAGGACATCTAGTGGCTTAGTGTATCGAGCCCTCCCTGGGAGTTTTGGTGTTTCGTTTGTCCGGTCGACTTTCTGATTGATCCGCCGCATCCTCTTAGTAGTTGTTCATTGTTTTGTTGTGATTTTTGGGTGATTGCTCATTCCTTCATTCAAATTTCGTTTGGTCTTGCATTGGGCCTAGATCACACGGCCCATTAGAGCCTTTGAGTCTTTTCTTGGTTTTGAGAGACTTTGGTCGATTTGGGATCTGATTGCTTGTGTTGTTGAGTGAAATTTGTTTGTTTTGCTCTCTCAATATCGTTTCTCAAGTTGTTCCGTTTGTTTTCGGTTTGTTTAGTGCATATTAGCTATCAAACGTTGAAAATTACAAAAAAAAATCTCTTGTGCTTTTGGTTGAATTAGTGCAAATTGTAATCTTTTCGATTTTGCTAGTAATTAGTGATTTGAATGAAAAGTTTTCAATTTCATTAGTTGCATTAGAGATCTCATTGTTTGTCTTCCGATCATTTCGTTTGTGTAAAAGCTCTCAACTCTTCTGTAACTAGTTTTCATCGAACGAAATGTTGGACTATGGCATGTAGCTTTGCATTTAGGAGTCTTTTAAGACACTACATACGATAGGGCCTGAAAATTGAAACTTAATCGAAGATCAACTTTAAAATCTATCCAATTAACCTAAGGCAGCATTGAAACTTAACGAAACATTTTTTAGAGGTCTAGGCTAGAGACGTGTTCCGGCGTCTTTAAACCTAGCAGCTGTCGCTCGCCTTTTGGCTTTAGACAGCGCTAGTACGGACTTGTGCTCCCCGTACCGTCGCGTATATAAAGGGAGACCCCTCTAGGTTTTCAATCCTTTATCCACAAGAAGCCGAGTCTGCCGCCCTATACCCGTGATACACCGAACACAGCATTCGGGGAGACTACCTGCACGTACGGAAAGTCCTTGGTCGATTTCCGTTTCATTATTGAAACCAAGGTGTATATTGCAGTTCACGGATATTTGGTACACCCTTTGTGCCTAGTATTTCCTGAGCAGTCATTTGGTCTTTTCTGACTCCCTAAACTTGAAAAGACCGTCAAGCGCTTGTCCTTTCACGCTTGTATCAACTTTGAAAGAGATAGAGTCATCTTTTTATCGTTTCTCGACTCTTAAAACATGAAACGGTAGAATTTGTTTATTTTCCAATGTGGTAAAATCAATCTCCCACGATAACACACCCATTTAGATATTGCTTGTGACTGTTTGATCGTGTGTCTTAACTCGTTTTCAGCCCGTGTGTGGTTTTGAGTTTGATGGCAACTTTTTCAGAGTTTACCAACCAAGGAATCCCCTCAGAAGGGAATCCTGGTCATTTTCCTCCTTTTGGAAATGTTGGTGCTCCTTACATGGCGACGTTGTCCCTTCCTGGGTTAACTGTTGGGTTGCCCGTTTGGTTGTTCTCAACCTCTGTTGTCCCGAATGTCTCCACTACTGTTCAATCAGTTCCTCCACCTGAACAACCTCATGTTGATTCCAAGGTGGACCTCTCCCCTTCTTCGCCTGTTTCTGCGTCCTCCTCTTCTACTTCACCTGGTGAAAGTCTGGATTCAAGTAACCAGGTGGCTAAGAAGAAGAAGAAGAAGACAAAGAAGAAGAGCTTTGATAAGTGAGAGGCTAAAAGTGCAGCCACTGTTTCTAAAATATCTCCTCCCGATAAACCTTCCAACCCTCGACGGAAAGTCAAGTTCCCTTGCCTGTTGTGCACAAGAGACCATCTTCTTCGAGACTGCCCTGGCATCCCCAAGGTGCTCGAAGCATGGTCCGATGGCCATCTGCCGTTGCCTTTGACTTCCGGGAGCCAAGTTGGGGGCATGTCTTCAACTGGTACTGATAAGGCTCCTAAGAAGCAGGGTAAGATCACCAATCCCTGTAATTTGTGTGAAGGGCACCATGCCATTCACCTTTGTCCTTATATGGATGAAGCCAAGCGAGTTTTGGAAAACCCAACCGGTTCTACACCACGCCTTCCACCTGGTTATAATCGGCTTTCTTTGAGTCCTCCGCCAGCTGATCCTATGATTGGTCAAGAGTCATCCTTGGTCGATCCCACTCCCCCAGAAATTCAAATTCACGAATCCGTCCCTGACCAACCATTGGTCGTCGGATCGGTTGAACTCGCCCCGTCCGCGGTGCACCAAGTCTTTTCCGTCGAGAGTGGACCTCACACCCCTCATGTCCTTCTGATTTCTTCAGATTCTTCAGACTTGGAGAAAGATTCTCCTGTCCCTGTACTTCAAGAAGCCCCTCCTCCGCCTCCCATGATGGAGGCTCTGGAGGATATCCCTCCCGCCTTCGAGATGGAGGTTATGGAGGATGCTTCTTCCACCGTAACATCAGGGGAAGACCTTCGCATGTCGATGGTACCCCCTCCAAGTAGTTTGGTCGCTTCCTTCGATTGGAGTCGATTTGTAGGATACCGCCTTCCGTCTTATGTGCCTTTCGAGATCACAGTACAGGCTCTTGGTCTGGTCATACCCAGCACCATTATAGACGAAGGTGCCTCTGTTAGTATTTTGTCTTCAACTACCTGGAAAGCTTTCATTTCGTCGTCGCTTGCACCCGTTACGCAGAATTTGTTGACATTCAATAGAAGAACGAGTCAACCGTTGGGGATCCTTCCAAGGTTACCTGTTACTTTGGGAGGTAAAACCGTCCATATGGACGTGATGGTTGTTCCCGGTCCCTTGGATTTCAATCTGCTATTGGGGCGCGATTACACCTATGCCATGGGAGCGCTTGTCTCCTCCCTCTTTCGCGTGATGTGCTTTCCACATGAAAGACGGATCGTGACCATTGATCAGCTTTCGTTCTTTGGTCCTAATATGGCATCTGGCCCGCCATCACCCCCTCCTGGTTTCTATCCACCCGTTGTATTTGCCTCACCGCAAGTCAACTATGTGGCCACCTACCCCGTGCCTGTGCTCAGTAACGATGCTGTCGTGCATAGTGTGTTGGGGGCATTGGGTCCTGATTTCCAAGATGTCGTTCTCCCACCTAGTGCGGAACTCTTGGGAATCATGACTTCTTGTTCGTCATAATGAGTAGTATTTCAGAGCATGGTTTCCTCCCTGTCTCAAGCTCTTTAAAAAATTAAACCAGGTTCTCGGAGCATATTTCCTCCACTTGTGTCGAGCTCCTAAAAACAATGAAACACGTTGTTTGAGGATAGTTCTTTTAAGTGAGTCAACCTCGTTAAAATAATGAAACATAAGCATGTTCAATTCAACTTTTTGTTTTGAACCTTCACTCCATTTTTCAATGGACTGAAGCTTGGGGGGCATGCACCTCGAATTGAGACACCATGCTGGGGGGCATGCCCGTCTTCCTCATTTCAAGCATAGTTTGCATATGTGTGTGTGTTCATGCGTGCTTTTAAGCTTTCATAAAAATGAAATGTGTGAGTAGATACATTGTGTGAATACATTTCGCATTGGGTCGTTTGTTATGTAACTGATACATTAGATTACATTTGTATTAGACATTCGCATGACATATAAAAACATCATCACATGTAAAAGATCCATCTAAAATAGTCATATGTATATATATATGTGTGTGTGTGTCGAAATGTTTGCACAGTGTGCATCACGAAAGTCAAAATATACATAGTCGTCTTAAATACATCCGGAGACGATATGTCTCTCAAAAAATAGGTGTGGTATAAATCCTAAGAGCTAATCCGCATGGTGCTCATGATAGCATGTGACTGCACGCACTAAGCATCTCAGGATTCGGTGGATCCGACTCGGAACTCCCACCGTGTGGCGCTGGTATGCCATCGGTACGTCTGCCAGCCGAGCATAGTCTGGGATCCCGTGGGCAATGCCCTCGAGATTCTGGATCAAATCCTCTCCTCCGGTTCCCTCTCCCTGAGGATCAGGGGCGAGTTGTGTCCTCCGTGAGATTGGAGACATCCCAGCTGGTCTCTCAGGTCCCACATCTGCATGCATATATAAAATGTGTTAGGACGAATGTGTATTAACACAAAAAAAAACATAAAAGTATAAAACCAAAAACATGAGGTCTTACCCAACTTCTCGTCCCAGTCATCTCCTTCTGGCAGTGGGAGATCTGGGTCTCTGGTGAAGTCAGTTCCTGCATAGGGCTAGTCTTCCACGACAATCTTCTGGTGCCGTAACCACCTAAAGAATTCCGGCCTCCAGGACATCTGTTGGCCACCTCCAGCTCTGGGCATCAATGCTGCCCAGCGAGCCATTCTTGGCTCTCGTGGTATCGGATCTGCTACTGCGGCCCCTTGGCCCTGGAAGATTGGTAAGTGTTCCAGAATGAACGATACCAGGATGGAACCATAACCGAACTGTTTCATTTTACCCTGTTTTCATTTCGTGAGTTGCCTTTTCATATTGATTGTTATTGATGTTGCCCAGTCGAACAGTAGGGGACTCATGCATTCTGAGGCCAACAAGAGTTGGGCCTTTGTGGCCTCGTGCGGTGCCTGCGACCCTGCAGCCCGCGTGATGGTATGTAGGACCACTCTCAATGCCAAATCAGGGATAGTGTGGATATCCACCTTCTTGCTTCCTGATCCCATTTGTGCTCCTTGGCACACTCGTGCCATCACTTCTTCCATCTTCTCCCCAGATGGTCTGCTTCCAGTCAACACAGGGATCGGACCTCTGCGGAACAATCCAGTGATAAAATAAACATCGGAAACCTCCAGCTCTAATACTTGGTCTCGTAACCTGAACACATGTCCATGTTCATCCCAGATACTGATTAAATATTGGAGGAGCTCGGGCTGAGCTCGTAGACACGGTGTGAGGAAGAACTTTTTCAGCCCACAGTTTCTAAGGGCATTCATGCAAGCTTGAATTTGCATGGCTTGTTCATCCTCTTCTCCATGCTCTCGTTCTTTCCATTCAATCGCCATTTTTCTTGATTACCTGCATTCACATGGTCATGAACCCTTAGTTAGATCTCTGATGAGCCTCAAATTCCATGCAATTTGGTCTAAATGTCGAAATTTTAGGCGGATTTTTAGGTTCGACCGCTGGCGCGGCTGTTTTGTGAACAGTCGCGCCACGTGGCGCGAGCCCTTTGTATAAAAGAGCCCATTGGCGCGGGTCCATGCCCTATACCCGCACCAATTAGCGCGGCCCTAAATTTTCAAAAGTGACCCTAGAGAACTGATTTATAGGGTAAAACTAGTAAAAATTGGATGAAAATGAAGAGCAAGGGAGCGCCTCTTACCTGTAACAGACGAGAAGTTGAATGGTTAACTGGATTCTTCGCAATCACCATCAGAAGTTTCTGCTCCAAATGGACCACTGTTGCTTTTTACCAAGGTAAATAGTAAATGTAATTTTATTTTTACCAATTTGACATATTTATAACTTTTTGACATAAAATGAGTTGTAAAAAGTCATTTTTATCGGATATTTCTATATATTATGTCGAAAATGGATTTTACGCTTGCTTGGTATGTGCAGCAGCAGGTTTTTGCGACTTTAAAAATGGAAACGAGTTGTATTTTATACTTTTTCGGACTCGGTAAATACACGAAAAAGTCACTTTGGAGTCATCTTTCAGTTCTTTTCTGACTCTCTAAACATGAAAATATTGCCGAGGCCCTTGTCGTTTCGATCTCGTTAAATTGGACATGAATCGACATCTACCCAGTATACGTTTAACCCTTTTTCGGGCTGGGATGGATTGATTACGAAAAAGGAATACCCTAGCCTATCGCGACTAGGAGGTTTTCTCGGATATTGTTTTCTACCTTTTCGGATCTGAGGAACTATTCACAAAAAGGGACCTATGGAGTTTACTTTTCCGCTGTCTTTTCAAACTCTCTAAACATGAAAAGACGTCGATTTCTTCCTTTGTCAGACTCGTTAAACCCTGATGACATCGGATCCAGTCGAAATGACGTTCTCTGAGTTCCTCCTTCCTAGGACTCATTAAATGCACTAGGATGGATTCGCCCGAAGGGCGGACTTATATTACAAGCATATGCTATCCCCTTCAAGCTTGTTATAAAAAATAATTGGGGTACTCGCCAGAAATGGTCGGGGGAAAATGGAACCATCGTCGTTGTCGTTGGCAGTATGTCGCTCTTGAACATGGCACTTGTCTGCATTCGTGTCGGGTTGGGGACATCTCATCTCGTTTCTTCATTTTTCCTCTGTGGGTTTGGATAATCCCTTTTGACCTCTCCTCTGCTCATTGCCTTGTCACCGTGACCTCTGATCTGTTGATGTCAAATACTGCCAAGTCCACTGTCGTGTCGTTTATATGTTCAAGAGAAGTTGGCCTCTGTAAATATCAACCTTCCTCTGATTCTCATACGATCCTGATTCACAACAAAACATCATGTTCCTCTGTCTCGTGTCGATGATGTGCGAAACATTATGGCCCACCTTCGATCAAGGTCAGTTTCTATCGACTTCAGCTCATTATCCAGAAAGCTGATCTAGAGACTCTTTTATGGTACCTTGGAGCCTGCATGCCTCAATGGCAGGTTCGTCTCATTCGACGTGAGGTTTTCATCATTGGCCTCCGATCGATTGATTCTGCGGGTGTTCGACGCCAACTCATTGATTCACACGCCGTAGATTGTACCTGTAGTACCTTGAGGGCCATTGTCACTATTGGTGGTTCCTCTCGCGTCTGTTAACAGCTTTCATCATTGGCTGGTAATCAGACGATGTTCCTACATGTTCGACTTCAGCTCACATATTCACATGCTCGAACTTGTACTTTGTTTGGGTCGAGATGGAGCGCAAGACCCTGGATTGTGTCTGTTGTAATCCAGGCTGCGATTGTGGGTTATTATCATTATGTATATGACTTATTGATTGGATGGCTGCGACCATACCTGAGTCTATTTATTTGATCCTCGCTGGATGGCTACGCCCATACCCTGGATCTGGATTATAGCATACTCTGTTTCGGATGGCTGCGCCCATACCACATATACATCATGTACTTGAGATATCAGTTGTATTTTTCTGCGCAGGTTTTCCGATGGCGGGCCTTCAGTTGAACATGTTCTCGTAAAGCATTTCACCCCTCTCTCTCTCGGGCCTCATACTTTAGGGGGCATCTGTTACACAGTAATTTGTCACCATCCCTACCATTCCCCGTCCCGCACAATGGAGGACCCATTTTGTGACCTGTGAACATTGTCATGCCTTGAAAACATCATCAATTCATTCCTTTAAGCATGAGCTTCATTTTCCCTAAAGACATCTCCTTGCAAAAATCATGGAAAACATCTCTTTTTGCATTGGCGCGGGCAGAAAGTTCAGCACTCGCACCAATGGGGAAAATCCTGCAAAGAGGCCGCGCCAACTGGCGCTCTGTCCCAGAGCAGTAGTCGCGCCAGCCAATTTAAGGAGTGTTTTTTAAATAAAGATGGCGGAAGTTGAGTTTCAACAAACTCAGAAACCATTTCCTATCTTGAGTTGGGAGGTTTGGCTGCGGGAGTTCTATGGAAGGGAAGTGGTTTGCCACCTCCCATGGAACCTTCCTTGTTGATAGGGCCAATCCCACAATAATAGGGATCCCAACTCCCTCCTTCCCCATCTATAAAAGCCTGCTCAATTCCATGGAAAGCTAGTCTTGAAGTGCCTAAGCTTTGAATCTCCAAATTCCCAAGAGCCTTTGTGCTGTAAGAGCCCTCTTTCTTCCCTTAAGGCCGACTCAAGTAAGGAGACTATTGTCGAGAGACTCAGGAGAAGTTTTCCCTTTCCCTGGCGAGCTTTGCGAGACGTGAACGACTGGAGGCCCATCCGAAGGAGACCACGACGTCAGAACTTTGGTTGTAATCTCTTTCGATCGATATTTAATGAATGATTATGATTATGGTTCCACTCTATTTTCGATTATGTTAATATGAGTAGTATCCTTTCTGACTGATATTGATTTACGTATGCCGGATTTTATGCTTGTATCTGTTTGTTTCTTGCATGTGTAGGTGTCCATCCACGGAGATCGTGGAGGATCATGATCTGCCGAGGCTGAGGAACGGGAACGCTCTCTTCTTCAGATCATAGCATTGGATTCCAGGTAGGCTTCTATCTTTAGTCTTTTCATTCGTAACTAGGAACTTGCGTCGTAACATTTTTTATTGTTGCTAGACCCCTGCTGGGCTAGTAGGGATCGCCTCTGTCCGCAGAGGGGATTTACCTCCTCAACACAAGTAAAAAGGAATCACAAAATCGAGGACCCATGAACATAGAGGTAGAAAGTATTGTATTCCCGAATCAGTAGTTATATGAATGGTTGAAGCCCAAAAAATTGTTGAAGAATTGGCTATTGAGGAGCCTATTTCATTTGAATATCAATATTTAACCATATATGACACCCATTATGATAAGTCTACTAACAAATTGCAATTTGAAAATATTCAAGTAAAAACTAAGAAGGTAGTGTGTCAAATGAATAGTGAAATAAATGTTTTAGAAGTAGAACCTTCTAGACCCTTTAAACTACATCATATTATGAGAGATGCTCTTGCTCATTTTATAACATAGAAAGAAGATAAAATATTAGGACTCGAAAAGAGGACATATGAGCTTGCAAAAGCTCGTAATTCATAAATCCATTTTTCTATTCAAGAACTTGAAGTAAAAGTAACATTCCTCTAGGATTAGAAAAGCACCACATTTTTTTGATGGAAATTATGAGTGATTGAGATTACAAAATGTTGGCAAAATTCTAGAAACAATTAATTGTTTTTCTAAATAGATCTATAAATTTAATTAAAATGAGTTGAATATTTTCTTAAAAAATTCAACACTTTTAGTGCAGTTTAGAGACACGAGTAAGGCTTACCTATGAGAAAAAAAAACTTAAACAAATCAAAGAAACTTTGTATCTAAAACCTCTATAAAATTTCACTCTTGACTATATATAAATGTTATGAACAATTAATTAAACTCTAATTTCTTTTTTGATACACTTGAAATTACTCTATATATACTCTACATATGTATAGAATATAAATATATTAAAACAACTAAAAGACTAAAACTAATGTTTAATAAAAAATTAAAACAATTTTAAAACATAATGTATTAAAATGACTTGAAATTTTAAAACATAATGTGTTTAATATCCCCAAGTACACTTTGTTTTCCATGTTTCATGGTTAATTTTTATAATGTCTAGGATCATTTTGGGTATGATTTCAACTCTACGTTGACTAGAAAAGAGCCCAAAACAATTTTATATGAAGAAATCAAGTTTCACCAGAAAAGGGAAATATGCAAAGCAAAAATATTATATATTCATAAGTTATATGAATATCTGAATATCAAGGAAAAGGAAAACTCTTATTGCTTCCTATGTTTGTTCTTGTTAGATACTTTGTTATTGAATTATTAGGCAATATCACTATTGACTTATTTTAATTGATAAGAAAAATAAAAGGAAATTTATCACATTTCTTTTTACTATAGGTGAGATTATAGTAAGAAATTGTTGTCATTTTCAAGAATTTTTTAATTTAAAATTTAAATGGAAGTTAAATCCAATCAGGGATTTAAATTTTAAATGGAATTTAAATCAAATCAGGGATTTGACCTTGAAGGTATACTTTCTTGAGACTTTCATCGTTTCTAGTGACTTGGTATATCTAGAATAAAAAAATCAAGTAAAAAAGAATAAAAAAATTGAGGACCCATGAACATAGTTATATGACTGGTTGAAACCCAAAAAATTGTTGAAGAATTGGTTATTGAAGAGCCTATTTCATTTGAATATCAATCTTTAACCATATATGACACCCATTATGATAAGTCTACTAACAAATTGCAATTTGAAAATATTGAAATAAAAACTAATAAAATAGTGTGTCAAATAAATAGTGAAATAAATGTTTTAAAAGTAGAACCTTCTAGACTCTTGAAACTACATCATATTATGAGGGATGATCTTGCTCATTTTATGGCATAGAAAGAAGATAAAAATTTAAGACTAGAAAACAAGATATATAAGCTTGCAAAATCTTTTAATCTAACACTATTATTTATGAATCTATTTTCTATTCAAGAACTTGAAGTAAAAGTAACACTCCTCTAAGATTAGAAAAGCACCACATTAGAAATTACTATATATAATATAAATATATTAAAACAACTAAAAGAAAACTAAAACTAATGTTTAATAAAAATTAAAACAATTTTAAATGTTTAATAAAAGATTAAAACAATTTAAAAACATAATGACTTGAAATTTACTTAGGGAAACGTACATATTTCAGTCAACTAAGAATGCAAATTGCTAACTATTATATCTGCATTCAAAACTCAGTCTGCAATAAATATATAAAATTGGAATTCAAATAATCTAAGCAAATTTAATGATAGCTTTTGATTGAACGAAAAACATTTCAACCTATATATTAAAAGTTGAAAATTACTAAGGATAAATCAAAAGTCAGCTATCATAATTGACTTCATTCAAATCTCTAAGGTTGTTGCACGTTTGATGAAGGTACCTTCCTCATCAGCACAATTAAGGTACTGTGAATTTATTAGCTACAAGTAGTGTGTTTGAATAGAAATGAACTGTCATGAAATTATGATGAATTTATGTAGATTAATAGGTGGGTACAGACTGTATGTTAGCCTGGTTGAGAATATGTTATGATTTTACCCTTAATGGGTATTACCTGCTACTTATAACTAAATTTTTATTTTTCATGATGATTAGTAGTATCCAGGTTATACCAAAACATAAACAAGTGATAGTGTTATCATAGTAGGTAGACCCTGTCAGGACATAGTTGTCAAAGCATACATAAGACATAATTATGTGATTTTATTACAGTCAGTTAATTATGAAAATAATATGCTATCCTCACATAATAATAACGCTGCCTAAGGTGTTCCCTGCAGTTCCGGTTACAATATCCATTTCTTGTTCGATCAGTCACTTCAGAGTGACAAACAGATGGGATAAAAGCTGAGATTGTGAATATGAAAGGAGATCTAGAGTGGCCCAAACACTGAATATAAAAGCAGCCAATGGGACAAAAGTATGAATATAAAGCAGGGAAGTAAGGCTACAACAGGGAGAAATATGCGCATGAAATCCCATGGGCAGTCAGTCAACTGGCATTTGATAGTGCTACTTTTTTCCATAAAATGTAGTTGTGGTCATGGTCTTTTAAACAATAATTTTGCTGATATTTATGACCAAAATTCTCGGTATAAAAATGTTTGGTAGAAGGTCAAATTATGCTGATTTAACTGAGCTTCCAGGCGCTGAAGGTTGTCATCCAAGTGAATAAAATAGTCAGTCTGTTGGATGAATTGAACGATAATAACGCTGCTTATGGATTTTTTTACCAGGTTATCAAATTAAATTCGAGGTAGGCCACTGTTTAATTTGTATAGATATAAATAATGTAGAGAAATAAGAAGTAATTTATCTATCCATTTTACATCATTTCTCTGCAAGAAAAATTCCTATTAAGCTTGAAAACTGAGACCAACTCCAATTTACATCATTTCTCTACAAGAAAATTTCCTATTAAGCGATACAATTCCAGAGTTGATAGGACCAACCTTACCCGCGTGGACGGCAGGAGCAACAGGGCGGCGACAGCAACATAAGGGCGTCGACAGCAGCAACACATCGCGAACACGATAGACAACCCGCGAACAATGAAACGGTAAACAGAAAAAATTCGCAGGCGATTTATTTATAGAAAATAGTTCGGCCGAACAATTTTAAAATTAAAAGTTCGGCCGAACTTTAATTACCGGTTTTCCAAACTCCGGCAAAAATTTTGTTTGCCAGCGCCGTCAGTGTGCCGTCATTGTTAACGGAATCTATAGTTCGGTCGAACTTTATAGGAAAGTTCGGCCAAACTTTTTAATAGTTCGGCCGAACTTGTACAAATTTTCGGCCGAACTATTGTTGGAAAAAATTTTCGGGCCCCGATTCTCACAAAAGTGTAACCCAGCTTCACGTTTCCGCCCAAACAAATGAATTTTTTTAATGAAATTGATGATAGAATTTTACAATGTGATGATACATAAAACAGGATAACCCAGGAGGATTGCCAGAGGAAGAATGAAACTGAGAATGAAGGTTGTGATGAAATGCTGGAAATATTTCACATGGAAATAGAGTTCATAGAACAATGGCTCAAGGAACCTGAAGGGGAGATGAAACTTGCAGAACCTGATACAGAAGAGATTGCAGTTTTCGTGCATGAGAAGGATGAAATGTTTCTAATGTTTATAGAGTTAAGTGAATGTTTTAACTCTTCAAATAATAATGTGGTGGTAGGTACAGAAGGAAACATTAATAAATATAATGTTGAAATCAGAGAAATTGAGCAGAAAGTATTTGAAGTTAAGATGAAAGATCAAGAACAAGAAGGAAGTTATGTCCATAGAGACATAAAGGAAACATAAGTATTGATCCAGCAGGATAAATATGAAAACAACCAGCAATTCAAAAGAGGATTTACTGAAATCCAGAAGGACTATGATGGGAGATTGGTGCTTGAAGCATCAAAAGAGGCCGAAAGGCCTTATATTTTTTAAACTAATAGTTTGTGGATGAATGCAGTACAACAATGGATAAGAAATTTGTTACTATAGGGGCAATCAATGAATATAGTTATGATCAAGGAAAAATTCTTGATTATTTTTCACTTTAGAAAGTTGAGTGTTCAGCGCAATTGGAGACGGAAGCATTATACAAAGAGGAATTACTCTGAGGAATTGGTGAAAGAAACTGTTGGAGAAACCGATGGAAGCCGATTGATAGAATGAGTGATGATGATGTACAGCCAATTCGAGATTCTTTCAAAGTTTGGAGACCAGAAGAATGGGTATCAATGATTCTACACAAGTCTGTAATTCCCGAAATAAAGATGATGTGGTATGGAAAAGCGAGGGTTACATTCAATAGTATTCTAAAAATACTATTCTGGAAATTTTGTGCAAAATTACAAAATGGAGTTGATACTTTAAAAAACCAGTGGCAAAACAGAGTTTGGAATCCTGGAGGGAGCAAGTTATTGAGACGTGTGGCTGTCACATTATTACAGAAAAGTGACAGACCTCATAAAAAGTAGTCTATGCAAACTTCTCTACATGGGTAGTCCGATGTAGTCGTGCTTGATTTTTCATTAAAATATTGTGTAATTAGGGGGTGATGTCTTTTTAATTATTTTATAAATTATTATGCTCATTTTAACTAAATTAAGAGAAAAATATCTGAGTGTGAGGTTTATTGTAAATATTCTCTTAATAAATTGAGGATATGAGTGGAATTAGTTTGGGTGGATATTTTAGGGATTAGGAATTCCTTAAATAGAACTTAGT
Organism: Pinus albicaulis; assembly: GCA_034641835.2. Classification (NCBI taxonomy): domain Eukaryota; kingdom Viridiplantae; phylum Streptophyta; class Pinopsida; order Pinales; family Pinaceae; genus Pinus; species Pinus albicaulis. The sequence continues at coordinate 549,116,166 of CM076570.1, forward strand.
TGAGTCAAAGAAGGGATAAAGATATTTTAGAATTTGGTTGAGATTTGTGTGGAGGAAATCATGGATTAAAATTAATCCATAATTGTGTATAAATATGAAGCTTGTTAATGGTGTATAAATATCAAATTAATCCATAACTGTTTATATGACCGGTTTTCTTTACAATTTTGTGTGGGTAGTTGCACCATCGTGTTTGGTCCTGGGGTGGTGGTCATTAGTTTTTTGGATTGGTTCGACTTCGGCTTTGCCTCGCAACGGAACCTTCATTGATTTTGGAATTTCCATTCAAAATTGGGTGATATTCTGGCACACCTTATTTTTTGGTTTCGGGTTGTGCTGGGTGGCGTGCCTGCGGAACACCATCCGTTGGTGCATTAATCAGTGGGGAGGTTGGTGTGATTTTCTTAGTTGTCCGTCGGAAGTATTGGTGGTCGAGTGATTACTATCTCTCTAGTGATGTTTCATTTATTTCGTTATCTTTTCACTTGGATTTCGGGCATGGTGCATCGCCCATTCTGAGGGTGGAGTGTATTGGGATCGTTCCAATCTGCAGTGCTAGCATGCTCCAAAGGCCATTATTTTATTCCTTCTGCATTTTTTTTTACTAATCACATTGGCTTCCATTTACTATATTATTTTTAACGGTGCACGTATCCGTAATTTTCGAGGTATTATCACTTCGAGCAGTACTCACTTGGTTTCTCGAGAAGGTGGCTTTTATTTCCTTATTTGGATGCTCTGACTAAGGAATATTTTATTCTACTGAAGCACCTCGAGGTCAACTGGTGGGGGCTCGGATGGGGCAGGCACGCCCTCTGATGACTCTATGGATGCCAACGTGTCACTCCAGGAGGCATTCATTCGCGCCACTTTGGTTGTTGAGCGCTCCTACTCACTCCACACTACGTCTATGCCGCTTGGTGATCTCGTCATTGTTACATCATAGGTTGATATGACAGAGACAGTACATGGTTGTCATGTGGACTATACGCACTACCTGGGATCCCATTACCATCCTCTGCGTCTCCCTGGTCATCGTCACAAACCTATTCGTGGTATGGGTGAGCCAAGACTCCTGAGTTTTGGTCATGATATTCTTTGGGACAAATTCGCTAGTTTGCAGAATCGTGCTTTGGTGGGGCGCTGACATTCCGGATTTTCGGGATTTCGACATGGTGGGTTGGGTCGACTCGTAGTGGACACCCCTGTTATGCTGCATTGCAAAGGTCATCTGAATCCTTAATCATTGGTTTTATTTTCATTTATTGCACCAGGAAGATGCCGAGAAAATTCAGGTGTGTCCGTGGGTTCTAAGTCGGGGTTTTCTCCAACTATGCAACTGGTATATTGGTTTCAACCCCATCCTGGATACTCCCAAGAACCGTTTGGTATGGATTAAACTGCTTGGACTTGCACTAGAATACTGCACTCGAGAGGATTTAACGACGATTGGAAATTCTGTTGGTCATTTCTATTATATGGACCCCGTATTTTAGGTGCCCAAGACAAGCGGGGGGCGTGGTTATTGGTTGAAATTAACTTTGTTGGCGGGCTTCCTGAAGACATCATCTAGGAATGGGTGACTGTGGAACTATTTTTTGAATTATTTGATATTATGAAAGATGAACTATTGGAGATGGTAGAGGAGTCCCGCACACGACGTTAAATATTGGGCTTTTTATCAAATCGACATGTATTTCACTTATACCAAATGTTTCTGACCCGTCCACTTTCTCGGAATTTTGGCCTATTTCAATGTGTAACATGACCTATAAAATCACTTCGAAAGTGATTGTGGGGTGGATTAAAGGGGTGATACCTAATCATATTACTGCAAAAAAAAAAAAAAAAATCTTCCTAAATGATACATTCATGAGGCGAATGTGATTGCACATAAATGCATTCATACTATTCAGACTAAACGACTGGAGGTGTTGGTGATGAAGATTGGTTTACAGCGCACATATGACTGTGTGGACTAGAATTTCCTCTATTTGGTTCTTTAGAATATTGGGGCTTTCCATTAAAATAATTGGTTCTTTCCATTAAAATAATTGGTTCTTTCCATTAAAATAATTGAATGGATTATGGCTTGTGTTACTCACTCATGGCTTGTTATACTTATTAATGGCTTAACCATTGATTTCTCATGGGCGGGAAGGGAGTTATGCCAAGGTTTCTCTCTTTCTCCGCTTTTATTCATTATTATCATGGATGGTACTAGTCATAAGTTGTGCGGGCAAGAGCATGCGGCTCCTTCAGTGGAATTCGCATGGGTCCAGAGGTATGCATCACTCATTTGTTCTTTGTGAATGACATTTTGACATTTGGCATATTGTCTCTTTCCCAGTGGGAAACATTGTTTCATCTTTTTCGCCAATTTCGTATGGCTTCGGGACTGGTTTCTAATGGAAACAAGTAGAGTTGCGGAGCAACTAGTCCCTGTCGGAGAGAAAAGTAATGACGGTAGGTGGCGAATAATGTTCATTCAGTTGCTTTATATACCTACATATGTGCATACATTCGCTTTTAGAAATGACTGTTAATTTCAGAATTTTGATCTCCGCAGAGAGCATGATTCTTCGATATGTGACTAAAATTCTCAACGACCTAGCGCCTCACCAGCGAGAGGACGCGGTGAATTCTCTGGTATACGAAGCGGAGGCCCGTTTGAAAGACCTCGTATATGGGTGCGTTAGAGCGATCTCCGTTCTGTAGAGACAGGTGCAACAACTGCAGAAGGCAGGTGCAACAGCTGCAGAAGGAACTGGCGGCTGCCCACGCAGATCTCCTCCAATACAACACCGCAGCAGAAGTCGTTCTTTTTCCACATAGTCCAGACTCCACGCTGCCAGCTTATTCCAGGCTTCAGATGATTCATGCCGCGGCTAGCGGCTAGAGAACAACAGCAGCAAAATTTAGTGGATTTCCCTAATTCTAGAGAAGAACCGCAGCTGACTAGAGAGAAGCTCCTAGAACTGGCCATGAGAATCGGTGGTTCCTACGAGGCTAGCCTCGCTGCACTGGGTATGACAAATGCCTATGCGTTGTATCCTTCGCCCAGGCCTGGCAGCGATGGCGGAAGCGGCAGCAGTGGAGGCAGTTTTGGACACTTGTCCCCTCCTTAGTTTCCTTATGATTGCCTGCTGCTTACAATATTTCTCAGACCTAAATTGCATGTTTTGGTATTTTATATTATTATTAGATGTCGAATATTGGCAATTCTTTCAATTGTCGTTGGTCCTACTGACTGTGCTATAGTGTGTTTGTTGAATGGAAGCTTTTGATTAATATATTATCGATAGCTTTTAAACATTGCATATGTGAAGCTTTTGCAAGAGTTACCTTTATAAATCACCTCTTGATGTCTTGGAAGGCGACAGTAAGCTTGATTTTTCTACGGAAATTCATCTACCGCATGAAATTTATGTTCTTCTGGTGAAATCTGTTGGAATATTTAAAATTCCAGAACAACAATGGAGAATAAAACTCCCCTCTTCAACACAGAGAAAATTAAAAAAAAATCTTCACTGGAGACAGAGTTTTCACTCTAAAAACTATTTCATTAAACTTCAAAAACTTGGTTACAAAATCTCCTCTGACTGAGGGAATACACAGAAACTTTGACTGCTTCAAAACACAGTTCAACACAAAACTCAGACTCTCTAAAAATTTCACTCTATCTGTGCATTTACAACACACTACTGTGTATTGAGAAAATACTCTCAAAAATGAATGCACTGCTGTGCAATTCAAAATTCTGTTTTACACTTCTGCTGTGTAAAAATTTAAAACTTACAGAATACTAAACAACACTTTGTTGTGTGTAAATATATAACTTTCAATACATTGCCTTTGGGCCCTTTTTTACTGTTTTTAACACATACGTGTATAAAACAATATGTTACCTTTTATACTATGAGCATACAATAAAAGTGTTACAATTTATATAAAAATAAAACTTAAAACTAATTCTAAACTCTATTGCCCTTTCGGGCCCACCATACCTAGAATCGTGCCCATAATACATACAACATATGTTTATAACATATGCATATAATATAACTCAAAACATTTTAAACGAAAAATGCTCCAATACTCCAAGATTAAAGTCTTTGTCGCATGATATGCAACGCATCATGACAAATCATTAAAATATTTTTGATCACGCATTGACCGGACGTCAAACATAAATTAAACCTTTCTACAATCGATTTCGGGTCACAAAAAACCCAGCTGACATCATCAAAAATGTGACGCGGAATTTTTATTAATTCTGCCTTATGAATTTTTCCGCGTCTGATTTTAGGCGATGGTACAGACAGACGAGTGTGATGCGGAATTTCTATTAAATCCAGTCTAAATGAAATTTCAGGTCCGGAAAATTTCCCATGTGGTTTGGGACCACTGTCCTTCAGTTTTTAACTCCTGCGCATACAAAATCAAACGCCCTGCTTTCTGCATATACTCTGTTCTTTCACAATACACAAGACAGGCGCCCGAAACAGAAATTTACTGATCAAAATTGGCAAGCGGCTTGCGTACAAAAACCTGCAGATAGAAATGGAAGGCGGCTGCCTATCCATTGAATAGCTGAAAGTAATTTTTCAACACTCCCCCTTACTTTCAGCTGCTGGGTTATCAGTCATACCCAGACATTTCCTCAAAAACTCAAAACTCTTCTACCCCAATGGCTTGGTCAGAATGTCTACAAACTGCTCCTGAGTTCTGCAGTGTTCCAAAACAATTTCACCATTGTTTACCAACTCTCTGATGTAATGAAACTTTGTGTCAATGTGTTTCGTTCTCTTGTGAAACACAAAATTCTTGGATAATGCAATAGCTGAGCTATTGTCACAATAAATCATTGTTCCTTTTACCTGCTCTTGGCACAAACTTCTTAACATCCTCCTCATCCAAATTGCTTGACACGCTGCTGCTGTGGCTGCCACATATTCTACCTCTACTGTAGACAGTGCTACAATGGGTTGTTTTTTAGAAGCCCATGAAATGGCTCCTGAACCCATGTGAAAAACATAACCAGAAGTGCTCTTCTGATCATCTACACTTCCAGCCCAATCACTGTCAGTGTATCCAACTAAATCTGAATTTTCTGAAGCAGTATATAAAATACCAAACCTTTTAGTACCTTTAACATGCCTCAGAATTCTCTTCGCTGCCTGCCAATGTGCATCCTTTGGCTTCTCCATAAATCTGGAAATTAAGCTAACAGCATGCATTATGTCGGGCCTAGTTGCAGTCAAATACATGAGGCTGCCAACTATGCTCTTATACAATCTAGGATCAAAATCCTTGCTGTTGTCCTCTCTGCTGAGTTTTAATCCCATCACTGTGGGAGTGATCGCTTCTTTGCTCTCCTGCATATTAAATCTTTCTAGCACTTCATTAACATATTTTTCCTGTGAGATAAAAATCTCATTTTCATCTTGTTCTACTTCTATTCCAAAGAAGTATCTCAACAAACCCATGTCAGTCATTTCAAATTCTTCTTTCATGACTGTTTTAAAATTTTCAATAAGATAATCATCATTACCTGTGAAAATAACATCATCAACATATAAAACTACAATCAACATTTTTCCATCTTTTTCTTTGATGTAGAGGGTGGGTTCTCCCTCACACTTTTCAAATCCATTTTCCAGTAGATATGAATCTATCCTACTGTACCATGCTCTTGGTGCTTGCTTCAGCCCATAAAGAGTTTTTTTCAACTTGCACACTTTGTGTTCTTGGCCTTTCTTCTCATAGCCGAGAGGTTGTTCAATGTAAACCTCTTCCATTAACACTCCATTTAGGAATGCTGACTTCACATCCATTTGATAAACATTCCACTTGTTTTGTGCTTCTATGGACAGCACTTCTCTCACGGTTTCCATTCTTGCAACTGATGCGAAATTTTCCTCATAATCTATCCTATGCTTCTGCTTATACCCTTTGATGACAAGTCTTGCCTTGTGTCTCTCTATTTTTCCTTTAGCATTACTCTTGGTCTTGTAGACCCATTTAACTCCAATGACATCTTTACCTTTTGGGAGTTCAACCAAATCCCAAGTCTTGTTTCTTTATATGGCATTAATCTCCTCATCCATAGCTTCTATCCATTTCTTATCCTTAATAGCTTCTTCGAAATGAACAGGATCATCAACATGACAATATAAAGCAAACAAAGAATTGATGCCTTCATTTGCTACCTCTTCTGCATAAATGTCATTCAAATTTCTGAACTTCTTACCTCTTTCACTTGGTGTACAAATGCTTGAAGAAGCACTTGAATTTCCTCCTTGTGGTGTGCTTGGAGAAGAACTCTCATTTCTCCTCAAGGGTGTATCTTGCTGCTCTTGTGTTGGTGCTGCTGTTTGGGGATGTATTTCAGCAAACTCATCATCATTCTCATCATGAGATAAATAATGTTTAACATTCATTGTTTTCTCTATGCTTCCATCCCAAGCTTCCTCCTCAATAAACTGAACATCTCTGCTCACAATAAACTTCTTGGTGGATGGGTTGTATAACCTGTAAGCCTTGGATTCCTCACTGTATCCCATGAAAATACATTTCTCCCCCTTGCTGTCCAACTTCTTCCTTAGCTGATCCGGTATGTGTGCATAAGCCACACATCCAAAAACCTTCATGTGTGTGACACTTTGCTTTGTGCCACTCCATGCCTCTTCCGACACTTTGTTCATCACTTCTTTTGTAGGGCACCTATTCAAAATGTATGCTGCACAATGTACAGCTTCAGCCCAATAATCATTAGGCAAATTCTTTGCCTTTAACATACTCCTCACCATGTCCATTATGGTTCTATTCTTCCTTTCGGCTACTCCATTTTGCTGCGGAGTATATCTAGTTGTAAATTGCTTTTGAATACCATTTTCTGTACAAAACCGTAGAAAATATTTAGAGATATACTCACCTCCTCTATCAGTCCTTATAACTTTGATGTGCAACCCACTCTGGTTTTCCACAAGTGCTTTGAAATTGCAGAATTTTTCAAACACTTCACTTTTATTTTTCAAAAAGTAAACCCAAGTTTTTCTTGTAAAATCATCTATGAATGTTAACATGTAGTGGCTGCTAGCAAGCGATGGAGTTTGCATCGGTCCAAACAAATCTGAGTGGACAATCTCTAAGGGTGCCTTTTCCCTTATGCTTTTCCCGGAAGGAAAACTTTCTCTGTGTTGTTTCCCCAAGATACAACCTTCACAAAGGCTGTCCGGCTTCTCTATCAATGGTAAACCTCTTACCATTCCTTTTCTGTTCAACAAATTAAGACCTCCAAAGTTGAGATTTCCAAATCTCAAGTGCCACAACCAATTTTCATCTTTTGGTTCGCTTTAGATAGCCTCTTTTGCCACTGCTGCTATCTTTTCTTCATTCTTCAAATTTGCTCTCATTCTAAGAGGGAACATCATGTTCCTTGTCATCTTCACTTCAACAATACATTGTTTGCTGGGTGGTTTGTCTATGATGGTACAAACATCATCCTCAAAAAATACATTGTACCCCTTTTGAACAAGCTGTCCAATACTTAAGAGGTTACACTTCATTCCTGAAACATAATAGACATCTGCTATGGATTTCTTTGCACCTTTCCTTGTTAAAACATTTACATTTCCTTTTCCCATAACAGAAACTTTGCTATCAGTTCCTAGTGTGACTTGTGACTTCACACTCTCATCTAACATAGAAAACATTGCTAAGTTTCCTGTCATATGGTTACTGCAACCGGAGTCTAGAAACCACAAATCTTCACTTTTTTCTTCAGCCATATTACAAGCTAACAACAAATTATCTTGGCTGATATTTTCTCTAGTGAAATTTGCACTAGTTCTACTTCCCATGTCATGCTGCTTCTTTCTACATTCATTAGCATAATGACCATATTTTTTACAATAGTGACATTGGACATTAGACTTATCATACCTTTGTCCTTGAGCATTCTGCTGACCACTCTGCTGGCTGCTGCTTTGGCCTTGATGCTGATTTGGATTGCTGCCCCTTCCTTGAGCATTTGTTGGACTGTTCCTTCCACCTCTGTTTTGGCTTCTGCCTCTTCCTCTGCCTTGCCCTCTTCCTCTTCCAAAATACATCTGGGTCTTAAAGGCATGTTCCAGAGATGAGTTTTCACTTCTATCCAATCTCTGCTCATGAGTCATCAATGATGCATGTAGCTCATCCACTGTGAACTTTGTGAGATCCTTAGTCTCCTCTATGGTGGTAACAATCACACCGAATCTTGCGGGTAGACTCCTTAAGATTTTTTCCACAATCCTCTTATCTTCAAGAGTCTCTCCATGAGATCTTATTTGTGTGACCATTCCAATCACATGAGTGAAGAATGAGTCAATAGTATCTGACTCTTTCATGCAGAGAGTTTCAAAGTCTCTCCTCAGCAACTGAAGTTTTGTTGTCTTCACTTTTTCCATGCCTTGATAGGCTGTCTTGAGAGTTTCCCATGCTTCTCTGGATCTCTTGGCTGCTGCTATCCTTGGAAACACACTCTCATGCACTGCTTGATATAATAAGAAGAGAGCTTTGGAGTCTTTCTTCCTATTGCTCTTCAGCGACTCTTTCTCTGCCTGAGTTAAATCTGCAAACTCTTCTTCATCTGCTGGCTCTTCAAAGCCATCCTCAAAAAATTCCCATAAGTCTTGGGAGACAAATAATGCTCTCATAGTTATTGACCAGTAGTCATAATTTTTCCCATTAAACATTGGGAGATGGATATTTCCCATACCCATACCAGTGCTGGCTCCAGCCCTTCTGCACTCTTAACTATGATTTAAAAACACTTGACTGTGTATTCAAATAACTGACTGATCTACAACAGTAACACAACAACTGTATAGATAAATACCTTTGGATTCTTCTTGACTGAGTCTTCACACTGCTGGAGAAGCTGCTGCAACAAAGAACTCCTTTCCTTCAGCTTCTTTGATCTTCAAAGAGCCTGGACTAGCTCCGATACCATGTTGGAATATTTAAAATTCCAGAACAACAATGGAGAATAAAACTCCCCTCTTCAACACAGAGAAAATTAAAAAAAATTCTTCACTGGAGACAGAGTTTTCACTCTAAAAACTATTTCATTAAACTTCAAAAACTTGGTTACAAAATCTCCTCTGACTGAGGGAATACACAGAAACTTTGACTGCTTCAAAACACAGTTCAACACAAAACTCACACTCTCTAAAAATTTCACTCTATCTGTGCATTTACAACACACTGCTGTGTATTGAGAAAATACTCTGTCTCTCAAAAATGAATGCACTGCTGTGCAATTCAAAATTCTATTTTACACTTCTGCTGTGTAAAAATTTAAAACTTACAGAATACTAAACAAGACTTTGTTGTGTGTAAATATATAACTTTCAATACATTGCCTTCGGGCCCATTTTTACTGTTTTTAACACATACGTGTATAAAACAATATGTTACCTTTTATACTATGAGCATACAATAAAAGTGTTACAATTTATATAAAAATAAAACTTAAAACTAATTCTAAACTCTATTGCCCTTTTGGGCCCACCATACCTAGAATCGTGCCCATAATACATACAACATATGTTTAGAACATATGCATATAATATAACTCAAAACATTTTAAACGAAAAATGCTCCAATACTCCAAGATTAAAGTCTTTGTCGCATGATATGCAACGCATCATGACAACTCATTAAAATATTTTTGATCACGCATTGACCGGACGTCAAACATAAAGTAAACCTTTATGCAATCGATTTCGGGTCACAAAAAACCCAGCTGACATCATCAAAAATGTGACGCAAAATTTTTATTAATTCCGCCTTATGAATTTTTCCGCATCCGGTTTTAGGCAATGGTACGGACAGACAAGTATGATGTGGAATTTCTATTAAATCCAGCCTAAATGAAATTTCAGGTCCAGAAAATTTGCCATGTGGTTTGGGACCACTGTCCTTCAGTTTTTAACTCCTGCGCATACAAAATCAAACGCCCTGCTTTCTGCATATACTCTGTTCTTTCACAATACATAAGACAGGCGCCCGAAACAAAAATTTACTGATCAAAATTGGCAAGCGGCTTGCGTACAAAAACCTGCAGATAGAAATGGAAGCCAGTTGCCTATCCATTGAATAGGTGAAAGTAATTTTTCAACAAAATCCATTGCTAATCTACTTGCCAACTTTATATGATTAATGACCAAAGCATAAACTATATTCTCCTTGTTTTTGGCTATCTTGTCGTGTGATCATTGTGAAAAATCTTGGAAAACATCTTTACCGAAACGAGCACTATTCTCGGACTTGACAAGAATGCCCGAAATTTAGGATAAATTTTGGAATTTTCCCTTGCAGGAATGGGATTGAGATTTTGTTGGAGAATAGTAATTTCAACCAACAACCGCCGACAAAATTAAATGTGAAGAGTCATTTCGGAGTATCTGCAGAGTTCGTCGAGCTTCCTGAAGAAGCTATCTCCACCAACATTCCTGAATCTAGAAACTTCTCAGCTATGTATAAATATCTCTTTTATGCAATTCAAATTCATCAGTTTGAGTGATACGCTGTGTTCTCGGATATGGTATCAGACCTCCGTCATTGGATTCATTCTGATTTTTTCATGGTATCAGAGCCGATGGTTTCGGCTTGGTGAGTGTTTGCAGGGGTGAGTGCCTACAGTGAAGCCTGTGTATCAGAGCTGTAAGCTCGTGGTTTGAAGAGCCAGAGGAGGGCTCGTTGGTGTGTGAGATCTGTGTGCTCGTTGAGAGCTATGAGTGCTCAGTGAATAGTTGTATGCTTAGTGGCTTGAAAAGCTGATGGTTCTGGCTTGGTGAGTGTTTGCAAGGGTGAGTGCCTGCAGTCGTTTGTGTTGTGAGAGAGCTGTAAAAAGAGTAAAGTGTGGTGAGTGGTGAATCAAACCGCTGTGATGAGCTGTGTGCTCAGTGGTCTCTGCAGTCGTGTTTAAGTGTGTAGAGAGCCTGCTATTTAGTGTTGAGTGCCTATTGTAAACAAGGTGAGGAGTGAAAATTGTTGTGGAGTGTGAGCTCACTGGTGTGAACGCCGAGGAATTGTTGTGGTGTGAAAATCGATTGGCCCACAGGAGGGCTCCGTGGTGTAAAGCAGTGGTGTGAAGCAGTTACAACGTTGTGAGAAGCAAAGCTCTGTTGCAGTGCTGTTATAATCACTTGCCAAGAATCTGTCTGTGGTTTTGAGTAGGCGTTGAACGCTAAGGAATTGTTGTGAGGAGAGGTCGAATAGTGCCTGGAGAAGCATTGTGGGTCGCACTAGTGTGGCTACATTGGTGAAGGGACGTATTGGTGTGGCTGCTGGGATCACAGCCTAAGGATTAGTGAGGAGCTGTGAGTTCTCAGTGAGGAGCTATGGGCTCGTTGGTGTGAAGAGCTGTGAACTCATTGTGGGGAGAGTCTGTTGTGTTGCAGCGAGTCGTGTGTTAAGCTGTTGCGTGTGAAGCAAGGTGTTGTGTGGAGCGTGTATGTGGTCATTGAAACTTGGGATCGCTCGAGTGTTGAAGGTGTAGCTGCTGAGTTGTGCCGGAGCCTGTGGTGTGAAAACGTACATGAGTCTGAAGCTTGTGTGAAGCTGCATTGTTGTGGTTGTTGGGGTCTGTATGAGCGGTGGTCTCTGAGGCATAAAGTGTGTGTTGAGCAACCTGTGGAGTCGCGCATGAGAGGCAGAGTACTCTCTGTGTGAGGCCATATCTGATTGTTTGCCCAAGTTGTTGAAATTTTCTGTTGGGTTGAATCGATTGGTGAGTGTGCAATTGAGTGTGGACATAGTGAGTGTGGACGCAATGTGCGTGTGAAGTGGCCAACGCTGAAGATACTGGTTGAGCCATGAGAGGAGAAGCTTGTTGTGATAAGGAACTGCGTATAGAGGCCGAGAAGGTGTTGTGATTAACTGTGCAAATCCAACCATGGAGAGTTGTGCTTGTGCGTGTGACCAGTTGGTGTGAAGTGTGAGAGCGCGTTCGGAGAGCATTGTGGTGCTTGCTAAGGAGTCGAGGTGTGTTTTGGTGCAGCAACGTGACCTGTAGAGGGTCAAACCAAGCGTGGAGTTTTTTGAAGGAGGCAACAAGCTGGAGGTTGTGGTGGCAGAGGATTTTATGGTGGTCATGGTGGCTTTAGTGACAAAGCAGCAGGTGATGTCGGCCGCATGCATGTATATGAGCGGCAAAGTGGTAGCGGTCACGGCTTTGAAATGAAACATTAAAGAGCCGCAAGAGTTGGCAGAGCAGTGTTGAAGCTCTGTGGTGGAGCTGTGTATTCTGAGATGCAGATCTCTGATAAGGAGAGTCGTGATAAAGTTTTTGTTATGTGAACTAGTAACCAGAAAGCTGATCTTTCACCTGAAGAGGTGTGTGACCAAGCTCTTAAGGGAATGGATGGTACAACGTGGATTGATTTGACGGCAAAGTTGTGTTTGGTGTGCGTTATTTGTTTAGCTGTGTGATAAATAGTTTTAAGTTTTAAGATTTACAGTGATTGTGTTATAAAGTGGAAAGTAAGTTGGTGTGTGTGCACCCAGGTTTGAGGGCACCCGTTGTTCGAGTCCCATACAGTAGCAGAAAGGGAAATTTGGCTTCCTAATTCAACTCCATTGCAGAAGATAAGAATTGTTAACCCTCAGTCGGATCTTCCTTTGAAGAATCGAACGATGATCAACCGATTCTTAGTGCCACTCGCACATAAAACAATTTGAAGAGAATTTTGGTGACCAGTGTCAAATGGAGCCGCATTCTAAGTTATGATGAAAGTAGAGCTGTTTCCGTGGAGATGAATCTAAATTGTGGAAGAACATGGACCTGACTTGGCGTTGACTGAAAGCATGGGTCGGCAAAGAAGACTAAAACAACAGAGGAGAAACAATGAGAGGATAGAGACGGAATCTGAAATATTTCCAACCATAGAATTTATGCTCAATGAAGATATGAATCTGGATCAACCAGAAGATTTTACAGAAGCTGATGTAGTACTGAAAATATTAATGCCAATGCTACCGTCATTTGCAGGTAAAAATTTTGAACTTTGGGCTATTAAAATTGAAGGATTATTAGGTTCAGTAGATTTATGGAAATTTGTCCAAGAAACTGATATGAATTCTGAAAATAAAAGTAGACGTGCAATAGCATTGTTTCTCATTATATCAGCTCTAGATGAAAACATCTTGTCAAGCACTTTAAATGAATTCGGTGAATTATTTGATCCAAAAATGTTTTGGCATATTCTTGAAATAAAGTATAGCATGAAGTGGAGTCAGAAAGGCATAATTGATGAAACTGTTATTAAAAATAGTGATTGTGATGAAAGCATCATAAACACTGAAAATATGTTGGTAGCTGAGAAAAGAGTAGCATGTGTTAGTGAGGGAACCCCCTGTGATGCAAAAATTTGTGAAGTCAAATATGATGAGAATTATGTATCTCATAAAGAATGGTTATGTTTGATGCATGAAAAGCAACTCATTGATGAGTTGTTGTTTGGTGAGGAGATATGTCTATATTCATATGCAAATCAAATGCAGGATGACATGATTGCAACAACAGAGTTGATTAAAGAGGTTGAAGATATGAATCAACCAATTATGAAAGATGAAAATCTACAAAATGATGTAGATATTGCAGAGAAAAAAATTGTGGAGAATTCAAAAGTTGATGAAGAGGATTATATCATTGGGCATGACTCAAAATACAATGGTAAGTTTTTGAAACTTGAGTGCATATTGTACAAGGCTCTTTCTCATGGAAAGAGGGGAGAGCATGAATTGGATTACCTTGGGGATGTTGCTTTACATCCCAATCTTGAAGAGGTTGCTGATATTAAGTATGCAAACCAAGAGCAATTTAAGGAGGTCATAAGCAAATCAAGAAAGGGGAAACTTCACCACTATTTAATGGCGAGAAAGGTGAAGATGAAACTACGTCTGCAAATAAACAAGTATGGACCATTTAGAAAGAAGACAAAAATGAAAGCCTTGTTCTCATGTACTGTTGTAAGCCTAGCTGAGACTTAGACCAGCAGGCATGTCAATTAAGGGATGTATGTATTGTGTCATAGTGTATTTCATTTGTTTGTATATGGTTGAAATTAAGGGGGAGTGTTGGAGAATATTAATTTCAACCAACAACCGCCAACAAAATTAAATGTGAAGAGTCGTTTCAGAGTATCTGGAGAGTTCGTCGAGCTTCCTGAAGAAGCTATCTCCACCGACATTCCTGAATCCAGAAACTTCTCAGCTATGTATAAATATCTCTTTTATGCAATGCAAATTCATCAGTTTGAGTGATACGTTGTGTTCTCTGATATGGTATCAGAGCTCCGTCATTGGAGTCATTCTGATTTTGTCAAATTTCCCAGTCACCATTTTAGATAAATGTGAAATTGTTTATTTGACTGGCGTTGGGGTTTGCCATTTCTTCATAGGTAGTAACAGATATTAGGCATGAGTTAGGCATGCATAACTCCTCAAATCCAGGGATTACAAAGATAAAATTTGCATGCACAAACTCCTCAAATCCCGAGATTGCAGAAAGAAAAGTCTCTGTCAAGATTAAAAGAAGTGTGAAGAGTTAGTAACAAGGCGTTGCATAGTTTTAGGAATGCATTTAAATGAAGTGCTTGTTGCACTTAATAAACCAGTGCGCATGATCACGGCAATTACGGTAAAGTAATTTGCATCTTCCATATTCTTGAGATTACGCTTCTGATTGAATTTGTGGTCAAGCTTCGTTTTGTCTATGGATCCTGTCTGTGAATTTCCATGGTTTTTTTATAGCTCTGATAAATTTATGTGGGCACTGTGTTACATCGATTTTGTGAACTAGATTCAAAATATTAAAGTGAAATCTTACATTTGAAAGCATTGGAAACTAGATCTTAATGCTGCAAAGAATATTGAAAAGTCTTCTTGAAAATTAAAACAAAAATAGATCTTAATGCTGCGAAGAATATTGAAAACTCTTCTTGAAAAATAAACCCTTCGTATTATGTAACTCTTTGGACGCGTCGCACCTCTCCGTTTCCGTTTTCTGTCTATTTGTGTTGTAATCAGTGTCTCATATATTATATAGTTTGTTTAAATAAAATAAACTTTCAACCACTATTCATATATGGAAAATGTTAATGTAAAGGATCCTGCTCAGCCCAGTCCAGCAATAGCTGCATGAATTACGTGTGGAGAACTTGTTCTACCTGCATGAATTATGCGTGGAGAACTTGTTCTACCTACATGAATTAAGCGTGGAGATGCTTGATCAAGGCGAATTATCGTGTGAAGTTTCTGAGTTTTATATGGAACCCGCTGTCATGCCTCTGTTTAAGACTAGTTTTCTGTGCACGGTATTAGTTCTTTTTAATGTGTTGTATGCAATAATTATGGTAAATAGATCTTTGGAACTGAGAAGAGATAGTTGTTTTTTAACATATTCAGGCTCAGCTACAAGTTCTAATTGACTGTATCTTATTATTAATAGAGCCATTTTCTTTTATTCTGGTGCATTCGTAAATAGGTATGCTAACTTCCCAACTTCTTGTGCTTCGATACTGACTTTTCGTCTAAGGAACTAGCATATACCTGGAACTGTTACCTGGAACTAGGAACAAACAATAATTGTGCCGTGGCCTGATGCAAAGAACATTTATCAATAGCATGTTCAAAAATAATTAATAGAAATGTTTGAGACATGAAATTTCTATATTGTAAATTATGGCACCAAGGATGTTATTAGCATCAAACTAGGAGATGCAAGATAAAACCAGGCAACCGCCTTGACCAGAAACTAATCATCGATTTCATATAAAATTATGCAGTAGTTCCTTGAATACCTAATGTTAACCATTCTGTTAATCATTCGCCATAATAGAGGTTTGAGACATCATTAGGAGGACTGGCATGGTACTGGAAACCATGACAAGAAGTTGTAAAGCCTAATTTAAACAAAAGCAATGTCTACCTATCGTAAACAATAGGGAAAATACATTGGAAATGGAATATGGCAAAGTTAAAGTATACCTGTTTTACGTAGAAAGGAATTGGCGCCAAGCTTGAAACCCTATAAAAAAAACTAGAAAAAATTTAAAAAAAAAAAAAAAAAAACTAATATAGAAAACTACATATTCAGTACATTTTCTTTATATTGTTTCAAAATATTATGTTTATCCATGGAAATAATAGACATTTTTTAAATATTTTAACAATCCACATGACCAAGAGAGATGCATGCTTCGGAATTTTCTAAGATTTTAATTACTTTACCTGCAAGTTAGAAGCAATGAATGAGATTAGGGCCTGGAAGAGTCTGGGGAACTCGATCAAAATTGCTCGTGGAGGCAGAGCATGTAAACCTGCAATACTGCTCCCTTTTGGTGTTATTCTAGCACGTATTGATCAGGTATGATCAAGGAAACAACAAAAAGTTTGCATAGTAGGAACTATAGAAATTACCAAAACTGAAACAACTAAACCTAGTATACATTCGTAAATTGCAGAGACAGCTCCAAAACTAGATGATGCTCTTGATAAAAGCAGTGCTCTACAGGTATTTCTTATCCTGACGAAAGTTGTGGTCTGCAGGTATCGACGAAAGTTGTGGTCTGCAGGTATCCAAGACAATGTGCAAGTATGGAAGACTTATTTACGCAGGTATTGAAGACTTACAAGCCCAGATGTCAAAAAACACGGGCAGTGGAAAACATGTGTCAACGGAAAAACATGTGTCAACAAATATTACCAATGGATATGACTATTCTTATTTCACTATTCTTATAAGGGTGGCATGATGGAATATATAGACACTATAACATTTGTTGCTATCGAACTAATGTTAGCATTAGTTCGATTAGTTCGATTAGTTCGATTTTTGAAATGCAAAATGAAATATAGTATAAGTTTTTTGCCTTCTCTACCTCGGCAAGAGGCCAAATAAGACCTCAAAGGTTTTTATTCGCTAAAATATCAGCCAAAAAAATCTCATACGCTGACCAAACAGTGCACCCTATTAGGTTACAGGGACTAATATACTTCGGTTTTCGTGAACAGACTAATAAAACTATCTTTTTCGATTGCAATAGTCCCTGCCATCCATGCCATGCCGCAGGCGGCAGGGACTAATAAGTCAGTTCTATTTTTCTCTGTCGATGAGATCAGAAGTATTGCATATGCATTTGGTGTTGTGCTCATACCCCTCAATTCCAGTTTCACTCACTTGGGATTTCATCTCTGCCCAAACAATTACTGATTTCTAGACTGGTCCTGGCTTATCCAAAAATTCAACAAGAGACTTGCTCACTAGACACATCATGCATTATCTCTGGGGGATCGGTTTATCTTGGCCCAGTCAATCCTCCAAAAAATCACTACTTATTGGATGCATTTAATCTCCTTGCATGTGCAGGTCATCTCTTGTTTATAGTCTATCATGGCATGATTCCTGTGGTCTGGTTCCCAGGGTGATCGTAAATATCATTTAGTTAAATGGGTGATTTAGCCAGACCACATAATTTTAATGGTTGGGGGTCCTTGACACCAACACATTTTGAAAAAACCTCATCATTAATTCTATGTGGCACTATCTTTTTGGAATGGAACTATTACATCATATATTTCTCCATAAATATTTGAAGGCTCGCTAGATCACTGAGTGGATTTGCATGGGGAAATTTGGGACTGTGGGTGCATCAATCATCTGGTGTAGTTTCAGAAAGTTTGAGAAATCTTTCTTCTTCGAATTTGGTGGAAATTCAGGGGTGGAAACAGGATCGTTATTGGTAGAGATGAGATATTAGGGGTCGTTTCGGATGCATATCCTAGAACATTATTATTGGTTTCATTACAATAGAAATGGATATTCTTATTAGCTTAGGTTATACAAGGATGGCAGGGGTCTTTCCCCATTTGGAAGGATGCATCACGGATAAGATTGATCGGTCTTTTGGCTCGTGAATGGATGGATTTCATACAAAAACTACAGGACATTGGACTCTGTTGTTGCAATGATGGGGATACTCTTACCTAGGGAGGTAAATTGTTTCAGAACTCGATGGTTGTGTATGAGGAATATGGTTTTATATTGAATTTTTACATTGCATATACTATTATTCCTTAGTTCAATTACATATGGAAACCCCAAGCACCTCTTAAAATTATTCTCTTTGCATGGCTGGCTTGGAGGAATCGGGTCCTCTCTTGGGATAATATTTTCAAAAGGGGGTTCATTGGTCCAGTTTACTGCACACTTTGTCAAGCTGCTTCAGAATTAGTATCTCATCTCCTCATCCATTTCACTTTTTCATTAACAATATGGTCTCTTATTTTGTCTCTATGCAGGATTCCTCTCGCCACATTCCCTTCTGTGGAACATTGCCTCTGTTAGAGAATCTCCTAGGGGGGAAACACATTAAACTTTCCTCTGTGTAGTTTCTGGGAGATTTGGAAGGATCGCAATCAGTTCATCTTCAACAGGAATCCTATTTTCATGCATACTATTGTCTCTAAGACCCTCTCATCACTTGACTTCATACTCCCTCACTATGTGATCACATTCAATTCATCACAAAGATTCAAGGCTCCTCATATTAATTTGCATGCTGTTTTATTCGATGGGGCCTCCCAATGGGGTTTGTGCGGTTTTGTCATATGGCTCCGAGTTTATGACCACACTGCCTACAAGTTGCATTGGCATGGTGGCTAGGGATCCAACTCTTAGCCGAAAATTATTGCTTTATAGGAACTTCTTTAGCATTCCCTCTCAATGAAAATCTATTGTTTACACATTTACGGGGATTCCAAGACTATTGTGGAGGGCTTCAGGGACATCACAAATTTCGACCCACCAGACCTTTGTGGATGGAGTATATGGATCAGGCTACTATTACAACAATTCGAACACTACTCCAACCATATATATCGTGAGTAAATTCTGTTGTGAACACACTCTCCAAGACGGGCATCAGTGATCAGGAAGGATATATGCACATTATTGTTTCTACTGATGGAGTGGGGGTGGCTAAGGACAACATCGTCGTAAAGAAAAAATATGGATGATTACTCATACTTTGTTTTGTTTTTGTGATCGAGAATTTTGGCTTGTTGTTTCAATTTATTTTCTCTTCGTATAAAGAATCATTGCCAAAACTTTTTTCACATTTTTTAATATGCCTAATATTTGTATACTTTTTCTGGAACCATGTGGCAATCAACTGGAGAAATGCTTTATATGTAACCTGGGAAACATGTTAGAAATTACAATTCAATAAAATGCCAGTTAGCTTTCTTCTTCTAGAAAAAAAAAACACCACCATGAAGCATGATAATTTAACAATTGCTACTCATTTCCTCATAAAACAAAAAAGCATTTTAATCTCACGTAATATCTACATTAACTTTTATGTGCATAATTTTGACTAAAATAATATTTAAATCTAATGTATATGCCAACTTTTGTTCAATTCGTCATCGCTCGTGCCAACTTGCATATACAATTGTAGTTGGATCTGATTTGGTCAGGTATTGTCAATAGTCGTGAGTGTCCAGACACACCAATCAAATGACAAGGCCAACTTCTGACCCTATAGCCACGCCTGACTTTGACTTTCTTTTAATACAGACCACAAAACAAATATGTGCAAATAGTTTGAACTCTTTGCAGAGCCGAATACGTCGTGGAGTGCAATAACACCATTCAAGAGACAATGCCGACCTTTGACCTCATGGCCAGCCCAACCTCAAACTTGCTTTTAGAACAACCCACAAAACAAACATATATGTATAGTTGGCCTCTTTATAAATTATTATTTTGTTTTTACATATAACATATTATTTAATCAAATTAATTTAAAATATTGTATTTTTTTATTAATAAAAATATAAACTGAATCAATTATTCTTATAAGTTAACATGTTTAAAATACATGAATCTGTTATCCCTTATTTGAAGAAAAAAAAATGTCAACGTGGTTTTTTTTTCTAATTATAAAAATCAATTAGCAATAAACAATGGGTGAAAATGTGAAGCTGGGTTACACTTTTTGCCCTTTTTTGAGAAAAAAATTTCATTTTTTTCGGTTCTTCGACTTTCTGCAAACTATAACAATTTTTCTATGTAGAATTTCATTTTGCGATAAAACTAAAAGTTGTGAGAAATTTTGTTAGCTTTCTATTACTTATTTTTTGAAATTTTTTTATGCAGATTTGATATGTCAACTTAGCGTTTCTTTGAGTGTGTGTTTCTTAACAATCAAAGGATTCATAAGAAGTCATGTTATGTCGCAATGCTGTATTCATTGAAAATTTGTGTTTTTGAAAAAACAAAATGTGTTACAACAATCTAGACGGAGTCTACTTTGTTTTCGTCATATTTACAAAGCCAATGGATGCATATCATAATTACTAGAATTTTTTGAAGTGGTCCAATACGAAAAACTGCGTATTTTGGATATGTTTCGTGTGGCAAGAAATTTCTTAACATATAAGTTATAAACTAAAAATCTAAAAGCTACCCATTAGATTCGACGGACCAATGTAATGCCCCATAATTTTTTCAATTTCTTTTAAAATGTATTTTGGGAGATACAAAATTTTGATTTCACTGAATCACGACGACCCTCAGAAATTGTTTGCACCTATTTTATTAGAAAAATAATTAAAATTAATAAACGTTTATGAAATTCCATAAAAGTTATATTTCCTGAAAGTAGATTCAATTCTGAAAATGCTTGTCTTGGTTCCGACAATTAATTAACAACTTTTCATGGATTTTAATCAGTCCAAAGTTGCAGAACCGTTTTCAGAGCCTGCTTTTGCATAATTGGTGACG
Organism: Pinus albicaulis; assembly: GCA_034641835.2. Classification (NCBI taxonomy): domain Eukaryota; kingdom Viridiplantae; phylum Streptophyta; class Pinopsida; order Pinales; family Pinaceae; genus Pinus; species Pinus albicaulis. The sequence continues at coordinate 549,137,005 of CM076570.1, forward strand.
CGTTAGTTCAGCCGAACTTTTAGTCCAAGTTCGGCTGAACTATGTTTTCCGTTTATGAGTCGCTAAATCTAACGTCTTAATAGTTCGGCCGAACTTCTTCTGAACAGTTCGGCCGAACTATTGTGTAACTCTCCGTCGGCCGGAAATTTTTGTGGAGCCCCCTACAAAAAACATGTTTCGCGTCAATATAAATTGCCGCGAAATGATTCACAAATTTTGCACATTTCGCACTTCATCTCATTTTACAAAGACTTAGTTTGGGTTCAAAAACTTTTCTTCAAAGTTTGGGTTTAAAGAACTTTTTTGGAAGACATTTTTTGGAGGCGGCGTGATTTTTCTTGGAGGTATGTACGTGTTTTGTGTTGAAATAAATATTTTGAGCTTCTTTGTTCAAAAACTTTTCTTCAAAGTTTGGGTTTAAAGAATTGGGTTTAAGAGCATTTCTTGAAAGCAAAATGATTTTACAATTTTGGATTTAAAGAATTTTTTTGGAAGACATTTCTTGGAGGTGGCGTGATTTTTCTTGGAGGTATGTATGTGTTTTGTGTTTTTTAAAGTGTGTGTTTGGATTGGATTACGTATTTTTTACAAAAAATTTACACTGAATTTTTTTTAAAATTTTTTTAAATTAAATCTCTTGTGATATTTTTTATAATTGAGTTAGTCTAATTTTTTGAAGGAAATTTTTTGAACTTCATACCCTTATTATAAAAACTATTTCCTTCCCTATTTATATTTAGAAAAAAAACCCAAAAATTTATACTTTCAAATATGAACAAAAAAACCTAAATTACCAATAGAGCACTTTAATATAAAATAATATGAATATTAATGTATACGTCAATAATTTTGATTAAAATAATATTTAAACCAAATAGGTATTGCAACCTCTGCAGAATTTTTCTGACCTCGCATCAGCTCACGTGAAGTATTGAAGTTCGAGAAGAATTTGTCGAGTAGTCTCAATAGTCGAGAGTGTCTAGAGAAACCATTCAAACAACAATGTCAACCCTCGACATCATAGTTGGACCGACCTCTAACTTGCTTTCAGTAGCCGCCATAAAAGAAATATGTCCAATTAATGCTTACAGTCACAACCTCCGACTTTATAGTCAACCTGACCTCCAACTTCTCTGTACAGTGGCCAACATAAGAAACATATGTGTCTATAATATATTATTTTGTTTTCCCATTTAACATATTATTTAATAAATATAATTTAAAACACTTTATTTTTTTATCAATAAATAAATAAATTCAAGATAATTATTATAAGACAAATTCATTTAAAGAAATTTTAAAAGATCATTATTATTCACTATGCATAAATTGTTAAGTCCCTATATTAATAGTGTAGTCCCTTATTATGTTAGTGTATCCCTCCTTATTGTTATTGTTGTACCCCTGTAACCCCCATATTTTTATTATTATGCCCTTACATTATTATTGTTAGGTCGGCTAGGGTTACATTGTGGCCCCACTAGTATTACATTGTGGCCCCATGGACTCCTATATATAGAAAGGAGGTTTCGTCATTTGTATCATCCAATAATTTTTCATTCATGTAATGTATTAGAGGTTTCCCCCTCGAAGTGGCTTATTTCTAAGGCGTTGATATCTCTTTTCTTCTATTTTTGGAGTTGGTTTCACAACATTTGGTATCAAAGTTTTGGATTTTATGGTTTCGCTGCTCCAAACAGGTCATCGTGGCATTTTCGCTATAAATTTTTTTCTATGAAGGTCAGAAGCTTGGTTCACAATACTTTCAGAGATATGATTTGTGGAAGTTAGGGATTTTGCCAGGCTCCTGAATTTAACCTAAACAGGTCATCGTGGAATTTTCGCTATAACTTTTCTTCTATGAAGATTCAGAAGCTGAAATTTTTAGAGAGCGAAGCCGAAATCCTGAGGTACGTCGTTGAAAAATTTCAGATCTTGGTTCACAATATTTTCGAAGATATGATCTATAGAAGTTAGGTCTTTTTAAGACTCTCGAATTTCATCTCAAAGAGGTGATCATGGGAAAATATTCATAACTCTCTCTCTGAGCATCGGATTTGAATTCTATAAAACGTGGCTTGAATTAAATAGATTGCAGTTTCCTGTCTATAAATTTCAGAGCCAAAGGAGCAAACAGTGACACGTGGCAAGTTGTAGAAGTTTGCTCTATTGAACTCTACTGAACTAGTCCATAAGGTCATTGTGGGAGATTGGACATAACTTTGTCTTGAAGAATCCAAATCAAGTCAGACCTGTGGCACTTGAAAGAAGCTTTAGAGGACTACTACAGGACCGAATTTTAGATATTTAGGATCTGCAAGTATAGAGATAAGTCAATTTCAATATCGAGCTCCCCAAAAGTAAGTAAAAGGTGTGTATTTTTTTTCTGAATTGCATAAGTCTTGTTTGAAGAATCAACTTGAATGGATTCCAAGGGCATATTTTAGAATTTTTATCAGTATTGGGTTCTATAATTCCTCCAAAAAATAATTCCATACCCATTAATCCCTCAAAAAGCTATACTATGATGCATGAAAAGGAAGAATTGCAGTATGAGATATCAAAATTACAGTACCAAGTGCAACAAATTTCGATCTTACGAAGAGCAACTAAAGATGACATAGATGGTTTAAAAGCAGAAATGACGACTAATTTGGATGGTTTTAAGGATCAAATAATAGCTAATATGGATGATAAATTAGTGGAATATCACATCGAGCATTAACAACAAGTTCTCCAACTCTCAAAGGATAACCTAACTTTGGTGCAGAATCTAATGAAACAACAGGAAGATCAACATCACATTGAAAGTAGTTCTGAAGTAGTCACAAAAACAAGAACTCGACAAGTACAATCAATTTCTGAGTATCTCAGCAAGTGGAAGAACTTCCTGTAGAAGATTGCACATGGGAGGATGAGAATTTTATACAGAAGCATCAAGAAATAATCAAGCGTTGAGGACAACACTTTTTTGAAGGAGATGGGCATGTTAAGTCCCTATATTAATAGTGTAGTCCCTTATTATGTTAGTGTATTCCCCCTTATTGTTGTTGTTGTACCACTGTAACCCCCATATTGTTATTATTGTGTCCTTACATTATTATTGTTAGGTCGGCTAGGGTTACATTGTGGCCCCACTAGGATTACATTGTGGCCCCATGGACTCCTATATATAGAAAGGAGGTTTTGTCATTTGTATCATCCAAGAATTATTCATTCATGTAATGTATTGGAGGTTGCCCTCTCGAAGTGGCTTATTTCTAAGGCGTTGATATCTCTTTTCTTCTATTTTTGGAGCTGGTTTCACAACATAAATGAAAAATATAATTTAATAAAGTATTCTTATAAGATAAAATGTTTAAAAGACATGAACTCGTTATCCCTTATTTGAACAAAAAAAATAATGTCAATATGGTAATTTTTTTTCTTTTTACTAATGATAAAAATCAATCAACAACAAACAATATAAATTATTATAAAAACTATTTCCTTGCCTATTATATTTAGCACAAAACCCAAAAAATTATACTATCAATTTACATTGAACAAAAAAACTAATTTACCAATAGAGTACTTTAATATCAACTAATATGAACATTAATGTATACGTCAATATTTTTTATTAAAATAATATTTAAATCAAACAGATATTGTAAATTTCATTGAATTTTTATGACCTCGCACCAGCTCACGTGAAGTATTGAAGTTGGAGTCAAATTGATCGGGCAGTGTCAATAGTCGAGAGTTCATATAGAAACCATTCACAAGACAATGTTGACCCCCGACCTCACAATCAGACTAACCTGCGACATGCTTTCAGTAGGCATCACAAAATAAATATGTCCATATATCCATCCATGCTTACAATCACAACCTCCGACCTTATAGTCAACCTGACCTCTGACTTGCCCATACAGAGGCCCATATAACAAACATATGTGTCTATAATATATTATTTTGTTTTTCCAAATAACAAATTATTTAATAAATTTAATTTTAAAACTTTATATTTTTATCAATAAGAAAATAAATTCAACATTATTTTGATTTTTATAAGACAAATATATTCAAATCAAGTCTAGAGAAAATATCATTATTATTTCTATCTAAAAGGTTAACCTAACAAACCAAAAACTACGAAAAAATTAAAAAAAAATAGTATTAATATGTTTAAAATATATCAAACCCTTATCCCTAGTCTATGAGAGTGTCTAGAGAAACCATTCAAACAATAATGTCAAGCCCCGACCTCACAATCGGATGACTTCCAACTTGTTCCCAGTAGGGGCTACAAAAGAAACATGTATATACAGCCATCTGTGATTACAACCACAACCTCCAACCTCATAGCCAACCCAACCTCTGAGTTGTCCGTACGTAGGCCGACATAAGGAACATATGTGTCTACAATCTATTATTTTGTTTTTCCATTTAACATATCATTTAATAAATGTAATTTAAAAAATTATATTTTATCAATAAAATAATAAATTCAACATTATTTTTAGAAGACAAATTCATTCAAACCAATTCTACAAATAAAAAATTATTCTTTCTATCTAAAATTTTAACATATCTTATCCCCTGTTTAAACAAAAAAATAATGTAAATATAGTTCATAACTTACAAAAGTAAAAACCAATCAACCTAAAATCCAGTTCTAACTTCAACACGACTCCAATCTCAACATTTGCAAAGATGGGTTGGAGGTCGTTCTTTTTCTAATGATTCTTTTCCACTAATTCCAACTGCCAAACCACGAATTAGAAGCCGACCTCGACTACATATTTCCTACCACTGCAAAGCAACACAAAAAACTGAGATAGAGATAGATGCCTTGATTCTAAATTTAATTTTTTTAAACATACTCTTACCACCGCGGCTAAAAATGTTCATATACTCATAAATCTAAAAAAAAAAATACATTATAAAATCCCACCATTAGAAACTCAGAACACTGGTACCATTGGTCTCAAAATTTCTCTAACATGCATGAAAGTTCAATTTTGGCGTCAATTCCTTTATGCACTTGTTTTCCTAGTTTGCAATTATTTGAGACTCTAATTTCCCCATAGTTAAACTACAAATTTTACTCCAACAAATTTAGTGTTTTAAAAAAAATTAATAGCACCAAATGTGTCATATTACAATGACCTGAATGTAAAATCCATGAGGAAACTCATATACACAGAACGAAACTCTGAACTGCAAATTAAACGATCTAACACAGCTCATTTATTTATTTTTTCATAGATTTATTGCTTCAGGGCCTTATGGAAATGCAAAGATCCTTCAACTTCCGACACGAAAAATTTTAAAAACCTAAAACGTTGCATCTATGCATCGTACCCAACTGAGGTCAGTATTATTTCTTCGCCACTCATATATTCATGCCAATAGAGTGTTGACAAGGAGACTATTCCTTGTCCATGAATCTGCTAAAATGCAAACATGCACCAACTTCTGACATCGCAAATTTTAGAAACATAATAATTAACATATCCTTGTGTCTATGTGTCGCACCAGAATGATCTCCAAGTTATTTTCTTCTGCAACCACGTGTTTATGTCAATAGAACTCTGACACCCCTACCATCTAAAACAAAATGATTTGGGTGGAGACACCACCTTGCTTACAAGCCTTTTGAAAATGAAAACATTCCTATACTCTCGACCTCCCAATTGTCAGATGAAATTTCGCGAAACCTTCGTCGTAACAACTATATTAAAGCATGAAATAGTGGTCAACAAATAATTTAAAAGCAGACAACATGCAATCGGGGTTGGCACATTGCTCACAGGGCTTCCGAAAACGCAAATATGGGCCGACCTACGACCTCCTAGCGCTCAATTACTACTGCTATATTCCTACAAAATTGCATCCAAACCATCCAAAATCCACCCTGTGATGTATTTAACACTTTTGTTAACAAATAAAATCACCCATTAAACCACAGTTTGCTCAAAAGGAGAACTTAAAAACTCACTAGGTTCTCGTCGCTAGAATCCAGCAACCCGCTTACTCAAACAATTCTTAGGCTCTAAATTATAAATTCTAACTGCAAATTCTACGAAACAATGAACCATTAGAACTCCAAATTATGCACCATGACAGTTAAATCACAAAACGATTTCCCCACATTCATCTGTCAAACGGTCTTCGAGAAAGCTGGAAAACCTGTGTCTTAAAAATTCACTGCTTCAGCACTCTGCACACAAAATGCACTACTTCAGCATCAAATTTCATTACTCACATCCGCTGAAGTAAAACAAAAACCTGCTTGCTAATGACAACCAAACCCTGAAAAACAACAATTATGTCACAAAGACACCACAGACACAGAAATACCAAATGCACTAGAAACGAGCACCACAATAGCACCTTTGAAAGTCGAAAAAACCTAAAACTGCATATCGATAATCAATTAACAATAATAAACTCTTCACTAACTCCCTTAACATGAAATTTACACCACGAGATCTCAACAATGCCCAACTTAACTCCTAGTTGCACGAACAATCCCCCTTTCTTGTACCTCCATTATACAATCAAATCAACACTCATCTACCATGCATGGAAATATGACATCAAACCTCAAATTCTAGAGCCGGTAATGTGGCGGTGCACTCACGTCATTAAAAAATTATACACGAAAACCTAATGTTAACTATGCAAAAATGAAAATTTACGGTAGTAAAGACAAACTATTCAGTCCTAACCACTCATAGATATCACTATAACATAACATAACGTTATTCTCATGATGATGAACTACAATTAGTAGTTCGAAACGCGTCGGCTCTTAAAATTGTAATGTGATTTCTATGAAAGATTCTTTGATGTAATAACAAATAGTTTTTACCAATCCACTGATTGGCCCTCCACATTTTACTCCACACCACAATTTTTCCACCAAAAAGGCCCACTACCCCCTCTTGAGCAACCCTCCACATTTTACTCCACACCACAAGTGTTCCACCAACAAGGCCCACTACCCCCTCCTCAGGCTCAAGTATTCCACGATACCATGTTACAAAGGTTTACTTTATGAATGAATGAATGATATTTTAACGTCCACAAAACTAAAAATAGTCTATGGGACTACCAACTTCCTTGTTTTTTGTCTTCTGTAATTAAATCATTTTCTCACTCAAATTGATGATGAGCTTACCCAACCTTCTAATAGTTCCCTCACTAAAAAGACAATGCCACGGAATTGATGCTAACATATTGTAGTAATTGTCCCTGATGTCTTTGAAAGCATCACAATCCAAAATGAAATGCTTCCACTGCCCCAGAAGTGAAAAAAGTACATACCCTTTCTTCCCAAGCTTCTTTAGGTCTCTTCCACCATCCTGTTTCACACCAAAGTTGATGTGAGTTAGTTCTTAATTGAGAAATAAGAACCTTTTCTCTCCATGAAATTCTAGCTCAAATGTACTCTTCTTGTTAGAGATCACAAGTGGAGTTGAATTCCGGAACATAGTACTTCTTCTTTCTACCCAACTCTTTTCCCCATATACCCTTACGGAACTTCTCCAACACAAAATTATTTAACTCCTTGTTATTTATGGGACATGCATTAAGGTAAATATTCCATTTTTTTCGTCCATTTGTTGTTTTGTCTCATCCATGATTTCTTTCTTTCACTCATACCTTCATTGAAGATAACTTTCGGCCATCTATCTCCTCCCATTTGCTCAATTCTTTTTAGATACCTTATAAGACGCACCATGGAAATTACTTCGATGATAGTTGCCCTTGTTTCACTCAACATCATCTCATAGGGCACTGAAATTTTTATTTTGAACTTTCTCATGATCAAGCATTTTTGAATTTTTTTTCAGTTTGTTTCCATTTTGAAATAGGGATGCTGCTAGCCCACAATTTACACCCATATAATAGCACTGGACAAACTAGGAGTCCAAGAAGTACTTTGATCCTGTTCCAATCCCATAACTCTACCTTTCTACATCTATTTTGAAGTGCATACAGTTCTTTCCACCCTCCTAAAGTTATTTTCTTTCTGCAATCCTCCCAATTAAGCTTGTTGTTGAAATTGATCCTGACGTACTTGTATTCATTTACTTCTTCAAGAATTTTTCCTTCAAAGAAGAACTTATGTTGGCTTTGCTTCCTTTTATTAGAGAAAATCATTATTTTTTTCTTACTGGTATTGACTTCCATCCCCACTGCTTTACAAAAATTCTCAAGGGCATATAGGTGCATCTGCAATCCATGGGCCGATTTAGAAACCAACACAAGATCATCGGCATATAGAAGAAGCTTTATCACAAACACCCTCAATCGAACACCATCCCCACCTTGAATATTTAGCCATTCTTCCAGTTTTTCAATATATAAACCAAAAAGGGTAGGGGATAAAGGGAAACCTTTCTTGACTCTGATGTCACTTCTAAAACTTTCTGAAATTCCTGTTGAAGTTCTAATTTTGACTTTCACCTCTTCATAAAGCCTATGGATAGCAACTCTATATCGTAAAGCAATTTCAAGTTCTTCCATTCTACACCACAACTTATCTCTAGGGACCATGTCAAATTCCTTTTTGAAGTCAACAAAGCAACATAATACTTCTTCTTTGCTCCCCCAAACCTTTTCAACAATGTGTCTCAGCGTGATACCATGATCTACTGTAGAATGCTTTGGTCTGAAACCAGCTTGCCCTTTTGCCCTCTTTTCTTTTACTTCTACCCATTTACTGATTCTATTTTCTACCACGCCACTAAAAAGATTTGCAACCAAAGGATTGATCATATCGGTTATATATTTTGAAGGATTATTAATGTCTCCACTTTTAAAAAGGGGAATTTCTAGACTAGTTTTCCAATCCCTTGGGAATCCTTGTTGAAGGACGTTGTTGAATATTTCCATGATTTGTGGAGCCAAAATGTTCATTCTCCACTTCAGATATTATGCTTGAAGTTCAACCAAATAGAGATCATGGACCAATCGGGTATTAAGCCACAGATCAAGTGTCGTTAATACCGAGGAGAGAGTGAACCGTCGGATCACTACGAATCATGACCATCGGATTATAAGTTTAAAATGTACATAGTAAAGAAACACACTTTACCTAACTCTACACTAGACCAACTTATACTTAACTATTTCCTATATGTCAGAATATCCTAACATCCCCCCTTAAGAATAGCTTGGGATAGGATTGAAGGATTTACAAAGGTGACACAAAAGGAGCCTATTTCCTATGTGTCAAAATATCTTAACATCCCCCCTTAAGAACAACTTGGGATAGGATTGAAGGATTTACAAAGGTGACACAATAGGAGAAGGAAGGAGGCATTAGAGCCTATCCCCCCTTAATGATAACTTTCTTGAACTCCAATCATGGATCGAAGTTTGGTAAACTTCACTTCTGTGAGAGCCTTTGTAAAGATATCAACAACTTGATCATTGGTTGAACAATATTGTACTTCAAGAACTCAATCATGAATAAGCTTTATGATCTCAATCATGAATGAGCTTTATGATGAAGTGTATATGAATCTCAATGTGTCTCATACGCTGATGCTGAACTGGATCTTTGCATAGCTGAATGGCACTCTAATTATCACACCAAAGTGTAGTTGGATGCTGCTGATGGAGACCAAATTCAGAAAGTATTTGACGAAGCCACATGGCTTCCTTGCTGGCTTCAACGACACCACGATACTCTGCTTCTGCCGAAGAAAGAGAGATGGCACTTTGTTTCTTACAAGACCAAGTAATAGGTCCTGAAGCAAGAGTGAATACATATCCTGCAATAGACTTTCGATCATTAGGGTCACCAGCCCAATCAAAATCAGTGAAACCAATCAACAATGGAGATGCTCCTACACTGTAATGAATCCCGAACTGAGTTGTACCTTGAATATATCGAAGTATTATTTTAGCTTCTTTCTAGTGACTATGATTAGGTTGGTGCATAAACCAAGCAGCAAGACCAACAACAAAGGAAAGTTCAGGATGGGTATGGGTTGGATACAGAAGTTTACCAACAAGTTGATGGTATAAGGTAGCATCAACTTCAAGGATAGTACAAGTGACTGAAACCTTGACTCCAGAATGAAAGGGAGAAGGGTTTGGCTTACAGTCTTCCATGTGAAAGTGGCGTAGAAGATCATAGGCATACTTGGATTGAGAGAGGTTAATACCTTCTTTGATTGCAAGACTTGAAGACCAAGGAAATAATGAAATTGTCCTAAGTCTTTCATTTCAAACTTGTTTTTGAGGCTCGACTTCACATGGTTTATATGGTTGGGATCATTACTAGTAAGGATCCATTTGGTGAAAACTTTTCCATTTGGTGCAAACTTTTTTTTGTAAACCCATCTGCATCTGACAAGTTTTCTTCCTTTTGGAAGAGGAACAAGATCCCAAGTATCATTTTCCAATAAGGAACGATATTCTTCATTCATAGCTTGATCCCAATCTAGATGACTGGAAGCTTTTTCAAAGGTGTCTTGATCAGTATTTTCTGGAACTTGAGCCAATAAGGAAGAGGCTCTTTCGAATTGAGAACGTGTACGTCGTCGATCTGCGGGATCACCTGCAAGAGAACCTGCATCCCAAGTAGAGCGGACCCATCTTGTAACCTGTGGAGCTGAAGGAATATCTTCAAGAGGTGGAGGAGGATTTTCATCCTCGCTGTCATCATCTGAACTAGAAGGAATGCTATCAAAAATAGAAGAGATAGAAAGAGGTGGCACATATGTCGAATCAGGCTCGCAGGCCAAAGGTGGCACACCCGCCAAACTAGGCTCGCAGGCCGATAATTTTCATCAAATTTTACATCTCTTCTAATGATTATATTTTTGGATTTTGGTTGAGTAAGTCTATATCCCTTGACATCATCAGAATATCCAACAAAAATGCATTTTTCACTGTTAGTTTCTAAGGTTTTATGTTTTGCATCTGGAATGTGGGACCAATCATCACTCCCAAAAACACGAAAGTGACTTACATCTGGTTTGATTGAGCTCTAGCTTCTTCTGGAGTTACCTTCATTAAAGCCTTAGTAGGAGTGTGATTTGCTATGTAATTTTCACAATTAATTGCTTCTGCCCAAAATTGAGACTAAGTCCTCTAGATTGAAGCATACAATCAGCCATTTCTTTTAGGGTGCGATTCTTCCTTTCAGGTACACCATTTTGTTGTGGAGTATATGGAACAATATGTTTCAATTGAATGCCATGCTCAGTGCAAAAGTTGATAAATTTGTTTTTAACATATTCTCCTCCTTTTTCTGATCTTAACTTAAGAATTTGATGTCCATATTGTTTCTCAACAAAGGCCTTAAAGGCCAAGAACATGTTAAAAAAATTACCCTTTAGTTTTAAGAAGTATACCCAAGTGCATTTGGAAAAATCATCAATGAAAGTTAAGAAGTACTTGCAACCAGAGAAAGAAACAACAGGAAGTGGACCACATAAGTCACTATGCACAAGCTGCAAAGGGGCTGAAGCATGCCAAGAGGCACGTTTTTCAAAACTATCCCGATGATGTTTTCTGAGTACACATCCGGAGCAAACACCATCTCGGCAAGGTACCATAGGAAGACCTATCACCATATTTTCTTTACATAGAGTTTGAAGAGAGCGATAGTTTAAGTGACCAAATTGCTCATGCCAAAGTTTGCTCACTTCATCATTATGAGAAACAAAAATGGAGGGAAGACATGATGACCCAAAGTTGTCAAACTTATATAGCCTTGTGGAATCATCAACAATGCCAGTAGCTAAAATATGTCTAGGATATTTGAGTTCCTTGATTACAACATCATAAGGTGATAATTTTACTATTTTCCCTTCACCTAAATGAGTTATCTGATAAACAGATAGAAGGTTACATGACAAGGTAGGAACACATAGTACATCATTAAACTGAACATTATCTAGATGAATGGTTCCAGTTCCTATAACACTAAGAGATCTATCATCACCAACATAAATATGTTTGGTGTTACAATCATTTAAAGAAGAAAACATGGCTTTATTTTTGGCCATGTGGTAAGAAGCTCCAGAATCAATGAGCCACTCATGAGAATGAGAAGAAGAAGATACATTTAATGCATAACCAGATGCTTGATAACCACAAGCAGAAAGTGTCATTCTTAAAGATGAAGTTGAAGAGGTCTCCAAATTCATGTGGTGCTTCTTCATTGCTGCTTCCAAGGCTTCCATCTTCTTAAAACATTTGGACTCTACATGGCCATCACGATTACAAAAGTTGCAATGTCTATCTGTTTTCTTCCTTTTTTTTTAGTTGCCTTATTAGTTTGGTGAGGTGCTTTTTCAGTTTGCGGCTAAAATTGCTTAAGACCCTTGTTTGGTTTAGGACCATACTTTTTAGGATACTGCTTCTTGGATTCTTTTGATATGCTTGTTGTTGGGCTGCTAAGGCTTTCTTAGAAGTGTTTCCAAAAGTGATAAGACCAAGGTGTAAGAGTTTCTCTTGTTCTCTTATCAAAGAATTGCAAAAGGCATCAAAATAGGGGGTTCTTGTAGGATGTTCCTTGAGAAATGATGGCTTCTCTAGTGGAATGGAAGGTGGAAAAAAATACAGAGTATGTAGGGCCAAGCTTAGTAAGAATGGAATAGATAAGGCTACCATCTTCCTTTCTGACCTTACAACCTTCTAAAATAAGTCTAAGGGTCTTGAATTTGGACAAAAAATCTTCAATAGAGGAGAAATTATTGGGGTCCAAAGTAAGAAACTCATTTTCAAGCTGGTGGGCCCTAATTTCATTTTGAATGCCAAAAACATTATTGATATTTTTCAGGGTTGTATCAGGGGTGTTAATTTCAAGGATATGAAATCAAAGGTCTTGAGCAATGGATATTCCTATCAACCCTCATGCTTGATCTTGTTTCAATTTTCCCATTTAACGACTTTATCTCCATTGGTAGGTTTAGTCTCCTGTTCTGTGGCTATTATATAAAGCCCTTTACTTCTAAGTAAATCTACCATGTGAGGTGGCCATTGGAAATAATTGGTTCTGTTAAGAATAACCGGGCATGCACTTTCCATTTTTATAGAAATTTACAGGGTAAGTTCCTTAAATCAAACACCAAAGGTCATTGCTCACAAATAGATCACAAATCAGTACACCAGTATATCACGTGGTTAAAACCCTTGAAGAGGGAAACAGTCCATGGCCTGAGCCAACGCGACCACTTCAGGAAATTTATTAATATAAAAATAAAGTTTACATATGTTTCTCTCATAAACAGTTACCGGAAAAATGACCCTCCATGCTCTTTAAATAGAGATCATGGACCAATTGGGTGTTAAGACACGGATCAAGTGTCGTTAATGCCGAGGAGAGAGTGAATTTTCAGATCACTACAAATCATGACCATTGGATTATAAGTTACAAATGTACATAGTAAAGAAACACACTTTACCTAACTATACACTAGACCAAGTTATACTTAACTATTTCCTATATGTCAGAATATCCTGACAACTAACCCCTAACAGCCTCAGTCTCCAGCCATACGCTCACATTCCCTTGACCAACATCTAAGTGGCAGAGACTGAGTCCCTCGGCGGTGCCCACCTTCCAGGGTGACTTATGTTTGACCATAACAGTGTCAGCATGTAGCTCCAAGAACTATCACTCGTCGATGTCCAAGAGCCAATAGCCAAAACAAAATAATCCCACAATGGATACTTGAGTGAAAACAAGGACTCACCAACTAACACTAAACTTATTTCACACCATAACTCCATGGCCACGTGGCACCCTCCAAGCCACATGGGTCCCAAGGTGTTCTTTTCACCAAAAACACCTAATTGTTTCCCTGGAGTTGCGCCCCCATACTCTTTTCCTGGAGTGGGCTCCACAACTAGATTATTTTATTAATTTATGTTTAATTGCATCTTAATTACAAATCTAGGCTCTTCGGCCCCATAGCCCTTAAAGGCATATATATCTAGGCGCATTTTAGGCCCCAAAATACATTTAACATCTTTACATGGGCACACATGCCACATCATATAACTTGGCTCACTGTTAATTTTCAGCAGCTTAATGACAAATTCCAACCATGGGACTAGATTCCTTTTTTCGAGAGGACCAATTTTTCCTATTGAAGCACTCAATTTGGATAAGGGAAAGTGTATTTTTGAATTGAAGCCCACATGTGCACAAAAGGACAGGTTGGCCCAAAAAACAAAATTGAACACCCTTGGATGGCTATAAATACAAGTCATGTGACCCTCATTTGGATATCATCACGATCATTCTTCTTTCTTTTGTTTGGCGTTCATGGAGATTGGTTCGTACAAGTATGAAATTGAAAGGTATGAAGCTCGCACGTGAAATCTAGGGTTTTGGTTTCCAACCGCAGGGATGACATAGACATTTTTCGATTGCAACTGCAAGCACGCAGACTCATGAGTGTGGTTGGAGTGTTTCAGTCACATGCACGTACACTCTCTGCCTGCAGTTGGAAACTAGGGTTTGAATTTTTCCAGTTGACCGCTGAATTCGACAAATGACCATAGAGAGTGACAGTTAACCAAAAGCTTCTAAATCAGGACTTTGATTATTAGCATTGTTGGGTTCATCTCATGGATTTTGTTTAGTTGATTTTGTTAGATATATTTGTGGCTGAAGATAGGGATCATTGTACTCTCTCTTTGCTTAAACATTCAATTACAATCTAATAAGAAGAAGAATTTGAAATGGTTTTCGCCATAGTGGATTTTGTCTTGGTCTCCGACCAATCGTGGTGTCTCTATGTGTGAACGATTTTCTTCTATTGTTCTTTTATGTTATGATGCATTGATAATGATATTGTTCTTTATATATAATTGCATACGTTGTTGAATAATGTTATAATGTTGTGGGGTGAATTCAATATGTAAATGATGAAATGTAATTATCTAAAGAAAAGAACAATAAATCCCTAAGGAAAATTAACACTCACCAGCTTATATCACATTCATTCAGTTCACTAGCTTACATATTAATGTACATATATTTAAAACATTGTAAACGAGAAGGGGTTTTACATATGGAAAGCTTTGAAAGAAGGCCACTATGATGACATTGTAACCTTGTGTTTGTCACAAGTCATTAATTTATTAGAGAGTGTTACTGGATGTATAACAATAATTTGACACTCTTCTTATGCATAAAAAAGTTGGCAAAATGAGTCACTTAGGAGATTGTTAGTAGACAAGTGGATGCATGAGCCTAGAATAATAAGCGTAGCAAGGAAGAGGTCACTTAAATGAATCTACAATGAGAGATTCATGTTAAATGATGACCAAAATTAAGGAGGGTGTGTCAAAAATGATGGTGAGCTAAATTTTTTCCCATGGCCTTGTGAAGCAAAAAATATCCCCATAAATTACTATTAGGTTAAAATTTCATACTTATTTTGTGTTATGAATATACATGCTTACAATGTGGGTTGAAATTCCAATGGAGGTAATCATTGTTGCATAGAAATTTCTATAATAATGTTTACCTTGATAATCAACATTTGCACATGCTTGTAGCATATAAATTGTTATACTGGTGTTTACCTTGATAATCAACATCTGTACATGCCAATATGTTGAGTATTGGGAGGTTACCCAAGGTAGTGAAATTCCAATACAAATGCATTATGTACAAAATAGCCAACAACAATGCAAGTTTGTAAAAAAGAGGATGGCATTGTAGATGTAACTGAAGAATGAAGAAAAGACGTGGGAGCCAAAAGATGCAAAGCTTAGAGGAACATGCATAGTTGTTTCAAGATTTTGATGTCAAAATATGATTTATATAATGAGGATGTGCATTGAAGATAGTGCAAAATTTAGGAGGGAAATGTAATAATTAGTTTTAATGTATACTTCAATATTGTGTATGTATACAATGAATGGTTAAAATTCAACGATGTAATATATAAAAGTTTACATAGAAAATAATAATAATAATAATTAATATGTCACTGGCTACAAAAGAAAAGGATAAAATAATGGGGGACTATGACTCATCAAGAGGGAAAATGCAAGGGATTGTAAACAATTTAAGCTGAAATAACTTTAGTAAGGACTTAACCCAAAGTCTTTACAACCTTAATTGTGTTCATTGATTTTTATTTAATATATGTTTTATTAAGAACTAGAGTTTGGTACCCATGAGACGTAGAACAATTAGTGACAAGGTGTTCTTTTAAGGCACTCCTTGTGTTAAAGTCACTAGTTTGAAACCTTGTGGGTAGAAGAAATCCAACCATGTTAGAAGTAGGTGCGGCCCGGGCTGGGTGTGGTTTCCAAAGGATTTTGATGGCTTATATATCCTTGGGTGGAAATTTTCTTAACCAAAGGCTAGTCCTATAAGTCACATACAAAGTAGCAAAAAAAAAAAGAAATGTTGGGATTTTGTGCATGGAGGAGGCACATGGCCATTTTATGCCACACAAATTTAAGCTAGACGTCTTTTCCATGCAAGCCAACTAACATTTGGTTGAATATTTGAGAGAGAAGTTTGAATGTTGTTTTCAGCATTGCTTAAATTAACAAAGTTCAAACTATATGGAGTTCAAATTAACATGTGAACTATCATTCAGTTGGGGGAAATTAGAAGCTTATCCTTAAGAAAATTTCCATCAATAGACTATAAAAAAATTATGGAAACCTACAACCATGATTTATGAGAGAAACATGGATGTATGGATTATCATCTTTGTTATCGAGTAAATTTGAGTACAATTGATAATTCCCTAAAATCCCAATAGTGAATTTTTTGTTCAATCTATGTTGGAGCTCTAGAGGGAAGTGTGAGCTTCTGAGGGACTATTAAGCAAAGAATGTGGTCTCGTTTCTTAGGTTGTGAAAACTAATTGGGAAAGCAAGGTTACCAACCTAACAAGAATTCTTTAGAGCTCTCATTTTTTTAGAGAGTGCATTTAATGGCTATTTTTACCCCATTTCAAAAAAAAAAATTGTTATTAGTGGCATCTTTTTTAAGAAATTGTGGCCTTGAAAATCAATAACATAGTAATAAAAAGTGTTGCTACCGATGCCCCCCTTTATATTTTTGAAGCTAAAATTATGACTAAATTGAAAATGTAGCATTGATTGACAGTGTCATTACAAATTAAAATTTTAAAATTGGTAAAATTACAACTTAATTGAAATTGTGATCTTATCAACAATATCATCACTAATAAAAACTCCAAATTCCAAATATATATATATATATATATATATATATATATATATATATATATATATAAACTTCACATTAAAAAAATAGGAAAAATCTTAATAAGAAAAAAACACATTTTGTTTTTAATTTTTTAATTTTTTGGGAAATTTTTTTTTCATTTATTTATTTAAATAAAATAAAAAAACTCAATGTAAATTTTAAAAATAAATAAACAAAGGCCCATGTGTTGTAGAGCGGTGATGGGGTGCACTGTTAAGGCAGGCACTCTGTCTGCAAGGTCACCTGTTCAAAACCCATGGGTTTAGGATTAGTCTAAACTACCAAAAAAATAAAAAAACACCAAGCATTGTAAAAACAAATTTTGATTTAAAGAAGAGAAATTAAGAAATAAAAGAAAAAAATATAAATATAAAACAAAACAAAAAAAATTAAAAAGTAATAATAAGAAATGAATGAATAAAATGAAAATTTAAAAAAAAAAAAAAAAAAATGAAATAAATGATGGGAAATAATTCCAAGAACCATCCCCTTCTCTTTCCCAACCTCCACGTCCACACAAACCTTATTTTTTTCCTCCCCCTCCCTACCACCCCAATCCTTCCTCCTTCCTCTGAACATAACCCATGTACCCCCAAAATTCATAGACCCTCTCCCCCACCACCCTTGCCACTATGCATCTCTCCTCTCACTTTCCCCTCCACACACAACCCATGGACCACCATAATTAGTGGGTTCCAAACCTGTTAATTGTGGTGGTATACAAGTTGCATGTGGAGGAGAGGTAGGGAAGGTGTAGGGCAGAGGAAGAGGAAGAGGAAGAGGATGGGGGTATAGAAAAGGGGCATTGCTTAGGTGTAGGGGAGGGAAAATTCCAATAACCACTTCCCACCCACTTTGATTCAATTCTTTTTTTTTTTTTTCCTTTTTAATTCATTTATTTTTAAATTTTTTTTTATTTTTTTTTAATGGTTCTTAAAGCTTTATTTTATTTTATTTTTTTAATGTTTGAGTTCACCTCTCTTTTTTTTGGGGGGGGGGTTGGGGGGAAGGTTTGTGGGGGGGGTTGGGGGGGAGGGGGAAGGTTTGTGGTGGTGGTTAAGGGACGTGAAAAATTTGTTTGTTAATTTCATTTTTTTCAATTTGCATTATGTCATATGTTTTTTTAAGGTGGTTTTTTTTCTAATATAGGAAAAAAAAATCTCCCAATAAAAAACAGTTTTTCAAAGGTTTTATTAATTTATTTTTTGACATATATTATATATATAATCACACTTTTCAATTTATGAGTTAATTTGAAGATCTTTATTTGCAACAATATGAGTGATCAAGGCCATAATTTCAATTAAGTGATCATTTTACCAATTTAATGTGTTTAATTTATAACAGTACCGATGTGATTGGTTACCTAAGAAAAAAACACTACTAACATGCAATTATTTACTTGATGTCTATAACATCCCAATTATCTTAACACTACAACCATTTGACTTTTGCATAATCCATCACCCAATAGGCGCTATATCATTAATGGCTCACATAACACTTTCAAATATTAATTTATCATTTTGTAGTAATGTTTAATATAGAAGTGTATCTATCATCCTACATCACACATTGCATCTATGTATGTATATACCATAATCATAAACTGAAACCCACGGATGGGAAATCTAAAAATTGTAATCACATGATCCAAATGGAATTATAGATCTATCATTTTCATAAACATGTAATAGAAAAAATCATATATAGTCAACACAGAGGTAAGTATCAAATAGGTCAACGGGTACACATTAAATGTCTTACAAAAATTTAATAAACAAATGAAATACTTACATAAGTTAAAATAGAGTTTCAATTCCATACAGTTATGCATTGCAATCCTCATCTTTATAACTAATATGTATGAGATCATAAAATGAAGGGGAATAAATTCATGCATTTCCTAATTGGGATTTTTAAATAAGTACAAGATAAGCATCCTTTAAATGTTAATCCTTTGTTGGAAACATTAGGAGTTGTGATATTAATGCCTAATTTGCAAAGGCTAAGTTTGGTTGTCAATGTGAACAATCTCTTAATGAAATTTTAAAAATTGGGAACTCAAGGGATTTTCCCAATATAACTTTAACTAAAATTTAATATACTATCTCCATTCCAAAAAGTAACCCATTTTTTTAAGGCAGCAGTTGGTAATTTTACGAGTATTAAGAAGTTGCTTCCCCATAAGGTTTTCCTAGAAAAAGAAAAACAAACAAAACAAAACAAAACAATTAAGCAATTTCACAAGTACCTTGGGAAGAGTTTACTTCAAAACTATAGGATGTGTTTCAAGCTTGACCTTGTGGAAAAATCCTACCTAAAGGTAGAAGAGGGGGGCATTGGAAAACAGATGGATTTCAATATGAAAAAGAGAAAGAGGCAAGGTGTACACAAAAAATATAAATATATCCGACAAGAACTAAAGCATAACAATTCCTCCACAATTTTTTGAGAATACCCACGGTCAAGTATAGAGATGGACCTGTGGGATTCTACAGAGGATCCACCTCAAAATTTCAAATCCAGGAAAGTAACTCAAAACGACATCGGGGGGACATCCAAGGAAGACCATTACATCAAAAGAATTTCATTAGCAACTAATGAGGAGTTCACAACATATCGAATGGCTGTAAGGTAGAGAGGAGGTTAATATGATTCTAGAAGAGGCATCCAAGCTAGCCATGGAAAATTCTCTAATAATCAAAAAAGTTAAGAAAGTAGGGAAAAAGTGAAAAAGGAAAATCTCTATGTAATATATATGAAATAAAAATGTGGCAGTATAGTATAAAGCAAAAATGTTTCACCAAGGAGTATAGCTAATGGTGCAGTGATTCTAAAACTTCACGGCATACACGAAATAAGAATTTGATTATCATCAGATCCCTTTAAAACTGCGGGGTGCATTTCACGGGTGATCATTTTGCAAGATCCTGCCTAAAACTAAAAAAAGGCACACCATTGGAAGAGAGATGGATCTCAATGCAGAAAAAGAGGGAGCAACGATAGCCCAAAAAAAAAAAAAAAGTCAAGCAACAAGAACTAAGGCATGAAAATTCCTTCAGAGTTTTTTGGATATCCATGGTCAAGTCAAGCAACAGAGGACCAGTAGGACTCTGCAAGTGATCCAACCAAAGTTTTAAATCTAGAGAGACAATTTAAAACCACTACAGAGGATCTAAGGATTCAGGAAACCCTTGTATGAAGACAATTTCATTAGCATTGTGGGGGGAGCTCAAAAAATGTCTAAGGGCCCATGGTGAAGAAGAGGAAGTTAATATGCCTCTAGAAGAAGAGGTATTCAAATTAGGCATGGAAAATTTTGTAATACCCAAAAAAGGCCTGAAAAGAGGGGGGAAGATGGAAAAACAAAGCTCTTTGTAACACATGAGAAACAAAACAACTTCATAGTATAGTCTAAAGCTAAAACGTTTCTCCAAGAAAAATTGGAAGCACTGACAGTCAGTAATTTTTTAATGAAGATGTAAAGCAACTTTATGTCATGTGACAAAGCTCTAGAAAGTCGTGTTATGAAAGGGTCTAGTGGACATTCTATTTTTTCAAGGAGTCTATTTTTGTTCCTCTCAAAACTGAAAATTTATATTAGAAGTGCCCCAAGTGGCAATCATTCGATAAATTCAGACTAGAAAATTGAGAATGCGGATGAGATTTTAAGAACCAACATATTGAAAAGCTAAACCATTGAGAATGAAGACAAGTTTTTAAGGACCAACATAGTGAAAAGCCAAATTATTGTAGATGATCTAGCCACGTGCAATATCAACATATAATGATATTACTTGTTAAAAATTACCCCAAAAATATTCTTATCATCAATTTAACCTTAGAAGAGTAGACATATCAAATAAGCATCCTTTGCAGGGAATACTTTTCAAGGAAAGGCCAGAAAGCACTTCTTGAATTCCCTGTCAAACAAGTTAACTATTCATGCACATATATTATGTTAATATTTTCTATCAACCCCTCTGATCCACAACTTATGGTCATTATTTTGAATATATATATATATATATATATATATATATAGAGAGAGAGAGAGAGAGAGAGAGAGAGAGAGAGAGAGAGAGAGCACTTCTTGAATTCCCTCTCAAACAAGTTAACTATTCATGCACATATATTATGTTAATATTTTCTATCAACCCCTCTGATCCACAACTTATGGCCATCATTTTGAATATATATATATATATATATATATATATATAACCATATTTCGATTAAGAACATTACTCGACACTTTACTATAAAATTTAAATATACGAGTATAGAACCTCCCACCAACACTAGCAAATCATCAATATTGAAAAAAGAAAGAAGATCTTATATATATCCTAAAAACTGTTGAAGAATGTAACTAGGTTTAGTCTTCATAATTGTATTTGACTCATAATGAAATGTATTTTATCAAAAGAAAGAAAAAAAAATTATTATTATTATTAAAGCATGGGTTTCATGCTTGAGTCATCGTGTTTTTAGTCAAAAGTCCCCGTTGTGGACCCGTAGGATTTATACTAAGTCATTAAAGTCATTGTACATTTAATAAGACGCTTCTTAGGCTTTTGAATCATGTAAAAAGAATTATTTTTGAGTAAAAAATGAATTTTGTCACCTCCACACCAAGTTGACGCTTCTCTGTTCAAGTCGACCTACATGAAAGAATTTGAACTCCATAAAAGGGTATATATAAATGCAGTTCGATTCATTTGGAAGACAATCACTCACACAAGTTTGATCTCCAAGAAGAAGCAGTGAAAAAGTGTGAAGTTGCAAAAGAAGACAAGGAGTTACAGGATCATTGTTTCCATGACATATATCTCTCCCACGTGTGATTTTTTGGGCTACTGCTACAAGATCGAAGTATTGCATCCAGGTCGAAGTTTTGTTACTGCTTCAGGTTCGAAGTGTTGCTTCTAGGTTGAAGTGTTGAATCAAATTCAAAGTTACTAGATTGAAGTTGTTGCATCAAGATCGAAGTTTGTAAGTTGAAGTTGTTGCATCAAGGTCGAAGTTTTGTTGCATCGAAGTGTTGTTGTTGCTCCTAATACTGCTATTCTAAGTCGAAGATAGTTCTGGAAGGTTTTCATCTGCAGAGGAAGGAAAGGGTCGGCTTGGTGGTTGAAGGAAGTTTGTGTCTAGGTAAAAGAGTCTTGGATTATCTCGTGAAACTATTGAAGGAAGAGTTGTTGACTGGTTTTCCCCCTAGAGTGGGGTTTTGCCTTGGTTGTCCACCTACATCTAGTGTCTTTGATCTTTGTGCTATGGTTTGGTAATTTCTTGATGGGCTAAGATAAAAGAACGTAAGAAAGTGAATAAGAACATAAGAATATCACAAGTAATTATCAATATAAGAAACTCTTTCTGCCTTTCTGATTTTCTAACATGGTATCAGAGCTAAGGTGAAGGAGGAAAAACACAGCCTGAAGATCTATTGAAAGAAGAATAAGGATTCTCAAGAATATTGAAGCATGATCGTTAAGGGGAATCATATAATGAAACATTAGAGAAATTTTGAGGTCTAAAATGGGCCTCCTAAGGAAAATGTACAATCAAAACTCACTTTATGAGAACCAATCACATTTTAGGGGATGACATCATCCCTAATGGTTGAGGTGGCATTGCTTGAGTTAAAGGTACTTACTTGTCACATTCTCAATGGTGGATAAAAACTCATGGTTAACTATGGTAGTGCTCTAAGTACTTTTAAAGTCATAAAGTAAAGTACTCATAATAAATGTCATTTCACACTTTTTGAATAAAATATTATTATTGTCGTTTCATATTTTTTGAAAGAAACAATGCATATCCCTACACAATCTTCATGTATTTACACACTTTTCAATAAATATTATATTTGTATATTTTCAAATATTTATTTATAAATCAAATCAATTCAATATGTAATATAAAATTCATACATAAAACAATATATTTTATTTTATTATTTTTATATAGTATATTAATTACATGTTATTATATAATTTAAATCATATAAATTTTAATTAATAATATATTCTATAATTAAGAATTTATGAATTTATAATTATATTTTATTTTAAGTTATTTAAGTACAAAGTACAAAAGAATTAGTGGTGCAATGATAATGATTTTTTCTTGAAAATATCATTTTTATTTATAGTCACATGAATACAAATTTTTATTATTTTTATTTTGGTACAAATTTTGAATTGAGTTTAACCATGGTTACATGGATTTTGGTGCAAAAAGTGAATTTCATATTCATAAATATTATTTTATTGGTTTAGCTATTATTTTATTATTTCCTTAGGAGGCCCATTTTAGATCTCAAAATTCCCCTAATGGAAGTTTACTATCTCCAAGGACAATGTCTAACACAATAAAGGGAGAGAAAAAATTAGGAGCATCAAATTACAGGGCTTGGAAGAAAAGGATTGACCTCATCCTTGAAAATAATAAAGACCTTGATTTAGTCAAAGGAAAAGTGAAGAAGTCTACCGAAGTATCTAGAGATGCAAATGAAGCAAATTTTAGAGAGTCAAGGATATTGGCTACGAGCCTAATGGTAGAAGGAATAAAGGATAGTATTGTCCCATACATTTCCAAGATAGACTCTTCTCAAGAAATGTATGAAGCCTTATCAAAATTGTTCACCATCAAGAATATTGGTAAAGTTGCAAGTCTTAAAAATGAAATAAGGACCACAAAAATGACAAAGGATGACATTATGGCTTCCTTCTTTGTAAGGATAACTAGAATTAGAGATGACCTTCAAACCATAGATGAGGTAGAACCTGAAAAAGAGCTAGTGATTGATGCATTATTAGGATTGCCACCCACTTGGAGTGTCTTTGCTTCAAGAATCAACAGTTGGAAAGAAACGTCTTCATTCGAGGAATTATGGAATGCTTGCAGCTAAGAAGAGATGAGAATTTCATTAGTAACTAACAATGAAGAAGAGAAAGTTTCAAATGCTTACTCCACTCATCACAAGAAATGAAACTTCAAGAAATCTAAAGGGCGAAGAAGGAAGACAGACCTATCCAAAATAGAATTTTATCAATGTCATAAAATGGGTCACTATAAAATTGACTATCCTGACAATTGGAAGAATAAGAAGAGGAACGGGGACCAAGCAATTATTGTCGAAGAAGGATCTCCAAAGAAGAAAAAACCAAAGAATCAAAAATAAGGGATTTACACAACTAAGTCCTTTGCTTTAAGTTTTAGTTGTTTTCATTTCTATCATTTGTAGGTTTAACATGATTTGGAAAAACTTTTTTGAATTGTTTTTATAAGGTTATAGGTATCCCTCGAGATTGGATTAAGAGGGAGCCCTCACCATTTTCCCAAAGATAAGTATCTTACTCCTTGTATTACCTTTTTTTCATATTTGGTTTCCCTTCCTTGTCTAGGTATATTTGTACTAGATGCTACTTACATTCTTTTATATTTTTCTTTGTTTAGGAAAGCCTGTTGATATGGTCAGGAAGAAGGCCTCACAAAATAAAGCATTGCAATTACAAGGTTTGTTAAGAAACAAAGGTATGTCTTAGACCATAAGCTTTTTTCTCTTTATGATAAAGGTATATTCATTCATTTTGGTAATCTATTCTACATTACTAACATTGGTGTGTCTAGCTCTCTTGAATCATAAATATTCTTAATCGGGTGATTAATCTTTAGATAAATCTACCCTCCTCACGTCTCTGATAGAACCCTAAAAAGGTTCTTTGTAAAACTCTAACTTAAGGGTATGTCAATGACAATATAAGAAACCCTAGCCTACTTAGGGTTATTGGTGAAGTTTGATGTTTTATAGTTTCGATGATGTCATGTTTGGGGTTTTGGTATGGTTATGGAAATCCTAATCTTTTAGGGTTGGATGGTGATGTCTGAAATCCCAAACCTTTTAGGTTTTGGTAAAATTAGGGATTATGAGCAGACCCCTTGTGTTATCTAGAGTGAGCTCCTAGGAATAAAACCCTAGGTGTATGTTTTACTAAAAACCTAGTATGATCAAGTTTGTTATATATCTAACTTAATTTATTGATATATGTTTCTTGCATTTTCCTGTTATATATTGTGATGATATGCTTATGCATGGTAATGAACTCCTAGATATGTATATGTGTTGACCTAATTATTGATGGTCATAAGTTCTAGGGTTTGTGATTGAGCCATGGTCGAAGATTAATATCCTAGCATATGATGATGTTGTTCCAAATGTGATGATGTGTAAGTCTTGTGTTTACAAAAGGTCGATCATATTGTTGAAACTTGAGATTGTGTTGTGATTGAACGGCGTAATGTCTCATTGATGAAATTAGGGTTTGCATTAAATCCTAGTAGAAGTCTAATATATGAATTATGAAAGTTGTTAGATGCATTAGGGCTTGCAATATGAAGAATTTGTCATATATTTGAAAAGTGATATTAAAGCCCTAAATATAATGAGATTAATATCTTGATTGAGCTTCTCATGTGATTTAGGGTTTGTAACAAAAACTCGGGCAAGAAGTTGAAGTATAAAAGTATGTGTCTCTTGTTGATTATGAACCTAACTAAGTTTAGGGATTTTTTGTCTAAAGTCTAACGCTTCTATTATTGTGTGATTATGATAATGTTAACTTCCTACTACTATGGATTTGGTTGTACTTGTTATCTAAGTACAACCGGTGTAGGTACATAATCTTCAAGATGGTAAAGATGTTCGTAAGTAAAGTTGATTTTATTAATAAGCATGATGTAGGAAGATGATCAAGATAACTTTGATAAGAAGGATGGAAGCCATGAAAAATTCTCCAGTGTCATAAAAGGAACTCCATCTCCCTAAGTTAAGAGGGAGCTTGGATAGAAGAAATCTCCCTAATTAAGAGGTGTTGAAAAGTGTAACTAGGATCGGTCTTCATATTGACTATGTAATTATGTATTTATGTAATGAAGAAGATAAAGATAACAAAATATAGGTTTTGTATACTTGCTTCATGGGTTTCGTGAGCAAGGTTTTATTATAGGTCAAAAGACTTCTTCTTGATGTCTTTTAGGGATTTGTCTTCTGGTTATAAATGTATTAAAGAGTCATGTTTATGATGAGTCAAAGTCACACTTGTATGCCTCAAAACCTTGTCACATAAGCCTTGAGGTCATGGCTCAGAATATGGCTCAAGTTCAATGTTTAAGACAATGATCAAGTCGACCTCGATACTCTTGCACAAGTCGGCTATGTGGTTCATTTGGAGTAAGTAACTTCGAATTAGTCTGAAGTAGAAATGTGAAGAAGTCTGAGTTCTCTACGGTAATACAAATCAACAAGAAATGTGAGGTAAAGTCTGTGTTCAAGGGTGAACGAAGATCGGAGATAAGAACGGATATAAGACTACAATCAAGAAGGGTATGTGGTTCATTTGGAGTAAGTAACTTCGAATTAGTCTGAAGAAAAAATGCGAAGAATTCTGAGTTCTCTACAGTAATACAGATCAACAAGAAATGCGAAGTAACGTCTGTGTTCAAGGGTGAAGGAATATCAGAGATAAGAATGGATATAAGACTACAAGTAGAAGAGGAATGTATCATAGTACATATATAGGACTGTGTTCAAGCAAGAAAAGGAACGGTGTCATAGTAATGATATAAGTATGCATTCAACAAAAAAATGATTGTTTTAAGATGTGATATTAACACAGAGCATAGTGCAAAGAAAGGATTGTGTAAAACAATTAGTATATGGCTATGAAAATAATTGCACAAGGGAATCCTAATAATATACGGTGGACTATTCTATAGGAGATAAGACAAGTATGTACAATCAACAAAGATGAGTGAAAGGCAGTCTATGACAGAGTGCTAATATCAAGGAAGGATCTCATACATCCAGAGAACGAAGAATACAAGTAGAGACAGATTTCTATTCTTGGTGCAGGAAGGTGCAAGAAAGAAGTATCGGCTCAAGAAGTGAATGAAAACGCAGTGACAAGGTCTTGGAAGCATACATAGGTCAAGGGTCTAAGTCATGGTCATGGTGCTTGTCAATTGAAAGTCTATAAAAAGAATTCCTTGTGGGTTTTCCCCTACAAGAGGGAGAGGTTTTGGCCCTTGCTTGAGAAGCCTAAATTTGTGTCTCTTGTGTTTTTGGTAATTGACTTGATGAAAGACATAATAAGCTAAGAAGAGAAGACATAAGTAAAAGAAGTAACCTCACAAGTAATTATCAAGAAGAGAATTTGAATTAATCACTGCCCTCCAAATTCTCCACATGGTATCAGAGCTAAGGTGTTGAAAACAAGGGCTACTTGACAAAGAGACACTCAAAGAAGCAAGAATCAAAGTCTACATTACAATGAAGATTCTCAAGGATTCACTCATCAAGAAGACAATCTTTGCCATCAAACATTTATATTGAAAAGGTTGTTAGAAGTGATATCATCTTTTTGAAGATATCCTTTATCATCAAAGATCCAATGTCACCTACATTAGAGAATTCAATCTAAGAGGAAGTTCATAACTTCATCTTCATCATCATCAAAGAATTTCTTGGAAGGAGAAAGTCTCCCTACTCAAGTAAGTATATATGACCCTATCTAAATCTGTCGAAATGACTTATTGCATAGAGAGCAATGAATTGGTTGGGTCATCAAACTTTAGTGCATGGAAAAAGAGGACAGATTTGAATCTTGTTGAAAACGAAGTTATGGGCTACATCAAAGGATCTACAATTCAACCTTCAAAGGAAGACATTCTAGCATATATCACATAAGAGCCCGAAGGATTCTTATAGAATCCAAAAAGGACTCTCGCATTCCCTATGTATCAAATCTAGAATCCTAAAAAGAAATAAATGATAAATTGGTGGAACTATTCTCGAAAGGTTATGCAACGGAAATAATATCCCTGAGACAAAAAATTATACAAATTGAGAATGTCAAGAAAGGAAGGAATAATTCCACATTTGATGGAGATTTTCGCAATACAAGATCAACTGCAGAAATTGGGAGAAGTAATGTCTAATGGATAAATTCTCACTATGATACAAAATGCTCTACCTAAAGAATGGGGAAGTTTCACTTCTAGCATCAATGGGAAAGAAGAAGCAATATCATTCCAAGATCTTGTTAATCAAGGTTGTCATTGATGCCAATATGGCTTTGACTGAGATGTCAATATTCTTGAGATGCTTCGTTCTAGATGACGATGTCTTGCCTTGAGAAGTTGCCAAGTGTCTGATTGGTGATCTAGTCCCTAAAGACAAGCCCATGATGTGAAGAACTATACATTATGAAGCCATACTTGTGATGATGTTATACTCTTATGTGACCACACTTAATGATGGTGTTTGATGAAGATTGGAAGACTAAGTAATGACATGATTGATGATTGAAAGAGACTTTCCTAATGATACTTCCTATAACATATCACTGTGCCACTATGTAATACACTCATTGTTGATGTCCTACCATGATCCTATGCTAAAGGTGTTAAACAATGAAGAAGCCAAAAACCATGAAGAAGCCTAATAAGAAAAACCTATTATGCTTTGCCTCCATTTCAGCACTCATAAATAATCAATGACATTAAAAAATACCTACACCATCTTGAAGAGCATACTTTTTCCTTTCCAACGAGCTATTACTCAGCCCGAAACTCCAAGCGATTTGAAAGATAATGAATTTTTAAGTTAAGAAAATTATATCTAATTATAGAGCTGACCTACACTTTGGCATCCATGTCGGCCTACCTACAGAGTGACGTGTCTCTTCTTAGGGACCAACAACTATATATATAAAGTTGCGGTAAATCATTTCAGAGTCAAAAAATTCGGTGATCTACCATAGAGAGCGAGGTACAATTCACAACTTGTGAACTTGAAGACACCATAAAAAGGGAGCATAAAAATACAAAGAAAAAGAGGAGGCAGAGGAGATAAACAAAAGATCATAATTACAACATTTGGGCAATTATTTAACAAAGGCTAAGGAAGAAAAAAATCAAAGATATACATGTTTCTTTGGTAAACCTGTGATAGGCTCGAAATTTGTGATTACAAGGTTGTACCTAGGCTTAGATCTGTGGAGAACAACTAGCACAGTACTCTCCAACAGAACTCGGACCTACAGTGCTCTTAAAGATTTGGCTCAGATCACTTGGAACAGAGCCAAACCACAAAAAAGTGCAAAAGGAGGCTCAGACCTACCTGTGATTGCAGACTCCTGTAGCAAGCAGTTTGGACTTGTGGTAGCTACAGGATTTTTGGAATCTCTTTTCATAGTACAGTCTTGGATCAAGAACAGTATTGCAGCCTCAGGACTTTACTGAGATACATCAATTCGGACTAATCTAAAACTCCCAGACAGTGGAGTTAAGGCTACAGGAATTCAGACTTCTATCTATTGTAGCTTTGACATGTGGTATATTGCCTCATACTTATGGAGGATCTGAGGTGGATTCCAAACTTGAACTTGTAACTTGTGCATTAAGCAACACCTTGGACTTGAGATAAAATTCGTAAGCAACTCTGTGGCTGATTCTTAACTTACTACTGAGGACATTATTAGAGACCCCTTGAAGCAGCATATGCAACATTTTTGAGGAAATTTTTTTGGAATAACATTCATAATATTTGGAGCCGTCTTGAAAGATTTGAGGATCAGATTTAAAGAAGGCTAGCAGCTAACTTGAGGACCTTATTGACAGTAGCTTGAATTTGTGAAGACCTGCTAGATTGTGAAAATTTGTGAAGACCCTTGAAGAAGACCATGATGCATTGTTGAAGCCATCATGAAGTGAACTTGGAGAAATTGTTTGGGTACGATGAAGAGCAGTGGTGACACCTTCTAAGAAGAAAAGGTTGTCATTGATGACGTAATGTGGAGACTACAATGAAGACTAAGTGAAGATTGTCAAGGCCCGTTGAAGAAGACTTTGGGAGCCGTGAAGAATAACCAAAGATATTTTGACGAAGTAAAGTTGGGGCTGGAGCTCAAGAGGTTGGAACCTCATAGAGACAAGATCGGTGCCTTGGAAGATGGGGTTGGAGCCCTAGAGGATAGGAGCCCTCAAAAGACCAGGTTGGAGCCTGTACTAGATATAGGGTTGGAGCCCTTGTGGTTGGTGCCTTAGAATTGACAAGGTTGGAGCCTTGGAAGTCTAAGTCGGTGCTTGGCAAATACAGGTTGGAGCCTGGGAGATTGAAGATTGGTGTCTTCATCTAGGGTTGGAGCCCTACATATATTGTACTTGATTTATTGTAAAGAAGAAAATAATAAAAGCATTTATTATTATTTTTCATTTCGTGTTCTAAATATAAGTGATCTAACTGGTAAAAATAACAATTGAAAAGAAATATTGATTCACCCCCCTCTCAGTATTTCCAACAATTGGTATTAGAGCCAGTACCTTCACTCAAAGCCTAACAGCTTGAAGGATGATCATTAGTACACAAATGGCAAAGCCAAGGAAGAAAGTCTCCAATCCTCCTAAAGATGTGTCTTCCTCAACCATTGAAATTGAAGTAAATCAATTTGTGAAGGCTCCATTGTTCAATGGAAATTTTGATATATGGATGGCAAGAATGAGGAATTTCTTGAAGACTCAAGGAATTGGAGTTTGGAAATCAGTGATTACTAATGACATGATGGACGAAGAATCCAAAGAGTACAATACAAGAGCAATGAAGGCAATTTTGAATGGGTTGCCAAATTCTGTGAAGGCCAATTTTGAAAAATGTTCGTCAGCAAAAGGTATATGGGATAAACTTCATGATCTTCACTCAAAAGGAGCATTGACAATGATCTCTAGTCAAGAATATGATGGGAAACAAGAAAGAAGTACAGAATCCATCAAGGAAGCTGAAGATAAGAGAGATGACAAGAAAGCTAAAGAAGACCTAGAAGATGAAGAGAACAAAGAAGACTTTGAAGAAGATCTCCTGAATAAACTTATGGCTTCCATGGAAGAGATTAACAGTTTGAAAAAGGAAAATGAGGAACTTAAGAAGAAAGTACTAGATGGTAACCAAGACAAGACAAGGAAGGAAGTTGACTTTGTCAAGCTTCAAGTACAAGAAAGAGATGAGGAGCTCGCCAAACTTAAAGAAGAATTTTATCAAAACAAAAGAAAGCATCATGAAGAAGTCATATCTATGACAAATCAATTGGATAAGGCAAAGAAACGGGAAGAAACTTTGTCAAGCCACCTTGAACAAAGACTTAAGAGCTTGAACAACCTTGAAGTAGAGATTGGTCAATACAAGGAAGAGGTCTCCTCTCTTAAATCTCAACTAGAAGAAAAGGATGAAGAAATCTTCAAACTAAAATTAGATATCAATCTTCTCAAGGCCGAAACATGTGAAGTTACACGAATAAAAGAAGAAATGGAGAAAAATATAGCAAAGGAGAATGAAGAAATGCTAATAATGAAATCAAATATCATCTCCCTTAAAATCAAAGCACATGAAGCAACAAGGATGATGGAAGAAATGAAGAAGCAACTAGTTATGAAAGATGAAGATTGTGAAAAGTTAAAAGGAGAAATTGTCTTTCTTAAAAACGAAGTTGACTTGTTGAATAAGAACTTGAAAAGCTCTCAAACCCTAGATGACATCCTAAGTCATCAAAGGTCTCCCCTTGATAAATCAGGTCTTGGCTATGCAGGTGAATCCTCAAGAAAAAATGATAATGCTTCGAACAACAAATATGTGAGGAACCTAGAAAGAAAGGTTGATCCTCCCAGTTCTAGCAAAGGCAAGGAGAAGAATCAAGACAACAACGGAAGAAATTCTACTCCAAGGAGACTTGCAGATGATGTCAAGAATACAAAAGGCAATGAATATCATCAAAGAATCCCAATGCAAAAAGACTTTCGAAATACATCAAGGAAAACTCCATCTCCCAGGTACCAAAGTATATTTCTTGGTTATTGCTATTCTTGTACAAACTTTGGGCACATGGCAAAAGACTATAGGGCATATCACAAAGACAGATATAATGGTCCCCGTCAATCTTCTAAAAGCAATTTTGCAAGAAGAAGTCATGATTACTCATTCATGAACAAGATGGAGTGCTTCAATTGCCATAACTTGACATGGGCCCCTGCACAAGCTAGAACTATGCCAGAGAAGAAGGTTACACAAGTATGGAGAAGGAAGCAAATTGGATCTGAAAGTCTCTTAGACACTCAAGCCAACAACACATGTTGTTGACTTGATGAAGTCATCCTTGATATTCCAAGTATTTGATGGTGAAATCCTGCCAAAAAGAGACCATGCATACATTTAGGGGGAGTCTGTGATTCTTGAGCTATCTTGCAGAATCTATCCATGAAAGGGCCCTATGAAATCCTTGATGAGTCATATGGACAACCATCTTTTGATAGATCATCTCCATTGAAGAAAATAATCCCTTCTCATTCAATGGATCATTGTTGAAGCTGTCTTCCACTTGATCACAAGGTTGAAATCTTTCTTGTCGAAGGCAAAAAGAAGAGCTAGCAAAGGTTATGCAAGCAGGGAGTCGATTGACCTTTTTACATGAAGATATGCAAAGGCTT
Source organism: Pinus albicaulis (assembly GCA_034641835.2). Taxonomy (NCBI): domain Eukaryota; kingdom Viridiplantae; phylum Streptophyta; class Pinopsida; order Pinales; family Pinaceae; genus Pinus; species Pinus albicaulis. The sequence continues at coordinate 549,169,775 of CM076570.1, forward strand.
AGGGGGAGCAAGTTCATTGAAGAGCACCATGAAAACAAGAGTACCATACCTATGAAGGACTACTATTCATGAAGAAAAGAAGCAGCTTGACAGGGGGAGTACTTGGGCACCCCATTTGCCATTGATGTCAAAGGGGGAGAGGATGATGGAAGCGCAAGAATATTGCCATCAATGACAAAGGGGGAGATTGTTAATCAAGGTTGTCATTGATGCCAATATGGCTTTGACTAAGATGTCAATATTCTTGAGATGCTTCGTTCTAAATGATGATGTCTTGCCTTAAGAAGTTGCCGAGTGTCTGATTGGTGATCTAGTCCCTAAAGACAAGCCCATGATGTGAAAGACTATACTTTATGAAGCCATACTTGTGATGATGTTATACTCTTATGTGACCACACTTAATGATGGTGTTTGATGAAGGTTGGAAGACTAAGTAATGACGTGATTGATGATTCAAAGAGACCTTCCTAATGATACTTCCTATAACATATCACTGTGCCACTATGTAATACACTCACTGTTGATGTCCTACCATGATCCTATGCTAAAGGTGTTAAACAATGAAGAAGCCAAAAACCATGAAGAAGCCTAACAAGAGAAGCCTATTATGCTCTACCTCCATTTCAGCACTCATAAATAATCAGTCACATTAAAAAATAGTTTTTGCTAGCTTAGAGGCAAAATTCCTTAAAAGCACCTACACCATCTTGAAGAGCATACTTTTTCCTTTCCAACAAGCTATTACTCAGCCCGAAAGAGCGGTTTGAAAGATAATGAATTTTTAAGTTAAGAAAATTATATCTAATTATAGAGTCGACCTACACTTTGGCATTCATGTTGGCCTACCTACAAAGTGATGTGTCTCTTCATAGGGACCAACAACTAAATATATAAAGTTGCGGTAAATCATTTCAGAGTCAAAAAATTCGGTGATCTACCATAGAGAGCGAGGTATACTTCACAACTTGTGAACTTGAAGACACCATAAAAAGGGAGCATAAAAATACAAAGAAAAAGAGGAGGCGGAGGAGATAAACAAAAGATCATAATTACAGTGTTTGGGCAATTATTTAACAAAGGCTAAGGAAGAAAAAAATCAAAGATATACATGTTTCTTTGGTAAACCTGTGATAGGCTCGAAATTTGTGATTACAAGGTTGTACCTAGGCTCAGATCTGTGGAGAACAACTAGCACAGTACTCTCCAATAGAACTTGGACCTGCAATTATCTCAAACATTAGAGTCAGATCACTTGGAATAGAACCAAACCACAAAAAAGTGTAGAAGGAGGCTCGAACCTACCTGTGATTGTAGATTCCTGTAGCAAGCATTTTGGACTTATGGTGGCTACAGGATTTTTGGAATCTCTTTTCATAGTACAGTCTCGGATCAAGAAGAGTATTGCAGCCTCAAGACTTTACTGAGATACATCAATTCAGACTAGTCTAAAACTCCCAGACAGTGGAGTTAAGGCTACAGGAATTCAGACTTCTATCTATTGTAGCTTTGACATGTGGTATATTGCCTCATACTTATGGAGGATCTGAGGTGGATTTCGAACTTGAACTTGTAACTTGTGCATTAAGCAACACCTTGGACTTGAGATAAAATTTGTAAGCAACTCTATGGCAGTTTCTTAACTTACTGCTGAGGACATTATTAGAGACCCCTTGAAGCAGGGTATGCAACAGTTTTGACGAAATTTTTTTGGAATAACATTCATAATCTTTGGAGCCGTCTTGAAAGATTAGAGGAGAAGATTTAAAGAAGGCTAGTAGCTAACTTGAGGACCTTATTGACAGTAGCTTGAATTTGTGAAGCCCTGCTAGATTGTGAAAATTTGTGAAGACCCTTGAAGAAGACCATGATGCATTGTTGAAGCCATCATGAAGTGAACTTGGAGAAATTGTTTGGGTACGATGAAGAGCAGTGGTGACACCTTCTAAGAAGAAAAGGTTGTCATTGATGACGTAATGTGGAGACTACAATAAAGACTAAGTGAAGATTGTCAGGGCCCGTTGAAGAAGACTTTGGAAGCCATGAAGAATAACCAAAGATATTTTTACGAAGTAAAGTTGTGGGTTGGAGCCTCATAGAGACAAGGTCAGTGCCTTGGAAGATAGGGTTGGAGCCCTAGAGGATAGGAGCCCTCAAAAGACCAGGTTGAAGCCTGTACCAGATATAGAGTTGGAGCCTTTGAGGTTGGTGCCTTAGAATTGACAAGGTTGGAGCCTTGGAAGTCCAAATCGGTGCTTGGCAAATACAAGTTGGAGCCTAGGAGATTGAAGATTGGTGTCTTCATCTAGGGTTGGAGCCCTACATATATTGTACTTGATTTATTGTAAAGAAGAAAATAATAAAAGCATTTATTATTATTTTTCATTTCGTGTTCTAAATATAAGTGATCTAACTGGTAAAAATAACAATTGAAAAGAAATACTGATTCACCCCCCTCTCACTATTTCCAACAGATCGATGTAAGATAGAAGAATCAATATTGAAATCCAAAACTAATACAAGATCAAATGAAGGGAATCAAGCCTTTGCAACCATGTCCAAGGAGAAAGGAAGATTCAGTAAATTTGGTCCTTAGAATAAAAGAATAAATATAGACAAAGCACGATGCTTTGGATGTAATGAACTTGGGCATTATAAAATGGATTGTCCTAAATCTGAGAAGTACAAGAGGAAAAAGCAAGAAGCCCATGTCACAAATATAGAGGAAGAACCTAATACAAAGAAATATAAGAAAGAAGAAGCGAAAGATCTCTATGATGATTAAGATCATCTTCCTCTTTAAGTAATTTCTATTGGTTATTGTATGATAAGAAGCAATGTATATTAATAGCATTATGATAGAAGCATGGAAGGAGCACTTGAAGAAGTGGCTCCTGGAAACCTCACTGATAACTACATTGATGGAAGGAAGTCATCAAGATCAAGGATCATCATTCAATAATCAATATGGAAAGAGGTACTGACATTTTCTAATGGAATCCTCTCTGGATTCGCTAACTAGAAAGAAAGCAAAAGGTTTCATCAGGAATTCTATCTTGCAGAATTTGGGGATTAGAACACAATGATATATTGATGAAGCAGGTCAAGGGAATGAAGTTCTTCGTTCTAGTAAAAATTTTGCAGGATGACTCAAAAGGAACAAAGGTTATGTACATATATCTATATGCTGACACTGGATGTTGTGAAGTCATGTCATATGGTTACAGGTGATGGACTTCTATCTCTAGAAGTATGATCAAGGGAAGAAAGATCTCTTCTAGTGCATAGGTTGCCACTAACAAATGAAATCAAATATGTCCTCATATGGAATATAAGGTGGTTGTATACAAACAAGGAACTGGACACTGGAACTTCCTGGGAATGAAGTTGTGTGTAGAAAGAAAGGAAGAGATCATGAAGTGCAACCATGTCAAGAGGCGATTATCATTCGAAAGCCAAGAAGATGTGACTAGGAGAACTCCTGGTAAGATATGTGGACTCTGATAGATGTATGGTAAACAAGAAGACCCTTGACAATACATATCTTTAGGAGATGTGTCAATCTTAATAAAGGATGACGATGCCTACAAGAAGATGTCATGGTGAAAGATCATCAATGAGGTAACTTTTGATTTAAAAGTTATTATGTATATGTTTATCTAAATAACTTTATGTAGGGCTGCAAATCATGTGAAAGGATGTAACATCCTTGGGAGATGATTCGAAGGAAAGCAGCATGTGATAAAGGTGGACCAGATGAGAAGGGCTGACGAATCACTTTCAGGTGGATGACATGACTCATAGATGAAAGTGATGGATGATATGTGCCCTATGAAGTCAAAAGTTGAAGATTCCTCAATATCGAAATCCATGACATCAAGGGGAGGAATTCTTCATGAGCAGCTGGGTGTCTCACCATGTTTGTTGCAAGTCCCTCGTTAAGAGGAATCCTGGTGGTAATTTTCTTACTTGGAGGAAACTTGGAGTATGTCCTTCCTGAGTTAAAACGGAGTGGCGTATATGATTCTCTAATTCATGTGTCATGCACTAGACTAGGACTAACAGTTTTAAGTCTTACTGAAGGCCATGAGGAGAGAATGGATAGACCACATCATTCTAGTCTTCACCTAGAAGACATAATGGAGGAATGGGTAATCATCTAGCATCTAATACTCTTTGAGAATGAGATGGGGCATTCAAGATAAGAGTAGTCCGGGACCGATATTTTTTTAAGTGTTGGCTACCCAAGAGAAGAATAGTCCAAGAAGGTCATACTCTGGGAACACCTAGGTGGAGTTTGTACCGTGGAGAGACAATGACTATGGTGTCTATAAGTTGTGTCTCACCAGCATTGTAGCACATTGTCTCGTTGAGAGATGGAGTTGTTATAAGGCCTTGCACTAGGACAATGTTGGTTGATATGATTCTATACAAATGCGATTACCAATCCAATTCTTCTTATGAGATTCTTCAGATTGAAAGTGACCATGTACTGTTATGAGTACCTCCCTAGTTAAGAGGGAGTGTTGAAAAGTGTAACTAGGATCGGTCTTCATATTGACTATGTAATTATGTATCTATGTAATGAAGAAGACAAAGACCATAAAATATAGTTTTTGTATGCTTGCTTTATGGGTTTCAAGAGCAAGGTTTTACTATAGGTCAAAAGACTTCTTCTTGATGTCTTTTAGGGATTTGTCTTCTAGTTATAAATGTATTAAAGAGTCATGTTTATGATGAGTCAAAGTCACACTTGTATGCATCAACACCTTGTCACATAAGCCTTGATGTCATGGCTCAAGTTCAGCGTTGAAGACAGTGATCAAGTCGGCCTCCATACTCCTCCACAAGTCGGCTCAAAGTAAGGCTCTCATGTCGCCTCAAAAGAAGGATTTGTCTTGTACATATAAGAAGGGTATGCGATTCATTTGGAGTAAGTAACTTCGGATTCGTCTGAAGTAGAAATGCGAAGAAGTCTTAGTTCTCTACGGTAATACAGGTCAACAGGAAATGCGAGGTAAATTCTGTGTTCAAGGGTGAAGGGAGATCTGAGGTAAGAACAAATATAAGACTACACTCAAGCGTAGAAGAGCATTGTATCATAGTGCATATACAGGATTGTGTTCAAGGGTGAAGGGAGATCTGAGGTAAGAACGGATATAAGGCTACACTCAAGCGTAGAAGAGCATTGTATCATAGTGCGTATACAGGATTGTGTTCAAGCAAGAAAAGGAACGGTGTCATTGTAATGATATAAGTTTGTATTCAACATAAAAAGGATTGTGTTAAGATGTGATATTAACACAAAGCATAATGCAAAGAAAGGATTGTGTAAAACAGTTAGTAGATGGCTATGAACAGAATCACATAAGGGCATCCTAATAATATATGGTGGACTATTCTATAGAAGGAGACAAGACAAGTATGTATAGTCAACAAAGATGAGTGGAAGACAGTCTATGACACAATGCTAATATCAAACATGGATCTCATACAACCGGAGAAGGAAGAATAAAGGTAGAGACTAAAATCTTTAGTCTTGGTGCAGGACGATGCAAGAAAGAAGGATCAGCTCAAGAAGTCATTGAAAAAGCAGTGACAAGGTCTTGAAGGCATATATAGGTCAAGGCTCTGAGTCATGGTCATGGTGTTTGTCAATTGAAAATCTATAAGAAGAATTCCTTGTGGGTTTTCCTCTCCAAGAGGGAGAGATTTTGGCCCTGGCTTGAAAAGCCTAAATTTGTGTCCCTTGTGTTTTTGGTAATTGACTTGATGAAAGACAATAAGATAAGAAGAGAATACGTAAGTAAAAGAAGTAAGCTCACAAGTAATTATCAAGAAAAGAATTTGAATTAATCATTGCTCTTCAAATTCTCAACAAGAAGGAGGGCATATTATAGTCAAGATGGATAACTTGAAAGAAGAAATTGGAGAATGCATTTTGAGGCTTTGCTGAAAGAAGGAAAGTAGGATCTAGTTGTAGAATATGTTGTTGCATATGAAGTAGGAAAGGAAGCTGTATGGTTGAAGAATCTTCTGTCAAAGATTCGTTTTGAAGTCTCTAAGAACTACTGTGACAAAGTGAGAAACAACATTGAGATGTCTGAAAGACCCTGGAGGTTTGTGTTTACTTATGAGTATTTGAAAGTTTGTTACTAATTGGGGTTGTGTTTGTACAGGTAAATCTCTTGGAGGTTTGTCTTACATGCTTGTTGTTACCGATATATATATATATATATATATATATATATATATATATATATATTCAAGCTCATATTAATTAATGAAACCATAAATAAACTAATAGTAATAGCAAATACATTGATCTACACAAAATTTAAATTCATAATTGAATTAAATAACGGCATACATTGATCCATCCTCATCATTCATTTTGATACATACATCATTCATATGACATACTCATCATTCATCCATTCCATGAGATTCAATAATGAATTATTCAAATACATTGATCCATATCATTCATCATTTTATAATCTACATTGACTTAAAAAATAAATTCATCATTCATCATTCTAGAATCTAAATTAAGATTTAAAAGCAAAACAGACTAGTATATTACTATATATTATATACTAGATACTAAAGTTTGAACACTAAAATAGTAAATTACTAAATTCAAAATTGATATAACTTAAAGTCTCAAATTCAAAAATAGTTAAGAGTGAGGAGTCAATAATTGGCCTGAGATCATCAATATCTAGTGTCACACAAACCTTAAAATAGAAAAGTAAAAATGGACAATGAGGGTTGAATTTAAAATCAACATCAAGGTGTCAATCTCAATGATTGGTCCTCTACATTAAGTGTTATTAGATAAATTCGAGGGAGGATGCATCGCCGCTGAAAAGGGGATGCCCAAGAGCACCCCTTTTGAGGGGGGTGTGCCCAGAAGTCCCCCTTTTGGGGAGTCGTGTCCCCCACACTAGGGAAAAAAACCCCCCTGCATCTCCCCAAGACTCCCCAAAAGGGGTGTGTGGGGAAATGCACCCCCAAATGTCCCCACATCCTAGGTGTGTGGGGTGTAAAGGGTGTGTGCACCTAATCCTGGGGATGCATCCCTGTGGAACACTAGTTTGATCAAGGAGGATTTGCTACTAATTCGAATAATCCGGAGTGTTGAGGCTTTGTGTGTGATACACATTTCCTGGGAGGACATCTGGTCAGCTCTATGTGTTGATGTCTGGATCCCGAAGTAGGGAGGGTGGGATTGATCATAGAGCTCTGACCTCGGATACACACCCGGATCCTTATTTTGATGGTTAGAAAGTAAGCTTGATGGTACCTAGAGACACTGAAAGCTTTGGTACATATTAGTCCCACCCGAATAGATTGCCCTGGTCAAGAAACTAGTCCATGGCACCGTGAGTGCCTAAACTGTTTGAGGACCTTGGATAGATTGTCCTCATCAGGAATCTAGTCTGTGCACCTGATCCTGGGGACGTGTCCCTGTGGAACACTAGTTTGATCAAGGAGGATTTGCTACTGATTGGAATAATCCAGAGTGTTGAGGCTTTGTGTGTGATACACATTTCCTGGGAGGACATCTGGTCGACTCTATGTGTTGATGTCTGGATCCCGAAGTAGGGAGGGTGGGGTTGGTCATAGAGCTATGATCTCAGATACACACCCGGATCCTTGTGTTGATGGTTAGAAAGTAAGCTTGATGGTACCTAGAGACACTGAAAGCTTTAGTTCATATTAGTCCCACCCGGATAGATTGCCCTAGTCAGGAAACTAGTCCATGGCACCGTGAGTGCCTAAACTGTTTGAAGACCTTGAATAGATTGTCCTCGTCTGGAATCTAGTGTGTGGCACCATGAGTGCCTAAACTGTTTGAGGACCCTGGATAGATTTCCCTGGTTAAGAATCTAGTCCATGGCATTGCAGTGCTTTAACTCTTCATGGTTCATGTGTTTTGAGATCTTCCTTGTACTTGTATGTGTCATTATGAATACCTCCCTAGTTAAGAGGGAGTGTTGAAGAATATGACTAGGTTTCGTCTTCATAATTGTATTTGAGTCATAATGAAATGTATTTATCAAAGGAAAGAAATAAAAAATATTATTATTATTATGACTTATTAAAGCATGGGTTGCATGCTTGGGTCATCATGTTTTAAGTCAAAAATCCCCATTGTGGACAACAAGGATTTATACTGAGTCATTAGAGTCATTGTACATTTAATAAGACCCTTCTTGGACTTTTGAATCATTTAAAAAGAATGATTTTTGAGTCAAAAATGAATTTTGTCACCTCCACACCAAGTCGGCCCTTACCTGTTCAATTCAACCTACCAACATGAAGGAATTCAAACTCCAGAAAAGGGTATATATATGTGCAGTTCAATTTATTTGGAAGACAATCACTCACACAAGTTCAATCTCCAAGAAGAAGCAGTGAAAAAATGTGAAGTTGCAAAGAAGACAAGGAGTTACAGGATCAAAGTTTCTAGGGCATGTATCTCTCCCACATGTGAATTTTTGGGCTGCTGTAGCAAGATCAAAGTATTGCATCCAGGTCTAAGTTTTGTTGTTGCTTTAGGGTCGAATTGGTGCTTCTAGGTCAAAGTGCTACTTCAAAGTCGAAGTGTTGCTTCTAGGTCGAAGTACTACATCAAAATCGAAGTTACTAGATTGAAGTTGTTGCATCAAAATCAAAGTTGTTAAGTCGAAGTTGCTGCATCAAGGTCGAAGTTGCTAGGTTGATGTTTCTGCTGCATCGAAGTGTTGTTGTTGTTGTTGCTACTGCTATTCTAGGCCGAAGGTAGTGCTGGAAGGTTATCATCTGCAGAAGATAGAAAGGGCTGACTTGGTGGTCGGAGGAAGTCTATGTCTAGGTCAAGGAGTCTTGGATTATCTCGTGAAACTATTGAAGGAAGAGTTATTGACTGGATTTTTCCCTAGAGTGGGGTTTTGCCCTGGTTGTCCGCCTACATCTGGTGTCTTTGAACTTCGTGCTATGGTTTGGTAATTGCTTGATGAACAAAGATAAATGAAGAACATAAGAAAGTTAATAAGAACATAAGAATATAACAAGTACTTATCAAGATAAGAAAATCTTTTTGCCTTTCTGATTTTCTAACAAAAACTGCCATCCTCATTTTACCTTTTGTGCACTAGATATGCCAATGTTTCCACACCCAAGAAAATCAAATAATTCTAAAGTAAAATGCATTCCAAACGCATAGACACATGTAAAAACAGCATTAAAATGACCAAGAGGGTCAAAGCAAAAATTGAATGTTTACATATTTTCCCAGACATTTCTCATCTTATTGAAAAATCTTGGTGAACCACACAAAATTCTGCCTAGGAAGCAAGCTAGAACAAAAGTATGAATACTCATGCTCAACAGAAATGAATCTGCGTGCCATCTAAATGAAATATTGGATTGCTTAATCCAGTTATTAGGACCCAAATGCACCGTATGTGGAGGGTCATATCAAGCAACAATGATAAAATTAATTAATTAGCAACGCTGTGAAACCCAACCACTAATCATGTCACTAGATCAGCTCATTGTCTGAAAATCACCAAAGATGTCAGGTATCAGAAATATCCTGACAATATCATATTTCACTGACTTTTCATTGTTGCATGGATAAATCTGGGGATGATATGGGTACAATAAGGATGAAAATTTTCTGAACTACAGCCTACAGGTATGGGGGTATGACAATTCTTCACTGTAAAGGAGGAGGTCAATAGGATGCAGATATGATAGGCATGGGTTAAGGATGGAGGGGATAGAAATACCCAAGCTTGTTTCTATTGTCCAAGATCATCGTATCATAAATGTAAGTACAGGGCAGTTTAGAATATGTAATAACCCCCGAATCATCATTTTGAAGAAAGTGCACCTGTATATGAGTTATAGATAGAAATGAAACATTCACTTACATGACAACCATGTAAAAGAGATCATATATAGTTCAATCAACGGTAAGGACTTGTCTTACGAAAACATGCCGGCACAAACAATTATTTGGTTACTATTAAAAGCCTTTTTTTAAATGGGACCATAATTATAACAATTCCGTTAAAGAATAAGTGAACTCTTGAAAACTTTCATGAATTTGAAAGAATTGAAGCTAGACCTATGCCACCACTTTCAGCACCAGAAATTTCTTTCTTACAGCTACTTTCCAAAGACCTGCAGAAACCAAAGCCAATTTTAAGCAAGCAACAAAATTTAGGTTCATCTACAATATGAGAAATCACTAAAGAATCAAGCAGAGCAGTAAAAATGGAAGCATGGACATTGCCACATGATGAATTATATGTTAGTGTAATCAATGTTTATGATCATTCTTTAGTATTTAGTTGTCTATATTTTGTAAATAGAAGTAAATTAAAGTACTTTAGTATAATAAATAAAATAATAGAAAGACGTTATGTAACTTCTTTCTTTTTTCACTTGTGTAAACGCAGGAAGACCTATTTTGATTTTAACAAGAAAGTACTTGACGGTTTTCTCTTCTAACTGTAAAGTTCCCTCTCTTCTATTCTAGTTTATTTTTCTGATATGGTATCACAACCAGGTTGGAAGCACAATTGTTGAGAAACAAATATAAGAAAACTATTTCTAGCAACTAGGCTTTACCTGCTAACAATCAACATTCTTTTGAAAGTTAGAATTGTCATGAAGCCAAAGGATGCCATCAATGGGAGAAAGCTATGTAAGTTGAATATGATGCCCTCATTAAAAATCAGAGATGGATGTTGGAGGATGTCCCTGCTAATAAAAAAAAAATTTGGTTTTAAGTGGATTTATAGGGTCTAGTACAAGGCAGACGGTACACTTACAAGCACAAACAAGGCTAATGGCCAAGGGTTTTGCTCAAAAGAAAGGGATCAATTATGAGGAGACATTTGCTCCCACTGTCAATAAGATTAGAATCCAGCTAGTTTTGGCTCTTGCTACCCATTTTGGTTGGACTATTTTTCCAATGGATGTTGAAACTTGAGAGTGCCTACCTCAATAATCATTTGGAGGAAGAAGTTTATGTGTCAACCTCAAGGTTTTTAGGTTTCTAGGAAGGAACATATGAACATATGGTATGCAAATTGGTTATGGTCTTAGACAGGCACCAAAGCTTGGTACGTCAAAATTGACAAACAATTCAAACAAAGTTTTTCTGATTCCAATATCTACATCAAAAGCAAGGATGGCGATGTGGTAATATTGATGATATATGTGGATGGCATCATCATCACAGGAAGTGAGGTCAAAGCAATTACCAAGGTAAAATCTGAATTATATTCCGCTTTTGATATGATAGATTTAAGCATTGAACATTATTGTTCAGGGGTAGAAGTAACAGATGTATCTTTGCTTCAGAAATTAACTATGTGTAATGTTCCCTATGGATTAATTACCCAAGGGAGGAAGTAGCCTATCCAACCCTCTAGGCTATTGTCATAAATAAAGGGGGAAACCCATTATCCAATGTCTATTATGAAGAATGATGTATGGGAAGTTGTTCTGTGACCTAAAGGAAAATATGTTGTGACATCGAAATGGCTATATAAGATCAAGCATGGAGTTGATGGAAGCATTGAGAAATATAAAGTGAGGCTCGTGACTAGAGGTTTCTCCCAGAAAGTGTGAAAATTCAGTTACCTGAAATCCTACTGCAGCAACTGATTAAGTTTCTTCTATTCGTTAAATAAATTGAACAAATTATTTAATGTGTTCTATGGTAAATATTGAAACCAATACACTACAGCCTTCACAAGATAAATACTACGGAATAAAAAAAACGCTGGAAAGATAGATGCACTCACACACACAAATAACACTGTTATTTTTGGATTAAGTCCCCAGAAAAACCCAACACGGGAAAACTGGTGAAGCCGCTGAGGGTTTGATTATTATGCAATAGTAAATCTGAGTACAAATCTATGGTTGCTTAAATCTAGCAAACCATACAGAGAAATAATTGACAAAGTGTCTAGTGAGAAAAATCTCACTCCCACTAGGTTTCTAACACTGACCTTGGCTCAAGATGAGTTGCCTTCGCACAATCACTACGTTAGCCTACATAGTACTGCGTCTCCACAGCTAGGAACAACTTTCCCTCTCGCTAATTGATCAGTTGTTGTCTAGAAATTGGATCGTCCTGGCCTGTGGACTCTCTCTCCATCTTCTGGCACTGAATCAACTCTGCTTCCCAGCAAAAATATGAAACTCCCCTGAAGCATTGCGTGGCCTATGTGCTGCCTCTCTGTGGCACTCATTGCCTCTCTATTGTGCACTCACCAGATCTGGAAAATATTCCTCTGACCTTACTATCCCTGCCCCTCTCTCACTGCTTCGAGCTCACTAGCTCTCTCTTCAGCAACTTAGTGCTGCTACTTTGGAAATCGATCTGCCAGTGAAATCGAACTGATGAAGTGTGTTCTCCAAGCCCCGTCAAGTTTCATCTTATAATCTCTCGTTGAGACATCATTGGCCACGATTAAAACTTAATTGATGGATAAGATTGACTAGAACTCGATCCATGCCTTTTTCTAGAAGATTCACACCTGAATTAATTAATACCTTATAATTAATCATATTTCCTAAGTTTAGACTGAGGAAATATTAAAAATTGATTAATTATTTAATTAAGTCATCTCTAGGTGCAATTTCCATAAACGATTTATGGGTATTGGAGTACTCATGTATTCTAACCTCTCTGCAAACTCTCGAGGCTAGAACACATCCAATGCTACAAAAACTAACACTCCCTCTTAGCGAGGAAGGTGTTCTAGTACTGCAACTACAATACATTGCCTCTGCAATATCTCCTATTGTGTTGTTGATGTATGGCTACTACTTCCCACCAACTACTGCGCAAATCTGATATGCGTTGCATCTGTGCTGTTGTTGACCCTGCTGAACCGGTGCCAACTACTACATCTGCTTTACGACTCCCTCTCATTTGTTGTTGTTGCAACTGCAACATCTGCAGCTGAGAAATGTCCATCATACTGAACCAATTGTGGTCATCATGATGCATTTTTCACCTAAGTCTTAACTACTACTAGTCTCTGCGTTGTCACTGAAGCCTCTACGCTACTGCTGCTAACTCTGCATTGTGCCAATTGCACTGCTGCCAACTCTGCTCTGCATTGCATTGCTCAGTCTCAGACCGCTACTAGCTACTGCATTTGTCACTCTGGCACCTAACTGCACCAACTGCCACTGATCCATCCAGCTATTGCTGCTATGGGCTCTCGTAGCAAGGTATCGATCCAAGAGGTGGACTCCTCAAGGATCCTGCCCATCCTGTACCTCTCTGGGGCTACAAAACCAAATCACCCCACCTCACTCCTGGAGCTATATCAGTGATCATGGAAAACTCTTCCTCCAGTCTGGAGGACAACCTATCAATCTCCGCGGATTCAGCCAGTTGATCCTGCTTCTCCTCTTTTTCCTTCTTTCTGAGAGGACATTGGGTGTTGGACTGACCAAGTTCACAACATCTGAAGCACTTGACCTCAGAAATTTCCTTCTTCCTTTTGCATTACTCTTATTTCCCCTTTGATGCGAGGGCTTCATTCTCCTCTTCCTTTACTTCCTTCGTCCCACAACTGTTGCTGCCACTAATGGTGCTCTTCACCAAGTCTCGCCTCATCTCCTCCTGCTGCAAATCAACCCACATTGTGTCCCAATCTGGCAAGTTTTCCCTACCCAAGATACTTTAGACAAACACTTGCCACTCCTCGGAAACGTTGTTCAGGGCTAACCGCACCAATTCTATGGATTGGGGCGCTGACCCGACTGTAGACAGTTGATCTCGAATATCCTAAAGTTTAGTAAGGAAGGGGTCTATACGCTCCCCTTTTTGCATCTCGGTACATCTCATCTTCTTCTCAACATACATCTTCCACTGCTCGGAAAATCCCTGGTACAATGTGGAAAGAGCAACCCACATTTGCTTGGCAGTATCTTTGCCAGCTATGTGTGATACCACATGATCTCGAACCCCATCCAGAATCAGTCTCTTCGCCTTCGCCATCTCCTTCTTGTAAGCCTTTAGCTGATCTAGATCTGTGGCTACAACTGCCACGTTACAACTTACTGATATGGGCCTTGAGATTGTATTCATCCAAAAGACAAGAAATACTTGCCTTCCAGATCACATAGTTAGACGAACCGTCCAACCGATCCTGATCTCTTAGCCCTGTTGATGCCATCTCTGAAAAAATGTCGAACTCTTCCTCTTATCCTCTACGCAGCTGCGACTAGGCTCTACGCACTCCCTGCTAGAGTGGGAAAATCTGCTCACAACTGTTGTTGCTTTGCAGTGAGAAAACGAATTTTTGGGCTAGAAATTCCTGAGGAAAGAATTCCTTCAGTGTGTGCTCTTCCTTCCTCCTAATGCTATTCTGCTCTAGCAAACTACTACAGAATAACTGTATCCCAACTGAAGATCTACTCTATAAAGAGAATGTTGTTGCTCCCTCTGCCTCTGACAATCTTCGATCTGGAAAATTTTATTCTCTGTCAAATCACTCAAAGAAATAATTTTCCTCAAAAAATTTGCACTTCTAGCCAATGGACTGCGCAGCCTCTTGGCATTTCGAGCAGTTGCTCACGCAGTGCTTCGAATCTCCCTCTCTCTTTCAGCAACTGATCTCTTCTGCTTCTATTTGCGCTCTGATACCATGTGAGAAATTCGTTACTCAGAATCCTACTGCAGCGATTGATTAAGTTTCTTTTATTTGTTAAATAAACTGAGCAAATTATTTAGTGTTCTACGGTAAATATCAAAACCAATACACTGCAGCCTTCACAAAATAAATACTATGGAATAAAAGTAACGCTAGAAAGATAGATGAACACACACACACACAAATAACACTGTTATTTTTGGACTAAGTCCTTGGAAAAACCCAACTCGGGAAAACCGGTGCAACAACTGAGCGTTTGATTACTATGAAGTAGTAAATTTGAGTACAAATCTATGGTTGCTTAATCTAGCAAACCATACAAAGAAATAACTAACAAACAGTCTAGTGAGAAAAATCTCACTCCCACTGGTGATCTGACATTGACTTTGGCTCAAGATGAGTTGCTTTGCGCTGCCTTAGTGAAATCATTGCGTCAGCCTACACAGTACTGCGTCCCCACAGTTAGGAACAACTTTCCCTCTGGCTAACTGATCAGCTGTTGTCTGAAAACTGGATCCACCTTTCCTATGGACTCTCTCTCTGGCTTCTGGCACTAAATCAACTATGCTTCCCAGCAAAAATGTGGATCTCCTTTGAAGCACTGCGCTACCTCTCTGTGGCACTCACTGCCTCTCTGTTGTGGCCTCACCGGATCTTTTAAATCTTCCTCTGGCCTTACTATCCCTGCCCCTCTCTCACTGCGTCGAGCTCACTAGCTCTCTCTCCGACAACTCAACGCTACTACTCTGGAAATCAATCTGCCAGTGAAATCGAACTGTTGAAGTCTGTTCTCCAAGCCCCATCAAGTTTCCTCTTATAATCTCTTGTTGAGACATCAATGGCCACAATTAAAACTTAATCGATGGCTATGATTAACCAGAACTCGATCCATGCCTTTTTCTAAAAGATTCGCACCTGACTTAATTAATAACTTTTAATTAATCATATTTTCTAAGTTTAGACTTGGGAAATATTAAAAACTGATTAATTATTTTAAATAAGTCCTCTCTAGGCAGAATTTCCATAAACGATTTTTGGCTATTGGAGTACTCATGTATTCTAACCTCTTTGCAAAATCTCAAGGCTAGAACACATTCGATGCTACAAAAACTAACAGAAAGAGGGAAAAGACTATGATAGCATATTTGCACCAGTTGCTCGATACACTATTATCCATTGTATTGTTTCCCTTGTTGCTAGTCAAGGATGGACCCTTCACCAAATGGGTGTGAAGACTGCATTTCTTCATGGCATACTACAGGAAGAAGTATATGTCGAACAACCTCAGGGATTTGAAGTGAAGGACAAAAAGATTCATGTTTGCAAGTTGAAGAAAGCTCTTATGGCTTGAAGCAAGCCCCCAAAGCCCGGTATGCCCACACTGATAGTTACCTGGTGAATCTTGGATTCACAAGAAATTGTGTTGGCCCGAACCTCTACTTCAAAGTGGTCCAAGGTATGCCTTTGATTAAGGTTTTATATGTTGACAATTTATTCTTGACAAGCAGTGTGCCTCTAATGCTCGAGTGCACGAGGGAGTTGGCCTTTGAGTTTGAGGTGAAGGATCTTGGCTTGATGCATTATTTCCTCATATTAGAGGTGTGGAAAAGGCCTAGTGAGATTTTCCTTTCTCAAGGAAATTATTTCATGAAGTTGTTGGAAATATTTGGAATGGTAGAATGCAAATCTGTTAATTTTGGACAACTAGGTCCAAACTCCATGTTGTGATGCTCAAATGAAGATGCCAATATTTTTATTGGATTCCTCTTTCAGAGAGGTGCAAAGTCGATCTAAAGTTTATCTTGATCCAATAAGCAGAAAATTTATTTTGAATTTATTCAAAATATGTGCAGGTCGGCCTAAAATGAAATGTAGGCTTGAAGCCCCAGCAGTTGTGTCACACACCCTCATTGATGGATATATATTGGTCAACGTTGGAGGTCATTTTCACTCATCCATCACATCACATCCTCTCCTCATCTAATTGGTTCGATCATCTATTAGAGTCTCTTCATGACTCACATGTGGGAAAAAGCAGCAGTTAGGGTTTTGGACTGTCTAGGGTTTCTAGCGCAGAGATTGACTAGTGTTGACTTTGGTCAACGCTTGGTCAAATCAACCCAAAACTCTCCCAAAACTTCGATCTCATCAATCCGCATTTTTTGGCACAAATACCGAGGCTGGACGTTGACCTTGACTTGGGTGCATTGACTTTTTAGCTGCTGCTGTTTGCGTTGACCATTGACTGTGACAGTACTTTCGTTGACTTTTGGGGTTGACTGATCTGGCTGTTCTAGAGGGTTGTGTGACACTTCTGGTTGGTTGACCGTATTGAGACTTTGCTGGTTGAAGCATTCTATTGACCATCGTAATGCACCAACACACTTATATATTTTGGCTTGTCTTCTGTCGATATACTGGTATGTTCTATCAGCATTTTACTTTCTTGTTTATGTGATTGCTGACTGATATTGGGATAAAAAGTAAATTTGCATCAAGCATAGAACATCTACAAAAATTTACATGGGATCAGAGCTGAGGTGAAGACAAAGCCCTAGTTTGTAGCAATCATCGAAGAAGAGCATGGGTTCCTCAAACTACAATGGCTTTAAAGTTGATGACAAATTGACTGGGAAGGAAGACTTCTATGCTTGGAAGATGACACTGGATCTTAATTTGGAAGACCAAGATGTCATGGACTATGTGCAAGGTAAAATCCAAGAGCCTCCATCCACTGAAACTGTTGCCGCCAAAACAAAGTACAAGAAGGGGGAAATCAAAGCAAAGCTGATGATCAGGGACTCAATTCATAAGAGTTTGGTTGCCTACTTCTCTGTGCTGGGCACATCCAAGCAGATGTATGATAAGTTGGTCAACATGTTCAAGGCCAACAATGCGAATCAAGTCCTATTCTTCAAGAACCAATTGAAGAATCTGAAGAAAGGCAGGGATGAATCCATTCAATCATATTTTCTGAAGCTGACCGAAATCAGGAATAATCTTCTGGCTATTGGGGAGACAATAGCTGATCAAGAGATGGTTCTCACCGCACTTGGAGATCTCTCATCCGAATGGCATGTATTCAACACTACCATTCTCAATAACAATGTCATACCTAATTCCGATGAAGTACTATAGAGATGTGTACAAGAAGAGAAAAGGATGAAGAAATATGAAAATGAAGGAAATGTTGCCTTCATTGCTCGTGCTAAGAAGAAGAACTTTGGTGGTCCAAGGAACAAAGGAAGAGTGGGGGCCCAAGGAAAGAAACGCAAATGTTACACTTGTCACATTCCTAGCCACTATGCTAGAGAATTCCCTTTCAAGAAGGATTCTCCCGATGATGATGACAACAACAACAACCAGAGGAATGGCAATCATAGGAACAAGTTTAAAGGGAAGAGGAAGGCTTCCTCCGGCAGAAATGGGCAACCTTTCGAAAGGTCAAGAAATTCCAAGTATGAGGAATCTAATGTTGTTGATAAAAGAAATGAATTCATTCTTGTATCTGCCCTCTCTGTTACATCTCCACCCGACACTATGGATGTCTGGTTGATAGATAGTGGTGCCTCAAGGCACATCACTAGGTTCAAGGAAGCACTTTCTGATATGGTTAAGAAGGATGTTAATTTGAAAATTATCCTTGGAGATAATACCACATATCCCCTGAAAGGGACAGGGATTGTGACCCTCCACTTGTCTCAAGGTCAAGTCCTTTGCCTCCAAGATGTACTATATGTACCTGATTTGAAGAAGAACCTTGTGTCTATATCAGCCATGGAAGACAAAGGTTTCAATGTGGCATTCATTGATGGGAAGGTGCGCATCTAGAAGAAGAGTTTCAAGGAAGCTATCACGATTGGGTTTAGAGTTGATACACTCTACCAAGTTGGAGGAAGTCCACTGGGAGCGATGACATGTGATACTATCCGACAGACTGAACTATGGCACCAGAGGTTTGGACACCTTCACTACAAAGCCCTTCCCGAAGCAAGGAAGGTGGTGACGAGGATGCCCGAGTTCTCAAATGATTGTGAAGGTGTATGTCAGGGTTGTGCCGAAGGAAAGCATACAAGGGGACCTTTCCCCTCAAGTGTCACAAAGACATCTGATGTCTTGCAATTGATACATTATGATCTGTCTGGTATGCTGCCTGTGACATCCTTAGGAGGATGTTCTTATTATATGACTTTCATAGATGACTTCTCTCGCAAAACCTGGATATACTTCTTGAAGAAGAAGGATGAGGCTTTCATGTGGTTTCATACCTTCAAAGCCTTGGTGGAAAATCTGACAGGGAAGAACATCAAGATACTGAGGACCGATAATGGCACTGAATATGAGACAAACGAGTTCAAGAACTTTTGCAGAGATGCTGGCATCAATAGGGAGACCACAACTGTCTATACTCCTGAGTAGAATGGCATTGCTGAAAGAAAGAATAGGACCATTGTGGAAGCTTCCCCTGCCATGCTATGTGACCAAGGTCTATCGAAGTTTCTGTGGGGAGAAGCTGCAAACACTGTTGTGTACATACAAAACCGATGCCCGCATTCCACTCTAGACTCCAAAACTCCCGAAGAGGTTTTCTCTGGTAAGAAACCTGACGTCTCACATTTTAGAGTTTTTGGATGTCTTGTTTATTTTTATGTACTGAAGGAGAAGAGCCGCAAGCTGGATGCTTCTGGAAAGAAGGGAATGTTTGTGGGCTATAGCGAAACTTTGAAAGCCTATAGAGTCTATGTGCCTGGTCAAAGGGAAGTGGACGAAGATGCTTCCCTGAGGAAAGTAATCAATCTTTCGAGATCTGAGGAAGATCATGAAGCAAGGCCTGGAAATCAAGAAGAATCGAATGATGAGACGATGCCCAATGTTGAAGGACTGATGGAACCTATTGATCCACCTCCTTCAATGAGGAAAAGACCATAATGGCTCAAGGACACTCTCGAGGATGCCGACATTCCTAGGGGGACATTCCTTGAAAGCAAGAAGCTGAATAGATACCAAGGGTATCTAGCAGCCATGAGTACTATTGTACAATTTGAGCCTGGATCTTTTGAGGAAGCCGTAAAGCATCAAGTCTAAAAGGATGCTAGGCATGAAGAATATGATTCCATTATGAAAATGATGTTTGGGATGTGGTTTTGAGACCGGAGGACAAAGCAGTTGTCACCTCGAAATGGCTCTATAAGATCAAGCATGGATCTGATGGTAGTGTTGAAAAGTTCAAGGAAAGATTCGTTGCCCGTGGCTTCTCTCAAAAGGAAGGCGTAGACTATAATCACATATTTGCACCTCTGGCCCGATATACCACCATCCAATCTATCATAGCCCTTGCTACTATGCAAGGATGGAATCTTCATCAGATGGATTTGAAGACCACATTTCTACATGGTGCGATAAAGGAAGAGGTGTATGTGGAGCAACCTCTGGGGTTCGAAGTCTAGGATTGGGACACGCATGTCTGCAGGTTGAAGAAAGCCCTTTATGTGTTGAAGCAAGCACCCAGAGCTTGGTATGAGAGGATAGATAGATACCTGATGAAGTTGGGCTTCACTCGTAGTAATGTTGATCCAAACCTTTACTTCAAGGTTGATAGAGAAAATCCTTTCATTCTGGTGTTGTATGTGGACGACCTCTTCCTGACAAGTGCTGACCCTCTCATTCATCAGTGTAAGAGGGAGCTTGCTGCTGAGTTCGAGATGAAGGACCTAGGACTGATGCACTACTTCCTAGGCCTAGAGGTCTAGTAGAGACCTGGAGAGATTTTCCTTTCTCAAGGAAAATATATTGTGAAGCTTCTGGAAAGAACTGGAATGGTGGACTGTAAGTCCGTGTTGACACCAATGGAACTCAACTTTAAGAAGTTGAGTGGCAGCGCTGCTAGGCCCATGCTAGCAAATC
Organism: Pinus albicaulis; assembly: GCA_034641835.2. Taxonomy (NCBI): domain Eukaryota; kingdom Viridiplantae; phylum Streptophyta; class Pinopsida; order Pinales; family Pinaceae; genus Pinus; species Pinus albicaulis. Next base: position 549,190,363 of record CM076570.1, read on the forward strand.
CTACTGAGTATCGTCAACTCATAGGGGCCCTGATGTTCTTAGTGAACACCCGTCCGAACGTATGTTTTGCAGTGAACACTTTGAGTCAACATATGGTTGAACCTCATCACTTTCATTGGGTTGGTGCCAAGAATCTGTTGAGATATCTTCAGGGCACGATAAACCATGGGCTGAGATACACTGTCGAGAGCGTGACACTCCATGGATATACCGATACCGATTGGGCTGGTAGTGTGGTGGATCGTAAGAGCACATCGGGACGCTACTTCACACTTGGTTCTACTTCGATATCATGGATGAGCAGGAAGCAGACGTCAGTGGCTTTGAGCACCGCGGAGGCCGAATGCATTACAGCGAGTATGGCATGTTGTGAAGTAGTTTGGTTGCAAAAGCTCTTCAGTGAGTTGTTCGGGCATGTGCTAGATACCACTGTGATACTCTGTGATAACCAGACTGGGATTAGGTTGTCCGAGAATCCCGTGTTCCACGATCGATCCAAGCATATTGATATCAGGTACCACTTTATCTGGCATATGGTACAGCGAGGCACCGTAAGACTTGATCATATAGGAAATGATGAGAAAGTCGTAGATATTCTCACAAAGCCCCTGGAGAAGGTCAAGTTCCTAACCTTCTGTGAGAATCTTGGAATCGTGGAACAACCCTATTCTGAGGGTCCTGTTGGACGATGAGCTCTGGGAGCTATGGGGGGCTTTGGGGATAGGCTTGCCGAACCTTGTGGTGCTTCTGCCCCACCGTTATGATGTTGAGTTGGTTCACCTCTCATGATTTGTGCCCCGTATGCATCCTAGCCATTGAGTCCCAGGCTCATGGAAAGTACCTCTCATTTGGCCAGTGAGGTGGGAAAAGCTAGAGACTAGTAGCAAGTACTGATGGACGCATCAGAGATTGTCGTACTCTCTATCTAGGATGGCACGTGTCCAATGACTTGATCTGGGATCAATTCTAGTGAGGTTTCGAACCTCCTACTGACTTCGGGTCAGATAAACCAACTTTGGGTTGGTATGAGACTCTTTGAGTCCTATAGAGGTTTTGGACCTCTGGGCTGAATTTGTCAACCCGGAATGATGTCTTTGTGACTAACCCACCTTCGTTCTGAAATAAAGAAGCCAGCAAAGCAAGTTACGGTGAGATGACACATGATATTTAGATTGCACAGGTGGATGGAGTTTCCCCTAGTTGAGAGGGAGTGTTAATTTTGGACAACTAGGTCCAAACTCCATGTTGTGATGCTCAGATCAAGATGCCAATATTTTTATTGAATTCCTCTTTTAGAGAGGTGCAAGATCAGTCTAAAGATCATCTTGATCCTATGAGCAGAACATTTATTTTGACTTTATTCAAAATATGTGCAAGTCGGCCTGAAATGAATTATAGGCTTGAAGCCCCCGCAATTATGTCACACACCCTCATTGATGGATAGAAATTGGTCAACGTTGGAGGTCATTTTCACTCATCCATCACATCACATCCTCTCTCCTCATCTGATTGGTTCGATATCTATTAGAGTCACTTTATCACTCCTACGTGGGAAAAAACGGCAGCTAGGGTTTCAGATTGTTTAGGGTTTCCAGCGCAGAAATTGACCAACGTTGACTTCGGTCAATGCTTGGTCAAATTGACCCAAAACTCTCCCAAAGCTTCGATCTCTTCAATTCGCATTTTTTGGCACAAATACCGAGGCTGAACGTTGACATTGACTTAGCTATGTTGACTTTTCTGCTGCTGCTGTTTGCGTTGACCGTTGACTGTGACAGCGTTGACTTTCGTGGAATTTTGGGGTTGACTGATCTCGCTGTCTTAGAGGGTTTTGTGACACTTCTGGTTTGATGACCGTATTGAGACTTTGCTGGTTGAAGCATCCTGTTGACCATCATAACGCACCACCACAATTATATATTTTGGCTTTTCTTCTGTCGATCTACTGGTATGTTCTATCAACATTTTACTTTCTTGTTTATGTGATTGCTAACTGATATCGAGATAAAAAGTAAAGTTGCATCAAGCATAGAACATCTACAAAAATTTACAAAATCCCTAGCCACACCCATGGAGATGAACTTCAAGAAGTTATGTGGAGATGCTGCTAGACCTGACTTGGTGAAGCCCTCTGAGCATCGACAATTGATTGGGCATTGATGCTCCTTGTGAACACCCATCTGAACATATGTTTTGTAGGCAACACTTTGAGCCAATTCATGACTGAGCCTCTTCATGTCCATTGGGTTGTTGCCAAGCATGTACTGAGATATTTGCATGGGACGATAAATCTTGGTCTAAGATATACTGTTGGAGATGTGAGACTTCATGGATACATTGATGTTGACTAGGCCGGAAACATTATTGGCAGGAAGAGAAAATCAGGGTGTTGCTTTAGTTTGGGTTCCGCCATAATATCTTGGATGAGCAAGAAGCAAAAGTCCATAGATTTGAGTATGGCAGAGGCAGAGTATATTGTTGCTAGCATGGCTATCTACGAGGTAGTTTGGTTGAGGAAACTCTTTGGAAATTTCTTTGAGCAGGTCCTAGAAATGACAGTGATATATTGCGACAACAAGAGTGGGATCCGATTAGTAGAGAATCTCGCGTTTCATGACAAGTCCAAGCATATCGAGATCAAGTATCACTATATTCAAGATATGGTGCAAAGAGGAGCAGTGAGACTTCATCACATTTTGAATGATGAGTACATAGGAGATATACTCACCAAGGCTTTACCAAAAGGGAAGTTCTTGGTCTTCAAAGAGCAGCTTGGACTGATGGATGTGACCCTCCTGGGTAAGGGTCCTGATTAATTGAGGACAATAAGCTATGCTCTTCCCTCTTGTTTGAGCTCATAGGGAGAGGAATTGAGCGAAGATCTCTAGGGGTTGAGGGAACTCTAGACAGTAGGATAGCTTGTGATCCTTACCTCTTGGTAAGTCGTATCCTACCTATTGTCGAGCAATAAGATACACTGTGTATCCTACCTATTGTCTCTATTTGGTATTGACAAAGTATTCCCCAATTGGCATCTTACCCATAATTTGGGCTTGTTGGGATTGTTTTCCCACCCATCTGTCCAATGGGTGTTGGTGACTTGAGTTAGTCATGATCCTTACCATTTATGGTAAGTAGTATCCCGCTCAAGTTATGGGATGCAGGTGTTATACCACTGACTCTTGAGGGTCAAGTTGGGAAGATCGGCAGACAATAGGATAGTCTGTGATCCTTACCTCATGGTAAGTAGTATTGTGCCTATTGTCACAAGTCAATAGAATAGAGTGTGATCCTTACCTCACACTAAGTGGTATCCTGCCTATTGTCCTTAGATAGAGGGTGGTAGCTTGAGCTCCCATATGATGTCAAATTCTTCTTCTTTTATATCTGAGTGTTCAACAGATGAGCAGAGATGAGCAGAGAAGACAGTTGACTTGACGATGAAGAGACATTTGAGATGGGACTTATGTTACAATCTGAAATTTCTCCTAGGCTGAGAGGGAGTGTTAATTTGGCAGATCAGGGACAAATTCCCTCCTTTGGACATCCGTCCTCATTCGAAGAAGACCCTCTTTGCCCTTGGAATTTCATTTGGTCAAGGAAAATTATATTTTTAATGTGAAAACACACATGTGCACAAAAGTACAGGTGGGATTTAAAGACAAATTGGGTCTTCTCCAACGCCTATAAATAGAACTCATGTCACATCATTTGGAGGCATCATCATACACATCTTCTTCTCTTTGGAGGTTCGTACAAGTCTGAAATTGTAGGTCTTCATCCACAAGTGCGACTAGGAGAGAGAGAGAATTTCAAGACGGTCAAAATCTGTCTTTCACTAGAATCTGACCAACATTGACTTATTGGAGTTTGGGCATACTTTGACTTGGTTTTACTTTTGATTTGGATCTGTTATTGGATGCCGCATTCTTTGGCACAGAGACCAAGTTTTTCTAGGCTCTTTGACTGTAGTTGACCGCAGATTTTGAACATAGGTTTGACCGTGGTCTTTCTCTCTCCATTGACAAAGTTTGACAGAGTTATTTGGGGTTGTTTTGACTAAGGCCTGACCTTTTTGGAAGGCCGAATATTTTGACCTTTCACTGAGCTCATTTGGAGGTTGATTGACTATTGACTTGTGGACTGGTTAGGGGATCTTTGATTGCTGTTGACTTCTATTGACTTTGACCAAATTTCACAGTCTGACTAGATTTGAATTTTGGGCTCATCTCTTGGTTTTTGGATATTCGTTATTGGAAAGTCAAAGTTGTTGACCTTTGACTCTTGGTTGATGAATTGGGTCATTGTAATCTCTTTGTTGAACAGTTTATGATAATCTGATAAGAAGAAGAATTTGAAATGGTTCCCCCCCCCTGGGGGTTTTTACCTCGTCTTTGACCAAATCTTGTGTCTCTTACTGTTGTTGATTGTCTTCTATTGTATATTGCATTTATTGTTCTATCTACAATTGCTACTTTTCATTGGAAGATTGAAATTGATTGCTAAATGAAGAAAGAATTCGGCTAAAGTGATTGTAATAGCATAGAACAGTGGTAAATTAACACTTCTTAGAATGAATTCTGCTCCAACAATAAACTTGAACACTAGCGAATTGATTCTACCTCCTGAAACTAGATTTCGGCCTCTGCAAGGAAGAATTCGGTGTCAGCAACTAAACTTGAACCCCGACAAATAAACTCGAGTCCCAACAATAAACTCGACCGATATAATTTATGTAGATGTTCTATGCTTGATGCAACTTTACTTTCACTACAACAATCACATAAACAATCAAGTAAAATGCAGATAGAACATACCAATAGATCAACAGAAGACAAACTAGAAACAGATAAATGTGTTGGTGTGTTACAACGGTCAACAGGAAGCTTCAACCAGCAAAGTCTCCTTGGTCAGCCAACCCAGCATGTGTCACAACAACCCTCAAAACAACCACACGGTCAACTCAAGTCAACCCCAGAAAAGTCAACAATGCCCAGAAAAGTCAACGCAAAACAGCAGCAAGTAAAAGTCAACACAACTCAATCTTCGGTCAACCTTTGACCTCGGTTCTTGTGCCAAAATGTATGGCTTGCATAGATCGAAGTCTGCACCAAAAATCAACTCCTTAGGACTATGCATTGACCAAAGTCAACGCAAGTCAAACCTACATTGAAACCCTAGCTATAGCAGAATTCTCTTCGTCCTTCTTTCCCATGAGTGAACTGAAAACTGTCTCCAAGGAGCTCGAACCAATCAGAAGAGAAGAGATGATGTGTGAGGATGAGATGAGTGAAATGTCCTCCAACGTTGACTCTATTTATACCAATCACCGAGGGTGTGTGACACATTTGTTGGGGGTGTAAAACCTTAAGGCCGACCTACACATATTTTGAAAGTATTAAAAAGAAATTCAAAATAAATGTTTTGCCCATCGGATCAAGATGATCTTTAGATCAATCTTGCACCTCTCCAAAAGAGGAACCCAATAAAAATATTGGTGTCTTCATCTGAGCATCACAACATGGAGTTTGGACCTAGTTGTCCAATTTTAACACTCCCTCTCAACTAGGGAGAACTCCATCCACTTGTGCAATCAAACATCGCGCGTCATCTCGCCGTAACTTGCTTTGCTGTGTTAATCCAAGTTGTCATTGACGGCAACAGATTGATGAAGGTTGAAAGACTTAATGATAACATGGAAGATATCATTTGAAGTTCTCCTAATGATGCTACACTGTGACATATCACTACACTTGCTGGGTACTATAATGATGATATAGACGTCCTACATGACAATGCCATGACCCCATGATTGATAAGCCAAACAATGAAGAAGACAAATGAAGGAGAAGCCAAGCAATGGAGAAGGCATTCTGTCCTATGCATTTTCTGCACACACAAAATTAAGGAAAGTCACAAAGAAAAATTGTTTTTACCTCCTTGGAGGCATCCTTCCAAATTGACTCCTATACCATCTTTTAGAGCATAATTTTGCCTTTCCAATGAGCCCTTATTTGTCCCAAAACTCCTAGTAGTTTTTGAGATATCGAATTTTCAAGTTAAAAAATTATATTTCTGATATTGAGCCGACCTATGCTCAGGGACACAAGTCGGCCTCCAAACAAGGACGTGTCTTTTCATTTGTTGTTGCAAAGAAGGCTATATATATACACAATCCGCAACTCATTTCTTTAGCTCAGAATTTCGGGCATCAAGCACAAAATTTCGTTCATCAAGCACACACAGAATTTCGGTCATCAAGAGATGTAGTTCACATCTCGTTAACTCAATATATAAAGGAGATTCAGACCTATGATCTTTTGCTTAAAATCTGTAACTAAAGGTTATAACTCTCGGTTCTGAGATCTATTGGCTTGACCAGTGATAAGAGGTAAGGATATTGGACAGATTTACCACAACTCGGAACTAACCACACTGCACAGAACCTAGATAACCTCGTACCTGTGATCAATTGCTTCGAACCAGTCATCTATTGTTTCGGACCTATGATCTTTTGCTTAGGATCTGTAACTAAAGGATATAACTCTCGATTCTGAGATCTATTGCCTTGACGAGTGATAAGAGGTAAGGTTGTTAGACAGAATTACTACAACTCGAACTTGTGAGGGACTCAGAATAGTAATCTCAAATTTTACAGTCCTATGATGAATGGTGAACGTTGATAAACAAGAACATTAAAGGTGATTGGTAAAGAAGCAGTAAAATTTCTTGAACAGTGTTGGATAAAAGCAGTGTTGGAGTATAATAGGACCCTTGTGTTAACTTGAGGACAGTCCTGTAGTGACAATCACTCATAAAGTAAACATCTGATTATGGAGCTAGGACATAGAACAGTGAATGAAAATCAGTGAGCAGTGAAGCATTAGTAGCGGAGTCAAATGGTGGACAAGTACAGTGAAGATATAGTGAAGTCAAAATCAAGAAGTATTGAACAGTGAAGAATATTTTGTAGATGACAGTCAAGTAAGTATATCACACATCTTCTATTAAAAGTGACTGAGGGATTGGTGTCCTTGGAGTAGGAGCTCCTAAACACAAGATTGGTGCCTTGAGAAGATAGGGTTGAAGCCCTAGAGGTCGGAGCCTCATCAAAGTCCAAGTTGGTGCTTGGCAACAGGTTGGTGCCTGTTTCACTAAAAGAGTTGGTGCCCTCACTCATCTATTGTATATTATTATTAGAAAGGGAATTGAAATTCTTATTAATCCTTAATATTATCATTATACATCTCTTTGTCTTTAATTGTGAAGAATCTAACTAGCAATAATTAACAATTGAAAAGAAATATTGATTCACCCCCCTCTCAGTATTTCCAACAATTGGTATCAGAGCCAGCTTCTTCATTATCAGCCTAACAGCTGGAAGAAGGATTCTTAGGCACAATGAAGAACATGGAAGCAACAGGGAAACTACCTATCTTTGATGGAACAAATTTTAGTTTTTGGAAAAAGAGGATGTCCTACTATCTAATGTCTCTTGGTCCTGAAGTATGGCACTCTGTTTTGGATGGGTACAAAGCCCCCGCCAGTCTTCCAACTGATCAAGATGAAAGAAGAGCCTACATTGCTAATGCCAAAGCTTTAAATTCCATCACTAGTGGAATTACCGATTTTGAATTTACAAAAGTCATGGATTGTGACTCAGCCAAAGAAGTATGGGATAAGTTGGCTTCTTTATAAGATGGGGACTCCAAAGTTAAGAAGGCAAAGCTTCAAACCTATAGAAGACAATTTGAGAGTTTGAAAATCGCTGATGAATAAGATATTGCATCATACTTCCTCCGAGTAGCTGAAGTGGTTAACTCTCTTAAAGAACTAGGAGAAAATATTGAAGAAAGCACCATTGTTCAAAAAATGCTGAGATCGCTTCATGATAGATTTGACTCCAAAGTAAGAGCCATAGAAGAAATGAAGGATCTAGATACTCTCAAGATGGATGAACCTCATGGAATTCTTATTGCCTATGAGATGAGGAAAGGGAGCCCAAATTTCAAAGAAGCAGCTTTCCAAGCCTCAAGATCGACAAAAGAAGGAAAAGGATGGAATTGCAACAACGATGAATCTGATACTGAAAACGACTTAGCTCAATTTGTACGAAGACTAAAAAGGGGATCTAAGCTAAAAGGTAAGTACCCTCTTATTTGTTTCAATTGTGGAAGAATAGGTCATTATGCTGCAAAATGTCCTCATAAACATGATAGTGATGATGAAAAGGACTCTAAAAGAATGACATACAAAAAGAAAGGGTTTAATAAGAAGAACTTCTTCTCCAAACCAGATGAGTTTGATGAAGATGAATTTGTAGTCATAAAAAAGAAATCAACGAGAAATGTGCGTCATTACAAAGAAAGTGATGATGAATCAGATGAGGAAAGTAATTATGTTGGAAGCAAAGAAACGTTATTCATGGCATTTACAAATGATAATGACTCAGAATTAGAAGATGAAAGAAACATGGATAGTTTGCTAATGAGTGCCATTGAAGAAAATGAGAATCTAAAAACGAAGATAATTTCTCTCAAAATAGAAAGAGAGGAAGCAAAAAGAAGCGAAGACTTGTAAGGACCTTAAACTTTGATTTTCGAAATGCAAACATTATTCATAAAATTTGAGAAATGTAAAGCCCTTAATTTTTAAGATTTACAATCATTCACAGAATTCATACTACATAATTCAGAGTGGGATTTTTGAAGCAGAATATATACATCAATTGACAATTTAATACTTACCTGGAACCGTGTTTGGAGATGTTCCTGATCTGCCATGGCTCTAGCTCCCGTTACCAAACCGCCGTCTTTCCTCCCAGCCTATCTGAGGTCAACCTCTCCGGTCCCCATATCCAGAAGACAAGTCTTCTGGCCCTCATGCCCAAAACTCCAAGAACAATCGAGAGCATTCCATAACTCAGTTAGAACTCTCAAACTCACTGCTCATGAACCACGTAGGTAGAACTCCTCTGACAGCATCTGGGTCAGTTTTTCCCTCCACTCCCCATGCTCATCAAGTTTACCCCTCTTCCCTTTTTATACACAAACTCCATTCCTGATATTTATTAGAATATGATATTTTAATAAATATCTTTGAAAAATATCTTAAAAATATTATATTTTAATAAATATCTTAGATTTATTAAAATAGTATAGTCATTAATGTAGATATTATAGGCATTTATGGGGATATTGACTTATTGACCAAGTCATTTATGGAGATATTGACTTTACTTAATTATTTTAAGATTTATTTATTTATTTTAAATAATGCTCTACCACGCATACTCATATAAGAGTGGTACATGCGTTCAGTCTCTAGCTTGATGTTCCATCATATCTCGGTGAGATAAATGCATTACGATATTCAGTTTGTTACTCTAACTTAGTTAGTTTCAATACTAGCAGGTATGTATACTAGTGCAGTACATGTGATACATGCATAGGTAGCTATCATATGCAGGTCTCATATGCATGCTAATATTTCTAAGTTCCATATAATTCGAGTTTGGTCGTTACATACACCCCTCCTTCAGAAAACTTCGTCCCGAAGTTAAATTTTATGTCGTATATCATTATTTATATTAGTGATTAATATAATCATATAAGGTTGGTGTATCATAGTTAAATATGTGAGAACACTTTTAACATTTATGTTTTGATCATTTATTGGTTCACCAATTTAATAGTCACGTTTTGCCTCAATAGTATCCCCAAGCTATTCTAGAATCATCCTATCCTTTCTAATCTCTTCTGCTCTCATCCTATCCATCTTCTACAGGAATATGCCATGGCATCAGTTTTACTGATCCATTCATAGACCTTAAGGTAGCAGTGTCGGTTACGTCGACATGATTTTTGTAGGCATCCGGCAGTCATCATCACACGTCTAGGGGAGCGTGACTCACACAGTTCTCCCATGACCCCAGGTATTGGAGGATAAACGGTGGGCAACACCTCCACCCCTCCCAGTAGGACCAGGGTCAACACCCTATCAGGGAATCTCAGTGCATCTCAATTGTTCTTGGAGTTTTGGGCACGGGGGCCAGAAGACTTGTCTTCTGGATCTGGGGACCGGAGAGGTTGACCTCAGATAGGCTGGGAGGAAAAACAGCGGTTTGGTAACGGGAGCTAGAGCCATGGCAGATCAGGAACATCTCCAAACACAGTTTCAAGTAAGTATTAAATTGTCAATTGATGTATATATTCTGCTTCAAAAATCCCACTCTGAATTGTGTAGTATGAATTCTGTGAATGATTGTAAATCTTAAAAATTAAGGGCTTTACATTTCTCAAATTTTATGAATAATGTTTGCATTCCGAAAATCAAAGTTTAAGGTCCTTACACATGGTATCAGAGGTTGTTTCAAACCCTTTTGACCTTATAGGCCCTACACGTTGTGTAAAATTTCTGACTGTTGCGTGAAAATTTTATGAATAATGTTTGCATTCCGAAAATCAAAGTTTAAGGTCCTTACAAGACTTCTTGAACATTACGCTAAAAGAGAAGGATGATATCTGTGAAAAACGTGAAGCTGAAATAATATCTCTAAGAAAGGAATTAGAGCAAAGTTAAAAGGAGTTGGCAAAGCTCTCTAGCTCTTGACAACATTCTTAATACTTAAAAACATCAACATGACAAGTCTGGAATTGGTTTCAAAGGAGAAACATTATGTACAAAGAATAATGCCAGAAGTTATGTTGATGTACTCTCTTGCCATCCAAGAGAAGAAAAGTCGTCTCGTCAGGAACAAAGTCCCATCTCAAAACCAAGAATTGAAGAAAGAGCAACTCCAAGGAAGAATGTTGGTTCAAGCTATGGATACTACAATAGGTATCAAACTACTTTTCTTGGGCATTGTTACAATTGTAAAAACTTTGGGCATCAAGCTAAGCATTGCAAGACTCATAAGAATGAAGCACCAAGATTGAATGATCAAACAAACCAACTACGTGGTCCTAAAGAGCAAGGACAAATCAAAACTTACAATTCCTTTGATCTTTTAGCTAAGTTTGATCCGTCGTGCTCATTATGTGATAATTATGATCATAATGAACAAAATTGCCCTCTCAAAAGGGAGAAAGCTAAAAACATAAATCTCAAAACTGATGAATGTGGCCTAGTTCTATGTGCTCATAGTGAAGAAAATCATTGGTTCGTGGATAGTGGATGCTCAAAATATATGACAGGTGACCAAAATCAGTTTATCTCATTGAACAAGAAAAGTGGAAATGTATCCTTTGGAAGTGGATCCGCTATAATCACTAGAAAAGGAACCGCTACCCTTGTCAATGGACTAGGAAAGGCTCAAAATACCTTGTTGGTATAAGGGCTCAAACACAATCTCTTACGTGTTAGCCATATTTGTGACCAAGGACATAATGTTGTCTTTAGTACAAAAAATTGTGAAATAAGAGACTCATCCTCGGGAGAACTTGTGGCGAAAGGAGTAAGAACACCTAATAATGCTTATATTCTCAGTACAATCCAAGAAGATAAATGTTACTTAAGTCAAACAGATGAAAGTTGGTTATGGCACAAGCGATTGGGGCATACAACTTTAGATAACCTAGTCAACATCAACAAAATTAATGCAGTAAGGGATATTCCAAAAATATGCAAACCCAATCAAGTTGTATGTGGCCCATGCCAACATGGAAAGCAAACCAGAACTAGCCACAAAACTAAGGAGCTCTCAACAACAAAACATTTGGAAATCATTCATGCAGATTTGTGCGGGCCAACTAGAACTCCAACGCTTCAAGGTAAAAGGTACTTTGTCTATTTGTTGATGACTATACTAGAATGATGTGGATATATTTCATAAAATATAAATCCGAAGCATTTGAAAGTTTTAAGAATCTTAAGGCTCTCATTGAGAATGAGAAAGATTCTAAGATTAAATGTCTTAGAACGGATAGAGGAGGAGAATTCACCTCAAAAGAATTTGATGAATTCTGTAAACAGCATGGAATCAAAAGAGAACTATCTATTGCTAGGACACCCCAGCAAAATGGAGTAGTTGAAAGAAGGAACCGAACCATTCAAGAAATGGCAAGGACAATGCTACTAGCAGTTGATTTTGCAACCAAAATTTGGACAGAAGCGGTTGGCACTACAGTTTATACCTTAAATCGAACTTAGCTAAGACCAAATAATGAAAAGACTCCTTATGAATTATGGAAAGGAAGACTTGCTTCAGTAAAATATTTCAGGTTTTTTGGAAGCAAATGTTTCATAAAAATAAATGACGACTCACGAGGTAAATTTGATTCCAGAGTGGACGAAGGAATATTTCTTGGATACTCCACTAGGAGCAAAGCTTACAAATGTTACAACAATCGTCTACGAAGAATAGTGGAAAGCATTGATGTGAAGATTGATGAAGGCCTTCCAGAAAAAAGAATTGAAGATCATGAAGTTGAGCCTTTCTTTGAACAAAGTGAAGAAGAAGAACCTGAAAAAGAAGAGGAGAATGAAGAACCTCAAAGTGAATCTTCACAAACTCCCTCCAAGATCAAGTTTGTTCAAAGATATCATCCGAAAGAACAAGTCATCGGAAATATAGATGAAGGAATCCAAACTCGAAGAAGGATGATAAGCACCCCAAGAAAAGATGATGTGGCTCTATTATCTTTAATAGAACCTGAAAATTTTTCTCAAGCAAGCAAAGATCCTTATTGGATTAAGGACATGGAAGAAGAAATGTCTCAAATCGAAAAAAATGAGACTTGGGAACTGGTACCTCGCCCAAAATATAAAAATATAATTGGAACAAAATGGGTATTCAAAAACAAGATGAATGAAGATGGACGAATCATCAAGAATAAAGCCAGACTTGTCTGCAAAGGATACTCACAAATTGAAGGAATTGACTTCGAAGAAACCTTTGCACCAGTAGCTTGAATGGAAGCCATAAGAATGTTTTTTGAATTTACTTGCTCAAAAGGATTCAAGGTTTATCAAATGGATGTAAAATCAACATTCCTGAATGGAGATCTCAAGGAAGAAGTTTACATGGAGCAACCAGAAGGATTTGATCTTGCTGAAGGAAAAGACTTTGTATGCAAACTAAAAAAGGCCTTGTATGGATTAAAACAAGCCCCTAGAGCATGGTATGCAAAGTTGGATCACTATTTGCAACAAGAAGGTTTCAAAAAGGGAGTGGCAAGTAGCAATCTCTACATGAAGATGGACAAGGAAAAACTTCTGATCACTCTTGTTTACATTGATGATCTAATCTTTGCTAGCAATAATGAAGAAATGAGCCATGAATTTGCTATAAATATGTCCAAAAAATTTGAGATGTCAATGATTGGTGAGTTGTTTACTTTCTTGGGCTACAAATATCTCAAACCTATGCAGGCATGTTTATATCTCAAGAAAAATATCTTAAAGCATGCTCAAAAGATATGGGATGGAATATTGTGCACCTATGAGCACACCAATGACCACAAATTGTAAATTAAAAAAAGATGATGATACCCCTCTCATAGATGCAACTCTTTACAAGTCAATAATTGAAGCTCTCCTATACTTAATTGCTACAAGACCAGATATTATGCAAGCAGTAGGAATGGTAGCAAGATTTCAGTCAAGTCCTAAACAATCCCATCTAGCAGTTGTGAAGAGAACTCTAAGATATTTGAAAGGAACGATTGATTTCGGTCTTTGGTATCCTAAGAGTTCAACTCTTATTGTGACAGCTTACTCTGATGCTGATTGGGCCGAAAGCGTGGATGATCGAAAAAGTACCAGTGGAAATGCATTCTTTATGGGAGATTGTCTTGTATCTTGGCTCAACAAAAAACAATCATCTATATCCCTTTCTACAGTTGAAGCCGAATATATAGTTGTTGCTAATTGTTGTACACAAATTCTATGGATGAAGGAAGCCTTAAGGATGTCAACATAGAAACTAAGCAACCAGTTACTATTTTTTGTGACAATACTAGCACCATCAATCTTTCAAAGAATCTGGTGATGCACTCAAGGACCAAACATATTCCAATCAAATGCCACTTTCTCCGTGAACAAGTTGTTGAACACAATATCAAGTTGGAATAAGTCAATACAAAAGAGCAAATTGTTGATATCTTTACAAAACCCCTTCCACGAGAAGCATTTGAGTATCTTCGCCAAAAGATGGGTGTCATTGCTCTTGCATCACATTAAATCAAGCAGCATGTCAGGGGTACAGTATGTTAGGGGGAGCAGCATGACAGGGGGAGCACTTTGGCACCCCATTGCCATTGATGTCAAAGGGGGAGAGAAGAAAAATATTCCCATACAATGACAAAGGGGAAGATTGTTAATCCAAGTTGTCATTGATGGCAACAGGTTGATGAAGGTTGAAAGACTTAATGATAACATGGAAGATATCATTTGAAGTTCTCCTAATGATGCTGCACTGTGACATATTACTACACTTGTTGGGTACTATCATGATGACATAGACGTCCTATATGATGACGTTATGACCCCATGATTGATAAGCCAAACAATGGAGAAGACAAGTGAAGGAGAAGCCAAGCAATGGAGAAGGCATTCTGTCCTATGCATTTTCTGCACACACAAAATTAAGGACGGTCACAAAGAAAAATTGTTTTTACCTCCTTAGAGGCATCCTTCCAAATTGACTCCTATACCATCTTTTAGAGCATAATTTTGCCTTTCCAATGAGCCCTTATTTGTCCCAAAACTCCTAGTAGTTTTTGAGATATCGAATTTTCAAGTTAAAAAATTATATTTCTGATATTGAGCCGACCTACGCTGAGGGACACAAGTCGGCCTCCAAACAGGGACGTGTCTTTTCGTTTGTTGTTGCAAAGAAGGCTATATATATATACAATCTGTAACTCATTTCTTTAGCTCATAATTTTGGTCATCAAGCACAAAATTTCGTTCATCAAGCACACACAGAATTTCGGTCATCAAGAGAAGTAGTTCACATCTCATGAACTCAATATATAAAGGAGATTCGGACCTATGATCTTTTGCTTAGGATCTGTAACTAAAGGTTATAACTCTCGGTTCTGAGATCTATTACCTTGACCAGTGATAAGAGGTAAGGTTGTTGGATAGATTTACTACAACTCGGACCTAACCACAGTGCACAGAACCTGGATAACCTTGGACCTGTGATCTATTGCTTCGAACTAGTCATCTGTTGTTTCAAACCTATGACCTTTTGCTTAGGATCTGTAACTAAAGGATATAACTCTCGGTTCTAAGATCTATTGCCTTGACCAGTGATAAGAGGTAAGGCTGTTGGACAGAATTACTAAAACTCGGACTTGTGAGGGACTCAGAATTGTAATCTCATATTTTTACAGTCCTATGATGAATGGTGAACGTTGATAAAAAAGAACATTAAAGGTGATTGGTAAAGAAGCAGTAAAATTTCTTGAACAGTGTTGGATAAAAGCAGTGTTGGAGTATAATAGAAGGACCCTTGTGTTAACTTGAGGACAGTCTTGTAGTGTCAATCACTCGTAAAGTAAACATCTGATTATGGAGCTAGGACATATAACAGTTTTATGAAGCTCAGATTCTAAAGGAACTCAGACAAACATCCTAAGCATGAAGATTTGAGAACAGTGAATGAAAATCAAGAAGTATTGAATAGTGAAGAATATTTTGTAGATGACAGTCAAGTAAGTATATCACACATCTTCTATTAAAAGTGACTGAGGGATTGGTGTCCTTGGAGTAGGAGCTCCTAAACAAAAGGTTGGTGCCTTGAGAAGATAGGGTCGAAGCCTTAGAGGTCGGAGCCTCATCAGTCCAAGTTGGTGCTTGGCAACAGGTTGGTGCCTATTTCATTAAAAGGGTTCGTGTCCTCACTCATCTATTATATATTATTATTAGAAAGGGAATTGAAATTCTTATTAATCCTTAATATTATCATTATACATCTCTCTGTCTTTAATTGTGAAGAATCTAACTGGCAATAATTTACAATTGAAAAGAAATACTGAGTCACCCCCCTCTCAGTATTTCCAACATGCTGACCTCTTTATTTCAGAACAGAAGTGGGTCAGTCACAAAGACATCATTCCCAATTGACAGATTGAGCCCAGAAGTCCGAAACCTCTATAGGACTCACAAAGAGTCTCATACCAACCCGAAGTTGGTTTACCTGACCCGAAGTCAATTGGAGGTCCGAAACCTCACTATACTTGATCCCAGATCAAGTGGTTGGACCGTGCTATCCTAGATAGATTGTACGGCATTCTCTGATGCGTCCATCATTCTTTGCTACTAGTCTCTAGCTTTTCCCACCTCATTGGCCAAATGAGAGGTACTTCCCATGAGCCTTGAACTCAATGGGTAGGATGCATATAAGGCACAGATAATGAGAGGTGAACCAACTCAATAATCACAACGATGGGGCCCAAGCACATCAACGAGGTTCAGCAAGCCTAGCCCTGTGTTTGCTTATAGCTCCGAAAAGCTATACCCAAAATCCCCCAGAGCTCCCAGAGCTCATCGTCCAACAGGAACCCACATCAGAGGGTCGTCCCATGTTACCAAGACTCTCACGGAAGGTTAGGAACTTGACATTCCCCAGGGGCTTCATGAGAATATCCGCGACCTGCTCATCAGTTTCTATATAATGGAGCCTTACGTCGCCTCGTTGTACCATATCCTGAATAAAGTGGTACCTGATATAAATATGCTTGGATCGATTGTGGAACAAGGGATTCTCGGACAAGCGAATCCCACTCTGGTTATCACAGAGTATCACAATGGTATCTAGCACATGTCCGAACATCTCACTAAAGAGCTTTTGCAACCAGACTGCTTCACAACAGGCCATACTCGCTGCAATGTATTCGGCCCCTGCGATGCTCAAACCTATCGACCTCTGCTTCCTGCTCATCCATGATATCGGAGCAGAACCAAGATTGAAGCAGCATCTTGATGTGCTCTTACAATCCACCACACTGCCAACCCAATTGGCATTAGTATATCCAAGGAGTGTCACGCTCCTAGCAGTGTATCTCAGCCCATGGTTTATCGTGCCCCGAAATGTTAATCCAAGTTGTCATTGATGGCAACAAGTTGAATGAATGAACACACTTGATGAAGGTTGAAATACTAGATGATAACATATCATTTGAAGTTCTCCTAATGATGTTGCACTCATAGTTATCAAAACCAGCAGGTTTGAACCGGTAACTGGTCAAACCGGTCGGTCAGTTCAGCCTCCGGTCAGAACCACTCATGCAACCGGGTTTAGAGGAGGGTCTCACCTGATTTGGCCAATTAACCGGACCTAACCGGCCGGTTAATGCATAAACCAGCCGGTTAGGTGTCCCTTCCTTGCACGGACCCACCGGTAGCCAGCAACACAGCCTTAGGGCATATGTGGAGGTAAGGGGAGGGTTGTTTCCCTCCAAAAACACCCTCCCCAATCTTTTATAAGGAGGGGCAGCCTCTCCTTTGTCTCACACCAACTCATTTTCTATTTGTGAGTTTCATTGAGAGCTTGGAGACTGTTGAGTGTTTGTCGGAGCAGTGATCTTGGAGGCTTGGAGTTGGAGTTCGAGCTATCTTGGAGATAGTTTGGAGCTGTCAATAGCGTTGGCATCTTCAAGAGGATGCTAAGGAAGCTAGTTTGCATTGTCAGGTAAGAATTTTCGCTTGAAAAATCCATCATTTCATTGTTGTTTATGTATTTATTTTCTCATGTGTTTAGCTATTTTATTGCTCTCAAATCTCTAGTCCTATGCTATCAAATTTTGTATGTTTGAAATTTGAATGTGCTTTTTGTTTCGTAAATTTAGCCTTAATTGTCCATTTATCTTAGCTGCAATTTTTTTTAAATGGCAGATTTATTTTCAAATTTCAATTATTTCAAGTCAAGATGCCTCCAAAAGCCAAGGACAGTGCATGGGTCCATTGTGATGTGATTGATGGAAAGATGGTATGCAAACTTTGTCGAAAATGTATTGGAGGTGGGGGTATTCTTAGATTGAAACATCACTTGGCTGGGATAAGAGGCAATGTAACGCCATGTGATGCGCCTAATGCAGTGTTAGGTCCATTAGGGCAAAATACCTTGCTAAGCTTGAAAAGTTTGAGGAGACTAAGGCTAGGGAGAAGGCCATCCAAGATAAAATTGCAAGGAAGAGGGAAATAGTAGAAATGATGAGAGAGAGTGGGTATGAAAATGATGAGTATGAGATTCAAGACTCCACTTCTATCCCTTCCACCAATAACCCCTTTCACTATGTTCCTCCTATTGGCAAAAGATCAAACCCAACAAAGAAACCCAACCTCATGAGTTATTTCTCATCCACTGCTAATCCCACAGCCACTGCCTCCATGTCCCAGCCAACTCCAAGTCGTCAACCCACTTTGGATCAACATTGGAAAAAACAATGCAAAGAAGCTTCTTATTAGTACATTGCTAGATGGTGGTATGATTCAGAGATCCCATTTAATGTTGCTCGCTCACCTTATTACCAAGCTATGTGGGACTTTGTTTTTGTTGTAGGAAAGGGCTTCAAAGGCCCTACTGCGCATGACTTAAGGGGAGCTCTTTTGCAACAAGAGATTTGTAATATTGATGAGTATTTGGCTGAATATAAAGAGTCCTGGCTCAAAACAAGTTGTTCCATCATGTCAGATGGATGGATTGATGGAAAGAACCGCACTATCATTCACTTCCTTGTTGCTTGCCCTCGAGGAACAATGTTTTTTAGATCAGTTGATGCATCTGATAAGGTGAAGGATGCAACCCTTCTATTTGAGCTTTTGGATGAGATTATTCAGGAAGTGGGAGAGCAAAATGTTGTGCAGGTCATCACAGATAATGCCTCAAACTATGTTCTTGCTGAAAAGATGCTTCAGTCCAAGTAAAATACCATATTTTGGACTCCATGTGCTGCACATTGCATAGACCTCATGCTTGAGGACATAGACAAAGTGGAATGGGTAAAAAACACTGTACAGCATGGCAAGTGCATTACAAAATACATTTACAACCACTCATGGGTATTGAGCCTAATGAGGAAAAACACTGGGGGCAAAGAGCTTGTAAGGCCCACCATTACGAGATTTGCAACTCACTTCCTCACGTTGCAATGTCTCAATTCTCAATAGAAAAACCTGCAGAAAATGTCTTCTTCTGATGATTGGACTAAATCCCGGTGGGCTCGTAGACAAGATGGAAAAGACACCAAAAAGAAAGTCTTTGACATTAATTTTTGGAAAAGGTCTTCAAAGCTGGTAAAAATAACTGAGCCCCTTGTTAAGGTGCTAAGGATGGTGGATCGGGAAAAGATGGCAATGGGATACATTTATGAAGCTATGTATCAGGCCAAGGAGCAGATACGGACAGCTTACAGGGACAGGTTAGCTAAATATGGCCGGATATGGGAGATCATTGATAACAAATGGAACAATCAACTCCATCGTCCTATACATGCAGCTGGGTATTTTTTGAACCCAAAGTATCATTATAGAGCTCAGCTAGGATATCAGCGGGATGGGGAGGTCAAATCTGGATTGAACTCAATATATAAAGGAGATTCGGACCTATGATCTTTTGCTTAGGATCTATAACTAAAGGTTATAACTCTCGGTTCTGAGATCTATTACCTTGACCAGTGATAAGAGGTAAGGTTGTTGGATAGATTTACTACAACTCGGACCTAACCACAGTGCACAGAACCTGGATAACCTTGGACCTGTGATCTATTGCTTCGAACCAGTGATCTGTTGTTTCAGACCTATGATCTTTTGCTTAGGATCTGTAACTAAAGGATATAACTCTCGGTTCTAAGATCTATTGCCTTGACCAGTGATAAGAGGTAAGGCTGTTGGACAGAATTACTACAACTCGGACTTGTGAGGGACTCAGAATTGTAATCTCATATTTTTACAGTCCTATGATGAATGGTGAACGTTGATAAACAAGAACATTAAAGGTGATTGGTAAAGAAGCAGTAAAATTTCTTGAACAGTGTTGGATAAAAGCAGTGTTGGAGTATAATAGAAGGACCCTTGTGTTAACTTGAGGACAGTCTTGTAGTGTCAATCACTCGTAAAGTAAACATCTGATTATGGAGCTAGGACATATAACAGTTTTATGAAGCTCAGATTCTAAAGGAACTCAGACAAACATCCTAAGCATGAAGATTTGAGAATAGTGAATGAAAATCAGTGAGCAGTGAAGCATTAGTAGCGGAGTCGAAATGGTGGACAAGTATAGTGAATATATAGTGAAGTCAAAATCAAGAAGTATTGAATAGTGAAGAATATTTTGTAGATGACAGTCAAGTAAGTATATCACACATCTTCTATTAAAAGTGACTGAGGGATTGGTATCCTTGGAGTAGGAGCTCCTAAACAAAAGGTTGGTGCCTTGAGAAGATAGGGTCGAAGCCTTAGAGGTCGGAGCCTCATCAGTCCAAGTTGGTGCTTGGCAACAGGTTGGTGCCTATTTCATTAAAAGGGTTCGTGCCCTCACTCATCTATTATATATTATTATTAGAAAGGGAATTGAAATTCTTATTAATCCTTAATATTATCATTATACATCTCTCTGTCTTTAATTGTGAATAATCTAACTGGCAATAATTTACAATTGAAAAGAAATACTGAGTCACCCCCCTCTCAGTAATTCCAACATGCTGGCCTCTTTATTTCAGAACAGAAGTGGGTCAGTCACAAAGACATCATTCCCAGTTGACAAATTCAGCCCAGAAGTCCGAAACCTCTATAGGACTCACAAAGAGTCTCATACCAACCCGAAGTTGGTTTACCTGACCCGAAGTCAATTGGAGGTCCGAAACCTCACTATACTTGATCCCAGATCAAGTGGTTGGACCGTGCTATCCTAGATAGATTGTACGACATTCTCTGATGCGTCCATCAGTCTTTGCTACTAGTCTCTAGCTTTTCCCACCTCATTGGCCAAATGAGAGGTACTTCCCATGAGCCCTGAACTCAATGGGTAGGATGCATATAAGGCACAGATAATGAGAGGTGAACCAACTCAATAATCACAACGATGGGGCCCAAGCACATCAACGAGGTTCAGCAAGCCTAGCCCTGTGTTTGCTTATAGCTCCGAAAAGCTATACCCAAAATCCCCCAGAGCTCCCAGAGCTCATCGTCCAACAGGAACCCACATCAGAGGGTCGTTCCATGTTACCAAGACTCTCACGGAAGGTTAGGAACTTGACATTCCCCAGGGGCTTTGTGAGAATATCCGCGACCTGCTCATCAGTTTCTATATAATGGAGCCTTACGTCGCCTCGTTGTACCATATCCTGAATAAAGTGGTACCTGATATCGATATGCTTGGATCGATTATGGAACAAGGGATTCTCGGACAAGCGAATCCCACTCTGGTTATCACAGAGTATCACAGTGGTATCTAGCACATGTCCGAACATCTCACTAAAGAGCTTTCGCAACCAGACTGCTTCACAACAGGCCATACTCGCTGCAATGTATTCGGCCCCTGCGATGCTCAAACCTATCGACCTCTGCTTCCTGCTCATCCATGATATCGGAGCAGAACCAAGATTGAAGCAGCATCTTGATGTGCTCTTACAATCCACCACACTGCCAACCCAATTGGCATTAGTATATCCAAGGAGTGTCACGCTCCTAGCAGTGTATCTCAGCCCATGGTTTATCGTGCCCCGAAATGTTAATCCAAGGAGTGTCACGCTCCTAGCAGTGTATCTCAGCCCATGGTTTATCGTGCCCCGAAATGTTAATCCAAGTTGTCATTGATGGCAACAAGTTGAATGAATGAACACACTTGATGAAGGTTGAAATACTAGATGATAACATATCATTTGAAGTTCCCCTAATGATGTTGCACTCATAGTTATCAAAACCGGCAGGTTTGAACCGGTAACCGGTCAAACCGGTCGGTCAGTTCAGCCTCCGGTCAGAACCACTCATGCAACCGGGTTTAGAGGAGGGTCTCACCTGATTTG
Source organism: Pinus albicaulis (assembly GCA_034641835.2). Classification (NCBI taxonomy): domain Eukaryota; kingdom Viridiplantae; phylum Streptophyta; class Pinopsida; order Pinales; family Pinaceae; genus Pinus; species Pinus albicaulis. The sequence goes on from CM076570.1 coordinate 549,212,337, forward strand.
GCCAATTAACCGGACCTAACCGGCCGGTTAATGCATAAACCAGCCGGTTAGGTGTCCCTTCCTTGCGCGGACCCACCGGCAGCCAGCAACACAGCCTTAGGGCATATGTGGAGGTAAGGGGAGGGTTGTTTCCCTCCAAAAACACCCTCCCCAATCTTTTATAAGGAGGGGCAGCCTCTCCTTTGTCTCACACCAACTCATTTTCTATTTGTGAGTTTCATTGAGAGCTTGGAGACTGTTGAGTGTTCTGAAAGCTTCTTATCCGTACATTGCTAGATGGTGGTATGATTCACATATCCCATTTAATGTTGCTCGCTCACCTTATTACCAAGCTATGTGGGACTTTGTTTTTGTTGCAGGAAAGGGCTTCAAAGGCCCTACTGCGCATGACTTAAGGGGAGCTCTTTTGCAACAAGAGATTTGTAATATTGATGAGTATTTGGCTGAATATAAAGAGTCATGGCTCAAAACAAGTTGTTCCATCATGTCAGATGGATGGACTGATGGAAAGAACCACACTATCATTAACTTCCTTGTTGCTTGCCCTCGAGGAACAATGTTTTTGAGATCAGTTGATGCATGTGATAAGGTGAAGGATGAAACCCTTCTATTTGAGCTTTTGGATGAGATTATTTAGGAAGTGGGAGAGTAGAATGTTGTGCAGGTCATCACAGATAATGCCTCAAACTATGTTCTTGCTGGAAAGATGCTTGAGTCCAAGTATAATACCATATTTTGGACTCCATGTGCTGCACATTGCATAGACCTCATGCTTGAGGACATAGACAAAGTGGAATGGGTAAAAAACACTGTAGAGCATGGCAAGTGCATTACAAAATACATTTACAACCACTCATGGGTATTGAGCCTAATGAGGAAAAACATTGGGGGCAAAGAGCTTGTTAGGCCTGCCATTACGAGATTTGCAACTCACTTCCTCACGTTGCAATGTCTCAATTCTCAACAGAAAAAACTGCAGAAAATGTTTTCTTTTGATAATTGGACTGAATCCCGGTGGGCTCGTAGACAAGATGGAAAAGACACCAAAAAGAAAGTCTTTGACATTAATTTTTGGAAAAGGTCTTCAGAGCTGGTAAAAATTACTGAGCCCCTTGTTAAGGTGCTAAGGATGGTGGATGGGGAAAATATGGCAATGGGATACATTTATGAGGCTATGGATCAGGCCAAGGAGCAGATACGGGCAGCTTACAGGGACAGGTTAGCTAAATATGGCCGGATATGGGAGATCATTGATAACAAATGGAACAATCAACTCCATCGTCCTATACATGCAGCTGGGTATTTTTTGAACCAAAGTATCATTATAGAGCTCGGCTAGGAGATCAGCAGGATGGGGAGGTCAGATCTGGATTGATTGATTGCTTGGAGCGCATGGTCCCTAACCGTGCAGACCTTTTGGAAACACATAAACAACTTACTCATTTCAATATAGCAGCTGGTACCTTGGAAAGAACTTGGCAAAAATGGCAAGAGATGTGGATCAACCTGGTAAGCAATTCCAATTTGTTTTTCTTTTCAAGTTAAATTGTTTGTAAATAAGTAATGAAATGAACTATGTTACTAATGAATGTCTTTTTATTTGCAGCACATTGGTGGGAGTCATTTGGCGGCCAATGCCCTCAATTGCAAAAGTTTGCAATTAGAATCCTCAGCCAAACTTGCAGTGCTTCAAGTTGTGAGCGCAATTGGTCTATTTTTTAGCGCATACACACAAAGAAGAGAAACTGTTTGGAACAGAAACGGTTAAATGATCTTGTGTTTGTGCAATACAACCTTCGCTTGAGGCAGAACCAACTGATGAGCAAAACACCTGATCTAGATCCCATTGTGTTGGTGATATTGATCCAACATCAGAATGGGTGGAGGAGACTGAAGATCCAGTGTTTGAGGCTGATTTTGATTTTGATGTAGTAGTAGCAGGGGGTGAATTTGAAGTAGATTTGGTGGCGCCATCAAACGCAGACCCAGGATTGGTAGCTGCATCAAGCAAAGGCAAACAACCAATGGACGACACTAGTCATGCACCTCGAGTAACTCGTGCTTCCATTAGGTCCACTTCTATTGTTATTGGTGGCAGGGGTACTGAGGTTGCAGATGAGCCTGAGGCTAAGGCATCCTCAGACTCTGATCCAGATGATGTCTATGTAGCAGTCGATGTTGATCCTGTGTCTAGTAGCGGTGATGAATTTGATGATTGATAATCATTCATGTGTATTCTTGTATTAGGCCAATGGCCTCATAGCTTGTAGCATTGTTTTTGGACTTTATGGGCCATATGGAGCCTCATTGCTTATGTATTTTTCGATGATATGTATTGCACTCAATGCCATTTTGATATATTCACCTTTGCATGCTATATAAATGAGCAAACTTTGCATATTTTGTCTCTATTTGCTTGGAATCATGGTTGCAAATCTTAAAAATAGTTTTTTTTATTAAAAAATAATTATTTAATGTATTCTTTTTAAAACTGGTTCATTGAGTTCTGACTGCTACCGGTTAGACCGGTTCCGGTTCGAAACCCGGTTCATTAGGTCCACCGGTCCGGTCACCGGTTCCGGTTTTAATAACTATGGCTGCACTATGACATATTATTGCGCTATTGAATACATGATGTTATACCTTCATGACTTTGCTGGGTACTATCATGATGACATATATGTCCTACATGATGACACTATGACCCTATAATTGATAAGCCAAACAAAGAAGAAGCCTAGCAGTGGAAAAGGCATGTTGTCCTATTCACCTTCTGCACCAATAAATGACCAGTCACATTAAGAATTATTTTTCTCTATCATGGAGGTAGAATTTCTCTATGAAACATTTACCATCCTTAAGAGCATAATTTTAGCTTTCCAACAAGCCCTTACTTGGCCAAAAACTCCAAACAGAGAGGGAGAACGTGAATTTTCAAGTTATAAAATATATTTCTGATATTGAGCTGACCTATGCTCAAGGACACAAGTCGGCCTCCAAACAGGGACATGTCTTTTCATTTGTTATTTCAAAGAAGGCTATATATACACAGTCCGAAATTCATTTATGGGCATCATTTTCGGTCACACACCCATAGAACAGAAAAGATCAAGTTCACATCTCGTGAACCTAAAGGTTAAAGAAGAGAACAATTTTGTTTGGACTTGAAAGATAATTTAAACTGCATTGTAAATGTTGTGGAGGCTTTCAACTTGTCACTCAGATTTATCCAAAATTACAATAGATCTGAAGCAGCTTTCCTGTGTGACCGAGTGCAATCTTTAGTGGGTGGATGGTTGCTGTTATATTGGCTGAACGTGTGGCATGAAGATAAGAATCTCCTTATTATTGAAAGACAAGTTGTTCATTCACCATTGAATTGAAGTTCACTTATAAGGGAGCACTGTGAACATAATTTTGGAAGCACTGCGTGTAGATGCTGCTATGAAAAGTATTTTCTTTTGAAGGGTTCACAAGATTATTTCAAAGTTGTTTTCTGCCCAGAAATGAAAGCATTCTCTTGCACAAGTTGAAAGCACTATCTCTTGTGCCCTTTTCTTATGAGTATACATCAGAAATAATATATGTGTCAAAGTTCCTTCCTATGGTTTAAAAAAAAGGGTCTTGAATCAGTGTGGTGACTGTGTATCGTCATTTTCGTTGGACTATATTTTTGCTGACAGTGGTACTGTCTTCATTGGACTGTGGATACTATTCCTATTCAGACTTTGGCTCTTTCACATTTGTTTTCAGTGGTGGACATTCACTGGGACAGCTGTGAAATCAATTGCATTTGCTAGTGTACCTGTGGTGAAATCTCTTGTAGATTCGAGTAGTGACATTTTCCCTCTTGGATAGTGAAGACAATGGTACTGATGGATTAATTGAAGGCCAGTGATGAAGACAACTTGACAGTGAAGAACAGTGAAGAATTTTTGGAAGTAATTGTACAGTAAGGAATATGACAAGGACATTCAAGTAAGTACAGCACACATTTTCTATCAAAATAAGATTGAAGGATTGGTGCCCTAGGGGTTGGTGCCTCTAAACACAAGGTTGGAGCCTTGAGAAGTATAAGGTCGAAGCCCTAGAGGTTGGAGCCTCACTTAAGCCCAACTTGGTGCTTGGCAACAGGTTGGTGCCTGTTTCATTAAAAGGGTTGGTGCCCTCACTCATCTATTGTATGCTATTATTTAAAGAAAAAGGATTGAAGTTCTTATTAATCCTTAATATTATTATTATACACGTCTCTGTCTTTAATTGTGAAGAATCTATAGGCAATAATTAACAATTAAAAAGAAATACTAATTCATCACCCTCTCAGTATTTCCAACAATTGGTATCAAACCCAACTTCTTCATTATCAGCCTAACATCTGGAAGAAGGATTCTTAGGCACAATGAAGAACAAGGAAGCAACAGGGAAACTGCCTATCTTTGATGGAACAAATTTTAGTTTTTGGAAAAAGAGGATGTCCTACTATCTAATGTCCCTTGGCCCTGAAGTATGGCACTCTATTTTGGATGGGTACAAAGCTCCCTCCAATCTTCCAACTAATTGTAATATTCCCATTTTTGGTGTCACCTACGACAGGGCCAGGTTGGTCTTCTACAGTCAGGGGCAGACAGGTCACAAGTACAGATTGGTGCTATCAGCGGACTCAACGTCTTTTTGGAGGAGTTTTGAGGAGCTTTCATGGTTTCCAGAGGCATTAGCTTGATATACTCCATCATCCGAGCAGTTTGGCTTTCGTTCCGGTGCATTCCGATAACTTTCGGAAATTTGAGTTATTTCTGGACTTAACTCAACTGATTACACTCAAGGTGGGTTCCAGGAGGAATACATGATGGAACACCTTAGTGTAATAGCTCATTGGAACCGGGACGAGGATACCTACATGGTGGGACAGTTAGACACGGATTAAAGTGACCGGAGGAGGCGTGGTAGCCGATTTACCCTTTTCTGCATTAAAAAGGAATATTTTAATAAAAGGGAAAAGTGCTCCATGAATAAAATAATAATAAAATAATGCTCTAGAAGGCTCCAAGAGATCCATAAAAGAAGGGGAGGAGGCCATTGGGAGATATCTTTATAGATTGTTTGTTGCGGCATGAGAGGTCGAGATGTGGTTCTCACCATGCCGCACCCCGCACTTTGAAAACTGAAGATTGTGAGGAAAGCGCTGGATTAAACCCAATTATTTCGAGAGTTTTACCTAGAGTTCCAGCGCAGCCGCAGAAGCTTGGTGGAGGATCATTCGCATTTTCATTTGGGTCACACTATTTTTCAGTGGGTTCGGTGTCTGCACCGTTGTCGTAGAGGAGAGGGTGGGTAGCTGGGCCCAGGGCTAAATAAGTTGCTCAAAACAGCCTCATCTTGGTGGCCGCTCACTCAAGGTCAGTCGTATGGGTCAGATCTATATGTAAACCCCTTTTGTTATTTATAATAAAGTTGAGTTTATTCCAGTTCTATGTGGTATTGGAATGCAGTATTTTATGTGTTTAATTTTATATGGCAATCTTCTGTAAGTAAATGTTGATTTTGCAGCATTTTGTGGAGTTTATTTATTTATTTGCATTTTTAGTAAAAATATCCCATCCGAGATATTACAATGGTATCGGAGCCTTGGTCTTGGCTGAGCCTGCGAGTTTTTCAGTTGCGGTTGCGGCCATTCTTGTTGATGGGTTTTTAGGAAGGTCGAAAACGCAGTAAAACGAGAATCTACCTTTTTTCCAATCTCCGTTCTAAAGGCCGAGTGAAATATGAAGTTTTATTACTGTCAAAGGGTCGGGAAGTCTGTTGTAAAAGGAAAAAGAAAAGGGGCGTGAGAATTTTGCGTTATGGAGACGCAGAGGAAAGAAATAAAATAAAATATTTTTGGTGAGGGACTGAATTTATCTTTAAAGTCTCGGCCGAAATTCCATATATCCTTGGGTCTAAATACCCACTGCTGCCAGTTCAAGATTCCCTCTGCGACTGAGCAAATTTTGAGCAGGGGAAGATCTAATTGCATGTGGAAGGTTATTGGTGTGAGAAGAACGTCATCGTCAAGGAAGTCGATGAGATATTACAAGTAGAAGTCGAGCCGCACATACAATCGCTCAATGTGATGACGCCACCAGTGCTCCATTACCCACGCTGAGTAAAAGCCAAGTCTATCAATGAGCCACTGGGCCCCGCCGAAATTCATTTTTAAATCACGGCGTCGAATTTCCATTGTTCTATTATCAGGGCAAGTTAAAATTCCAGGCGCCGGTTGTTTTAGTCCCTGCACAAGACCAGTGTGAGTCCACTGTGTATTTTGATTGGCAAAAATCGTGGCACAGTTCCTTGGTTCAACATGCACGAAAATTAGTTGGGTGTGTCCACGTCGTATTAATTGAGCAATCGTAGACTGAGGCTTGATCCTCACTGAAGCTTCGAACCAGCGATTGTACGTCGAGGATTATAACAGGGATTGCTCTGAGCCGGACAGGGTTTCTTTGTAGGTGATCGAGCAAGATTGTCGTGGAGATTTTATTTTATCGCAAGGTTTGCCAAGGGTCTGATCTTTAATAATTTATTTTGAAAAGTCCGAAGTTCCCTCCAGGAAGGAACGAGCTGCAAATTATTGTTGTTTATGACAGAAGGATGAGTACCCACCTTTTCCAGATCTAGAGGCCGCACCCAAATAATCGATTTCACTGGAATAAGACCGCATTTCTTCTCAGAAGAAATCAGGGTTTGAGTGTCTTCAGAAATTGAGTTGTTAGACTCAAATTGTTGGCTATGCATATTGTTTGGGAACATGAACTGCGTAACACAGGGGTATGGCCTGCCTACAAGGGTCACAAGATCTCTGTTGTTTCAGTTTCTGGTGAACAGAGGGACACGCTGGATAAATGCACCACTGTAAAACTCAACTCGAAAACTCGAAATTTCCCATAAAATTGGTGGCATTCCAAACTGGTGTTTACAGTGGCCCCAAGGCAAAATTTAAGTGTGTTACTAGGCATGTTGAGGAGGATTGAGATAGGAGTCCATCTTATTGGAGTTGATTTACCAGAGAAGCAGTTTACAATGGCTATCATCAAAAGCTCAAAGGTTACCAGAAAATTTCTTGAAAATAAGGAGGAAAATTTTTACAAACAACAGTTTGTTAAGGATCACAATAAACTCAGGAATTCCTAAAAGCAGTAAGCTAATGCACAGTAACAAATTGCGGCAACTTCCAGGTCAAATCACTAAATTGTATGTTGTCTGATTTTGAGTATTTACAGTTGTATATTTATCAAATTATTTCATGTTGCTTCAAGGGGAATTAATCTGGGTTTATATCAAATTATCATAGTGAAGGGCAGAGTCTTGAGCTGTCTATACTTGTCATTTATTTTCATATACCACCATTTTCCATTACATATGTAATGCTGAGTTACAACAACTCAGGAATGCAATATTGAGTTGAAACAACTCAGAATGACATGTGCAACACTGTGCAAACAATCTGTTTGCTAAAACACTTCACTGGGAAATATATTGCAAACTCAGAAAAACGGTGACCACATCATTGATTAAACCATGGAGGGATTCCTAAATAGCTTGATGAGAATGAAAGTTGGTCCCTTGAACCACCATGCATCAAAAGACCAGGAAACAAAACCAAACAGCAGACCCTTTTCAAAAGGAATTTATGCCATCCTTCAAAAGGGACAGCCAAAAGATTTGCAAGAAGAATTGGGGATTGGTCACAAAATTTTTGCACTTGGGACAAATTTGAAACACATGAAGATGTCATGGAGAGTTTTGTCCAAACTAGAAGAATTTAATGAACTCATGTCTACAATAGACCAAACAGAAGGGAAGAAACTGATTTGGGCTCTAAAACCAGCTATGCTTGCTCTTATACAGCCCAAATTTTTGGAGGAACCTTGTGAAGGGGTCACACTTCCAGTTGCAGCTTGCCTCAGTAACATCATAAAGTTGACCGCACCTATAGCTCCATACAATGATGATGTTATGAGGAGGATTATGAGATTGATTGTAGAGACTTTTCAGGAGATGGACAACAGTGCAGGCTCTACCTTCGGGAAGAAGCTTGAGATTCTATGGAGTATGGCCACATTCAAGACTTATGTCATCATGTTTGACCTTGAGTGTGATGACTTGATCCTGCAGATGTTCCAATGCCTCTTCAGCATTAGGAAACATCATCTCGATACTGTCATAGCACACATGCAGTCCATTTTGTCATCATGTATGAGAGACCATGGGACCATTGGCCGAGAGTTGCAGACCCGGTTGTTGAGCATTTGGAGGAGAGAGCAGTTGGTCTCACCTACTGCTTATGAGCTAGCCCAAGGGCTGGTTGAGCAGAATATTGGGCTAGTCAGGGGACATTTGACCAGGGAGGAGTTGCACCAGTTTGGTGGGTCAAGCAGCAGAAATGAGCTGAGAAGGAAGGGACTTTGCTTCATTTGCAAAGAACCTTGGGGGCCTGATCACTCATGTTTGAGAGATGTAGATGAGGTGGCAGAGGTAGAGCAGGTAGACATTCCTTTTGTATGCCAAGATGATGACTCTTCTTCAGATGAGTCCATGGGATCATATGAGGATGCTTCTGGGGAGTGAGAGCAGCCACATAGAGATGATGATGACAATAGACCAAAGTTGTGTTCTAGTGTGCAGGGTGAGCAATCAGGGGACTGTACAGGAGATACTTTGGGTGATGAGTCCCTCGTGACGATTCAACCAGGGCAGCATATGATGGAGCCTGAGTTAGCAAAGGAGGATACTATTCACATCAGGCATGATATTCCCTTGGGGGAGAGCCAGATGGACACCCACATTGAGCCGATGAGGGATATGCGGCTAACATTGGGGTCAGCTATTGAGGCAGAACAGTCAGATGCATCGACATCGAGTACGGTGACAGCAGTTGCAGATCCATATCCTCTTAAGGTGTTGGAGGTTGATGGGATTGTTCTGCAGGGGGCCAGTAGACAACGAGAGCATGACATTCCTAATCAGGAGTGGGAGGAGTTGTTGGATATGGTGGAGCATCCATTTGTGGGTCGACACAGGGGTGAGGTGCAGATAGATGTACACGTAGTCAGCAGAGCTGCAGTGATTTCAGTGGGTAGCACTCTCCAGTAGTACATCGATGGGGCCTGCAGCATATCTTGCCAACTTTGGCCCATTATAGAGAGAGGGCCTTCCTTCCACAGGCAGCTTCCATTGGCAGACGAGGCAGAGCAGTGGGAGTTGATTACGAGTTGGCAGTGACACTCTGGGCATGTCCCATGTGCAGTTGTTGCTACATTGGATTCTTCTTCCAGGATGGACTGGCGAGAGATCATGAGTTGGTACCCTCTTGATGGTTCGGTATTCTTCGTAGGGAGCATAGCAGAGTAGGGGCCCTTAGACATAGTAGCTAGTACAGATTCCAGTTGGCAGGAGGGCATAGGTTGTCGTTTCTTCAGCACTCCATCCCGATTTCAGGAGAGTAGGATCAGCATGGGATTGAGTCAGGACTTAGATTGGAGAGAGGTGATGAGTTGGTATACAGTTAGAGGTATAGCCCAACAGGAGTCAGGGAGCATTGATGCTTGTTGGTTGGCTTCACTTCATGGGACATCAGCTATAGCCAGAGGCAGTGCGCAGCTCGAGCCGTGGGACTTGGGCGATGATTGACCATGGTGGCATTGGGATCTAGGAGGATTGTTTGTTGGCTAGTACAGTGAGAGATTAGTTTGGGATCCTGGCATTGAGGGGTCTATTCTGAGTGGTTTGACACAGGTGCATAACAGCACCCAGAGGTTTGTACGGGATCCGGGCATTGGATCTCAGTTGCATCGGGCCGACAGAGTGGCCCACATATTTAGATTGCTTGAGGGCAAGCAATCTTGGGGTGGAAGGTCTGTAATATTCCCATTTTTGGTGTCACCTACGACAGGGCTAGGTTGGTCTTCCAGAGTAAGGAGCAGACAGGTCACAGGTACAGATTGGTGCTATCAACGGGCTCAGGGGCTTTTTGGAGGAGTTTTGAGGAGATTTCATGGTTTTCGGAGGCATTCGCTTGATATACTCCATCATCCGAGCAGTCTGGCTTTCGTTTCGGTGCATTCCGATAACTTTCGGAAATTTGAGTTATTTCTGGACTTAACTCAGCTGATTACACTCAAGGTGGCGTTCTAGGAGGAATACATGATGGAACACCTTAGTGTAAGAGCTCATTGGAACCGGGACGAGGATACCTACATGATTGGACAGTTAGACACGGATTCAAGTGACCGGAAGAGGCGTGGTAGCTGATTTACTCTTTTCTGCATTAAAAAGGAATATTTTAATAAAAGGGAAAAGTGCTCCATGAATAAAATAATAATAAAATAATGCTCTAGAAGGCTCCAAGAGATCTATAAAAGAAAGGGAGGAGGCCATTGGGAGATATCTTTGGAGTAGATCATTTGCTTGTCTATGAGAGGTTTGAGGACTTGGTTCTCTACTTCATGCTGTAGCCCCAGGAAGGAAAACCTCAGGTGATTTGTGAGTGTTGGACGGAAACCCAATACTCTTGAGGAGGCTTCACTTAGGAGTTTCACACAGCTTCAGAGTTTGGTGTGAGGATCATTCAGATCTTCAACTTGGGCTTCATCATTTTCAGTGGGTTCAGTGTCAGCTGTTGTCGGAGGGAGAGTGCAGCAGTCAGTTTGTGGCCAACGACGTTCAGCAGACTATCTTGGTGGCCAGTTTCCTATCTCAGCTCTTTCTGGGTCAGATCTATATGTAAACCCCTTTTGTTATTTATAATAAAGCTGAGTTTATTCCAGTTCTATGTGGTATTGGAATGCAGTATTTTATGTATTTAATTTTACATCGCAATCTTCTATAAGTAAATGTTGATTTTGCGGCATTTTGTGGAGTTTATTTATTTATCTGCATTTTTAGTAAAAATATCCCATCCGGGATATTACACTGATCCAGATGAAAGAAGAGCCTACATTGCTAATGCTAAAGCTTTAAATTCCATCACTGGTGGAATTACCGATTCTGAATTTACGAAAATCATGAATTGTGACTCAGCCAAAGAAGTATGGGATAAGCTGGTTTCTCTATATCATGGGGACTCCAAAGTTAAGAAGGCAAAGCTTCAAACCTATAGAAGACAATTCGAGAGTCTGAAAATGGATGATGAAGAAGATATTGCATCATACTTCCTCCGAGTAGCTGAAGTGGTTAACTCTCTTAAAGGATTAGGAGAAAATATTGAAGAAAACACCATTGTTCAAAAAATCCTGAGATCGCTTCCTGACAGATTTGACTCCAAAGTGCCATAGAAGAAATGAAGGACCTAGTACTCTCAAGATGGATGAACTTCATGGAATTCTTATTGCCTATGAGATGAGAAAGGGAGTCCAAATTTCAAAGAAGCAGCTTTCAAACCCTCAAGATCTACAAAAGAAGGAAAAGGATGGAATTACAACAACAATGAATCTGATACTGAAGATGAGTTAGCTCAATTTGTACGAAGACTAAAAAGGGGATCTAAGCTAAAAGGTAAGTACCCTCTTATTTGTTTCAATTGTGGAAGAATAGGTCATTACGCTGCAAAATGTCCTCATAAACATGATAGTAATGATGAAAAGGACTCTAAAAGGATGATATACAAAAAGAAACGGTTTAATCAGAAGAACTTCTTCTCCAAACAAGATGAGTCTGATGAAGATGAATTTGTAGTCATCAAAAAGAAATCAACTAGAAATATGCATCATCACAAAGAAAGTGATGATGAATCAGATGAGGAAAGTAATTATGTTGGAAGCAAAGAAACGTTATTCATGGCATTTACAAATGATGATGACTTAGAACTGGAAGATGAAATAAACATGGATAGTTTGCTAATGAGTGCCATTGAAGAAAATGAGAATCTACAAAAGAAGATAATTTCACTCAAAATAGAAAGAGGAAGCAAAAAGGAGGGAAGACTTCTTGAACATTAAGCTAAAAGAGAAGGATGATATCTGTGAAAAACGTGAAGCTGAAACAATATTTCTAAGAAAGGAATTAGACCAAGTCAAAAGGAGTTGGCAAAGCTCTCTAGCTCTTGAAAACATTCTTAATACTCAAAAACCTCAACATGATAAGTCTGGAATTGGTTTCAAAGGAGAATCATCAAGCACAAAGAATAATGGTAGAAGTTATGCTGACGTACTCTCTTGCCATCCAAGAGAAGAAAAGTCATCTCGTCATGAACAAAGTCTCATTTCAAAACCAAGAATTGAAGAAACAGCAACTCCAAGGAAGAATGTTGGTTCAAGCTGTTAATCAAGGTTGTCATTGATGTCAATAGCTGAGATGGAAAATATTCTTGTGATGTCAATGAACGTCATGCAATCCCTAGGTGCTAAGGATGCCATCAATGAAGAGGTCAATCAATGAAAATGTCAAGCCACTAATGAAGAAGTATTGCCTGAACAAGTCCTTGAGCTAACTATAAAGGTGCCAAGTGTCAAACATGTATCTTGTTTGGTAACCTACAAGACTACACTTGATGATGTCATTCGATGAAGGTCTTGATGGCATGGTTGGAAACTATATGATGACATGAAGGACTTGAAGAACACTTGATGGCATATGATGACATTTTTGGAAGATCTCATTTAATGAGCTAGATGGTGGTTGGAAGACTCTTTGAAGATCTCCATATGGAAAATTATGGATTCACTATCATGATGACTTTGTTGGATATTCTCATGATGACTATCCCATTCACTCCTCATTTTGTCCCAAATATTTTCTGCACTAAATTTCAATCATTAAAAAATAATTTTCACTACCCTAGAGGCAGCTTCTCAATTTGACTCCTGCACCATCTTTTAGGACATAATTTTGCCTTTCTAATGAGCCCTTACATGCCCCAAAACTCCAAATAGTTTGTGAGAAATTGAATTTATAAGTTAGAAAATTTCTTATTTTTCGCCAGCCGACCTAAGCCGACTTGTAGGCTCATGTCCCTTGGCCAATAGATGTGTCTTTTCGTCTGTAATCAAAACCAATATATATTGTTGTCCGAACTCCTCATTTCAACATCATTTTCGGTGAGAATTTTAGAGATAATACAGTGAGATGACAGATAAGTAAAAGAGGCTGAGAAGGATATATTTAAGCAAATACTTTTTGTGTTTGGGATACCTTAAACTCAAATTACAGCAGTGTGGTGGACTTTTCTTTTCTCGGACTGCTGTAGACTGTGTGGACAGCTCGGACTAGTCATCTTTTTAGAACTCGGACCTGAAGTAGTAAATTGTCATACTGTGGTAGCTGAAGCTTACTTCGGCCTCTTCTAAGGCATGTTTTGAAGCAGACAGTTGAACCCTTTTAGGACTGTTTTCGTGGTGATTCCAAAGGCATATCCGAGCTGTTCTTGAAGCATGGTTTGGTGGATTTGTGGAGAAGTTTGTTAAGGCCTGATTCAGCCCTCTTTTGTGACAGTGCTAAGGACAACTTTTAGATCTTTATTTGAGACTTATCTCGTAGTCCTGAAGTGTAATTTTGGGTTGTCTTGTGGAAGCATCTTGCTGAACTTGGAGCAGCTAGTTGAGCAGAACTGGAGCAGCCCTTTAAGAACTTTTGTGTTGACTTGTAGCAAAACTTGGAGCACCTTTGATGTCACACTTTGGAGCAGCATTGTTTGAAGCAACCTATCCTATTGAAGAAGACCTTTTGGAGCATTCCCAAGGTTACAAGTTTTAAACATCAGTTAGGAATTTGCAGCAGTGTTTCAACATCCTTTTTGAATACCTAAGATAGATTCAGAAGCAGAAATAATTCCTTGGAGCAACATTACTGAAGTTTGTTGAAACACTCTTTTAGAGCAGCCTAGTTGAAGATTGTAGAAACACCTTTTGGAGCTGTCTCTTATCTGCATTGAAGAACCTATGGAAGGCTTCTTTGAAGTAGCATTGAAGCCCCCGTGAAGTAGTCTTTGAAGAATATTGTTTGTACAGGAATGAAGAGCATTGGAGAATCTTACTAGCCATATTTAGGATGACCCTAATGGACTAGCCCCTATAACATTTTGCAGAATTGCTTCAGTAGATCTTGGAATTATATTTTGAAACAGTCTTGTTGAGCAACCTTGGAGAATCATAAAGAAGCCTATTGAAGACATTATTGGAAATCATAATACATTGATGTCATCATGAGGTGACCTTGGAGTTCTTGTTTGGGTAACATGAAGAGTTGTGGAGACACCTTCATGAGAAGACAAGGTTGTCATTGATGAAGTGATTTGGAGGAGGCATTGTAAAAGATAGGCAGGGCTTGTTGAAGAAGATATTGGGAGCCGTGAAGTATAACCAAATATATCTTGACGAAATGAAGTAGGAGGGTTGGAGCCCTTGAGGTTAGTGCCTCAGAATTGACAAGGTTGGTGCCTTGGAAGATAGGGTTGGAGCCCTAGAGGATAGGAGTCCTCAAGAGACCAGGTTGGAGCCTGTACCAGAGATAGGGTTGGAGCCCTAGAGGATAGGAGTCCTCAAGAGACTAGATTGGAGCCTGTACCAGATATAGGGTTGGAGCCCTTGAGGTTGGTGCCTCAGAATTGACAAGGTTGGAGCCTTGGAAGTCCAAGTCAGTGCTTGGCAAATACACGTTGGAGCCTAGGAGATTGAAGATTGGTGTCTTCATCTAGGGTTGGAGTCCTACATATATTGTACTTGATTTATTGTAAAGAAGAAATTAATAAAAGCATTTATTCTTACTGTTCATTTTGTGTTCTAAATATAAGTGATCTAGATGGTAAGATTAACAATTGAAAAGAAATACTGATTCACCCCCCTCTCAGTATTTCCAACACAAGCTATGGTTACTACAACAAGTATCAAACTACTTTTCTTGGGTATTGTTAATATTGTAAAAACTTTGGGCATCAAGCTAAGCATTGCAAGGCTCATAAGAATGAAGCACCAAGATTAAACGATCAAACAAACCAACTACATGGTCCTAAAGAGCAAGGACAAATCAAAACTTACAATTCCTTTGATCCTTTCGCTAATTTTGATCCATCTTGCTCATTATGTGATAATTATGATCATAACAAACAAAATTGCCCTCTCAAAAAGCAGAAAACTAAAAGCGTAAATCTCAAAACTGATAAATGTGGCCTAGCTCTATGTGCTCATAGCGAAGAAAATCATTGGTTCGTGGATAGTGGATGCTCAAGACATATGACAGGTGACCAAAAGAAGTTTATCTCATTGAACAAGAAAAATGGAAACGTATCCTTCGGAAGTGGATCCGCTAAAATCACTGGAAAAGGAACTGCTACCCTTGTCAATGGACAAGGAAAGGCTCAAAATACCTTGCTAGTAGAAGGGCTCAAACACAATCTCTTAAGTGTTAGCCAGATTTGTGACCAAGGACATAATGTTGTCTTTAGTACAAAAAATTGTGAAATAAGAGACTCATCCTCAGGAGAACTTGTGGCGAAAGGAGTAAGAACACTAGATAATGTTTACATTCTCACTAGAATCCAAGAAGATAAATTTTACTTAAGTCAAACAGATGAAAGTTGGTTATGGCACAAGCGATTGGGGCATACGAGTTTTGATAACCTAGTCAACATCAACAAAATTAAAGCTGTAAGGGACATTCCTAAAATGTGCAAGCCAAATCAAGTTGTATGTGGCCCATGCCAACATGTAAAGAAAACCAGAACTAGCCACAAAACTAAGGAGTTCTCAACATCAAAACCTTTGGAAATCATTCATGCAGATTTGTGTGGGCCAACTAGAACTCTAGCTCTTCAAGGTGAAAGGTACTTTGCTCTATTTGTTGATGACTATACTAGAATGATGTGGATCTATTTCATAAAATATATATCCGAAGGATTTGAATGTTTTCAGACTCTTAAGGTTCTCATTGAGAATGAGAAAGATTCTAAGATTAAATGTCTTAGAATGGATAGAGGAGGAGAATTCACCTCAAAAGAATTTGACAAATTCTGTAAAGATCATGGAATCGAAAGAGAACTCTCTACTGCTAGGACACCTCAACAAAATGGAGTAGTTGAAAGAAGGAACCGAACCATTCAAGAAATGGCAAGGACAATGCTACTAGCGGCTGATTTGCAACCAAAATTTTGGAGAGAGGCAGTTGCAACCGTAGTTTATACCTTAAATCAAACTCAACTAAGACCAAATAATGAAGAAACTCCTTATGAATTATGGAAAGGAAGACTTGCTTCAGTAAAATATTTCAGCGTTTTTGGAAGCAAATGCTTCATAAAAATAAATGATGACTCACCAGGTAAATTTGATTCTAGAGTGGACGAAGGAATATTTCTTGGATACTCCACTAGGAGCAAAGCTTACAAATGTTACAACAATCGTCTACAAAGAATAGTGGAAAGCATTGATGTGAAGATTGATGAAGGCCTTCCAGAAAAGAGAATTGAAGATCATGAAGTTGACCCTTTCTTTGAACAAAGTGAAGAAGAAGAACCTGAAAAGAAGAGGAGAATGAAGAACCTCAAAGTGAACCTCAAAGTGAATCTTCACAAACTCCCTCTAAGATCAAGTTTATTCAAAGACATCATTCGGAAGAACAGGTCATCGGACATATAGATGAAGGAATTCAAATTCGAAGAAGGATGATAAGCTCCCCAAGAAAAGATGATATGCCTCTATTATCTTTAATAGAACCTGAAAATTTTTCTCAAGCAAGCAAAGGTCCTTATTGGATAAAGGCCATGGAAGAAGAAATGTCTCAAATCGAAAAAAATGAGACTTGGGAACATGTACCTCGCCCAAAAGATAAAAATATAATTGGAACAAAATGGGTATTCAAAAACAAGATGAATGAAGATGGACAAATCATCAGAAATAAATCCAGAACTGTCTGCAAAGGATACTCGCAAATTGAAGGAATTGACTTCGAAGAAACCTTTGCACCAGTAGCTTGATTGGAAGCCATAAGAATGTTTTTAGCATTTAGTTGCTCAAAAAGATTAAAGGTTTATCAAATGGATGTAAAATCAGCATTCCTAAATGGAGATCTCAAAGAAGAAGTTTACATGGAGCAACCAGAAGGATTTGATCTTACTAAAGGAAAAGACTTTGTATGCAAACTGAAAAAGCCCTTGTATCGATTAAAACAAGCCCGTAGAGTATGGTATGCAAAGTTGGATCACTATCTGTAACAAGAAGGTTTCAAAAAGGGAGTGGCAGGTAGCAATCTCTACATGAAGATGGACAAGGAAAAACTTCTTATCACTCTTGTTTACGTTGATGATCTAATCTTTGTTAGCAATGATGAAGAAATGAGCCATGAATTTGCTCTAAATATGTCCAAAAAAATCGAGATGTCAATGATTGGTGAGTTGTCTTACTTTCTTGGGCTACAAATATCTCAAACCTCTGCAAGCATGTTTATATCTCAAGCAAAATATCTTAAAGACATGCTCAAAAGATATGGGATGGAAGATTGTACACCTATGAGCACACCGATTACCATAGATTGTAAATTAAGCAAAGATGATGATACCTCTCTCATAGATGCAACTCTTCCAGGTCAATAATTGGAGCTCTCCTATACTTAACTACTACAAGACTAGATATTATGCAAGCAGTAGGAATGGTAGCAAGATTTCAGTCAAAACCTAAACAATCCCATCTAGCAGCTGTGAAGAGAATTCTCAGATATTTGAAAGGAATGACTGATTTTGGTCTTTGGTATCCTAAGAGTTCAACTCTTATTGTGACAGCTTACTTTGATGTTGATTGGGCCGGAAGCGTGGATGATCGAAAAAGTACCAGTGGAAATGCATTCTTTATGGGAGATTGTCTGGTATCTTGGCTCAGCAAAAAGCAATCATCTATATCTCTTTCTACAGTTGAAGTCGAATATATAGTTGTTGCTGATTGTTGTACACATATTCTATGGATGAAGGAAGCCCTGAAGGATGTCAACATAGAAACTAAGCAACCAATTACTATTTTTTGTGACAATGCTAGCGCCATCAGCCTGCCAAAGAATCCGGTGATGCACTCAAGGACCAAACATATTCCAATCAAATACCACTTTCTCCGTGAACAAGTTGTTGAACATAATATTAGGTTGGAATACGTCAATACAAAAGAACAAATTGCAGATATCTTTACAAAACCCCTTCCACGAGTAGCATTTGAGTATCTTCGCCAAAATATGGGTGCCATTGCTCTTGCATCACATTAAATCAAGCAGCATGGCAAGGGTACAATATGTTAGGGGAAGCACATTGGCACCCCATTGCCATTGATGTCAAAGGGGGAGAGAAGAAAAATATTGCCATCCAATGACAAAGGGGGAGATTGTTAATCCAAGTTGTCATTGATGGCAACAGGTTCAATGGATGAACACACTTGATGAAGGTTGAAAGACTAGATGATAACATATCATTTGAAGTTCTCCTAATGATGCTGCACTATGACATATTACTGCACTATTGAATACATGATGCTATACCTTCATGACTTTGTTGGGTACTATCATGATGACACTATGATCCTATAATTGATAAGCCAAACAAAGGAGAAGCCTAGCAGTGGAAAAGGCATGTTGCCCTATTCACATTCTGCACAAATAAATGACCTGGCACATTTAGAATTATTTTTCTCTATCCTGGAGGCAGAGTTTCTCTATGAAACATTTACCATCCTTAAGAGCATAATTTTAGCTTTCCAACAAGCCCTTACTTGGCCAAAAAATCCAAACAGCGAGGGAGAACGTGAATTTTCAAGTTATAAAAATATATTTCTGATATTGAGCCGACCTATGCTCAGGACACAAGTCGGCCTCCAAACAGCGACGTGTCTTTTCATTTGTTATTTCAAAGAAGGCTATATATACACAGTCTGAAATTCATTTATGGGCATCATTTTCGGTCACACATCCACAGAACAGATAAGATTAAGTTCACATCCCGTGAACCTAGAGGTTAAAGAAGAGAACAATTTTGTTTGGGCTTGAAAGATAATTTAAACCGCATTGTAAATCCTGTGGAGGCTTTCAACTTGTCACTCAGATTTATCCAAAATTACAGTAGATCTGAAGCAGCTTTCCTTTGTGACCGAGTGCAATCTTTAGTGGGTGGACGGTTGCTGTTATATTGGCTGAATGTGTGGCATGAAGATAAGAATCTCCTTATTATTGAAAGACAAGTTGTTCATTCACCATTGAATTGAGGTTCACTTATAAGGGAGCACTGTGAACATAATTTTCGAAGCACTGTCTGTAGATGCACTGTCTGTGAACATAATTTTCGAAGCACTGTCTGCCCATAAATGAAAGCATTCTCTTGCACAAGTTGAAAGCACTATCTCTTGTGCCCTTTTCTTATGAGTATACATCAGAAATAATATATGTGTCAAAGTTCCTTCCTGTGGTTAAAAAAAAAGGGTCTTGAATCAGTGTGGTGACTGTGTATCATCATTTTCGTTGGACTATATTTTTGCTGACTGTGGGTACTGTCTTCATTGGATTGTGGATACTATTCCTATTCAGACTTTGGCTCTTTCACATTTGTTTTCAGTGGTGGACATTCACTGGGACAGCTATGAAATCAATTGCATGTGTTGATGTACCTGTGGTGAAATCTCTTGTAGATTCGAGTAGTGACATTTTCCCTCTTGGATAGTGAAGACAACGGCACTGATGGATTAATTGAAGGCCGGTGATGAAGACAACTTGACAATGAAGCATAGTGAAGAATTTTTGGAAGTAATTGTACAGTAAGGAATATGTCAAGGACATTCAGTAAGTACATCACACATTTTCTATCAAAATAAGATTGAAGGATTGGTGTCCTAGGGGTTGGTGCCTCTAAACACAAGGTTGGAGCATTGAGAAGTATAGGGTCGAAGCCCTAGAAGTTGGAGCCTCACTTAAGTCCAAGTTGGTGCTTGGCAACTGGTTGGTGCCCTCACCCATCTATTGTATACTATTATTTAGAAAAAAAGTATTGAAGTTCTTATTAATCCTTAATATTATTATTATACACCTCTCTGTCTTTAATTGTGAAGAATCTAACTGGCAATAATTAACTATTGAAAATAAATACTGATTCACCCCCCTCTCAGTATTTCCAACACGAAGATATCTCAGAAGATTCTTGGCACCAACCCAATGAAAGTGATGAGGCTCAACCATCTCTTGACTCAAAGTGTTCATTGCAAAACATATATCTGGACGGGCGTTCACTAAGAACATCAAGGCCCCTACGAGTTGATGATACTCAGTAGGATTTGTTAACACGGGCCTAGCAGCGCTGCCACTCAACTTCTTGAAGTTGAGCTCCATCGGTGTCGACACGGACTTGCAGTCCACCATAATAAATCTTTCCAGAAGCTTCACAATGTATTTTCCTTGAGAAAGGAAAATCTCGCCAGATCTCTACCAGACCTCCAGTCCTAGGAAATAGTGCATCAGTCCTAGGTCCTTCATTTCGAACTCAGCAGCGAGCTTCCTCTTGCACTGATGAATGAGAGGGTCAGCACCTGTCAGGAAGAGGTCATCCATATACAGCACCAAAATGAGAGGCTTCTCCTTGACAACCTTCAAGTAAAGGTTCGGATCAGCATTACTACGAGTGAAGCCCAGCGTCATCAGGTAGCTATCTATCCTCTCGTACCAAGCTTTGGGTGCTTGCTTCAGCCCATAGAGGACTTTCTTCAACCTGCAAACATGGGTGTCCTGATCCTGGACTTCGAACCCTAGAGGTTGCTCCACATATACCTCTTCCTTTATCGCACCATGCAGAAATGTTGTCTTCACATCCATCTGATGGAGACTCCATCCTTGCGTAGCAGCAAGGGCTATAATAGATCGAATGGTGGTATATCGGGCCATGGGTGCAAATATGTCATCGTAGTCTATGCCTTAATTTTGAGAGAAGCCACGAGCAACAAATCTTGCCTTGAACTTTCCACGACTTCCATCAGATCCATTTCGAGGTGACAACTGCTTTGTCCTTCGGTCTTGGAACCACATCCCAGACATCATTCTTCATTATGGACTCATACTCTTCATGCATAGCATCTTTCCAGACTTGATGCTTTATGACTTCCTCAAAAGATCCAGGCTCGGATTGTACAATGGTACTCATGGCTGCTAGATACCCTTGGTATCTACTCGGTTTCTTGCTTTCATGAAATGTCCCCCTTGGAGTCGAATGTCCCTCAGCGTCCTCGAGAGTGTCCCTGAGCCATTATGGTCTCTTTTCCAGTGAAGGAGGTGGATCAATCGAGTCCATCGGTCCTTCAACATTAGGCATCGTCTCATCCTTCCGTTCCTCTTGATTTCTAGGCCTTGCTTCATGATCTTCCTCAGATCTCGGAAGATTGACCACTTTCCTCAAGGAAGCATCTTCGTCAAAGGTGACATCATGGCATATCTCCACTTCTCTTTGACTAGGCACATAGACTCTATAGGCCTTCGAAGTTTCACTGTAGCCCACAAACATTCCTTTCTTCCCAAAAGCATCCAGCTTGCTCCTCTTTCCTTTCGGCACATGAAAATAAAAAGGGCATCCAAAAACTCTAAAATGTGAGACGCCAAGTTTCTTACCAGAGAAAACCTCTTCGGGAGTTTTGGAGTCTAGAGCGGAATGTCGGCATCGGTTTGTATGTACACAGCAGTGTTTGTAGCTTCTCCCCACAAAAACTTCAGTAGACCTTGGTCACATAGCATGGCACGGGCAACTCCCACAATGGTCCTGTTCTTTCGTTCAGCAACACCATTTTGCTCAGGAGTATAGACAGTTGTGGTCTCCCTCTTGATGCCAGCTTCTCTGCAAAAGTCCTTGAACTCGTTTGTCTCATATTCAGTGCCATTATCAATTCTCAAAATCTTGATCTTCTTCCCTGTAATATTTTCCACCAAGGCTTTGAAGGTACAAAACCACATGAAAGCCTCATCCTTCTTCTTTAAGAAGTATATCCAGGTTTTGCGAGAGAAGTCATTTATGAACGTCATATAATAAGAACATCCTCCCAAGGATGTCACGGGCAGCATACCAGATAGATCAGAATGGATCAATAGCAAGACATCAGATGTCTTTGTGACACTTGAGGGGAAAGGTCCCCTTATACGCTTTCCTTCGACACAACCCTTACATACACCTTCATGATTATTTGAAAACTCGGGCATCCTTGTCACCACCTTCCTTGCTTCGGGAAGGGCCTTGTAGTGAAAGTGTCCAAACCTCCAGTGCCATAGTTCAATCTGTCGGATAATATCACATGTCATCGCTCCCAGTGGACTTCCTCCAACCTGGTAGAGTGTATCAACTCTAAACCCAATCGTGATAGCTTCCTTGAAGCTCTTTTTCCACATGCGCACCTTTCCATCAGTGAATGCCACATTGAAACCTTTGTCTTCCATGGCTGATATAGACACAAGGTTCTTCTTCAAATTAGGTACATAGAGTACATCCTGCAAGTGGAGTACTTGACCTTGGGACAAGTGGAGGGTCATAGTCCATGTCCCTTTCACGAGATATGTGGCATTATCTCCAAGGATAATTTCCAGATTAGTATCCTTCTCAACCATATCAGAGAGTGCTTCCTTGAACCTAGTGATGTGCCTTGAGGCACCACTATCTATCAACCAGACATCCATAGTGTTGGGTGGAGATGCAACAGAGAGGGCAGATACAAAAATGCATTCATTTCTTTTATTAATAACATTTGATTCCTCATACCTGGAGTTTCTTGACCTTTTGAAAGGTTGATCATTTCAGCCGGAGGGAGCCTTCCTCTTTCCCTTGAACCTGTTGTTCCTTTAATTGCCATTCCTCCGGTTGTTGTTCTTGACATCACCATCAGGAGAATCCTTTTTGAAAGGACATTCTCTAGCATAGTGACCTGGCCTATGACAAGTGAAACACTTGCCCTTCTTTTCTTAGGCCCCTGCTTTTCCTTTGTTCTTAGGACCACCAAAGTTCTTCTTTCTAGAATGAGCAGCGTAGGTAGCATTTCCTTCATTTCCATACTCCTTCATTCTTGTCTCTTCTTGAACGCATCTCGATAGTACCTCGTCAAAGTCAGGTATCACATTATTATTTAGAATGGTAGTGTTGAACACATGCCATTCGGATGGGAGCCCTGCAAGTGCGGTGAGAACCATTTCTCGATCAGCTATTGTCTCCCCAATAGCTAGCAGATTGTTCTTGATCTCAGTCAGCTTCAGAAAGTATGATTGAACAGACTCATCCATGCCTTTCTTCAGATTCTTCAATTGATTCTTGAAGAATAGTACTTGATTTGAATTGTTGGCCTTGAACATGAGGACCAACTTATCATACATCTCTTTGGATGTGCTTAGCTCAGAGATGTAGGCCACCAGACTCTTATGAATGGATTCCCTGATCATCAGCTTTGCTTTGATCTCTCCCTTCTTGTACTTTGTTTTGGCAGCAGCAGTAGCAGTGGATGGAGGTTCTTGTATTTTACCCTGCACATAGTCCATGACATCTTGGTCTTCTAATTTAAGATCCAATATCATCTTCCAAGCATGGAAGTCATCCTTCCCAGTCAATTTTTCATCCTCCTTCAAGCCATAGTTTGTGGAACCCATTTCCTTCTTCAGTGATTGCTACAAATATGGACTTTGTCTTCACCTCAGCTCTAATCCCATGTAAATTTATGTAGATGTTCTATGCTTGATGCAATTTTACTTTCATTACAGCAATCACATAAACAAACAAGTAAAATGCTGATAGAACATACCAGTAAATCAACAGAAAACAAACCAGAAACAAAGAAATGTGTTGGTGCGTTACGGCGGTCAATAGGATGCTTCAACCAGCAAAGTCTCCTTGGTCAGCCAACCCAACATGTGTCACAACAACCCTCAAAACAGCCACATGATCAACTCAAGTCAACCCCAAAAAAGTCAACGTTGCCCAGAAAAGTCAATGCAACTTGCTCTTCAGTCAACCTTTGACCTCGATTCTTGTGCCAAAATGTTCGGCCTACATAAATCGAAGTCTACACCAAAAATCAGCTCCTTTGGACCATGCATTGACCTAAGTCAACGCTGGTCAAACCTGCGTTGAAACCCTAGCTGCAGCAGAATTCTCTTCATCCTTCTTTCCCACGTGTGAACCGAAAACTGCCTCCAAGGAGCTCAAACCAATCAGAAGAGGAGAGATGATGTGTGAGGATGAGATGAGTGAAATGTCCTCCAATGTTGACTCTATTTAGATCAATCACTGAGGTGTGTGACACAATTGTGGGGGGTGTAAAACCTAAGGCCTACCTACACATATTTTGAAAGTACTAAAAATAAATTCAAAATAAATGTTCTACTCATCGGATCAAAATGATCTTTAGATCAATCTTGCACCTCTCCGAAAGAGGAACCCAATAAAAATATTGGTGTCTTGATCTGAGCATCACAACATGGAGTTTGGACATAGTTGTCCAACTTTAACAGCAAGATAAATTCAGCGCAGCAAAATTAATTCGACCTAGCAAAATAAAACCAACTCAACAAGATAAATTTGTCTTGTTCACCACTCTGTGTCAACGACCCCATAGCAATACACCCCCATTTTTGCAAATGGGATTTATCATGTCCAAGGTATTCACGCCATTCAGATTCCATCATCAGTGGACAGTTTTATAGACAATGTAAACCCATTCTGTATGTGTATAATGTAAATGATCTAAGTAAGACCATCATGTATGTAACAACCTAGGTAAGCCTAGTATTTTGGTGACAATTTCTATCCTAGGAGGCTTTGTCTCACTGATTCATTTGTCACAAGTGAGCCACAGAGCTTTCCCCTCCAGCCTCACCCCAAAGCTAGGGTGGATTTTGTCGTCAACGTACTAGGTGAGTCCTTGTCTTTTCTATCGAGTCTTTGTAAAAGTAGTTTGGGAATAATCCTAGCTAATTGGCTAGATTATTTTATTACAACCTACTTGGTCTGCTAGATCATGTTTTGAAACGCAGAATTTGGTAGCTATTTGAGGGTCTATCACGAATGGGTTTTCCCTTTTCATGTGTCTAAATGTATTTATCTTATGTAAAGAGGGTTGGAAAAATTATTATTCCCCTCATGAGTCAATTAATTAAATTTTCTGGCCAAACTAAATTAAAAATGCTAAGCCAGAAATTTAATCAATTTTAGGTCTTAGGTAAATTAAATTTCTTCAAAGGAAAAATTCATGGATCCCTAAAAAATAAATTTTTAAAGGTCCCAGGCCAAGGGAATCTTGAGAATTTTGAGAAATTTTGGACCCTTGGGCCTTGGTGGTTAAGTGAAAGTCAAATTTTTGAGGTAATTAACTCAAAAATATTATTTTTGAGGTAATTAACTCAAAAATATTATTTTTGAGTTAATTAAAAGAAAATTAAATGATAAATTCAAATTTCGTCAAAAATTTATAAATTCGACGAACGAGATTAAAAGATGATTAAATATTTTTAAACGGTCGAGATTACTTTGATTGGGATCAACCAGGCTAGCCGTTTGAGATTTTATCTTATAAATTAGAAGTATTTGTCTGTCATTTGCATCTGATCTTTGAATAGTGCACTTGTTCTCAGAAGCTCTTGTAACTTTTTGTTGATCAATAAAATAGAAAGACTTTGGGGTCACAAACTTTGGTGTTCCTTTTCCAAATCTATGTGGTGATATTGTTTCTAAAACTCTCCTACTTTTATTGGCTTTTGATGGTTGATAGCCTTTGTGGATTGATCTGCATACAAGTATCTTATGCAGATTTCTGGATTTTCTTAAATTTCATTTTGATTTGACAGAAATATCAGTTATCTATGTTTTTGAATGATCTTATGGTTATTTTTTAAATCACTATTAATCTAAAATTAAATCTAAGTGTGCAGAGGTCATTACTCAGGATTTGGGCGTTTGGGGAAATCTTCAACTAGATCAGCCGACTCTTAGATTCCAAAAGATTTGAAAAAGCCCATTGTCTCCTAATATTTGAAGTTATCTTACGGAATATTTTTTGCAGGGTCTTCTTGTGCTTGTGCTTCTTAGTTTCTTTTTTTTTTAAGTGTGCAAAAATTGTTTTAAAGCTGGTCGTGGAGGGCCTTGATCTAACAGATCTGTAAAATAGCATTGTAGATTTGTAAGTGTTATTAATTTATTCACTCACTGAGGTTTAATATTTGGTTTTGGGTTCCTTGTTTTCTAATTTTGCGCAGACTTTACTGGGAGATTTTCAGAAAATTTTTAGATCTGAGCCAGATCTAGGCCCTAGAGGGTAAGATCCTGGCTCAGGATCATTGCAGATCTGGGCTTGATCTTGCCTCAAAATACAAACTTCATTTAAAATCCGAATTCGATAGTATCTTTCGGAATTTAAAGTGATTAAGTCTTGCATCTGGGTTGAAAAAAAAAATTCATACTTAACATCTATTGGGATTGATCGTCATTTAAATTGGCACTATCTATGGCTTTAATTGCTTGAAATTGATATTAATTGCCTAGTCAACTTCGAGAATTTTTCAAGTGATGATAAATTGCATATTTTTCTTTCTTGAATTGAATATCCTTAATGCATGATATTGAAAGATTATGAAAATGTTTTGTTCTCTTTGAGCTAGAATTGCATTATGAACTTATATTTAATCGAAATTTAAATCACATTATTGAAAAAGACTTATCTTTTAGTTTGGTAAATAGAGCATTTAATTGAAGAATTGAATACTGCGGTGGTGGATTGGTATTTTCATAGCACCATAGTTGTCCATTTTAGTAGCAGTTATCTATCAGCTACTTGATCTTAATTTCATAACAGAATAATTGACACCATAAGACACTGGTTTCAAACTTTTAATCTAATTGAATCTGTAAAATCTCATTAAATCTTAACAAGTACTTGGTCGTTTGAATGTGTCTCCTAAATTGGTTGGTTTCCAACTAGTTCTCTTTCTTTCCATTTAATTAGGGTCTATCCCCCTTAGTCTGCAAGGAGACGGCGTAAATAGAGAGATTGGGGATCAAGGTGACAGCCCCCGATCTGAGCCGTTGTCGCAGTGCCTAGACGTTCTGTGCAACAACATTTTTTAGCATCATTGCAGGGGACGAATTTATTGGATTTTGGCTTTACGACATTCATCTCTTTCTTCGTCTTTCATCTCAGGTATTTGACTTAGTTTTCAATCCCGGTGGCTACTCCATTTCCTTCATTTTCTACAGGAATTGGTGCTAGAAGACATCCAAGTACCTTGGTTAATCCTATTCCAGACCCTGAAAAGGTTCTCAGAGTCTGATTACACAAGCCCTCTTCTCATACACTTCTTGTTAATCTCGGGCAGGAAGCTCTCTTTGATATCCATTCTCTTTTTTGTGATCTTGTTCAGCAAGATATCATGGATATCTTTGCCCCGTGTAACTTTGCTAATGTTCAAGGTTATCCCAATGATTTCCCTGAACATGGTATGGATAGGTTACCTACTTTTCAGGAAAATAATGCGGTTAGTGCCAAAGCTCACTTGTTCACTCTCGTTGGTTGGTGTAATAAATGGGGGGTTTTAAATAACGATTTCGAGGATGTAAAGACGAAGCTTTTTATTCTTACTTTTGAGCAAGATGCTATGGAATGGTTTACTGAAAAGCCTAATAATTCATTTGATACTTTTGAATCAATTCTAGTTGCCTTTAAGGATAAGTTTGGTGATAAAAGGGAAGATAGGCATTTGGTGAAAAGAAATCAGTACCATAAAAAAGAAAGAAAATGAAACAATTGAAGAATTTAACAAGAGATTTAATGGTATTCTTAAGGAAATATCTCAAAATCATAGGCCTCCTAATGGATTTCTTCTGAATTTGTACATTGATACTTTCAATTCTGATACTTCATATGAGCTAAGACATGCTAACACTGTTGATTATAAGGCTTGCCAATCTTTAGCAGAAGAGCTCGAAAAGGACAAAAGGGCATCAGGGAAGTCTGAAATTCTTGGTTTTGATAGGGCTGCAACTAAATTGAAAGGGCCTAAAGGTAAAGAGGCTCAAGAATTTGATGATGACCCTATGAAAAAATGAATGCAAAAGCTTGAGAGCATGGAGCTTAACCAAGCGAAATTAATCTCTAACTATGCTAAGGAAATAAGCACTTTGCAGTCTAGGTTGGTCCAAATGGAAAGAGTTCACGTGCAAAATTCCCAACCTAGGAATCATAATAATAATCGAGGTAATAATCGTTGGCAGAAAAAAGGTCAGCCTAGTGAGCAAAAACCTCCTAATCCGCTTGAATCTATTAATCTGGTTGATGAAGCTCCACCTTATTGTAGAGCTTGTGATGCTCTTCGTGAGGAGGTAACTTGTCCCACCGTTAAAAGAATTATCAATAGTGGAATGTTTGGGGCAAGTAACCAGATAAATGTTGTTGGTAAGGAGTTTTTTTTGTCTATGGAAGATTGGATGAAAGTCAAGGAAAATAGTCAAGATGTTAGGCCTTTTACATCTTCGCATAGTATCAATAATCTTGATCATGAAAAGGATTTGATGATTAAATTATTTGGTGAAAATCCTTCTCCAGATCAAGTTTTTGAAGTTGCAAAGGACAAAGGATTAGCTAATCAGAGAAAGGATAAAGATCAAGGTAATAATCAAACTCCCCCTCGAATTTTTAATCCTAGTCCTGGTCTGAATATTGATTTGGGAGCATGGTTGAATAATGCTAAGATCTTGGTGCCTGTCACTGAGATGTTGAAGCTTCCCACTCAAAGGGCTAAGGTTTTAGATGCCCTCAGAGTTTCGCATGTTAATGTTGCTCAAGATAAGACTCCTGAAGTTGCTTATCAAGAAGCCCCTATATATCTGCAAAAAATGGAGTCAAATAACAAGGAGCATCAACCATTTTTCGTTGCTTTGATGGTTAATGGTTATAAATTGAATAATTGTATGCTAGATTTTGGTGCTTTAGCTTGTGTCGTGACCAAAAGGGTCATGGAATAGCTTAATTTAAGAGTTTCTAGACCATACTACAACATATGTGCCATGGATTCTACGAAAATTGAAGTTCATGAATTAATCAAGGATTTGTAAGTTCATTTATCTGTTTACCCTGACATAATGATTGTTATGGACATAGTTGTAGTTGATGTTCTAGATGCTTGGGGTATGTTGTTATCTAGAAAATGGGCCTCTAATCTCGGAGGAAGTATTCAGATGAATTGGTCTTATGCTATGATTCCTTCCCCTAGAGGTGAAGGGTTTGTGAAACTCAACAAAGAGCCTGAAACAAGATTCAATGTGCAAGATCCTAAGAGGCCTCATAATGAAATAATTAAGGAACAACATGACATGGGGAATTATGCTACTATGTCTAATTTCATAGTTCCTTTTGATGACAAGGTTGATGAGAAGTTTGAGGATCTAAAGGATAAAGTTTGGTACATGCATTTTGATGGTGCATCGTCTAGGTATGGTAAAGGTGCTGGAATTGTGTTGAAGTCTCCCCTTGGTCATATTTTCAAATTTGCCTATAGACTGGAGTTCGATGCAACCAACAATGTGGCTAAGTATGAAGCCTTGTTGTTGGGTCTTGAGTTGGCAAAAGCTTTAAGAATTAAGCTGTTTAGTATCAAGGGAGACTCTGAATTGGTTATCATGCAAGTTAAGAATAGATTTACGTGTAAAAATCAAAGGTTAAGAAATTATCGAAATGTTGTGTGGGATGTTATGGAATACTTTGATGCCATTAACCTTGAAGTTATCCCAAGAGAAAAGAATAGCTTGGCGGATGAGCTTGTTGTAGTTGCTTCTACTTTACAATTATCTGATGAGTTAATCAAGGATAAGATAAAAATGGAAATTATTTTTAGACCTTCAATTTCGGATAATTCAGAGCATTGGCAAGTTTTTAATGATGAGAAGCACGTCATTCATTTTCTTAATAATTTGGATGACTTTGCAAATTTTCGGATAAGTTCTAGGGAGGAAGGATCTGATGATCATGATGATATTATAAATCCTACTCCTAGGAATATTGTTGCTTTAGAACAACACTTTGATTGGCATGATGCCACAAAGATGAAAGAGGAAAATAAAATGGATCTGGGTGAATTCATTGAAGTAAATATTGGTACCTCTTAGGACCCTAAAATTGTCAAAATTAGTAAAGGTACTAATGAAGAAGAAAGGAAAAAGTTGACCAATTTACTTCATGAATATAGGGATGTTTTATCATTTTCGTATGATGAGTCAAAAGGATATAGGAAAGATGTCATGCAACATACTATCCATTTAAAGGATGAAAATGCTAAACCTTTTCGTCAAAAGCTTAGGCAAATAAATCCTAAGCTAGCCCCTTTCGTTCAAAAGAGCTTTCAAAGATGCTCACAGCTGGAATTATTGCTCAAACTAGACATTCAACATGGTGTTCCAACCTGGTGATTGTTAGGAAGAAGAATGGTACCATTAGACTTTGTGTTGATTTTAGGAATCTTAATCTAGCATGTAAAAAGGATAATTACCATTTGCCAAACATGGAGACTATGTTGCAAAGAGTAACGGGTTCAGGAATGATGTCATTGCTAGATGGTTTTCTGGATACAATCAAGTTTGGGTTAAGAAGGAAGATCGTCATAAAACTACATTCACCACACCATGGGGTACTTTCGAATACATTACAATGTCTTTTGGGTTGACTAATGCTGGGGCTACTTTTCAAAGGGCTATGGATTATGCTTTTAAAGGTTTAATTGGTAAATTTATTGAAATTTATCAAGATGATCTCACTGTTTTTTCTAAAGATTGTATTAGTCACATAGCTCATCTTAAGCAAGTTTTTGATAAGTGTAGAGAATTTGGGATTTCCTTGAATCCAGCTAAGTTTGTTTTTGGAGTAACTGAAGGGAAATTACTTGGTCACATCATTTCCAAAGATGGGATCAGGATTGATCCTGGAAGAGTTGAGGCAATCCAAAAGATTCCTCTCCCTCATAATCTTAAATCCCTTCAGTCTTTTCTAGGAAAAACTAATTTTCTTAGAAGATTTATTCCAAATTACATGCAAATAGCTAGGCCTATTCAAAGTCTTCTGAAAAAGGATATAAAATTTTTATGGAAAGATGGCACAAAGGCTTTTCAGGGAATTAAGGGTGCTATTGCCAAAGCCCCTGTTTTGGCAAGTCCTGATTATTCAAAGGATTTCATGATTTTCTCTTTTTCTTCTGAAGATACCATTGTTGGTGTCTTATTACAAAAGAATAAGGTCATGAACAACCTATTGCTTTCATGAGTAGAGCGCTTCAAAATTCTGAATTAAATTATACTATTATGGAAAAGCAAGCTTATGCCTTGGATAAGTCTCTTAAGCATTTTAAAACTTATGTGGGTTATTCTAAAATCATTGCTTTTGTCCCACATTCTGCGATTAAAGATATCTTAACTCAAACTGATTTCTTAGGGACTCGTGCTAGGTGGGTTAATAAAATTCAAGAGTATGATTTAGAGATTAGACCCACCAAGTTAGTCAAGGGTCGAGGCTTGGCTGAAATGATGACCGAGGGTTATGAGAAAGCTCTTGGTTTGATTTGTCTTAACAATGCATCTTCGCCTGAGCTGCAAAGATTAGGAGAACATAAATGGTACAAGGACATTATTTATTATCTGTTAAATCTTACATGTCCTAACCATTTAGTTGCTCATAGAAGAAGGGCCCTTAGATTAAAAGCCACCAAGTATTGCCTCATGAAGAATGGCCTTGGATGGAGAAATCCTAAGGGCATAATACTTAGGTGTGTTGATGAAGTTGAGTCCAAGAAGTTGATTTCTGAGTTTCATTCAGGATTTTGTGGTGGTCATTATGCTACTAGAACTACAGCCCACAAA
Source organism: Pinus albicaulis (assembly GCA_034641835.2). NCBI lineage: Eukaryota > Viridiplantae > Streptophyta > Pinopsida > Pinales > Pinaceae > Pinus > Pinus albicaulis. Next base: position 549,244,168 of record CM076570.1, read on the forward strand.
ATTCTAAGAGTTGGTTATTATTGGCCTTCGATTTTTTCAGATGTGCATAAATTTGTCAGAAGTTGCCAACCCTGTCAATTGTTCACTGGGAAGCAGAAGCTAATTGCCCTGCCCCTACAACCTGTGGTTATTGAGACACATTTTCAACATTGAGGTATGGATTTCATCGGCAAATTCCATGAAAATTCTAGCAGTGGCTACTCATAGATCTTAACTGCAACTGATTATTTTACGAAATGGGTTGAATCCATTCCTGCTAACAATGCCAATGAAAAGGTCATTATGGACTTTATTGAAAATCAAATCATTACTAGATTTGGTGTCCCTGCCAAGATCACTACCGACAATGCCAAGGCCCTTAGTTCGTTTGACTTTTCATCTTTTTGTTTTAAGTATGTCATTGCATTATCTCATTCATCTAACTACTATCCTCAGGGTAATGGCCTAGCTGAGTCAAGTAATAAAAATCTTATAACCATTATCAAGAAGATAGTAAGAGATAATAAGCGATCTTGGGACAACAAATCAACTATGCTTTGTAGGCAGATAGAATTACTAAAAAGAAGGCTACTGGTAAAAGTCCTTTTGAATTAGTTTATGGCTTGGATGTAACTTTGCATGTGTACCTTAAATTACCAACTTATCAACTCCTTCAACAATTTTCCACTAATAAAGATGTTGTTCAAAATGGAATTGATCAGATAGTGGAGTTGGATGAAAATCGTAAAAAGGCTTTTGATAATGTGTAAAAATCAATCTAACATTAAGAAAAGTTTTGATAAATCATCTCGATCTAGATCTTTGCAAGTTGGAGACATGGTATTACTTTGGGATCAAAAAAGTGAAAAAACAAGAAAGCATAAAAAATTTGATAGTTTGTGGTTGGGATCGTACATTATTCGAGGCATTGTTGGACCAAACTCATTCCACTTGAGCATGTTGGAAGGCGAACCACTTCACTTACCTGCGAATGGCCAAATGCTCAAGTTGTTCTTTAGAGATGACATTTGATGCCATTGGGCATCATTTATTCCGGATTCTCACATTCCTTCAATGAAGCAACGTGTCCCCAAGTTGAGCTAGATGTTGACCACTCTGTGTCAATGACCCCATAGCAGTACACCCCCATTTTTGCAAATGGGATTTATCATGTTCGAGGTGTTCGCGCCATTCATATTCCATCATCATTCGACAATTTTATAAACGATGTAAACCCATTCTTCATGTGCATAATGTAAATGATCTAAGTAAGACCCTCATGTATCTAACAACCTAGGTAAGCCTAGTATTTCGATGACGATTTCTATCCTAGGAGGTTTCTTGTCTCACTGATTCATTTGTATTTCTCGACATAAGTGATCGGCAGAGTTTTCGCCTCTAGCCTCACCACAAATCTAGGGTGGATTTTGTCGTCAAGATACTAAGTGAGTCTTAGTGTATTCTATCGAGTCTTTGTAAAAGTAGTTTGGGAATAATCCTAGCTAATTGGCTAGATTATTTTATTACAACCTACTTGGTCTACAAGATCATGTTTTGAGTCGCAGAACTGGGTAGTTATTTGAGGGTCTATCATGAATGGGTTTTCCCCCTTCATGTGTCTAAATGTATTTATCTTATGTAAAGAGGGTTCGAAAAATAATTATTTCCCTCAGGAGTCAATTAATTAAATTTTCTGACCAGATTAAATTAAAAATCCTAAGCCAAAAATTTAATTAATTTTAGGTCCTAGGTAAATTAAATTTCTTCAAAGACAAAATTCGTGGGTCCCTAAAAAACAAATGTTTAAAGGTCCCAGGCCAAGGGAATATTGAGAATTTTGAGAAATTTTGGACCCTTGGGATGATTAAATCTTTTCAAACGGTCGACATTACTTTGACAGGGATCAACCGCACCAGTCATTGGTGATTTTATCTTATAAGTTAGAGGTCTTTGTCTGTCATTTGCATCCGATCTTTGAATCGTGCACTTGTTCTCAAAAGCACTTATAAATTTTTGCTGATCAATAAAATTGAAAGATTTTGAGGTTACAGACTTTGGTGTTCCTTTTACAGATCTATGTGGTGATATTGTTTCTAAAACTCTGCTACTTTCACTAGCATTTGATGGTTGATAGCCTTTGTGGATTGATCTGCATACAGGCATCTTATGCAAATTTTCTGATTTTCTTAAATTTCATTTTGATTTGACAGAAATATCAATTATCTATGTTTCTGAATGATCTTATGGTTATTTTTTAAATCTCTAATAATCTAAAATTCAGATCTAAGTGTGCAAAGGTCATTACTCAAGATTTTGGTGTTTGAGAAAATCTTCAACTAGATCAGTCGACTCTCAGATTACAAAAGATCTGAAAAAGCCCATTGTCTCCTAATTTCTGAAGTTATCTTATGGAATATTTTTTGCAGGGCCTTCTTGGGCTTGTGCCTCTCTTAATTTCTTTTTTCTTAAAGTGTGCAAAAATGATTTTAAATATGGCCATCGAGGGCCTGATCTAACAGATGTGTAAAATAGCGTTGTAGATTTGTAAGTGTCATTAATTTATTCACTCACCAGGGTTTAAGGGCTTCTTTTTATTTTCTGTGCATATATTTGGTTTTGGGTTCCTTGTTTTCTGATTTTGTGCAAGTTTTACTGGAGATTTTCAAAAAAAAATTAGATCTGAACCAGATCTAAGCCCGGAGCGTAAGATATAGGCTCAGGATCGAATTTGGTTACAGGTCTGGGCTTGATCTTGCTTGAAAGTTTAAATAATTGCAGGTTAGATCTGCGCTTGATCTTGCCTCAAAATACAAACTGCAGGTGTATTTATTTATTTAAAATCCAAATTTAAAATCTGAGTTTGCTGATTTCTCGGCAAGGAAAAATTTTAATATCTTATGCACCAGATTGTCTGCTGACCCGTCCCTCTTCTTCGTTGCCATTTCCGCAGCTATTCATCTCTGCCTTTCTGTTGCCAATGTCCCCATCAAAGTCTGCGTGAGTCCTTTCTCTGCACTCTACTGCCTTCTACGCTGCCTCATCACGTTGTCGGCTCCTTTCTCTGTTGTTCGCTGCCCTCTGTTGTTCGCTCTATCTCTCTACCCTCACCCACAATCCTTTAATCCATCCATCTGCAGCCTTCTCCCGGCATGGTTTCCTTCCTTTCCTCCTCGCGTCCCTCATCCTTGCATTCCCTTGTCCGCATCGCATCCTTCATTCCTCCTCGTTGTCGGCCTTCTCCGCAGCCTTATCCGTTGTCTCTCCATCTGCATCGAGCCCTCTTCTACTCACGCATCCCTCTACTTCCTCCCATCGGCTCCATTTCTATTGTCGTCATATCCCATCCATTCGACCTGCACATCAACTAAACTCACCCACGCATAAAACAAACATTACACTCTGAATTTTATTTCGATTTTGATTTTGGGTTTAGGTTTGACCGTAATGTTTTTAATTTTTTGTTTTTTGTTTTTCTTTTAAATTTTAAAAATTTCAAAAAAAACATTCATCAACTTCTAGATTTTTTTCATCTTTTAGAGTTTTAAATTTATTTATTTTTTTTAAATTGTATTTTCATTAACTGTAATATCATGTTTCGGGGATATCTCTAAAACACGGCAAACTCCAACCAGAGATGGATTGGGAGGGTGTTTACCAAATATGTCGCCTCTGAAAACAGGACGAAATCTGGAGGCTACCTGGCCCTTTCCAGACTCTGTCTAAGAGTATAAAATAAACACACCAAGTGGTATAGAACTAGAATGCTCAAATATATATATATATATATATATATATATATATATATATATATATATATATATATATATATAAATACAACAGTATATATAACAACAGAGAAATAATTGTATATAAACTCATCCAAAAATTATAGAGAGGAAATGCTAAGCCATTTTATTAAACTGAGAAATATAATGATGTACAATAGGTGATCAGAGTGATGGCACCTAAACTTGCTCAAGGCAAGTGAAGAAATACTCTCAGAATACACCAGAAATGGCTGCTCTCTGAACTGCGTCCCAGCTGCTGGAAAACTACCATGTAGCTGCTACCACTTAAATGAACTGATAACTAGGGGCTGCTCCCCTTACCGGAATGAGCTGAAAATCTGGAATCCTCCTCTACTCACTAATCCCGACAAAACCCAGAAACCATATCAGAAATAGCCGACCTCCGAAAACACCCCCTTGGGGAATTACACTGGCCTCCAAGGCTCTGCGCAGAGGCTAAATAGGAATGGCTGAAATACCACCTCAAACTCCACCAAAAATCCTCCCAAAGGCAAAGGTTGATCCTCTGCTCAAAATCTCGGCTCAAATCTCTTGCAAAAACCCTGATCCGAAACACCTCCTAGATGGACTGCGTCCTCCCTCTCAGTGACTGCGCAGTCTTTGTAAATGCTCGGCTCCGCAGCAAATCCAAACACCAAAACCTCCCACAAAATGCTGAAGAAATAACCTTGCCCGAGTAGGCACTCGAAGTCCCCTGGGGCTAAGGACGAGATCTTCGACCGGAGACACTCAATGCACTAAATAGTGCTGCAGACAAGCTAAACAGCCAGCGTGCTCAAGAAGTCGAAATGACCAGCTCAATATCATCAACAACAGAATGCCCCAAATGAGGAGGCTCTCCTCCTTATATAACGTTGGCCCCTCTCTCTCAAACCCTAGGCCTCTCATCCAACGTAGCCTCCTTCACCCCCACACTGCCAACTCAACCTACGCTGTCTCTCCAAGTGTTCACGTGGGCCCCTTCCCTACGTGGTCCTTTTGCCCCCCTTGGTTCACTTAAGTTACAACGTTGTGTCTACTAGAGAGTGCACTTTATTTTTAGAGTGAGTTATGTCCCCCTCTACTCACCTTTATTTATAATTTAATTATATAAGGCAAAATTGATCAAAATTAATATTTCCAATTAGCTGCTGCTAATTGGGAATATTACATTAACTTTGGACTTTTAAAATTAAAAATTTAAAAAGGCTCAAAACTTTAATCTTTTTTTGAACTTAAAAATAAATTAATTAATTAATTAAATTTTCTTTAACTTTTAGCATTAGCAAATTTTGTTATAAATTTTTGTTTCTTCTTTTGATAGACTTGGGAGTGGTCTTGAGTGTTAAAAAAAAGGAAAAAAATATAAATTGTTCCATAGTCAAGAATAAAATAATTTTTAAAACATATCTAAAGATTGACTATAGGAAAATTTTAAGTTTTTTGGATTGGAATTACTAAGAAAATCATTTTAATTCGGAATTGTTTGAAGTACTTAGCATTTGAATCGATGGTTTTCATGATAGTATCTTTCGGAATTTAAAGTGATTAAGTCTTGCATCTGGGTTGAAAAAAAAAAAATCATGCTTAACATCTATTGGGATTGATCGTCATTTAAATTGGCACTAACTGTGGTTTTAATTGCTTGAAATTGATATTAATTGCCTAGTCAACTTTGAGAATTTTTCAAGTGAAGATAAATTGCATACTTTTCTTTCTTCGATTGAATATCTGTAATGCATAATATTGAAGGATTATGAAAATGTTTTGTTCTCTTTGACCTAGAATTGCATTATGAGCTTATATTTAATCGAAATTTAAATCACATTGTTAAAAAGGGCTTATCTTTCAGTTTGGTAAATAGAGCTTTTAATTGAAGAAATGAATATTGTGGTGGTGGATTGGTGTTTTCATAGTGTTGTATCTTAAGAGACAATCCCTCGGTTGTGAAAGGAATCAGTGCTTGAGACATTTTAAAAGTGTGTCACATAAATAATTTTATCATGAGGACTCGGTGCTATCCCACTGGAAACTAGTTTTCTAAAACCCTTAATGATCTGGAATAATAAAAGATTTCACAATGCCATTGACTGCTGATATCTGAATGGAAAAGAAGAACTGCAGGGGAAACTCAAAGTAATATGTTGTAAACATAGAATCTATTACTTTTAAGTTTCAGAGGAAATTCATGGAGAGAGGGGGAACTCAAAATAACATGTTGTAAACACAGAATCTATTACTTTAAGGTTTCAGAGACGGTTTGTGGAGATAGGGAAAACTCAAAATAATATGTTGTAATCACAGAATCTATTACTTTTAAGTTTCAGAGAGAACTTGTGAAGGGAGAAGAGATGGAGTGGGGCGCTTATTAAGGCTATTCAACTCTTACTTACAAATGTAAATCAGAGACCAGCTACTTCTTTACTTCAATTCATTCAAGGAAGAAACCACATAAAATGGCACAAGAAACACGAATCACCATCAACAATTCCAGGAAACGTGTTGCTTCTTTCATTCACCCATCAGAAAAAGAAGTACAAAATGTAGTCCCCATGTAGTCCAGAACTTGGAACCCCTCCTCTCTCTTTCTCTCCTCCTTAAATACAAACAAAAGCAGTTTATAACTGCTCGAGTTTCTCGAAACTCCTAGACTGCCCAAAATTGTTAAACTACTTATTAAATTGCAATAGAGGACACCATTATGGCTTCGAGCTTAACAAAGAAAACAAAATAACACTTGGCATATAATCATTTTGCTGAATCTGATTTTTTGTTGATGTGTCTCCTTCCATTTCGGCTGTGATGTCCTAACAGTCTGCATAAACGCATCTCCACCCAATTATGCCCATGCTTTTGTGTTTCGAACATTGTCATCATGTCACCTGCAACCCGGCTCTGCCTCTTCAGCTCGTGCCTACTGTGTTTCATCTTCTCTTCTCCTTTGCTTTGCATCCGGTCACATACCCGAGTCTTTCTGCCCGTGTTCAGACTTTCTTCCATTATCAAGGCGTAACCGCTTTTAAGACTTCTGCACGTATCGTTTTCTTCATAAATCGCTGCAAGAATTGGACTTGATATATATTCTATTCACCTCTGAAGAATGCATTGCTTCCGCTTTCTATCGCATTTCGACGTTTCACCAGTTTTACGTTATAATCCTCCTTTTCCTCCTCTAATGCAATTGAACACAGGAAATACTTTACATCTGGATTTGAAATCCTTTGGAGCTCACCATTGAAACTACATCGCATCTTTACTAATTTCCAATTTCTGTGATCGCCGCTAAACCTTATCGCATGCGATGTGCGATATACTTCGCATCGCATCGCCACCTCTCGTCTTTATCGCATCGCAACTTGAATCACTCATCGTGCGAAGACTTAGCAATCAACACAAAAATCACCAATGTGCGACATGCGCCACCCGTCTTATGTGATCTGGTCCGTCCACCGCTCGCTATCATTTCTGCGACTTGATCCTCACCGTCTATCTTTGTTTTACTCCGATTTGTCGACTTGACCCGTGCGCTCACGACTTTTTCCATTTGCCGACTTGACCTGTTGAACTGCACGTGCCCTCATGCACTGCTCTGAACACAAACTAGCCCGACTCTGCCCCCCGCGTTCACGACTCCTTCACGCCTTTGCTTCTTTGGTTTTGGTTCGGTGCACATGTGATGATAAATCCTCGTTGAGCTTGTGGTTATCCTTTCGAGCATATTACAGGTCTTCTTGAAATTTTAACAACTGTTCCTCAATAACCTTGAATTGCTCAGAACCTCTCTTGACTTATAGTTGAGTCAAATTAGGCTACAACACATAGCAGGATAGTTGTCTATTTTAGCAGCAGTTATCTATCAGCTACTTGATCTTAATTTCATAACGCGATAATTGACTCCATAAGGCATTGGTTTCAAATTTTAAATCTAATTGAATCTGTAAAATCTTGTTAAATATTAACAAGTACTTGGTCATTTGACTGCGTCTCCTCAATTGGTTGGTTTCCAACTACTTCTCTTTCTTTCCATTTCATTAGGGTCTACCCCCCTTAGTCTGCAAGGAGACAGCTTAAATAGAGAGATTAGGGATGAAGGTGACAGCCCCCAATCTAAGCCGTTGTCAAGGTGCCTAGACATTCAGGGAATTTTGTATAGAGGGAATGTTCTATGCTTAATGCAAATTTACTTCAATCTTCTAGGGCTCGACACGATATAGCAATCACATAAACATGAAAGTAAAATGTTGATAGAACATATCAATAGATCAACAAAAGACAAGCCAATAAAATAGATCATATTTACATATCTTCTTGTCCAACAAAGATGTAGAATAGTGTGAATTAAACAGTCAACGGGATGCTTCAACCAGCAAAGTCTTTCTTAAGTCAGCCAACCCTCCAAGTGTCACATACACAGCCCTCAAAGACAGCTCATCAAAAGTCAACATAATTCAACAAAAGAATCCCACATCTAGATTTCAGGCACCCAGATTTCCGGCATCCAGATTTACGACATCATCCATATTCACAACATCTAGATTTATGGCATCCATTTCCGCATCATCCAAATTTACGACATCCATATTTACGGCATCCATTTTCGGCATCATCCAGGTTTACAGCATCCATTTCCGGCATCATCCAGATTTACGACATCCATTTCCGGCATCATCCAGATTTACAGAATCCAGATTTATGGCATCAATTTCCAACATCATCCAGATTTACGAAATCCATAATTACACGTGGGAGAGAGAGAAGCATCTTCTAGGCTGAACGAACCAATCAGATCATGAGGAATGTGTGTGATGAGATGATGATGAAATGACCTCCAAGTCTCTTGAGTTTATATCCATCTGTGAGGGTGTGTGACACATCTGTTGGGCTCTCAAGCCTATAATACAAATCTGGCCGACCTTGCACATAAGTGGAATAAATTCAAAATAAATGTTCTTCTCATTCGATCAAGATGATCTTTAGATCAATCTTGCACCTCTCCGAAAGAGGAATCCAATAAAAATATTGGCATCATCTGAGCAGTACAGCATGGAGTTTGGACCTAGTTGCCCAAAATTAACACTCCCTCTCAACTAGGGAGAACTCCATCCACCAGTGCCATCCAAACATCGTGTGTCATCCCGCCATAAATTGCTTTGCTAGCTTCTTTATTTCAAACAGTGAGTCACAAAGACATCACTCCCGGCTGACCCGAAGTCAGCTCAGAGGTCTAAAACCTCTATAGAACTCAAAGGAGTCTCATACTAACCCGAAGTTAGTTTAACTGACCCGAAGTCAGTTGGAGGTTCAAAACCTCTCTTGGATTCAAAAGAGTCATATACTAACCCGAAGTCAATTGGAGGTCTGAAACCTCACTTGGACTAAAAAGAGTCATATACTAACCCGAAGTCAATTGGAGGTTTGAAACCTCACTTCGACTCAAAAGAGTCATATATTAACCCGAAGTTAGTTTAACTGACCTGAAGTCAGTTGGATGTCCGAAACCTCACTAGAATTGATACGAGATCAAGTGGTTGAACACGTGCCATCCTAGACATAGAGCATACGGCAATCTCCGATGCGTCTATCGGTCATGCTATTGGTCTCTATCCACATTTCCCACCTCATTGGCCAAGATGAGAGGTACTTCCCATGAGTTTGAAACTCCATGGGTAGGATGCATACAGGGCACAAATCAAAGAGAGGTGAACCAATTCAATATCGTCACGGTGGGGCGGAAGCACACCAACAAGGTTCGGCAAGCCTAGCCCTGTGGTTGCTTATAGCTCCAAGAAGCTATCCCCAAAGCCCCACCGGAGCTCCTAGAACTCATCGTCCAACAGGACCCTCAAAATAGAGTCGTTCCATGATTCAAAGATTCTCACGGAAGGTTAGGAACTTAACCTTCCCCAAGGGCTTAGTGAGAATATTTGCGACCTGCTCATGAGTTCCTATATGATCGAGCCTTATGGCGCCTCATTGTACCATATCCTGCATAAAATAGTACCTAATATCAATATGCTTGGATCGATCGTGGAACACGGGATTCTCTAACAAACAAATCCCACTCTGGTTATCACAAAGGATAACGGTGGTATCTAGCACATGCCCGAACAACTCACTGAAGTGCTTTCACAACCAAATAGCTTCACAACAAGCCATACTCGCTAAAATGTATTCAGCCTTAGCGATGCTCAAAGCCATCGACTTCTGCTTCCTGCTCATCCAAGATATCGAAGCGGAACCAAGTGAAGCAGCATCCAGATGTTCTCTTGCGATCCACCACATTGCCAGCCCAATTGGCATCAGTATATCCATGGAGTCTCAAACTCTCAGCAGTGTATCTCAACCCATGGTTTATCGTGCCCCGAAGATATCTCAAGAGATTCTTGGCACCAACCAAGTGAATGTGATGAGGATCAACCATGTGTTGACTCAAAGTGTTCACTGCAAAACATATGTCCGGACGCAAGTTCACTAAGAACATCAATGCCCCTATAAGTTGACGATACTCGATAGGATTTCCGAATGCGGACCCAGCAGCATTTCCACACAACTTCTTGAAGTTGAGTTCCATCGGTGTCGACACGGAGTTACAGTCCCCCATACCAAATCTCTCCAGCAGCTTCACAATATATTTTCCTTAAGAGAGGAAAATCTCGCCAGGTCTCTGCCAAACCTCCAAGCCTAGGAAGTAATGCATTAGTCCTAGGTCTTTCATCTCGAACTCGAAAGCAAGCTCCCTCTTACATTGACGAATGAGAGGGTCAGCACTTGTCAGGAAGAGATCATCTAGACAGAGAACCAAAAAGAGAGATTTTTCTCTATCAACCGTAAAGTAAAGGTTCGGATCAGCATTACTTTGAGTGAAGCCCAGCTTCATCAAGTAGCTATCTATCCTCTCGTACCAAGCCCTGGGGGCTTGCTTCAACCCATAGACGGCTTTCTTCAACCTGCATACATGTGAGTCTCTATCCTGGACTTCGCCTCAAAGGTTGCTTCACATACACCTCTTCCTTTATCGAACCATGCAGAAAAGCGATCTTCACATCCATCTAATGGAGACTCCATCCTTGCGTTGCAGCGAGGACAATAATAGATCGGTTGGTGGCATAGTGGGCCACAAGTGCAAATATATCATCATAATCTATGCCTTCCTTTTGAGAGAAGCCTCGAGCAATGAATCTTGCCTTGTACTTTTCAGCACTACCATCAGATCCATGCTCGATCTTATAGAGCCATTTCAAGGTGACGGTAGCTTTGTCCTTCGATCTCGGGAACACATCCCAGACATCATTCTTCATAATGGACTCGTACTCTTCGTGCATAGCATCCTTCCAAACTTGATGCTTTACAGCTTCTTCAAATGATCCAGGCTCAAATTGTACGATAGTACTCATGGTTGCTAGATACCCTTGGTATCTATTCAGCTTCTTGCTTTCACTAAATGTCCCCCTTGGGGCCATATGTCTCTCGGCATCCTCGAGAGTATCCCTGAGCCATGAGGGTCTTCTCTTCATTGAAGGAGGTGGATCAATAGGGTCCATCAGTCCTTCAACATCGAGCATCATCTCATCCTTCGGCTCTTCCTGCTTCCCTGTTCTTTCATCATTGTCTTCCTTGGAGCTAGGAAGGTTTATCACTTTCTTGAGGGAAGCATCTTCATCGAAAGTGACATCGTGGCAGATCTCCACTTCTCTTTAACTAGGCACATAGATTCTATATGCCTTCAAAGTTTCACTGTAGCCCACAAACATTCCCTTCTTTCCAGAAGCATCCAGCTTGCTTCTCTTCTCTTTCAGCACATGAAACTAAACAGGACAACCAAAAACTCTAAAATTAGATACATCAGGTTTCTTACCAGAGAACACTTCTTCCAGAGTTTTGGAGTCTAGAGCAGAATGTGGGCATCAATTTTGCACGTACATAGCAGTGTTCGCAGCTTCTCCCCATAGAAACTTCGGAAGAGCTTGATCACATAGCATGGCATGGGAAGCTTCCACAATGGTCCTATTCCTTCTTTCAGCAATGCCATTTTGCTCAGGAGTATACACAGTTGTGGTCTCCCTCTTAATGCCAACTCCTCTGCAAAAGTCATTGAACTCATTTGACTCATATTTGGTGCCGTTATCAGCCCTCAAAATCTTGATCTTCTTTCCTGTTTGATTTTCCACCAAGGCCTTGAAGGTACAAAACCATTTGAATGCTTTCTCCTTCTTCTTCAAGAAATATATCCAGGTCTTGCGAGAGAAGTCATCTATAAAAGTCATGTAATAAGAACATCCTCCCAAGGATTTCATGAGCAACATACTAGATAAATCAGCATGTATCAATTGCAAGATATCAGATGTCTTTGTGACACTTGAAGGGAAAGGTCCCCTTTGTATGCTTTCCTTCGGCACAACCCTGACATACGCCTTCATGACCATCCTCGAATTCGGGCATCCCAGACACCACCTTCCTTGCTTCGAGAAAGGCTTTGTAATGAAGGTGTCCAAACCTCCGGTGCCATAACTCAGTTTGACGAGTTGTATCACATGACATACCCTTAATGGACTTCCTCCAACCTAGCAGGGTGTATCAACTCTAAAACCAATAGTGAGAGCTTCCTTGAAGTTATTCTTTCAGTCTAGGGGAAGTCCTCCAAGAGCAATTAAGACGAGCTCTCGATCAACTACTTCTTCTCCTATGGCAAGGAGATAATTCTTGATTTTTGTGAGCCTTATAAAATATGATGGAGGTGTTGTTGCCTTGCCACCTACACCTACCTACAGTTAGCGGGAAAAGCCTTTAACCCCACAAGGTGTGGTTCGTGGCAAGGAACTTAGAGAAGGGGTTGTCACACTAATCCCGACTCTCGCCGTTTGAGCTATCTCATAGGTTAGCTATGGGGGGTGGTCCCTAAATGGAAAACTATGTTAAAGATTTGAGTTTCTAGGATAATATTAGAGTGAAAATGGATTACTTTTAAAGATTCATGAGCATTTATGAGCAACTTTGAAATAATAAAGACAAACCATTTAACCAGTGCCTTTACAAATAACGTGCTCAAAAGTAAAAGAAATGCTCAAAGACACAAGAACATAGTATCCTGAAATGGAAACAAAATACTGTTAGCACAAAATATCAGAAATGCTTACAAGATAAACGAATTTTATGAATCAAAGCACATGAAACTATCTTGTTCACAAGAAAACAATTAGTGATCTAAATATAAACCAGATGATAAAAAGACTTGAAAGTTAAACCAACTTGCACTTAGCTTTGCAACATGAAATAAGAGTACTTGAAAGGAAATGAAATTCATCAACCATCATGATGAGCATTAAACATGAAATGGAGATTTTTAAAGTAGAGAATGTTCAAGTACAAGAAAATTAAGCTAAACTTGTTGCAAAAGAGATTACATTACTTGGATGAGAGTAAATGCTTCTTGAAAAAGGAAAATGATATTTCATGTGAGACTTTGAGCCATCAAGAAAGCAAAATTCAAGAAATTGCAAGTAAGCTAAATGTGATGAAAAATGCTCTTGGTTTATTTTATTAATTAGTTGTAGAGCGAGGTTACAATTCAATTCTTTAATCCTCAGACCTCACCCTCACCCAAAGATATGGATCCCACAATGAGGAGTCAGTAGAGGAGTAGAGGGTCCATAAAAACATCTATTCAACCAACTTATGTTCGAGGTAAAATTTTAGTGATTATTTGGGGAATGTAAGTAAATTAATCAAACAATGAAAATTAACTTTCAAACTTGAGATGTATTTGCATGTCATGAAGTCGAATGCTACTTTATGGGGAAAATTGTCCAAATACTTATTGCATGTAAGATGTAATTAAAGTTGAAACATAAGTGGTTTTGTAACAAAATTCATAAAAAGATTTAAAAGTGCATGCATGCAAAAGTTTGAACTTGCTATAAAAGTAAAAAGACTAGAAATCTGTAGCAAATTAGATTAAGGTGCATGCCAAATGAATGTAATGCATGATTGTGTTAATTCCCCAATTAGATAATGTGCATGCAAGTGAAAAATATCAAAGATCAAGCCACAAAGTCTCTCCAAAAAAGTAGAGAGATAGGGATAACAATGGGTAAAACGCACGCTCTCAAAACCAAGAATTTTATTAATTATTATAAGGAGGAGAAAACTATGAAGTCTTCTCTAAAATCCAAGGAAAGTCTTCACAATGTTGGCTTGAGTCATAGATCTTTCTTTGTTGAAAATTTCTAAAATTTGAGGTCCACAAAAGCCCAACAAAATGCAGATTTTTCGAGGAAGAAGAAGCAAGACAAAGCCACTTTGAGTTACACGGCAAAGAGAGAGAGATAGAGACCCCAAGTGAACTCGGCCTTCCAGAAGAAGAACTCAGCTTCGTCCAATAAATGTCCTCTAGTACTCACGGCCAAGGGAAAGAAATAATCTAAAAGCTGGAGCCCCAAGGTCCTGCATGCAAACTTGTAAGTAGTTTTCTGAAAATGAAACCTGCAAGTAACTGCAAGACAACAAGTTAGAGAAAATCTACAACAAATGTTAGCTCAAAAAAATCACAAAGTAATATTACAAAAATAATCTACAAGAGGCTAGCCCAAAGAGTCTGAGCAAGCTCTCCTCTGTGACTAGCCATAGGTTGCCTCTTTGAAATAGCCAGATATTAAAGAAATGAAGAGCAATACTTGAAAAGTAAATTATTTTAAGTTTGATTTTTTTAATGCAAGAAACAAGAGCTTTGAGAAACCTAAAAGAACCTCTGCAAGACAAAATAAAATATAGATTAGACTTTGGAAATCAACACATGCGAGTTCTCCATGAATATTTTCAAGAGTGGGTTAGTTCCTCCGAGAAATTCCCCTCATGCTTGAAAAGCTTGACCAAAGACGGATCTTCTACACAATCTCACCACAACATATTAAATCCACATGAAATTAAATAAAAGCAATGGAAAGAACTCATATAGATATATTTGACATCAAATAGAAGATTTCAAATCCTAAAGCGATCAAGTAACTCTTATGCTAATATGAGATCGCTGCATACTAACATAACTTGAAACAAACATGAAGAAAACAATAGCATGAGGAAATAAATAGAAGCATAACAAGAAGTCATGAATTTACTATATATGCAAAAAGAAAAACACCATCACAAGTTACCCCAAAGACTTTTGTATTATATTGCAAGTACGTGTACAATTCGACAGCGCGTCCTGAAGCCCAATAACTCTTATTACATGATACAATATCAGAGCCCATGGCTCCATTATATAGAAAATTTGAGCAAATCCCAATGAGAAACCAAATGCCAAGTGGTGAGAGGGACGAGATCACAAGGAAAATTCGAATTTGATATGTGGAGCTTCATTTCCTAGTGTAAAAATTGAATTCTAGCAAGTGGACATCATTTTCTTCTTCCCTTATCTGCCAAATTCGAATTTTATGATGGAATGAGAGGTGTATATGGGTGATAACCCATGTGGGGACAATTTTCCACAAAAATATCCACCAAATATTCTCCCAAATCCTCCCAAATATGCATTAACTTCACAAATTCGAATTTCCAAGTAAGCAGCTCTCCTTTAATGCCAGAAATTCAATTTTATTTGAGCACATGTCTTTTCCTTGATTTTAGGAGTCCACATCACCTTGGGACTTCACTTGAACTCCTCCATAATTTTCCACCTCATTTCCACCTCATTTAGCATGTGTGGATATTTATTTTTCTCCATTTATTTAATTTCTGGCTTAATTAATTGCCATATTTCCCACTAAACTTTGTTGAGATTTTGTGACTTTGGGGTAGCATCAGTTGTACTCTAGGTCCCAAATTTTGAGGAAGGACTAGAGTTCACTTGATCTACAAGACCCATAAATGGATTTGGGAAATTTCATCTGGTTTAGGAGATATTATATTAATTAATTATTTTAGTGTATTTCATAATTTAAAACTTAGTAAAATAAAATAATTAAAGTGAATTTAATTAAACATGTGATGAAATTGTCTTAAGTCACACGGATCAAGCTTTCTTTTAATTTTAGCCATTGACTAAAGATTTAATCATGGTCATTGATTTGTCAACGAGAAAAGTATAAAGGAAAGGCTTGGAGTCATTTGTAAGACACACAGAAGCAAAGCACTGAAGCTAAGTTGAGATTCTAGGGCGAGGTTGCTAAAAATTCTCAAGTGTTTCAGTTGCAGAGAGGGGAATTTAGACCAAGGGGATGATCTGATCCTGAGGTCTAGAATACACAACAAACAGAGAAGAAATCAGAAAAGACAGCGCAGAAGAAGACAACAGCAGCAGCAAGGACAACGTGATTTTCAGGAAACCCTTCAGGAGTTACGCAGAGACCCTTAGGGGTAGCGTAGTGACTACATCACCCAGTCTGGGGTAACGCAGTCCCTTCCAGTGACAGCGCTGAGCATTTGGAGGCCTTCAGAGGCTGACACAGTGTCTTTCAGGGGCAGATCTGGGGTTTCTAGGCCATAATCTGGCTGAGTTCTATAAATCCCATTTGAAGTTGTGCATCAATCAATATTTTTGGTCTTAGATCAGCCAGGTGCTGCAGATCTAGGGTTTCCTCTGTAGAGTTTTCCAAATCTGGAACCCAGAGTTGTGTATTCAGTAATATTCTTAATAATAGAGCCCTCCAGCAACCAGAGACTGGTTTTCCCACATTGGGTTTTTCCGGGGACAGTTTATCCAAAAATAACTGTCACTTTGTCTATGTGTGCACGTGCTTATTCTAGATCTGAATTGGTAGAGATCTGTTATGTGTTTTGCTTTGATGTTAACTTGAATTTATTCAGTTGATAAGTTGTATAAGTAGGAGAAGCTTAACCGGATTAATAGAAATAATTTCTACATAAGAATTAAGATTCAGAAATTTCTATATGGTATCGGAGCAATTGCAAATCTAGAAGGGTCATCAACTGAAGAATCTAAAGAATCTAGCTGCAGAAAGCAACTAGAAACGCAGCATGAAAGCAGATCTGAAGGGACAGTGCAGTTTTCAGGAGGAGATTCACGCAAAGGTTAGGGTGATGCTGTCCAATGCTGTGTCCTAGCAAGCCCACGCAATTACTGTGCAAAGGCAGCTCAGAAACAGCGTTGGTTGGGTCTGAAGCCAGCCAGTGTGATTTAGATCTAAATCTGTTAGATCCAGAAAAAGTCTACAGAAAAGTTGCAGAATTCAGAAGAGCTGGTGGTGTTAAACTTCTGAAGTTTTCAGATTTTTAACCTTAGCACAAGTGACAAAGTTTGGGAAGAAGCTGAATCATAGTTGATTTGGTAGATTTCCAAGGAAGGAAATCAAGTGTCAGAGGGAGGAGAGGGTGCCTAGTTCGTAAAGGACCCTAGATCCAAGATCTCTAGCATAGAGAAGAGGAGCTCTGACACATTCTGAGCAGATGGCTCCTAATGGACTGCGTGATCAGGATAAGCTAAAGGGCCTCTCAAACATAGAAAATTTTAGGGGCTAATATTCACAGGCGAGCTAATTTTCCATGCTTTTTCCAAAAAAAAGATTCGCCAATTCCCATTTTTTTAAAAATTAATTAGCCCAAATTTTATAGTATAAAAATATTTTACCCTAAAAATCGCCAAAAAATTATATATACTAATATAAAATGATTACAAAACTTGAAATTTTTACAAAAACAGCATCAAAAATTTTACAATTCACATATTGGGGACTACTAAGATTCACCAAGTTTTTAAACTTTAAGATAAGCATACATCCTTAAAATTCTCCCTGCTCTCAAACTTTTCGGTGTGAAAAGCTAGGATCCTGATTGTCCTTGAGGCATATGGTCTAAGAGACCATGCAGAGCAGACCATGGCCACGCCAACAGATGCGGATCTCCTACGGAAGCATAGAGAAGTTGCTGGGCATGCCAAGCGACTGATAATGGACAGTATCAAGGATCATATTGTGAAACACATAGCTGAGAAGAAGACAGCTAATGAGATGTGGAAGGCCTTGACTTCCCTATATGAGGGAAAATCAGTCCGAAAAAAGATGTTATTGGAGGCCCAAATGAGGTCATTCATGATGACCAAGGGAGAAGACATCGAGCATTTCCTCTTCAGATTGCAGTGAATCAGGGATCAGCTGACTGCAATGGGTGCAACCGTAGATGACGCAGTAATAGTCAGGACTACCCTCAATGCAGTCACGGATGAGTGGGAAACCTTTGTCCAAAGTATCTTGGGCAGAGCGGACCTCCCAAATTGGGACAGCTGATGGTCGATCCCGCGGCAAGAAGAACTACGAAGGTTCACCAAGAAGCAGCACAGCCCTACGTTGAGCAAGGTTAAGAAGGAAGAGGAGGAAGATGCAGCCTTGGCATCGAAGAAGCAGCCGAAGAAGAAGAAAGATCTTTCTAAGATCAAGTGCTTCCAGTGTGGCGAAATAGGACATTTTGCCAGCCATTGTCCATAAAAGAAAAAGGACAAGGAAGCATCTTCTTCCAAAGCAACGGTGGCAGATAATGGGTCTGGAGATGATGGAGCCATGAGCGCTCATGAACCACGAAAGTGGGGCGACATGGATCTGTAGAGAATCTACAGAATGTAAGGAGGGATCCTTGAGCAGCTCATCTCTTGGATCACAAGCGAGCTACGGCAACCGTAAGACAGTAGCGGGACTAGTGGAGCAGTGGGTGCATAGATCATAGATGAGGCATAAGCAGAGGCAGATCTAGAGGCTGGGAGGAGCAGTGCAGAGCACAGCAGCAGCAGCGTAGAAGCAGTAGCAGCGCAGAGGCTGATGTGACTTCAGCAGCGCAGTGCAGTACTGCTTACGCAGTGCAGAGCTGCAGCAGCGCAGAGAGCTTCAGAGGGACAGGGCAGTGCAGCAGCAACGTGATATAGTTCAGCACAAGGAGTTGATGTGACTTCAGTAGTGCAGAGGGACTCTGATTACGCAGGTAGAGCTGTAGTTGTGCATCGCTCTTTAGATGTCAGCATAGATCTATAGCCTATGGAGCTTTAGTGATAAGGATACAGCCCATCTGACTTGTTTGTCAAAGATTGGGCGAGAGATTCAGTTGTTTCTCTCAACAACTGAAGTTGCATTGCAGCAGATCAATAGTGGAAATGCTATGAGCAGCACAGATGCAGCATATTGAGAGGGAGCTGCAGTACAGTTGTTGCAGTGGCAGCGGTAGAGTCATGGGCAGCAGTACAGAATGGCAGCAGTAGTGCAGAGTGAGTGACAGGAGGCCAAGCTTTAGCAGCACAGAACCAGTGCCCAAAATCATGTAATGCATAAGTGTGATGTATTGCTAGAGCACACCATTGATGCTAAAAGGGAGTGTTGAGATTTTGTGTATTTGGGGTAGCATCAGTTGTGCTCTAGGTTCCAAATTTTGAGGAAGGACTAGAGTTCACCTGATCTACAAGACCCAGAAATGGATTTGGGAAATTTCATCTGGTTTATGAGATATTAAATTAATTGATTATTTTAATGTATTTCCTAAGTTAAACTTAGGAAAATAAAATAATTAAAGTGAATTTAATTAAACATGTGATGAAATTGTCTTAAGTCACACGAATCAAACTTTTTTTTAATATTAGCCATTGATTAAAGATTTAACCTTGGCCGTTGATTTGTCAATGAGAAAAGTATAAAGGAAAAGCTTGGGGTCATTTATAAGACACACAGAAGCAGAGCACTGAAGCTAAGTTGAGATTCTAGGGCGGGGTTGCTAAGAATTCTCAAGTGTTTCAGTTGCAGAAAGGGGAATTTAGACCAAGGGAATGATCTGATCCCGGGGTCTAGAATACACAAAAAGCAAAGAGGAGATCAAGAATGACAACGCAGAGGAAGGCAGCAGCAGCAGCAATAGACGGCAGCAGCAGCGGTAGCAAAGATAGCGTGTTTTTCAGGAAACCCTTTAGGGGTTACGTAGAGACCCTTAGGGGCAGTATAGTGACTGCGTCACCCAGTCTGGGGTAACGCAGTCCCTTCCAGTGATAGCGTTGAACATTTGGAGGCCTTCAGAGGCTGACGCAGTGTCTTTCAGGGGGAGATCTGGGGTTTCTAGGCCTAGATCTGGCTGAGTTCTATAAATCTCGTTTGAGGGTGTGGATCAGTCAGTGTTTTTGGTCTTAGATCAGCCAGGTGCTGCAGATCTAGAGTTTTCTCTGTAGCGTTTACCAGATCTGGAACCCAGAGTTGTGTATTCGGAAATATTCTTAATAATAGAGCCCTCCAGCAGCCAGAGACCGGTTTTCCCACATTGGGTTTTTCTAGGGACAGTTTGACCATAAATAATTGTGTCACTTTGTTTATGTGTGCATGTGCTTATTCTAGATCTGAATTGGTAGAGATATGTTATGTGTTTTGCTTTGATGTTAACTTGAATTTATTCAGTTGATAACTTGTATAAGTAGGAGAAGCTTAAACGGATTAACAGAAATCATTTCTGCATAAGAATTAAGATTCATAAATTTCTACAAACTTAAGAAAAGTGGGATTTGAGGGTTCAAAACACATTTTTAACCCCTCAAAGTGTGTCATAGTAGAAAGTTGAGGGTGAAGTGTAATTTTGAATACTCATACCCCATAGAAATTCTCTTGGCAACACTTATTACAATTCAATTACAATTTTTGTTACAATTTTCAACTTGCGGGAAATCTAAAAAATTAAAAAAACACTTCTTAGACCCAACCAAATTCCACAAAATTTTTTGCGTCATCTAATATGGCAATATACATTGACTCTAGACACTAGGACTCACCCAAGGCCTCACCATCAAGCCGTACTCCAGCTTTGGGGTAAAATTGAAGGAAAAAACTCAATTAATTATCAAGTCTTGGTAGAGAGATAACAATTAACCAAGTAAAAAAAACCTCACAGAGTAATAGTCACTTGTTGGCAAGGTCCCAAGCTACCTAGGCCTACTACAGACACAATACTGACTCAAATTCATCATTACTAGCATCACCTATTATAATTCCCCGTAGGGCGTGGAATCTGAGTACAAGAGAAAATGATAAGAAGTAGAAGTAGAATTTAAAAACTCTGTTGAACTGATGATATCTAATGGTACAAGTGTCCTTTGGTTCATCCTTGGGCATAGAGTCTACATATAATCATTAGGTGCCACTGCTGTGGTCAACAGGAGGCTCATGAATCTTCCCTTGAACATAGTCCATGACATCTTGATCTTCTAATGCCAAATCCAAGGACATCTTCCATGCATGATAATCAAACTTGTCAGTCAACTTATCATCAGACCATTGGTCCTTGACAAGACTTCTTCTTCAGTGATTGCTTTTCACACTCAGTTCTGATTCCATGTAAATTTTGGATAGACAAAATGTTCTATGCTTAATACAAATTTACTTCAATCTTCTAGGGCCCGATACAATATAGCAATCACATAAACATGAAAGTAAAATGCTGATAGAACATACCAATAGATCAACAGAAGACAAGCCAATAAAATAGATCAGATTTACATATCTTCTTGTCTAGCAAAGATGTAGAATAGTGTGTGTTACGGCAGTCAACAGGATGCTTCAACCAGTAAAGTCTTTCTCAGGTCAGCCAACTCTACAAGTGTCACACACACAGCCCTCAAAGACAACTCATCAAAAGTCAACATAATTCAACAAAAGAATCCCACATCCAGATTTCCGGCATCATCCATATTTCCGACATCCAAATTTCCGGCATTATCCATATTTACGACATCCAGATTTACGATATCCATTTCCGGCATCATCCAGATTTACGGCATCCATTTCCGACATCATCCAGATTTACAGCATCTAGATTTATGGCATCCATTTCCGAAATCGTCCAGATTTATGGCATCCATTTCTAGCATCATCCAGATTTATGGCATCTAGATTTACGACATCCATATTTACACGTGGGAGAGAGAGAAGCATCTTCTAGGTTGAACAAACCAATCAGATCATGAGAAATGTGTGTGATCAGCTGATGATGAAATGACCTCCAAGTCTCTCCATTTTATCCATCTGTGAGGGTGTGTGACACATTTGTTGGGCTCTCAAGCCTACATTACAAATCTGGCCGACCTTGCACATAAGTGGAATAAATTCAAAACAAATGTTTTGCTCATCCGATCAAGATAATCTTTAGATCAATCTTGCACCTCTCCGAAAGAGGAATCCAATAAAAATATTGGCATCGTCATCTGAGCAGTACAACATGGAATTTGGACCTAGTTGCCCAAAATTAACACATTTTGTGCGACAAAATGTTCCAACAAGAAAAACTCAGCTTAGCAAGAAAATTTTGACCCAATAATATAAATTCAGCCCAGCGAGATAAACTCGACCTCTACAAATAATTCGACCTCCAAGGATTAGAGGTCGACCTCCTTAATTTAATTCGTTCTTTAGAAGTTTCCTTCGACACCTACACAAATCGAACTCAGTCTTCACAAATCGAATTCAGCATCCAAACTTAATTTGGCCTAGATGAAATAGAGTTGATGCAATAATGAAGCACTTCTCTTTCAACTCCCATGATCTCTTGCTAAATGAAATTCTTTGTTGGAGTACCTAGGATGAATCTAGATGATCCCCCCTATTTATTGATTTGGAGTAGCATCGAATGTGCTCTAAGTCTCAAATTTTGTGGAGGTTTAGACACATGTATTTAAGATAACCCAGAAATCGTTTAGTGAAATTCCACCCGGATTGTATTCTATTAAAATAATTAATTATTTTTAATTGCACCTTAAGTCTAAACTTAGGAAAAAATAATAATTTAAGGGAATTAATAGAATATGTGTGTGAATGTTCTAGAAAAGGCGGATCAAGTCAAAAGTTAATCTCAGCCATTGATTAGAGATCTAATCTGGGTCGTTGAAGTCTCAATGAGAAGACTATAAGAAAGGCTGGAAGGGTCATTTGGAAAACAAATCGAGACGGAGAAAGCATCCAAAGATAAAAATTCTTTAGTGAGCAGTGCTCAGGGAGAAGATCGATCGAGAGTATTCTCACAAAGGCGCAGATCCAATGACGCAGAGATTACGTTGGGACTGCTCAGAGGTGCAGAGGGAGTTTCGTTTTCTATGCAGGAGACAGCATAGGGTCAGTGCCAATTCCCGGAGGACATTTTCGAAGGGCAGAATATTTCAGTTTCCAGCCAACAGTCAGTACCAATGCAAAGACAGAGAGCAGCCACAGTTGTGACGCAGAGACTGCGTGCGTTACACACTCACTGTGCAGAGCAGCTTGACTCAGTTGTAGGTCAGTGCCGAAATCTCGTGGAAGACTTAGATTTGTCTCACAAGACTTTATTTGTCAGATTTCTCCATATGATTTGTCAAGATCAACAATCATACATTTGTACTCAGAAAAATTATTGCATAATATTAAAACCCTCAGTTGCTATACCGATCTTCCCACATTGGGTTTTTCTGGGGACAATTGTCCAAAAACAACAGTGTCCATGTGTGTATACTTGTGCTAGTATTTTTTCTTGTACTTGTTTTTTTGTGAAGACTGTAGTGTATTTCATTTCGATATTTATCACAGCATATGTTAAATAAGTTGTTTCAGTTAGTCAATAGAAGAAATTTAATCAGTTGTTGCAGTAGGATTCCGAGTAGCGCAATTTTCACATGGTATCAGAGCTGACAGATCAAGAAGAGGCAGTATTGAGTAAAAGAGGGAGGAGACTGCGTAGACAGTGATCCAGGTTCCTCAAGGGACTGCGCAGCAGGCTCAGCGTTAAGCTTCAAAAGGGACATAGTTTGTTTTTTCAGAAGGAAAAGAGCACAGATAAATATGGAAGAGTTAGATATCTTATCTTCTAGAATAGAAGAAGATTGTGCATGTTTTTCAAGTTCAGCA
Source organism: Pinus albicaulis (assembly GCA_034641835.2). Lineage (NCBI taxonomy): Eukaryota > Viridiplantae > Streptophyta > Pinopsida > Pinales > Pinaceae > Pinus > Pinus albicaulis. The sequence continues at coordinate 549,267,770 of CM076570.1, forward strand.
TCTGCAAGTATTTGGTACATTGATAGCGTGGCTTCAGCTCATATGACTGGAGTACGAGAATATTTCTCGAGTTATCAAGAACAGCAAATAGACTTCCAAATCACTATGGCGAACAGAACAAAATGCACTCCAGCAGGGAGAGGCACTATAATTTTTTAGATGGAAGCAGGAACCAGCATTAGAGCCACGAATCTGCTGCATGTGCCAGGGCTTGGGATGAATCAAATTTCAGTGTCCCATTTAGAGGACAAGGGACAAGTATACTTCATTAGCAAGAAGGCATACATCAAGCATTCAAGCTGGAAGAAGAAGAAGCAAACTAGAACTCGAAGCAATAGATTATACAAATTGCAGCTCGAGTCTCCAATGGCACTGATAGGCAGTGATCTTGATGGCAAGAGAGACTTGAACAAACTATGGCACAGGAGAATGGGGCATCTGCACCATGGAGCACCGAGGATGCTCAGAGACACTGTTACTGGTGTACCAGTCCCTAGTATGGAGCATGTTGACATATGCAGGGGTGCATACTAGGGAAGTACGATAAAGCAGCCTTTCCCAGAAGTGAGAACCATTCAACATCCGCATTAGGATTGATACACTCAAACATTTGTGGCCCGATGTCCACTAATGCTCTCAGCAGTGGCAAATATTCTGTCACCTTCATTGATGATTATCCAGGAAGACCTGGATTTACTACCTAGAGACCAAAGATGAGGTCTTTGATCGGTTCAGAGAGTTTAAAGCTCTCGTAGAAAACATGACAGGGAATAAAATAAATATATTGTGCTCAGATAACGATGGAGAATACACAGATGGATACTACACAGATTTATGCGCAAAGGAGGGCATCAAGAGAGAGTGGACAGCTCCATACAATCCGCAGCAGAATGGTGTAGTGGAGCGGAAGAACAGGACTATTGTAGGGGCAGTAAAAGCCATGTTATATGACCTAGAACTGCCTAGATTCCTATGGGCAAAGGCTTGTAACACAGCTATATACATCAAGAATAGAACTCCTCACGAAGCATTGGGGAAGAAAACCCCTGAACGAGTTTTCACAGAAAAGAAACCGGAAGTAGGACACCTCGGGATATTTGGAAGTCTGGAATATTGCCACGTGTCAGATGAGAAGAGAAGCAATGTTGCGAACATCTCGATAACATCTCGATTTTATCTCGAAATAATGATTCTTTAGCCTAGCCGATGTTTGCCGATTTTTAAAGATATTTGTATGGTATCTTAATTTTGGTGATGTTTGCTCATTTTTTATCGATATTTTCCTGATTTTTATGATTTTTTGGTTTTCCAGACCCTTGCTAATTTTATCCTAATTCCGATGTCGCCACATTGAAGAGAAGTAAACTTGATCAGACTACAGAAAAGGGGTATCTCATAGGATATAGCGAGACCTCAAAGGTATATAGAATCTACATTCCTAGCAACAGGAAAGTTGTAGTGAGGCGAGATGTTAAATTCATGGAAGATAGAGCCTTTCAGAAATCTCGTGAGATGCCAGCAGAGGTTCCTTTAGTCCAACAGCAGCAGGGACAGCATAAAGGAGAAGCAGGAAAACAGACACCAGGATCTAGTATAGTAACCAATACTAGCATTTCCACAGGAGAGGAAGAGTCTAGTGGTTCTAAGCAGATGGAATGGCAAGAACAAGAGGAGGAATTGAGAAATCCTCCTACCACTAGTGGTCGAACCAGTTGGGAGGCACAACAGATACTGAGGGACGCAGAGGAGTTCATTGGAGCTCCCAGAACCGAGAAGAGGCAGCATAGACAACCTGACAAGTACCAGGCATTGGTTGCACAAGTAGAAGAACCCTCTAGCTTTCAGGAAGTTGATTAGCACCAAGTATGGGTGGATGCCATGGTAGAAGAGTACACTTTTATCATGATGAATGATGTCTGGAAAATCGTACCTAGGCCAAAGAATAGATCGGTTGTAGGATCAAGAAGGATCTACAAGATCAAGTACGCTACAGATGGTAGCGTGGAGAAGTACAAGGTTGTGGCAAAGGGGTATGCACAGAAAGAAGGAATTGACTATTAAGAGACCTTTGCCCCTGTTGCCAGATACACCTCCATCAGATTTTTTGTATCCCTAACAGCTCAAATGGAATGGGAGATTCACCAAATGGATGTCAAGACAGTGTTCTTCAATGGGGTGATAGAAGAGGAGGTGTACAGTGAACAGCCTGAGGGCTTCGAAACTTATGAGAAGAAATCTCATGTATGCAGACTAAAGAAATCCCTATATGGGCTAAAAGCAGGCACCAAGAGCGTGGTATGGTCGGATAGATAGCTACTTACAGCAATAGGGATTTGTCAAGAGTGATGCAGATCCCAATCTCTACTATCTGTTGGTAGAGAATGAGCCTCTAGTTCTAGTATTGTATGTAGATGACCTGTTCCTTACAGGATCATCTAGGCTCATAAAGGATAGCAAGAGGAATCTGGAAGCAGAATTCGACATGAAGGACTTGGGGTTGATGCATTATTTTCTAGGATTGGAGGTATGGCAAAAGAATGGAGAAATCTTCCTAGGGCAAGGGAGATATGCCATGGAAATTCTGAAGAGGTTCAACATGCAGGATTGTCGATCCATGGCGACGCCTATGAGAACCAACTAGAAGAAGATAGATGCATCAGGAGCCAAGGAAGTAGACCCCACCTTGTACAGACAATTCATTGGTTTACTCATGTATCTAGTCAACACCAAACTAGACATTTGTTTTGCTGTCAACACCCTTAGTCGGTTCATGGTGGAACCGAAAAGGGTACATTGGGCAGCAGCAAGGCACATTCTCAGATATATGTGGGGAACAAACTGATGGGTTGAAATACATCCGAGGGGATGATGTCATATTAAGTGGGTTCACAGATGCAAATTGGGCAAGAAGTTCCGCTGACCGAAGAAGTACCTTTGGATATTGTTTCAGCGTTGGATCAGGAATGATCTCCTACTACAGCAGGAAACAGAAGTCGGTAGCATTGAGTTCAACCAAAGTAGAGTATATGGCAGCCAGCACAACAACGTGCGAAACCATATGGATTAGAAAGCTTCTTGCGAGCTTGTTTAGGAAAAGGATGGAGCCGACTAGGGTTTACTGTGACAATCAGAGTTGTATCAAGCTCTCTGTGAATCCAATATTTCATGATCGATCCAAACACATAGACATCAGATGCCATTTATTAAGAGACTGTGTTCAGCATGAGGCAGTATAGCTGCAGTACATTCCCACAGGAAATCATGTAGCAGATGTATTCACAGAGCCTCTAGGAAGAGCGAAGTTCATTCAGTTCAGAGAGCAGATGTATATGGTTGAGAACTCATTACAGTAGCAGATGGGTTGTCAGAAGCAGTAGTTTAGAGGGAGTTGCAGTACAGTAGCAGTTGACAATAGTATGTAGTGTCAGCAGCAATACAAATGCAGCATTTGAACATATTTGATGGGCAGCAGGGTCAGACATCAGCAATGCAGAGGGAGATGCTTCAGGGTCAGAGCAGTGTGCAGCAGGGTATATTGTTAGAGCACATTCCTCACTAAGAGGGAGTGTTGATTTGGGGTAGCATCGGATCTGCTCTAAGTCTCAAATTTTGTGGAGAGGCTTAGACAGATGTATTTCAGATAACCCATAAATCATTTAGTGAAATTCCACCTGGATTGTATTCTATTAAAAAATTAATTATTTTTAATGGGGTCGTAAGTCAAAACTTAGGAAAATAAAATAATTAAAGGGAATTAATAGAATATGGGTGTGAATGTTATAGAAAAGGCAAATCAAGTCAAAAGTTAATCTTAGCCATTGATTAGAGATCTAATCTGGGTGATTGAAGTCTCAACGAGAAGGCTATAAAAAGACTTGAAGGGTCATTTGGAAAACACATTCAGACGAAGAAAGAATCGAGAGATCGAAATTCTTTAGTGAGCAATCCTCAGGGAGAAGATATATCGAGAGGATTCTCACAGAGAGGGGCAGAGATAATTTTCAGAAGGAAGAATTTGTAATAGATCTGACCTGCAAATATAATATCAATAGAAAAGATGCCCAATAACTAACACAATAAAAGATAAAAGCTTCAAATCTTCATTAATATCAAAACCCTTGAGGTAGGGTAACACCATACAACTATTCCTTAACGAAGGAGATCACTCCAGAAGCCATATGCTTGTCAATACAACAATCCTTGACATCCTCAATGGAGAGTGTTACACAACATTTTGTCACCGTCCCTACAATCCCTTGTACCGTACATTGGAGGACTATTCTCATGACCTGTGAACAGTAAAATGTCCTGAAAACACCTTGATGGCATCCTTCTGCATAAAGGCAAGAATTCTCCTTGAGAACATTTCCTCAGAAAAGCCCCAAAAACCCATGTTTTGGCATTGGCGCGAGTAGCCAGTTCATCCCTCGAGCCAATGGGGAAAATATACACTAGTAGGTGCGCCAGCTGGCTCTCTGTCCCTGTGTTGTACCCTCGCCAACCTGTTTTCGAATGTTTTTTAACAAATTGAAGCGGAAGTTTCCTTTAACCACCTCGAGAATGAATCATCAAAAAGAGGTTGGGTTGTTTGGCTCCGGATCTCCTTGTTTAGGAAGAGGTCTTCCACCTCTCATGGAACCTTCCTAAGAGATAGGACTCTCCCCCATGATTATAGGGAGCCTAACCTCTCCTCCTCCCTCTATAAAAGCTTGCCCTCTCTATTTGCAATCTAGCTGAACATTTGGGAAGAAAACTATAGCTGAGCTACTATTGAAAGCAGAGCTAAGGAGAACCCCATAAGAGAGAGAGCCTTGTCGAAATCCCCGACAAGCTTTGTGAGACACGCTCTGCTGGAAGCCCTGCCAAAGGAAGAACAAAACGTCGGAACTCGGTTGTAATCTTTCTTTCACATTTTAATATATGCTCGACTATGTTATTGGTTCTACTGTTGTATTGCTTATCTGTGTAATGCAATTTGATTCAATCTTTTCCGACTGATTGATAGTTACATGTTTGAATTATTACGTTGTATGCCGTTGTTTCCTCTCTACATATGTACAGGTGTTCGGACGCGGTGAGCGAAAGGATTGTGATCTGTCAAGCTAGGAACGGGAAGCAGCGCTTCTTCTTCGACAACAGCAGCCTAGGGCTTGAGGTAGGCTATCTATCGTAGCTTTGTCTTTTGTAACTAGGAATCGATATTGTAGCGTGTTTTGTTTGTTGCTAGACCCACTTTAGGGCTAGTGGGATTGCCTCTGTCCGCAGAGGGGATTTACCTCTCCAACATATTGGCGACTCCACTGGGGATCAGTGTGAGTTAGTCCCTCTTCCATTGGGTTGTGTTTTGGCTTGTTGTTTGTCTAGTTTGCCTTCCTGCTTCATCTTGCTTGGTTTGAAACCCTTGTTTAGCCCCCTAGAGATCAAACCTCTCTGTGTTTGTTCATTTTTCCTTTCTATCTGAGTAAACCTTCTTGGCGTGTTTTCCCGCCTGATAGCCACGCCAATGGGCGCAAGTTGCCAGTTCATTACTCGTGCCATTCCCTGTTTGGCGCAGATTACAGCCAGACAAGCGCGCCAACTCTGGTAGGGTTTGTGGTTTGCTTGGTTTTGGAGCTTTTGAGCCTGAGCTTTGATCCTGGGTTGTTTTTTCTGACTTGTTGAGTGCTTTAGAGTCATTTTTTACTGAGATCAGCCCTTGTCCTTCGGTTGTTTGCCCTTTTCTGTCAGTTTTGCTTTTCAGCCCTAGGTTTTCTAGATGCTTCAGCCTGCTGAGCCTCTCGTGGGAGTTTCGGGTCCTTGGTTTCCCAGTCAACTTCGTTTCTGCTTCTTTGCATTCAGCTTCTTGGATCCATTCGAGTGATTGCATTAATTGAGTGATTGTCCTCTCTTTCGTTCAGTTTTGCTCTTGTCACTCCAAGCCTAGATCACTCTTTGAGATCTTTCTTTGATTCGAGGGATTTCGTCATTGGTTTGAGTCTTGTTGGGCTTGTTTTGAGTTGAGCAAAATCTTTTTGTTTTAGCTCTCACTTCACCATTCTTGAATCGGTGTTTTGATTCGTTTTTCATATCATTTAGTGCACTTGCTCTAATATATTGAAAAATACAAAAAAAAATCTTTTGCATTCTTGATTAGCATAGTGAAAATTGGAAAATCTTTCGCATTTCTGGCATTATATAATTCTAGGGAAGAGTTTTTCAGCTTCATTAGCTTGCATCAGGCATTGTAGTGGATGTTTTTGCATGATTTATCGTAGCTATCGCTTGAAATCTCTAACTCTCTCGTAGATAACTCTTCATTGAACGAAATGGTGTCTTATGGCATGTAGCTTGCATTCAAGGATTTGTGAGATTCAACATTCGGTAGGACCTTGGAATTGAAACATAAATTGAAGATCAACTTTAAAATTTATTTCAATTAACCTAAGGCAACATTGAAACTTAATGCAATATTTAGTGGTCTAAGTTAGAGACGTGTTCCGGTGTCTTTAAGCCTAGCAACTGTCGCTCACCATCTGGCTTCAGATAGCGCTAATACAGTTTTGTGCTCCCCGTACTGTCAAGTATATAAAGGGAGACCCCTTTAGGTTGCAATCCTTTTATCCGTAAGAAGCCGAGTCTACCGCCTTGTAACTGTGATACACCGAACACGGCATTCGGGGAGACTACCTGCAAGTACGTCAAGTCCTTGGTTGATTTCTCTTTCATTTTATAACCAAGGTGTATATGGCAGTTCACGAGAACCTGGTACACCCTTTTACCTGGACTACCTGAGCAGTCATTTTTTATCTTTACTGACTCCATAAATTTGAAAAGATCATCGAGCACTTGTTCATTCGCGCTCACTTAAAACTGAAAGAGACCAGAGTCATCTTTGATTGTTTCTCGACTCTTAAAACATGAAACAACAAACTTTTGTTTCAATGTGGTAAATTAAACTACCTACGATTACACGCCCATTAAAGATTGATTTCTTGGCCTGTTTTTGTTTGCCTTGGTTTTAATCCAAGAGTCTTCATTTTCGACCTCTTTTCCTTTTCTAGTGTGCTACAGTCACAGTGGCGGAACCGTCAATTTTCTCCACTGGTAGTCCTTACACGGACGATTCATCTGAAACTTCTCAGGTCTCTGGCTCTGCCGAGCTCGAGCAGTCTGTCATCCCGTCTGAGTACCCCTTCGAGGAACCAGTTGAGTTTCATTGGCCTCTTTCCAATGCTTGGTTTGGGTTTGGGGTTGGGGAACATTTTCCCCCTCTTACATCGAGATCACCGTGTTTGGTTGTTGTCATACCTCCTAGCCCCCATACTCTTTTGCAAGATCTTACGGCAGATTCAGACATGGACTTGTTTGGTCCTAACGACAGTAAGGGTATTCCAGTTTCTGATGAAGGATACCAACTTTTCCCAGAAGACGTCCAACCAGATCCGGCTCAATCTTCACCATCGGTCTCGCTTCCAGCTGGATATAGGTCTTTAGGTCAGATCATAGCTGGTATTGCCTCAATGGCAACGTCAACTCCATCAAGGGGGCCGGTTCTTCCGTCATTAGGGATGTCGCCAACGACACCTGTCTCGTCGTCACCCTTGCTTACATTTGTCCCCACTAGGCTTACTATCTGTGTGGCTGCGTCAGCACCGACTGTCACTGTTCAACCGTCAGGAGTTTCAACTTCGGTAGAAACTTCGATCGCCATGGCAATCCCTGACGACCTTTCGTCGGAGGAGTATCGGTTGTCTGTTCAACAACAAAACTCCCAGATTTATCAATCCCCTCAGGATCCTTATCAGTCTTATTTTTCTCATTATGGGGCGGATGGTACCTCGATTTATTCACTTCTGTTCCAACATGATGAGCATGGCAACCCCATCTACTTGCCTGCTCCTGAGGCTTATCAGTTCCTCCCTGGTTTTATACCTACCTTGCCTGTGCAACCCTCTAACCAACAAGGACAACCCTTGCAGGGACAACCTTCGGTTCAGCAAGGGTATGCTTTCAGCCTGCAAGTACAACCCTTTCAGGGACAACCTTCAACCCAGCAAGGGTATGCGTACGACCCACAAGGCTAACCCTTACAGGGACAGCCTACAATCCAGCAGGGATTGTTTTATGGCCCGCAAGGGCAACCTTACAATCCTCAAGGTCAACCTTTACAGCCTCACCCTGTGGTCCAACCAGGGCAACCTCAAGGACCAGTAGGGCAACCGGTATATCAACCCGGACCTTCATACAGTCCAGGGGGGCAAATCCATCCATCTCAACCATTGGTGCAACCTCAGCAGCCATATCTTCCAATTGGTCAAAACGTTGCACAGGCAGAGCCATCTTATGGTCCTGCCACAGGTCAATCTAGTTATCAGGCACAACTTGGCCCACCCCAACCATCAGGCAAAACTGCTCAGCAGGGGTAACCTGGTGGCTCTCATCAGTTGGGTCAACCTGTTCAACCAGGACAACCTGCACAACCTATCAACCCTGCTCAACTGCCGCTCTATTCTATGCCATAGCTTAATCCACCTGTGCGCCCGACTTATTCGGCTCAGCAGGGCCCTACTTACCAGCAGCTTGTTCAACCCCAAGGCGGTTATCACCCTCAAGGTCAGTATCGACCAGTTTACAACCCACCTCAAGGTTCTGGCTATTACCCTTAATAGCCAAGCTATACTTATACTCCACAGCAAAACCCCCACGCTGCTCAATCGAGGCCCACATATACTCAGAATCAGTATCCTATTTATCAACCCCCGTATCCTGGTTCTCAACCGCCATATCAACCGAATTATCAGGCTTCTAACCCTTATGGTCAGAATCCTCAAGGACAAAACCCATGGGGGACTATGGGTATGGATCCTTATCGAGGACTATGGGTACTATGGGTACTCAACCAGGGTGGACTATGGGTACGGGTCCTTATCGAGGACCTGCCATGCCTTTTAACCCTCAATTACCGTTCCTTGCCACGTTGGAGTTGCCAGATGTGTCCAAATTGACAAATGACCCATTCTTCATAATCCTTATTAGACTCCGGTCCCAACGAAGGTTCCTAGTGATTGTCCCAAGTTTGAGGGAAACTCTGGAGAAGACCCCCAAGCACATGTTATGACATACCATTTGTAGTGTTCTTCTAATTCTTGGGTCGATGACTCTATCTGACTTCGTCTTTTCCAACACACGCTCACCGGAGCTGCTGCTAAGTGGTACATCGAACTGCCTCGTGGCATCTTTCAAGATTTCAACACTCTTGCTATGGCATTCCTGACTCATTTCCAATTGTCGAATCATTATGAAGTCGAAACGCATCTCCTGACATCCTTGAAACAGGACAGGGCTACCCATATCTCAGACCACATTCATGAATGGAGACAACGTCGTCCCCTAATCAAGTTCGAAATTCTTGATCAGCTTCTTACTCATTGGTTCACTACCTCTTTTGTCAACCAGATTGCGAAAGATATCGCCATGGGGGCATGTGTAACCGAAGAACAAGCCATCACTCGTGCCCAGTAACTTGATTTAGTGTACTCTCAATCGAGCACTTTGTATGATATCTTGACTGAAGCTCCATGGCCTGGGACCTCTAAAGCACCAGCTACCCCATCAGTTGACGGCGTTATTGGTTCCGTATCTTAGACTTCACGCAAGTCTTCCAATGGGAAGTAGAAATCGAATTCTTCCAATACTTTTGCTCCTCAGGCTCCCCCAGATTCTGGTAAAACTGTGGAGGTCAACGCCATTCAGGCCAATCCTGCGGACAAGACCTCCAAAGGGAAAAACAAGGGCAAAGGCAAGGTAAAATCCGATGCCCCAAAACCGGAATCGTTTAAACCATGTGTTGATGATGGTTCACAGCGAAAACCTAAGTATCCCTGCCTGATTTGTGAAAAGGATCACTACACTAAAGATTGTCCTCGACGATCCGAGGTTAGTCAACTACTCAAAGGAGCTAAGGGAACTCCGACAGTCCTTAAAGAACCTTTCCCATCTCAGCAGACCCAGATGGTCGATCAATCTACACCATCTGCGTCGTTCGGCTCTCAAGTTTTCATGATGAACGGTTCTGCACCCGTTTCCATCGCTACTCGGTCAAAAGATTATGCCGGATCACGTCAGGCACCCGGGAAGGAGGTCGTTGATGGTCCTCCTCCCCCATCTGCTTCTGGTCCCCTTGAAATTGAGAAGCCCAGTGCTGAACCCGTTATACGGCCACCTTCTAAAGGTGTTCTCCAGAATTCTTCCTATAATCCTAATGCCCGTGCTGCTCAACATTACAGTATTGTTGAGGATTTAGGCAGGCTCCATCCGTGATGTCCGTGTTGGAAGTCCTCCAGAGTTGTCCGTCTCAACGGAAAGCATTGTTATCTACTATCGGCGGTATCAATCCTGCCGATTCTAGTCTTCTCACTTTCGACTTAGAGAATTTCATCCCCCGACTTCCGCACCAGATTGCGCTTCTTATACAAGTCGGTATTAACAGTCTCAACATCCATAGGGCCGTAGTGGACGAAGGTGCATCTACCTGCGTCATGTCATCTGCTTGCTGGAAGGCTATTGGCTCTCCAGCCCTTAATTCGTCACACAATGCCCTTGAGGCATTCGATGGAAGGAAATCAAAACCCTTGGGTGTTCTCACTAGCTTACCGATCACACTGCAAGGAAAAACTGTCAACGTTGAAGTGAAAGTCGTTGATGCAAAACTCAACTATAATCTTCTACTCGGTCGCAGTTGGACTCACGCTATGTTATGCGTTCCATCCACCCTCTTTTGCCTTTTGAAGTTTCCGCATGAGGGCAAAATTATTACTGTTGATCAGTTGTCATTCTTTACCTCGTCTTCCGAGAACAACGTGCCACACGTGGACCAAATTCCCAATCCCCCTGACAGCATAGGGTTGGGTCTTTTCAAAGATCCCGCTCTCATGGGTATTTTTCCCTTTCCACCACCCAATACCATTTAAGTCAATATGATCTCTCAGTCAAATGACACTTGGATCATCCCTTCACCTAAACAAGTTGATTCGTTTGGAGATGCAATGTCGCTTAGTCCCATCGAGATCAATTATTGCGAGCTAACGGCTGCATCTGATTCTCCCCCTCCTGAAGCTACTCCTTTGAGCATGTCTCTCGATGTGTATTCTCAATTTCCCAGGCTCGACGATGCGGATTCGTCGGATCCTTTAAAAGAAGTGTTTCCATACGACGAAGCTATCATGGAAACTATGTCTCTCGAGGATCTACCGTGGGGTGATGGCCATCATTGTTCCTCATTTATGCCTAGCCTCGAGGCCATGTCTAAACTGTCTTGAGCGCTTCGCATCCCAAGTTCCTTCTCCGCCACTTCAGATGCCCATTTTGACTCATGAAGTCTTTTTGGAAGGCAATTTGGAGAACATTACTCAAATGATGCCAATCGACATCTCCATTAAACCAGGGATCGTCGAGAACATCCATGTGGGAGTTACTTGTTCCTCTGAGGAAGTCCAAGTGTACACTAGTCTCTTTCGCGAATTCCACGATGTCTTTGTGTGGTCTCACAAAGAAATGCCCAAAATCGACCCCAGTATCGTGGTGCACGAGATTCCCACCTACCCAGGTGCGAAGCCTGTCCATCAACATCTTCGTCCCGTGCATCCTCGAAAAGCCGCCGCTATCAAGGGTGAAGTTGAGAAACTTCTTCAAGCGGGTTTCACTTATCCAATTCCCCTGACTGAATGGTTTTCTAATATAGTTCCTGTGGACAAGAAACAGGGCCCCATTCATGCTTGTGTTGATTACCGTGACATCAATCGGGCCTGTCCTAAGGATAATTATCCCACCCCATTTACCGATCAGATCATTAACGATTGTGCGGGAACTGAAATTTTCTCCCTTATGGACAGTTTCTCTGGCTATAACCAGATTAACATTCTCCCTTCGGATCAACACAAGACCTCTTTTATTTGCCCATGGGGAACCTTCGCATATAGGAAACTCCCGTTCGGCTTGAAGAATGTTGGGGCTACTTTCCAGCGCGCCATGTCCTATGCTTTTCATGATATTCGGCATATTGTCCAACCATACCTGGATGACCTTCCGGCTCATTCAGCTGCGCGGAAAGACCACCTAGAACATCTTCGTCAAATCTTTCTTCGTTGTAGACGCTACAATATTAGGCTCAACAAGCACAAATGCGTCTTCTGCATCGACTCCGGTAGACTCATAGGGTTTATCGTGTCTAAAGATGGAATTCGCCTTGACCCTCTTAAGGTTGAGGCTATTGTTAATCTCCCCTCCGCGTCCTCGGTACATCAACCGCAAAGTCTCCAAGGGAAAGCCAATTTTCTCCGTCGTTTTATCCCGAACTACGCTGAAGTAGCCAAAGGATTTACACAACTTTTAAAGTAGGACGTCCCTTTCTGTTACGATGAGATTTCCCAACAGTCTTTTGATAGACTTAAGGCGTTGCTTGTCAACGCTCCGCTATTGCGTCCTCCAAATTACCATCGTGATTTCACCCTCTACCTAGTTGTCGCCTTCAGCACGATCGCCATGGTATTGGTCCAAGATGATGATGACGGTAACAAACATGTTTTTTACTACCTGTCTCGGAACCTTCTCGACCCTGAAACACGTTACACACATGTCGAGAAGTTAGCGTTGGCTGCAGTCCAGGCCATCCAACTTTTTCGTCATTACATTCTTTTACGCACGGTGACCGTGATTTTTTACTGTAACCCCATGACTTATATTCTGTCACAGCAGTTCCTGGGGGGCAAATACTCGAAGTGTATTGTCATCCTCCAAGAGTTTGATTTGGAGTTCATTACGGCCAAATCGAAGAAATCACTTGTATTTGTTGATTTGATTTGTTCTCTCCCTGCTGACTCTGCTCCTCCTTCCTCTGAAGATCATATACCGGACGAAACTCTCTTCCTGATCAGCACCCTCGACCCGTGGTACGGTGATATCATCGTGTACCTCCAAACATCTACTTTCAGGTCTAATCTAACAAAAGATGCCCGACGCCGCATTCGGCATCAATCGCAACCTTATCGCATCGTTGGAGATATCCTCTATTGGTTGGAGTCGATTCTGTGCTTCGTCGATGCCTGACCCTCGAGGAAGCGAAGAAGGCTTTAAATGACTACCACAGTGGCGCCTGTGGTGGTCACATGTCTGGTTATGCCACTGCACAGAAGATCCTTTGTGCTGGCTACTTCTGGCCGTCTATTTTCAAAGATTGCATTGTTGCAGTACGTAAATGCCATGCGTGCCAGATTTATCAACGCAAGATGTGTTCGTCGCCTGCTTCACTTCACCCTGTCATTACCATTGGCCCGTTTGCCAAATGGGGCATAGATTTTATGACGTGTGACCCTCGTTCGGCTGGGGGGCATGCCTATATCATCGTTGTCGTCAATTACTTTACAAAATGGGCCAAAGCAATGCCTGCACTGGCTGTGGACAGTAAGGCAGCGGCACAGTTCATATTCAATCACGTTATTACTCGGTTCAATGTCCCTCAAGCCATCATCATCGATCATGGTTCCCATTTTCGGGATTATATGATGGCAAAGCTAACATCTAAGTTGGGTCTGCGTCACGACAGCTCAACGCCTTACTATCCCCAAGCTAATGGCCAAGTTGAAGCTGTAAACAAGGTCCTCGTTACAATGCTTCAACGAACAATCGGGATCCACAAATCAAACTAGCATCTCATGTTGTTCTCAGTTCTCCAGGCTTACTGAACATCGATCAAAAATGCAACGGGGTTTACCCCATTTCAATTGGTATACCGTCTGGAAGTCACGCTTCCAATTGAATGTGAAATCCCTTCACTTAAATTAGCTGTGGAATTACTGCCTGATACTTCACCTGAAGAACGGCTGCTCTATCTAGAGAGATTGGACGAGACTCGTCGCTTAGCTGCCTTGGTCATCAAAGCACAGAAAAAGCGAGTCAAAGCCCATTTTGACCAAACAGTCTCTCCTCGTTCTTTTGTTGAAGGCGATCTTGTTCTCTTATACGACCAAGCTCATGACAAGCTGGGGGCAGGCAAATTCCAACCCATGTGGCATGGGCCCTACATTGTCAAACGGGTGTTACAAAATGGGGCTTATGAGTTGATTGCTTATGAAGGTTGTCCTTTATCGCCACCCAAAAACGGGCTGTATATGAAAAAATATTATGCCTGAATTATTCATGCGTGATATGTGTACACAGGTGACTGTTTTCATTTTGTGTGCATACTTTGATGTGATGCGCTTTGCGAGCTTTTTCTGCTTATTTGGGTCTTGTTTGCTATGCAGATGTCTATTTCCCCTTATGTCGGTTTCGCAGATGGTGCCTCCCATAGTACCAAAAACTTGTCTTCGACAGCCTGGGTAATTTATGATCCTGATGGTGAGTTGATTAACTTACAAGGTATTTGTCTGAGACCAGCTACAAACAATGTCGCTGAATATAGTGCAGTTTTGGAACTACTAACCAAGCCAATCAACCTCGGCATACGCACATTGCTTGTTAAGTTGGATTTGCAACTTGTTGTTCTTCAACTGAATGGTCATTATTCGGTTCGAAACCCATGCATTTTGAGGTTGTATTTGCGTATTCGTTTACTTGAACGATATTTTGATTTCATTACATATCAACATATACCAAGGCAAATGAATACATTAACAAATGCAATAGCTAACATGGTGCTGGATAGATATTTGCATCATCATATGTACATAGACCCATGTAGAAAATAGATGTATATATATATCGTTTGTTTACAAGCCGTGTGCACCATAAAACCCACAAAAGAATATATGTATGTTTCGGTTACATCATGAGACAACATGTCTCTCAAAATATGCAGATGTAAAGCCTAATGCCTAGTCGGCGTGGTGCTCATGATATCACGTCACCACCCGTACCAACAGCCTCAGTAAGCGGTGGATACAGCTGGGCACTCCCACGGTGTGCCTCTAATAAGCTCGGGGTACGTCATCAAAACATGCATAATCAGGGACCCCACAAGTGATTCCCTCCAAGTTTTGTACTAGCTCCTTGTTGATGCCCTCCCCTGGAGGGTCAAAGTAACGAGGAGTCCGCCTCACTAGGGGAGACATGCCTGCGAGACGTTCTGGACCAACATCTGCATTCATATGAAATTAGTTGTCAGAACATGCATATATACTAAAAAATCATAAAACTCATAAAAATAAAAAATGAGTCTTACCCAGTTCTTTGTCCCAGTCCTCTTCCTCCGGGAGCAGAAGGTCTAGGTCTCCGGTAAAATCTGTGCCGACGTAGGGCCAATCCTCCATGACGATCAACTATCGTTGGAGCCAGATAAAGAACTCAGGCCTCCAGGACATCTGCTGGCCGCCCCCTGCCCTCAACATCAGTGTCGCCCATCGAGCCATCTGTGGCTCTCTCAGTGGTGGATCCGGGACTATGGCCTCCTGGCGCTGAAAAATAGGTAGTCGTTCTAGGAAGAAGGACACCAGAATTGACCCATACCCAAACTGTTTTAGTTTGGTCTTCTTGCATTTTGTGAGCTGTCGTTTGATGTTCATGGTCACGACCTCGGCCCAGTCAAAGATAATCAGGTTCATACACTCCGAAGCAAGAAGTAACTACGTCTTTTTGGCCTCGTGCGGTGCCTGCGACCTCGCAGCCCGCGTAATGGTGTGTAGCACTACTCTCAGTGCTAGATCGGGGACGATCTGAAAGTCCACTTTCCCGCTCCATGTTCCTTTGCTTGCCCTTGGGCACACCCTGTTCATGACCATTATCATGCTTTCTCCTAAAATCCTGGTACCGGTCAGAATAGGGACTAGACCCCTGCATGATAGTCCAGTGATGAAGTATACATCTGATACTTCGAGCTCAAGCTCTTGGTCTCGAAGTTTGAATTTCTCCTCGTCCTCATCCCAAATATTGATGAGATACTGCAGCAATTCGGGCTGAACCTGGAGACATGGCATCAGAAAGAACTTTTTTAGCCCGCAATTTCTAAGAGTATTCATACATTGCTCGTTTTCCATTGCCAGTTCATCTTCTTCGCTATGTTCTCTCTCTTTCCATTCGATAACCATCTTTTTCGCTGAATACTTGCATCAATCAATCATAGGAACATTATACACTTCCTTGGGTATTCAAAATTACATTCCATTGGTTCAATTTTGAGAAATTTTAGCTGGATTTTGAGTTGCACCATTGGCGCGACTGTTTTGCTAACAGCCGCACCAACTGGCGCAACCCCTGTGTAAAACAGGGCAGATTGGCATGGGTCTGTGCTCGAAACCCGCGACAACCGCGGAGCCCTAAAATTTGATAATCTTCCCCTAAAGGACCTCAAATAATAGTTAAATGCAGTAAAATGTAACTTAAAAGATGGGCAAAAAGGTCGGCTCTTACCTGAACCGAACGGAATTCGATTTGGTCCACTGGATTGATCACACTCGTCGCCTGAAGATCGAAGCAGAAATGGGTCATCGTTGCTCTGCAAAGAGGTAAAAGTGAAAAGTAAATATTTTTTACCACTATTGGTCTTTTACAACTTTTCAAAGTCCTAAAATAGGTTTTAAAACGTGTTTGTCGATATTATTTTTGTGGAATATGTTTTACACGCGTCTTTTTGTGCAGCAACAGGTTTTTCGCGTGGTTTTGACAAAGAGACGAGTTGTATTTTATACTTTTTCGGACTCGGTAAGAACACGAAAAAGTCACTACTGAAGTCACCTTTCAGCTCTTTTCTGACTCACTAAAACTGAAAAGATAGTCGAGACGCTTGTCGTTTTGAGCTCATTAAATTGGTTGCGAAGCGATATCTACCCACTATACGTTTACCCCTTTTTCGGGCTGGGATAGATTATTTACGAAAAAGGAATACCCTAGCCTATCCTGACTAGGAGGTTTTCTCAGACACTGTTTTCTACCTTTTCGAATCTGAGGAACTATTTACGAAAAGGGACTGCTGGAGTTTTCTTTTCCGCCTTCTTTTCAAACTCTCTAAATATGAAAAGATGCTGAGTTCTTCCTTTGTCAAACTCGTTAAAAAACTGATGACATCGGACTTTGTCGCAATGACGTTACTCGAGTTTCTCCTTCCCAAGGGCTCGTAAAATGTACTAGGTTGGATTTGTCCAAAGGAAAAACTTACATCGCAAGCACATGCTATCCCCTTCAAGCTTGTTTCCAAAAATAATTAGGGTACTCGCCAGAAATGGTGGGGGAAAATGGAACCAAAATCGTAGTCATATCGGCAGTATGTCGCTCTTGAACATGGCACTTGCCTGCATTCGTGTCGAGTTGGGGACATCTCATCTCATTATCTGCTTGCCTTCATGGGTTTGGGTAATCTCTTTTGACCGCTCATCTGCTCTTTGCCGTGTCACCATGACCTCAGATCCCTTAATACTGCCAAATCCAGTGTCGTGTCGCTGATATGTTCAAGAGAAGTTGGCCTCTGCAGTTTTCAACCTCCCTCTGATTCTTTGTTGATCTTGATTCACAAACATTATGTTCCTCTGTCTCGTGTCGATGATGTGGGTAACATTATGGCCCACCTTCGATCAAGGTCACTTCCTGTCGACTTCAGCTCATTATCCAGGAAATTGGTCTAGAGACTCCTTTTAGGTACCTTGGAACCTGCATGCCTCAATGGCAGGTTCTTCGCGTTCGACGCAAGGTTTTCATTATTGGCCTTCGATCGAATGATTCTGCGGGTGTTCGACGCCAGATCACTGTTCACATTTTGTGGATTGTACCTCTTGTACCTTGAGAGCCATTGTCATTATTGGTGGTCTCTCTCACGTCTATTAACAGTTTTCATCATTGGCTGGTAATCAGACAATGTTCTTGCATGTTCGACTTCAGCTCACATATTCACATGCTCGAACTTGTACTTTGTTCGGATCGAGATAGAATGCAAGACCCTGGATTTTGTCTGATGAAATCCAGGCTATGGATTCTTGTGGATTTTTATGACTTATTACATGACTCTCTCGATTGGATGGCTGCGACCATACCTAAGTCTACTTGTTGATCCTTATTTTACTGGATGGTTGTGTCCATACCTTGGATCTCGGTTTTAGTGCACTTTATTATGGATGGTTGCGCCCATACCACATATCATGTATCAAAGATATCAGTTGTAGTTGTAATCACAGATCTTCCGACGGCAGTGTTTTCAGTTGAAC
Organism: Pinus albicaulis; assembly: GCA_034641835.2. Classification (NCBI taxonomy): domain Eukaryota; kingdom Viridiplantae; phylum Streptophyta; class Pinopsida; order Pinales; family Pinaceae; genus Pinus; species Pinus albicaulis. Next base: position 549,285,934 of record CM076570.1, read on the forward strand.
GCATTCTCATAAAGCATTTCACCCCTCCCTCTCTCTCGGACCTCATTTCTTTAGGGGGCAACTGTTACACAGCATTTTGTCACTGTCCCTGCAATCCCTCGTCCCGTACATTGGAGGACTATTCCTGTGACCTGTGAACAATAAAATGTCCTGAAAACACCTTGATGGCATCCTTCTGCATAAGGGCAAGAATTCTCCTTGAGAACATTTCCTCAAAAAAGCCCCAAAAACCAATGTTTTGGCATTGGCGCGAGTAGCCAGTTCATCCCTCGCGCCAATGGGGAAAATATACACTAGTAGGCGCGTCAACTGGCGCTCTGTCCCTGTGTTGTACCCACGCCAACTTGTTTTGGAATGTTTTTTAACAAATTGAGGCGAAAGTTTCCTTTAACCACCTCGGGAATGAATCATCAAAAAGAGGTTGGGCTGTTTGGCTTCGGATCTCCTTGTTTAGGAAGAGGTTTTCCACCTCTCATGGAACCTTCCTAAGAGACAGGACTCTCCCCCATGATTATAGGGAGCCTAACCTCTCCTTCTCCCTCTATAAAAGCCTGCCCTCTCTATTTGTAACCTAGCTGAACATTTGGGAAGAAAACTATAGCTGAGCGACTATTGAAAGCAGAGCTAAGGAGAACCCCGTAAGAGAGAGAGCCTTGTCTAAATCCCGAACAAGCTTTGTGAGACATGCTCCGCTAGAAGCCCTGCCAAAGGAAGAACGCGACGTCGGAACTCAGTTGTAATCTTTCTTTCACATTTTAATATATGCTCAACTATGTTATTGGTTCCACTATTGTATTGCTTATCAGTGCAACACAATTTGATTCAAACTTTTCTGACTGATTGATAGTTACATGTTTGAATTATTACATTGTATGCCGTCGTTTCCTCTCTGCATATGTATAGGTGTCCGGACGCGGTGAGCGAAAGGATTGTGATCTGTCAAGCTAGGAACTAAAAGCAGAGCTTCTTCTTCGACAACAACAGCGTAGGACTTGAGGTAGGCTATCTATCATAGCTTTGTCTTTTGTAACTAGGAATCGATATCGTAGCGTGTTTTGTTTGTTGCTAGACCCACTCTAGGGCTAGTAGGATCGCCTCTGTCCGCAGAGGGAATTTACCTCTCCAACAGAGAGTCTCTAGCCTTTATATAGCTTTCATACATACAATACCATGTGTAATTACCATGGGTCATACATCTAATACCATGGGCTTATCACATTATTTCCTAACTACTTGTGGTCCCTTGCATAATGTGGATTAACAACTTTATTTATTAATTATGGCCCATGTATTTATTATCCTTACATTACATTATTTCCTCGGGTACCTTCCTCTGTACACCATATAATCCCCCTTAGGAATACCCCATATTAGCAACCTTAGGTATACTACATTCCACCCCCCTTAAGCATGTTTTGTCCCTGAAACATGAGAAGAACACAAATGATAAGATCTACTCAAAAGAGTAGTCCACTGGTACCATGCACGTGCATCAAGCCATCCTAGTGAAAGGTGAACACGCGATCAAGTCAGTGCCTCGCTCGCTTGAGATGGACGTTGGATCTAATGGTTCCTCTGCATTGATGTCTTGTGGGTGGGTCATCGGTTGCTGTCTTTGTTGCTAATTCTTCGCCATCTTGCTTGTTGTTGTCTTGCTGGGTGATGAAGGTGGCGATATGTTGATGATTGAACTGATGGAGGATCTTTCATTAATTCCTCTACTATTGGTGCCTGAGTGGTGTCTGGTGCTTTTTCTGGTACTTCCACTGTTGGTGTCTGAGTGGTGATCGATGCATTTTCTAGTATATGGTTTGATGTTTGTGTTTGGTTGTCAACAATCAAAGGCTCATCATATGATATGTCAATTTCGTGAGAGCTTTGTGCTTCTATCTCCCCAATCTTGGTTTGGCCCTTAATGGAAATATCTTGTAATGTAATTTTCTTCTTTTTATACCAGAGCTTCAAGAATTTCTTTTGTACATTAATATTTGACAGTACCAATCGATTCCATCCAAGGGTATCCCAAAATGACATCCACATTATCCATATCTGAAGTATAAAAATCAAAATGCAACACATACTTAAATTTGCACCTCCTCATTATCATCCTGCGTTTTTGAAATATGTTTTGCAGAAACTTGTAATTTTCTTGCCACATTAACATTGATAAAATTATGCTTGCAATTGGGATTGATAGACACAATAATCTTCTCTTTCTGAATACTTCCATGAACCTGTAATAAGGAGATACCAAAAAATGACGCCCTATGTGTCTCATTATCATGTCTTCTAACATGTGACCATTTTTCCAAAAATATTTTTTCAATTTCTTCATCAGGACCGTACCTCACTAACTTATCAAGTGAGAACCACCATTTAGCAGCCTCATCTTTCAAATCAAACCCTAGGGCCATTGTCCAAAATTTGTATCAAGATTTTTGATATTGTATAAATTCTTCAATGGTAGGACCATCATCTCGTCCTGTAAAAATCACCTTGCTAGAACCCATAAAAATAGAGTGAGGATTTTTAGAAATTCCTTACAGTTGCGTGAAAATTTAAAATGACCACAACGCTGTCAATATGGATCGGAATCCTTATTATCACTTGTTTTCATAAATGGAACAGTCATTCCGCATCTACCCATGTGACTGAAATCCTAATCTCGGCACCCTGGAAACTCATATTTGCGCTGCACTTGTCCCATCATCACAAAATTTCTGAAAAAATGGTTGATTTTAAATCAGCGATAACTCCCTCGTCTGGACTCCGATTCAACCGATTTTTTTTTAATCGAGTGATTTTTTAAGGGAAGCTCAGATCTACAATTGTTTGTCTGAAATTCTGCACCAAAAACTACAAAAAATGTCAAGAGAGTCGTCATCCACGAATTTCCATCAGAGAAATTTCTGCAACATTGTTGAATTTAAATCAATGATATCTCCCTCATCCGGACTCCGATTCAACTTTTTTTTTTTGAAATTGACTATTTTTTCGCAAAGAATCCAGATCTGCTATTAGTTTCTGAAAATTTTGCACCAAAATTATAAGATCTGTTCTACAAACTCGCTGCCCAAAAAATGTCCTGCAAAAATGAAAAAAAAAAAAAAAAATCCCTAACTCTACCCAAGAAAGTGCTCTGTTACCACTAGTAATAGATCTGACTTGCAAATATAATATCAATAGAAAAGATGCCCAATAACTAACACAATAAAATATAAAAGCTTCAGATCTTCATTAATATCAAAACCCTTGAGGTAGGGTAACACCATACAACTACCCCTCAAGGAAGAAGATCACTCCACAAGCCATATGCTTGTCAATACAATAATCCTTGACATCCTCAATGGAGAGTCTCTAGCCTTTATATAGCTTTCATACATACAATACCATGGGTCATACATCTAATACCATGGGCTTATCACATTATTTCCTAACTACTTATGGTCCCTTGCATAATGTGGGTTAACCACTTATTTATTAATTATGGCCCATGTATTTATTATCCTTACATTACATTATTTCCTTGGGTACCTTCCTTTGTACCCCATATGATCCCCCCTAGGAATACCCCATGATAGACCCCATAGGTATACTACAGAATTCCATATCTGAAGAGTGCCCAAAGAGAAGACATCAGGAGCCACAAGTAGCTGCGCAGAGTGAGTGACGCAGAGATTACGCTAGGACTACGCAGAGCTACAGAGGGAGTTTCGTTTTCTGTGGAGACAGGCAAAGGGTCAGTGCCAGTTCTCGGAGGACATTTTCGAAGGGCAGAAGATTCCAATTTCCAGCCAATAGTGAGTACCACTGCAGAGACAAAGAGAAGCCATAATTGTGACGCAGAGACTATGTAGGCGATGCAGTCACTTCGCAAAGGCAGCGTAGAGCATCTTGAGTCAGGTGCAGGCCAGTGTCGGAATCTCGTGGAAGAATGAGAATTGTCTCACAAGAATTTATTTGTCAGATTTCTCTATATGATTTGTCAAGATCGACAATCATACATTTGTACTTAGAAAAATTACTGCATAATATTAAAACCCTCAACTGTTGTACTGGTTTTCCCACATTGCGTTTTTCTAGGGACAATTGTCCAAAAATAACGGTGTCCATGTGTGTATACTTGCACTAGTATTTTTCTTGTACTTTTTTTGTGAAGACTGCAGTGTATTTCATTTCAATATTTCTCACAGCATATGTTAAATAAGTTGCTACAATTAGGCAATAGAATAAATTTAATCAGTTGCTACAGTAGGATTCTGAGTAGTGGAATTTTCACACTTTTTGGCAAGGGTAGAGTGGATAGGTTCACCACCAAACCAATTTTGATCAAGGTGGATGGTCTCACCACCAAAACTAATCTCCACGAGGGTTTCACACCCTTACACAAAGCTCTAGGAGCCCACCAAATCAATTTCACAAATATCCAATACATTCCCAAGAGCGCGCTCCATTCTTCCCTATATTGTCATGGGATATCAGAATACCATGGACTATTACCATGGGTCATCTGAATACCATGGGTTTCCTTTTTATTTTCCCTCTTTTAATAAAATGACTTTATAAAAATATTATTATTTTTCTCAAAGTCACTTAATAACACCCTTTTTATTTAATTATTCGCAGTTACTTCTAAATGTTGCTCTTTTCACACGAATGAGAGTTAAACAATTAGATTAATTCATGCCTCGTCTTCTCTATAACCTATAGGAATCAAATAGGCTACTAGGTCAGTGACCATTCGAAAAAGGTGTGAAAATTTTTTACTATACTTACGCAGAAACCCTACTGTTAAATCTTGATTTACTTCTACTTAAACAAGTTATTAATCTGAAATATTCAGTATTAACATCAAAGTAAATACATTAACGGTCTACACACATACAGATCTAAACTGAATACATGCACAATGACAAAGTGACATAAGATTTTCTAGAAAACTGTCCCCAGAAAAACCCAATGCGGGAAAACCGGTCTTCTAGGTGTTGGAGGATTTTATTATTAAGTAGAGTTTAAGTACAACAAATCTAGGCACCAAACTGGTTAACCTGACATAGAAATAAAACTGCAGCTATACCTATGTTCTGGAGACAGAAAAACTGACTAATTCACACCCTCAAATGGGAGTTACAGAACTCAGACCTTTTCATTCTTCAGAAACCCTAGTGCTGCTCTGAAGCCCAATGCATCAGCTCTGTTAGCCTGTGTCAGCCCCTGCGCTGCTCAGGAAGGGCTTGCGTCACCCTAGACTGGGTTACGCTGCCCCTGCGTCAACCCTACTGGCCTCCTGATGCCTTTGTGCTGCCCTTTATGGGCCGGCGTAGCCTCTGTGTAGCACTTCAAGCCTTTGCGCTGCCTCTGCTAGGTTGTGGTTGCGCCGCGTAGCTGCTGCTTCTCTGCCTCTTGTTGCACCCTTGGGCTTGGATCAGATCATCCCTTCCGCCAATACTACCCCTTTCTGCAGCTGAAACACCTCTGGAAATCCTTAGGAAACCACGCCCTAGAATTCCAGCTTAGTCTTAGTGCTTTGCCACTGTGTGCATTCTCCAACTGATCGCAAGTCTTTCCTTTATACTTTTCTCATTGGGAAACCAATGGTCGTGATCTAATCTTGAATCGACAGCTAAGATTAAAATAAAGCTTGATCCGTGTGACTTAAGTCATTTCCATCACATGTTTAAAATTAATTACCTTTAATCTTTTAATTTTCCTAAGTTAGACTTAACGTTCTTAATTAAAAATATTAATTAGTTAATTATCTCTTAAACATGATGTAATTTCTCAAATCCCTTTCTAGGTCTTGGAGATCTCATGTACTCTAGTCCCTCCACAAAGTTTGAGAGCTAGAGCACATCTGATGCTACCCCAACACTCCCTCTTAGCGAGGAATCTGCTCTAGCACAACACTTCACCCCGAAGTTCTGCACTGATCTCTAGCGTGGGTCTCTATGCTAATGCTTGCCTTGTTGCCTTTCATCACTGTGCTGCTCCTGCTCCCCCATACTATTGCCCATGATGTTGCCACATCTGTACTACAACTCCCTCTCAATCTGCTGCATCGTGCTACCAACTGTTGCACTGCAACTCAGTTGCTGAGAGAAACAACTGAAAACTCCTGCCCAATCTTTGACAGACAAGTCAATTGGGTTGCATCTTCATCACTGAAGCTCCATAGGTTGTTGCTATGTGCCGTCATCTGAAGGTTGTTGCATTGTTGCAGCTCTTCACTGCATAAGCAGACCTCCTCTACGTTGCCTCTGTGCTGAAGTCCCCTACGTTGCTGCTGCACTACACTGTCCTCCTAAAGCCTCTGCGCTACTGTAGCTCTGCACTGCATAAGCAAGCCTTCTCTGTGATGCTAAAGTCACATCAGCGCCTCTGCGCTGCTGCTGCATCTGCACTTCGGTGCTTCCTCTCAACATCCAACTCTGCCTCTGCTCCATCTGTGATTCTCTGCACCCACTGCTCCAATTGTCATGCTACCATCTTAAGGCTCTCATAGCTCGTATGTGATCCAAGCGTTGGGTTACTCAAGGATCCTGCATCCACTCTGTACCTGCTCTATAGATCCATGTCACCCCACTTTCGTGGTTCATGAGCGCTCATGGCTACGTCATCTTTGGAGCCATCGTCCGCCATAGCAGCCTTGGAGCTAGAAGCTTCCTCGTCCTTCTTCTTCTTAGGATAGTTGTTAGCGAAATGTCCTAGTTCGCCGCACTGGAAACACTTGATCTTTGATAGATCCCACTTATTTCTCCCTTGTTGCCTCTTTGATGTCAAGGTTGCATCTTCCTCTTCGTCCTTCTTCACTTTGCTCGAACCGGAGTTGTATTGTCTCTTGCTGATCTGACAGATTTCTTCTTGTCGGAGGATAGCCCACATTTTGTCCCAATTGGGAAGGTCGGCTCTGCCCAAGGGACTTTGGACAAAAGTTTCCCAGTGCTCTGTGACAACATTTAGAGCGGTCCTCACCATAACATCGTCCTCCACCTTCACCCCCACGTCAGTCAGCTGATCCTGGATCGCATGTAGTCTGGACAGAAAAGGATCGATCTCCTCTCCCTTGGCCATCATGAATAACCTTAGCTAGTTCTCCAGAAGCATCTTCTTCTGGACGGATCTTCCTTCATATAGTCTGGTTAGAGCTACCCACATATCATGAGCTATTGCTTTCTCGGCTATGTGTGGAACCATATGATCCTTGACCCAATCCATAATGAAGCGCTTGGTGTGTGTAGTTGCTTCTTCATGCTTCTCCAAGAGCTTCACATCAGTTGGCGTGGCCAGGACTTTCCCTGCATGCTCCCTTAGACCGTATGCCTCCATGACTACCAGGATTCTGGCCTTCCAGATTGCAGAGTTGGACAGGCCATCCAACCTATCCTGATCACGTAGTCCATGAGGTACCATATGCTCAGAAAATTTTTCGGAACGAATCCTCCTCTCTATGCTAGAGATTTGGATCTAGGGTCCTTGGCGAGAAAGGTACCCTCTACTCCCTCTAACAATGGACTCCCTCTCTTGGAAGTCTTCCAAACAAAAACGAATCGGCTCTCTTCGATCCTTTGATCGATTTGCATATTTCTTTAGCTGGAAATCACCTCCCGCTCTTCGTCAACTTAGCTTAGGCTAAATTCTGCACCAACATAAATTTAACCCCACCAGCAATTGTTGAAGCTCTGAAACTCAGCTTCCGGCACTCTGAATAGCACTCAACTTCTAGACTGCATCAACCTGGCTGGCCTCTGCGTGAGCAGACAGTCTCAGCGCAGTGTCTGCGCTGCCTTTGTGCAGTAAGTATGTGGGCCTGCATGGATCTGCGTGGAGACTGCATCACCTTCGCCTCAGCTTGGCGTTGCTTCCTTTTGTTGTTGCGTTGCCTTTTCTGGTTCGGATTTTCTGTTGCTGTTGTTGCCTTCTCTATTGCTTTCTACAGCACAAATTCTTCAGTCTTCTTGCTGGAGATCCAACCTAGATCTGCAACCTTGCTCTGATACCATGTGAAAATTTCTGACTATACTTGTGCAGAAACCCTATTGTTAAATCTTGATTTACTTCTCCTACTTAAACAAGTTATTAATCTGAAATATTCAGTATTAACATCGAATTAAATACATTAACAGTCTACACACATACAGATCTAAACTGAATACATGCACAATGACAAAGTGACACACAGGATTTTCTAGACAACTGTCCCCGAAAAAACCAAATGTGGAAAAACCGTCGTTCTGGCTACTAGAGGGTTTTATTATTAAGTAGAGTCTAAGTACAACAAATCTGGGCACCAAACTGGTTAACCCGACAGAGAAATAAAACTGCAGCTATACCTCTGTTTTGGAGACAAAAAAACTGATTGATTCACACCCTCAAATGAGATTTACAGAACTCAGCACTTTTCATTCTTCAGAAACCCCAGCGCTGCTCTGAAGCCCAATGCGTCAACTCTGCTAACCTACGTTAGTCCCTGCGCTACTCAGGAAGGGCTTGATTCACCCCAAACTGGGTTACGTTGCCACTGCACTGCCCTAGTTGGGCCTGCGTCAACCCTGCTGGCTTCCTATTGCCTCTACACTGCCATTTCTGGGCCTACGTAGCCCCTGAAGCCTCTGTGCTGCCTCTGCTAGGTTGTGGTTGTACTGCGTAGCTGCTGCTCCCTCTACGCTACTCAGTTTGCTGCTTCTCTGCCTCTTGTTGCATTCTTGGCCTGGGATTAGATCATACCTTTCGCCAACACTACCCCTCGCTGCAGTTGAAACACTTCTGGAAATTCTTAGCAAACTATGCCCAAGAATTCCAACTTAGTCTCAATTCTCTGCCACTATGTGTGTTCTCCAACTGACCCCAAGTCTTTCCTTTATACTTTTCTCGTTGGGAAACCAACGATTGTGATCTAATATTGAATCGATGGCTAAGATTAATAGAAAGCTTGATTTGTGTGACTTAAGTCGTTTCCATCACATGTTTAAATTAATTACCTTTCATCTTTTAATTTTCCTAAGTTAGACTTAGGGTCTTTAATTAAAAAAATTAATTAATTAATTATCTCTTAAACAGGATGGAATTTCTCAAATCCCTTTCTAGGTCTTGGAGATCTTATGTACTCTACTCCCTCCACAAAGTTTGTGAGCTAGAGCACATCCGATGCTACCCCAAAACTCGAAAAACTCAACAAAAGGGACATTACACAAGGAAGGGATTCAAAGGCCCTACTTTGCATGACTTGAAGAGGATCTCTTTTGCAAAAAGAGCTTTCATCCATAAATGAATACTTGAAGAATTTTAGATCTTCATGGTCCAAAACAAGTTCTACCATCATGACGAATGGATGGACTAATAGAAAGAACAATACAATCCTATGTTGTAGGGAATGACTCCTAACCCAACATACATGTATCGAAAAACACGTCGAAACATAATCGTTCATACCGTATGGCATTTTCAAATCATGGAAATGCCATACAAAATTGATTTTTGTAGCTCGGGAAGGTACTTTTGCACAGCCCTTGTGTCTATGTGTGAAGAATTCGCCCACATTCTCCTTAAAACACTTGCTCTAGGTTGAGCAAGTTGTTTATGTAACTTAGTCTAACTCAAGAAACAACAAAAAGCACTTATTAATATGTTAGCTTATTGAGCTAATAGAAACTTGGGAAGAGTAAAGTAATCTACTTTAGTGAGTGTTACCCACCACTAGTGGGTGACCCCATAGGAGAACTTTTTCTCCTAGATTTGTCTTCAGCCAACAACCCCGACAACCCCCTGATAGCTTTGATGTGCTATTTTATCTCTACCACCTGAGCCAACCATCATGTACCCTTGTCCATCTGTCAAGATCGTATGTTTGAAAGTGCGCCATCCAATCCTAAAGGTATGGTTTTTCATTATGCCATTGGGTATTTATGCTTGTTTTTCTTAGGCACACTTGGGTATGGATTATTGGGTGACTTGGAAGGAGGAAGGGCTTTGACAGTAGTTTTGTTCCCTTGCCTTAACTGGGTGGATTAATACTGAATCCTAGTCTCGTGGGATCTCCTTTATTGGCCATTAGCTTTAGGAAGGGAACTACATGGGAAAGCTTGATTTTGGTTGCATGGTCCCGCTTCTCGATACCTTATATCGCACTCCCCTCCACTCATTACAAGCCATTTTCACATTTTCATGTCTAGGTCCACATTTGTCCATTGGGTCCACAAGTTGTTAACATCCCCCTCCCCTTGTCCACACCTTGGGTTGGGCCTGGAAATGATGCCCAGGAGGTTGATTCAATAAAAAATATTAAAAGTAGAAATGGCAACAAGAAAAAATCTTAAAATTGGCAACTATGGCCAAACTCTACTTTGGACAGCTCATTTGATGGTGTGATATCCCAAAACGGAAACAAACAGTAATATAAAGCACAGTAGACTAAAAACTACAGCAACAGAAAATACACCATCAAAACACACAAACTGGAGCCAAAAATAATTGTTGAGCCATTTTATTAATTTTCTTGGAAAGAGTACAAATGAGGTGCTGGAAAGTTTGCACCTGGGCCTGCTCAAGGCGGGCTGAAGGACAACTCAAGCCCAAGCTAAATCTCCTGTTGGAAGTTGCTCTGCATGGCTCTGTCTCTGCGCTGCCTAGCCCTGAATAGTTGTTGTTGGATGACTTTGGACTACAAGATAGGCAAATTCCCTTGCATAGAAAATTCTGGGAATTGGACAGTGGACTCTACCCAACAAACCCACAAAAACCCAGAAAGGGTTTGCTGAAAGCTCGACCCCGGTAATCAGCCCTCTTGGACTTGGCTTACTAGACTGCTGGGGAAATCGAACCACTGGAAGGAACTGTTGGGAAATGCCTCCGGAATGCTACAAAAATCCATGGTAGGAGGTGGCTAGCCTCCCCTCCAAATCTCCTAATGAGAATTCTCTTCTCTCCAATCTTCTGGCACCAACACCACTCTGCATTGCGCAGTCTCTTCCACCTCTACGCAGTCCAAAAAGAGCTATGCTAATCCCTGTAGCTGCAAATGGATAATTCCCTCACAAAATGTAGAATGCCTCTCCTGAGCGGGCACTCGAAGTCCCCCGAGGCATAGGTTGAGATCTTCGCTTGAAGATCTCGTGTGCTAAATAGCGTTGCAGACTTGCCTCTCCAACTCAAGCGTGCTCAGTCAAATTGACAAGATGAAATTCGCTGAATGAACAAGGAATTAGGCCTTCCTTCTTCCTTTGTCAATTGAGGCTCAACGCATTCCTTGGGCCCCACCTTGACCTCCGATGCCTCTCCTTGAGCCACTCACGTGTTGCCTTCCTCCAGCCACTCACACGCTGCCTTCTTCGTGCCCCTTCCATGCTGCCACATAAGGACAACTCGACTCCACCACTAGAACCGCAATTTTCCCTTAGTACCTTTAGGAAGCGGCTTTATTTTGGCCAAATGTTATTTGTGGGTCCCCTACCCACTTTATTTCTATCCAACATTAGGAAAGGCAAAAATTAATCAAAAATAATATTCCAATTAGCTGAACTGCGAATTTGGAATATTACAGATGGAGATAATGATTGCATTGAATTCCTCTTTTCGAGAGGGCAAAAATCGACCTAAAGATCATCAAATTTGGACAAACAGAAATGTGTTTTTGAATTTATGCCAACACATGTGCAAATTGTCAAGGTCGACAACATCATCATGTAGGCTCATGAAGCGCAATGGACGTGTCTCTTGAATCCCAACGACTTGTATAAATATAAGAGACCTCAAACCTCATTTGGCATTATATCACACACAATATTCTCTCTCCTCTGATTGGTTTGTACAACTTATTGGGCAGTTATTTTCTCTCACACGTGTGCCAAGAACAAGGACGAATTGCAGGTCTGAGTATAGGGCCGAATTTCAAGAACAGTTGGAGGTTTGACTAGCATTGAGCACGGCCATATTGACCTCCTTTGACTATGGTTTTCATGTCTAAATTTCGCTTTCGGAGAGTTGCTTTTTCTAGCACAAAAACAGAGATATTTTGGGCACATTGACCGAGGCTGACTGCAAAGTTGACTGCAGACTTCAGTGCAGGATTTGACCAAGCTTGACTGCTGATTTTGTAATTGTTTTGGGCTGATGTTGACCACTTCAGAAGGTCAAGTTTGACTACCTTTGACTGAGCTTCAGGTGGATTTTTTTGCTATTGCATTAACGACTGTTGACTTTCTGCTTAGGGAAAAATTTCACTGTTGTCGACTGTAGAATTGTAAGGGTTGTTTTGACTCTGACTTGGAAAGTCAATTTTTACTTTTGTACTATCTCTCTCTACTGAACATTTGATATAATAATAAGAAGAATTGATCAAAGGGTTTTCCCCATTTTGGGGTTTTTCCCTAGCATCAGTCAATTCTGGTGTCCTCTTGTCTTCTGCATTTATGTTTGATGTTCTTTCATCAGTTACTGTCATATGATTATGTTTAATGTCATTGCTAATGGATTAATGGAATTAATAATGGGCGAATGGATTAATGAAGTAACTGACCTAAGCAAAGAACATGTTAACTCAAAAATTAACATGGTATCAGAGTTCAAGTGAGGAGAAGCCCAAGCAAGAGAGAAAGCAATCTCTAAAAAGTTTGTTGACAAGTCTCGATGGCCTCCTTCATCTTCAAAGATCAGACAACATGAAGTATTGAACCATGAGGGCTCACTTGTTACAAGCCCTAGCAAGGAAGGAGGATCTCTAAATATCAAGGCTTCATTACATCAAAAACCATACGTAAATTTTGGCCCTGATCTCTAGTCATAGTCACTATGACTAGGCCTAAATCTTATCCAAGGAGAGCGAAGAGTTTTGAGAAGCATATAAACCTTGATGTGGAGGACCGAGTGACTAATCTGATAGCCCACACAAAGTCAAGTTATTATCAAAGAAATTGGGGTCCTGGGTTCAGCATGTGAAGTCTGAAATCACAATCTACAAGGATCAAATCTCTGAGTTTCCTCAGAGGTTTGAATTTCAGAAGCACTATATTAACCAAATTTATGTCTGGGAAATATTTTGAAGTTGTCCTTTTGATCAGTATAGAAAGTAACTATTCAACAATTAATCTTGTGATTATTCTCTGAGCTCTCGACCCATGTAGAGAAAGTATAATATTTAAGAATTTCTACGTCTTCATCCTTGATTGTGAAGGAAGTCTTACCTCTACAAATTGAAGGACAACTCTACAAACCTGTATTTACACCTATGTTACCGAATCTGGCAGCCCATGGTGCAGGATCCATGGATCCGCATCTCTGATCCGGATCCCCCGAGATGCGTCAAAAATAACGTCATGCCGCGTTTCTTTGTTCGCTGGAAACGGCTCAGAAAAAAAGAAACGGATCTCGCATAGGTGAAACGGATCCCACACATCATAAACTGGATTTGAAGTTTATTTAAAGGAATTTTATCTAATTTGAAGTTTATTTAATTTTGAAGTTTACCGTATTTAATCTTCAAGTTAGATTTAGCCGCGGTGGATCTCAAGTTAGGTTTACCGTGGCGGATTGTTTTGTTGTAGCTAACTGTCTCGACATTGAGAATACAAACAGTGAATACACTTCAGAAACAAGATTTGAAGTTTATTTAATTGAAGCTTATCTAACTTGAAGATTGATTGTTTTGTTGTAGCTAACTGTCTCAACATCAAGAATACGAACAATGAATACACTTTAGAAACCGGATTTCAAGTTTAATTAATTGAAGTTTATCTAACTTGAAGATTAAATACGGTAAACCTAACTTGAAATCCATCGCGGCTAAATCTTAAGTTTGAAGATTTTATAATGCGGATTTGATAGTTTTTTAATTTGAATCTAGTTAAAATAATTTTATAAATAATTTATAAAATATATAATGTTTATATGTTCTAAAAGGATAATATATTATTATTATTATTTTGAATTTAATTAAATTTTATATATAAAAAGATATAATATATTATTATTAGTTTTAATTAAATTTCATATATATATATATATATATATATATATTAAAAACTTAATATATGAATATTAAATTAGTTTAAATTTTATAAATAGAAAGATATAATATACTATTATTAGTTTTAATTAAATTATATATATATATATATAGAGAGAGAGAGAGAGAGAGATTACAAATATTAAAAACTTAATATATGAACATTAAATTAGATTATATATTAAAATTTAAGTAAATTATATATATATATATACTCGAATTTAAGGACTAACCTCATCCGAACTTATTGTATTTTAAATTTTTTGTACTTGACGTATCCTTACCGTATCCGAATCCTGGATTTTCAAAAAACTAGCGGATCCAGATCCGGATCCGGATCCGTATCTGAATCCTGGTAACTTAGATTTACATGTGTAGAGGCCAGAAAAAAAAAGGGTTTCCTCAAATCAAGCATCAATTGCGAAAGTTTTTAGCCCTAAAACTCCAACATTACTTGGTCTATTTAATGAGTTTGAATTTTTGAAGTTTAAATTTATTCCATGCAGACTTCACAGTGAGACTAGAAGTCATCTTATGGAAATTACTCATATATATCAAAGGTCGTAATCCTTGAAGAAGGATGTTCCAGTCCTAAAATGATATACTTTTTCATGAGATCCCAGCGTGGTCAAGCCAACCTTGTGACTCTTAGTCTGAACATATACTGGACAGCATCAATCCTTAGTATTTGGCATTTAAGTGTTTTTTTCTGAACTATGAAATCTGAGCACACTTATTGGTGTTTTGAAAAGGTCCGGTATATCTTGTAGCCCTACATCTTTTGGAAGGAAGCTTGAAAAGCTACAGACGTCAGGTAGTATTCTTGTAATAGATATAAGAAAGGCGTTAATCCTCTTTCAGTTTTGAGAAGAGTCAATCTCCTTGAAATCTTCTATTTATCTTGAAGTCCTGTAGTAGCATTACTAAGCAAGAAGGAATGTCATCCCTTGAAAGGTTATCTGCGATGAAGAATCTACAGGGAAATAACAGGCAAAGAATCTTGGTTACATTGACTGATTACAAAAGTAGCAATCTTCATCCATAGTAGTAGAAATTGCAGCACCTTTGTCTTCAGGTTGTAGCACACTTGAAGTTTTCAAGAATAGTTACAAGAAGAAGCCTAGCACAATTTTATTTTTTTTTAGAAGGAACTTAATTCAAGCCGCTGTCATAAATGAAAAGAAGTCCAGACTCTTATGCATGAAGGAGACCTAGGACGTTGGATCATTACCCTGCTCTCAGCCTTGGACAGTAGCATAAATGGATGAAAGCATCTATTCAACCTACAGAAATAAGAATATTCGCTGAACTGTGAAGATAGTATGAGTTTATGTGATATGAGACCCATGGTTTGTATCTTCTTCAGTGACGTGGCCAGCACACTCGTATATATATTCACAAGTCTGATATATGTATTCAAATCAGTAAATATTTGGTCACATTGGAAAAAAGGAAAGCTTCAGGCAGCACACAGAGGAAGCATTAACAACAGAGTTAATCCTCTTTCTCTTGTGAGAAGAAATGGTCTGCTTGATTGAAAATTAAAAAAAAAATCTCTCTAGGCATCCTGAAGTTATCAGCAATAAAAGGAGCAGTAGCATATTGTTTAAGGCAAAGTATGCAGCTCCTTTATGTTGGCACTTTTGGATAAGGATGATAGTACCCTTGAAATTCTGGCAGATAGAATAAGTGCAAGGCACTTTGGAGCAGACCCCTGTAGCAGCCTGTATGAACGTAAAATCAGAGGTATGGTATCTCTCAAGGTACGTGCAATGCATTTATTTTTATTTGTCTTAAGGATTTTCTGGTGGAGGGTTTGATTTGAATAAGAACCCTAGATGGCTCATGGGAAACCCTATTTCACATATGAAACCCTAACCCTATTATGTTCCCTCATAAGAAACCCTTTCTTCTGAATTTTAGGATTTATGGATTCTAGGGTATGATTGATGAAGATGATGTTTTGAATTCCATCCTCCATCAGTGTATGAAAACCCTAGATCGTATCTCATGCTTTTATGATAACATTTTGTGCTTGGTAATGCTTGTCTATGACTATTGCAGGTGCCTCATGAAGAAAGCATTGGAAGAAGGATGGGCATGGCAGATCCTATATCTTGGCAAGCATGATGAGCAGAGGGAACTGTGAGGACCCTGATTTTGGCATCTTGATTGGGTCATTGGGCACTTTGATGCATTGTGAAGGGATCCTATGAAGGATGGTCTTGTGAATATGAATTTCTGGATGCGAAGAACCCCTCCTCATCATGGATTGGGTGATTTAATGCAGCAATTAAGGATAATGTAGCTATTTTAGGACAATCTCATGGGAGGATTTCTTCACTCTGGCTCAAGGACCATGATGATTTCTTCTACGCTGCTGCTGCTGTGCTCTGCACTGCTCCTCCCAGCCTCTAGATCTGCCTCTGCTTATGCCTCATCTATGATCTATGCACCCACTGCTCCACTAGTCCCGCTACTGTCTTACGGTTGCCGTAGCTCGCTTGTGATCCAAGAGATGAGCTGCTCAAGGATCCCTCCTTACATTCTGTAGATTCTCTACAGATCCATGTCGCCCCACTTTCGTGGTTCATGAGCGCTCATGGCTCCATCATCTCCAGACCCATCATCTGCCACCGTTGCTTTGGAAGAAGATGCTTCCTTGTCCTTTTTCTTTTATGGACAATGGCTGGCAAAATGTCCTATTTCGCCACACTGGAAGCACTTGATCTTAGAAAGATCCTTCTTCTTCTTCGGCTGCTTCTTCGATGCCAAGGCTGCATCTTCCTCCTCTTCCTTCTTAACCTTGCTCAACGTAGGGCTGTGCTGCTTCTTGGTGAACCTTCGTAGTTCTTCTTGCCGCGGGATCGACCATCAGATGTCCCAATTTGGGAGGTCCGCTCTGCCCAAGATACTTTGGACAAAGGTTTCCCACTCATCCGTGACTGCATTGAGGGTAGTCCTGAATATTACTGCGTCATCTACGGTTGCACCCATTGCAATCAGCTGATCCCTGATTCACTGCAATCTGAAGAGGAAATGCTCGATGTCTTCTCCCATGGTCATCATGAATGACCTCATTTGGGCCTCCAATAACATCTTTTTTCGGACTGATTTTCCCTCATATAGGGAAGTCAAGGCCTTCCACATCTCATTAGTTGTCTTCTTCTCAGCTATGTGTTTCACAATATGATCCTTGATACTGTCCATTATCAGTCGCTTGGCATGCCCAGCAACTTCTCTATGCTTCCGTAGGAGATCCGCATCTGTTGGCGTGGCCGGGGTCTGCTCTGCATGGTCTCTTAGACCATATGCCTCAAGGACAATCAGGATCCTAGCTTTTCACACCGAAAAGTTTGAGAGCAGGGAGAATTTTAAGGATGTACACTTATCTTAAATTTTAAAAACTTGGTGAATCTTAGTAGTGCCCAATATGTGAATTGTAAAATTTTTGATGTTGTTTTTGTAAAAATTTCAAGTTTTGTAATCATTTTATATTAGTATATATAATTTTTTGGCGATTTTTAGGGTAAAATATTTTTATACTATAAAATTTGGGCTAATTAATTTTTTTAAAAATTGGAATTGGCGAATCTTTTTTTTGGAAAAAGCATGGAAAATTAGCCCGCCTGTGAATATTAGCCCCTAAAATTTTCTATGTTTGAGAGGCCTTTTAGCTTATCCTGATCACGCAGTCCATTAGGAGCCATCTGCTCAGAATGTGTCAGAGCTCCTCTTCTCTATGCTAGAGATCTTGGATCTAGGGTCCTTTACGAACTAGGCACCCTCTCCTCCCTCTGACACTTGATTTCCTTCCTTGGAAATCTACCAAATCAACTATGATTCAGCTTCTTCCCAAACTTTGTCACTTGTGCTAAGGTTAAAAATCTGAAAACTTCAGAAGTTTAACACCACCAGCTCTTCTGAATTCTGCAACTTTTCTGTAGACTTTTTCTGGATCTAACAGATTCAGATCTAAATCACACTGGCTGGCTTCAGACCCAACCAACGCTGTTTCTGAGCTGCCTTTGCACAGTAATTGCGTGGGCTTGCTAGGACACAGCATTGGACAGCATCACCCTAACCTTTGCGTGAATCTCCTCCTGAAAACTGCACTGTCCCTTCAGATCTGCTTTCATGTTGCCTTTCCAGTTGCTTTCTGCAGCTAGATTCTTTAGATTCTTCAGCTGATGACCCTTCCAGATTTGCAATTGCTCCGATACCATATAGAAATTTCTGAATCTTAATTCTTATGTAGAAATTATTTCTATTAATCCGGTTAAGCTTCTCCTACTTATACAACTTATCAACTGAATAAATTCAAGTTAACACCAAAGCAAAACACATAACAGATCTCTACCAATTCAGATCTAGAATAAGCACGTGCACACATAGACAAAGTGACAGTTATTTTTGGACAAACTGTCCCCGGAAAAACCCAATGTGGGAAAACCAGTCTCTGGTTGCTGGAGGGCTCTATTATTAAGAATATTAATGAATACACAACTCTGGGTTCCAGATTTGGAAAACTCTACAGAGGAAACCCTAGATCTGCAGCACCTGGCTGATCTAAGACCAAAAATATTGATTGATGCACAACTTCAAATGGGATTTATAGAACTCAGCCAGATTATGGCCTAGAAACCCCAGATCTGCCCCTGAAAGAAACTGCGTCAGCCTCTGAAGGCCTCCAAATGCTCAGCGCTGTCACTGGAAGGGACTGCGTTACCCCAGACTGGGTGATGTAGTCACTACGCTACCCCTAAGGGTAATCATGAGAAGCTCATGATTGAAAGCTAGATGATCACGCGAAGCAAGGCTTCAGAGGGAGCTATAGAATACTTGGCAATATGACCCGATGACTCTTCTTGCCCGATGTTTAATGATGAAGGCAAGTCATGTCAGCTGATTATGATTATTATGACTGTGATGATGCCTTGATATATATCCTTGTTACTTGAGACACTACATATGGACCAAGGAGAAGGGACAGGTTACAGGTGGCTTGATGATTATGTTTTGGCAAAGTCACTTTCCTTATATTCAGAGGGAGTTATGGACAAACCATGTTGATTGGATTGTAAAGATGCAACTATTGATGATGTTTGATTGATGACCTTCTCGTTTATCAATGTAAGAGGGAGTTGACTTTTAAAGTCAAGATGGAAAACCTAGCCTTGATGCACTATTCCCTGCACTTAAAGGTCTGATGAGATGGAAAAGTTGTCGATCTGCATATGTATATCTTGTGGGATCCCTGGCTTTCTTCATAAACACCCTATCAGTCTTGCTATGAAGACTCTGAGTCGATCTATGGATGAGCCTCATATATTGGATAGTTATTGAGATATCTCTGTGATTTTATTATCTACAATCAAGGGTACACTGTCAGAATCTGACATTCCATGAATATTCTGAAGTCATGGATGGAAAGAGCACATCTAGTGCTATATCTCTTGATTCAGTTGCTCTGGGAGCACTAATGAGGTTGAATGTGTATAGCAGCAGTATGGCTTCTTATGAAGCAAGTTGGTTGAGGAAGCTATTCAGTGAGCCATTTGAGCACGTGCCAGTAACCACTATTGTATATTGCGATATTCTTGAGTGGGATTCGTTTTTCAAAGAATCCATGTTCCACTACAGCTCCAAGTATTGGTTACTGCTTTATCTTGATATGGTACATTGGAGAGCTCCCAAGCTCCATCATTGTTGTTTGGATGAGCAGATAACTGTCATCCTTACATAGCCTCTTGGTAAGGTCAAGATTATATTTCTTCAGAGAGAGACTGGGAGTTGTGGATAGACCCTGCTAAGAGGGTCTTGGTTGAACATTGAGCTTTGTGAGCTCCTGGAGGCCAGGGGTACTTCTTGGAGTTAAGTGCAACCATAGCGTGAGTGGTTCACCTTCCCCTATAGGTACACTGTGTGCAGGGTGAGCGTAATATTCTTGTTTTGCAATTCTGCGAACCGGAATATTAATTTTTGGCCAGTTTTGATATTATTACAGTTTTGACTTAGGAAATGTGGGTTTGGGGGCCCATAATTAGATTTACACAACTATACACCTCTAAACATTAGGCTAAGGCAAAGTATTGCGGCAATAGTGGAGAATGGGACCCAATGAGGAGAAACTGCAGCCCACATGGAGGCAGCACAGTCATTGGTGCGTATTGGAGGCTAGAGGCACAAGATGGGGCCCAAGGGAATGTTGGGCAGAAGAAAATGAAGCATGAGGCTCATTCTTGGCATCCATTCATCTATTTCGAATTTGCCTATTAATAGAGCACGCTTGGGGAGTGAGCCAAGTCTGTATGTGTTGTTCAACACACAGGTGTCTTCGAGCAGAGATCCCAGCCTTTGCTTCGGTGGACTTCAAGTGCCAACCCAAGGAAGGTGCTTCACCATACTTCAATCAGTTCAGCAGTAGAGAACCTCTTCTACAGCACAATCCATTCATCGGCAACGTAGAGGCAACATCAGCAGCAAAGAAGCTGCGAGGTCCCTTGAGGGAATCACTCCGGGAGTCGGGGAGTGAGTCGAGTTTTAGCAGGAGATTTGGTGGGAAGGCTTGGAGCCTTCTAATAGAGATTTTACAGGCATTTCGGTGGCATCCAGCAGCATAATTATTAGGAGGTCCAAATTGCCCAGTAGTTTAGTGAGCCAAGCCCAAGAGGGCCAATTTTCGAGGTCAAGCTTTGGCCAAACCCTTCGTGGGTTATTTTGGGTTTATTGAGTAGAGTCCGATGTTAAATTCCCACAAATTTTTGAGTAGTACAACAGGCCCTAGCAGCAAATCATTTGGAGCAGCAGCAACATTTCAGGGCAGTTTCCAGCACAGAGCTACAACCATGCAAAGACTATAATTTCAGGGTGTTCAACAGTTTTTTTGAGGGCTACTCTGGCTTTCCTAGAGTAAGCCCAGGTACACTCATTCCTGCACCTCATTTTGTACACATTACTCATCATTAATAAAATGGCTCAAGGAGTTTTTGTGGCTTAATGGTGTTCTAAATTCTGTGTTTATTTTTGTTCTGTGTGTTTTGTCTATGTATGTCTTTTATTGTTGTAAATTACCTTTGGGGATATTACAGTGGTATCAGAGCTCATAGACTTGGCTCAGCCTGTGAGAGCAGCGCAGTCTATGACACTGGAAGACAAGCAAAACGTGACATACCGAAGGCAAATGTATAGGAGCAGAGAAAGAGAGTTAGAAATCACTCCAGACCCTATGACTAGTGAACCGGACGTTATGGAGACAAGAATGGGGGACACAGAAGGGGAGAAGAGGAGCAGGGAGGAGGAATGTGCTTGTCTTCTATCGAAGGCAGAGTGGGACCTCACGAAGAACATTGAGGAGATGGGTCACCGGAACAACAATGGCAGTAAAGGACAAGGAGTCCAAGGGTATTTCTAGGTGGGAGAAGGATATGGCACCTCACAGTACCAGGCATCACTTAACCCAAATATGGTTGTAGTACCATATATACCCCCACAGTCTACCATTCCTACGCTCCTAGCTTCAAGAGCAGGAGGACAACAGAAGCAGGAGGAAGCTCACTATGGAGAGTAATTCTTGGAGTACCAGTCCTATGGCCCGGTGTTTGGAAGGGCCATTACTTTCAAATATTTCTGCCAACTAAAGGGCAGCAACAAACCTAGAGGACAGAGAGGAGGAGGCTACACACAGGGGAATCACTTACAGCATACTATGGGGAGGTTGTTTCTGCTAAATTTTGATGGCTCTTGTAAAACCTCGGTTAAGGCATGGGTCGAGAAGTTGGATGTTTACTTCCAGTTGAACTAGATGATCGAGGGAGTTGGATGCCAAGTTGTCCAAGTGCGAGTTTGGGTTGACCAAGATCTTGTATTTGGGGCACATCATCGGTGTTGATGGAGTGAGTGTGCATGAGGAGAAAATCCGAGCCATTAGAGATTGGCCAGAGCACAGGAACGTGACAAAGCTGAGGGGATTTGTGGGCATTTGCACCTACTGTCGGAAGTTTGTGAAAGGGTTTTCACAGTTGGCCGCACCCCTTACTGATTTGACAAAGAAAGGGGCCTTTGCATGGACAGCTACAGCGTAGGAGGCCTTTGAGCGCCTCAAACAGGTGATGAGTAGCTGCCCCGTGCTAGCACTTCCTGATTTTACTCAACCTTTCATAAAAAAGTGCGATGCATCCAAAGGAGAGGGGTTTGTATTGATGCAGGGAGGGCACCCCATAGCTTTCGAAAATCGGAAACTACTGCCTCACGATAGTTTGTATCCCATATACGACAAATAGATGTTGGCCAACATGGATGCGCTAGCTAAGTTCAGACAGTACTTGGTGGGGAATAAGTTTCGGGTGAGGATTGACCACAACAACCTCAGATTCTTTTTGGAGCAGAAGCAGCTACAGGCGAGGTAGCAGAAATGGGTGAGCAAGCTCCAGGCATATGACTTTGTCATAGAGTATGTCAAAGGGAAGCACAACGTGGCGGCAGATGAGTTTCCTAGGAGGCCAGTTTCCCTTTCGTTGATGAATAATGCTCCAGATTGGAGGGCTCAGCTATTGGAGTATTCCAAGAACCGATTTGCATGTGAGGCCCTTGAGGGGATGGTGACCGATGACAGGTACCGGGTGATGAATGAGGTGATATATTACAAGGATCGAATCTACTTGGTGGCCAACTCCCAGCTGCAGGAGAAGATACTACACGTTTCCCATGACTCACCTTTGGCAGGACATCATGGGTACACCAAGACCTACAGGGGCATCCGTGAGAGGCTTGCATGTAAGGGCCTCAAGGATGATGTTTTGCGGCATATCAGGGAGTGTGATACATAGCAGCGGATCAAGGGCGAGTTGTCACAGCTAGCAGGTTTATTGCAACCTCTTCCTATTCCGGAGGGGAAGTGGGGGAGTATATCCATGGATTTCATTACCGAGTTTCCCACAGAATAGTGCAAGGACTGCATTTACATGGTGGTGGACAGATTGAAGAAGTATACACACTTCTTTGCCATCTCACCCAATACACAGCCTCACAGGTGGCCGAGTTGTTCTTCAGGGAGATTTTTCGGTTGCATGGTCTTCCCAAGACCATTGTTAGTGATCGGGACAATTGTTTTATGGGAGGATTCCAGCAGGAGTTGTTCCAATTGGTGGGCAAGGAGCTCACCCCTAGCACGAGCTATCATCCTCAGACAGATGGACAGACCGAGATAGTTAACAAGTGGTTGGAGGGCTACATGTGTAACTATGTGACAGGGCAGCAACGGGCATGGATACAATGGCTACAAATGAGGGAGTACTCCTACAACACTACCTATCACATGTCTATAGGTATGTCTTCTTTTTGTGCATTATATGGATATGATGCTTTATCTTTTGTTGATGCCATGTTTGGAGACAGCAAGGCCGCAAGGGCCAAAGATTGGATCAAGGAGAGCCAGGACATATTGAGGGCTCTCAAGGACAACAAGAGGATTTCCCAAAACCAGCAGAATATTAATGTAGACTGGAGCTGAGTGGAGAGACAATTTGAGGCTGGGGACTTGGTCTTCCTACGACTTCAACCCTACAGGCATTCTACGCTCAAGCAGAAGGGGGCTGAGAAGCTCAAGCCCCGCTTTTATGGGTCATACAGAGTCACTCAGAAGGTGGGGAAGGTGGCTTATGAGTTGGAGCTACCACCAGGGAGTTGGGTTCACAACATTTTCCATGTATCGGGCCTAAAGAAGCAAACCTGTCCTTGGAGTACTCCACCAAAAGTCGAGCCCTCCAATCTGCATCCAAACTCATCAGAGACAGCGTGGCTGGTCTACGTGAAAGTGCATTGGCTACCATGTTGTTCTTCCCCTTGACATACTCAATGTCAAAATCATAAGCCTGGATCTTGCTGATCCACTTCTGCTGCCTCTCCTGTAGTTGTTTCTGCTCCAAAAAGAACCTGAGACTGTTGTGATCAGTCCTCACCCTGAACCTGTTACCCACCAGGTACTGCAAGAATTTGGCCAATGCATGCATAATGGCCAGCATCTCCTTGTCGTATATAGGATACAACCGCTCATGAGGAAGGAGCTTCCGGCTCTCATAGGCTATAGGGTGGCCTCCCTGCATCAAAACTGCACCGATCCCCTCTCCCGACGCATCACATTCCAAAACAAAAGGCTGCGTAAAATCTGGCAACGCAAACACTGGGCAGCTGCTCATAACCTCCTTGAGCCTGTCAAAGGCCTGCTGTGCTGTATCTGACCAACTGAATGCCCCTTTCTTCGTCAAATCTGTAAGGGGTGCAGCAAGCTGAAAGAAACTCTTGACGAACTTCCTGTAATAAGTGCAGATACCAACAAATCCTCGAAGTTCTGTCACGTTCCTCGGCTCTAGCCAATCTCTGATGGCCCTGATCTTCTCCTCATGGACCCTCACTCTGTCCACTCCTATGATGTGTCCCAAATACAACATCTCCGTCAACCCAAACTCACACTTGGAGAGCTTAGCATAAAACTGTTGCTCCTCCAAGATATGCAGTACTGCCTCTATGTGCTGGAGATGCTCCTCCCAAGTCCTGCTATATATCAGTATATCATCGAAAAAGACCAACACAAACTTCCTCAAATGACTGCGGAAGATATGGTTCATGCATGACTGGAAAGTAGCTGGGGCATGGTTAGCCCAAAAGGCATAACCAAGAACTCAAAGTGGCCGTAATGGCACCTGAAAACGGTCTTGGGAATGTCCTATTCCCTCACGCGACTCTGGTGGTACCCGGATCTCAAATCGATCTTTGAGAAGAACTGTGCTCCTCTCAACTCATCCATCAGCTCATCAATCCACAATATGGGGTACCTATTCTTCATGGTCTTCTTATTCAGGGACCTGTAATCAATGCACGTTCTCAATGTGTCGTCCTTCTTCTTCACCAACACCACCGAAGAAGCAAAAGGACTGGTGCTATGGCAGATATGTCCAAGAGCCAGCAACTCTTGGATGGCCCGCTCAATCTCATCCCAATAGGCCTTGGGGTGCCTATAGGGTGTGGTAATAATGGCCTGGATGCCCTGCTCCAGCTCAATATTGTGCTCAAACCCCCGATCTGGTGGCTTTCTTGGCGGTATCTCTCCAAATAACGTATCATACCTGTCAAGGATGGCCTGTATATCCGGATGAACTGTCTGCCTGGTAGTCCCTGCCTCTGATGCCCGCAACTCAACTGCCCACTCTATGTCTCCCTTCTGGAGGTCTGCCTCCATCCCGGTGAGCTGAAACAGTGTGGGGTAGGTAAGTGTGCATCCCACGTATCTTTTCATGCTTCCCGGTCTTCTTATCATCCCACTCCATCTCCAAGGCCTCCCAATCTGTGGTGAACTTCCCCAAAGTAATCAGCCACTGTACACCCAATACCACATTGGTATCTGGTATGTTGACCACGAAAAAGTGGTCGGTCACTGTGTAGGTACCCATCGTCACAGCGAGCTCTGGAACATACCTGGCACACTGCATCGTCTGATCTCCTGGGACCAACACTGAAAATCCATCGAAGCTCTCTGTCAGTATGCCTCTCCACTCAATCATCTGTGCATCGATGAAGTTGTGGGTTGCCCCACTGTCTACCAGAACTAAAACTTGCTGCCCACGCACTGTCCCACGGGCACGCAGCGTCAAATACTTGGGTACTCCTCACAATGCTGCGAGGGTCCCCCCTATGGGTGCAAAAGCTGCACCTCCTACTCCTGGAGGTGGAGGTGGCAAATGGTCCTGCGTTGTCTGACTGTCTCCTGCCTCTCCATCCTCATACTCATTTTCTTCCCTGCTGCTCTCGGAGAAGACCTAGATAAAATGTGCTTTGCCCGCAGCACATCTGTGTCCTGGTGCCCACGGCTCTTGACAAGTAAAGCACAACCTCTTCTTCTTCAACTCCCTCCTGGCATCATCATCTAGCTGTACCCTACCCTGATTCCCCTTCAGAGGCGGAATCCTCACATCCTTCCCCTTTGGCTGGAAAGCCTGTCTCTAGGGGTAAGGTGTCCTGGTCCTGGGCAAGGCATCTTGCAAATCCCGGGTCCTACCAATGGCATCCTGGAGTGTGGCCGGTCTAGTGGATTTGACTAGACCCCGAAGTGGCTCTGCTAAGCCCTTAACAAACATGTAGATCATCCATGCTGCGGATAGATCTGGCACCATCACTGAAATCCTCAGGAAATCTGCAATGTATGGTGTCCAAGCTCCCGGTCTGTTTGAGCCTCGTCAACTCAACAAAATGCTCCTCTGGATCCCGCTGGTCAAACCTCTCTATCAACCTCCGAGTGAACTCAGCATAGGTAGTCACCATGGAATGCCCGAGTGAAACCATCCCAAGGAACCACCAGTTCTGAGCCTCGCCATCCAAATGCAGCATGGCCACCTTGATGGCCTACGTCTCTGCCATCTGGTTGAGCTGGAAATATATGTCCAGCTTCTCCACCCAAGACTTTGCCGAACTGTTTGATGAACCATCAAACATAGGCAAATGGAATCGGCTCGCTGTACGCTGAGTGTCTCCATCATGATAATGTCGGTGCCCTCTGTGATGGTCGCAGGGTCTGTTGTCCCGCTGGAGCTGAACAAAGTCTCTGAATGAAAGGGCATCCCTGAACTCCAGCCCATATGCCTGGTACTCAACAAAATAATCACCCATGTGGCCAGGCTCTGGCTCCTGCTGTGCTCCTACGCCTGTGTCTGCACCCAGAAAAGTGGGCATAGTGGAACGAGTGGGGGCATATTATGCCTGGTGCGGAGTGGCAACCCGCTCCTACAAATGGTGGGATGTGCCCCACCCCTCACCAACCTGGAAACCCCTCAGGGTTTCACGCTATCTAGCCTCCACAGCAGTGAATCTCTGACCCATCACCTCGATCTGCCTCGCCAGATCCTGCACTGATCTGAGGAGTGCTTCCCCAAACTGTTTTGCATCACTATCATCTGCCATCGGTACTTCCTGCTCTGAATCTACCACAGGCCCCTCCTGTTCTGCGTCTATCACGGGCTCCTCCTGTTCTGCGTCCACCACCCGAAAGTAATCACCCTCTCCGTAGGTGTTCTCCAACCTATGCTCAATATCTCTGTACTTCCTACCTCTATAGCAGATGTAGGGTTTCTCCCCCGGTGTCATAAACAACTAGCTCCACAGGCTGAGCCAGATCTATGCTCTGATACCACTGTAATATCCCTTTTCAGCGATATCTCTAAAACACAAGCAAACTCCAACCAGAGATGGACTGAAAGGGCATTTACCAGATATTTCACCTCTGAAAAGAGAGTGAAATCTGGAGGCTATCTGGCCCTTTCCAGACTCTGTCTAAGAGTATGGGGAAAAACACACCAAGTGGTATAGTAAATGGAATGCTCGAGGAGAAAAATAACAGTAGTGCAAGCATACAATAGCATATATATAGAACATGTAACAGATACTCAAGAAATGCAAAGAGATAGCTGAGCAATTTTATTATGCTGAGAAATATAAGTGAGTACAATAGGTGATCAGAGTGATGGCACCTAGACTTGCACAAGGCAAGTGAAGAAATACTCTCAGAATGCTGATGGAGTGGCTGCTCTCTGATCTGCGTCCTAGCTGCTGGAAAATTGCCGTGTCGCTGCTACTGCTGGAACAAGATGAGTATCTGGGGCTGCTCCCCTACTCGGAATAAGCTGAAACTCTGGAATCAACTTCTACTCACCAAACCCATAAAAGCCCAGAGAGCGTTTCTGGAATGGCCGACCCCCGAAAATCACCCCCTTGAGGATCTATGCTATCCTCCAAGGCTCTGCGCTGACACTTAAGGGCATCCACCGAAATACTGCCTCAAACTCTGCCAAAATCCTCCAATTGGAAAGGGCTAGCCCCTTGCTCAATATCTAAGCTCGAAACCTCCAAAAGACACCCACTCCGGAGCTCCCAAGAAATGGACTACGTCCTCCCTCTCAGGACTGCGCAGTCTATGAATGCACTACTCCTCCACAAAAGCCAAACGCCAAACCTCCTACAAAATACTGA
This sequence comes from Pinus albicaulis, assembly GCA_034641835.2. Classification (NCBI taxonomy): domain Eukaryota; kingdom Viridiplantae; phylum Streptophyta; class Pinopsida; order Pinales; family Pinaceae; genus Pinus; species Pinus albicaulis. The sequence goes on from CM076570.1 coordinate 549,313,946, forward strand.
TGGGACAACCTCACCCGAGCAGGCACTCGAAGTCCCCTGAGGCTGAGGATGAGATCTCCGAACGGAGACACTCAGTGCACTAAACAGTGCTGCAGACTAGCTAAACAACCAGCGTGCTCAAGAAGTCCAAATGACTAGCTCAATATCATAAACATCGAATGACCAAAATGAGGAGGCTCTCCTCGCTATATAGCATTGGCCTCTCTCAAACCCTAAGGCCCACCTCCTCCAACGTAGCCTCCCTTTGCCACGTGCTCAACTTGGCCTGCGCAGTCCCTCCATGTGGCCTACGTGGGCCCCCTCTCTACATGGTCTCTTGGCCCCCCTTGGCTCACCTAAGTTACAACGTTGTGTCTACTAGGGAGTGCACTTTATTTTTAGAGTGAGTTATGTCCCCCTCTACTCACTTTTATTTATAATCTAGCTAAATAATGCAAAATTGACCAAAATCGAATATTCCAATTAGCCATTGCTAATTGAGAATATTACAGATGAGTTGAGGGGAGCCATGTTCTTGTCAAAGAATTGATCTACGATCACGGTACCATCAAATTCGGGTGAGGGCCAAGGATGTCCCTAAGATAGCTTTTCAGTGCCACTATGGGCACTTTGAGTTCTTGGTTATGCCCTTCGGGCTAACCAACGCACCAGCCACATTTCAGTCATGCATGAACCACGTATTTCGTGCGCAGTTGAGGAAGTTCGTGCTACTGTTTTTTGATGACATTCTGATCTATAGCCAAACTTGGGAGGAGCACTTACAACAAGTAGCGGCAGTACTATGTATCCTGGAGGAGCATCGGTTCTATGCCAAATTGTCTAAGTGTGAGTTTGGGCTAACTGAGATGCTCTATTTGGGGCACATCATCGGGGATGACGGAGTGTGTGTGCATGAGGAGAAGATCAGGGCCATCCGGGATTGGCCAGAGCCCAGGAACGTGATGGAGCTGAGGGGCTTCGTGGGCATTTGTACTTATTACCGAAAGTTTGTAAAGGGCTTCTCACAATTGGCAGTGCCCCTAACATATCTGACAAAGAAAGGGGCATATGCATGGACAGCAAAAGCGCAGGAGGATTTTGAGTGCCTCAAGCAGGTTATGAGCAGTTGCACCATGCTAGCAGTTCCTGATTTCACTAAGCCTCGCATATTGGAGTGTGATGCATTTGGAGGAGGAGTGGGGGTCATGTTGATGCAGTGAAGGCACCCCATAGCTTTCGAGAGTCAAAAGCTACTGCCTCAAGAGAGATTGTACCCCATCTACGACAAGGTAATGCTAGCCATTATGTATGCACTAGCTAAGTTCAGGCAGTACTTGGTGTGGAACAAGTTTCAGGTGAGGACTAATCACAACAGCCTCAGGTTCATTTTGGAGCATAAGTAGTTATAGGAGAGGCAACAAAAATGGGTGAGCAAGCTCCAGGCATATGATTTTGACATAGAGTATGTCAAGGGGAGGCACAGCTTAGTGGCGAATGCATTGTCTAGGAGGCCAGTTTCCCTTTCTTTTTGATGAGCATTGCTCCAGATTGGAGGGCCCAGACACTGGTAGAGAATTCCAAGGATCAGTTTGCTTGTGTGGTCCTGATGGGATGGTGACTGATGATAGATACCACGTGATGAATGAGGAGATCTACTACAAGGACCAAATATACTTGGTAGCCAACTCCCAACTATGGGAGAAGATACTACAGGTTTCCCATGACTCACCTCTAGCATGACATCAAGGGTACACCAAGACATACAGGGCCATCAGGAAGCGGTTTGCGTGGAAAGACCTCAAGGACGATGTTATGCAGCGTATCAGGGAGTGTGAGACATGCCAGCGAAACAAGGGTGAGCAGTCACACCGAGCAGGCTTATTGCAGCCTCTTCCTATTCCTGATTAAAATGGGAGAGTATCTTAATGGAATTCATTACCGGGTTGCCCATGGTACAAGGCAAGGACTGCATCTATGTGGTGGTGGATCATTTAACGAAGTTTGCACACTTCTTTGCCATCTCAGCTCGGTACACGGCCTCACAGGTGGCCAAGTTGTTCTTCAGGGACATTTTCCGACAACATGGTCTTCCGAAGACCATTTTCAATGACCAAGACAGTGGTTTCATGGGAGGATTTTGGCAAGAGTTGTTTCGGTTGGTGGGCATAGAGCTCACCCCTAGCACTAGCTACCAACCGTAGACAAACGAGCAGACCAAGATAGTTAACAAGTCGTTGGAGGGCTACTTGCATAACTATGTGACCGGGCAACAATGGGCATGGATATTATGGCTGCACATGGGAGAGTACTGCTACATCACCATGTACGACATGTCCATAGGTATGCCCCTTTTCGAGCACTATATGGATATGATGCTTTATATTTTGTTGATGTTATGTTTGGAGAAGGCCCCAAGAGCCAAAGACTGGATACAAGAGAGCCAGGACTCTTTGAGGGCTCTCAGAGACAACATGAGGATGGCCCAAAACCAATAGAAAAAGTACGTAGACCGAGGCTGAGTTGAGAGACAGTTTGAAGTCAGGACCTTGTTTTCCTTACACCTCAACTATACAGGCAGTCTACGCTGAAGCAGAATGGGGTCGAAAAGCTCAAGTCCCGCTTTTATGGGCCATACCGAGTAACTCGGAAAGTTGGGGAGGTGGCCTACGAGTTGGAGCTACCTTCGGGGAGTTAAGTGCACAACATTTTCCATGTGTCTTACTTGAAAAAGGCATTGGGAGAGCAGGTTACAGCAGCCGCTAAGCTACCCCCTATGGATGATGAGGGGCATTTGGTGCTATAGCCGGAGGTCATAATGGATTCCGGTGAAAGGCACTTGAGGAACAGGGTGATCAAGGAATTCTTGGTCTGGTGGAGGAACCTACCTAATGAGGATGCTACTTGGGAAGGGGAGAAAATACTTCAACATCCCTCATTGCCTTTGCTTGAGGACAAGCAACATCTTGGGTGGAAGGACTGTGATATTCCTGCTTAGCAATTCTGCTATTTTTTCCATTTTTACTACTATTACGATTTTGTCTTAGGAGAAGTGGGTTTGGAGGCCCCACAATTAGACTTAGGCATCTGTGAGGCCCAAAACATTAGCTTGGCGTCAAATACTACAGCTTTAGTGGAGATTGGGGCCCATTTGGAGTAAACAGCGGCCCACATGGAGCCCATGCAGTGATTGGAGCGGAATGGAGGTTGGAGGTACGCATGGGGCCCACAGGAACGTTGGAGGGACTTGGACAAAAATAGTGTGGGAGCCTCATTTGATTCATTCATTCACCTTTTCAGAAATTGTCTATTGACAAAGCATGCTTGAGCAGTGAACCAAGTCTGCATGTGTTGTTTAGCTGTAATGTCCCAAACGCCAAAAATTTGGAACAATCTTGAAATCTTAACTCAAAAATACTTCAGATAAATTCTCTATTCATAAACAGAAGATTGCATTGTAAAATAGCTTCAGAAATTTAAGTCGTCAACACCATAAGCAATTTGCATAATATAAACCCCAGCATTTACAACAAAAATGGAAAATAGAATCTGCAACTGAATAATAGACAATATAAACATGTACAAGATCTCAGCCTTATTTTATTAATAAGGAAGATGTTGGTAAAAAACTGGAAATGGCTGAGGTAATGGCCCCAAATATATCTACAATAATGCCACAACTGACCTCCAAAAAAAATTGAAAATCAATAAACTGCAACCTATGAATCCTAAATGGATCCACCAAGGGAAGAGATGGGTGCTCGCCCACTCTCACCGAATCACCCAAGGGTTTCCATCCTGGGGCTACTGCTGAAGTAGAGAACCAAGTTCTCAACCCTCTCACACAAGACAATGATCAAATCCAAGATATCTCCAAATGACCTTCTCCTCCCCTTTTATAGATCTGATGGATAGATTTCCAAGCCTCTAGGAGCATCTTATTTTATTATTTTATTATTATTCTAGAAGATCTTTTGTTGACTTTATCTTAGTGACTTTTTAATTTAATTCTATTTCACTTAAGTCACTTTTGGGCCTTTTCCTCCAATCAATTATTTTTCCTTTAATTAAATGACTCATTTAAAGTAATTTTTAATTAAGGAAAATGGTAAATCGCACACCATACTCTCTTCAACCACTATAACTCACTTCTCAGCACCCCATCCTGAAGATCTTTTCATTCTGGTTCCAACGAGCTATTACACTAAGGTGTTCCATCAAATAATCTTCTCAGAATGCCACCTCAAGCTAAATTAATTAATTTAGGCTCCATAATAATGCTAATTTTTGTTTTTGTCGGAATGCGACTGAACGAAAGACAAATTGTGCAGATGATGAAATATGCCAAGTGAATGCCATCAGATCCTGTAAAAACTCCTCAAAACTCCCTAGGAACCCCTGATAACACGAACCTGCTCCACTGGCCTTGCCATCCCCTGTCATGGAAATCCACCTTGATTGTACTATGGAGAGAAATAAAAATGAGGACATTACAAATCCTCCCACCCCAAGATTGCTTGCCCTCCAGCAATCTGCACCTGTCCACTATAGAGCATCTGTGAACTGATACCAAGATCCCACATGAACCACTGGTCCACAACATGCTGCCAAGTAATCCAAACATGACCAGATTCCCCAATGCCCAGATCCCAAACTAATATCTGACTATACTTATCATCAACCAATCCTCCTGGATCCAAATGCCACCATGGCCAATCATCGACCAAGTCCCATGGCTCATACTGTGCTCTTTCTTCAACTATAGTTGTTGCTCCATGAAGCAAATGCCAACTCATCAACTCTCTCCAATCCAACCTCTGCCATAGGCGAGGTTTACCCTACTCAGTTGATGTTGGGCTACTGTTACTGAAATACTGATAAACTATCTGGCCAAACCTCAGTGCCCACTGAAATATGCAAAAACCCTCTCATCTAAGGGCTCCTGATGTATTGTGCCCCGAACTAAGAATGATACCCCATTAATAGGATGAAAACTCATGATCTCCCGCCAATCTAACTCGGGAAAAGAATCAAATGCAAGGACACCTACATATGGGACATGTCTACTGTGTTGTTATCGATCCATACTCAACTTATGCTGCTCTATCCAGTCCATCAACGAGATCTGTCTAAGGAAGCGGGCCCCTCTCTCTATAATAGGCAAAAATGGGCAAGATGTGTTGCAAGCCCTGTCTATGTACTCCTGGAGAGTGTTGCTCCCAGAAAGTACTATAACTCTACTAACTGCCTGTGCATCTACTTGCATGTAATATTCCTAACGGCAAATTACAATAACAACCAGCACTAAAAAGACATTAAACAAACAGCAAATAAAATCACACCATCAAAATGCAAATGAGCCATAAAACTAAGCTAAGCCATTTTATAAATTTGAGGAGAATGTGTACAATGGAGGTGCTGGAATGAAGGCACCTGGGCTTGCTCAAGGCAAGTTGGAGAAAGCCTCTGAAACAATGTTGTAATCACTCTCTAAAAGTACACTGCGTGGTTGTAGCTCTACGTTATCTCTGGCCAGAAATGTTGTTGCTGCTCCAGATGATCTGCTATTTGGGCAAGCTATATTGCTCAGAAAATTCTGGAACTTTAACCCTGAACTCTACTCAAGAAACCCACAATAACCTATGAAGGGTTTGTCAAATGCTCAACCCCGGAAATTGGCCCTCTTGGGCTTGGCTCACTGAACTGCTAGGCAAATCGATCCTCTTGTAAATCCTGCTGTTGTAAGTCTCTAAAATGCCAAGAAAATCCTTGTCAGGAAGCTCCAACCCCACCAAGTCTCCTCCAAAATCTCCCCTCACTCCCCAAGCTCCCGGAGTGATCCACCTCAATGACTGCCAGCCTCTGCGCTGTTGTAGAGATGATTGTGTTATGGATGAAGCTCCTGCTATTGGAAATGATCCAGTTATGGTAAGACACCTCCCGTGGGCTGCCACTCGAAGTCCACCGAAAAAAAATCTGGAATCTCCGCTCGAAGACACTTGTGTGCTGAACAGCACATGCAAACTTGGCTCACTGCTCAAGCATGCTCTTGTCAAAGACAAATTTGAAATAGATGAATGAATGATGAAAATGAGCTTGCTTGCTTTCTTTTTGTCTCGAGCTGCCCAACATTCCCCTGGGCCCCACCTCATGACTACGCTACCACTTCTTCAACCCAATCACTTCGTTGTCCCCATGTGCTACGCAGTCCCTCCTCATTGGGCCTTCGTTCTCCACTAAAGCCACAATTTTTGCCTTAGTCTAATGTGAAATTCCTATATTCTCTGAAGTCTTATTTGTGGGTCCCTAAGCCCACATCCTTTTGGCCAAAACTTTAGCAAAATACAAAATTGTCGAAAATTAATACTCTAATTAGCAAAATTGCTAATTAGGAATATTATAGTCCTGCCCCGCCAAGATGTTGCTTGTTCTCAAGCAACTGCAGCGATGGGTGCTCGAGGATTTTCTATCCCTCCCAGGTGGCATCCTCATCTGGTAAATTACTCCATCTAATCAAGAACTCCTTGACCACCTTGTTCCTCAAATGCCTCTTGGGAATCCAAAATGGCCTCCGACAGTAGCACCAAGTGCCCCTCATCATCCATAGTAGGTAACTCGGTAGTTGTTGTAACCTGTTGTCCCAAGGCCTTCTTCAGGCATACGTGGAAAATGTTGTGCACCTGGCTCCCTGGGGGTAGCTTCAACTCGCAGGCCACCTCCCCCACCTTCTGAGTGACTCGGTATGGTCCATAAAAGCGGGGCTTGAGCTTCTCGGCACCCTTTTGTTTGAGTGTGAACTACTTGTGAAGTTGAAGCCAAAGGTATACTAAGTCCCCAACTTCAATCTGCCTCTCCACTCAGCCCTTGTCTACATAAACCTTCTACTAATTTTGTGTCATCCTCAAGCTATCCTTCAAATCCCTCAAGATGTCCTGGCTCTCTTGGATCCAATCTTTGGCCCATGGGGTCTTGTTGTCTCCAAACATAACATCAGCAAATGTCAAAGCATCATAACAATACAATGCACGGAACAGAGACATGCCTATCGATATGTGATAGGTCGTGTTATAGAAATACTCCCCCATGTGCAACCACCGTAACCACGCCCGCTGCTACCCTGTCACATAGTTACACAAGTAGCCATCCAACCACTTGCTAACTATTTTTGTCTGCCCATCCGTTTGAGGATGGTAGCTCGTGCTAGGGGTCAGCTCTGTGCCCACCAACCGGAAAATCTCCTGTAAGAATCCACGCATGAAACGGCTATCCTAGTCACTGACAATGGTCTTGGGAAGACCATTAGCCGAAAGCTCTCCCTGAAAAACTAATCGGCCACCTATGAGGCTGTGTACAAGGCTGAAATAACGAAGAAGTGTGCGTACTTCATCAAGCAGTCTACCACCACGTAGATACAGTCCTTGCCCTGCACTGTTGGCAACCCGGTAATGAAGTCCATCGAAATACTCTACCACTTCCCCTCAGGGATAGGAAGGGGTTGCAGCAAACCTGTTGGGTGTGACATCTCACCCTTGTTCTGCTGACGCACCTCACACTCACGGATATGTCGCAGAACATCGTACTTCATCAAGCAGTCTACCACCACGTAGATACAGTCCTTGCCCTGCACTGTTGGCAACCCGGTAATGAAGTCCATCGAAATACTCTGCCACTTCCCCTCAAGGATAGGAAGGGGTTGCAGCAAACCTGTTGGGTGTGACATCTCACCCTTGTTCTGCTGACGCACCTCACACTCACGGATATGTCGCAGAACATCGTCCTTGAGGCCCTTCCAAGCGAATCACTCCCAATTGGCCCTATAGGTTTTTTAAAGCCCTGCTACCTTGCCAAAGGTGAATCATGGGCAGCCTGTGGAATCTTCTCCCGCAGCTGGGAGTTGGCCACAAAGTAGATCTAGTCCCTGTAATATATCACCTCATCCATCACCCGGTATCTATCATCAGTCACCTGCCCCTCAAGGACCTTGCACACAAACTAGTCCTTGGAAGACTCCACCAACAGATTGGCCTTCCAATCCGCAGCAATGCTCATCAAAGAAAGGGAAGCCAGCCTCTTAGACAATGCATCTGCCACTACATTGTGCTTCCCTTTGACATACTCAATGTAAAAATCATACGCTTGGAGCTTGCTCACCCACTTTTGTTGCCTCTCCTGTAGTTGTTTCTGCTCCAAAAAGAACCTGAGGCTATTGTGGTCGGTTCTCACTTTGAATCTGTTCCCCACCAATTACTGTCGGAATTGGCTAGCGCATGCATGATGGCTAGCTTCTCCTTATCGTAGATGGAGTACAATCTCTCATGAGGTAGTAGCTTCTGACTCTCCAAAGTTATAGGGTGTCGTCCCTGCATCAAAACGACCCCCACTCCTCCTGATGCATCGCACTCCGAGACAAAAGGTTAAGTGAAATCAGGGAGCGCTAGTACCGAATAGCTGCTCATCACCTATTTGAGGCGCTCAAAGGCCTCCTGCATTATGGTGGTCCAGGTAGATGCCCCCTTCTTGGTCAAGTCCGTAAGGGGTGCTGCCAACTATGAGAAGCCCTTCACAAACTTCCGGTAATAAGTGCAAATGCCCACAAAACCCCGAAGCTCTGTCTCATTTTTGGGCTCTAGCAAACAGATGGCCCTAATCTTCTCTTCGTGCACCCTTACTCCATCAACACCGATGATATGCCCCAGATAAAGCATCTTGGTCAACCCAAACTCGCACGCAGACAGTTTTGCGTAAAACTGCTACTCCTCTAGGATACGCAACACTGTCTCCACATGCTGCAAGTGCTCCTCCCAAGTCCGATTGTAGATCAATATGTCATCAAAGAACACCAGCACAAACTTCCTCAACTGGCCACTCAATATGTGGTTCATGCAGGACTGGAAAGTGGCTGAAGCATTGGTTAGCCCAAAGGGCATCACCAAAAACTCAAAGTGCCCATAATGGCACCTAAACACTGTCTTAGGGACATCCTTGTCCCTCACCCGGATCTAGTGGTACTAGGATCGCAAATCAATCTACAAGAAGAACTTGGCTTCTCTCAACACATCCATCAACTCATCAATCCATGGGTTGCGGTAGCGGTTCTTCATGGTCTTCTTTTTAAGGGCCCTGTAATCAATGCACATTTGTAGAGATCCATCCTTCTTCTTCACCAAAATAATTGATGAAGCAAAGGGGCTAGAGGTAGACCTGATGTGCCCCAATGCTAAGAGCTAATGGATAGCCCTCTCTATCTCATCCCTGTAGGCCTTAGGATGACTATAAGGAGTAGTGATCACTGCTTGTACCTCGCGCTCTAGCTCAATGGTGTGCTCAAATCGTCGATCAATGGTTGGCTAGGTGGTATATCTCCAAATACTACTAGGTACCTTCCAAGGATGGCCTGAATCTTCGGATGTGGTGGCTTGATCACACCCCCAGCCTCAGAAATCCTCAACTCCACAGCTCACTCGATATCTCCATGCCTCACGTCAGCCTCCATCCTGTGAGCCAAGACGTTCTGTGGTGGATAGGAATGCATACCCCTCAGCAACATTGGTTTTCCAGTAGTATCCAAGAACTCCATCTCCAACTTCCTCCAATCGGTGGTGACTCTGCCAAATGCGTAGAGCCACTGGACCCCAAACACTACGTTGGTGTCCGGAATGTCAACCACAAAGAAGTGGTCTTTCATGGGGTAATTCCCCATGGTCACAGCCAAAGTTGAGACATAGCGTGTGCACTGCATGGTCTTATCACCTGACACAAACATTGAGAATCCCTCAAACCCCTCTATACTAATGCCTCTCTTCTGCAGCATTTGGGCATGAATAAAATTGTTTGTGGCTCCACTGTCCACTAACACCGAGACATGTTGCCCCTGCATTCTCCCTCTAATCCTCATAGTCAAGAACTTGGGTACCCTACACAGTGATGTGAGGACCCCTCCTGAAGGGGCAAATGTAGCTCCTCCTGCTATTGTTAGGGGTGGTGGTGGAGGTCCTCCCTTCTAGGGTGTTGTGTTGTCATCTCCTCCCATCTCAAAGTACTTCTCCTCATCCCCATCACTGTCTGAGAAGACCTCTAAGTAGTGGGCCTTCCCTGTTGCACACCTGTGGCCTGGTGCCAATGGCTCCTGGAAAGTAAAGTAGGGCCTCTTCCCCTGAAGGTCGCTCCTACGCCTGCTATTGTTAGGGGTGGTGGTGGAGGCCCTCCCTTCTAGGGTGTTGTGTTGTCATGTCCTCCCATCTCAAAGTACTTCTCCTCATCCCCATCACTGTTTGAGAAGACCTCTAGGTAGTCGGCCTTCCCTGTTGCACACCTGTGGCCTGGTGCCAATGGCTCCTGGAAAGTAAAGTAGGGCCTCTTCCCCGAAGGTCCCTCCTAGTCTCATCATCTAGCTGCCCTCGTCCCTGGTTGCCTCTCGGGGATGGAGCTCTCATGTCCCTTCCTCTACTGGAAACCCAGATCGTTTGGTAGTGGTGCTCTAGCCCTGGGTAGGGCATCCTACAAGTCCCTAGCTCTCCCCACTGCATCCTGCAGTGTAGCGGGTCTGTTGGACCTCACTAGGCCACGTAATGCTTATGCCAGTCCCTCTATAAACATGTAGATCCTCCTATACTCAAACAAGTCTAGGACCATCACTAATATCCTCAAGAACTCTGAAATGTACACTTCTGCATTCCCAATCTATTTGAGCTTGGTCAACTCCCCAAAATACTCCTCTGGGTCCTTCCTCTCAAACCTCTCTAGCGCCCTCCTAGTGAACTCATCATATGCTATGACCCTTGTGTGACCCAACGTGGTCAGCCCATGGAACCACCAGTCATGAGCCTCTCCATCTAAGTGCAGCGTCGCAATCTTGATTGCCTCCCCTTCAGTCAGCTGGCTCAACTAGAAGTAAACATCCAGCTTGTCAACCCATGCCTTGGCTGAGCTCTTAGAGGAGCCATCAGAAGTCGAGAGAAACAGCCTCCCCATAGTACGTTGTACGTCATTCCTCGACTTGTAGCCTCCTCCATTCTGTCTTCTGGGTTTTTTGTTGCCCTTCAGTTGGCAGAAATCTTTGAAAGTAATAGCCCTCCCGAACCCTGGGCCATAAGATTGGTACTCTATAAAGTACTACCCATAGTGAGCTTCTTACGGCTCCTATTGTCCTCCCTCTCCTGAAGCTAGGAATGTAGGAATGGTAGACTATGGAGGTGTATATGGTACTGCAGGCATATTTAGGTTAAGTGATGTCTGGTGATATGAGGTACCAAATCCTTCTCCCACTTGGTACTCCCCTTGAACTGCCTTTCCTTTACTGTCATTCTCATTCCGGTGTCTCATCTCCTCTATGCTCTTCGAAAGATCCTGCACTGCCTTCAATAGAAGGTGAGCAAATTCGTCCTCATTGTTCCTCTTCTCTTCTTTTGCATCCCCCAAACTTCCCTCCCTAACCTCTGGTTCACTGATCACAAGATTTGGAGTAATTTCTAGCTCTCTTTCCCTACTCTTGTACCTCTGCCTCCAGTAAGTCATGTTTTGCTTGTCCTCCAGTGTCATAGATTGCGTTGCTCCCACAGGCTGAGCCAAGTCTATGAGCTCTGATACCAGTGTAATATTCCTAATGGTAAATTACATTAATAATAGGCACTCAAAAGACATTAAACAAATAGCAAATAAAATCACACCATCAGAATGCAAATTGAGCCATAAAATGGAGCTAAGTCATTTTATTCATTTGAGGAAAATGTGTACAATGAAAGTGTTGGATTGAAGGCAGTCGGGTTGGCTCAAGGCAAGCTAGAGATAGCCTCTGAAACAATGCTAAAATCACCCTCTAAAAGTACAGTGTGTGGTTGTAGCTTTGTGTTGTCCCTGGCTAGAAATGTTGTTGCTGCGCCGAATGATCTGCTATTTGGGCCTGCTATACTGCTCAAAAAATTCCAGAACTTTAACCCCAAGCTCTACTCAAGAAACCCACAATAACCCGCGAAGGGTTTGTCAAATGCTCGACCCTGAAAAATGGCAATCTTGGGCTTGGCTCACTAAACTGTTGGGCAAATCGATCCTCCTGTAAATCCTATTGTTGGAAGTCTCCAAAATGCCAAGAAAATCCCTATTAAGAAGCTCCAAGCCTCCCACCAAGTCTCCTCCAAAATCTCCCCTCACTCCCGTAGCTCCCAGAGTGATCCTTCTCAATGACTGCACAGCCTCTGCGTTGTTGTAGATCCATTACGTTGTTGTAGAGATCACTGTGTTTTTGATGACGCTCCTACTGCTGCCAAATGATCTAGCTATGGTAAGACACCTCCCTTAGAATGGGATCACTACTCGAAGACACTTGTGTGCTGAACAACACATGCAGACTTGGCTCACTGCTCAAGCGTGCTCTTGTCAAAAACAAATTTGAAATAGATGAATGAATGATGAAAATGAGCTTGCCTGCTTCCTTTTGTCCCAAGCTGCCCAAAGTTCCCTTGGGCCCCACCTCATGACTACGTTGCCTCTTCTTCGACCCAATCACTGCTTGTCTCCATGTGCTACACAGTCCCTCCTCATTGGGCCTCCGTTCTCCACTAAAGCCGCAATTTTTGCCTTAGTCTAATGTGAAATGCCTATAGTCTCTAAAGTCTTATTTGTGGGTCCCCAAGCCCACATCCTTTTGTTCAAAAATTTAGCAAAATACAAAATTGTCAAAAATTAATATTCTAATTAGCAGAATTGCTAATTAGGAATATTACATTGCACCTCATCAGTGGGTCGGCACAAAGATGAATGCACCACCATCTCCAACAACTCCTCCCTCCTCTGACCGGAAATGCCATGCTCCTGCTATCTACTAGTCTCCCGCATAACTGCCTTGTCAATCTCCAACACCTCCTGAGGATAAGTATCTGCAACTACTGTCACGCTGCTAGACGTCCATACATTTATCTGCTCCTCATCAATGTCTAACCCCACAAGTAGTTGCACATCCATCACAAGCTCAACATGAACCTCCAACTAGCTCCACCCAAAAGGCTCATCATGCATACTATGCATATCATCCCCCTCAGCTGACTCATGCTCCACCATACGTTGCTCGTGTTGAATCATCAATGGTGACTCATCATCCTAAATGTCTCCCATACGGTCCACTGACTGCTCACTATATAAATTTGGTATGTTGTCAACAACTCTGCATGACTGATGCTTCTCAGAGGTAACCTCGTATTAGCCCATGGACTCGTCCAAAGAAGAATCCTCACTTTGAGATTCAAAAGGAATCTCCTCCTACTTTACCTCTATCATCGCCTGAGTGTCACTCAAGCAAGAGTGATCGGGTCCCCAAGGTTCTTTGCAAATGAAGCAAAGACCCCTCCTCCTTAACTCATTCTTGCTACATGGTCTATCAATCCTGAGTAACTCCTCCCTGGTCAATTGTTTCACGAACAATCTAATATTCTACTCAACCAACCTTTCGGCTAGCTCATAAGCAGCAGGTGACACCAATTGTTCTCTCCTCCAAATGCTCAATAATCTAGTTTGCAACTCCCTGCAAATGGTATCACTATCTCCCATAACTGAAGACAAAATGGATTGTATATGTGTTATGACTGTGTCTGGGTGATGTTTCTTAATGTTAAAGAAACATTGGAACATCTGCAGTATCAAGCCATCACACTCAAGATCAAACATGATCTCATAAGTCCTAGTCATGGCCATGACTTCTAAAACATCAAGCTTCTTCTCCAAGGTAGAGCCTGCATTGTTGTCCAAGTCCTAGAAAGCCCCTACTATCAATCTGAAAATTCTCCTCATAACATCATCATTGTAAGGGGCTATAGGGGCGATTAGTCTCATGATGTTATTGAGACAAGATGCAACTGGAAGTCTAACCCATTCACTAGGTTCCTCCAAGAATTTGTGTTGTATGAGAGCAAGCATAGCTGGTTTTAGAGCCCATATTAGTTTCTTCCCTTCTAACTAACTCACTTTGAAAAGGAATTCATCTAGTTCATCAAGATTGAAAAGGACTCTCCGTGTGACCTTCATGTGTTTCAAATCTATTCCAAGTGCAAGGATTTTGTGTCCACTCTTCGGCTTCTTCTACAAATCATTTGATTGTTCCTTCTGAAGCATGGCATAGACTCCTCTTAATAAAGGTTTGTTGCCTTGCTTGGGTTTCTAGTCCAATGTTGCATGGAGGTTTAACGAACCAATTTTTGTGTTTAATCTTCTCAATTTGTTTAAGAATTCTTGCATGATTTAGCCCAATGATAACAAGTGTATTAAGTTGACTCAACCTCTACTCAACTTTTCATGGCATCAATAATCAACATGCTCAGACTATTTCTATACCACGCACATAGCAATGCAAGGCTACTATAACATACCAATATAAGTATTCAGCCAACTCTTCGAACCTCGCGTTGCTCACAACAATACGCTGCCCCAATAGATAAATCTAGCTCCAACAAATAAATTAGGCTCTAGCAAATAAATTGGGCCTCGGTAAATAAACTAGGCTCCAGTAAATAAATTGGACTATAACAAAATAATTTTTGCACAACAAGATCAATTCATCCCAGCAAAATAATTTCAACCCTGGGCTTGCCAAAGCAAGCTAAACAATCCCAGGTGAGAAAAATGTTGCCCCAAATGCAAGGAAATGATCTCTCCTCAAGCTCTGCGCTGACACTGGAAATTCTGCAATTGATGGTTGGAAGGAACCCTCGTTTGAGCCTCCAAAAGTGCTCAGAAAATTTTGCCAAATTAATCTTGGGCCTTCCACCACAAACCCAGAAAGGATTTTGGCAAATTCTACTGGCCACCCGGGACCCAAAATTTCAGCTCACTCCTCCCCACTAGCTGCCAAATAATTTTGTATGTTTAGGCCACCAAAACTACCCCAAAAATTCTACAAAATTAGGAGCGAGCTCCTTGACCCCAGGCCAACAAAACCCAAAAACGTTTTGGGCTAATTACAACCTCTCGGAATTACCCAAAATTGGTGCAATTACCAGTGAATAATAAAACGTACTATTAAACAAAAATGAGATTTTTGGCTTGAATACTACCCGAAAAATTCTGCAAATTTAACCACGGACTTCTCTCAACAAACCCACAAAAACCCAGAAACATCTTGGGTAGATTCCATAAGATACAGAAAACCCAACTTAGTGCAAGTTTTCTACTCTGCCCATCTATGCACACTGTTCCAAATAAAAGATGTTTGTATGACAATGCTCCTACACATCAGTCCAACAAATTCACTACAAAATCACCGCCTTAAACGAAATAAATCTCCTGCAAAACCTTCGAAAAATAAATTGGATTATGATAGATAAACTTGGCCGAACAAATAAACTCAACCCCAATAGATAAATCTGGTTCTAGCAAATAAAATAGGCTTGGGAAAATAAATTGGGCTCCAACAAATAAGCTCATCCCAACAAATAACTTCGGCCCATCAAGAAAAATCCAACATAGTAGAATATTTTTGGCCCAACAAAATAATCTCAGTTCAGAAAGATAAATTTGACCTAGCAAAATCATTTTGGCCCAGCAAGATGAATTCGACCCAAGAGAACAAATCTTGAAGATAATTTGATCCCAACAGCAGTAACTCAATCTTCGGCACTGCAAAATCTTCTAAAACTAGTTCCTCTTAAAACCCTAACTTGAGCTCCCAAAATACTCCATGATCTTGTCTCAAAATTAATCTGTAATTAACCCTTGCTTCGGAGATTCTATTTGAAAATGGAGGGTTTCTTTAAGTATTTTTTCTCCAACACCTGCAAAAAAAGTTTGCTTCGGCAATAGAATTTGGCACAATTCAAATTAAACCCTTGAACTTGGCTTTTTCAAATCAATCCCACGATTGAGCCAAGGTCAAAGCTCTGACACCACTGTAATGTCCCGAACACCCAAAATTTGGAACAATCTTGAAATCTTAACTCATAAATACTTCAAATAAATTATTTATTCATAAATAGAAGATTTCCATGTAAAATAGCTTCAAAAATTTAAGTCATCAACACCATAAGCAATTTTCATAACATAAACCCCAACATTTACGACAAAAATGGAAAATAAAATCTGCAACTGAATAATAGACAATATAAACATGCAGAAGATATCAGCCTTTTTTTATTAATATAGAAGATGTTGGTACAAAAATTAGAAATTGTTGAAGTAACGACCCAAAATAGACTACAATAATGCCGCAACTGGCCTCCAAAACAAACTGAAAATCAATAAACTGCAACCTATGAATCCTAAATGGATCCACCAAGGGAAGAGATGGGTGCTCGACCACTCTCATAGAATCACCCGAGGGTTTCCATCCTGGGCTACTTTTGAAGTAGAGAACCAAGTTCTCAAACCTCTCACACAAGACAATGATCAAATCCAAGATATCTTCTCCAAACGACCTTCTCTTCCCCTTTTATAAATCTGACGGATAGATCTCCAAGCCTCTAGAAGCATCTCATTTTATTATTTTATTATTATTCTAGAAGATCCTCCACTGACTTTATCTTAGTGACTTTCTAATTTAATTTCTATTTCACTTAAGTCACTTTTGGGCCTTTTCCTCCAATTAATTATTTTTCCTTTATTTAAATGACTAATTAAAGCCATTTTTAATTCAGGAAAATGGTAAATCGACCACCATACTCTCTCTGGCCACTATAAGTCAATTTTCAGCACCCCATCCTAAAGATCTTCTTATTCAAGTTCCAACGAGCTATTACACTGAGGTGTTCCATCAAATAATCTTCTCGAAATCCCACCTCGAGCATAATGAACTAATTTAGGCTCCATAATAATGCTATTATTTTAAAGTTGTCGGAATGCAACAGAACGAAAGACAAATTGTGCGGATGATGAAATATGCCAAGCAAATGCCATTAGATCCCATTAAAACTCCTCAAAACTCCCTCGGAACCCTTGATAACACGAACCAGCTCCAATGGCCTGGCCATCCCCTTTCTTGGAAATCCACCCCGGTTTTACTACGGAGTGAAATAAAAATGGGGACATTACATGAGCACACAGGTGTATTGGAAAATGAAACTAGGTTCGGTCTTCATAAATGACTATGTAATTATGAATTTATGTAATGAAGAAGACAAAGATAATAAAATGTATTTTGTAAAGCTTGCCTCATGGTTTTCATGAGCAAGGAGTTTTTATTATAGGTCAAAGACTTCTTGATGTCTTTAGGAGTTTGTCGTCTTGTCACAAATATAATTTAGAGTCATCTATGTGAAGTGATGTTACACTTGTAAAGGAACAAAATATTGATGTAATTGTATGCTCCAAGACCTTGTCAACTTGCCTCTTAAAGTCAGCTTAGAATATGCTAGAAGTCTCCTTGATAAAGTCGGCTCACACTCATGAGATCATGTCGACCTAGAGCTAGGAACAGTCCCTATATATAAGAGAGGATTGTCGCCTCATTTGTAGAGAAGAAATTCGGATAAGTCTGAAACAGAATTGTGAGGACAAGTTTGTAATAAAAGAGCGAAGGAAGTTACTATAATTGGAGCGAAGTGGGAGGCATCTCAATGAAGAAAGAAGGGTTCACATATATCATTGTTTTGGGTCTACACTCCTCTCGCATATCTCAGAAAATGGCCGAGGGTATCTATAGCGTAAAGGAAGGCAAACTCAGTGCACACACAGTTTGGTCTTGAGTTGAAAGGAGTCATGTATATATCTCTGTCTTGGGTCAACATGTATCAAGCATAACTCAGGAAGGTGAACGTTGTAAGAAGGAAGGCTACTACAACATGAATAAAGGTTCGGTCTTAGACTTGAGATATATCTAAAGGGTGTTGAAGGTAGGCCGAAAAGAAGACACTAGGAGGCCAAGGATAAGATCAAAGAAAGAGCAGAAAAGAAGGACATTATCTAGGGCTAGGAACCGAGTTCTTCCTAGTACTGGTGCAGAGCAGTGTAGAAAGGAGGGATCGGCTAGAGAAGCCGAGAAGAGCAGTGACAAAGGCCTTGGAGGCATTCTAAGGTCAATCGTCTAGGTAATGGTCATGATACTTGTCAATTGAAGATCTAGAAGAAGAATTACGTTCGGGTTTTCCTCTCCAAGAGGGAGAGGTTTTCGCCCTGGCTTGAAGAGCCCAAATTCTGTGTCACTTGTGTTTTGATAATTGTCTTGATGAAAAACATAATAAGCTAATGAAGAACAAGATCTAAGTAATAGAAGCATAACAAGTATAACACAAGAAGTTATCAAGTAAGAGAATTGAATTAAATATTGCCCAACCAATTCTCAACATGGTTTCAGAGCTAAGGTGCTAAGAAAGGGCTATTTGGCAAGAAGACACACAAGGATCAGTTTTCAAAAGAAGGATCTACTTTGTAAAAGTCTAGATCTAAGAAGATCTTCATTCATTTAAGAAGGAGCAGTTTGCAGAAATTGGAGAAGTCCTCAAGCCATCTCAAGAAGACAAAAGATCACTCTTTTGGGTCTACACTCCTCTCGCATATCTCAGAAAAGGGTCGAGGGTATCTATAGCATAAAGGAAGGCAACCTTAGTGCACACACAGTTCGGTCTTGAGCTAAAAGGAGTCATGTATATATCTATGTCTTGGGTCAGCATGTATCGAGCATAACTCAGAAGGGACCCGAAGCTAACGGTTGTAAGAAGGAAGGCTACTACAGCATGAATAAAAAAATGAGGAGCTCGCCAAGCTTAAGGAGGAATTCCATCAAAACATAAGAAAACATCATGAAGAAATCATATCTATGACAAATCAATTGGATAAGGCAAAGAAAAGGAAAGAAACTTTGTCAAGACACCTTGAACAAATAATTAAGAGCTTGAACAATCTTGAAGCAGAGATTAGTCAATACAAGGAAGAGGTCTCCTCTCTTAGATCTCAACTAGAAGAAGCAAGGAAACAAGCGCAAGGAACCGAGAAGGTGACGGAAACTTTGGCATTCATAGAAGGACAAGTTGATGAAGCAGAAGAGGAGAGGATCACAATGATATGCCAACTAGAAGAAAAGGATGAAGAAATATTCAAACTAAAATCAGACATCAATCTTCTCAAGGCCGAAACATGTGAAGCTACAAAAATAAAAAAAGAAATGGAGAGCAGTCTAGCAAAGGAGAATGACGAAATCTTCATAATGAAATCAAATATTATCTCCCTTAAAATCGAAGCACATGAAGCAACAAGGATGATGGAAGAAATGAAGAAGAAACTAGTCATGAAAGATGAAGATTGTCAAAACTTGAAAGGAGAAATTGTCACTCTCAAAAAGGAAGTTATCTCGCTAAATAAGAACTTGAAAATCTCTCAAACCCTAGATGACATCCTAAGTCATCAAAGGTCTCCCCTTGATAAATCAGGTCTTGGCTATGTAGGTGAACCCTCAAGCAAGAATGATAATGCTTCAAATAACAAGGATGTAAGGAAGTCATAAAGAGATGTTGATGCTCCCAGTTCTAGCAAAGGCAAGAGTCAAGATGACAATGGAAGAAATCCTACTCCAGGAAGACTTATAGATGATATCAAGAATACAAAAGGCAATGAATATCATCAAAGAATCCCAAGGCAAAAAGACTTCAGAAGTACATCAAGGAAATCTTCATCTCCCAAGTACCAAAGCATATTTCTTGGTTATTGCTATTCTTGTACAATGTTTGCGCACATGGAAAAAGGTTGTAGGGCATATCAAAAAGACAAATATAATGGTCCTTGTCAATCTTCTAGAAACAATTTTGCAAAACAAAGTCATGATTACTCATTCATGAGCGAGATGGAGTGCTTCAATTTCCATAACATTGGACATATGGCATGTGAGTGTGACTTGACTTGGGTCCCTAAAACCATGACAACCATGCCAAATAAAAAAGTTACAGAAGTATGGAGAAGGACGCAAGTTGAATCCGAAAGTCCCTTGAACACTCCAGCCAACAACACATGTTGTTGACTAGATGAAGTCATCCTTGATATTCCTAGTATTTGATGGTGAAACCCTGCCAAGAAGAGCACCATGGCAGGGGGAGCAGCATGAAGCAGCATGATAGGGGAAGTTCTTGGGTACCCCGTTTGCCATCGATGTCAAACGGGGAGAAAATGTTGGAAGGGCAAGAATACTGCCATCAATGACAAAGGGGGAGATTGTTGGTTTAAGGTTGTAATTGATGTCAATATGGGGATCAATATTCTTGTAAAGTCCTAATAACCCTAATGGAAAACCCTAGCAGTAACATCATGTAGACCTCGTATAAAGATGTCCTTGCTCATAATGACAAGTCCCTCTTGGTTATTTACTTAATGATGATGTGCTTACTCTTGATGAAGAAGCCTAGAACCAGCCTGATGTCAAGATGGCGAATATTCTTAAGGTGCCAAGTGTCAATCATGTAACTTGGTAACCTAGAAGACTACACTTAATCATGTTATACGTGATGACACTTGATGAAGGTCTTGATGACGTGGTTGGAGTCTATATGTTGACATGGAGGGCCATTTGATGATATGGACAATGATTGGTAACATGACATGAAGTGACTTGGAGATCACTTAATTGGAATTGATGGAAATATCATTAATGGAAGTATATATACTTGTTGAAGCTATACATATACACTTAAGGAGCTCACTGTTCAGCCTACTGTTCATCCCTTCATGCACAAGAAATACTTAAGAAGATCTCTCTAAATGAAAGCTCACTGTCCATCATTTTTATGCACAGGAAAACAACGACAGTTAGCAAGAAAAATGATTTTTTGGGGACCGTGAAGGAAGGATATCAAAATGAGCCCTTGCCCATCCTAAAGAGGACTCCTTCCTCTTGCCAACGAGCCCTCATATGCCCCAAAACTCCCCGTGGTTAGAAAGATATTGATTTTTGAAGTTGTGCAATAATTTTTTTTTTGAGCCAACTTGTCCTAGCTCTTAATGTCGGCCTACCTTAATGACGTGTCTCCTCACCCTAATCAACATAAATACAAGTCGTATTCCCTCATTTCAGTCAAGGATCTTGGTGATAATTCTTCAGAGAGAAATTACAGGAGCAAGAAAGGTAGAGGAGGATTTTTTCTAGGGTTATAAACATTGCTTGGATTATTTGACAACTGAAGCAGCCATAGAACCTCAGTCTTAGCCACAGAATCTCTGTCACAGAGCCTCAGCACTTCAGACCTATGACCTGGTGCTCCTGTGACTTGAATAAATCACTTTATGGAGTTAAAGAACAATGTTGGGGTGAATTCCACTTGGAAGCTCGGATTTAAGGTTCAAACCTGTGGCAGAATAGTGATCCTTGAACACAGATTTCAGACCTGTAAGATGTAACTTGGACCTGTGGGGCAGT
The DNA here is from genome assembly GCA_034641835.2 of Pinus albicaulis. NCBI lineage: Eukaryota > Viridiplantae > Streptophyta > Pinopsida > Pinales > Pinaceae > Pinus > Pinus albicaulis. The sequence goes on from CM076570.1 coordinate 549,335,235, forward strand.
GACTATTTGGGGAGGCAAATTTATCCTTGACCAGCTCGGATCATGTATGGAAAGGCTCACCTGCATCTACGTATGGACAGCCACCTATAAAACCAGTGATAAACTTGACAGTCACCATATTGTTGTATTATCTTGAGAGGGCTCAGACCTACAGTCTTGTGGAGATTTGCATTGCCTGAAATCTATGATTAAAGGATCACAGCTACAACAATTTGGAGACACCTTATTGGAATTGAAAAGTAACCTGTGAGAGCACACTTTGCAAATTTTTGGAGACACCTTCTTGGACTTGAAAAGTAACTTGTGAGAGCACACTTTGCAGATTTTTTTGAGACACCTTCTTGGAATTGAAAAGTAACTTGCGACAGCACACTTTGCAGATTTAAGGTGACAACTCCCTTGGACCTGAAGTGAATCTATGGAAACTGTAGGGCTCAGTACAGTCACTATTATTTTAGGCTCATATTTAACAAGTATGGACAATCCTAGCTGGAAGGAGAAACCAGTCACGTGGAGGCAGCTTTGTGGATTCTTGAAGAAGTGGGCAAATTGGAAGTCCTAGTGTTATGAAACCAGCTCCAAAAATAGAAGAAAAGAGAGATCAACACCTTAGAAATAAGCCACTTCGAGGGGGCAACCTCCAATACATTACATAAATGAACAATTCTTAGATGATACAAATTACCAAAACACCCTTCTATATATAGGAGTCCATGGGGCCACAATATAATCCTAGCCGACCTAACAATAATAATGTAAGGGCACAATAATAACAATAATGGGGTTACAGGGGTACAACAATAACAATAAGGGACTAAATGTAATATTCCTAATTAGCGGCAGCTAATTGGAATATTCAATTTTGTTCAATTTTGCCGTCTACAGTTTATTAATAAATAGAAAGTGAGGGGAGAGGGTCTAACTCACTTAGTGGAATAAAACACCCTCCCTAGTAGCACAACGTTGTGACTTAAAGGGAGCCAAGGGGGGCCAAACACCACGTAGAGAGGGGGCCCACGTATGCTGTAGAAGCTACTGCGCAGATGAGGATGAGGACGTGGCAAGATAGAGAGGCTACGTTGAGGAGATGGGCCTTAGGATTGGAGGAAAGCCAACGTTATAAAAGAGGGAGGAGCCTTCTCATTTTATTCATTCATTGTTGGTGATATTGAGCTGGTCATTTCGACTTCTTGAGCACGCTGGCTGTTTAGCCTATCTGCAACACTGTTTAGTGCATTGAGTGTCTCCGGTCGGAGATCTCGCCCTTAGCCCCGGGGGACTTCCAGTGCCTGCCCGGGCAAGGTTATTTCTTCAGCATTTTGCAGGAGGTTTTTGGTGTTTGGGTTTGTTGCGGAGCCGAGCATTCGTAGAGACTGTGCAATCATTGAGAGGGAGGACGCAGTCCATCTAGGATGTGTTCCGGATCAAGGTTTTTACAGGAGATTTGAGCCGAGATTTTGAGCAGAGGATCAGCCTTTGCCTTTGGAAGGATTTGGGTGGAGTTTGAGGTGGTATTTCAGTCATTCTTATTTAGCCTCTGCGCAGAGCCTTGGAGGCCAGCGTAATTCCCCAACAGGGTGTTTTTCGGAGGTCGGCCATTTCTGATATGGTTTCTAGGTTTTGTCGGGATTGGTGAGTAGAGGAGGATTCCGGATTTTCAGCTCATTCCGGCAAGGGGAGCAGCCCCTAGTTATCAGTTCATTTCAGTGGTAGCAGCTACACGGCAGTTTTCCAGTAGCTGGGACACAGTTCAGAGAGCAGCTATTTTAGGTGTATTCTGAGAGTATTTCTTCACTTGCCTTGAGCAAGTTTAGGTGCCATCACTCTGATCACCTATTGTACTTCATTATATTTCTCAGTTTAATAAAATGGCTCAGCATTTCCTCTCTATATTTCTGGATGAGTTGCCGTACATTCTTTCTATGCTGTTATATGTCTACTGCACTGTTATTTTTATATATTCTTGAGCATTCTAGTTCTATACCACTTGGTGTGTTTATTTCATACTGTTAGACAGAGTCTGGAAAGGGCCAGGTAGCCTCCATATTTCGTCCTCTTTTCAGAGGCAGCATATCTGGTAAACGCCTTCCCAGTCCATCTCTGGTTGGAGTTTGCCTTGTTTTAGAGATATCCCCGAAATGGGATATTACACTAAACTAGTAATATAGGGACCTAACATGCACCTCCTTCAAAAAAGTGTTGTCCTCAATGCTTGAGTAGCTCTGGGTGCTTCTGTATAAAATTCTCATCCTCCCATGTAGAATCTTCAGTGAGTAAGTTCTTCCACTTGATGAGATACTCTTAAATTGATCGATTTCGTAGCTGTCGAGTTCTTGTTTCCATGACCGCTTCAGGTTCCAATATGATTTTTCCTTCCTCATCAAGTTCTGGCAATATTGTTTGAACAGGAATATTTTCACCTATAACATTCTTTAAGCATGAAACATGGAAAACTAGATGCACTCGCGAAGAAGCAGGAAGCTCCAATTGCTATGCCATAGTACCAATCTTTTGCAACACCTTGTAAGGACCATAGCACTTTGGCGATAGTTTATTATCCTTCTTAGCTTGCTTGAGGGACATTTGTTTGTATGGTTGTAGCCGTAAAAATACCCAGTCTCCTACATCAAAACTTTTCTCACTGCGATGTTGATCTGTCTGTTGTTTCATTCGATTTTGTGCCAAATTTAGGTTATCCTTTAAGAGTTGGAGAACTTCTTGTTGATGCTCGATGTGAACTTCCACTGCTTGAACCTTAGAATTTTCTCTTAAAGATGATGTGATGGACGGTGGATGATATCCATAAAGTGCCATAAATGGGGTCATTTTTGCTGCAGTATGGAAGGAAGTGTTATACCACCATTCAAGGAGAGGTAACCACTTGCCCCATTGTGTTTCTTTATCAGATACAAAACAACGAAGATATCCTTCCAAACATTTATTCACTATTTCAGTTTGACCATCGGATTGAGGATGATAAGATGAGCTATGAGCTAATTGAGTACCCAAACAAGAAAATAACTCCGTCCAAAAATTTCCAATAAAAATGGGATCTCTGTCGCTCACAATAACCCTTGGGCTTCCATGTAGCTTTTGAATTGTGTCCATAAATGTAGTAGCAAGTGTACTTGCTTTAAATGGATGAGATAATGCACAAAAGTGTGCATACTTGGTAAGTCTATCAACTACCACCATGATGACACTCTTTCCTTCAGACTTAGGTAAACCTTTGATAAAATCCATTGAAATCTCCTCCCAACGTTGACTTGGAATGGATAAAGGTTGTAGAAGTCCCGGGGTCTTAATTGTTTCCACTTTATTCTGCTGGCAAACCAAACATTCCGCCACAAACTTTTGAATATCAGATTTAAGGCCATCCCAAAAAAATTATTTCTTCACCTTGTGGTAAGTTTTTAAAAATCCTGAGTGTCCTCCTAAAGGAGAAGTGTGCAATTCCAGAAGAATCTTTTGTTTTAGTTGGGAATTCTTACAAAGATATAAGCGATCTTTGTACCATAAGGAATCATTTTTCCAACTAAATGTATCGGATGTACTAGGATCTTGCTGCAACTTTTGAATGAGTGTCCACACTTCTTCGTCCTTCTTCCATTCATCCCTTGCTTCGGTTATCTAATCTGGTTGGATAATAGAAATGGCACAAAGCAATGCTTCCACCTCTTCATTCTTTCTTGAGAGTGCATCTGCAACAACATTAAGCTTTCCCTTTTTGTAGATTATTTCAAAGTCATAACCCAACATCTTTGTGACCCATTTTCGCTGCTCTTCTGAAGATAGTCTTTGTTCCAAAAAGTGTTTAAGACTATCATGATCAGTTTTTACCTTGAAGTGTCTTCCCATTAGGTAAGTTCGACATTTCTTTAGTGCATGTAGTATTGCTAACATTTCCTTCTCATAAATAGGTTTCTGTAAATACTTTCCTTTGATTGGACGACTTTCAAAAGCAATGGGTCTTCCTTCCTGCATTAAAACTGCACCAATTCCATTTCCTGAGGCATCACATTCCACAATAAAAAATTTTGTGAAGTCTGGCGTAGCTAAGACCGGTGCTAGGCACATTGCCTCTTTAAGATGTTCAAAGGCCTTAGTTGCTTCAGGAGTCCATGAAAATGCATCTTTCTTCAATAATGTTGTTAGAGGTGCTGCTATTCTCCCATAATTCTTAACAAACTTGCGATAATACTCTGTTAACCCGAGAAATCCTCGCAACTGCTTTATGGTTGTGGGGACTTTCCATTCCTTAATGGCTTTAATTTTGTTAGGGTCTACCTTAACACCCTCGAGAGATACAATATGACCCAGATATTCCACCTCTTGTACTCCAAAGGAACATTTGGATGTTTTTGCATATAATTGTTTCTCCTGCAATAGTTTGAGCACCCTATCAACATGTTGGACATGATCCTTCCAAGACCTATTGTAGATTAGTATATCATCAAAAAATACTAGCACAAATTTTCTAAGGAATGGTTTGAAAATGGAATTCATCAACCCTTGAAATGTAGAAGGTGCATTGGTAAGGCCAAAAGGCATGACCAAAAATTCATAATGACCCTCGTGAGTTCGAAATGTTGTTTTTGGAATATCTTCAGTCTTCATTCTAATTTGATGATATCCTGAACGAAGATCCAACTTGGTAAAATAAATTGCTCCATGTAATTCATCCAATAATTCATCAATCACAGGAATGGGAAATTTATGTTTAATGGTGAGCTTATTGAGCTCCCTATAATCCGGACACATTCGCCATGATCCATCCTTCTTGTGTACCAATACTACAGGAGCAGAGAAAGAACTTTGACTAGATTGAATTATACCCGCCTCTAACATTTCTGCAATCATACGTTCAATTTCGCTCTTTTGGAAGTAAGGATATCTATAAGGCCTGATGTTTGGAGGAACACTTCCTGGAATCAAATGAATAGCATGATCATGATCACGAATAGGTAGGATTCCTTTGGGAGTTTCAAACACCTTGGAATGATTGTCCAAGACTTGTTGGAGATCTGCAGAAATAGATGATTTTGATGTTGGAACTTCTAGTGAGCATAATTGTGCAATTACGCCTCGTTGTTCTTTCTTTAGAAGCTTTGTCATGACATTAGATCTTATTATCTTTCCCGGCTTCCCTGCAATACCCCGTAATTCGACTTCCTTTCCTTCTGAAAAAAATTTCAAGAAAAGTTCTTGAAAATTAAAAGCTACCGTCCCCAAAGATTGTAACCATTGTACTCCTAGTACAACATTAGCACCTCCCATTGGGATGGAAAGCATTGGACTATTCAATACATATTCCCCCATGGCTAGCTTGATATTATGGCATTTTCCAGAGCAATTTATAGTTCCTCCATTTGCAACCATCACTTGACATTCTGGTGCTGGGTATAGGAAACAATTTAATTCCTTGGCTACCTTACAATGAATAAAATTATGGGTGCTACCAGAATCAATCAACACTATTACCTTTTTCTTCTTGATATGTCCTTCTATCTTGAGAGTTTGAGGAGTGGTAATTCCTGCCAATGCATTACACGATATGGTCGGACTCATTTCTTCCTCTTCTTGGGTTGGTTCCTGGCATATATCCTCTTCTTGTTCATTTTCTTCTTCCTCTTCACAATCTATGTAAAATAATTTCTTCTCAGCACACTTATGACCTTTAGTGTACTTGCTATCACAACTGTAGCAAAGCCCTTTTGCTCTTTTTTCTTCCAATTGTTGTGGTGTCAACCTTGTAAGTTGTGGAAGTCTAGGAGTAGCAACACTTCCATCTTTATAGATGTGAGTGGTAGGCTTCCTTGTCACCATAATTTTACATTCAATTTTTCTTGCCAACCTCAATGCCTTCTTCAATGAATTAGGTTCCCAAACGCGAACTTCATGTTGGATGTTATCCTTTAAATTCCCTATGAAGGCATCAATCTTGTGTTCCTCTGGAATATCAATTACCCTTATATTCAATTTTTGGAAGGCCTCAATGTGCTCCACCACTAAACCCTTTTGTTTGAGATTTATCAATCAGCTAAAGAAGGTGTTGCTCTTTGTATCTTCATAATGTGCTATCATTTCCTCCGTAAATATTGACCAAGTGACAATTTTTTTACGGGAGCAAAGCCGTCGATACCATACAAACCAAGTCACAGGACATGTCCTCCAGGGTCATGTGTCCCGTATTTCACATGTCGGACACAAAATACGACCTAAAACGTGTCCAATATAATTTTGGTCGTGTCCTCCGAAACCGAATACATACCCTCCATTTTTGCATTCGTGTCCTTGGATAGAAAACTCCTGTCCTAGGTTTGGAATATTTGCCCTAACGTATTCCCCACGTTTGGACACGTTTTCCACGAAAAAATACAAAAATGACAAAAAATTCGTTAGTTTTTCATTTCTGTTCGTTGTGGTTGCTGCTGTCATCGTTGTGGTTGTTGCTGCCTTGAACCTTCGTGCCTTCGTTTGCTGCTGTTGGCGTGCCTATCATGGGTGTGGTTGAGTGTCATGGGTGTGGTTGAGTGCCTTCGTTTGCTGCTGCTGCCTCCATGCCAAGTTCCCGTTGCTACTGCCGCCTCTGTGCATTCCAAGTTCCCATTGTTGCTGCTTCCTCCGTGCATTCCAAGTTCTCATTGTTGCCCAGTGTAGTTGCTTCCCAGTGTTGTTTGGCGTTAACATTGCTGGCACTGCATTGTCATTGCTGCCCCGACTGCCCCGACGGAGGAATGTGTTACACAAGTATGTATAAAATTTAAATTTATAATATTATTCATTATTGTTGTAAGGCTGTAAGGCTAGAAAATATATGGCAGGGAAATGGCAGAGCCACACAAACAATACATACATGATACATCCATGCCTGTATATTAGAGAAATCTACCACCAAAACAAACACAGACTGGCCACCAAATCACATGCTCTCCCTCTTATGCGAGTTGCACTTGGGCATGTCAAAACATTGTCCAATAATTGGACCTCCAACCTGCATTCTTCTCCTATTAAGGACGCATTTCCAGCCCTCCAAAATTATTGTTCTGGACCTGCATTTACAAATACGTGCATCCCTATCTAGGTCATGTTATTCCTACGCCAAAACTCCTGAAATATCGTCCCACAGACCCTATTCTCCTGTGGTCTTGCCTCAAAGGATTGCAGCCTAGTTGAGGCAGCATTCTAGGCTATTTAGCCTCCCTAAACATCTCTCCCTGCACCTGCAATATACATAGAAATTTTCGTGTCTTTACACAGAAGACTTTCATGTTTGATGCCCAGAAAAACCCTAACAGACTCAGCTCAACCTCCTCTTTCCTACATTGGCGCTACCTGCCCAAAACAGTCACAAGAATAACCTTATTCTCCTCGTTTGGTCTCCTAGGGCTGTTGCTCTCATGAGGTAAACTCGGCCTCCTATATCAGTCCTCACATGAGAAATGAATGCCTTGTTGGATGAGGAATGAGGCTCCTCCTCATTCATTTTTCTACTATTCCTTAAGGCAACATCTAGCCCAACCTTGGGCCTTACTTAAGTCAAGCCGACCCTCTTTTTGCCCACTGTTACCCACTCATATAAATAAAATATTAAAAAATAATATCTCTCTTTGTAGAGTTATGAACAGCTACATAGTCATGGGCATTGACTTATGATGCCACAACTCTACTCCACTACTGAGGATGTACGGTTGTTGATCATTACAAATAAAAGCGAATATGCAATGTACCTCGGCATCCTTTGCCTGCCAATAACTACAGGAAACAAAGTCTGAATTATTCTCTCCAAACATAATGGATTTGTTCTCAAGGCTTATTGGAAAAATCCACCATTAATTTTTCCTTCTACCACCCTTGTGGAAATCAAGTATTCCTATGGAATCTGGATCAAGATTCGATTGCAATTTGCAAGTTATATTAATATATTAAAATTTAATAAATATTAAATTACTTCCCCCCTTGGATAACTTCATTTTTCCATATAAAATCACTTCCAAAAGGGTTGCTGCCTCAGATGAGAGTCTTAGGGGATTCTGTAATATCCCGAAAGGGAAATAACCAGTGATACAAAGCATACAACAAGATACAAAATGCTATAAACTGAACATGAAGCAGATACACATGAAATAGAGAGAATACTGAGCCATTTTATTATACTGAGAAATAGAAATGAGTACAAGAGGTGATTGGAGTGATGGCACCTCAACTTGCACCAGGCAAGTGTAGGAATACTCTCAGAATATCGATGGAATGGCTGCTCTCTGCTGTGCGTCCAAGCTGTTGGAAAATTGTTGTGCCGCTGCTACTGCTGGAACAAGATGAGTATTTGGGGCTGCTCCCCTACTCAGAAAGAGCTGAAACTCTGGAATCTGCCTCTACTCACAATACCCAGAAAAGCCCAGAGAGCGTTTCTGAAATGGACGACCCCCGAAAATACCTCCCTTGAGGATCTACGCTATCCTCCCAAGGGCCACGCTGATGCTGAATGAAATCCTCCAAAATATGGCCTCCCACTCTGCCAAAAGCCTCCAATATGCAAGGGTTGGCCCCTTGCTCAATCCTCTGGCCAAAATCCTCCAAAATAGTGCCACTCCGGAGCTCCCTCAAGATGGACTGCGTCCTCCCTCTCAAGACTGCGCAGTCTCTATGGCTCTGCTCCTCCCACAAATGCCAACACCAATCCTCCTGCAAAATACAAATGAGACTACCTCGCCCGAGCAAGCACTCGAAGTCTCCCGAGGCTGAGGGTGGGATCTCCGAACGGAGACACCCGATGCATTAAACAGTGCTGCAGACAAGCTAAACAGCCAGCGTGCTCTAAGTCGAAGTAACCAGCTCAATATGCATAAACTCGAATGAGGAAATGAGGAGGCTCTCCTCCTTTTTATAATGATGGGCCTCTCTCAACCCTAGGCCCCACCATCTCCTACGTTGCCTCCATTTGGCCCACGTTGCCAACTCAACTGTGTTGGCCATGCTCACGCTGTCCAAGTGGGTCCCTCTTCACATGGTCACTTGGCCCCCTCGGCCCACCTTGGTCACAACGTTGATTTCACTAGGTGACTTTAGGGAGTGTACTTTATTCTAAGTGAGTTATATCCCCCCTCTTACTTCTATTTATATTTTAACTATAGAAGGCAAAATTGATCAAAATTAATATTTCCAATTAGCTATCGCTAATTGGGAATATTACAGATTCTGCCTCGCTTCCCTTGTAATTGCCTTCACAAACCTACGCTGTCACAGAGTAATCCTTTACTCTCCAAACAAAGCCACAGAACCACAGAATTCTCCTTCCTCATAAACCCTTGATAATTTATAAATAAGCAGAACAGTGTTGGACAAGTACAGGAGTTATGTGTTTATTTATAACAGAAACAATGCCACAAAGAACCACAAAATTCTCTTTTATTTATTAGAGAAGATTACTTCTTTAAAATTAAACAATATAGCTTAAACAAGGTCAACTGTCACCTAGATATTTGTGGAAATTCTATAACCCATGCCATAATGCAATTTCCTATTTTGATCTCTTCAACGGAATTCTTAAATATGGATTGTCATAAACTTAAAATTTAAAAACTTAAAAACTTAAAACAGTAACTTAAACATACCTGAAATAATGAAATTTAGTATGAAATTTACTAATTGTTTAATTGATTTTAAATTTTTACCTGAAATAATGAAATTTAGTATGAAATTTACTAATTGTTTAATTGATAATTTTTTGTAGGTGAAAAATTTGGCAACTGTTGCAACTTGCAACTCATTTTTATTACACTTGTGACTTGTGGAGTTTTTATAACAGCAAGAAGATTAATGGCTCAATTATCCAAGGCAGCTAGCAAAGGTCAAAAGACAAGGGTGGTGTTTTTCGTGGCAAGTTTTTCAGCATTTGTTGGTCATAGTGCCCCAACTGATTCAAGTGAAGCTTTAGATGCTTCTCAACCCACATATGATGTTGCTGTAGCAAGACAACAAGCACAACTAAAAAAATACCCTCTATGGAAGTATGTAACCAAGAAACAAGGGCCAAAGACAAGTGCGGGAGCGTATGCACCTTGGTCTTGTAATTTCTGCAAAGGTGAATTTAAGAGCACTTACTTTCGAAATAAGAGCCATTTGTTGGGTCTTCCTTGTGGAATTGGAGCATGCAAAAATATCAGTGCTAGAGAAAGAATGGATTTGGAAAGGAAGGATGCAGGTAGCTTGGGGAATGTGGAGGCATCAAGCAAGAAAATCAGAAAAAATGAAGATCCTATTCCATTCTTAAGGAATACCAGTAGCAGTAGATTTGGGAGTGGGGTTGAAATTCAACCAATAAAAAAGAGGGCAGCCCAAACTTGTGGTCCAATGGACAAGATCTTTCAGCGTGAGAAGCGAGATGAGGTTGATCTTACAGTTGCATTCTTTTTCTATCTCAACTTCATTTCTTTTAATGTTGCATGGTCTCCTTTGTTTGTTGAGATGTGTCGAGCTCTAGCTGATATGACTCCAAATGGGTATGTGCCTCCAAGTTCAGAGAAGCTTAGAACCACATTGTTGGTTAAGGCAAGGAAGGAGGTGGATAAAATTCTAAAACCTATCAAATCATCATGGATCTCATCTGGTGTCAATATTGTTTCTGATGGATGGACAGATACAGCACACCATCCTCTCATCAATTTCATGGTATATTTCCAAAATGGACCAGTATTCTTGAAAGCAGTTGATACTCTTGGTCAATACATAGATGCATAGTATATGAGAGAATTGTTTATTAAAGTTATTAAAGATGTAGGCGTTGAATGTTGTGTGAAAATTATCACAGATAATGCACCTGTTTGCAAAGTTGTTGGCTTGATTGTGGAAACTAAATATCCAGAAGAATTTTGGACACCATGCATTGTTCATTCCTTGAATTTGGCACTAAAATCTATTGCTTCAGATGTGACATGGATTGGCAATCTTATTGAGGATGCACGCCATATCCGAAATTTTGTACTCACAATATATAAAGAGTACACACATCTATCATTGCTGAAGATTGCAGATACTCGGTTTGCTTGCTCATTCATGATGCTTAAGAGGTTGAAGGAGGTGAAGGTCGCTCTTGGGGCCATGGTTATTTCAGATCTTTGGTCTTTTTGGAGAAAGACAAATCAAGCTGCTTCAAAATAGGTAAAGGACACGGTGTTAGATGATGGTTGGTGGGAGAGGGTGGATCTTACCATAAAGATCATGAACCCTATCATTTCTTTCTTGTGGTTTGTAGACACGGACAAGCCGAACTTAGGAGAGGTTTATGAGGGTTGGGATTCCATGATTGAGTCTGTGAAGACTATTGTTATGGAGAATGAGTGCCCTAGATATGAGACATCAGCAAAGAGCTTATGGTCCACCATACATGATATTCTTATCTCTAGGTGGGATAAGAATTGCACTCTTTTGCATTACTTAGCTCGCTCTTTGAATCCCAAGTACTAAATCAAGAGTGGCTCCGTGGTGGGACCTCACACAGATACCCTCCTCACATAGATGGAGAGATTTCACAAGGGAGGAAGATAGCATTCAGAAGGATATTTCAAGATAGAGCATCTTTTCTTGAGGTGGAGGAAGGCTTTGTAGAGTTCTCCACTAGCACTAGGAGATTTGGCAGGTATGATATACTTGGAGATAGGGGGGTCAAAGATGCCTATGCTTGGTGGGAAACTCATGGGGCAGCATGCCCTGTTCTACAACAATTAGCCTTGAGGGTCCTCTCTCAAGTTACTTCATCTTCTTGTTGTGAGAGGAATTGGAGCACTTATGGGAATCTATATAGTTTGAAAAAAAGTAGGCTTGAGCAATCCAGGGCAGAGACAATGGTGTATGTGCACACCAGCCTTCATCTTATTTATAGGCAAAGGCAGGAATGGTTGAAGGGCAAGACAAAGATGTGGGATGTGTTTCCTAATGATATGGGCTTGGACGATAGTGTTGAGTTGGCGTAAGACAACATGGATCTTAATGACCCGGTGCTAGAGCCAGTGACTTTTGATGATGAGTCTCTTGAGGGGTCATCCTCCACACCAGCGAATGCAGCAGGCGCAGGATATCTTAGATTGGGCATAGAGGAGGAGGATGGAGTAGGGTCCGATGGGTCAGATCAAGATGGCAGTGGCAGTGATCGTGATTATGACATGGAGGAGGATACGGACTATTGATAGAGTGACGACTCGATGAGTCGTGGACTTGTGGCTAGTGACGTGGTTCCTACTTATTTTGTATCTACTCTTTTGTATTTTCCAGTGGCATTCCCTTAGTATCTATGTAATACATTTTGATTTGATGACTTTATGGAAAATCTGCATTTTATGGTTTTAATATCTAAGTTCTTCTAAATTTCAAGTTATTTTTATGGTTTTAATTTTTAAATTTTAATGACTCACGAGTCATTGACTCGTTGACTAATGCCTATTGTTATAACTTATGGTTTTCATGACTATTTAGTATTTCTTATGTGCTTGTAGCCTTGTATAATAGTAATTTGTTAATATCAAAGTAACAAAAATCGCGATCGGGATAAAATCGCCGAGGGGAAAAAATCGGAAAAAATCGTAAAAATCGGGAAAAAATCGTAAAAATCGGGAAAAAATCGGCACATACAAAAATATTCATTTTTTTTCAATTTTTTTAATATCTAAAGCATCTACAGCATAAAATAAATGCATTGACACAAAAATATGAAAAAAAAACTAATATATAAGATGTGTAATATCATGTCTAGTGCTACATCACACATAAAACTGAATCCTGTCCTGAATACTAAGTCCTAAGTCTCAACTCAACCTCAAAATATCAACAAAAAATATAATAATGTATCTCATATCATGAGTCATAATGTTATATACAAAAGAATGCACCAAATAACCTATACTACTGATTTCCTTTGCCCCTCTTGCGAGAAAATGTAACAGCTTTCCCTCTAGACGAAGAAGTTGGTGGGGCTGGCAATGGACTCTGTTGTGCTCCAGATCCTGAAGCACTAGGAGTTAAAGGAGGTAGACCACGTCCTCTACCAGTAGCAGGGGTAGGTGGTGTCACCTCCTCCTCCTATTGCTGCTCCTCCTCCTCCTCCTCATGAAACTCATCATTGATTCATCGCTACTAGAAATGGGATCATCAACAAGAGATACATAAACATCATCTAGCTCAAAGTCCTCAGACTTGGATTGCTCAACCTTAAAATGCGGTAGAAAAAGATTAACATGCCTAACCAGTTGTTTTCCTTTGAGTGAAGGGTACATTCTTGTTAAGGCCACAGTAGGGGAGTTCAACAATCAATACCACCAACATCAACAAAGTTCAACAATCAATGCCACCAACATCAAGGTTCTTAAAAGACTTCATACTCTTGATCAAATGCCAATCTCATACCCTTACACATAATAGAATCAAATGGAAACAATGCAAATCCCCAAACCATGAAACCCCGAAAACTATTAAGTCTTTTGAATTTTGAGTGAAATCTAAAATTCTAGTTTCTTCATATGAAATCCAATGAGGTCGAAACCACTCTTAAACATCTTGAGTCATTTCATGGTAATGTTAAAAATTTAAGTAAAAGGATGAAAATGAAAAATAAAGGAAATATCACTTTTACTTTAAGAATTTAACATTACCATGAACTGCCAACAGGGTGTGTCAGGAAAATGAGAGGGCTGCAAAAATGACAAAAAAAAAAATCGATTTTTGAACTTATAGGGTTTCTATTTGATGGGCCCACGATTTTTACCAAAATAATCGCAATTTTTTCGTAAAAATCGCGATTTTATCACGATGACGATTTTTTCAAAAAATCGTTCAAAAAATCACCGATTAAATCGGCCGCTTGAAAAACTCGCGATAACATCGCGATTTTTGTTACTTTGGTTAATATTAAATTATAAATTATTAATTTATTATATATATATATATATATATATATATATTTTAAATATAAATAAAATGTGTCCCTAATGTCCTGTTTTCGAGTTCACGGTGTCTCGTGTCGAATACTCATATTTACGTGTCCTCCATGTCTCGTGTCCTCATGTCATGTGACTTAGCATACAAATGTATTTTGTTCTAAATGTAAAGTTGCAATGCGTACCTTTTGTGTGTTTTGCACATAATTGAGATCAAAATATTGCCCCATCTGTAGTATCCATGTTACGGGATCCTTGCCATCAAACTTCCTCATATCCATCTTTGGAATATGATGGTTCTTCAATCCAACATTAAAGTGTATAAAATCATAATTAACATTTATTTTGTTCTCATCATGAGTTTCCTCTACTATCTTTTCGCCATTAGGAATCATTTCTTGTATCAACTTTGACAAACCTTCCATGTCTTCCTTCAATCCTTCCATTTCTTCTTCCATACCATTCTTCAAACCATCCATCGTAGCTTCCACGCTTTTCTTCAAAACGTCCATTTCATTTTTTGTTGCTATTTGCAAGAGCGAAATTTGGTGCACTTGCTCTTGTAATTTTGATATGTCGTGTTACATTTCTTCATCTTCATGAGCCATAGTAGAGCCTTCTTAAGGCTTAATGGGTGTTGAATTCTTTTTAAGAAGCATTTTAGAACCCAATATTGATATTTATTATACAATATGCCCTTGGAATCAATTCAAATTGGTTCTTCAAACAAGACTTATTCAATTCGGAAAAAAATACACACCTTTTTCTTGCTTTTGAGGAGCTCAATATTCAAATTGAATTATCTCTGTGATTTCGGATCTTCAATATCTTAAATTTGGCCCTATAGTAGCACTTTGAATCTTCTTTCAAATGCCATGGGTCTAACCTGATTTGGATTCTTCAAGGCAAAAATATGCCCAATCTCCCACAATGACCTAATTATGGACTGGTTCAGTAGAGCGAACTTGTATGACGTGCCGCGTGTCACTGATTCCTCCTTCGGCTCTAAAATTGGTACACAGGAAACTACAGTCCGTGTACTTGCAGCCACTTTTTACAAAATTCCAATCTGACGCTCAGAGAGAGATTTATGAAGATTTTCCCACGGTCACCTCTTCGAGATGAAATTCGGGAGCCTGAAAAATCCCTAACTTCCACAGACCCTATCTCCGAAAATATTGTGAATCAAGCTCTGAAATTTTTCCACGGCGTTCCTCAGGATTGTAGCTTCACTCTGTAAAAATTTCAACTTCTGAACCCTCGTAGAAAAAAAGTTATAGCAAAAATGCCACGATGACCTATTCAGGTTAAATTCAGGAGCCTGCAAAAATCCTTAACTTGAACAGATCACATCTCCAAAAATATTGCGAACCAAGATCTGAAATTTCCATGATGTTCCTCAAGATTTCGGCTTCGCTCTGTAAAAATTCCAGCTTCTGAACCTTCGTAGAAAAAAAAGTTATAGCAAAAAAGCCACGATGACCTGTTTGGAGCAACGAAACCCTAGAATCCAAAGCTATGATACCAAATGTTATGAAACCAGCTCCAAAAATAGAAAAAAAGAGAGATCAACGCCTTAGAAATAAGCCACTTCGAGGGGGAAACCTACAATACATTACACAAATGAACAATTCTTGAATGGTACAAATGACCAAAACCTCCTTCTATATATAGGAGTCCATGGGGCCACAATATAATCCTAGCCGACCTAACAATAATAATGTAAGGGCACAATAATAACAATATTAGGGTTACAGGGGTACAACAATAACAATAAGGGGGCTACACTAATAACAATAAGGGACTAAACTAGTAATATAGGGACCTAACACCTTCACAGAATTGTGAAGCATTAGGTGGCTTGAGCAGTGAAGAAATAGAAGAAGTATTGAAGAGCTATTGAAGTCCTCTTGGGCATCTTTGAAGACCAACTAGTGTATTCGAAGAAGATTGTGTTGACTATCATTTGTTGAGCAGCTTGTAAAAGACTCTTGTATTACAGAACCATTTAAGTCACCGCTAAGGATCAAATCTTGGATGCAACCTTGCAATCCTTGTAGAAGTCCTAATTAAGATGGTCATTGAAGAAGGACTTAAATTCTGGTGGACAACCTTAGATCTGTGCTTGAAGATCTCGTGAAGACTTGTCAAAGACTTCTGAAGTATTCTTGAAAATTTGGAGCATGCCTTGGAGAAGCCATCTTTGTCTTGGAATATCCTTGAAGCAACGTATTGAAGATTCTTGGAGACCGTGATGCGTTGAAATTCATCATGAGGTGAACTTAGAGATCTAGCTTGGGTAATATGAAGAGCAATGGTGACACCTTCTGAGAAGACAAGGTTGTCATTGATGAAGTGATTTGAAGAAGGCAGTGTTGGCTAAGAATTTGACAAGGCTCATTGCAGATGTTATTGTGAACCGTGAAGAACTATTAATCTTATCTTGATGAATTGAAACTATGGGTTGGAGACCTAGAGGATAGGTGTCCTCAAGAAGACTAGGTTGGTACATGTACCAAAGCTAGGGTTGGAGCCCTAGAGGTTGGAGCCTCAAAGTGACAAGGTTGGAGCCTTGGAAGATAGGGTTGGTGCCCTAGAGATCCTCAAAGTGACAAGGTTGGAGCCTTGGAAGATAGGGTTGGTGCCCTAGAGATCGGAGCCTTGTGAAGTCCAAGTAGGTGCTTGGCAAAGTACAGGTTGGTGACAAGAAGGATTGAAGATTGGTGTCTTCATCTTTATTGTACTTGATTTATTGTAAAGAAGATATTAATAAAATCATTGACTCTTATTGTTTGTTTTGTGTTCTAATTATAAGTAATCTAACTGGTAAAACTAACAATTGAAAAGAAATATTTGTTCACCCCCCTCTCAGTGTTTCCAACACCAATAGCAGAATCATCAGGAGGACCAAATTGCCCAACAATAGAAGCATCCAAGCCCAAGAGGGCCAATATCTGGGGTCAAGCTTTGGCCAAACCCTTCGTGATTTTTTTTGGGTTTGCTGAGTAGAGGCCGAGATTAATTTCCCTAAATTTTCTAAGCAATGTACCAAAATAAAGAAGGCTGAAGAATAGTAAACTGAAGGCCACCCTATTGGAGCTAACACACAGGTTCCTCTAAAACATTATTTATTTGCACAGAGAAAAGAAAAGGGATTATTCTTGTTTTTTTCTTTTTCTTGTGGTGAAATCCATGTGCCAACGCTGTGTATTTTCTAAATCATTGAAATCACTTGAAGTTAGGCCTACTCTTCACTGTATATATTTGCAGAAGCTAAATGTATGAGAAAACATCTACAGTATTGCAAAACTGAACTGTTTGATGAAAACTGCCTGTAATATTCCCAATTAGCGATAGCTAATTGGAATATCGCTAATTGGAAATATTAATTTTGACCAATTTTGCTTTATTATAGTCGGAGCATGAAATAAAGTGAGTAAAATATTAATTAAACTCACTTAGGATAAAACACTTCCTAAAGTCCACATCGAAATTAAGAGAGTGGGGCCTAGTGGCCAAGTGGACAGCGCAGGAGAGGGACGCAGACCACGTGGGCAGCGTGGGGCCTACTTCACGCAAATGAGGGAGACAGCGTGGGCCAAGGAGCACGTGGAGGTGGTGGGGCCTAGAGAGAGAGAGGCCTAGCATTATAAAAGGGAGGAGAGCCCCCTCATTTGCCAACGCTGTGTATTTTCTAAATCATTGAAATCACTTGATGTTAGGCCTACTCTTCACTGTATATATTTGCAGAAGCTAAATGTATGAGAAAACATCTACAGTATTGCAAAACTGAACTGTTTGATGAAAACTGCCTGTAATATTCCCAATTAGCGATAGCTAATTGGAATATCGCTAATTGGAAATATTAATTTTGACCAATTTTGCTTTATTATAGTCGGAGCATGAAATAAAGTGAGTAAAATATTAATTAAACTCACTTAGGATAAAACACTTCCTAAAGTCCACATCGAAATTAAGAGAGTGGGGCCTAGTGGCCAAGTGGACAGCGCAGGAGAGGGACGCAGACCACGTGGGCAGCGTGGGGCCTACTTCACGCAAATGAGGGAGACAGCGTGGGCCAAGGAGCACGTGGAGGTGGTGGGGCGTAGAGAGAGAGAGGCCTAGCATTATAAAAGGGAGGAGAGCCCCCTCATTTGGTCATTCATGTTTATGCATTTTGAGCTACTCATTTCGACTTGGAGCACGATGGCTGATTAGCTTGTTTGCAGTACTGTTCAGTACATCGGGTGTCTCCGTTCGGAGATCCCATCCTCAGCCCCGAGAGACTTCGAGTGCTTGCTCAGGTGAGGTATTTCCATCAGCATTTTGCAGGAGGATCGAGGCTTGCATTCGTAGAGGAGCAGAGAATTCAGAGACTGCGCAGTCTTGAGAGGGAGGATGCAGTCCATCTTGGGGGAGCTCCGGATTGGCATCTTTTTGGAGGATTCAGGCTAGAGGATTGAGCAAGGGGCCAACCCTTGCCTATTGGAGGCATTTGGCAGAGTGGGAGGCCATATTTTGGAGGATTGCATTCAGTATCAGCGTGGCCCTTGGGAGGATATCATAGATCCTCAAGGGAGGCATTTTCGAGGGTCGACCATTTCAGAAACGCTCTCTGGGCTTTTTTGGGTATTGTGAGTAGAGGTCGATTCCAGAGTTTCAGCTTTTTCTGAGTAGGGGAGCAGCCCCAAATACTCATTTTGTTCCAGTAGTAGCAGCAGCACGGCAATATTCCAGTAGCTTGGACGTAGAGCAGAGATCAACCATTTCCATTGATATTCTGAGAGTATTCTACACTTGCCTGGTGCAAGTCGAGGTGCCATCACTCCGATCACCTCTTGTACTCATTTCTATTTCTCAGTATAATAAAATGGCATAGCATTCTCTCTATTTCATGTGTATCTGCTTCATGATTTGTTTTTAGCATTTTATATCTTGTTGTATGCTTTGTATTACTGTCTATTTCCCTTTCGGGATATTACAGTGGTATCAGAGCTCATAGACCTGGCTCAGCCTGTGGAGCAAGTTGTTTATGACACCGGAAGAGAAGCCGTATATTTGCTATAGGGGTAGGAAGTACCGTGACAGAGAACGTAGGTTGCAAATCACCTACGGAGAGGGTGACTGTGTTCTAGTAGTGGACGCAGAACAAGAGGAACCAGTGGCAGATGATAGTGATGCAAAGAAGTTTGGGGAAATGCTCCTCAAGTCAGTACAGGATCTGTCGAGGCAAATTGAGGTGATGGGGCAGAGATTCACTGCTATAGAGGCTAAACAGCATGAAACCCCAAGGGATTTCCAGATTAGTGAGGGATCAAGCACATCCCACCATTTGCAGGAGCACGATGCCACTCAACACATGGCATCACATGCACCCACACGTTCCACCATGCCCACCTTTCTGGCTGCAGACACTGGGGCAGGAGCATAGCAGGAGCCGGAGCCCGGCCACATGGGTGATTACTTTGTTGAGTATCACGCATACGGGCAGGAGTTCAGGGATGCCCATTCATTTCGAGATTTTGTTCAGCTCCAGTGGGACAGCAGACCCCGCGACCATCACAAGGGACACCGACATTACCACAAGGGAGGACCTCAACGTACGATGAGCAAGTTCCATTTGCCTATGTTTGATGGCTCATCAAACAGTTCAGCAAAGGCTTGGGTGGAGAAGCTGGACATATACTTCTAGCTCAACCAGATGGCGGAGACGGAGGCCATCAAGGTGGCAATGTTGCATCTGGATGGCGCGGCCCAGGATTGGTGGTTCCACAGGATGATTACACTCGGGCATTCGACAGTGACCACATATGCCGAGTTCACCCGGAGGTTGATAGAGAGATTTGATCGGAGGGATCCGGAGGAGCACTTTGTTGAGCTGACGAGGCTCAAATAGACCGGGAGTCCAGATACATATATCTCATATTTCCTGAGACTTTCAGTGATGGTGCCAGATCTATCTGCGGCACAGATGATTTACATGTTCATTGAGGGGTTAGCAGAGCCGCTTCGGGGATTGGTCAGATCCACTAGACCAACCACGCTCCATGACGCAGTTGGCAGGACTCGGGACTTGCAGGATGCCTTACCCAGGACCAGGACTCCTTACCCCCAGAGACAGGCTTTCGAGCCTAAGGGGAAGGATGTGAGGATTCCGCCTCCAAAGGGGAATCAGGGTAGGGGACAGTTGGATGATGATGCCAGGAGGGAGTCGAAGAAGAAGAGGCTGTGTTTCACCTGTCAGGAGCCGTGGGCACCAAGACACAGATGTGCTGCTGGCAAAGCACACTTTATTGAGGTCTTCTCTAAGAGCAGCGGGGAAGAGGATGAGTATGATGGCGTGGAGGCAGGTGGCAGCCATACAGCGCAGGACCATTTGCCACCTCCACCACCAGGAGCAAGAGGTGCAACCTTTGCACCTACCGGGGGGACCCTTACAGCACTGCGAAGAGTACCCAAGTATCTGACGTTGCGTGTCCGAGGGACAGTACAAGGGCAGCGACTATCAGTACTGGTGGACAGTGGGGCAACCCACAACTTCATCGATGCACAGATGGTAGAGCGGAGAGGCATATAGATAGAGAGCTTTGATGGGTTTTCAGTGTTGGTCCCAGGAGATCAAACTATGCAGTGTGCCAGATATGTTCCAGAGCTGGCAATGACGATGGGCACCTACACAGTGACTGACCACTTTTTCGTGGTTAACATACCGGATACCAATGTGGTATTGGGTGTACAGTGGCTGATCACTCTAGGGAAGGTCACCACAGATTGGGAGGCCTTGGAGATGGAGTGGGATGATAAGAAGACCAGGAAGCATAAGAAGATACGAAGCATGCACACTTACCCACCCCAGATCGGTTCAGCTCATCAGATGGAGGCAGACTTCTGGAAGGGAGACAAAGAGTGGGCAGTAGAGCTGCGTGCATCAGAGGTAGGGACTACCAGGCAGACAGTGCATCCAGAGATACAAACCATCCTTGACAGGTATGCCACGGTGTTTGGGGAGATACCGCCAGGTCAACCACTGGATCGGGGATTTGAGCATATGATTGAGCTAGAGCAAGGCATTCAAACCATCATTACCACCTCCTATAGGCACCCCAAGGCCTATCGGGACGAGATTGAGCAGGCTATCCGCGAGCTGTTAGCCCTTGGGCACATTCGGCCTAGCACCAGTCCTTTCGCTTCTTCGGTAGTGTTGGTGAAGAAGAAGGACGGCACATTGCGGATGTGCATTGACTACAGGGCCCTGAACAAAAAGACCATGAAGAACAGGTACCCTATACCACAGATTAACAAGCTGATGGATGAGTTGAGAGGGGCACAGTTCTTCTTAAAGATTGATTTGAGATCCGGGTACCACCAGATTCGCGTGAGGGAACAGGACATTCCCAAGACTGCTTTCCGATGCCATTACGGCAATTTTGAGTTCTTGGTGATGCCCTTCGGGCTAACCAACACATCGGCCACCTTCCAGTCGTGTATGAACCACATCTTCCGCAGTCACCTGAGGAAGTTTGTGCTGGTCTTCTTTGATGATATATTGATATATAGCAGGACTTGGGAGGAGCATCTCCAGCACATAGAGGAAGTGTTGCGTATTTTGGAGGAGCAGCAGTTTTATGCTAAGCTCTACAAGTGCGAGTTTGGTTTGACGGAGATGCTATACTTGGGACACATTATAGGGGTGGACGGAGTGAGGGTCCACGAGGAGAAGATCAGAGCCATCAGGGATTGGCCAGAGCCGAGAAACGTGACGGAACTTCGAGGGTTTGTGGGTATCTGCACCTACTATCGAAAGTTTGTCAAGAGTTTCTCTCAGCTTGCTGCACCCCTTACAGATCTGACGAAGAAGGGGGCATTTAGTTGGACAGATACGGCACAGCGGGCCTTTGACAGGCTCAAGGAGGTGATGAGCAGCTGTCCAGTGCTTGCATTGTCGGATTTCACGCAGCCATTCGTTCTGGACTGTGATGCATCATGAGAGGGGATCAGCGCAGTGTTGATGCAGGGAGGCCACCCTATAGCTTTTGAGAGCCGGAAGCTCCTTCCACATGAGTGGTTGTATGCCATATATGACAAGGAGATGCTAGCATCATGCATGCATTGGCCAAATTCCGGCAGTACCTGGTAGGTAACAGGTTCAAGGTGAGGACTGACCACAACAGCCTCAGGTTCTTCTTAGAGCAGAAGCAGCTACAGGAGAGGCGGCAGAAGTGGGTCAGCAAGATCCAGGCCTACGACTTTTACATCGAGTATGTCAAAGGGAAGAACAACGTGGTGGCTGATGCACTTTCACGCAAACCAGCCACGTTGTCTCTGATGAGTTTGGAGTTGGACGCAGATTGGAAGGCTCGACTATTGGTGGAGTACTCCAAGGACAGGTTTGCTTGTGAGGTTCTAGATGGTCAGATGACAGATGATAGGTACAAGGTGATGGATGAGATAATCTATTACAGGGACAGGATCTTCTTGACTGAGGGCTCTCAACTCAAGAAGAAGATATTGCAGGCTTCTCACGACTCACCATTGTCTGGCCATCAAGGGCTTACCAAAACCTACAGGGCCATCAGGGAGAGGTTCTCATGGAAGGGCCTCAAGGAGGATGTACTCCAGCATGTCAGGGAGTGCGAGGTTTGCCAGCACAACAAGGGGGAGATGAACCATCCAGCAGGATTATTGCAACCTCTTCCCATTACAAAGGGGAAGTGGGAGAGTATTTCGATGGACTTCATCACAGGGTTTCCCATGGTGCAGGGCAAGGACTGTATATTCGTCGTCGTTGATCGACTGACGAAATATGCACATTTTTTTGCCATATCCGCACATTATACAGTAGCATAGGTGGCAGAGCTGTTCTTCAGGGATATCTTCAGGTGACATGGTCTTCCCAGGACCATTGTCAGTGACAGGGACAACCGCTTCATGAGCGGATTTTGGTAGGAGCTTTTTCGACTGGTGGGGACAGAGTTGACACAGAGCACTAGCTACCACCCACAGACAGATTGGCAGACAGAGATAGTTAACAAGTGGTTGGAGGGCTACTTGCATAACTATGTCGGTGGGCAGCAGAGAGCATGGCTGAAGTGGTTGCACCTAGGAGAGTACTGCTACAACAACACACATCACATGTATATTTGTATGTCTCTGTTCTATGCATTATATGGTTATCGTGCTTTATCTTTTGTTGATGTGATGTTTGGTGCCAGGAAGGCTCCAAGAGCCAAGGATTGGATCCAAGAGAGTCAGGATAACCTCCGAGCTCTCAAGGATAACATGGCTACAGCACAAAACCAGCAGAAGCTATATGCCGACAGGGGTCGGGTGGAGAGACAGTTTGAGGTAGGGGACTTAGTCTACCTATGTTTGCAGCCATATCGACAGTCGACTCTGAAGCAGAAGGGAGCTGAGAAGTTCAAGCTCCGTTTTTATGGGCCTTACAGGGTGATACGCATGTTAATCCAAGTTATCATTGATGGCAACAGGTTGATGAATAAGCCTAACAATGAAGATGACCTTGGAGACAGAATTTTTACTCTCTGCACATAAATATTCAAGGATAGTTATAAAGAAAAAATATTTTTGTCACCTTGGAGGCAGCCTATCCCAATGAATCCTAGACCATCTAAAAGAATATTTTTTTTGTCTTTCTAACGAGCCTTTACTTGCCCCGAAACTCCCAACGGTTGATGAGATATGGAATTTTTAAGTGAAGGAAAATTAACCACAACAGTGAGCCAACCTATTCTTGTCCTTCATGTCGGTCTATTTGCAGAGACGTGTCCTTTCATTTTGCTGTGTGAAAATCACTATTTATTAAAGTTTTCAAGCTCATTCTTTACCCAGGAATTCAGTCACACATCTACAGGAAAGTGCAGAGTAAGTTCACATCTCGTGAACCAAAAAAACAAAGAGGAGAACAACGATTCTGCTTGGGCTTGAAGTTATTAAATCCATAAAATTCTGTGAAGATTTTCGGACTTATCACAGTGGATTCATTACAGTGCTGTGACCTCCTGTGGCATGGACTTATAAAAATCCAATCTGTGGTAAAGGGGCTCGGACCCTCTTCAACAGCAACAGTATTATCTTCGGACTGTATACATATCCCAGTTATGTTTTAGAAAATTGTGGGCCTAATCTATGGGTTAAATTCTATTGTATAAACCTGGTAAGCAGTGCTTCAATCTTGCCTTCAAAAGGTTCAGACTATCACTCAAAACTCATGACCTGTTGCAGCGTTAGGAGCTCGGATCAATACCTACAGACTTCGGATCAGTAGACCTCAACCTCAATACTATTGCATATATACAGAGCCTAGGATCTGTGTATTCTTATTGTGAAACAGTGGCTCGATACTCATTACAGCAGCTCAGATTTTTCCTTGTGGTGGCTCAATTTCTTCGGATTGTTATAACCTTGCAATCACCTTGAATCTGAACAAAGTACTATGAACAGCTGATGGAGGGTTGTACAACTTAAGAATGTGAAAGGTCTTGAACAGTGAGTCTTGGAGCATATTTGGATAGTGAAGGCATTGACAGTTCTTTGAAGGCAGTCCTAGAGGCTGGTGTAGACATTCCCAAAGCAAACCATTTGAAGATCCTTGAAGCAAAAGTAACTTGAAGAGAGTTGTTTGGAAAACCTGGTACAAAACTTGAGCAGATTATTGAAAACACCTTTGAGGAATTATTGAAGTCATCTAAAGACACTTATAAAACCTGATCTTCAGACACCATTGGAAACCATGATGCAGTGACTTGGAGGATTTGGCTGGGTATCATAAATCTTGTTGAAGACACTTATGTAAGTACATCTCACATTTTCTCTCTAAAGATTTCTGAAGGATTGGTGTCCTTGGAGTAGGAGCTCCTAAACACAAGGTTGGTGCCTTGAGAAGATAGGGTCGAAGCCCTAGAGGTCGGAGCCTCATCAAAGTCCAAGTTGGTGCTTGGCAACAGGTTGGTACCTGTTTCATTAAAAGGGTTGGTGCCCTTCACTCATCTATTGTATACTATTATTAAAAAAAGGGATAGAAGTTCTGATTAATCCTTAATATCATTATTATACACCTCTCTGTTTTTAATTGTGAAGAATCTAACTGGCAATAATTAACAATTGAAAAGAAATATTGATTCACCCCCCTCTCAGTATTTCCAACAACGCAGTGTTGGACAGGTTGCTTATGAGTTGGAGCTGCCCCAAGGCAGCAAGATTCATAACATCTTTCACGTATCGTGCCTGAAGAAGGCATTGGCACAGCAAGTGACAGTGACAGAGGACCTTCCATCTACGGATGATGAGGGGCATTTGGTGCTACAGCCGGAGGCCATTATTGATATTAGGGAGAGGCAGTTGCAGAACAGGACAGTTTGGGAATTCTTAGTGAGGTGGAAGAATTTGCCGAATGAGGATGCCACTTGGGAGAGTGAGAAGATCTTGCAGCATCCATCATTACAGTTGCTTGGGGTCAAGCAACATTTTGCCGGGGGAGACTATAATATTCTCAATTAGCGATAGCTAATTGGAAATATTAATTTTGACCAATTTTGCTTTATTATAGTCGGAGCATGAATAAAGTGAGTAAAATATTAATTAAACTCACTTAGGATAAAACACTTCTTAAAGTCCACATCGAAATTAAGAGAGTGGGGCCTAGTGGCCAAGTGGACAACACAGGAGAGGGACGCAGACCACGTGGGCAGCATGGGGCCTACTTTCAAATGACGGAGACAGCGTGGGCCAAGAAGCACGTGGAGGTGGTGGGGCCTAGAGATAGAGAGGCCCAGCGTTATACAAGGGAGGAGAGCCCCCTCATTTGGTCATTCATGTTATGCATTTTGAGCTAGTCATTTCGACTTGGAGCACACTGGTTGATTAGCTTGTCTGCAGTATTGTTCAGTACATCGGGTATCTTTGTTCGGAGATCCCACCCTCAGCCCCGGGAGACTTCGAGTGCTTGCTTGGGTGAGGTATTTCCATCAACATTTTGCAAGAGGATCGAGGTTTGCATTCGTAGAGGAGCAGAGCATTCAGAGACTGCGCAGTCTTGAGAGGGAGGACGCAGTCCATCTTGGGGGAGCTCCGGAGTGGCATCTTTTTGGAGGATTCAGGCTAGAGGATTGAGCAAGGGGCTAGCCCTTGCCTATTGGAGGCATTTGGCAGAGTGGGAGGCCATATTTTGGAGGATTGCATTCAGTATCAGCGTGGCCCTTGGGAGGATAGCATAGATCCTCAAGGGAGGCATTTTCGGGGGTCAACCATTTCAGAAACGCTCTCTGGGCTTTTCTGGGTATTGTGAGTAGAGGCCAATTCCAGAGTTTCAGCTTTTTCTGAGTAGGGGAGCAGCCCCAAATACTCATTTTGTTGCAGCAGTAGCAACAGCACGACAGTATTCCAGCAGCTTGGATGCAGAGCAGAGAGCAGCCATTTCCATTGATATTCTACGAGTATTCCTACACTCGCCTAGTGAAAGTCGAGGTGCCATCACTCTGATCACCTCTTGTACTCATTTCTATTTCTCAGTATCATAAAATGGCTTAGCATTCTCTCTATTTCATGTGTATTTGCTTCATGATCTGTTTCTAGCATTTTATATCTTGTTGTATGCTTTGTATTACTGTCTATTTCCCTTTCGGGATATTACACTGCCACATAAAACTTTATGAAAAACTCAGAAATTTATTGGGAAAATTGAGAGTCGCCTAATAGAGAACTTTACATCATGTTGCTAACCATGTATTGTTGAAAGACAGTTGCTAGTTTGAAGTGTGAGTAGAATCTTCTCCACGAGATCAGAATTATGTCACTGATGTGAGAAGGCCTGAGTCAGCGAGTCATTATTGTGTACTATCGTTGTATTGTTGTAAAAATCTTGTACTTGTCATCATTGGGCTAAACCAGGGAGGAACTCCTAAACAAATTGAGAAGATAAAACACAGCAATTGGTTCCTTAAACCTCCATGCATCATTGGACCAAAAACTCAAGCAAGACAACAGACATTTATCAAGAGGAGTCTATGCCATCCTTCAAAAGGAACAATCAAATGATTTGCAGAGGAAGCCAGAGATTGGACATAGAATCCTTGCACTTGGAACATAATTGAAACACATGAAAGTCAAATGGAGAGTACTTTTCAAACTGGATGACCTAGATGCACTCCTTTCTGAAGCGAGACAGTTAGAAGGGAGAAAACTAATTTGGGCATTAAAACCAACTATGCTTGCTCTCATAGAACCCATGCTCTTGGAGGAACCTTGTGAAGGGTTTAGACTTCCAGTTGCATCTTGTCTCAGTAACATCATGAGACTAACTGCCCCTCTAGCTCCTTACAATGATGATGTTATGAGGAGAGTTTCCAGATTGATAGTAGAACTTTCCAAGACTTGGACGACAGTGCAGGCTCTACCTTTGGGAAGAAGCTTAAGGTTTTAGAAGTCATGGCCATGACCAGGACTTATGAGATCATGTTTGATCTAGAGTGTGATGGTTTGATTCTACAAACGTTCCAAAGCTTCTTCAGCATCAGGAGACTGTTGAGATTTTGGGGTGTTGGGGTAGCATCGGATGTGCTCTAGCTCCCAAAATTTGTGGAGGGACTAGAGTACATGAGATCACCAAGACCCAAAAAGTGTTTGAAGAAATTCCAAGGAGGAAATCAATTGTCAGAAATATGTTCCAACAAATTTCTGAGCAGATGACGCCACAGACTGCGTCATCAAGATAGGTTGGACGGCCTGTCCAACTTTTCTATCTAGAAGGCTAAAATCCTTGTAGTCCTGGAGGCATATGGCTTGAGGGAGCATGCCGAGAAAGTCCTAGGTACGCCAACCGATGCCAAACTCCTGGCAGAGCATAATGAAGCAGCGGCACATGCCAAGCGCTTCATCATGGACAGGTTAAAGATGATGTGGTACCACACATAGCCGAGAAGACGATGACTCATGAGATATGGGAAGCTTTAACCACATTGTATCAAGGGAAGTCTGTCTAGAGGAAAATGGTTCTGGAGAACCAACTAAGGTTATTTATGATGTCCAAGGGAGAGGAAATCAATCCTTTCCTATTCAGACTATGGTCGATCTGGGATCAGCTGACTGGCATGTGAGTCAAGGTGGATGATGATGTTATGGTGAGGACCGCTCGCAATGCTGTCACAGAGGACTGGGAAACATTTGTCCAAAGTCTTTTGGGCAGAGTGGATCTTCCTAACTGGGACAATATGTGGGCTATCCTCCGACAAGAGGAGATCCGTCGAATGACCAAGAGGCAGTACAGCACCAGTTCGAGCAAGATGAGGAAGAAGGAAGAGGAAGATACAACCCTGGCATCAAAGAAGCAGCAAGGAAAAAAGAAGCATGATCTATCAAAGATCAAATGTTTCCAAAGTGGCGAACTTGGACACTTCACCAGTAATTGTCCTCAAAGCAAGAAGGATAAGGAAGCTTCTAGTTCCAAGGTTGTTGTAGCAGGTGATGGCTCCGATGATGACGTAGCCATGACCGCTCATGACTATGTCATCATCGGAGCCATCCTCTGCTACAACGGCCTTGTAACTAGAAGCTTCCTTGTCCTTCTTCCTTTAAGGACAACAGCGCTCATGAACCACGAAAGTGGGGCAACATTGATCTGTAGCGTAGCTATAGAGTGGTGGCGGGATCCTTGAATAGCCCAACACTTGGATCACATACAAGCTACGGGAGCCTTAAGACAGTAGCAGGACAAGTGGAGCAATGGTTGCAGAAGATCATAGATGAAGTAGAGTCAGAAGCTGACACGTTGGAGGGGGAGCATCGCAGTGCACATACAGCAACAGTGTAGAGGCAAAAGCGCAGGGGTAGCGCAGAGGAGGCTTGCCTACGCAGTGCAGTGATGTAGCAGCTCAGAGGCTTCAGGAGGACAGCAGTGCAGATGCAGCAGCAGCGTAGAGGGAAGCAGTGCAAAGGCAGAGCAGAGGAGGTCTACTTACGCAGTACAGAGCTGCAGTAGCGCGGTAGCCTCCAGAGGACAACACAGAGCAGCAGCCTATGGAGCTTCAGCATTGAGATGCAGCCCAATTGACTTATCTGTCAAAGATTGGGTGATGGTCCTTCAGTTGCTTACTCTCAACAACTAAGTTGCAGTGCAGCAGTTGGTAGCACAATGCAGCAATTTGAGAGGGAGTTGCAGTACGGATGTAGCAATGACAATGGCAGAGTCATGGGCAACAATACAGAGAGAAGCAGCGGCGCAATGATGTAGGGCAGCAAACCTAGCATCAGCGCAGAGACCGACACCAGAGATCAGAGCAGTGCTTCGGGGTGAAGTGTTTTGCTAGAGCACATTCCTTGCTAAGAGGGAGTGTCGACATTTTGGGGTGTTGGGGTAGCATCAGATGTGCTCTAACTCCCAAACTTTGTGGAGGGACTAGAGTACATAAGATCACCAAGACCCAAAAAGTGTTTGAAGAAATTCCATCAGGTTTAAGAGATATTTAATTAATTAATATTTTTAAGTAAGGACCCTAAGTCTAACTTAGGAAAATTAAAAGATTAAAGTTAATTAAATTAAACATGTGATGAGAATGACTTAAGTGACGCAGATCAAGCATCTTCTAATCTTAGCCGTCGATTAGAGATTAGATCACGTTCGTTGATGTTTCAACAAGAAAAGTATAAGAAGAGGGCTTGGGGTTAGTTGGAGAACACACCCACTGGCAGAGCACTGAAGCTAAGCTGAGATTCTAGGGCGTGGTTTGCTAAGAATTTCATAAGTGTTTCAGCTGCAGCAAGGGGCAGTATTGGCGAGGGGGATGGTCTAGTCCCAGGCCAAGAATACAACAAGGGTAGAGAAGGAGCAATCCAGAGCAGCGCGGAGGCAGAAGCTACGCAGTACAACCGAGAGCCCAGCAGGGGCAGCGCAGAGGTAGCTGGAGGCCAGGAGAGTTGACGCAGGCCCAGTTAGGGCAGCGCAGGGGCATCGTAACCCCAGCTAGGGCAACACAGTGTAATATCCCTCAAGGGAAAATAGACAGGAATACAAGCATACGACAATATAGAAAATGCCGGAAATAGTACATAAAGCAAATACACATAAAAATGTCGGGAATGCTAAGCCATTTTATTAATCTGAGAATATAATGAGATACAATGGATAATCAGAATAAATGCACCTATCCTTGCACTAGGCAAGTGAAGAACCCTCTCAGAAACAGAAAATGGCTGCTACAAGAAACTGCATCCCAGCTGCTGGAAGAAACTGCCGTAAACTGCTGCTGCTGGAATGGACTAGAGCTAGGGGTTGATCCCCTTGCCGGAATGAGCTGAAAATCTGCAGAACTCCTGAACTCACCACCCCGGACAAAACCCAGAAACCATATATAAAATGGTCAGCCTCCGAAAATCACCTCAGAAACCCTCCTCAAGGAAAAACGCTGTCCCTCCAGGCCCAGCGCAGATGCCAAATGATATATGCTGAAATCGGGCCACAAACTCCCCGGAAAATCTCCCACTAATAAAGACTGAACCTCCACACCGAATCACACTGAATCCCCTGCAGGAAACCCAGCAATAGAACACCTCCTCCAAGAACTGCGTCCTCTCTCCTAGGGACTACGCAGTCACCAAAAGAAGCCCAGCTCCTCCGCAAATCAACAACCAAATCCTCCGCTGAAAACTGTAGGAAAGACCTTGCCCGAGCAGGCACTCGAAGTCCCCCGGGGCTAAGGGCGAGATCTCCGACCGGAGACACTCAATCGCACTAAACAGTGCTGCAGACAGGCTAAACAGCCAGCGTGCTCAAGAAGACAGAAGTCTAGCTCAAATACCATCAACAACAAGAATCCCCAAATGAGATGGCTCCCCCTCCTTTTATAACGCTGGCCCTCCTCAAAAACCCTACGTGGTCCCTCACTCTCCCACGTGCTCCTCCTAGACTGCGCAGAAGCTCCTATAGGCTACGTGAGCCTCCTCTCATGCATGGTGTGGACCCCCAAGGCTCCCCCTTAAGTTACAACGTTGCCTCTACTAGGGAAACACTTTATTTTATTAAGTGAGTTAGACCCCCTTTTCTCACTTTTATTTATTAATTAACTATAGTCGGCAAAACTATACAAAAATCAAATATTCCAATTAGCGGTGCTAATTAGGAATATTACAGTCTCCCCCGGCAAAATGTTGCTTGTCCTCAAGCAACTGAAGTGATGGATGCTGTAAAATCTTCTCATCCTCCCAAGTGGCATCCTCATCGGCAAATTCTTCCACCTCACCAAGAATTCCCGGATCGTCCTGCTCCGCAGCTGCCTCTCCCTGGTGTCAATAATAGCCTCTGGCTGCAACACCAGATGCCCCTCATCATCCGTAGGTGGTAGCTCATCCGTGACTATCACCTGCTGGCCCAATGCCTTTTTCAGGCATGATACGTGAAAAATGTTATGGATCTTGCTGCCTTGGGGCAGCTCTAACTCATATGCAACCTGCCCAATCCGGCGTATCACCTTGTATGGCCCGTAAAAGTGGGGCTTAAGCTTCTCAGCCCCCTTCTGCTTAAGTGTAGACTGTCGGTATGGCTGTAATCGCAGGTAGACCAAGTCTCCTACCTCAAACTGTCTCTCCACACGACCCCTATCAGCATACAGCTTCTGCTGATTCTGTGCTGTGGCCATGTTGTCCTTGAGAGCTCGAAGGATATCCTGACTCTCTTGGATCCAGATCTTGGCTCTCGGAGTCCTGCTAACACCAAACATCACGTCCACAAAAGATAAAGGATGATACCCATACAAAGCATAGAATGGCGACATACCAATGGACATGTGATGCGTCGTGTTGTAGCAATACTCTCCCAAATGCAGCCACTTCAGCCATGCTCGCTGCTACCCACTGACATAGTTACGCAAGTAGCCTTCCAGCCACTTGTTAACTATCTCTGTCTGTCCATCCGTCTGTGGGTGATAACTAGTGCTCGGTGTCAACTCAGTCCCCACTAGCCGGAAAAGCTCCTGCCAGAATCCGCCCATGAAGCGGCTATCCCTGTCACTGATAATGGTCTTAGGTAAACCATGCAATATGAAAATCTCCCTGAAGAACAACTCTGCCACCTGTGCTGCTGTGTAGTGCGCGGATACGGCGAAAAAGTGCGCATACTTTGTCAGTCGGTCAACGACAACAAAGATGCAGTCCTTGCCCTGCACCATGGGCAACCCTGTGATGAAGTCCATCGATATGCTCTCCCGTTTCCCCTCTGGAATGGGAAGAGGCTGCAACAATCCTGCGGGATGGCTCATCTCTCCCTTGTTCCTCTGACAAATATCGCACTCCCTGACATACTGGAGTACGTCCTCCTTGAGGCCCTTCCATGAGAACCTCTCCCTGATGGCCCTGTAGGTCTTGGTGAACCCCTGATGGCCCGCCAATGGAGAATCGTGTGAAGCATGGAGTATCTTCTTCTTAAGCTGAGATCACTCAGTCAAGAAGATCCTGTCCCTGTAATAGATAATCTCATCGACCACCTTGTAGCCGTCATCTGCTACCTGCCCATCCAACACCTCACATGCAAACCTGTCCTTGGAGTACTCCACCAATAGTCGAGCCCTCCAATCAGCGTCCAAGCTCATAAGAGATAACGTGGCCGGTCTACGTGAAAGGGCATCTGCTACCACGTTATTCTTGCCTTTGACGTACTCAATGTCAAAGTCATAGGCTTGGATCTTACTGATCCACTTCTGCTGCCTCTCCTGCAACTGCTTCTGCTCCAGAAAGTACCTGAGGCTGTTGTGATCTGTTCTCACCCTGAATCTACCACCCACTAAATACTGCCGGTACTTGGCCAATGCATGCATGATGGCCAGCATCTCCTTGTCATATATGGGATACAACCTCTCATGCGGAAGGAATTTCCGGCTCTCAAAAGCTATAGGATGACCACCCTGCATCAATACCGCGCCAATCCCCTCTCCTGACGCATCGCACTCCAAAACAAATGGCTGCGTGAAATCCGGCAATGCAAGCACGGGGCAGCTACTCATCACCTCCTTGAGCCTATCAAAAGCTCGTTGTGCTGTGTCCGACCAACTGAATGCCCCCTTCCTCGTCAAATCTGTGAGGGGTGCAGCAAGCTGTGAGAAACCTTTGACGAACTTCCTGTAGTAAGTGCAAATGCCAATAAATCCCCAAAGCTCAGTCACGTTCCTCGGCTCTAGCCAATCTCTGATGGCTCTAATCTTCTCCTCGTGGACTCTCACCCCGTCCACTCCTATGATATGCCCCAAGTATAGCATCTCTGTCAATCCAAACTCACATTTGGAGAGCTTGGCATAGAACTGCTGATCCTCCAAGATGCGCAATATTGTCTCAATATGTTGGAGATGCTCCTCCCACGTCCTGCTATAGATAAGTATGTCATCGAAGAAGACCAGCACAAACTTCCTCAGATGACCCCTGAAGATATGGTTCATGCATGACTGAAAGGTAGCGGGTGCATTGGTCAGCCCAAAAGGCATAACCAGAAACTCGAAGTGCCCATAATGACACCTGAAGGCGATCTTGGGAATGTCCTGTTCCCTCACGCGAATCTGATGGTACCCAGATCTCAAATCAATCTTTGAGAAGAAGCATGCTCCCCTCAACTCATCCATCAACTCATCGATCCTGGGAATGGGGTACCTGTTCTTCAGGGTCTTCTTGTTCAGAGCCCTGTAATCAATGCACATCCGCAATGTGCCGTCCTTCTACTTCACCAACACCACGGAAGAAGCGAAAGGTCTCGTGCTCGGCCGAATGTGTCCAAGGGCCAGCGACTCCTAAATAGCACGCTCAATCTCATCCCGATAGGCCTTGGGATGCCTGTAAGGTGTGGTGATCACTGCCTGTATCCCCTATTCCAGCTCAATGGTATGCTCAAACCCCCGATCTGGTGGTTGCCCTGGCGGAATATCCCCGAATACTATGGCATACCTGTCAAGGATAGTCTGTAGTTCTGGATGCACTGCCTGTCCTGTAGTCGCTGCCTCCGATGCCCGCAGCTCTACTACCCACTCTATGTCTCCCTTACGGAAGGTTGCCTCCATCCGATGTGCCGACACAGTCTGAGGTGGATATGTGTGTTGTCCCCGTATCTTCTCATGCCTCCCTGTCTTGGGATTGGAGTGTAAAAACTCTGGTAAACTTGATAATTATATATTATTATTGATGAAGATGAAAGATGAGATATGAGATATGATTACAATGGGGAATCACTGAGGCTTTAAATATAGCCTCATGGTGTCCCTTGGTGAAGAGGCATGATCTTTGATCATGCACTTTCACTTAATAAAACCTAAGATAACTATATCTAACTAATAATTAATAAAATATACATAACATTGCCCCTCTCTTAAAGATGCTTTGTCCTCAAAGCATACATAACAATGGACAATGTTGACGAACGCCTGGGTTTCTTGAGCGGTGGGATCTTGCTTCCCACATTTTAAAAAGATCGTGAAGCATCTTCTCGAGCTCCATATGTTGGTGATGTGGATAGTGAAAAGATCTGATATCGACAGAGTTGGATCCTGTCTTGACTTCTATTGGATGTTTGATTTTGCTATCGGGAGGCACTTTTATGGGTAGATCTTGGAATACTTTTTCATGTTTCCTAACTATTCCTTGTTCTTCTGGCGATTTTTTGTGATTCCTTTTTAGATTTAGAGGTAAGTTACCAACAATTATCGTTCGATGCAACTTCTTCTCATCATCAAACGCTTCCTTCTTAACAACCATATGTGCTTCATCACCGAAGGCCTCAACAGCTTCTGGCGCTATATCAGTGGCTTCGGATGTGTTTGTCGCTTCACATGTTTCGTTCAATTCTGGGGATGGAACATTTTGTTGTTTATAAACATCTGTATCTTCATGGTGATGTGGGGAATCGGTTTTTTCCTGATGCTCTTCTGAGTTCCCTGAATCTGCGGAATTGTTTTGTTGATTTTGTTCCATGTTAGGAAATATTGGTTTTTGCATTAGATCTAACTTGTCCATAATGGCATTAAATTTCTGCATCATTTTGTTCTCATTGTCCTTAACCTCCATACGTTTTAGCCATATTTGCCTTTTTATCTGATCAACCGTCATCATTGATAAAGACATACTGAACATGTATGAGGTGGGAAATATTTTTCTGCCAGTTTCTTCTTCTTCTTCTTCTTCTTCTTCTTCTTTTTTAATTAATTAATTAATAATAATTTTTTTTTTAAATAATAATAATTATATTTTTTTTTAAATTATATAATTATTATATATATATAATTTTTTATTTAAAAATTATATAATATATAAATAAATTATATAATTATTATACAACAATAATAATTTTTATTATTTTATTTTTTAAAATCTAATTTTTATATAAATTTTAATTATATAAAAATTAAATCGGTTTATATATATATATATATATATATATATCAACACAGCAGTTAATGCAGATTATATATCTATAAACAATTGATTTTACTTTGAAACACCCAACCCTACGGTCACGATAGTTCACGATTTTTTTTTTAAATAAACGCACTTTCTTTTTGTTTATTTTATTTTTTAAAATCTAATTTTTATATAAATTTTAATTATATAAAAAAATTAAATCGGTTTATATATATATATCAACACAGCAGTTAATGCAGATTATATATATATATAAAACTTGATTTTACTTTGAAACGCCCAACCCTACGGTCACGATAGTTCACGATTTTTTTTTTAAATAAACGCACTTTCTTTTTGTTTATTGCTGTGGCACAGCAACCCGGCAGGGAAAGATGGTTGCGGCGGCGAGGAAGGGCGTGCACTTGAACCCATGAACGCCCACAGTCGAATGAAACAAAACAGCGAACACGCCTTTCCAAAAAACAAAATGCGATGGTTAATGAGTCTTCCATGACTGTTAGATGACACAACTATGAGCAGAACAGCTGCCACAGTGTTGCAGCAACTTGTAAAGGCGGAAGAATGGAGTTAGGGTATGCGGTGACAGAGCCGCAGTAGCGGCAGCGTTTGACGTTTAAATTTGTGAATGGGCACAACCCCCCGGACACACTGGTTCACGATTTTTTATTTTTTATTAATTGTGAACTATATAATATATATTATATGACTATCGATCAACCCGGCACAAAACAACTCGTTCCCTTTAAAAAAAGATACCCGTCACCAACCATCCACCGTTTAAATGGATTCTGATTATACCGTGACCCTTATAACTTACGATTTATTTGTCAACGTGAGCTTTTAAACCCGCTGACCACGCCGGTTTGGCAGAGTCACGATTTATTAGAGAAGCAGCAACGGTTTTTTTGTGTCAGCAACAGTAGAGGAGTCGCAGGCCGGGGGATAATGTATTACCGTGAGGGAGAAGGTCTGAGCGGATAGGAGAATGGGTGAGGCCGAGGGCTGTGAGGCGGGCGGCGGATACAACGTATATTTTTTTTTTAATAATTTTTCACCGTGCCGTTTTAATTCAACCGACCTTCTATAACCTTTGCGGAAGTTGGCTCGATTGTTGTTCAACAGATTCCCGTTTCACAGATTTCAGCAGATTTCCATTTCAACAAGACTAATACCACTTCATTGTGCAATTGAGTCCCGCTGTAGGAAACTAACACAGCAGAAGCACGAATGTCACACTCTGGCCGTGGGTAATTCTGGACTATGTAGTTCTTGGACTATTTGCAGAGAGGAGGGTGTTTGTCGTGACAGGGAAGGCGGTTTCAAGTGGATATTGCAATCTGCAATTCTGGAATTCTGTAATTCCTGGGTGATCACACAGCTCCCGAAGAGCGATGGCTCTGATACCAATGGAGTGTAAAAACTCTGGTAAACTTGATAATTATATATTATTATTGATGAAGATGAAAGATGAGATATGAGATATGATTACAATGGGGAATCACTGAGGCTTTAAATATAGCCTCATGGTGTCCCTTGGTGAAGAGGCATGATCTTTGATCATGCCCTTTCACTTAATAAAACCTAAGATAACTATATCTAACTAATAATTAATAAAATATACATAACAGGGATCATCCCACTCCATCTCTAGGGCCTTCCAATCTGTCGTGACCTTCCCTAGAGTAATAAGCCACTGAACACCCAGTATCATGTTGGTGTCCGGAATATCGACCACAAAAAAATGGTCTGTCAAGGTATAGGTGCCCTCTTCCCCGCTGCTCTCGGAGAAGACCTCAATGAAATGTGCTTTCCCTGCAGCACATTTATGTCCCGGCGCCCATGGCTCCTGGCAAGTGAAGCACAACCGCTTCTTCTTCAACTCCCTCCGGGCCTCATCATCACCCTGTACTCGTCCAGGGTTCCCCGTGGGAGGCGGAATCCTCGTGTCCTTCCCCTTAGGCTGGAAAGCCTGTCTCTGGGGGTAAGGTGTCTGTGTCCTGGGTAAGACATCCTGTAAATCTCGAGTCCTGCTGATGGCATCCTGAAATGTAGCTGGTCTAGTTGACCTGACTAGGCCACGAAGTGGCTCTGCTAACCCATCCACAAACATGTAGACCATCCGAGCTGCTGATAGGTCTGGCACCATCACTGAAACCCTCAAGAAATCTGAAATGTAAGTCTCTGGGCTCCCAGTCTGCTTGAGCTTCGTCAGCGCAACGAAGTGCTGCTCCGGATCCCTCCTGTCAAAACGCTCTATCACTCTCCGGGTAAACTCGGCATATGTCCCCACTGTAAAATGCCCGAGTGTAGTCATCCCATGAAACCACCAGTCCTGGGCCTCACCCTCCAGATGTAATGTTGCCACCTTAATGGCCTCTGACTGCGACATCTGATTAAGCTGGAAATAGATATCCAACTTCTCTACCCAAGACTTTGCCGAACTGTTTGATGAACCATCAAACATGGGCAAATGAAATCTGCTAGCTGCGCGGTGGTCATCATGATGATGCCTGTGTCCCCTGTGATGATCACGGGGTCTACCATCACGCTGGAGCTGAACATAATTTCTAAATGAGATAAGATCTCTAATCGCCGGCCCGCGTGCCAGGTACTCTGCAATGTAGGCGTCCATCTGGCTAGGGTCAACCTTCGGCTCCCGCTGTGCTTCTGCCCCTGTGTCCTCTGCTAGGAAAGTGGGCATAGTGGATCGCGTGGGTGCATGCGATGCCATGATGGGGATAGCATCACGCTCCGGCATATGGTGTGACGTGCTTGATACCTCACCGATCTGACAAACCCTTGGGGTTTCCCGCTGCCTAACCTCCAGCGCAGTGAGTCTCTGTGACACATCCTGCATGTGTTGGAGGAGCGCCTCTCTAAATCTCCTCGAGTCCTCCTCGTCTGCCATAGGACCCTGCTGCTATGCGTCCCTCACAGGCTGCTCCTGCTCTAAATCTGTCTCAGGCTGCTCCTGATCTCTATATATCTCGGGCTGCTCCTGATCTGTGTCCACCACTCGAACACAGTCCCCCTCTCCGTAGGTGTTCTCCAACCTACGCTCAACGTCTCTGTATTTCTTACCTCGGTAACAGATATAGGGTCTATCCCTCGGCCTCATAGACTGCTAGCTCCACAGGCTGAGCCAAATCTATGCTTTGATACCACTGTAATATCCCTCAAGGGAAAATAGACAGCAATACAAGCATACGACAATATAGAAAATGCCGGAAATAGTACATTAAGCAAATACACATAAAAATGCCAGGAATGCTAAGCCATTTTATTAATCTGAGAATATAATGAGATACAATGGATAATCAGAATAAATGCACCTATCCTTGCACTAGGCAAGTGAAGAACCCTCTCAGAAACAGAAAATGGCTACTACAAGAAACTGCGTCCCAGCTGCTGGAAGAAACTGCCGTAAACTGCTGCTGCTGGAATGGACTGGAGCTAGGAGCTGATCCCCTTGCCGGAATGAGCTGAAAAACTACAGAACTCCTGAACTCACCACCCCGGACAAAACCCAGAAACCATATATAAAATGGTCAGCCTCCGAAAATCACCTCAGAAACCCTCCTCAAGGAAAAATGCTGTCCCTCCAGGCCCAGCACAGATGCCAAATGATATATGCTGAAATCGGGCCACAAACTCCCCGAAAAATCTCCCACTGATAAAGACTGAACCTCCACACCGAATCACACTGAATCCCCTGCAAGAAACCCAGTTATAGAACACCTCCTCCAAGAACTGCGTCCTCTCTCCTAGGGACTGCGCAGTCACCAAAAGAAGCCCAGCTCCTCCGCAAATCAACAACCAAATCCTCCGCTGAAAACTGTAGGAAAGACCTTGCCCGAGCAGGCACTCGAAGTCCCCCGGGGCTAAGGGCGAGATCTCCGACCGGAGACACTCAATCGCACTAAACAGTGCTGCAGACAGGCTAAACAGCCAGCGTGCTCAAGAAGACATAAGTCTAGCTCAAATATCATCAACAACAAGAATCCCCAAATGAGATGGCTCCCCCTCCTTTTATAACGCTGGCCCTCCTCAAAAACCCTACGTGGTCCCTCACTCTCCCACGTGCTCCTCCTAGACTGCGCAGAAGCTCCTAGAGGCTACGTGAGCCTCCTCTCATGCATGGTGTGGACCCCCAAGGCTCCCCCTTA
The DNA here is from genome assembly GCA_034641835.2 of Pinus albicaulis. Classification (NCBI taxonomy): domain Eukaryota; kingdom Viridiplantae; phylum Streptophyta; class Pinopsida; order Pinales; family Pinaceae; genus Pinus; species Pinus albicaulis. The sequence goes on from CM076570.1 coordinate 549,374,731, forward strand.
AGTTACAACGTTGCCTCTACTAGGGAAACACTTTATTTTATTAAGTGAGTTAGACCCCCTTTTCTCACTTTTACTTATTAATTAACTATAGTCGGCAAAACTATACAAAAATCAAATATTCCAATTAGCGGTGCTAATTAGGAATATTACACACAGGCCCTTCTTGAGCAACACAGAGGCTGACGCAAGCCAGGCAAGCTGACGCAGAGGGCTTCAGTGTAGCGCTACGGTTTCCAAAGGCCGGAAAAGAGCTGAGTTCTGTAAATCCCATTTGAGGATGTGAATCAGTCAAATTTTTTGTCTTCAGGATAGAGGTATTGTTGCCATTTTTATTTCTCTGTCGGGTTAACCAATTTGGTGTCAGATTTGTTGTACTTAGAATTTGCATAATAATAATAAAAAACCCTGCAAAAGCTAGCAGCACCGGTTTTCCCGCAATGGGTTTTTTCAAGGACATTTGTCCAGAAAATCCTTGTGTGTCACTTTGTCTTTGAGCATGTTATTCAGTATTGATCTGTATGTGTACGCTGTTAACTGTATTTACTTCGATGTTAATGCTTAATTTTTCAGATTAATAACTTATGTAAGTAGGAGAAGTAAATCAAGATTTAACAGTAGGTTTTTGTTTAGTAAATTCATAAATTTTCATAGAGACATCATCCTGACATAGTCATAGCACACATGCAGTCCATCTTGTCATCATGCATCAGAGGTCGTGATGCCATTTGTCGGGAGTTGCAGACTAGATTGTTGAGCATTTGGAGGAGAGAGCAGTTAGTGTCACCTGATGCTTATGAGCTAGTCGAAAGGTTGCTTGAGCGGAACATTAGGTTGTTCAGGAGACAATTGACCAAGGAGGAGTTGCTCCAATTTGGTGGGTCAAGCAGCAAGAATGAGCTGAGGAGGAAGGGACTTTGCTTCATTTGTAGGGGACCTTGGGGACCTGATCACTCATCCTAGAGCGACACTGAGCAGACGATAGAGGTAGAGCAAGACGAGATACCTTCTGATTCTCAGAGCAAGGATTCTTCTTTAGACGAGTTCATGGGCTCATACGAGGTTACCTCTGAGGAGCATGAGTCATGCAGGGTTGCTGACAGCAGACCAAATTTATATAGTGAGTAGTTAGTGGACCCTGTGGGAGACAATCAAGATGATGAGTCACCCATGATGATTCAGCATGAGCAGCATATAGTGGAGCATGAGACAGTTGAGGAGGATGATATGCATAGTATGCATGTTGAGCCTTTTGTGGAGGGCCCATCAGCGTATCACATTGAGGTTGTGATGGAGGAGGATGAGCGGCCACCCTTGCAGTCAACCATTGATCAGGAGCAGACAGATGTACAGGCAGCTAGTAGGGTGGCAGTATTTGCAGACACTTGTCCTCAGGCAGTGTTGGAGGCTGATAGGGCAGTTTCACAGCAAGCTAGTAGACGACAGGAGCGTAGAGTTTCCTATCAGACAAGGGAGACAACAGTGCATCCATCTTCGGGTCTACCCATTGATGAGGTGCAAGCAGATGTAATGGCGGCCAACAGAGTTGCAGCATTTTCGGGCAGCATCCCTCTCTAGGAGCACATAGACAGGGCTTGCAGCATAGCTTGCCCACCTATGTCCATTATAGGGAGAGTGGCCGGATTTCTTACACAAATTTTATTGGTTGATAGGGCAGAGCATCGAGAGTTAAGCATGGACCAGTATCAACTTCGTAGACATACGACTTGCACAGGTGTCCATACATTAGATTGGTGGGATATCACAAGTTGGTATCCTATTGATGGTACCATATTTTTAGTCAGGAGCAGGGACCCTTAGACATGATGGGTACTACAAGTTTCAGTTGGCATTGGGATACAGATCGGCAACTCTTCAGCATTTCGTCCCAACATTAGGAGAGCGGGATTAGCATTGGATTAAGTCAGGGGTTGGACTGGAGAGAGGTGATGAGTTAGTACGCAGTCAATGCGCCAACATTCTCAGCCTGAGTTATAGTGCAGAAGGAGTCGTGGAGCACTGATGCTTTTTCTTGGTGGCATTGGGATCCAAGAGGGTTTGTTGATGACATGCTCAGTCAGAGATTGGTCCAGGATCCAGGTATTGAGGGGTCTGTTCCTGGTGGGTTGACACAGAGGCATGATATCATTAGGTCCCAGTTACATTGGGCCAACAGAGTGGTCCACATATTTGGATTACTTGAGGGCAAGAAATCTTGGGCTGGAGGTTTTGAAATATTCATTTTTCTGATATCCCTTATAACATGGTTAGGATGGACTTTCAGAGTTGGGGGCAGACAGGTCACAAGTGCAGCATAGCATCATCAGCAGGCCGTGGGGTCTTTTTGAGGGGTTTTGAGGAGCTTTTATGAGTTCCGATCGTATTTGCTTGGTATATTCTACCATCCGCATAGTTTAGATTTCGTTTCGTTGCATTTCAACAACTTTAATAAAATTGAGTTATTAATGGGCCTAACTCAATTAATTACACCTAAGATGGCATTTCGAGAGGAGTTCTTGGCAGAACACATTAGTGTAATAGCTCGTTGGAATCAGAACGAGAAGATCTACAGGATGGAATGGCTAGGAGTGATTTTCAGTGACATGAGGAGGCATGGTGGCCAATTGACCATTTTCCCGCATTAAAAAGAATATTTTAATTAAGGGAAATGTGCTCAATGATTAAAATAATAATAAAATAAGAGCTTCTAGAGGATTTCATCAGATCTATAAAAAGTGGAGGAAGGACCATTAGAGGACATCTTGGATTTAATATTGCCTCTTTTATGTGAGGTTGAGAACTCGGTTCTCTACTCCATTGGTAGCCCAAGGACGGAAACCCTCGGGAGATTTAGAGAGATTGTGCGAGCACCCATCTCCCCTTGGTGAATTCATCCAAAATTCACAGGAGAGCTTAGCATTGGCAGTTTGGTTTAGTTTTGGTGGAGGGTCGTGCAGCAGTACAGCAGATCCTTGAGGCCAGTCCTATCTCAGTTATTTTATGGTTTCAGCGTGTAAACCACAGATTATATTATCAACTGAGTTTATTTTTTGCATTATCGTGTTATGGAATTGCATGTACTTTACATGTTTTATTCTACATGGCAATCTTCTATTAAATGGATGATAATTTAGTTGTGAAATTTGGGTTGAGATCAACTTCTACAATTTTAGCAAAATATCCCGTTTGGGATATTACAGATATTAGGGATGCCATTTACCAATTGATTAAGAGAGGGGATGACCTTATAATGTAAATGTCCATATCTTCTATGCCATAATTCAATGGGATTGATCTCCATGTGAACTAGGGCTTGAGGAGATGATCTTATGACTCTATATAAACTTCCTTCACATATTCTAATAACCCTTGCTTAATCAATGCTTGAATCTTTTCCCCAAACCAGAACTTTACCATCTACAAAAGAAATTCTATCTCCTTTGTCTTCTAAACAAGAAATTGAAATCAAATTCTTTTCCAAACCTAGAACATAGTGTATATTGTTGAGCTGCAGCTTTGCTCCATTTTCCAGCTTCAATGAAGTTGATCCCATACCCTTTAATGCATAACTGTTGTTGTCTCCCAACTCCACTGCATGAAAAAAATGGTTCTTTTGATAAAGTGTGAAGGTGTTTACTTTCTCCTGTCATATGTCTTAATGCTCCACTATCAATGATCCATGCATTGTCATCATTGAGTGAATCTGTGAGTGCAGCCAAGAACCCTTTGCTTTTGACCTTATTAGATAAGTTGTAGATGATTGTTTTAACTTTTAATCCAGCTTCCTGCAATACTGAATCCCATCTTCAAGTATCTTATCATAGAGGGAGTAATCTTTCCTTTCAAGCCAACAAAGTGATCTCCAATCTTCCTTGACTTTAGTTATGATACAATGCTGAGAAATCAATGCTTGTAGAATTGGGGTTTGATTCCTCTTTCTTGATAATTACTTGTGAATTATGTTGGCCACTTGTATTTCTTTATTAGATTATATTTCATCAAGCAATTACCAAATTATGTGTATGAACATGACAAGAACAAGAGACACAAGATATAGGCGCACAGCCAGGGAAAAACCCCAATGAGGGGAAAACCTGGTCAAACCTCTTCCTTCATTAGATTCATAAGACAAGACGAGATAATCAAAGGCACTTTGACCTAGACACAGACTTCCTCCAATCACCAAGTCAGTCCTTCCTTCCTCTTCAAATTATAATCTTCCAGCAACAACTTCGACCTAGAACTTGGATCCTGCAGCAGCAAAATTTCAACCTCCTGCAACAGAACTTCGACTTGCAGTAAATCCCAGATCATCAACTCCTACAATTTCCCAGTAACTTCGCACGTGTGAGAGATAGATGGCACAAAAACCTTGATCTTGTCATTCCTTGCAATCCTCCTCCTCCTGCAACTTCGCACTTTTTTGCTTCTTCTTCTTGTGTATCGAACTTGAGTGATTGATGCTCCAAATGAATCGAACTGCTTTTCTATATATAGCCTCTTTTGTGGGTCGGATTGCTCTAATGTAGGCCGACTTCATCAGGTAAGGACCGAAATGGTGTGGAGGTGACCAATGACTTATTTGACTCAAAAATAATTCTTTTTACGTGATACAAAAGACCAAGAAGGGTCTAATAAAATGGACAATGACTCTAATGACTCCAGATAAAACCTAGAAGTCCTCAATGGGGGCTCTGACCTAGAAAATGATGACCCAAGCATGAAACCCATGCTTTAATAGATCATTTTAATAATAATAAAATTTCTTTTGACAATTATATGTTTATGAAGACCAAACCTAGTTACATTTTTCAACAGATCTACCATACAAACTCATTACCAACAAATATTACAGGTCTTCATAAGGTGCTGCACAATGCTTCAAGGCATGTCAGTAATCTTTAATGCATAGAATAGCCCTGGGCATTTTTACAGATGTTTTTGTTGAATGCACTTTGTTTCTGTCCCATGACATATTTTGGTCAGTTGCTGCACATTAATAAAAATATCTTGCCTTATCTAAAGAATATTTGGGCCATTAGTCATCAATTTGACAGATTTATGAAAGCAGCAATATTTTGAAAGTGAAAAAAAAAAGTCTAGCTTCATCCCCAGATCTTCAAGAAGTGAAATAAATGACAATGTAAGCTCCACATCATACTGATCATACACCCAAGATCACATTTATCAAATGGACTGTAATATTCCTAATTTGCGACAGCAAATTGGAATATTCTATTTTGTTTATTTTGCCACCTATAGTTTGTAAGTAAATAAAAAGTGAATAAAGAGGGTCTAAACTCACTTAAATGAAATAAGACATCCACCTAGTAGCACAACATTGTGACTTAAGTGGGAGTCAAGGGGGGACCCAACACCACGTTGAGGTGGGGGCCTATGTACACTCTAGAAGTTTCTCCAAGCTTCTGCGCAGATAAGGATGAGAATGTGGATAAGGATGAGGATGTGGAGGAGAGAGAGAGGCTACATTGGGTTTTGGAGGGAAACCAACATTATAAAAGATGGAGGAGCCTCCTCATTTGAGATATGCTTGGATTCTTGGATTATTGATTATTGAGTGAGACATTTGTCTTTCTTTGGCACGCTGGCTGTTTAGCCCATCTGCTGCACTGTTTAGTGCACTGAGTGTCTCTGTGCGGAGATCTCACCCTTAGCCACGGGGGACTTCGAGGCCTGCTCGGGCAAGGTTATTTTCTTAGCATCATCCTCCAGGACAGCGTTATTGCTGCAGCAGCGTAATACTGTGTTGTAGGGTGTTGCCGTGGTGACTTTACGACACCACTTCCTTCTCTTGTTTTTCAGAAGGAGAGTCTTTCTTCCTTTTGGAGGATCAGATTGGAGAACTTTGGAGCTCATTTTCAGATCTTGGCATCAGGCAATATATTCTTCATGGTATACTGCGCAGTTCTTTCCCCAGATCTGCGTTATTGCTGAAGGAGCAGCGTTTCATGGGTTTTGGCATCATTTTGGAAGCTAGATCTCTGTTGGAGGGTGATCCTTGGATTGGCCAACCAATACAAGTATATTTCTGATCTGATACTGAAGTTTGCTTCAGAAATTCTGAATCATTCTTCAGATCTGCTGCAGTAAGACTCAGATCTGCTCCGGCATTTTCATGTATTGCCGAAATCCCCAAGGGGAAAGTAATAAAGAGCCCTTTGGGCATTTTGTCTCATTATAGATCTCTGTTTTCATGTATTTATCAGTTTCAGATCTGTAATATAATAAATATAAGCTTCAGCCTCCTAGAGAAAATGCTGAAGTGTTTCTGGATCAATCTTTGTCTTGCGGCACCTCTATTTTGAGGGGTTTTTCTATATAAACTGTTGTTTAACCTTGCTGAATGCCTATTCCGTGTTCCCAAACCCATTCTCTGATGATCCATACTATTATACATCTTATTCCTTCAGAAAAAACGTAGCCCTTGCTTCAGTAAAATTCTGCATACTCAAAGTCTTGGGAAATCAGGGTTTTTCTTGACTAGTCGGGAAGGAGGAACTGTTTAACCTAGCAAAACGCCTTTGTTTGAGCTGAAATTCGACATGGACATCCCTCTTGACCTATTCTAACATATCCCAGAACCTTGAGACGTCATTTTACGCAGATTTCCTTATACACTCATTTTAGGGCCAAAATCCTCACTTTTCCCCACTTTTTTGCCCTTAAAAGCTGAGTAAAGGTTGCTGCTGTTATTTATTTTGGTTGCTGAGCATTTTAAGACATATTATATGATAGCTGAAGCCATCATAACTGAAGAATGCGTTTTTCAGGCATGATCTGCTGAAAATTCCCTTCTGGGATATTACAGTGGTATCAAAGCATAGTTCTGGCTCAGCCTGTGGAGCTGGCTATCTATGGAAAATATGAGGATCACAATGCCTACATTCTTACCTGAAGTACCGAGGCAACATGGTCGTATACCTCTTGAAGATTATTTTAGAGAATGGAAGTCCATGGGGGAAGACTTAAAAACAATTTTGCCCTTCAAAGATTACTGTCAGCTCAGAGAGGATGGAGTTTCTAGCATACAGAGTTCAGATTTGCAGCGTACTACTGGGAGATCACCTCTTCCCATGCATGAGGGATCCACTAGTCCCTGTGAGTCTAAGCCCAAGAGGACCGGAACGGTGAAAAATGATAGTTAGTTCTTTTTCAGATCCAGAAAAGATGCATCCACTGTTGAAGAGGTCAAGAAGGTTGAAGAAAAAGAAGAGGAAGTACCATGCGCTTCCAATTCTAATCGAGAAGAAGAGATCACATCACCTCTTAAGGAGGCTTGTGAAAACGCTGTCACAGTCATGGAGGAGCAGCCACATGCATCAACAGTTGGGGCAGCCAACACTTTTGAGGATGGGACTCTTGCAGCTCTACAAGAAGTTCCAAATGCAGATCGAGAGAAGCTTGGTTGCACTGCGTTGTGCAACATGGATGAAGGGGAGGTCTCAAGGAGAGATCTCACGGGAGATGCACTTCCACATACCATGGGATGCAATGACTCTCTTCCCTTCTCACAAGAGCAGATAGTAGATGGAGGACATCTTAGGATGGATAACATCTCTCATGCTTGTGTTGGACATCCCTTGAGCCCCACACATCATGATGGGAGGTTTTTGCCTACCACCTATTTGATTCTTGATAGGGTCTCATTGATCCTTGAGAAGTTTATATTTCAAAATCCCGTGAAGTGCAAAATCAGTAATTTGATTTGGGAGGATGGTAGCCCTCATGGGAGGAGTACCAGGATGAGGAGAAGAAGGAGGCATCCACAAGTGATTAAGTGGATGGAGATGATGAGCAAGGAGCTAGGAGGCTACTTGCAGATCTATGATACCGGGCAACAGGAGGCTTGGCTGCGCTGGTTGCTCTTGAAAGAGTTTGGCCATCACTTGGCACATACTCTTCCTAAGAGTAGGAGGACGGAGAGAAGATGGCTGGATACTTGCATCATTGAGCAGCATAGAGTATGGATGCATGGTGTTGATGTGTTACTCATATCATTCATTATGTCTTCATCATATGAGTTGTATGATGGAAGTATGGGGAGGCAGCAAAAGGTCTTGTTGCTGGGGAGAGCAAGGACAGATTTGCTCTCACACTTTGCATGATGTTGCACGAGGAGGAGATGGCACTATCTCCTTGGTCTTTGATGATGATTGGGAAGCACTTCCATCTTGGGAGGTATTCCATATTTGTTGCAGCATTATTAGAGGAGTCTTTGACAAGGAGCATGTCAAAGAACAGAGTTTTGTGTTGACAGGAGCTTACTTGCATGAGCTCACAGCGTTGTCACCTTGGAGCAGAAATTTATGGATGAAGTGTACCTAGCAAAGTTATGGTGGATCTATAACCCATAGGTCCCAGGATCACTTCACAATTGTTGCACTTAGAGGAGGTAATGATGATAGAGACATCTATGGCATATTCTTCTTGACTTGGATTTCCAAGCATCAGGAGGATTATCTGTTTGCAGCGCATGGTTCAGTCTTCTTCATAGCATGCCAAAACACTATGGAGGACTCATGTATGGACCCATGTACCATCTTACTTCTAACCTATGTTGAGGAGGTTGTTTATACATTCATTGATTTGCACACTCTTACCACTCCTATGCAGTGCATTGCTTCACAGGAGGGCAAGCTTGTCATATTGCTCTATGAGTTTTATTGGGCCAATCTACATGACGGAGGCAACCATCTCTTTTGTGGCTTTGGGAAAATGTTTTATCACCGCATGTATGTTCATTTGTAGCACTATATCATGTATCATATGAAGACATGCATGGGTAACATAAACATTTTGCCTTGTACTCTTATCAAGCAGCAACTTGTAAAACTGCGTTGTATTTGTTGGGGAAGCTGTTGGTACCTCTTTTCATCACATGTAACCTTCAGCGTTTCCTTCATTTTGCTGCTGATCTTGTCTCCATTTGCTGATATAGATCAGATTTGTATGGGAGGCTTGATTATGAGGGAGACACATGAGTTGGATGTGTCTTTGATTGGGAAGAATTCTCACATTCTTTACACTACATGTTCTAATGGGAGCATGGGAGGAGGCATGGCCACCACTACTACATATGTGTTCTTTTTTGAGGTGGGCCATGAGATTGATATTCATGCATTGTACAGCCATGGGCAAGTGTTTGGTCTTATGTTGTTGTCTGTTATGAATATTTTATTAATTATTAGTTAGATATAGTTATATTAGGGTTTATTAACTGAAAGGGCATGATCAAAGATCATGCCTCTTCGCCAAGGGACACCTTGAGGCTATTTAAAGCCTAGGCGATCCCTCATTGTAATCATCTCATCTTTCATCATTAATAATAAATACTTATTCAAGTTTACCAGAGTTTTTACACTCCATTGGTATCGGAGCCATCGCTCTTCAGATCTGTGTGATCACCCAGAAATTACAGGATTCCAGAACTGCAATTTCAGATTGCAGATTTTTTTTATTAAGTGCAGCCATTTCAGAATTTTAAATCCTGCATCTTATCAACGCCTCACAGCCCTCGGCCTCACCCATTCTCCTAGCCGCTCAGAACCTTCTCCCTCACGGTATCTCATACTTTTCAGCCTCTTCTCCTCACCACCTGAGGCCTCTTGGATTTTCTGAACTCAGATTGAGGCCTTTCGGCCTTCTGTTACAGTTCTGAAGCCTTTTGGCCAGCTTCTACGGTTTCAGCCCTCTTTCTGGTCTCACATAGAAATTTCGGCAGCCTGCTTTTCCTTCATAGAACAGACAGAAACCTCCCTTTTTGTCCAGCAAATAGATAGACAATCCTTCGTTCAGCAGATCACGGTATAATCAGAATCCCTTTAAACGGTGGATGGTTGGTGACGGGTATTTTTTTTTAAAGTGAACGAGTTGTTTGTGCCGGGTTGACCGATAATCATATAATATATATTATATAGTTCACATTAAAAAAATAATTAAAAAATCATGAACAGAGTCGTCTTTGAATGCAACACCATCAGCTCCGTCATTGTTTTTTAAAAACGGACGGGTTTTTTTTAAACGGACGCAGCGTGTTTTTCGAAGGGGCACAGTTATAAAAAAATCGTGAAACGGTGGTGACGGTTGGCATACCCTTCCAACTTAGCGATTTTTTTCAGTCGTGATCCTTCCTGTCAACCCGTTCTTCGCAAGTTCGCTCGCATCTAATCTGCCTCAAACTCGGACGGGTTGTCAATCGGACTGGACGTGTGACTGGTCGTGGAAGAGGTGCAAATTCACAAAGGTAGGTGATACGGGTTGTTTTGAACGAACATTCCGACATTTAAAAGCCGGACAGGCGTGTTCGCTATTGGTCTCATTTGACTGTGTCCTCGCCGCCCTCGCCGCTTGCACACTCTTCCTTGCCGCTGCAACAATTCCTTCCGCGGGGTTGCTGTGCTACAGTAGAAACAACTAAAACAAAATATAAGTTAAAAAAATCGTGAACCATTCGTGACTCTTCGATAGTTAATAATCGTATAAGGGATATGAATATATATATTATAGTTTCAAATTGATCATTATATAAATATATATTATAATTATATATTTAATTTATATATTATATAGTTTTCAAATCGATAATTATATATATATATATATATATATATATATTATAAATATATAATTATTTATATATTATATAATTTCAATTAATAAACTATATATATAATAATTATATAATTTATTTAAAAAAATATATTATTAATTTAATTTATTTATTTATTAATAGAAAAAAAAAAAAAAACTGGCAGAATTTTCAGTATGTCCTTATCAATGATGGCGATTGATCAGATAAAAAGGCAAACATGGCTAAAACAAATGGAGGCCACAGAAAAGTTTAGCAAAGCAATGAAGAAGATGACGGAACTCTGCAATAAGCTAAATGATAAGATAGATAAGTTAAGTCAGACACAATCCCCGATATCTCCTGACAGGGAACAAACTCAACAAAACAATGCCGCAGATTCAGAGAACTCAGAGGAGCATCAGGAAAAATCCGATTCCCCACGTCACCATGAAGATACAAATGTTTCTACACAACAAAATGTCCCATCCCCAGAATTTAACAAAACATGTGAAGCGACAAACACATCCGAAGCCACTGATATAACGACAGAAGCTGTTGAGGCCTTCGGTGATGAAGCAGATATGGTTGTTAAGAATGAAGCATTTGATGATGAGGAGAAGTTACATCAGACAATAATTGTTGGTAACTTACCTCTAAATCTAAAAAGGAATCACAAAAAATCACCAGAAGAACAAGGAATAGTTGGGAAACATGAAAAAGTATTCCAAGATCTACCCATAAAAGTGTCTTCCAATAGGAAAATCAAACGTCCAATAGAAGTCAAGACAGTATCCAACTCTGTCGATATCAGATCTTTTCACTATCCACATCACCAACAGATGGAGCTCAAGAAGATGCTTCCCGATCTTTTTAAAATGTGGGACGCAAGAGCTCATCGCTTGAGAAAACCAGACATTCGTCAACATTGTCCATCATTACGTATGCTTTGAGGACAAAGCATCTTAAGAGAGGGGCAATGTTATGAATATTTTATTAATTATTAGTTAGATATAGTTATATTAGGGTTTATTAACTGAAAGGGCATGATCAAAGATCATGCCTCTTCGCCAAGGGACACCTTGAGGCTATTTAAAGCCTAGGCGATCTCTCATTGTAATCATCTCATCTTTCATCATTAATAATAAATACTTATTCAAGTTTACTAGAGTTTTTACACTCCATTGTCATATTCAGCCATTTACTATCCATTAGTAGATGTGATGAATCTTGTACATTGCTTGCCATGTAATTTTTTGAAGTTGCAGTGGATGAGACTATGTTGTATCCTTGTGAGAGATTGTTTGCATTATGTATCCTCATGTAACACCTTCAGCAAACATTTCATTAGGATGATCCATGATACACATGTCCTATTCTTCATGGATGAATTGTTTTGGGACAGCCTGTTCTTCATTGTTGGAGGAACCTTCTTTGGAGGATTGTTCTTCACTTTGCCATTGGAGGGCAATGATTTTGCAGCCCAAGATCAGCATACACTCTACACTTGTCATGAGTGGAGAGAAGGACAGCATGGGGTAAGCTATGATGCTTGCCACGATCAGATTTTCAGCCCACCTTCATTACCGGAGCTTGAGGTGGAAGGATATTTTCAGGAGTTGCCTTGTTGGGAGGTGGCTCATTTTGTTTGGATGATTGCTTGGGGATGGAGGATCCACATGAGAGAGATGTTCCTCACTTCATGCCTTGAGTGGAGAGAGGTGATGAGCTGGTACACAGTCGATGGGACAGCTTACACCATGACAGATATAGTACAGCCGGAGTCATGGTCTTCATCAGTCATAGCTAGAGGCAGTGCACAGACCAAGCCATGGGACTTGAGCTATTATTGGCCATGGTGGCGATGGGATCCGGGAGGATTGTTCGTTGGCTGGTACCATGAGAGATCAGTTTGGGATCCTGGCATTGAGAGATCCCTTCATATCAGGATGATGCAAAGTACAGGGGTGATTCAGTGGCGCATCTGGGACCCAGGCATATTTTGCAGTATCGATGGAGAGCATCCGCTAGGAGGAGACTTGCTCAAGCAGTTGCTTGAGGGCAAGCAACATTTTGCCGGGGGGGACTGTAATATTCCTAATTTGCGACAGCAAATTGGAATATTCTATTTTGTTTATTTTGCCACCTATAGTTTGTAAGTAAATAAAAAGTGAGTAATTAACCTTGCTGAATGCCTATGCCGTGTTCCCAAACCCATTCTCTGATCATCCATACTGTTATACATCTTATTCCTTCAGAAAAAACGCAGCCCTTGCTTCAGTAAAATTCTGCATACTCAAAGTCTTGGGAAATCAGGGTTTTTCTTGACTAGTCGGAAAGGAGGAACTGTTTAACCTAGTAAAACGCCTTTGTTTGAGCTGAAATTCGACATGGACATCCCTCTTGACCTATTATAACATATTCCAGAACCTTGACCTGTCATTTTACGCAGATTTCCTTATTCACTCATTTTAGGGCCAAAATCCTCACTTTTCCCCACCTTTTTGCCCTTAAAAGCTGAGTAAAGGTTGCTGCTGCTATTTATTTTGGTTGCTGAACATTTTCAGAGATATTATATGATAGCTGAAGCCCTCATACCTGAAGAATGCGTTTTCTGGCATGATCTGTTGAAAATTCCCTTCTGGGATATTACATGGACAAATTTAAATTTCCAATGCTTCTTGTAGAAAGATAAAATTTGTGTCATGCAGGAACAACTGCCAAAGCACTCATGTTTCTTACAAAACCAAATGTCTAGTTAAGAAGGAACTCAACAACCAAAGCAATATTGGCATAGCAACACATTAACCTAAAGCCTGCGCACTAGACAAGTCAACTGTGATGAGTAAAGAAGAAACCTGCCAGAGCAGCAGCTGTCACAAATTCATGTCACTTTGAAATGATCCAAATATGAATCACAAGATAAAAAAGGTGGTGTTAAAAATGCAAAATTATAGACTGCCAAGATAACAAGAGGAAAATACTTTCCAATTCCAGAATTTGAATTTCATTTGAGGTCAAAGTCCTGACTTCTGAGTCAATAACATCCATGTATTATATCCAATTTTAAAACTTGAACAACTGGAAAGACAAAACAAAGGAAAAGACACTTATGAATCATGATTCATAAAGTAGCATTACAGGAAGAAGGGTAGGAAGCTTACATAGGAGACAGTGGACCTTGATATGCAAGTGTTGAAAATCCTTGGCGCTGCTTGTGTTTGGGATTGGAGGGGCACAAGATATAAACCTTTCCACGACGTTTCACAGATCTGCAGAACTCGCACAGCTTCTTCACTGATGACCTCACCTTCATGACTATAAAAGAAAATATTTTAGTCATACAAAAGTGACCATTTCACGGTTCAGTAGCTTTGTAAGAATGAATGTCCCTCACCTATATTGAACTATCAAAATAACCAAATGCCTAAACTATTTCATTTCTTGGCTTTCATTGTCGTTGCCTTTCTTACAGAGAACAAAGAATTAATCTCATTTGGGAACAGATTCAGAAACAATTACTTCTTAACATTTCCACATACAGTGACAAATCTATTGCTAATTATTAGGTTTCAATGACAAATTTAAATGGCCATGTCCCAGTCCTCCATTCAAAGATAAGGATGGGACAGTATGGTTTTCTTTAAAAGGCTGAATAAAATATCATAATGGGATTTTGATCTATAATTAAAAAAAAAAATAGAACAGCTATTGGCAAATCCATGACTATAGTGTGAGAATAGATTGTATAGCACGGTGTATATCTTTGCCTGTTTATTCAGAAAACACCATTATATACGGCCAAGCCAGTCACCAAATTGATGTATGAGACATTCTTGTTTGTGGGACAAGGGACCCACCTCCACACAGCAATTTGACTGCTAAATCCTATGGAGGTGTACATACTCTACCCTCCTCTGGAATTGAACATGTGACCTCTTACAAGGAAACACATGTTCTCAACCATTAGGCCCACTGTTTCTTAAGATAATAACATATCTTTGAAACCAATGGCCTGGGAAATACTAAAATGCCATTGGAATTTCTTTACAGCCACAAACTTGTTATAGTTGATTTAATGATTTTATCATATGTAACAACAGCAACCTACACCTTCATAATCACACATTACCTTATTCGGTTAGGTCCTAGGATAAAGGATAATAATAGGTTGAAGTCTTCTAAACTAATGGATAATAAGAATAACTGGACGCTCATTAAAGTCACATGGAAACCAACCCTCACATATATACATGATTGATAACCAAAACTGACTGTAGCCCACTGATTATGCCTTGTACTATCCACAGGTTAGACCATCTTTCAGTCATCCTGAACAACATTTTAGTTGTACCCTTATAGGTGTAAATAACAGGACAAGAGTATCAAGTGAGATAAGAGTACCAAGTGAGCTATACCCTTCAGTATTAGGAACACGTTGTAAATTGTGACATTAGTTTTAACTTTTAGGGTCTCCACCCTCAACCACCAAAGCAATACCTGCACAATTTATTCCACAGCAGCTAAGTTCTCAAGATTCGGATATGGCAAGGATACGTCAAGTACAAAAAAGTTAAAATATAATAATATTTTTTTAATTTTAAAAAACACTTTAGAGTTCAAAAACCAAATACTCTCTGAAACTATCAAACCCCAAACCCTTTTAGAACTAGAACCATTACATATATTATAAATATAGACTGAAACATTGAAATGATGATTCCTCCCTCATACAAAGTAACAAAAAGAATAATATCATAAATGATAATAGTAAAAACATATACATATTCGCAAATGTATTTGCATTATCTTCTGCATATTGCAACTCTACATCAAGAATAGATGATGGGGGTCCTGGAATGTATGAAGTTGCATAAGTAGGCTGGACTAGTGGTGGAACAATATCCTCAAGTAGGTTGAGGTGAGTCATGGCATTCAGTGTCAGGTTCAAGTCAGAGATCTTAGTCTCCACATCCCACATCCTACTCAGACCTTTTTTATACTCTGGTTCAACATGTGATAAAAGACGAAGGTTGTAAAGAATAAAATAATATAAATAATGATTAATTACTTAATTAGTAATTAGGTTGAAAGGGCATGTCTGATGAGACATGACCTTTCGTGAAGAGGTACCTATCTAGGCATATAAGCAAGCCTCATTTGTAACATCAATCAATCAATTCATCATACATTTAATATAATATTTGTATCCTCATGGATACTTTCATATTCCAAGTCTTCTGGAGTATTTAACTTGAGAAGGAACTTTGTTCGCTTCATTTGGTATTAGAGCTTCATTCTCCGATCACCGGCCTTTGGCCTTTAACTCGTCGTCAAGGTTGTCGTCATAACCGAAGGTTTTCACTACACCAGTGTTGGAGATTCTCCATTTCATCATATTCGCCGACAGGCCTTTGGCCATAATAAAAAATTGAAGAAAAAAAGGGAAAAAATATAATATATATATATATATATATATATATTTTCTGTGGAAAAAAATCTATATTTTATGAGAAAAATAACAGACCGGCCCCTTAATGGGGTTTTTACAATGCTCCTTGAGCTATTTAAACTCTTTATAAGAGTTTTTTCATGTAGCCCTGATGGGTATTGCTCTTTTTGATCTGTAATTCAATAGCAATACACATTAAAACGTTAACACTGTAGTGTCTCTCCTGTTAGTCCAAATATTCTTCATGCTTCCTATTTGATCTTTTAATTAATGAAAACCTCCAGCCTCGTCACAGAATGGCATTTTTGTAAAACAAGTCTTCACTGTTAATGTCTTTTGCTTGGCAACGAGATAAATGGCCGTTGGAGCTCCCCGAACAGGCAGGTCGAACACGTGCACGACGATCACAGCTTTCTTATTACAAAATTGACTAAACCGTCGCAATATACAGGATTGGATTTTTGTATAACTACCACTATTATTAGACCATACAAAAACTGAATCTCCCATTGATTTTCTTCCCACAAAGTCCAATAAACAGACCGTAGATACAAAACTAAAAACGTGATTATAGTCCTCTGTGTAATTAAATCAGGTGAGTCTCTTCCAAGTTAGAAGAGATATCCGCAATTTTAAGTGTGCCTAGAGGGAGAGTGAGAGTCGACTTTGATAGACCATCGGCTTCCGAATTGATTTCCCGGTACACATGTTTCTAAGAGAGGAAATGATAGCCTTGAGATAAACAACGAATGTTATGGAGGATGGCTTGAAGGTGAGGAGAGTGTATTTGAGATCTTTTAAGGGCCCAATAAATAACCATTTTGGAGTCTCCGAAATATTGTAATGAAGAAATGTTTTTGGATTTTTCCACATGAAGAACAACCCATAGAGCAGCAAGCTCAGCCTTGCTGTTTGATCCATGGCCTAAAGCAAAAAGAATATGAAATTTTGAAACTGGCGAAACATAAAGGACAGCCCCTGCTCCTGTCAAAGGAGGAGAGCCTTGAAAGCACCATCAGAGAAAGCCCATGCACAATTCTGGTCGATTTCTGGGAACAAGGATTGAATTTTGGGTGATTTGGGGATGCATTTGTGCTCGGAAGCCCACTGCACAATAAGTGTCGCTATCAACTCTTCTGGAATAAATTTCTCATTGAAAATAGCCATATTACGAGCCCACCAAATGACGTAAGAGAATAATGCAGGAAATGCTGAATAGGATTTTACCCCGGGCTCCTTCCACCGTTGTTTTAGTCTTGCTTCAAAAGAGTCTACCGAGAACATTTGAGGAGCAGCGATTGATGATGAAGAAAGGTTCCATATTTTACCTGCATAAGAGCAAGAGAAGAAAATGTGAGTAATTGATTATGCTTCATGTCCACATAGGTAGCAACGGTTCGGCCCCTCCCATCCCTGTCGTTGTAAACTATCCCAGGACAGAAGGCGATTTTTAAGAGAAAGCCATAGAACTAATTTGGCTTTAATTGGGCTTGGGAATTTCCAGAGGGGAGTTGACCAGAACAGCGTTTCTACACTGTACGAGGCTTCCATCATTGCTTTGTATCCGAGCTTTGTCGTGTATCAGCCATTTGAAACATTTTTTGACCAAGCCAGCAAATCCTCAACCTCCAATTCCAAGTGAATGAAATTGCTTACGAGAAGAGATATGAATGAGGTCCATTCAGCTCCCTGGTTTTGTGGCAGTCCTAAAAAAATAGGGTTTTTCCAACCTGGAGTTCCCCAGGCTTGAGGCAAGGCTATAGCAGCATCCGCAATGGAATGGATGTGTTTTTTCTGTAAGGATAGAGCGGAGGCCTTCTAAAAGTTTGTAATCTTCGCCCGCTCCTACCCACGGATCTATCCCAATGCGAACTAATTTTCCATTTCCGATAATCCAAGCAGTCCACTGACCAATGAAAGGAAAGGTCGAGACCATTGCCTTCCATCCAATAGAAGCATTTTTGTGCGATTTGTTAGGATTTCTAAACCACAAAATAATAGATTGACCAGGAAAATATTTTGTGCACATGACTCTGTTCCAAAGAGAATCTGAGTTTTCATAAAGCCTCCATAAGGATTTTGCAGCGAGGGAAAGACAGAAAGTCGGAAGGTCCTTGATGCCCCAGCCACCTAAATCTCTAGGCCTGGCCAGCGTTGTCCATTTTACCAAAGGGATCCCTTCAGTTTTTTTTCTAGCAATCCAAAGAAAAGAAAAACATTTCTCCCTGATTTTGTGAACGATTCCTTTAGGGATCGAAGCAATGGTGGTCCAGTACACAGGGATGCTTTGAAGCACGAATTTGAGAAGAACCAAACGGCCTCCTCGGGAAAGAAAGCAATTTGTCCAATGCGAGATTCGGTTCTCAACCTTTTGATAAAGCCATAACCAATCCTTGAAGCAACAAGAGTTTGGTTTTAGAACGAATCCCAGATATTTAAACCCCACCTCCCAAGCACAAGTACAAGGGGAGAGAGAGCTTTATTTGGGAGAGAAGATTATCGGGAATGATATTATGAACCAGAAAAGACTTATTAATGTTAATCCGCATCCCAGTTGCTATTTGAAAGAGCCTAAGAATATCTAGCAAGGGATATATATATATATATATATATATAAAATAAGAGAAGGAAAGTTTTTAAAAAAATGAAGAAATATTTACAATATATATATATATATATATTAATAAAAAAAAATAAAAGAGAGAAGGAAAGTTGAAAAAAAAAAAGTGGAAATAAATTAAAACGAAAAAAAAAAAAGATTTAAAAGAAATAGTTCCGAAAGAAAAAAAAATAAAAGATGGTTCTACATTATTGATAAAAAGTGCATGATAAAAAAACTATACATAAGAGAACGAAGAGTAGATAAGGTTATTTTGATTCTTCTTTAAGTGGTTTACAAGCTCGTGGTTTTAGAAGCCCATGGTAATTGCCCACGACATTTTCAAGGTAAAATAAGAACAAAAGGAATAAAAAATCTCTGTGTGAATGGTAAGTTTACTTTTACGTGGAGAAAATTAACCGTGTCAAATACACATAAGTGGACATATATTATAGGTGAATAGCCACGTTTCACTAGGGTTGTAACTTTTCAAAAAAAAAAAGAGTTAAAAAAAATCAATTGTTGAAAAAAAATATATAAAAAAAAAAAATAAAACTAGAATTTACTTAGTCAAAGAACTCATCACTAAAGGAAGACTATATTTAAGGTTATATAAAGGGAGTATTATAAGGAATTATCAAGGCAATTAATATTAAGGAAAAGTAAGGTTTTAAAAAAAAAACTATTATGAAGTCAAACATCTTCTTAGTAATTAAAGAAGATTTCATAAAAAGAAATCAAGGAAAAATATTATTAAGGATTTCTTAAAATATTAAGGAATCATCATTAAAGCTCGAAGGTATATAAAAGGAAAAAGAGGAAAAAGAGGTTATTAAAGGTTAAAGTATTGGAAAAGTGGAAAAATGAGATAAATCATTATATTCTAAAGATTTTATTTAAAAAAGGAATATACACATATATAAAAGAATTTGAGCCTCTTTTAAATAAAGAATATTAGTGAGGGATTCATTACCACAGATTGAAGGAATATTAGTGAAGGATTCATTACCAAAGATTGAAGGAGTAATAAAAGTTTGAAGGTTATAGCCATTATTTAAAATATAAAAAGGAAAAATAAAAAGCGCGATACAAAAAAAAAAAAAGATGATTCCCACAAAGAACCATGGTTTCTTTGCAATATGTTCTTTTTGTTCAGAAGGATATCCTAATTGTCAAGAATCATTCAGAAATCAGAACGTTGTTTGCACAAAATGTTACAAAGCTTTTACGTTAGTTGAATTTCAAAGTGATACAGAAAAACAAACATTAGCAAGACAAATGAAAGAATTAATGGCAACAGTTGAGAAACAACATACATATTTTAATAAGAAAATGAAGAAAATAGAATCCAAATTACAAGATAAACACCCCTTATCTCCCCTACAAAACGATGTAATGTACCGAGAAATTGCAGTTGAAAGATCAAAAGAAAGACATAATAGCCAAATTTTGGCAAAACAAGAAAGTGTTACAACAAGAATATGAAGATCTTGCAAATATACATTACAAATAAGTAATGGAAAAGGACGAAAAAATTTCTCGCCTCAAGGACCATGTTGCAAAATTAATTGGACAAGTCAAGAAGACTAAGGTCACAAAGAAGGAATTCAAGAAACACTTATCAAAACAAAGAAGAGGAAAATTTACGTCTAAAGAACCCGAATACAAATTTATTAGAACAAATCAAAAGTTTAAAAGATGAAGAAAATAATACTAAGGATAAAGTCAACAATTCAGAAAACGAAGAGCTTTTACGTTTAAGGAATCATAATCAAAACCTTGTTACGCAAATAAAAAAGCTCAAAAGTGACAAGAAGCTACTTAATGTCGAGTTAGAAAAACTTAATCAAGAATTGTCAAAGTCTTTAGTCCATGTTGAAGAAAAAAATCCAAACCCCGATCTAGTCAATATTCCAACTCAAGAAAAGGACAAACTAGATGAAGTAAATATGTACTCAGAAGTTGCAATTCGAACAACAAAAGATTCAAGTGAAGATCCAGAAATTAACCTTTCAACATCCATAAATAAAGGAAATTAGGTACTTCAAATAAATCAAGGAGATGACGTAAACAAGATAAGGGAAAATAAAACCGAAAAAGTTCCCTATCGACATCCAAATCACGGGAGCAGACAACTCAACCAAGATATGTATTCAGAACAGAAACAACAAGCTGATGTTTTGAAGAATACTAATGTCAGTGCAATCCGCTCTTGTGATAATTCATCACAAGTTTCAAGTCGCCATAAGATTCCACAGAAGATTGATTTAGGATGGTTTGATCCATTCTCGGTGCGACAGTTTTGTTTGTCACTTAGAGGATCATATCAACTTGTATCGACAAGGATGACTGCCCCAAGACGAGAAGACGTTCGTGGCAGGAATAGAAATCAAGGCCAATCATCAACAAGCTTTGAGGACAAAGTTTTTTGAGGAGGAAGGCAATGTAATGAATAAAATAATATAAATAATGATTAATTAGTTAATTAGTAATTAGGTTGAAAGGGCATGTCTGATGAGACATGACCTTTCGTGAAGAGGCACTTGTCTAGGTATATAAGCAGGCCTCATTTGTAACATTCATCAATCAATTCATTCATCATACTATCTAACATAATATTTGTATCCTAATGGATATCTTTATATTCCAAGCCTTCTGGAGTATTTAACTTGAGAAGGAAATTTGTTCACTTCAGAAGTTGGCATGAATATACACAAGATCCTCAGCCTTTGTCGCTTTCAGCCTATTTCGTTTCACTAAATGGATGAAGCCATATGTACTCCAATTCCTCTCACCTAATAAGCAACTATCAACTTGGTGGCTAGAGTGGAGAGATGAATGTTATCCCCACCATGGAAGCCCCACCAAGTAATAGGACCAAGATGTCCGCGATCATCCATAGCTACTGGATCTGAAAAACTACCAGTAGATTGTACAAATCCTTCAAATTCTTGTTGTACTTCCATTGCAACTCTCTATAAATTTTCCTCAAATTTGTCTTGTACGCTTATACCACTTCAGAATCCTTGTTTGGCGTTGTTCTACAAGGTAAAGACAAAATTTTGGAATGATAATATTTAGGCATAGGCCAAAAGGTGTAATGGTGTGATCATTTTGTTTCACATTTCTGTAACTATTGTGAAAATTTCTAAACAGAAATCCTACTGCAGTATCTTGATTTACTCTTCCTACTTGAACTAAATTACAAGTTAATTTTTTGATATTATTCAGTAAAATCAGCTAAGTAAACACAACTGCAGCCTACACATTTACAGATCATTTACTGAACATTACGCACACATGAGAAAGTGATACACAGATTTTTCGGACAAATATCCCCGAAAAAACCCAATGCGGGAAAATTAGTGTAGCTAGCTCTAGACAGTTTTATTATTATACAGAATCTGAATACAACAATATCTGGCCACCAAAGTGGCTCACCCTACAGAGAAATTACACAGCACAAATACCTTTTTCACTCGGAGACAAAAAATATGGTTGATTCACACCCTCAAACGGGATTTACAGAACTCAAGCCCTTTCTAGCCCACCAAAAACCCCAGCGTTGTCCCTCAATCCTCTGCGTCAACCTCTGTGCTACCCTAGAAGGGCACCGCATCGACCTTCTAGGCTTACGCGCAACGCTACCACGATTGAGCTGCGTCACCACACAGAAAAATCGATACTACCCCACTCTCTACGCTGCCTTTTGCGTGGCTCTGGCTAAACTGCGTAACTCTGACTGGCCTCTGTGCTGCCTGGTATGTTGCCTCTCTGCCGCTATTGTATTCTTGGCCTCGGATTAGATCATCCCTCGCCAATCTCTACCCCTCACCGCACTGCAAACTCACTTCGAAATTCTTAGCAAAACATGCCATAGAATTTCGACTTAGCTTCAGTGCTCTGCCAATGTGTGTGTTCTCCAACTGACCCCAAGCCCTTCTCTTATACTTTTCTCGTTGGCAAACCAACGGTCGTGATCTAATCTCTAATCAACGGCTAAGATTAGAAGTTGCTTGTTCCACGTCACTTAGAACATTCTCATCACATGTTTAATTTAATTCACTTTAATATTTTAATTTTCCTTAGTTAGACTTGGGGTCCTTAATTAAAAAGATTAATTATTTGAATAACTATCAAACCAAATGGAATTTCTCCAAACGCTTTATGGGTCTTGGAGATCTCATGTACTCCAGCGCCTCCACAAAATTTCGGAGCTAGAGCACAACCGATGCTACCCCAAAATCTCAACACTCTCTCTCAGCGAGGAATGTGCTCTAGCAATACTTCCATACTGAAGCATTGCCCTAATCTATGGCATCGGTCCCCGTGCTGATGCTTGGCCTGCTTCCCTCCATCACTGCGTTGTTGTTGCTCTTTGTACTGCTGCCCATGACTCTGCCATAGTCACTACCACATCTGTACTGCAGCTCCCTCTTAAATTGTTGCATCATGCTGCTCATAACACTGCCACTGCTAACTGCTGCACTGCAACTCAATTGCTGAAAAGTAAGCAACTGAAGGACCCCTACCCAGTCATTGACAGACAACTCAGTTGGGCTACATCTCATCACTGAAGCTCTCTTGGCTGCTTCTCTGCGTTGTCCTCCTAAAGCCACTGCGTTGTAGCTCTGCACTACATAAGCACTGCATCCTCTGCGTTGTTGAAGTCCCATCAGGCCCTCTGTGTTGCTGCTTCTACGTTGTTGCTGCCTCTGCACTACGCTGCTCCTTCTACAACATCCCAGCTCTGCCCTCTGCTTCCCTGTGATCTTCTACACTCACTGCTCCAGTCATCCCCGCTATTGTCTTAAGGCTCCCGTAGCACGTATGTGATCCAGGAATCTGGGGACCTCAAGGATCCTGCCTTCACTCTATAGCTGCTCTACAGATCAATATCGCCCCACCTCTTCTCTTGAGGCACATGAACACTCATGGCTACATAACCATCAGAGCCGTCGTCTTCTTTAGCTGTTGCAGCCTTGGAATCAACTTCCTTTTCCTTCTTCCTTAGAGGACAAGTGGTGGTGAAATGTCCAAGTTCACCACACCTGAAGCATCGGATCTTTGATAGATCCCTCTTCTTCTTCCCTTGCTGCCTCTTGGATGCAAGGGCCGCATCTTCCTCTTCCTCCTTCACTTTGCTGGATCCGGTGTTGACTTGTCTCTTGGTCATCCGATAGATTTCCTCTTATCGGAGGATAGCCCACATGTCGTCCCAACTTGGAAGGTCCTATCTGCCCAAGATACTTTGGACAAACGTTTCCCATTCATCTGCGACTGCATTTAGAGTAGTCCTCACCATGACATCATCCTCCACTTTAACCCCCATGGCAATCAGCTGATCCCGGATCGACTACAACCTGAAGAGGAAGGGATCCATTTCCTCCCCCTTATTCATCACAAACAACCCCCTTATTTTCCTTTACACATTGTGGTCAAAGTTGTCCACATATCATTAGTCGTCTTCTTCTCGGCAATGTGTGGGACCACATGATCCTTGACCCTGTCCATGATAAAGCGCTTAACATGCACCTCTACTTCATTATGCTTCGCGAGAACAGCAGCATCAGTTGGTGTAGCTAAGACGTTCTCTGCATGTTCCCGTCGTGCGTATGCCTCCAAGAACGTCAGGATTCTGGCCTTCCAGATAGCAAAGTTGGACAAGCTGTCCAACCTATCCTGATCACGCAGTCTATACGACGCCATCTAGCTCAAAACAATCTGTCGAAACACATGCTCCTCTCCCTATTGTTGTTGCTACTCTCAACAGTAGCCCGGATCTAGGGTCCTTAGTGAAAAGGCACCCTCTATAGCAACTGCTCCCTTTGACAAATGATTTCTCTCCTCGGAAATCTGCCAAATGCCTCGAATCAATCCTCTTTGATCACCCTCCTGATCGATCCTCAAATTTGGCAAAAATATACTGAGAGATTGTTCTCCTCTCGCTCTTTTTCAACATAGCTACGCACGATTCTGCACCAACAGAACCTCCACCACACAAGCAACCTCTGAAGATCTGAAGCTCTACTTCTGGACTATGGCAAATCTTCACAACAACCTCTGAACTAGATTGCGTCCCTCTGGCTAGTTTCTGCGTGAGCAGACTGGCTCAGCACAGCCTTTGCGTAGCAACTGTGCAACGCAGGCTGCTCTTGCGTCACTCTGGAAGGCTCAGCGCTGCCTCTGAGTCACTCAGCTAGGACTGCATCAACCCCTGTGTGCCCTCTGTCTGGACTACTTCCTAGTGTTGCGCTGCCCTCTTCGGAACTTTGCTGCTTCAGATGCCTCTCTGCGGCAAAAAATTCTTCAGCCATTTTGCCAATGATTCAGCTTGATCTGCAATACTCTAATACCATGTGAAAATTTCTAAATAGAAATCCTACTGCGGTGTCTTGATTTACTTTTCCTACTTGATTTAAATTACAAGTTAATTTTCTGAATTATTTAGCAAAATCAGCAAAAGTAAACACAACTTCAGCCTACACATTTACAAATCATTTACTAAACATCATGCACACATGACAAAGTGACACAGATTTTTCGAACAAATGTCCACGGAAAAACCCAATGCGAGAAAACTGTTGTAGCTAGCTCTAGAAGGTTTTATTATTATGCAGAATTTGAATACAACAATATCTGGGCACCAAAAATGTTTTGCCCTACAGGAAAAATTACACGGCAGTAGTACTTCTTTCACTCAGGGACAAAAAATATGGTTGATTCACACCCTCAAACGGAATTTACAAAACTCGAGCCCTTTCTGCCCCACCGGAAACCCCAGCGATGTCCCTTAGCCCTCTGCGTCAGCCTCTGCGCTGCCCTGGATGGGCCCGCATTAACCTTTCTAGCTTACACTGTCCTTGCGTTGCCTTAGCTAGGCCTGCATCACCCCTAAAGGGTTGTTGTTGCCTCTGCATTGTCTTATGCGTAGCTCTGGTTGAACTGCATATCTCTAGCTGGCCTCTACGCTACTTGGCACACTACCTCTCTGCAGTTGTTGTATTCTTGGCCTCAGATCAGATCATCCCTTGCCAATCTCTGCCCCTCACTGCACTGCAAACTCACTTCGAAATTCGTAGAAAACCACGCCCTAGAATTTCGACTTATCTTCAGTGCTCTACCAATGTATGTGTTCTCCAACTGACCCCAAGCCCTTCTCTTATACTTTTCTCATTGGAAAACCAACGGTCGTGATCTAATGTCTAATCAACGGCTAAGATTAGAAGCTTCTTGATCCACGTCACTTAAAACATTCTCATCACATGTTTAATTTAATTCACTTTAATCTTTTAATTTTCCTAAGTTAGACTTAGCGTCCTTAATTAAAAAGATTAATTATTTGAATAACTATCAAACCAGATGGACTATCTCCAAACGCTTTCTGGGTCTTGGAGATCCCATGTACTCCAGCACCTCCACAAAATTTCGGAGCTAGAGCACATCCGATGCTACCCCAAACTCTCAACAACTATGTCCTTCACTTCATTATAGAAGGTTTCATAAGGGTCATTTTCACTTGCCCTGATAATTTCCCTTATCCTCTCCAACATACTATCAATGTTTTCATAAACTTCCCCCAAGCAAGGTGTATCTGTGTCAAATGCCCTAATCAAGGTCAAGATTGGTTCAGTAAACCGCAAAAGGTATTGGACCTTGTCCCACCATGCATCATCAAGAATGATGGACTTGATTTTTTAACCTCTATCAGAAGTGGAAGTCCTCCATGATTCCCAAAGAGGGTCAATGACCATTGCCTGTAATGCTTGTCTCACCTGCACAAGCCTCCTTATGACAAGAGTGTGGGAGGCAAAAACGGGTTTCTGCAACCTACAAGTTTCAAATAATCAAATCTCAAATGAGAAATCATATATAAATTTGTAATTAAAATTAAGAATTTCCAATACAAATAATATTGATTAAAAAAATTAAAAATAATACCTTCAGTAGCTCCAACTTTGCAAAACCCTGATATATGGCCTGAGACATTGAATGATTGGTTATGAACATTTGTATTTCTTTTGCCGCTACATATATTTCATTAATCCATTCAATCTCACCAATCTTGGCAAGCATAAGGTTCAATGAATATAATATTCCCAATTAGCAACAGCTAATTGGAAATATTAATTTTGATCAATTTTGCCTTATATAATTAAATTATAAACAAAGGTGAGTATAGGGGGACATAACTCACTCTAAACATAAAGTGCACTCCCTAGTAGACACAATGTTGTAACTTAAGTGAGCCAAGGAGGGGCCAAGAGACCACGTAGAGAGGGGACCCATGTAGACACATGGAGGGACTGCGCCGGTTGGGTTGAGCACGTGGCAAAGGGAGGCTACGTTGGAGGAGGTGGGCCTTAGGGTTTGAGAGAGGCCAACGCTATAAGAGAGAGGAGAGCCTCATCATTTTGGTCATTCGATTATTATGCATTTGAGCTAGTCACTTCGACTTCTTGAGCACGCTGGCTGTTTAGCCTGTCTGCAGCACTGTTTAGTGCGACGAGTGTCTCCGTTAGGAGATCTCACCCTTAGCCTCGGGGGACTTCGAGTGCCTGCTCGGGAAAGGTAGTTTCATCAGTCTTTGCAGGAGGATCGATTTGTGGGAGTTGCGGAGGAGCAGTACCTTTGGTGACTGCGCAGTCTTGAGAGGGAGGACGCAGTCTCTTTTGGTGGGAGTTTCGGATTGGGATTGCTTGGAGGATTTGAGCCGAGAGATTGAGCAAGGGACCAGCCCTTGCACATCTGAGGATTTTGGCAGAGTTTGGGGTGGAGTTTTGGAGTATTCTCTTTAGTGGCAGCACGGAGCCTTGAGGGATAGCGTATTTCCCCAAGGGGCTGATTTTCAGGGGTCGGCCATTTCTGATATGATTTCTGGGTTTTGCTGGGATTGGTGAGTAGTGGCGGATTCCAAATTTTCAGCTCATTCCGTGGAGGGGATTAGCCCCAAATCATCATTTCATTCCAGCAGTTGCAGCTACACGGTAGTTTTCCGGCAGTTTGGACGCAGATCAATTTGCAGCCATTTCTCTATCATTCTGAGAGATTTTCTTCACTTGCCTTGAGAAAGTTTAGGTGCCATCATTCTGATCACCTATTGTACTCATTTCTATTCTCAGTATAATAAAATGGCTTGGCATTCTATTTATATTTCTCGAGTATCTGTTTATGTCTACATTGCTATTATATGCTTGCACTACTGTTATTTTTATCTATCTAAGCATTACTGTTAGTATACCACTTGGTGTGTTTGCCCCATACTCTTAGATAGAGTCTGGAAAGGGCCAGGTAGCCTCCAAATCTCACCCTCTTTTTAGAGGTGACATATCTGGAAAACACCCTCCCATTCCATCTCTGGTTGGAGTTTGTTGTGTTTGAGAGATATCTCTGAAAAGGGATATTACAGTGGTATCAGAGCATAGATTGGGCTGGTATGGCCTGTGGTCTATGACAGGGGGAGAAGCCCTACCACATACGCTACGAGAGGTATTAAGTACAAAGATAATCGAGCTTGGGTTGGAGAGACACCTCGGAGAGGGGATTGCGTTCGGAGCGTGGACGCGAACGAAGGGCACGTAGTGAGCCGGGGCACGCAGGGAGGCACAGCGGTAGGCGCGAACGAGGAGGGGCACGGTGGGAAGGAGTAGGAGGAGCGGGATGGCAAAAGGGAGGTGATGATGATGCGAAGAGATTTGGGGAGATGCTCCTCAAATCAGTACAGGATCTGTCGAGGCAGATTGAGGTGATGGGGCAGAGATTCATCGCTATGGAGGCTAGACAGCGTGAAACCCCAAGGGGTTTCCAGATTGGCGAGGGATCAGGCACATCCCACCATTTGCCAGAGCATGATGCCACTCAGCATATGGCATCACATACACCCACACGTTCCACTATGCCCACTTTTCTGGGTGTAGACACAGGGGCAGGAGCACAACAGGAGCCAGAGCCTGGCCACATGGGTTATTATTTCGCCGAGTATCAGGCATATGGGCAGGCGTTCAGGGATGCCCTTCCATTCAGAGATTTTGTTCAGCTCCAGTGGGATAGCAGACCCCGCAACTTTCACAGAGGGAACAGGCACTCACATGACAGGGGCTTGCAGCGCACAGTGGGTAGATTCCATTTATCGACATTTGACAGGTCATCCAAGCGTTCGGAAAAAGCTTGGGTGGAGGAGTTGGATACCTCTTTCCAACTTGACCGAGTATTGGAGGGGGAAACTATCAAAATGGTTACCTTGCACTTGGAGGATGAGGGCACACAGGATTATGGGGAGTTCGAGGATACACCTAGTGTGACACAGTACTCACCCTCATTGGAGACCTCCTTGACCATGTCGGTTGATATCGTAGTGGAGAAGGTAGAGCCTACCCCAGTAGAGCCATCCATTGAGGTGATGATCGGAGTCGTGTCCGAGTCTTCGAGTGGTAGCAGCACACGACAGATGGGTGAGGTGTCAGGAGATGTATCCACCTTCGATGAGGCACTAGGCGATACAGAGGTATTGGATGATGGTCGCAGACAGCGGTATCATCAGCTTCGGGTAGACCTTCTAATTTTGAAAGGGAAGGCCACGTCAGTATGGGAGGCCATCTTGTTGCAAGACAAGGAGCTGGAGGGCATGAGAGTGGCTTGTGCCGAGTCGGCGGCCAAGTTGGCCTGCATTGGGGAACGACTGGATTCCCTGATGGTACAACCAGAGGGCACATTGGAGCGTCAGATCATTCCCCTTCAGGCATGCATAGATGGGACTAGCAATGTTGTTGGGTCACCTCTTCCCATTGGAGAGAGAGAGACAGAGTCACCTAGTCAGACCTCATACGTTGACTTGGTTAGCAGGATGAGACGATCGGAGTTGCATAGTGTGCAACATCCACTTGTTGAGGTTGGATGGCGAGAGATTTTGAGTTGGTACCCGGTGGAGTGGGTTATGGAGATAGTGGTGGACCTGAGTGTAGTTCAGCAGGAGTTCCCAGGTGCTGGGAATACAGGAACCCTAGATTGGCATTGGGATCTAGGCGAGATCACCTATCATTTCCTAGGCAGGTCGGTTGACTATCTCTTGGAGGGTACAGTTGGTCTAGCAGTAGAGCATGCGCATTCGCTAGGGGAGTTTCGGTCAGCTCCAGTGGCCAACCAGTTTATGGGCAGACTCCCTAGGTTGTCTTGGTATGACACTGATACACAGAATCACGGGGTGGTCAACATACCTTGGCAGGAGCTTGTCGAAGAAGGTGGCATTGGCTGGCCACCAGATGGCGCCTTGTATGGGGCCAAGGATTCTTCACCTTTGTGTGGGGCACAGAGGACGCAGCGGAGCCAAGCAGTGGTGGTAGCACTATTGACACAGGGAGATTCACTCCTCGGACCCCTCGAGGAGGGTTTGGAGTGATGATCCATTCGTCGGTGGGTATAGTGATGCGACAGTGGAGACGATGATACCGATTGGGGGTAGTCCGACATGTAGAGGCACAACTCTAGGTCATCACATCTAGGGATGTGTGGGAGCCTCTAGCATTGAGCAGTGGACTACTGGTGGACATGGAGTTGCATGGTGGTGTACCGTAGTGTGTGGGACTGCATTGTGGAGGAGTGTCCTACATCACATTGAGAGCACGCGGGGAGTGACCGATGCCTGGACACAGTCAAGGCACGAGATGGTACAGGGTGGTATAGCAGTAGCAGGGGGTATCCAACAGTATACAGGGGTATGTCTCAGTGTGCAGTGGCATGTCGAGGAGTACATGGATGATCGGTGGTATGCGAGGGCGTATGGTGTTGCACGGCAGGGTCTTAGAGTATTGCATCCAGGGAGACTCACGGACAGGGGCACTAGGCTTACCTTTGGGGGTAGGTCACCTAGGATCGATGGGGAGACAGATGAGCGATACTTGATGGTATCAATGGGGACTCACGCACCCGACCCTCTTCTACATCACTCATGGGCATAGTCGATTTTGTTGTTGTCCTTGGGCACTTTGGGCATGAGCAGCGGGGTACGCGAGGCTCACCCAAGATATTTGGATGGCACTCAGCACACTAGGGGAGAGACTTCTCAGCAGTGGCACTGGGTCGGTGCGCTAGTTGACAGCCACAGGTCGGGGGATGAGATGATCCTCTGCAGGGGTGGCACATCAGTCATCGCTGAACCTACGATTTGGGAGTAGGTCATGAGGGAGACATGTGTCACTCTTTTCTCAGAGGTCGCTGAGATCATGCATGAGCAGAGGATACTGGGTTCAACAGAGGTAGCATCCCAGCATGCGTCTGGATTCCAGACAATGTATCGACACATTATCGAGAGGGTGGATGGCAGACCCAGTGGAGATGTGGCAGAGGCAGGACAGGAGGGCATTCCTTTCATATGCCAGAGTGAGGACTCTTCTTCAGATGAGTCCATAGGATCAATTGAGGACGCTTCTGAGGAGGGTGAGCAATCACGGGACTCTGCGGGAGATACTCTGGGTGAAGAGTCACTTGTGACGATTCAGCTAGAGCAGCAGGTGATGGAGCCTGAGTCGACCGAGGAGGACACTATTCACATCAGGCACGATATTCCTTTAGGGGAGAGCCAGATGGGCGCCCACATTGAGCCGATGAGGGTTATGCGGCTAACATTGGGATCAGCCATTGAGGTGGGGCAGTCAGATGCACTGACATCGAGTACGGTGACAACAGTTGCAGACCCATATCCTCTGGAGGTGTTGGAGGTTGATGGGATTGTTCTGCAGGGGGCCAATAGATAGCGGGAGCATGACATTCCTGATCAGGAGTGGGAGGAGCTGTTGGATATGGTGGAGCATCCATCTGTGGGTCGACACAGGGATGAGGCGCAGATAGATGTACACACTGTCAGCAGAGCTGCAGTGTTTTTAGTGGGTAGCACTCTCCAGGAGTACATCGATGGAGCTTGCAACATATCTTGCCCACTTAGGCCCATTATAGAGAGAGGGGCTTCCTTCTACAGGCAGCTTTCATTCGCAGACAGGGCAGAGCAGTGGGAGTTGATTACAGGCTGGCGGCAACACTCCAGGCGTGTTCCATATGCAGTTGTTATTGCTACATCGGATTCTTCTTCCATGATGGACTGGCGGGAGATCATGAGTTGGTACCCTCTTGATGGTACGGTATTCTTCGTAGGGAGCATAGCGGAGCAGGGGCCCTTGGACATAGCAGATGTAACAGATTCCAGCTGGCAGGGGGGCACAGGTCGTCGTTTCTTTAGCACTCCATCCCGATTTCAGCAGAGCAGGATCAACGTGGGATTGAGTCAGGACTGGGATTGGAGAGAGGTGATGAGTTGGTACACAGTTGATGGGACAGCTTACACAGTCACAGATACAGTGCAGCAAGGGTCATGGTCTTTGCCTCTTAGAGCATCAGTCATAGCTAGAGGCAGTGCGCAGTTCGAGCTGTGGGACTTGGGCGATTATTGGCCATGGTGGCAATGGGATCCGGGAGGATTGTTGGTTGGCTGGTACCGTGAGAGATCAGTTTGGGATCCTGGCATTGAGAGATCCCTTCATATCAGGGTGATGCAAAGGACAAGGAAGATTTAGTGGCACATCTGGGACGCAGGCACATTTTGCAGTGTCAGTGCGGAGCATCAGCTAGAGAGGAGGCTTGTTCAGGCATTGCTCGAGGACAAGAAATTTTTGCTAGGGAGGACTGTAATATTCCCAATTAGCAGTAACTAATTGGAAATATTAATTTTGATCAATTTTGCCTTATATAATTAAATTATAAATAAAGGTGAGTAGAGGGGGACATAACTCACTCTAAAAATAAAGTGCACTACCTAGTAGACACAACGTTGTAACTTAAGTGAGCCAAGGGGGGCCAAGAGACCACGTAGAGAGGGGACCCACGTAGACACATGGAGGGACTGCGCTGGTTGGGTTGAGCACGTGGCAAAGGGAGGCTACGTTGGAGGAGGTGGGCCTGAGGGTTTGAGAGAGGCCAACACTATAAGAGAGAGGAGAGCCTCCTCATTTTGGTCATTCGAGTTTATGCATTTGAGCTAGTCACTTTGACTTCTTGAGCACGCTGGCTGTTTAGCTTGTCTGTAGCAGTATTTAGTGCATTGAGTGTCTCCGATTGGAGATCTCACCCTTAGCCCCGGGGGACTTCGAGTGCCTGCTCGGGCAAGGTAGTTTCATCAGTCTTTGCAGGAGGATCGATTTGTGGGAGTTGCGGAGGAGCGGTGCCTTTGGTGACTGCGCAGTCTTGAGAGGGAGGGCACAGTCTTTTTTGGTGGGAGTTCTGGATTGGGTTTGCTTGGAGGATTTGAGCCGAGAGATTGAGCAAGGTGCAAGCCCTTGCATATCTGAGGATTTTGGCAGAGTTTGGGGTGGAGTTTTGGAGTATTCTCTTCAGTGGCAGCGCAAAGCCTTGAGGGATAGCGTATTTCCCCAAGGGGGTGATTTTCAGGGGTCAGCCATTTCGGATATGATTTCTGGGTTTGTGATCAGTGAGTAGAGGTGGATTCCAGATTTTCAGCTCATTCTGAGGAGGGGAACAACCCCAAATCATCATTTCATTCCAGCAGTAGCAGCTACACGGCAGCATTGCGGCAGTTTGGATGCAGATCAGTTTGCAGCCATTTCTCTATCATTCTGAGAGCTTTTCTTCACTTGCCTTGAGCAAGTTTAGGTGCCATCACTCTGATCACCTATTGTACTCATTTCTATTCTCAGTATAATAAAATGGCTTGGCATTCTGTCTACATTTCCTGAGTATCTGTTGTTGTCTACATTGCTATTATATGCTTTGCTACTGTTATTTATTTGTTTCTATCTGAGCATTACTGTAGCATACCACTTGGTGTGTTCATACTCTTAGACAAAGTCTGGAAAAGGGCTAGGTAGGCTCCAAATCTCACCCTCTTTCAGAGGTGACATATCTGGTAAACGCCCTCCTAGTCCATCTCTAGTTGGAGTTTGCTTGTGTTTTGGAGATATCCCTGAAACGAGATATTAGAATGAATCTCTTTTGCACATGGAGTTCAAAATAAGTGGTCATATCGACCCTCCACAATCAACCCTGCAGCTTTACAAACCTGTGCGTTGTCCGTAATGACTTGGACAACATTATGTGGCCCCACACTTTCTATTGCCTCAATAAGAATTGTGGATATGAAAGATGCATCTTTCTCTATTCCACTACTATCAACAGCCTTAAAAAACATAGCCCCTTAGGGGCATACTGCAACAACATTAATTAATGGACGGTTTCTTTGGTCTCTCCATCCATCAGAAATGATGGACACACCTGTTTCTACCCATCTATCCCGGATTGCCTGTAGTTGTCTATCCATGGAATGTCTCCCTGATGCCAGCAAAGTAATGCGGACCTTTTCATATCTGTAATGAATAAATAATGTAGATAAATGATAATTAGTTGAATAAATAATGTAGATAAATGATAATTAGTTAATTAGTAATTAGGCTGAAAGGTCACGTCTGATAAGACATGAACTTTCGTGAAGAGGCACCTGCGTAGGTATATAAGCAGGCCTCATTTGTAACATTCAATCAATTCATATTCATCATACTTTCTAATATAATATTTGTATCCTCATGGATATTCGGATATTTCAAGTCTTCTGGAATATTTAGCTTGAGAAGGAACTTTGTTCGCTTCATTTGGTATCAGAGCTGTTCGATCGTCTGGCTACTCACTGCTGCACAGGGCCACGCTCTTTGATCCTGGTCCTTGACCGAAAATTCGTCAACCTTGTTGTCGTTGAAGCGTTTCGCTACACTTTTGGAGTTTCTCCGTTTGCTGATTTCATCAGAGGCCCTGGGCCATTTTTAAAAAAATTTATAAAAAAGAAAAAAAAATTATATGTATATATAAAATATATATTAAAAAATAAAATAAAAATAGTCATAAAAAATTATAAGGAAAAAAAGTCAAAACAAAAAAATAGTGTATATATATATAGATATTAACAAACAAAAAAATTATTATATAAAAATAGGAAAAGTCAAAAGTAAAAAATTATATATAAGAATAAAAAATAAAAAGAATTTACTCTGGCCGCCAGAGCCGCTAGAACCGCTGTAGCAGCGGCACGTTGTATTGGAGTTGCCGTCAGATACAAATACAAACGTCCGGCCGCTGCACGACCACAACCAACCGCCAACCCACTCTGCAAATTGTCTACAACCATCCCTACGACTATTGTACGCCAACACAAGCCGTCACCTTCAAACTCTCCAACGGCCTTTGTCGTCGACCGGCTCCTCCGACCATCTTTTCACGACCAAACTTATGCGAACTCTGTGAGAATATAACCATAGATCTCGCAATTGGAATTAACTCCCGCCAAGTCTACATCTTATAGTTGTCGGGCATATTCCTAACTGCTTGGAAATTCACCAGACCAGATGAGAATTCTACCAGTGGAATAATCACAGTGCCATTTTTCAAATTTCATATTTGTCGATATATCGAAAGGTCAGACACATTCGTAAAAAGCTGTCGTCCGGTTTTCTGGGCACGCTGCCACTGCTGCCGTGACCCTTCGATCAGCGCGAGACCCCGACCGAATTCTGCAAGGGCAAAATACATTACAGGACGGTCGACTTTTAAATCGGATATACACTCCAGCGTTTAAAATCGGACGGGCAGATATAATATACAGCGTTTAAAATCGGACGGGTTCGGTAAAATCGTGGTTTATTAAAACTGAACGGAGCAACCTCATCTTCCGTTACTGCACGAAGGCCTACCATTGCCACTACATACGCTTACAGCTGCTAACAACCAGAATCATTCGAGCTCACTCAGACGAGATAAGGAGAAAATTGGTAAAGTCGTACAACAAAATTTACGTTTGGTCTTCGTTTATTTCCTATTCTCGTTATAGAAAGTGAAGAACGCTGAGAGGAAAAGTCGTGACCATGTCATATGAAGAGTTGTGACTTTTATTAAGTGGGTGACATTATAAAAATTAAAGTATACGATATAAGATATTTTAGTGCCATTTATAAAAGTTCTTACCAAAAAGAAAATAGATATTAGAGTATATATATAAAAAAAAGTTACATGGAGTGAAGTATAATAAGATAATAAAGATATTAAGAAAAAGGTCTTAATATAAAGAAAGACATACATAAGAAGAGCAAAAAAATATAAAGGAGTGTTTTTTATTACATTACCAAATTTAAGGATTACTATTTTTTATCAGAAGTATATTTATAAAGAAATATAAAAGGTCATACAAGGAAAATTAAGATTATAAGTTAAAAAGGGTGAAGTTGGAGAATATTTATCTCAACAAGCAAAATGACATCTAATACAAAAATGGAGTCAGGACGATTTTTAGAATTAGGAACGCTACCTATAGACCCTAAAGCGCTACTTAAAGTTAAAGGAAGTATCGCAGGGAAAGATGTCACTATTGCTATATCACCCGCTGAAGAGAAAAATTATATAAACCCTAAAATTGCCAACCAATTGGTGATTCCTGAGTCAAATATAATCGAAAAATTAGACATTTTTGACAAGAAAAAATACGACATAAAAAATCTACAACTAAACATTGGGGATTATACTTTTATCTCTCAATTTGCCATCAAAACCCTAGTTTTGGATAATAGTGATATTGTGTTGGGTTCACCATGGATGGAAACCTTAGGTTCGGTTATCCTAAATACGAAAAAGAAATTTTTGACATTCACCTACAAAAAGAAGAAGATAACGCTACAAGACGTTAACTTGAAGCCAAATTCCGTGACGCCTGAAGACGTACAAGAAATTTCGCAGGTAATTTCTCAAGAAGCTAAAAAGGTGATACAAAATATACAAAAGGAAATCGACAAAATCACAACTAATAAGAATGAAGAAGTTGCTCGCCTCAAGGACCACAACGACAAATTACTAACGCAAATTAAGAAGTTGAAGAGAGACAAGAAGTCCTTAGAAAACAAGGTGCAACAACTTGTCGAAAATAAAGCGTCGAATGTAGAAATCCGAGTTGAAGAGAAGGAAACCGGTACTAATGCAGTAAATGTCATAACTCAAGAAGAAGACAAGCAAGTTGCAAAAGATGCAAACTTAGAAGTTGTAGTTCCGGCGATGAACATTTCAAGCGAAAGTTATGTAACCAGCTCAAAAACATCATCGCCAAAAGAAAATCAAAACATCACCATACAACTAAGAATGGAAAGTCAAACCAAAAAAGTTCCCTATCGACATCCAAATCACGGGAGCAGACAACTTGATCAAGCTATGTCTTCAGAACAGAAACAAGTTGATATTCCGAAGAATACTAACATCAGTGCAATCCGCTCAAGTGATAATTCAGCACAAGTTTCAAGTCGCCGCGAGATTCCACAGAAAATTGATTTAGGATGGTCTGATCCATTCTCAGTGCGACAATTTTGTTTGTCACTTAGACGATCATATCAACTTGTGTCGACAAGGATCACTACCCCGAGGCGAGAAGATGTTCGTAACAGGGAAAGAAGTCGAGGCCTTTTCATCGACAAGCTTTGAGGACAAAGCTTTTTGAGGGGAAGGCAATGTAATGAATAAATAATGTAGATAAATGATAATTAGTTGAATAAATAATGTAGATAAATGATAATTAGTTAATTAGTAATTAGGCTGAAAGGTCACGTCTGATAAGACACGACCTTTCGTGAAGAGGCACCTGCGTGGGTATATAAGCAGGCCTCATTTGTAACATTCAATCAATTCATATTCATCATACTTTCTAATATAATATTTGTATCCTCATGGATATTCGGATATTTCAAGTCTTCTGGAATATTTAGCTTGAGAAGGAACTTTGTTCGCTTCAATATCCAGGGTTTTTGTACCCTTTTGCCGCTTCATTAACAGTCGTAATCATTTGTTGCCAATAAGGGGAATGCACCAAATTGAATGCAAGCCCATTTGCATAGATGCAACGAGCTACATGTTCATCAGCTATGTCTCTACCTTGATTATTGAAAGTTGCATCAAGAGGGCCTAGAGTGGGTCTTTTATTAGTTGTGGCAGCAGGCCTAGATGGCAATGGAGACCTAGTTGTAGAGCTTTGCACAGGGTGTTTTCCCTTAGCAAGCTTCCTATCAGCAGCTTCTTGCAGAGATGCAAAGAATTTAATTTTTCCAAGACTCAAACCTTGGCCAAGTTTTCCATTTGTATCTTTGGCCCAATGCATACTTGCACCCTAGTGTTAATTTAACCAGTGAAATGGGCCTTCACTCCAGTATAGGAGCCATTTTTTACATCTTGGCATTCATTGCACTTCCATTTAAATGAACCACCTCCGAGATTTTTTTCAATAATATCCACATACTGCCATAGAGGATATTTTGGGTTTGTTTTGGTGATTTCCCCTCCACTCTGCTCATGTTGTGATGGTTCCATAATACTAATGGTTTATAGGTTACCTTACTGGCAACTACATATAAAATTCAAATTTTTAATATATTATAAATACAAAATTTAAATACACTTTATCTAACACTTCATCTAAATATTAAAAACAACATGGTTTCCATTGAGGTGAGACAAGGCCGAATACGATGATTGATGAATAAAATGGTTATAGTTATTGTTGCCTCAATTAAAAATATGTTCCCATCTTATTTTAAGACTTAACATTGTTCTATATTATTAATTGTACCATGGTACTATCAGTTCTTTTAGTATTATTAGTACCTTACTGTTAGTATTGTATTATATTTGTATATGAAAAGCTCAATACCATGATATGTGAAAAGGCCTTACATGGAGAGAAAAACAAATACAAACTATTTCAATATGTTCAATCTTTACGAGTTTCATTATCGATGACCATATTTTTAAAAAGCTTAAACAAATAACATACAAAGAAAAGCATTGCACAAGAACAATTGTGAATGTCCTTACCCTTTTGGTTATATATAGAGTTGCTTAGAACCGAGATGCATAGAGGATACAACAGAAAGAAATATCTAAATAGGCCATGTGCACAAACAATGGAGGCTTTGAGATAAAACAAACCCATTACAACAGAAGTGTCTCCCTAAAGGTTATCAATATAAAACTGCAAACATGACAGTCAATCATAGAAGAGAAGTCAATTAACCCACTAGTAAGCCATCATCTGGCATTTCAAGCCACCCAATAATTAGTTAACATTCGAGATGATTTTGACAAGTGAAAGCCCTTCACTAGGAAGCGATCTTAGAAAACTCTTGGGCAGTGAAGTTTAGTCTTTTATTAAGAAGGAAGGGGGTGAGACAGGTCATGTAGGTGAGACAGCGTCGAGCGATGAAGAAGAATGGAGGTGAGACAGCGATGAAGAAGAATGGAGGTACCTTGGTCTGAACGGTGAACAACAGTGGAGCAGCATCAGGGAGTTAGGCAGTCATATAGGGAGCAGCCATTCACTGGGAGATTCTGAGAGTATTTTCAGTTTGCCTAGAGCAAACCAAGGTGCCATCATTCTGATCACCTTTGTACACATTTTTATCTTTCATATTATAATAAAATGGCTCAGTGTTTCTCCATTTTTGCAGTGTTTTTCATGATGTCTCTCCATTTGTTGTAGTTATTGTTTATGTTGCTTTATATTGTTGTTTATTTCTTATTCGGAATATTACAGTGGTATGAGAGCTCATAGACTTGGCTCAACCTATTGAGCAGATCAGTCTATGACA
The DNA here is from genome assembly GCA_034641835.2 of Pinus albicaulis. Taxonomy (NCBI): domain Eukaryota; kingdom Viridiplantae; phylum Streptophyta; class Pinopsida; order Pinales; family Pinaceae; genus Pinus; species Pinus albicaulis. The sequence continues at coordinate 549,414,030 of CM076570.1, forward strand.
CCTGGAGGAAAGGAATACATCATTTTGTTGGTCAAAGTTGTCATTGATGTCAATATGGCATTAACCGAGACGTCAATATTCTTGAGATGTCTGGTTCAAGATGATGATGCCATGCCATCAATGAAGATGTCAAATCACGAAGAAGTCAAACCACTAATGAAAGAAGCCCTAAGAAGTCCTTGATCTAATGTTGCATGCACTTGATGATCTAGAACTTAACCCTTGATGTTATGTCATGATGTCATACACTTTGATATTTGATGATGACATATGATGATCATGGTTGGAGATCATTTGAGGGTTGGAAGACTATTTTTGGAGTTCTCCTAATAATGCTGCACTATAACATATCACTGCACCATTATGTGATGACATGAGTGATGCACTCATTGCTAGACATTACCATGATGATGTGGATGTCCTACATGTTCCTATGATGATGAAGAAGCCAAATAATGGAGAAGACAAACAATGGAGAAGCCATATTGTCCTATTCATCTTCTGCACTAAAGATTTCAGAAGCAGTCATAAAGAAAATTAGTTTTGGACAGTTTGGAGGCATCCTTTCCAAATGAATCCTATACCATCTTAAAGAGGATTTTTCCCTCTTTCTAACAAGCCCTCACTCAACTCTTAACTCCAAATATCCTAAGAGAAAATGAATTTTTAAGTTAGAAAAATATTATTTTTTGGCCAGCCGACCTATGTTCACACAGTCATGTTGGCCTCCCTCCAAACAGACGTGTCCTTTCAAATTTGGCAAACCACTATAAATATGTGGACAAACTTTTCATTTCAGAGACAGAATTTCGCATATTCATCTCTGAGATTTTCGGATGGGCAGAATAGAAAGTGGTTCAGATTTCTAATTGCAGTGAAGACAGTTTGTAGTAATGAAGGGCCAGTGAAGTAGTGTCTAGGCATAACAGTTCAGTGGAAAAACAGAGAGTTACATTGCAGAAAAATCTTGGACCTGTTACAAACTTTGAATTTGTGGAAGCATTTCTTCTTGACGTGAACAACTCTGTTTGGCATTTTTTGATGCAGATAAATTGTGCAGATTATAGACATTTCATGCACATGCTTAAAGAGATTCAGACCTGAGATTTCAGATTTAGTGACATCTGGAGTCTGGACAGAGTAATTTTTTTGAGCAGCAGACCTGTAGCACTACAGCAAAACTAGACCGAGTTCAAGGAAAATTGTGGAGTTTCCTTACAGCGTTTAAGATATACCTTGAAGTTCTTTTGAAAGTTGCAGACCTTAGTTGAAAGGTTAAAAACAACTGTTTAAGCAGTTCCCTTTTGAGAAACATCTCTTGAAGAATATTTGTGGAGCAGCCTTGGAGCAGGCAATCTTGAGGATTGTATTGAGTACCTTAGAGCAGCTTTGAAAGCACCTTGGAGCAGATTTTGAAGGGCTCTTAAAGATGACATCTTAAAGCAGTATTGAAGTGCCTTGGAAGCCATTACTAGGATAGCCTTTAGAAAATCTCTTGAGCAGACTTAAAAGCTTGTCAGTGCAGACTTGAGAGCAACTTCTTGCATCAAATCTTGGAGAGTACCTTGGAGCAGCTGAAACATAATTGTGGAGGACACCTTGTTGAAGCACTCTTGTTGAACCAGTACTGAAGAACTCTTGAAGTGTCGAAGACTTGTTTGAAGAGCATTTTGAAGACCCTTTTGTAGCAACTTTGAAATTTCCTGGGGCAGCTTATTGAAGACCTTCTTGAAGCATAGTTTGAAGAGTTGTTTAAAAAACTTGACTATTGAAGAATACCTTGAAGCTAGTGAAGACATATTGAGGGATACTTGAAGATATTTGGAGGACTTGTAGAAGCTGCCTTGGAGACATTCTTGGAGACCTTGATTGAAGCCATCATGAGGTGACCTTGGAGATTTTGATTGGGTATCATGAAGAACAGTGGAGACACCTTCATGTGAAGAACAAGGTTGTCATTGATGAAGTGACGCGAAGAATAAGTGAGGGGATAGCTGAAGATTGTCAGGGTTCATTGAAGAAGACTTTGGGAGCCATGCAGTATAACCAAATATATCTTGACGAAATGAAGCAGGAGATTGGAGCCTCATAGAGACAAGGTTGGTGCCTTGGAAGATAGGGTTGGAGCCCGAGAGGATAGGAGTCCTCGAGAGACAAGGTTGGTGCCTTGGAAGATAGGGTTGGAGCCCGAGAGGATAGGAGTCCTCAAGAGACCAGGTTGGAGCCTGTACCAGAGATAGGGTTGGAGCCTGTACCAGAGATAGGGTTGGAGCCCTAGAGGTTGGTGCCTCAAATTGATAAGGTTGGAGCCTTGGAAAGACCAAGTCGGTGCTTGGCACAATACAGGTTGGAGCCTGGAAGATTGGAGTCTTCATCTAGGGTTGGACCCCTCTATCATTATTGTACTTTACTTATTGTAAAAAAGAAATTAATAAGAGTATCTATTCCATCATTATTCATTTTGTGTTCTAAATATAAGTGATCTAACTGGTAAAATTAACAATTGAAAAGAAATACTGATTCACCCCCCTCTCAGTATTTCCAACGCACTTAAAGGGCAAGGAGGTACAGGAGCCGAGATTGGAGACTCGAGGCCACTTTCGGAGAAGGGGATTGCGTTCCAGTGGTGGACGCAAAAGAGGAAGAACCTATGGCGGAAGAGAGAGATGAAGGGAAGGAGTTCGGGAATCTCTCCTGAAATCTGTGCAGGAGCTCTCAAGGAGGATAGAAGGGATGGGTCAGAATTTTGTCGCAAATAACAAACAAAGTGAAACCCCAAGGGGTTTTCACATCTGTGAGGGATCCGGCACTTCCCATCACATACACGAGCAGATTACAGCGCAGCAGTAGTACCACACACTCCCCCACGTTCTACGATGCCCATATTCCTGACTACAGGCACCGAGACGAGAGGACCCCAGGAGTCGGAGGTGGTTCATTTGGGGGATTATTTTGTAGAGTATCAGTCCTATGGGCGAGACTTTGGTGAAGCTCTAACTTTCCATGACTTTTGCTAGCTCAAAAAGGACAACAGATCCCGCAACCAGAACAAAGGTGGTGGATACACGCAGGGCAATGTGCTGCAGCGTACTGTGGGCAGGTTTTTCTTGCCAACTTTTAACGGGTCTTCTAAATGTTCAACGAAAGCTTGGGTGGAGAAGCTGTACATTTATTTTCAGCTTAACCAGATGGCAGAGGGAGAGGCCATCAAGGTGGTAGCGCTGCACCTAGAGAGAGAGGCCCATGACTGGTGGTTCCATGGGATGGCCACGCTGGGTCACTCAGCAGTGACAGCGTATGTGGAGTTTACACGGAAATTGGTGGAGCGGTTTGACTGGAGGGATCTGGAAGAGAATTTTTTCGAGCTGACCAAGCTCAAGCAGACCAGGAACACGGAAACTTACATTTCCAAGTTCTTGAGACTTTCAGTGATGGTACCTGACTTGTCCTCAGCCAAGAGGATTTACATGTTCATCGATGGGTTCGCAGAACCTCTGCTTGGGCTAGTCAAATCCACGAGCCCTGCTACACTTCAGGATGCAGTCAGGAGGACCAAGGATTTGCAGGATGCTTTGCCCAGGACAAGAGCTCCTTTCCCTAGAGACAAGCATCTCAGCCAAAGGGGAAGCGCACGAGAGTTCCACTACCGAAGGGGAACCAAGGTCAGGGGACTTTGGACGATGACACCCGGAGAGACTTGAGACGGAGGAAGCTATGCTTCACATGCCAGGAGCCACAACATAGAGGTCTTTTCCGATAGTCAGGGAGAAGAAGATGCCTATGAGGGGATAGAGACAGAGGCCAGCGTTGTAGTGCAGAGAGGCGACCATCCACCACCTTTACCCCCAAGAGCAGAAGGAGCAGCGTTTGCACCTGCAGGAGGAGTCCTTGCATCTTTGCGAAGGGTTCCTAAGTATTTGACACTGCGTGTCCAGGGCACCGTTCAGGGAGAGCGTGTTTCAGTTTTAGTTGATAGTGGGGACACTCACAAATTTATTGATGCCCAGCTGGTAGAGAGGAGGGCCATACAGACAAAGAGCTTTGATGGCTTCTCATTACTAGTACCAGGTGCCAGAACTATGCAGTGTGCTAGATGTGTTTCGGCATTAGCAGTGACCATGGGGACTTACACCATGACACATCATTTTTTTGTGGTCGACATTCCAGACACCAACTTGGTGCTGGGAGTGCAGTGGTTGATCACGTTGGGGAAGGTCACCACAGACTAGGAGACTTTGGAGATGGAGTGGACGGACAAGAAGAGCGGGAAGCATGCGATGATTCGAGGCATGCACACATATCCTCGGCAGACAGTTTCGACACACCGGATGGAGGCAGACTTTCGGAAGGGGGACATAGAGTCGGCAATGGAGTTGCGTGTTTCAGAGGTAGGGGCCACAGGGCACGCAGTTCACCTAGATGTGCAGTCGATTTTGGACAGGTATTCCACGGTTTTTGGCGATATACCATCAGGACAGCCACTGGACCGGGGATTTGAGCATACCATTGAGCTTGAGCAGGGTATTCAGGCTGTGATCACCACACACTATAGGCATCCCAAAGCCTACAGGGATGAGATTGAGAGAGCCATTTACGAGCTCTTAGCACTGAGACACATCCGGCCCAATACCAGCCCATTTGCTTCTTTTGTTGTATTGGTGAAGAAGAAGGATGGCACACTGAGGATGTGCATCGACTACCGGGCTCTCAACAAGAAGATGATGAAGAACCAATACCCCATTCTGCAGATTGACGAGCTAATGGATGAGCTGAGGCGATCGAAATTCTTCTCCAAGATCGATCTGAGGTCGGGATACCATCAGATCCGAGTGAGGGACCAGGATGTCCCCAAGACTGCTTTCAAATGTCATTATGGCCACTTCGAGTTTTTGGTGATGTCCTTCGGGCTAACCAACACACCGGCCACTTTCCAGTCTTGTATGAACCACATCTTTCGTGGTCAGTTGAGGAAGTTTGTGCTAGTGTTCTTCGATGATAGCCTTATATTCAGTCGTACTTGGGAGGATCACTTATAGCACATTGAGGTTGTACTAAGTATCTTAGAGGAACAGCACTTCTACGCTAAGCTCTCCAAGTGCGAGTTTGAGTTGACAGAGATGCTCTATCTGGGGCATATCATTGGTGTGGACGAAGTAAGAGTTCACGAGGAGAAGATCTAGGCCATCCGGGAATGGTCGGAGCCGAAGAATGTGAGAAAACTCCGGGGGTTTGTAGGCATCTGCACCTACTATCGGAAGTTTGTTAAGGAATTTTACTAGCTTGTTGCACCCCTCACAGATCTCACCAAAAAGGGGGCATTCAGTTGGACTGATACAGAGCAGAGAGCCTTTGACAGGCTCAAGGAGGTGATGAGTAGCTGCCCAGTGTTGGTTTTGTCGGATTTCACACAGCCCTTCATTTTGGAGTGTGATGCTTCAAGGGAGGGAGTGGGCGCAGTTTTGATGCAGGGAGGACACCCCATAGCTTTCGAGAGCATAAAGTTGTTGCCGCATTAGAGGTTGTATCCTATATACGACAAGAAGATGCTGGCCATTATGCATGCACTAGCCAAGTTCCGGCAATACCTGGTGGGCAACAGGTTTCGGGTGAGAACTGACCACAATAGCCTCCGATTTTTCCTTGAGCAGAAGCAGTTGCAGGAGAGGCAGCAGAAGTGGGTCAGTAAGATCCAGGCATATGACTTTGACATTGAGTATGTCAAAGGGAAGAACAACGTGGTTGTCGATGCTCTATCACACAGAGTAGCAGCATTGTCCTTGATGAGCATAGACACCGATTAAAGGGCTTAGCTACTGGTAGAGTACTCCAAGGACCGTTTTGCTTGTGAGGTGCTGGATGGCCAGATCACAGATGACAGGTACAGAGTGATGGATAAGGTTATTTACTTCAAGGACAAGATCCTCTTGACTGGGGGTTCTCAACTCAAGGAGAAGATACTGCATGCCTCCCATGACTCACCATTGTCGAGCCATCAGGGATTCACTAAGTACTATAGGGCTATCAGGGAGAGGTTCTCTTGGAGAGGCCTCAAGGAGAACGTACTCCGACATGTCAGGGAGTGTGAGGTATGTCAGAGGAACAAGGGGGAGATGAGCCACCCAGTCGGATTACTACAGTCACTTCCCATTCCCGAAAGAAAGTGGGAAAGCATTTCAATGGACTTCATCACTGGGTTGCCCATCGTGCAGGGCAAGGATTGCATCTTTGTGGTCGTTGATCGACTAACAAAGTATGTTCACTTCTTCGCCATATCAGCACTGTACACAGTTGCACAGGTGGCGGAGCTGTTCTTTCATGATATTTTCAGATTGCATGGTCTTCCGAAGACCATCGTCAGTGACAGGGACAATCGTTTCATGGGCGGCTTTTGGCAAGAGCTCTTTCGTTTAGTGGGTACAGAGTTGACTCCTAGTACCAGCTATCACCCTCAGACGGACGAGCAGACAGAGATAGTGAACAAGTAGCTGGAGGGCTTCTAGCAAAACTATGTCACGGGGCAACAGAAGGCCTGGCTGCGTTGGCTGCACTTGGGAGAATACTGCTACAACACCACTTTCCACATGTCTATCGGTATGTCTTCGTTTTATGTTTTATATGGATATCATGCTCTAACTTTTGCTGATGTTATGTTTGGAGGTAGCAAGGCCCCCAAGGCCAAGGATTGGATCCAAGAGAGTCAAGATATACTCTGGGCTCTTAAAGATAACTTAGCCACAGCGTAGAACCAACAAAATCTATATGCCAACAGAGGACAGGTAGAGAGGCAATTTGAGGTAGGTGAGTTGGTCTACCTATGACTTCAGCCATATCGGCAGTCCACACTGAAGCAAAAGGGGGCCAAGAAGCTCAAGCCCCGCTTCTATGGACCTTACAGGGTGATCCACAGGATAGGGGAGGTTGCTTATGAGTTGGAGTTGCCTGCAGGTAGCAAGATACACAACATCTTCCATGTATCATGCCTGAAAAAGGCATTGGGGCAGAAGGTGACTGCAACAGAGGAACTCCTGCCTACAGATGATGACTGGCATTTGGTGCTACAGCCAGAGGGCCATCATAGACACCAAGGAGAGACAACTATGGAGCAAGACAGTTAGGGAGTACTTGGTGAGATGGAGGAATTTGTCGGATGAGAATGCCACTTGCGAGAGTGAGAAGATTTTGCAGCATCCATCTTTGCAGTTGCTTGAAGACAAGTAACATTTTGGCGAGGAGGACTGTAATATTCTCAATTAGCAGCAACTAATTGGCCATATTAATTTTTCTCAGATTTTGCTTTTCTAATGTTTAGTCAGGAAATAAAGGAAGTGATGGGACCCATAACCCAAACTTAGGAGAAAATAATTCCCTAAAGTCACTTAGATAAATTCAGATTGCAGCATGGGGCTCAGGGGAGCCAAGTGACAGCGCAGGGAGAGGGACAGCGTGGAGGCAACATGGGCCAAGCAGCTCAATGGCAGCGTGGGCCAGGACAGTGTAGTTGTTAGGGACAGCGTGGCCAAGGAGGGACAGTGCAGTTGAGTGGGGCCCAAGGGAGAGATAGACTCTCAAGCATAAAAGGAGGGAGAGGCTAACCATTCAGTCATTCTATTATGCATCTTCTGATTTATTGTCTTTCAGACAGTGAGCACGCTTACGCTGTTTAGCAAAGTCTACAAGTGTTGTTCAGCATGCGGGTGTCTCTGAGCGGAGATCCCAACCTCAGCCTCGGGGGACTTCGAGTGCCCACTTAGGTGAGGAGATCCACCATTGTTTTCCAGAGCAGAGCATGCAATACCCTTCAACCAGGGGCACGCAGTCACTAAGGCAACGCAGTCACACTCAGAGATTACGCGGTCTTGGGAGGAGGCAGCACCGAGAGAGAAGGGAGATCAGGGATTTCAGCCCGAGAGTAGTGTGAAGGGATCAACCCTTCACAAATCATCTTTTGCAGTAGGAGGAGGCCATCATTTGCAGTTTGTCAGTTCAGGGCCAGCGTACTCACCTAGAGTGCGTGATTTTCCAAGGGAGGTCAAATTCCAGGGTCAGCTATTCTGGGAATCCTTCCTGGGTGGAGGAGAGCTTATATCCAGGGTTTCATATTTTTTTGAGTAGGGGAACAACACAAAAGAGCAACTCCATTCCAGACAAAGGCAGCAGTTTCAGCAGCAGCATCAGGGAGTTACGAGTCATAGAGGGAGCAGTCATTCACAGGGAGATTCTGAGAGTATTTTCAGCTTGCCTTGAGCAAGCCAAGGTGCCATCATTCTGATCACCTTTGTACACATTTCTATCTTTCAGATTATAATAAAATGGCTCAGTGTTTCTCCATGTTTGCAGTGTTTTTCATTATGTCTCTCTATTTGTTGTAGTATTGTTTATGTTGTTTTATATTGTTGTTTATTTCTTATTCGGAATATTACATTATGAAATGAGCTTAATGATGACCATGGTGGTGTGGCTAAGATGATAATGGAGACATTTCAGTGGTGACTCATCCAACTGAATGATGGCAATGACCAAAACATGAATATTTTGAAAGGAGTAGTAACACACCTAGACATACTAGCCAATGACCAAATTTTTATTTGAAGACCTATTGAAACTATAAAAATTTAACTTAAGACCCAAACAAAAACCTGGTAAGAGTATATTTGATCATTGGTGAATGGCAAAACTGGCAGACACTAACAATCCAAGGAGGGAGTTCCACCTAGTTCCGATTCAGTTCAGCAGCAGTGAGGTCGTACCATACCATAGAGGAAGCTATAGCAGCACAGGGGCTACAAAGTCCTTGAGGGAGACACTCTGGGAGGCTGCGGAGTGAGTGAGGTTGGTGGTTGAAACTTGGAGGGAAGGCTTGGCAAGCCTTCTAACGAGGATTGCAGGCATTTCGGTGGCATTCAGCAACAGTTTCTTCAGGAGGACCGAATTGCCCAGCAGCAAAGCCATCCAAGCCCAAGAGGGCCAATTTTCCGGGGGCAAGCTTTGGCCAAACCCTTCGTGGGTTATTTTGGAGTTGTTGAGTAGAGGTCGGGAATAATTTCCCGGAATTTTCTGAGCACTATAGCAGGCCCTAGCAACAGATCATTCTAGGCAAAACCACCATTTATGGGCATTTCCAATGCAGAGCTACAACCACGCAAAGCAATAGAGATAGAGGGGTGCCCGGCATTATATTTGGGTTTCTCTAGCTTGCCTTAAGCAAGCTCAGGTGCATTCCTTCTAGCACCTTTATTGTACATCCTTTCGTGTTAATAAAATGGCTCAGCAGCACAGTTTTTTATGGTTAAATGGTGTTCTAATTTGTGTCTTTATTTTTGTGCATTTAATGTCTATGCATGCCTGTTATTTACTATAAATTTTCCTTCGGGATATTACAAGCTCACTTCAATATTTCAAATTCAAGATGATATTGATTATCATTTCCTCACTCGTACTATTATTCAAACTTGTGATTGAGAGGGGAAATGTTATACTACGAGTCCTTAAACAATCACAAAGTCTGAGACCACATTGTCATACTTATTTTTGATGAGGAGTTTTCATCATCCATTAATAAGTTGTCAAAGATATTTAGTTCTAGAATAGTCAAATTCATGTACTATAAATTGAGAATGTGAGATCAATACCGTGTGTTGAAGAATGGCTAAAAGCCTTTTCCGCCAGTTATTGTGTTTCGCTTCATTGTGCTAAGTCTTAAAAAAAAGTTGCAGTGTTGTGTTGATGAGATTGCAAACCACCAAGGTGAAACAAGTCTACATGTACTAGAGATGAAGAACTTTCACGTATAAGCAAGATTATAAATGTCAATATAAAAATCATGTTTGACAAGACCAAGTGCATAAAGGAATGGCAATACATACATTTTCTAGAGATGTAAAAGGACCACTGTTTACACTAGTTGGGATGTCAATAATCAACTAGTATGAGTTGGTTTCAAGTGGTAGGACAATAGAGATAGTGAAGTTGAAGACCAAGGAAGCATGGTGGTTAAGGTCAACAATAGACTCGTGTTATGGCGTCAGAGGTTAGGACACCTTAGTGTTATGAATTTGGCAAAAAAATAAGACAAAAAGGGGAATCAACAAGCTTTATGATGAAGTGATTATAAAGTTTCATACAAATTGTGTCTTGGGAAAGTAACAGACGTTGAAATTCCATTACGCATGGTTGACAAGATAGATCACTAGATTGTTGACCTCATACACATAAATGTGTATGGAGCAAAGAAAACAATGTCTATAGGATAGATCAAATAATTTGTTACATTCTTAGATGGCCATCTTCAAAAGACTTTCAAGGAGTTCTTGTAGAAGATTTTTAAAGTGTCCAGCAAGTTCAAGGATTTCAAAATGCTTGTCAAGAAGAAAATCAATTGGCACATACATCAACACAATGTTGAAAGAGGGTTCCCTATAATTTCTCACAATCTTTGTTGAGCAACATTCTTGCAAGACTTCCATGTATTTTCTACAAAGAAATTTGTGTTATTTGATAAGTTCAAGGAATTCAAGAGACTTGTTGAGAAGCATATTGGTTGATACATTAAGGTGCTACGAAGTGACAATACTGGAGAATTTGTCTGCAAGGATCTTGTTGAATAGTGCAATATTACTCTCCTAAGAAAAATGGATGGTGAAAAACAAAAGAACTAAATGTTAATCCAATGCAACAAAATGCATGATAGCTCACACAAGCATTAACAAGAGTTTTGTAGAAATTTTAGCCCAACCCCGTTTTTCAGTTTCTCCTTATTACTCCCATGTAGTTAAATGCCCATTCCCATAACCATTCATTCAATAAGCTGGAAATAATAAATATTTTCTGAAAACACAAATTCTGAGAATTTCAAAGCGCTGGAAAATGCAGAAATAAAAACTCAGAAAATATATCAGCCCCACACAGAGAAAATGACATGCTGATTTTTTGTCAATATGACCTTGGAAAAACCCCCTACAACTCTTGAGGAAAACCAGTTCGAAAACTCTTCTTATTTCTGAAATTTGCTTTTACAGAGAAATGAAATGCACAGTAAAAATTCCAGCAACCACATAAATGTACTTATCTCAAAAACCGCGTTTGTACTCCACCTCGATTTCTGTGCCAAAGCAAAGCAGAAAATTTGTAGGGACCCTGTTTTCATTTTTCCTAACTTTTACACTTAATTTCAGAGTTTTGCCAGAGAGAAACTTAGCTAATTCGACCAACAAGGTAATCACTGCTACAGCTATCATCTTTTTAATGAATACCTTCTAAGACATCCTTTCAGCATGAATGAATCTAAACATATATAAATATAAGTCAGCAGTAATACGATTTTATGCAGATCAACAATTTCAATTTTTCATAAGGAACTAATCTATACATGGGAAAATACCTGGAATAAAGTTGATGATTTAATGGTGGTTCTCCTCCCTTGATGCTGTGGACAGTTGAACAGTTCACCGAAACAATCAAATCCTCCCAGCCAATCCAGGAACAATCCCAGACCCAGAGGATGTCTCCTCTGCCCCCGTGCCCAGATTTCCAAGAAAAACAGAGACTCCCTTTTAGCACAGATCATTTCTTATCATAATATCACTTGGTAATCAGTCGAAGTTCAAAGACCCCCTCCCTCCTTCGAATCAACTTCCTTATATAAATTTCTCCACCGCCATACATCCTACCCCACCGCCTCTTCTCCATCAAGATAAGATCTTCTTAAAGGAAGGTACGAATGTCATTTAAGGAGATGTGATTTCTATTAAAGAGGAGAGGTGATCTTATGGTTATTAAATTTGTTTAGGGGTATACGACTTGAATTTTAAGTATTTTTGTGAGTAAAGCTTATATTGGAATATAAATTATATATATATATATATTTTAATTAACTCAAGTTTATTTTCTTTTTATTAGTCCTTTTTATATACTTTATACTAAATTAATATGAATATTAATCTGAAACCTTAATATTAATTTCTAACTCAGGTAATCTTGATATTAGTAGTTGGGTGTACTAGTGCGATGTGTGCGAGATAGGCAGGTGTAGCTATATAATGCCTATACCGTACACACGCTAATATCATTGTGTAAAACTCGAGAACGGGTTGTTACATACTTCCTCACTTCAAAAAACTTCGTCCCGAAGTTCAGGGTTTCATATACTCATATCAATATTGTGTTTTTAGGATTAGAGTGATTGTAGAATGCTTGTAATTTTAAGATTTGAATTTTTGTTTGAATAAGTATGTATCGGTTATTTAATTGTTACTCCCCACCTCATCCAAATCTCCAAACTATTCTAAAATCATCCTATCCTTCCTAATCTCTTCCACTCCCATCATATCCATCCTCTACAGGAATATGCCATCGCATCAGTTTTAATGATCCATTCATAGACCTTAAGGATATCAGTGTCGATTACGTCGACCTGACGTGTTTGTAGGCATCCGACAGTCATCATCACACGCCTAGGGGAGTGACTCGGACAGTCCTCCCATGACTCCAAGTATTGGAGGATAAACAGTGGGCAACGCCTCCACCCCTCCCAGTAAGATCAGGGTCAACACCCTATTGTGGGATCTCAAGGAGTCTCAACTGTTCTTGGAAATCTGTCATCACGTAGATTGCTTCGGTAATATGTTTTTCTGCATGGTAATCACTAGTACATAATCTGCAATGTAAACACTCGTACACGTATTACAGCATATGCATCTATATTGTTCATAACCAATTGTTACCCATATAACAATCTCTATATATTCAAAATACTTTGATATTTATGATATTGATCCTAGAACTTATATATAAAAAAAAAAAAAAAATTGTTCACATAGGTATCAATATGTCCAATAAAATTTCTCATTTCAGATACTGCTTTTGTTTAGTTCATACATGTCTTATCTATGATGCATTGTTTTAACCATTTTCAATTTGTATACCAATATGTTTCACCTTTCATATTCAAAATGTAGTTACTCTTCTATTTCATTTCTTTTAATCATATTTGAAATGTAATGAAATTCATCAATAGATAGTTTTATCTATAATGTTTAATCTATGATTTCATATTCTTGCAATGTTAATTTAAATGACATATCGCATATCGGTATCCATGCACCAGTAAATTTAAACAAACAGCATATATCCTGTATCATTAGAGTGAAGTAGCATTCTATCTTTATGGTATCCATGTACCAGTACCAGCAAAGTAAAAACTCATCTTTACGTAATATTTCAAAATTTCAAGTATCAAAATAGAGCAGTCATATACATAAAAGTTTTCAATTCTCAAAATTTAGCATAAACTAGGGTAATTCTGGCAGAAAGTCTCAGCATCCTCCCAAGTCGTTGATCCAGGACTGTACTTGTCCCACTGGGCTTTAACTTGGTCTATCCGACAGTTCCTGAGCTGTCGAACCCTACGTTCCAGAATACGTAATGGTTCGACCATTAGGGTTCCCTCGTCCGATACCTGCAGTTCCTTCCATTGAAGGTCATGAGATTTATCAGCAATATAGTGTCGTAAAGCAAATACATGAAATACATTATGAATTTTGTGCAGATGGGGTAGCAGTGCAAGACGATAAGTGACAGGTCCAACTTTTTCCAGAACTTCAAACAGTCCTATAAACCGGGGGGATAATTTTGTCCCCCTCCCAAACCGAATGGTGCTCTTATTTGGTCTGATGCGGATAAAAACCTGATCTCCTACTACATAGCTTCTATCTGTCCTGCGAGAGTCCGCATAACTTTTATGTCTATCCTAAGCCTCTTTTAATCGTTGTCTAATCAGTTTTACCTGATCCTCCATCTCTTGGATCAAGTCTGGTCCGACAATTATTTGATCTTCTAACATGTCCCAACTCAACGGCATTCTGCAGGGTCTTCCGTATAATGCTTCAAATGGCAGCTTCCTGATTGAACTGTGATAGCTATTGTTGTAAGCAAATTCTACCAAGGGTAAGTACTTTTCCCAGCGTGACTGTTGGTCCATAACATACATCCTTAGCATATCCTCGAGTACTTGATTTACCCTTTCTGTCTGTCCATCGGTCTCAGGGTGATAGGCTGTACTCAAATTTAACTGAGTTCCCAAGGCCGACTGCATACAATTCCAGAACCTTGATGTGAACCGAGGATTTCTGTCGGATATAATTTTCTTAGGTACTCCATGAAATCTGATGATTTCATTTATGAATACCCGAGCTACATCAGCTACTTCATAAGTATCTCTTACTGGGATGAAATGGGCGCTTTTTGTTAATCTATCCACCACAACCAGAATGGCATTATGCTTTTGTTGCGTAAGAGGCAGCCCAACGATAAAATCCATAGAAATTATCTCCCATTTGGTCATAGGGATGTCATGAGGTTGTAAGAGACCTGCTGGGTGACGATGATCAGCTTTCACCTGTTGACATTCAAGACACCTAGCGACAAATTGGACAATGTCGTTTTTCATGCCTGACCAGAAGAAGAGTCTCTTAGTGTCAGCATACATCTTCTTTACCCCAGGATGTGCACAATACACTGCTCGGTGTGCTTCCTTCAAGATGGTGTTTCGGAGATCTCCACTATCTGGTATATACATCCTTCCGTGAAATCGTAGAATTCCGTCCTCTTCCAGATCATATCCTTCGAACTTAAGTTCCTTCGAATGGTTGCTTTCGAGCCCCGACCTTACTTTTAAGTACCAACTATCTCTTACAAGATGTTCAAGCACTTGATCTCTCAAGTTCACCCTGATAGGTACGAGGGAGAATATTCAAGGTCTTCTACTTAAAGCATCTGCTACAACATTCTCCTTCCCTTTTATATATGAAATCGCAAAATCGTATTCGCTTAGGAGTTCACTCCATCGTCTTTGTCTTGCATTTAAGTCTCTCTGGGTGAATAAATACTGCAAACTTTGGTGGTCACTTTTAAGCACAAAGTTTCTCCCTACCAAGTAATGTCTCCACATATTTAAAACTAAGCCCACCGCAGCTAACTCCAAATCATGCGTTGCATAAAGTTCTTCATGGGTTTTTAATTTTCTCAAAGCGTATGCTATTATGCCTCCTTCCTGCATTAATACTGCGCCTAACCCTTTCTTAGATGCGTCGGTACACACAGTAAAATCTTTATCCATATCCAGTACTCGCAAAATCGGTGCACTAGTCAATAATCGTTTAAGTTCAGAAAAAACTTTATCTCACTCCTCAGTCCACTCATACTTAACACCTTTGCACTGGATGTTTGTGATCGGCTTTGCAATTTTGGAAAATCTCTCCACAAACCTTCGGTAGTAACCTGCTAAACCTATAAAACTACGCACTTCATGTGCATTCTTAGGTATCGGCCACTCTCTGATTGTATTTACCTTTTCAGGATCTACAGAGATTCCTTCGCCTGATATGATATGACCTAATTAATGGATTTCCTTCTGAAAGAAAGCACATTTGGATAATCTTCCATATAACTTGTGCTCTCTGAGACAAGATAACACTATCCGAAGATGCTCTTCGTGCTCTTTCTCATTCTTAGAGTAAATGAAAATATCGTCCAGGAAAACTTGTACAAATTTGTCGAAATATTTGTGGAGAACGCTATTCATAAGGTTCATGAAGACTGCAGGTGCATTGGTCAACCCAACTAGCACCACAATGAATTCATAATGCCCGAAACGAGTTCGGAATGTAGTCTTAGAAACATCACTTTCGCTAATCCTCAGTTGATGATAACCCGATCGCAGATCGATCTTTGAAAATAATGTAGCTCCTTTCATTTGATCGAAAAGGTCGTCAATGCGAGGCATTGGATACCTATTCTTTACCGTGGCCCGGTTCAAATCTCGATAGTCCACACACAGTCGTAATGAACCATCTTTCTTCTTAACAAAAATTACAGGAGCACCCCATGGTGAAACACTGGGTCGAATGTGCCCTACATCTAACAATTCTTTCAACTGTATTTGCAATTCTTGAAGTTCCGGGGCAGTCATTCGGTAAGGAGTTTTAGATATAGGTTTCGTACCAGGTTTCAATTCAATGGTGAGGTCTAGCTCTCTCCGAGGAGGCAGTCCAAATAATTCCTTTGGAAAAACATCCAGAAATTCTGATAGAATCGGATACTGATCTAAGGAAGGCCCTTTTTCTTTGCTTACCTCTTGAACAGCATACACTTGACAACCCTTCCTTAAGCACCGCTTCATTTGCATGGCTAAGATGAAACGCAAGGATACTTTTCTCTTAATACATTGAATTTGGATTGTCTCACCCACATTATTTAAGGAAAGTATTGTTTTCCCGGAACAATCTACCCATGCTCGATGAGACTCTAACCAATCCATTCCTATCACCAAGTCGTAAGTACCTAGGGTCGTGACATATACTTTTAGTTTGGTCGAATAGACTCCTAGATCAACCTTGCAATCCTCAACACTTAATTCTACCGATTGAAGGTCTCCCGAAGCCATTTCTACCTGTCTAAAATCGTCATGTTTGCAGACTACCAACCCGCATTTATTCAATGCATAAGATGAAATAAAACTATTAGTAGCTCCAGTGTCAAATAAGATTTTGAGTTTTATTCCGTTGATTGTACCTAAGGATTTCACTACAGTGGATTGATGTGCTGCTTGGTTGTTGTTGACGAGAACATGGATTCTATGATTGCTTTGGGCATCTGATGATGGTTCTTTTCCTGTTCGCCGAGAGTTCTCCGGACAATCACGTCGAAGATGAGGTCCTCCACACCCCCAACAGTCCACTCGGGTTGGTCCTTTTGCGTTTGACTGAGAAATCCCCGACCAAGAACTCTGTCTCCTGGTGTCGCTTCCTCTCCCATTCCTTCCCTGATTACCAGTCCCTCGAGACCTCCAAGCACTGACGTTTGAAGACTCGGAAGCTATTACGTTTATGGTCCTGGGAGCTCCTGCCCCTGCTCCCCTTGGGGTAAACCTGTTACCATAAAGAGGTGGTCTCGAGTTATTTCCTCGAAAGAAATTTCGGGGAGTTCTTCCTGTAAATGCCTGCGGTATTGGTTCAGCCAGCCTGAAATCCCTTTTAATCCCAAGATGTTCTTCTGCATAACGAACACATTCAACCACCTCTGCCACCGTCGATGGCTTCCACATTCTTACCATGGCCCTGATTCGAGGATTTAATCCAAATACGAAACACTCGGTCGGCGTTCATCCGTCTCTAGATAAGGAACATATTTCACAAGTTCCATGAACTTTATCTCGTATTCTTTCACGGTTTTACCACCTTGGTTAGAGTATGGAAGGCTCCAGCTTGCTGCTCTTGAAAGAAAGGCAGTAAGTATTTCGCATGAAATCAGTCCACAAACAACTCTCAAGGAACGGTATCTGAAGTAAGATGCAGCTGTTTTTCCATATTTCCCCACCAAATCAGAGCATTCCCTCTGAGTTGGAATACAACGATCTTTGTTTTAGAAGTTGAAGAATATTCTCTTAATGCGAAGCATCTGATCATCCCTTCCAACCATGCTTCGGCATGTTCTCCAGCTCTTCCTCCAAAGAATTTCGGAAGTTTAATCTTTTGCAGTTCCCGTGAAATATCTTCTCTGTGAGATTTGCCATCAAAATCCTTCGGCTTTTCTGAATGTCTTTCCTCTGGATGACGTCGTTCCTCGTTGTTCCTGGTCGACTGCGACCCTTTTAAGGTTTCCAAAATGGCTTCTAATGAGCTCATCACAGTAGTAAGATCGGGCGGAGCAACAGGTGTTGACGGCGATCTTAATGGTGGTGATGGCGATGGTGAAGGTGGAGGTGGCGGCGATGCATTTCGCTGGCATTGCCGCCTTTGGTACGTGTTAAACATGGTAATTTTTCTTGAAATACATAATAATAAATTCATGAGTGAGTAAATTTTCAGACTAACAAAATATAATTTTCGTAAGATTTGAGCTGGCATACGGGTATAGTTCTTTTACTATTTTACCTGCAGGCAGGTCTTACTGGTACCGAGGTCAAGGAGGGTGGCAACGCGACCCCCTTGTCCTATGCAGGGTAATTTATGCGTACTAACTCTAGAGTGAACAATGCAGGGTTTCTAATAAAAAAATGATGTATTTATTATTTTCTAATTTATGCGTAATAAAAATTTATGCGTAAAAATTTTTTTTTCTTCTTTTTTTCTTTTTTTCTTTTTTTTTTCTTTTTTTTTTTAACATATATTTAATTTCGAAGATATTTAGAGATATAAGTGCACATTTAACCCTAAATCATAGTAATTTAGATTATCAAATCCTACTAATCCTATGCTAATAATACTATCTTATACCCTTTTATATATATATATATATATATATATATATATATATATATATATATATTTTCCCCACTCAAAGATATTTAAATAAATAAAACAATTAAATTAATCAATTTTTGGAAAAGAGGTGAGATATAACATCTACTTCGTAACCTTTTTCATAATGCCTACTCATACATATTGCAACATTTAATAATAGCATAAGAATAACACTTTAATAAGGTCATAATATTTTGATTTTACAACTATTATGTTCTATGTAATAACGTATATAAAATACAAAAGCATTAAAACTAAAAGCCAAAATTTTATATATATATATATATATATATATATATATATATATATATATCGAAATGCATGAGTTTGTATTTCTTGGGTTAAACGTTTTAAGCGTTTGGGTTAAGTGTTTGATATAATTTAATGAACTATGGTATATAAAACATATATGTAATGTTTGCACCATTCGGACCATATAATACCCATTCCATTATACCCTTACCATAAAGGTCAATATACCACCGTTTAACATATGCATGAGACCTCTAATAAAATTCAAATGTGGAATTTGCAAATAGATTAAGGTTTGTAATACCAATGTTTAATAACCAATGTAAATGGGTTTAATAATATATGTGGATAATAGTAAATATATAAAGCGCTGGTTTGTGGCGCAGAGGTTTGGGGTTCAAACCCGACCCCGCCCATTCTATGTCTACGCTCTTGTGTGAAGGCATTGGCACAAATAATTTTGGATGGGTCGGCGGGTCGAAACCCCCGCCCACCATTCCGCCAACGGTTATGTTATTTATATCAAATGGACCTTGGCTTTGATATTTGAACCATTATCACATAACGTTTACATGGACTATTGGCATATCGTGCCATAAAATATATATATATATCAAATGGACCTTAGCTTTGATATTTGCAACATTACCATATAACGTTTACACGGACGATTGGCATATATTAATGCATCGAACCTTTGCATAAACGTTTGAACTATGATAAATGTTATAAATATATTAAATATTAATTATAAACATATGCCGACTTGGATGTGATTACCAATGTGAACTGTTGGTTTTATGCTATATGCGGATTTGAAAGATCACAAGGGTCCGACTTAGGTTAGCGTATATATATATTAATACATTTTAATGTGCGGTGATGAATCGGTGGCTTCACCTGATATACACACCAATTTTTAATTGTTTTGACAGCAAATCGTATAGATGACCCAGATGACAATCCACTGCCCCTTCGATTTCCTTTAAATTTCCTCCCGCCGGCATTGTTACGTCAGGTCCGTGATGAGAATTCTGACGCTGAGACTGATGCATCTGAGTCCGAGAGGTCACTGAGACAGAGCGAATTCGTTTTTCTCTGCGGCCATCCCCAACAGGGCCTACTATTCGAGTCAGTTCATATTTGGTGCTAAAGTACATGAAGTTCCAAAACTTCGAGCTCAAAAGCATGATTTTCAACCACCTCGTGAATTTAGGCGTGTAATGAGGATGATTCGGGATGGCTATTTTGGCTTCAAAGATTACAATGCAAAAATTATTCTGACTCAAGTCATTACTGTCCGACGCATAGGAAAATAAACCGTCTTATTCAGCATTATGCGGAACAGAAGATCAGGAAAAAGGAAAATTTATGTCAAGCCAGCAGTCTTATGGAACCCATGCAACCTTTTACTCAATGCAATATGATCTCAAGTGAAACATATTCATCTGGACAAAGTTGTAGTGAGCTAAATCAGAGAGGTGCCCAAAGAGTGTCATTTTCCAATCTGTATTTAATGTTTCTCAGGCCCCTATTCATATGTATTTTGATTTAGTGAATTTAGACTGACTTTGTGTTCCCCAACAAATGAATTTTTCATATGAACAGGACTCACAATGTTTACAAATTCACTGTTATAGTATGCCAATGAAATAAAACACTACAGAGAGGAGTGAAAAAGCTAGGTAATATAATATAATGCACGCAACAATACTAGAAAAGAACCAGGAAGTTCGTCTATCTTTAATAACTATAATGAATGTATGGAAGAGAGACATACTTCTGGTAACTAAACATGTAAACCACTAAATCTTAATAGACTTTCATTCTCAGATGTTCTCAGAAGACGCCTCAGTTTCTTTTTTCTTTTGAAAAGCATGAGTTCTATTACAAATAGGACAAAATCAGTACATCAATAAAACCATTGATTTTCTAATGTGATACTGCAATTAGTTCAATTTTTCCTCCGTAGCTAAGCAAGGCCAAATTGTCTCCCTTGCACCAAATCCCATATAAGTTCATTCTGGCTGCCATCTGTGCTTGTACATTAGTTTTAAAAAAATAATTCGGTTTTTGAAATGATTACTTCTACTTATCGAATGGATGAATGCATACAGAGATTGAAGCAATACGTTCATACAGTGAACAGGAATTTTGGAATGGTATCCTTTGTAGTTCAGGGTAATTATAATGCTTTGTCCACTTTAAAATTGGAATTGGAATAGCCCTAGACGGGTTTTAGGCATGCAAAAGCTTTATAATGAAACTTAATGAGCCTATAAGGTCAAAAAAGGGTTTGAAGCACCCTCTAATACCATATGTAGGGACCCTGTTTTCATTTTTCCTAACTTTTACACTTAATTTCAGAATTTTTCCAGAGAGGGACTTAGCTAATTCGACCAACAGGGTAATCACTGCTACAGCTATCATCCTTTTAATGAATACCTTCTAAGACATCCTTTCAGCATGAATGAATCTAAACATATATAAATATAAGTCAGCAGTAATACGATTTTATGCAGATCAGCAATGAAATTTCAATTTTTCATAAGGAACTAATCTATACATGGGAAAATACCTGGAATAACGTTGATGATTTAATGGTGGTTCTCCTCCTGTGATGCTATGGACAGTTGAACAGTTTACCGAAACAATCAAATCCTCCCAGCCAATCCAGGAACAATCCCAAACCCAGAGGATGTCTCCTCTGCCCCCGTGCACAGATTTCCAAGAAAAATAGAGACTCCCTTTCAGCACAGATCATTTCTTATAATAATATCACTTGGTCATCAGCCAAAGTTCAAAGACCCCCTCCCTCCTTCGAATCAACTTCCTTATATAAATTTCTCCACCGCCATACATCCTACCCCACCGCCTCTTCTCCATCAAGATAAGATCTTCTTAAAGGAAGGTATGAATGTCATTTAAGGAGATGTGATTGCTATTAAAGAGGAGAGGTGATCTTATGGTTATTAAATTTGTTTGGGGGTATACGACTTAAATTTTAAGTATTTTTGTGAGTAAAGCTTATGTTGGAATATAAATTAATTAATTAATTAATTAATTATATATATATATATATATATATATTAACTCAAGTTTATTTTCTTTTTATTAGTCCTTTTTATATATTTTATACTAAATTAATATGAATATTAATCTGAAACCTTAATATTAATTTCTAACTCAGGTAATCTTCATATTAGTAGTTAGGTGTACTAGTGCGATGTGTGCGAGATAGGCAGGTGTAGCTATCAAATGTCTATACCGTACACACGCTAATATCATTGTGTATAACTCGGGAACGGGTTGTTACAAAATTACAGAGAAATGTACAGCCTTAAATGCTATACGGACAACATAGAGAACTGTGTCGAACAGCTATACGGCCTCCTCAAAAACTGTGTTGTATGGGCTGCCTTGAAATCTATGTTGTACTGCTCCCTCGATTTCCGTGTTGTACGACTATTGCACGGACTTTGGTTTCTGTGTTACTGTTGTTGTACAGATCTCGAAATGCAAGCCAATATAGCAGCGATAAATGTTGTTCTCCCTTGTTCGATTTTCATGCCTCTTGCCTTGAAAACCATGCTCTTTCTTTGTTGTACGCATTTGCTGAAATGGTGTTGTCTCTCCTCTTCTCTGCACAGAAAAATCTCCTTTGCTTTCTCTCCTCCTCTCTCAATCTACTCATGAAAGAATTAATGATCTTTTCCGTCTTTTCCTCCTTTAACCTAACCCTAAGTGACTTTTGGGGAATCCCTAAATCCAATGGCTGAGATAGCTTTAGATCTAGGGCTGAGATTAAATGTGCATTTAAATCTCACTTTCTATTGTTTAATTCACCCCACTTTAATAAAGACCCTCTTAGTCATTTATTTCCAAAGTCACTTTTCACTTTCTAATTTCACATTGGCTTTATTAAAGTCACTTTAAATTAGACTTAGTAACTTTATCACTTAAAGTCACTTTTAAATTAGATTTGACTTTACCACTTATAAAGTCACTTTAAGAAAAAAAGTTAAATACATTTGGACACTTTTCCCTAGGCCAAAGATCAAAGCCTTAGGGAACCACTTGTCCTCTGGTACCCAAATTTCAACACTCCCTCTTACCGAGGAAAGGGTTCCTCACCACACCCATCTTGTCTCTGAAGTAGACATGCTTGCCCCGTGCTAAGGCTTTGGCGAATATATCTGCTACCTGCTCATCAGTGGGAATATACTCAAGCTTCACAGCTCCCTTTTGATCATAGTCTCTGATGAAATGATATATGATGCCAATATGCTTTGACCTGTCATGAAACACTGGATTCTCCGTGAGTTTAATGCAAATCTGATTATCACAGTAAATCACTGAAGGTCTCAACGGTTGACCAAATAAGCCAAACAACATCTTGCGAAGCCATATGGCCTCACAACTAGCTAGATTGGCTGCCATGTACTCTGCTTCCGCTGAACTCAGTGCTACTGACTGCTGCTTTCGGCTGAACCATGACACAACTGTCGAACCCAACCCAAAACAACACCCTGAAGTGCTCTTCCTATTAGAAGCACAACCTGCCCAATCAGAATCAGTGTACCCTGCCAATCTCACTCCATCTCCCTGTCTATAATCCAGACCATAATCCACCGTCCCCTGCAAGTACCGCAAAATGTGTTTTGCAGCAACCCAGTGCACTCTCCTGGGCTCACACATGAACCGGCTCATCGTGTTGACTGCAAAACATATATCTAGTCTAGTGTTGACCAAATACATCAAGGAACCAATCAGTTGTCTATACAATGTGGGATCCACCAACTCGGAATCTGAAGCGTGAAGCTTCTTCCAGTTAGTGATCATCGGTGTCGACATGGGTCTACAATCCTCCATGTGGAATCTGCTAAGGATGTCCACAATATACTTCCCATGTCCCAGGAAGAAATGCCCCTCCTCCTGCCACACCTCCAAACCCAAAAATTAATGCATCAAGCCAATGTCCTTATTCTCGAACTCTGAAGCAAGATCTCTCTTGCAGCCCTCTATGAGTTTCTCTGCACCTGTAATGACCAAGTCATCCACATACAGCACCACAATGAGAAGCTCTTGACCTATCACAATCAAGTATAGGTTTGGATCTGCATCACTCTTTGTGAAACCCATCTCCTGCAAGTACGTATCAATCCTGGAGTACCAAGCTCTAGGAGCTTGCTTCAGGCCATAAAGTGCCTTCTTCAGCCTGCATACATGGGACTCCTTCCCATGCACCTCAAAGCCCTGCGGCTGCTCAATGTACACCTCCTCCTATATGAAGCCATTGAGAAATGTCGTCTTCACATCCATCTATGTTGTTATCGATATAATGGAGCAAATCGAAGTATATCGAGCCACGGGAGCAAAGGTCTCCTCATAGTTTACTCCCTCTACCTGGGAGAACCATCTAGCCACAAACCTTGCCTTGAACTTCTCGATGTTGCCATCTGCATCGTGATTTACCTTGTAAATCCATCTGGAAGTAACCATGGATTTTCCCTCAGGCCTTGGCACCACCTCCCAAACATCATTCTTCATGATAGAAGAATACTCTTCTTGCATGGCCTCTCTCCAAACCTGCTGACTAGCTGCCTCCTTATAGCTAGAAGGCTCAGAGTCAACGATGTTGGCAACCATTTCCATATAGCTACAGAACCGCTCAGGTGGTTTGCTCTCTCTGACCAATTTCTTCGACCCAGCAACAGATGTGGCCTCTCTCAAGGTATCCTGAAGCCACTTGGGCTTCCTCTTCCCTGAGCACACTTCTCCCACAGGAGAATGAAACTCCTCATCCTCATTAGAAACCTGAACTCCCGAATGTCTGTCTGTTGTCCTCCTGCCTGAACCTGTACCTGTAGATGTTGAAGTACCATGTGGACTGTCCATCAGTAGACTACTTAGTGAACTGCTCTGCACGCTGCCCGAAGCACCACCCCTTTGACTCTGCGAGCCACTGCTCACTGATGGACCTGACACCGTAATCGATGTACCTCCTGATCCCTGCCCACTGGATCCCTGTGACTGACTCAGATGCTCCTGAGGGTCTGGCCGATCCAAATACTCTAACTCCCATGACCTCTTGAATGTCTCGTCCTCCTCGAACTTCACATCGCACCTGACAACAACTGTCCTCTGTGAAGGAATATAAATCCGAAAGGCTTTCGAGGTCTCACTGTAGCCCACAAAGATACCCTTCTCTGTGGTGGGCTCTAGCTTGGTCCTCTTCTCCTTGGGTACATAGGAGTATGCAATACACCCAAAGATACAAAAATGACCAACATCAGTTTTCTTCCCAGAAAAAGCCTCCTCCGGAGTCACATGCCCCAAGGCACGATGTGGACTCCTATTCTGTAAATACACAGCAGTGTTGCAGGCCTCTCCCCACAAAATGTAATATTCCTAATTAGCGACGACTAATTGGAATATTCGATTTTGTTTAGTTTTGCCGTCTATAGTTTGTAAATAAATAAAAAGTGAGTGGAGAGGGTCTAACTCACTTAAGTGAAATAAAACACCCTCCTAGTAGCACAACGTTGTGACTTAAGGGGGAGCCAAGGGGGCCAAGCACCACGTAGAGAGGGGGCCTACGTTAGCTCTAGAAGCTTCAGCGCAGGAGAGATTGGACACATGGAAAGAGATG
Organism: Pinus albicaulis; assembly: GCA_034641835.2. Lineage (NCBI taxonomy): Eukaryota > Viridiplantae > Streptophyta > Pinopsida > Pinales > Pinaceae > Pinus > Pinus albicaulis. The sequence goes on from CM076570.1 coordinate 549,439,230, forward strand.
GAGGCTACGTTGAGATGGCCTTGGGATTGGAGAAAGGCCAACGTTATAAAAGAAGGGGGAGCCTTCTCATTTGAATTCATTCTGTTGTTGATGATATTGAGCTAGAAGTTTTGTCTTCTTGAGCACGCTGGCTATTTAGCCTGTCTGCAGCACTATTTAGTGCATTGAGTGTCTCCGGTCGGAGATCTCGCCCTTAGCCCTGGGGGACTTCGAGTGCCTACTCGGGCAAGGTTATTTCTTCAGTATTTTGTGAGAGGTTTGTTGTTTGGGTTTGCTGTGGAGCTGTGTTTTAGTAGAGACTGCGCAGTCACTGGGAGAGAGGACGCAGTTCATTTTGGAGGTGCTCCGGATCGGGATTTCTTCAGGAGATTTAGCCAAGATTTTGAGCAGAGGATCAGCCTTTGCCTGTAGGAGGATTTTGGTGGAGTTTGAGGCAGTGTTTCAGCAATTCTCATTTAGCCTCTGCGCAGAGCCTTGGAGGCCAGCGTAATTCCCTGAGGAGGTATTTTCTGGTGATTTTCGGGGGTCAGCCATTTTTTATATGGTTTCTGGGTTTTGTTGGGATTGGTGAGTAGAGGAGGATTGCAGATTTTCAGCTCATTCCAGGGGATCAGCCCCTACTCTTCAATTCATTCCAGCAGTAGCAGTTGCACGGCAGTTTTCCAGCAGCTGGGACGCAGTTCAAAGAGCAGCCATTTCCTGTATATTCTGAGAGCATTTCTTCACTTGCCTTGAGCAAGATTAGGTGCCATCATTCTGATCACCTATTGTACTTCATTGTATTTCTCAGATTAATAAAATGGCTTAGAATTTTCTCTCTATGTTTCTGGATGAGTTGCCATATTTCCTTTCTATGCTATTATATGTCTGCTGCACTGTTATTTTTATATATTCTTGAGCATTCTAGTTCTATACCACCTGGTGTGTTTATCTATCACTCTTAGACAGAGTCTGGAAAGGGCCAGGTAGCCTCCGGATCTCGTCCTCTTTCAGAGGCGAAATATCCGGTAAATGCCCTCCCAGTCCATCTCTGGTTGGAGTTTGCCGTGTTTTAGAGATATTCTCGAAACAGGATATTACAGTGGTATCATAGCATAGTTCTGGCTCAGCCTATGGTCTATGACACCGGGGAGGAGACCATATATTTGTTACAGAGGCAGGAAGTACAAAGACTGTGAGCGTAGGTTGGAGAACACCTACGGAAAGGGAGACTGTGTTCGGGTGGTGGACACAGAGCAGGAGGAGCCTTTAGTAGATTCAGAGCAGAGAGGGTCGATGGCAGATGACAAAGAGGCCAAACAGTTTGGGGAGGCACTCCTCAAATCGGTGCAGGATTTAGCTAGACAGATTGAGGTGATGGGTCAGAGATTCACCACTGTAGAGGCTAGACAGCGTGAGACCCCACGGGTTTTCCAGGTAGGAGAGGGATCAAGTACATCCCATCATTTGTCGAAGCATGGTGCTGCTCAGCATCACACTCCTCAGCCGATGGCTTCACGTGCACCTACCCGCTCTACCATGCCCACTTTCTTGGGAGCGGACACAGGGGCAGGAGCCCAGCAAGAGGCAGAGCCCGGACACATGGGTGAGTATTTTGCAGAGTATCAGGCCTATGGGCAGGAGTTCAGGGATGCTCTCTCATTCCGAGATTTTGTTTAGCTCCAACGGGACAGTAGACCCCGCGACCATCATAGAGGGCACCGACATTACCATGATGGAGATTCCCACCGCACATCTAGCAGATTCCATTTGCCTACGTTTGATGGCTCATCAAACAATTCGGCAAAGTCTTGGGTGGAGAAGCTGGACATCTATTTCCAGCTTAACCAGATGTCGAAGACGGAGGCCATCAAGGTGGCGACATTACATTTGGATGGTGAGGACCAGGACTGGTGGTTCCATGGGATGGTTACACTCGAACACTCTACAATGATGACATATGCCGAGTTTACCAGGAGGTTGATGGAGCGTTTTGACCAGAGAGATCCGAAATAGCATTTTATTGAGCTGACGAGGCTCAAGCAGACAGGGAGCCCAGAGACATGCATCGCAGATTTCTTGAGGGTTTCGGTGATGGTGCCAGATCTATCCGCGGTACGGATGATCTATATGTTTGTGGAGGGATTGGCAGAGCCAGTTCGAGGTCTAGTCAGATCTACTAGACCGGCTACACTCCAGGATGCTATCAGCAGGACCAGGGACTTACAGGATTCATTGCCTAGGACGCGGACACCTTACCCCCAGAGACAGGGCTCCCAACCCAAGGGGAAGGATGTGAGGGTTCCTCCTCCAAAGGGGAATCCGAGACGGGCACAGGTAGATGATGATGCCAGGAGGGAGTTGAGGAAGAAGCGGTTGTGCTTCACTTGTCAGAAGCAGTGGGCACCAGGGCATAGGTGTGCTGTTGGCAAAGCACACTTCATTGAGGTCTTCTCTGATGATAGCGGGGAAGAGGATGAGGAGGATGATGAGGAGGCAGGAGATAGTCAGACGGCCCAAGATCAGTTGTCGCCTCCACCTCTAGGGACTGGAGGTGCAGCTTTTGCACCCACAGGAGGGACCCTTGCCGCCTTGCGAGGAGTTCCCAAGTATTTGACACTGCGCGTACGAGGGACAGTACGTGGCCAGCAAGTGTCAGTTTTGGTTGACAGTGGGGCAAACCATAACTTCATTGATGCACAAATGGTCGAGCGGAGAGGTATACCAACCGAGAGCTTTGACAGATTTTCAGTCTTGGTCCCAGGAGCCCAGATGATGCAATGTGCCCAGTATGTTCCAGAGTTGGCAGTGACGATGGGTACCTACACCGTGACCGATCACTTTTTCGTGGTCAACATACCAGATACCAATGTGGTATTGGGTGTTCAGTGGTTGATTACTCTAGGAAAGGTCACCACGGATTGGGAGGCCTTAGAGATGGAGTGGGATGATAAGAAGACCGGGAAGCATGAGAAGATCCGCGGGATGCACACTTACCCACCTCAGACAGTTTCGGCACACTTGATGGAGGCAGATTTCTGGAAGGGAGACATAGAGTGGGTGGTTAAGTTGCGGGCATCAAAGGCAGAGACCACCGGTCGAGCCGTTCATCCGAATATACAGGCCATCCTTGACAGGTATGATGCAGTGTTTGGGGATATACCACCAGGTCAGCCACCGGACCGAGGGTTTGAGCACACCACTGATCTTGAGCAGGGTATTCAAGCGGTGATCACTACCCCCTATAGGCATCCCAAAGCCTATCGGGATGAGATTGAGCGGGCCATCCAGGAGTTGCTGGCTCTTGGGCACATCAGACCAAGCACGAGTCCATTTGCTTCTTCCGTAATGTTGGTGAAGAAGAAGGACGGCACCTTGAGGATGTGCATTGATTATAGGGCCCTGAACAAGAAGACCCTAAAGAATAGGTATCCTATACCCAGGATCGATGAGTTGATGGATGAGCTAAGAGGAGCCAAGTTCTTCTCGAAGATTGATCTGAGATCGGGGTACCATCAGATTCGCATGAGGGAACAGGACATTCCCAAGACCGCCTTCAGGTGTCATTATGGGCACTTTGAGTTTTTGGTTATGCCTTTTGGGCTGACCAATGCACCAGCCACTTTTCAGTCTTGCATGAACCATATCTTCCGTAGTCATCTGAGGAAGTTTGTATTGGTTTTCTTCGATGACATACTCATATACAGCAGGACTTGGGAGGAGCATCTCCAGCACATAGAGGCAGTACTATGCATCTTGGAAGAGCAACAGTTCTATGCTAATCTCTCCAAGTGTGAGTTTGGGATGACGGAGATGTTATATTTGGGTCACATTATTGGAGTGGATGGAGTGAGGGTCCATGAGGAGAAGATTAGAGCCATTAGAGATTGGCCGGAGCCGAGGAATGTGACGAAACTTCGAGGATTCATTGGGATATGTACCTATTACAGGAAGTTCGTCAGAGGCTTCTCACAGCTTGCTGTACCCCTTACAGATTGACGAAGAAGGGGGCATTCAGTTGGTCAGATACAGCGCAGCGAGCCTTTGATAGGCTCAAGGAGGTGACGAGTAGCTGCCTCATGCTTGCATTGCCGAATTTTACGCAGCCATTTGTCTTGGAGTGTGATGCGTCGGGAGAGGGGATCGGCGCAGTATTGATGCAGGGGGGACACCCTATAGCCTTTGAGAGCCGGAAGCTCCTTCCGCATAAGAGGTTGTATTCTATATATGACAAGGAGATGTTGGCCATCATGCATGCCTTGGCCAAATTCCGGCAGTATTTAGTAGGGAACAGGTTCAGGGTGAGGACTGATCACAACAGCCTCAAGTTCTTTTTGGAGCAGAAGCAGCGACAGGAGAGGCAGCGAAAGTGGATCAGTAAGATCCAAGCATATGACTTTGACATTGAGTATGTCAAGGGTAAGAATAACGTGGTAGCAGATGCCCTTTCACGTAGACCAGCCACGTTATCTCTTATGAGTTTGCATACAGACTGGAGGGCTCGACTTTTAGTGGAGTACTCCAAGGACAGATTTGCATGTGAGGTGCTGGATGGACAGGTGGCAGATGACAAGTACAGGGTGGTTGATGAGATCATCTACTACAGGGACAGAATCTTCTTGACTGAGGGATCTCAGCTTAAGAAGAAGATACTCCAGGCATCACATGATTCTCCATTGGCAGGCCACCAGGGGTTTACCAAAACCTACAGGGCCATTAGAGAGAGGTTCTCATGGAAGGGCCTCAAGGAGGACGTACTCCAGCACATCAGGGGGTGCGATGTTTGTCAGAGGAACAAGGGGGAGATGAGCCATCCCGCAGGATTGTTGCAGCCTCTTCCCATTCCGGAGGGGAAATGGGAGAGCATATCGATGGACTTCATCACAGGGTTGCCCATGGTGTAGGGCAAGGATTGTATCTTTGTCGTCATTGATCGGCTGACAAAGTACGCGCACTTTTTCGCCATATCCGCGCATTACACAGCAGCACAGGTGGCCGAGCTGTTCTTCAGAGAGGTTTTCAGGCTGCATGGTCTTCCTAAGACCATCATCAGTGACAGGGACAGCTGTTTCATGGGCAGATTTTGGCAGGAGCTTTTCCGACTGGTGGGGACGGAGTTGACACCGAGTACCAGTTATCACCCACAGACGGATGGACAGACGGAGATAGTTAACAAGTGGTTGGAGGGCTACTTGCGTAACTATGTTAGTGGGCAGCAGCGAGCATGGTTGAGATGGTTGCATTTGGGAGAGTACTGCTACAACACAACACATCACATGCCCATTGGTATGTCACCGTTTTATGCTTTGTATGGGTACCATTCCTTATCTTTTGCTGATGTGATGTTCGGTGCTAGCAAGGGTCCTAGAGCCAAGATTTGGATCCAAGAGAATCAGGACATCCTCCGAGATCTCAAGGACAATATGGCTACAGCACAAAACCATCAGAAGTTGTCTGCCGACAGAGGTCGGGTGGAGAGATAGTTTGAGGTAGGAGACTTGGTCTACCTATGATTACAGCCATACCGACAGTCATCGCTGAAGCAGAAGGGAGCTGAGAAGCTCAAGCCTCGCTTTTACGGGCCATACAGGGTGATACGCAAGATTGGGCAGGTTGCGTATGAGTTGGAGCTGCCCCAAGGCAGCAAGATCCACAACGTTTTCCATGTATCATGCCTGAAGAAGGCGCTGGGGCAGCAGGTGACAGTGACAGAGGAGCTACTAGCTACGGATGATGAGGGGCACTTGGTGTTGCAGCCAGAGGCCATTATTGATACCAGGGAGAGGCAGTTACGGAGCAGGACAGTCCGGGAATTCTTGGTGAGGTGGAACAATTTGTCGAATGAGGATGCCACTTGGGAAAGCAAGAAGATTTTGCAGCATCTATCACTTCATTTGCTTGAGGACAAGCAACATTTTGCCGGGGGAGACTGTAATATTCCTAATTAGCGATAGCCAATTGGAATATTCGATTTTGTTTAGTTTTGCCATCTATAGTTTGTAAATAAATAAAAAGTGAGTGGAGAGGGTCTAACTCACTTAAGTGAAATAAAACACCCTCCTAGTAGCACAACGTTGTGACTTAAGGGGGAGCCAAGGGGGCCAAGCACCACGTAGAGAGGGGGCCTACGTTAGCTCTAGAAGCTTCAGCGCAGGAGAGATTGGACACATGGCAAGAGATGGAGGCTACGTTGAGGAGATGGCCTTGGTATTGGAGGAAGGTCAACGTTATAAAAGAATGGGGAGCCTTCTCATTTGAATTCATTCTGTTGTTGATGATATTGAGCTAGACATTTTATCTTCTTGAGCACGCTGGCTGTTTAGCCTGTCTGCAGCACTGTTTAGTGCATTGAGTGTCTCCAGTCGGAGATCTCGCCCTTAGCCCCGGGGGACTTCCAGTGCCTGCTCGGGCAAGGTTATTTCTTCAGTATTTTGTGAGAGGTTTGTTGTTTGGGTTTGCTGAAGAGCTGTATTTTAGTAGAGACTGCGCAGTCACTGGGAGAGAGAATGTAGTTCATTTTGGAGGTGCTCCGAATCGGGATTTCTTCAGGAGATTTAGTCGAGATTTTGAGCAGAGGATCAGCCTTTGCCTGTAGGAGGATTTTGGTGGAGTTTGAGGCGGCGTTTCAGTTATTCTCATTTAGCCTCTGCGCAGAGCCTTGGAGGCCAGCGTAATTCCCTGAGGAGGTATTTTCTGGTGATTTTCGGGGGTCGGCCATTTTTGATATGGTTTCTGGGTTTTGTCGAGATTGGTGAGTAGAGGAGGATTGCAGATTTTCAGCTCATTCCAGCAAGGGGATCAACCCCTACTCTTCAGTTCATTCCAGCAGTAGCAGCTGCACGGCAGTTTTCCAGCAACTGGGACGCAGTTCAAAGAGCAGCCATTTCCTGTATATTCTGAGAGCATTTCTTCACTTGCCTTGAGCAAGATTAGGTGCCATCATTCTGATCACCTATTGTACTTCATTATATTTCTCAGATTAATAAAATGGCTTAGCATTTTCTCTCTATGTTTCTGGATGAGTTGTCGTATTTCCTTTCTATGTTATTATATGTCTGCTGCACTGTTAGTTTTATATATTCTTGAGCATTCTAGTTCTATACCACCTGGTGTGTTTATCTATCACTCTTAGACAGAGTCTGGAAAGGGCCAGGTAGCCTTCGGATCTCGTCCTCTTTCAGAGACGGAATATCCAGTAAATGCCCTCCCAGTCCATCTCTGGTTGGAGTTTGCCGTGTTTTAGAGATATTCCCAAAACAGGATATTACACAAAAACAATGGTAACCCCTGATCATGTAGCATGGCTTTGGCAGCCCCAACGATGGATCTGTTCCTCCTCTCCGCAACCCCGTTCTACTGGGGGTTGTAAGGAACAATGAACTCCCTCCTGATGCCTGCCTCCGCACAATAATCAACAAACTCACCAAGGGTGTACTCCCCTCCATTGTCCGACCTGAGGGACTTGATCTTCCGACCTGTTTGAGTCTCCACAAGAGCTCTGAACTCCTGAAACCGCGTGAAGACCTCACTCTTGGTCTTCAAGAAATAAATCCAGGTCTTCTTGGAGTGATCATCAATGAATAAAACATAGTACTCATATCCACTCAAGGAAACATGAGACATCTGACCGCTCACATCGGTATGAATCAAATCAAGTATCCCAGTCGATCTGCTGTCACTGCTGGGAAAAGGGGATTTGGCAAACTTCCCCATAGCACATCCTCTGCATGTATCTAGGTGATCATAACTGAAATCTGGCACATCTGTAGTGATCTCCCGCAATGTCCTTAAGGCCCCATGATACATGCGCCCCATCCTGCGGTGCCAAATCTCACACAGCGCTGAACTGCTAGCTTTGCTGCCGGTACTACTGCTCAATGCCAAAAGGGGTTGAAACGCAAACTTCTACACCTTTGCATGGCGTACACCAATCACTCTAGTTGAATCAGCTGGAGTGCCCCTGGGATATATGAGCACCTGTCCTCTTCTGAACAATATCTCATACCCTCTGTCCTCCAATGCTGAGACGGATATGAGGTTCTTCCTCATCCCTGGCACATATAGAACATCTGACACTTTCAAGGGAGGTTTGGGTTCCCTATCAAATGTCAGTGTCCCCACACCGACTACGCTAACAATGTTGTCGTCTCCAAGTACTACCTCTATATCAGTGCCACTCTCTGAAAGCTCTAAGAAGTACTCACGGACTTCTGTCATATGACGTGAAGCCCCACTGTCAACATACCAAATACCTGAAGATGCTCTGTTAGTGGAGGGAAATGCACACTCCCTCTCAACCTCGGTGGCAGGTGATCCTGCACTAGTGGACTCACAAGCAATGAACCCAAACTCCCGGTCAAATCTCTCCGAAAAGTCCTCTATCTCTGCTGATGCTACTATGGTCTTGTCCTTTCCCTTCTTCTTCTTCTCTGGACACAAAACTGCATAGTGTCCCATATTCTGACAATTCCAACACTTCACCTTGGAATAGTCCTTCTGCGTGTTCACCTACTTACCTTTACCTTTGCCTTTGCCCCCACCACCACTTGTGGAAGCTTGCTTCTTTCCCTTGCCTTTCTTGCCTCCTGCTAACAGTGCTACATTGTCATCCTTCTCAACTGGTTTGGCTGCCCCAAGTTGGTTCTTTCTGATTTCATTTTGTATGCAATTATCCCACAACCTCTCCCAAGTGGGAAGGGTCTCCCGTGCAACAATCCCATCAGAAAAGTTCAGCCATGTATTGGGAAGGCCATTCACTGTAATCTGCACCAACTTAGTGAGTGGAATGACCTCTCCAACTGCTGCCAACTCATCTCTCACATTAGTGATCTTTATGAGGTATGCAGTAACACTATTAGTCTTTTCCATCTTAATGGCCTTTAGCTTCTCCCTTAGGACCATTTTTCTGTTCTCATTGGTACTCTAGTAGAGATTGGTCAAGGTTGTCCACAACTCATGAGCAAGTCTCTTTCCTCTCACATGAGGAATGCAATGGTCTTTAATACCATCCAGAATCAGTCTCTTACCCTTGTTATTCTTCTTGTTAAAGTCTGTCAACTGAACAGCGTCAGTAGACACATTTATAGGGTGTTGTTGGGTATGCACCATTATACCCTAGACTTCTGCCTCCTCAAAGATGCTCTGCATTCTTTCCTTCCATGTATTGTAGTTGATATGCCCATCCAACCTATCCTCCACCCTCAGGCACAAAGACATGCTTGTTGTCCTAATAAACTGAAAATTTCACTGTTGTGGTAAAGGTTCAATTTTCTGTGTGTAAAATCAGCTTGCTGTAATTTTTTTCTTTGATGTCCCAAACTGCACTTTTCAGCGAACTGGCTCTCTGATACCATGTAGAAATTTTAGCTCAACCCCGGTTTTCAATTTCTCCTTATTACTCCCATGTAGTTAAATGCCCATTCCCATAACCATTCATTCAACAAGCTGGAAATAATAAATATTTTCTGAAAACACAAATTCTGGAAATTTCAAAGCGCTGGAAAATGCAGAAATAAAAACTCAGAAAATATATCAGCCCACACATAGAAAATGACACGCTGATTTTTGGTCAATATGACCCTGGAAAAACCCCCTACAACTCTTGGGGAAACCAATTCGAAAGCTCTTCTTATTTCTGAATATTGCTTTTACAGAGAAATGAAATGCACAGAAAAATTCCAGCAACCACATAAATGTACTTATCTCGAAAACCGTGTTTGTACTCCACCTCGATTTTCATGCCAAAGCAAAACAGAAAATTACAGAGAAATGTACAGCCTTAAATGTTGTACGGACAGCATAGAAAACTGTGACAAGAAGTTGTACGGCCTCCTCGAAAACTGTGTTGTACGACTGCCTTGAAATTTGTGTTGTACAGCTACCTCGATTTTCGTGTTGTACGACTGTTGTACTGACTTTGGTTTCTGTGTTGCTACTGCTGTATAGACCTTGAAAAAAGTGCCTCCTTGCTGTTGTACGGACCTCAAAATGCGTGCCAATATAGCAGCAATAAATGATGTTCTCCCTTCCTCGATTTTCATGCCTCTTGCCTTGAAAACTGTGCTCTTGCTTTTTTGTATGGATTCGCTGAAATGGTGTTGTCTCTCCTTCTCTTCTCTGCTCAAAAAAATCTCACTTGCTTTCTCTCCTCTCTCAATCTGCTCTTGAAAGAATTAATGATCTTTTCCCTCTTTTCCTCCTTTAACCTAACCCTAAGTGACTTTTGGGGAATCCCTAAATCCAATAGCTGAGATAGCTTTAGATCTAGGAATGAGATTAAATGTGCATTTAAATCTCACTTTCTATTTTTTAATTCACCCCACTTTAATAAAGACCCTCTTAGTCATTTATTTCCAAAGTCACTTTTCACTTTCTAATTTCACATTGACTTTATTATAGTCACTTTAAAATTAGACTTGGTAACTTTATCATTTAAAGTCAATTTTAAATTAGAATTGACTTTACCACTTATAAAGTCACTTTAGGAGAAAAAGTCAAATACATTTGGACACTTTTCTCTAGGCCAAAGATCAAAGCCTTAGGGAACCACTTGTCCTCTGGTACCCAAATTTCAACAAGTTTTTGGGCCAAGACAATGGTGACAGCCACACATATTCATGATCGAATATCAACGAGAACATCATATAACATTATGTTTAAGGAGGTCTAGACTAGGATATGATTGTTCGTTGCGCATCTAAGTATCTAGTTTTGATGCCTACAAAAGGGAATGAAGAGTCAAGGATGTAACTTCAAGATATACAATTGAGGTAATAAGATATCCAGTTTGTATGATCCTAAGATCAAATCTCTTATTAAGAGCAAGGATGCCATGTTGCATGAAGGCCTTCGGTGAAAGACATTATTGAAGTCGATCACTTAGTTGCAAAGTCGAGGTCAACTGATGCATTGAAGTTTATAAATTACTTAATGAAAAGGGCAAAGCAAACTATGTTTGAAATAATTAAATCTTTGAAGGATGTTGAGAGGAGGCTAAGTAATCTAAGTGAGAGGACTATAGAAGCAGAGAAATTCATCAAGGATGACAATAACATGCAGATACCAAACTTAAGGAGGTCAACTAGAGAGAGACAACCTCCCAACAAGCTAGCCTTTTATGCTTTGTTGGCTAAAACTAATGGTTGGACGGCAATGTTGGAGGTGCTCAATAGAAATGATGTCGATGAGTGAAAAGTAGCATTGTCAACAAAGGTTGTATCAATTCTAATATACTATGACAATAAGAGTGAAATAGCATTTGCAAAAAATACCAAGTTTAATGTCAAATTGAACCATATTGATTAACACTATCATATTCAAGATTTGATAGAGTCGGGTATGTTACCACAAAAGCTAGCAATCCTAGTGCAAGGCCCCACTACGCAACCCAGGTCTTACGAAAACAACAAGATTAGCCACCATATCACGTCAACAGCCTCTCTCATGTTGTTTTATGGTCGGATGTTATACCCACAAGGGAGGCTTCCCTAGCAAAACTCAAAGGTTAGATGAATAGGTTTCCAAGCCAAATGGCTTTCCAAGGATCTTGTAGATAAATCACCTAAAAATGTCTTCAATAAAAGAGGGTTCAAAGGTGATAAGAGTGTAATGGTTATGGAGAAAGTACTGACAAAGCCTTAAAGTCCAAGATAAGAGTTACAAACATTCCAATACAATTTCCACCTAAGTTACCTCACACATTCTTCCCCAGACCCTGTGTCACAAATCCTTAAGAGTTAGACATGACACCACCATGATACGAGTTTGACTCATGTCCTAGGCACAAGACATAGGTCAAAATCGTGTCCGCACATGCCAAGTTCATGTCTCGATTTCATGACACATGCCCGCTATAAAGGGCACTTTTTAACTCAGTTATGCCCTAATTTTTCACTTATCCGTTCTTTGTTTTGGGGTAGTGGGTGCATTTGGAGTGCGAACAAGGGAAAGAAATGAGTTTTTGAGGAGATTCGAATTGTAGGGAAGTGGATTTTCCATCCAAATGTCTTTTATTTTTTCTACGAAAATTTGTTTTTCTTACAACAATCTATTTTTTCAACATATCACAATAATCATGGCTCAATCAAGGGCAACTAGAAAAGGGAAAAGAAGGGGAGGAATGCCTCCATTGATAATGTCCCCCCTCCTTCAATTTCATTAGGCTTTGCAAGTGTTCCATCCGTTCGAAGTGGGGTTGCAACAATAGCTTCAAATGTTGAAAGAAACATTCTTTTAGCAAAACAGTAAAATATCCGTTATGGAAGTATGTTACAAGACATTAAGGGTCAGGTAGCAAGTTAAAGGGAGGAGGCAATATTCTTTGGATATGTAGTTTTGTAACCGTCATTTCAAGAATACCTATTTCCGAGTAAAATGGCAATTGTTTGGCGCATCTTGTGGACTTAGAGCATGTCCAGGAGTGAATGCATTCGAATGAAAAGAACTAGGAAAGGAGGCATGTTGCAGATTGAATCCGCACCTAGGATTATCATGGAGAAAAACTTTAACTCCACTTGGTGTGGCCTTGGGGACAAGTTTCGAGTTGAGTTGTTGTCACTCAAATCTCAACTCCTCTATCTAGGCTAATTCCTAATGAAGCCAAGGGGGGTGGACACTACAAAACATAACTAAGGCTTAACAATCTATGCTAGATAAGTTAAGTTCCAAGAGTTAAAATTTAATGATCAAAGATACATCCAAATTAAATCAATATAAATTTGCAGCAAATAAATTCAAAGCATCATAATAACAATAATCATCCACAAGTAGAGATATGCAATAATTGACAATAGGAAGCAATAGTAGATCAGTGCCAAATATCAAGTACTTACAAATTAAATATTCCAAGTGAAAAAATAACTTTTTGAAAGTAATGCTTAGAACAAGATGCTTAAACAAAATGTATGCACTTTGAGATAATGACAATTGCTTCAAAAAGATAGACAAGATCTGTAAACTTTGAAAGAAAATGAGGTGAAACTCCAAGTACTAATACTGCAAGGTAAATGTTATGGAATGTAATATCAGTTTATTTTAAATTTAAGTTAGTAACAATTAGTTAGTTGCAAATTGAACAAATTTTAATTGAAATCTTTCCCCAGGCCTTATCCTTGCCGAGGCCCCGATCTCAGAATAAGAAGACTTATGGGGAAGAGGGTCCCTGAGTAACTATTTCAACCAACAAAGTTGGAGGTAGATTGATTATTGCAAAGGAAAATTTGAAAAATTAAGTCTAATCTAGAGAAATACTTGAAATGTAAAAATTAAATAAACTAAAAAGCAAATGACTAGATTGGTGAAATGAATTTGAAACTTAAGCTCAATGCATAAAAGATTGCACAACAAAAACTAGATGCATATTAGTGAGATGCTCTACTCTACTTTAGTTTAGCAAGAAATGGAAATCACTCAAGCATCACAAGAGAGATGTCCCCAAATGGAGAACAGGGACATCTAACTCCCAAGAAAAATGTTGTTTCTTTATTATATCCCCCGTATAGGAATGAGGGATAGTGAGAGTAGTTTACAATGAATCCCTTTAGAAAAAACGGACTTGAAGAGATGCTATGATAAGAGTTTACAATGGGATCCCTCAAAAGGATCAAATACTCTTCTCCAAAAATAGAAATTTTGCAAGTTAGAAGCAATCTTAAAAATGGGGAAATTCCAAGAATGAGAGAAAAGTCTCTTGCAAATTACAATGGATTACAAGAGGCTCTTTTGGCAATCCCAAAAGAGAGCCTTGTTCCACAAACTTCAAATGGTTTCCTTGAAATGATATTTGGGTGGAAAAAGCCCTTTAAAGGGGTTTTACGACGTGCAGGGAAAATTTGAGGGCCAAAATTTAGCAAGTTGGCTATTTTTTAAACATTTTTTGAAAAAATTATTCACCAATTTGGTTTAAAAAATCATTTTTTTTTAACATATATATGATTAAATGAATGAAATTCGCCAAATATTTATCAATTTTAATAGTAAATTACATTAATTTTATTGAATATTCACCTAAATTATATATGTATGAATTTTCAAATCAAAAATATCACATATAACACTATAAATAGGCATAATATTTAAATCACTAGAAAAATGCCCTAACAACGTGAAAATGGAAGTTTTATGTCAGTTGTTCAAAGGTTATTTTTTGAGTGGTTTAATCTTCCACCAGCACTCCTCTTGGGCTGCCACAGTATGCATGAGATCAGCAAGATGATTGGCTTAGAAAATGCCCAAAATATGGTCTAAACTACTTAAAATTATTGACATATAAAAGGGGAAATATTTTCAGTGATTAAATTTCTATGATATTTTGCTAAGGTGACAAAGTAAACTTGGTCTTTCTTAGCGCAATGGATTGTTGTTAGGACAGCAATCCAAATAAGGCCTAAATGTCTGATTTTTATTGAAGATAAAAGGGAAAGATCAAGGAGCTTGAAGTTTCAAGTAAAAGGTTAGAAGAGTGAGTTTTGATGGGTCTGGTTTTCAATGTTTGGCTCAATCCACCAATGTTACTCTTCTTTGTGATCTATAGCCGCAAAAAAGACCAGCAAACAAGCAAAATGATAGATGCCAAAACAAACTTTGGGCATCTGCAATATTAGTAACAAATCTTGATCCAAAATTTCTCAGCATATCTTAGATAAATCAAATGAAAATTTTACTCTAAGACAGCCAAGAAGAGCTAAATTTAATCAGCTCTTTTTTACTGATTTGTGACTGTTAGGACAGCCAACAATTCAAACCTTTAATCTGCTAAATTTGACAACGTAACACTTGAAAGTGGAACTAAGAATGTTGATAGAGTTTTATGAGAAGGAATGAGAGATGTTGGGTTCCTTGAAAGCACTTTAATAGCCTTTGAAAATCCTTTAGAATCCTTTGAAAGTCATTGATCCAGGTGGGAATAAAGCTTCAAAAATGTGCTTGAAGATAGCCGATCCAACCGAGGATTTCCCCAACTCCAAGAAGGAGGAACCTGTAAAACACTTAAGATCTTGCTCAAAAGATTAGTAACATAGGTGTAGCTTGCATAATGAAAGAAATAAACATGCTATTCAACCGAGAAATACATGTAATATCAAATTCTAGAATGCAAACCAGCAAGAAGATAGCAAGCAATTGCAATCTTCTACTTTGGACAACAATGTCCCTATCAAGGCCTAAGCTACCAACTTGAAGCAGTGAAATAAAAACCAACAAGGTTACCTAACGGAGAACCAAGCAAACCACACAAGATTACAATATCATAGACCTTCAAAGTCTTTTTATTATTGAAAATGAGACAAAATTATAGTAGAGTGAACCCAAGATCTCAAGATGAGAGAAAATGAGCACAAGTTATAGAGTTTTAGAGGCCCAATGAATTTTTCCTTGAAAGAGGTTGATTGATGGGACTGATAGACTGCCTGCTACCCTCAAATTTGTATCAGCCCCTTAACTCTGGCTATGTGCTCCTCTTTGCTGGCTGAATACAGCTGCGAAATGGAAGGCCTGCTTCCTCAAATTAGGTTGGTTACTTGTTGTCAGTATTGAGCTGCACACTACTCTATATTCCCTTGATTTGGGCCTGATTTCCCCTTTAGTTGTCGCCACAATCTCTATCATATCTGTCCCAAATCTGCCCCTCTTTTTAGTTCTAAATGGCCCTCAAAACGTGGGATTTGGTCCCTCCTTTTAGATGTTCAAAGGGGCAATTCATCCCTCCAAATTGGCAGTCAACATTCCCCAAATTCATGATCCTACTTAGCCTCCAAATCAGCATTTGAACGCCACTTTCGATGGCCAAGTCATCCCTTGACTCATTGATTTGGAAATATGACTTTTAATGTAATATCCCGTTTCGGGGATATCTCTAAAACATGGCAAACTCCAACCAGAGATGGACTGGGAGGGCATTTACCGGATATGCCGCCTCTGAAAAGAGGATGAAATCCGGAGGCTACCTGGCCCTTTCCAGACTCTGTCTAAGAGTGTGAGATAAACACACCAAGTGGTATAGAACTAGAATGCCCGAAAATATATAAAGATAACAGTGCAGCAGACATACAATAGCATAGAAAGAATATACGACAAATCATCCAGAAATAGAGAGAGAATGCTAAGCCATTTTATTAAACTGAGAAATATAATGAAGTATAGTAGGTGACCAGAGTGATGGCACCTAAACTTGCTCAAGGCAAGTGAAGAAATACTCTCAGAATACACAAGAAATGGCTGCTCTCTGAACTGCGTCCCAACTGCTAGAAAATTGTCGTGTAGCTGCTACTGCTGGAATGAACTGAAGACTAGGGGCTATCCCCCCTTGCCGAAATGAGCTGAAAATTTGGAATCCTCCTCTACTCACCAATCTCGGCAAAACCCAGAAACCATATCAGAAATGGCCGACCCCCAAAAAACACGCCCTTGGGGAATTACGGCGGCCTCCAAGGCTTTGCGCAGAGGCTGAATGGGAATGAATGAAATGCCGCCTCAAACTCCACCAAAATCCTCCCAAAGGCAAAGGCTGACCCTCTGCTCAATCTCCCGGCACAAACCCCGACAAAAATCCCAAACCGGAGCTCCTCCTAGATGGACTGCGTCCTCCCTCTTAGTGACTGCGCAGTCTCTCTGAATGCTCAGCTCCGCAACAAAACCAAACACCAAAACCTCCTGCAAAATGCTGAAGAAAATACCTTGCCTGAGTAGGCACTCTAAGTCCCCCGGGGCTAAGGGCGAGATCTCCGACCGGAGACACTCAACGCACTAAACAGTGCTGCAGACAAGCTAAATAGCCAACGTGCTCAAGAAGTCAAAATGACCAGCTCAATATCATCAACAACAAATGAATGAAATGAAGTGGTTGCTCCCTCTTTTATAACGTTGGCCTTCCTCCAAAACCCTAAGGCCTATCTCCTCAACATAGCCTCCCTCTTGCCACGTCCTCATCCTCATCTGCGCAGTCTCTTCTAGAGCATACGTGGGCCCCCTCTCTACGTGGTGCTTGGCCCCCCCTTGGCTCCCTTTAAGTCACAACGTTGTGCTACTAGGGAGTGTGTTTTATTCCACTAAGTGAGTTAGAC
Organism: Pinus albicaulis; assembly: GCA_034641835.2. Classification (NCBI taxonomy): domain Eukaryota; kingdom Viridiplantae; phylum Streptophyta; class Pinopsida; order Pinales; family Pinaceae; genus Pinus; species Pinus albicaulis. The sequence continues at coordinate 549,456,266 of CM076570.1, forward strand.
CCTCTCCACTCACCTTTTTATTTATTAATAAACTATGGACGGCAAAATTGAGCAAAATCGAATATTCCAATTAGCCACTGCTAATTAGGAATATTACATTTAACATGTCCTCACTTATTAAATTTTTGTAATTTTCTTGCCCTTTTATCCTCACCTTCGGAAAAAGTGGGTTTTCATGGGGTAATAATCATTTTTTGACCCCCAATGTGGGTCTTAGAAGAATGTTGGCATTTTGAGCATGAATTTCAAGCTCTCACATGCTACCAACATTTCATAAGGCCACTTATTTACATCATTACGTAGAAAATTAATTAAAATTTCATTTTGCGAGAATTTTTTATTATTTAAAAAATCCTTGAAAGACATAGTCAAATTTTGTAAGACTCTGGATATGACCTAGCATGGTAATATACTTTGACCCTAGGCATTAGGACACATCCAAGGCCTAGTTGTTATGCCGCACTCTAGCTTTGGAGATATATTGCGTGAAAAAACTGGACTAGCTATTTGATGATGTCAAGTGGAAAAAACACCCTAGAGTGGTCTCACTTAGTAACCAGGTCCCAAATTGCGTAAGTTTGTTACATAAATTCATTTTGCTAGCGTTCATTATTATAATCCCCAGTGGGGGTACAGAATTTGAGAGAAGAAAGAAGTAGAAGAGAGAGAAGAAGAAGCAATAATGCCCTAATCGACTTTTGGTCATTTGAAACTTTTCTAGGTGCCTCCTCCATTGAGCAATGGGGTCTTCGTTCCCTACCATGTGCATATGAACAAGTAACAAGGCTAATTTTGGCATGGCAGTGGTGACTGCATCATCTAAGAAAACCAAGGAGGAAGGCAATAATGCCCTACTGGACTTCTAGTCATTTGAAAATTTTCTAAGTGCCTCCCCCATTGGGAAATGGGGTCTTCGTTCCCTGCCATGTTCACATGAGCAAGTAACAAGGCTAATGTTGGCATGGCAGTGGTGACTACATCATCTAAGAAAACCAAGGAGGATCTTGTTCCATTCTTAAGGAAAACCAATTATACATTTCGGAGTTCCAGTGAAAGTGAAGTTCAAGCAACAAATGGAGGGCACTTGATCCAATGGACAAGATATTTCAACAAGAGATATGAGAAGAGATTGATCTTACCATTGTTTTTTCTTTCTATCTCAATTTCATCTCATTTAATTTTGCAAGGTCACCTTTATTTATTGAGATGTGTCAATCTCTACCTCAAGGGGCTCCAGCAGGATATGTACCCTCCTAGTCCAAAGAAGCTTAGAACCACATTGTTGGTTAAGGCAAAGAAGGATGTGGATAAAATGCTAGAGCCTATTAAATCAACATGACCATCATCTGGGGTTAGTATTGTTTCTGATGGATGGACATATGCAGCATCCCATCCACTCATCAACTTCATGGTGTCTTCCTCTTGAAAGTAGTGGATGCACTTGGAAAATACAATGATGCACAATATATGGGTGAGTTTTTTATTAAAGTTATTGACAATGGCGATGTTGATTCTTGTGTGTAAATCATTACAGACAATGGACATGTTTGCAAGGTTGTTGGCATGATTATGGAAGCTAAATATCCACAAATATTTTAGACACCTTGCATTGTCCATTCTTTGAATTTAGCACTTGAATCTATTGCTTCCGATGTGGCATGGATCAAAAATCTTTCAGAGGATGCACGCCATATTTGCAATTTTTACAAAATCATACCAATGCCCTTACAATCTATGAAGAGTACACATATATATTATTGATGAAGATTGAATATATGCGGCTTTCCTCCTCATTCATCATGCTTAAGAGGTTGAGAAAGGTCAAGGCCGCTCTCAAGGCCATGGTTATTTCATAGTTTTGGTCTTTTTGGTGAAAGATAGATCAAGCAACCTCCAAAAGGTCAAGGTTAAAATGTCAGATGATGATTGGTGGGAGAGGGTGTTAAGATTTGGTAGCTTGGGAGGTACTACAAACCATAGGGTTCGGGGTTTGGAGGTTGCAGCACCACAAAAGTGATTTGTGGGCTTGGATCCCAAGGAGTGGGCTTTGCACCCCGAGCTTATGGGTGGTGTGAAACCATGAGGTGGTTGAGTGATTTGACACATGGAGGTGTTAGAGGACTCTTAGAGGAGAAAGGGGCAGTGATAATCACTCAAATCAAAGCTCTAGAAGTGGAGACAATAATTTATTTGTGTCATTGTTGGGTTGGCACAAGGAGAGATCAAGTCGCCTAGCTATTAGGACGCCTCATGACAGCTTGGACAAGCCCATAAGGGCATTCGTTGGAGCCCTTAAGAAAGGTATAAATATAAATTAGAGTGATTGTGGAGGCATTTCACACATCCTAGAGCAACACCTTAGCAACTGCACAAGGAGGAATATCTCAGACTTGGCCGCATATCTCAGGTGCTTAGCAAAGGAGGAGGATAGACCTGTTTTAGGGCTTATCTCTCATGATTGTTAAGACGAGTTAAGGAGCAGTCCAGGCCGAGGAGAAGGGTGTTGCTCTGGGTATAATTTGAGGATGTTTCTCTTGCTAGAACAGGCCGAGAAGATCACATTGCACAGACCTATGGAGACTATGTTGCACTCTTGTAATGGCTATTTAGAGGGCTAAATAAGCCTAAACACGGTGTTTAAGGTGCCTACGAAGACAACAAGTGGCAAAGGCTTGTAGATTCAAGGAGGTCGCAGTGTTTTGTGAGAGATTTGGTCACAGATGGAGATTTGATGTGGGTAAAGTGGGCTCTGTTAGCGCTCAAACTAGCAAGGGCCCTACGAGGGTATTCTATAGAACAACTGCTATACCAAGTGACAACAATGGAGCAATAGCCCATTGTCACCTCAGTTAAAGCTCCTTGCGCTTTACAAACTTTCACCGATGGAAGTAGTCTCAGTATGAGAGGAATCACTAGAATAGATGGATCAATGATAGGATATGAGGTGATTCCTAAAGCCTATTCACAAGAGAGGCTGAGATAGTGGGCTTACTTGCTATAGAAGCAAGGTGAATAGCTCTCTTAGAAGCGCTAGAGGATTACCAATACCTAGGGTTTAGGGAATGTTACTTGAAAAGAGGAACCCAAGATCAAGGAATCCTAAAAGAAAGGGTTTCTAGTGTCCTTTGTGAAATTGGAGTTTCAAGTTTGCGGGACCACAAAGAAACCCAAGTGGACCCGTACAAGGTCAAGGGTTTGGTTTGTAGCAACAAAGTGATGGTCTTGACCAAGTTGGGAGAAGAATAGGATCAAAAGGATTGAATTTATCTTGGAATTTGAGTACAGTGATCCTAATGAAGCCACTAACCAAAGGATACCTAAGAAGGAGAACGATCTTCAAGCTAGGGCTTGGAATATCTCGAGATTCCACCGTGGGATCGACCTCAAAAGAGCCCCAGCGCAATAGTTGACCAATTTTCAAGGATTTTCAATGGATAAAAACGTTTTTAGGTGATCCTTGTAATATTCCTAATTGGTAAATTACATTAATAACGGGCTAAAAAGACGTTAAGCAAACATGAAAACAAAAACTGATATTAATACACAATTGGAGCCATAAAATATTGCTGAGCCATTTTATTAATATCGGTAAAATGTGTACAATAGAGGTGTTGGAATGAAGGCACCTGGGCTTGCTCAAGGCAAGCTGAAGATAGCCTCGAAACAAGCCTAAAATCTCCCCCAAAAATGTACACTACGTGGTTGTAGCTCTGCGCAGTCCTTGGCCAGAACGTTGTTGTTGCTCCCGAAGAAATGTTGTTAGGGACTACTACACTACTCAGAAAATTCTGGGCTTTTAACCCCAATCTCTATTCATGAAACCCACAATAACCTGCGAAGGATTTGTGGAATTCTTGACCCCGGAAATTGGCCCTCTTGGGCTTGGCACTCTGAGTTGCTGGATAAATTTGTGCTCTTGGAAATTTTGCTACAGAGGCTCCCAAAATGTGTGCAATATCCCTATTAGGAAGCTCTCAGCCTCCCCACCAAATCCCAGTTCCAAAATCTCTATACTCCTCAGCACATGGAATGTCTCTCTCTCAACACTGCGCTACTGGTCCTGCTTTGCGTTGAACCTGAACGTATCGCATTGCGTGAGAAGCACACAGCTATCCACTAAATCGAATAGGATGAAATTCTCCTTCCTTGGGCAGGCACTCGAAGTCCCCCAAAGCAAAGGCTGGGATTTCCGCTCAGAAAAACCCATGTGCTCAATAACACTTGTAGACTTGGCTCTTGCTCAAGCGTGCTATCTCAAAAGACAAAATCAGAGAATATTGAGTGAATGACAAAATGAGGCTTCATGATTCCTTTTTGTCCAGGGCAGCCCAACATTCCCTTGGGCCCCACCATGAGTTGTGTTGCCTCCTCTTGAGCCAATGGTTGCGCTATCCCACACATGATGCGCATTCTTCTCTCATTGGACCCACGCTCCCACTAAAGCCGCAATTTTTCTAGCGATTAGTGTCAATCTACCTGTAGTTCCTTAAGTTATATTTGTCGGTCCCCAAGCCCACATTATTTCCAACCAAAAATTTAGCAAAATATAAATTGAGCAAAAAATAATATTCTAATTAGCAGTTAACTAATTAGAAATATTACAGTCCTCCCTTCCAAGATGTTGCTTGTCCTCAAGCAACTGCAGTGATGGGTGCTAGAGGATTTTCTCTCCTTCTCAACTGCCATCCTCATCTGGTAAGTTCATCCGTCAAATCAAGAATTTCTTGACCACCCGGTTCCTCGGCTGCCTTTCACTGGTATCCAAAATGGCCTCCAGCTGTAGCAGTAGGTTCCCCTCATCATCCATCAGGGGTAACTCAGTAGTTGTTGTAACTTGTTGTCCCAAGGCCTTCTTTAGGCAGGATACATGAAAGATATTGTGCACCCGGCTCCCTGGGAGTAGCTCCAGCTCGTATGCTACCTCCCCTACCCTTCAAGTGACTTTATATGTCCCATAAAAGTGGGGCTTAAGCTTTTCTTCCCCATTTTGCTTCAGCATCGACTGTTTGTATGGTTGAAGGGGGAGGTACACTAGATCCCCAACCTCAAACTCTCTCTCCATGTGACCCGGGTCTATATAGATCTTTTGTTGATTCTGCATTGTCCTCAAGTTATCCTTGAGAGCCCTCAAAATGTCTTGGCTCTCTTGGATCCAATCCTTGGCCTATGGGGCCTTGTTATCTCGAAACATGACATCAACAAACGTCAAAGCATCATAACCATACCAAGCGCGGAATGTAGACATACCTATCGACATGTGAAAGGTGGTGTTGTAGCAATACTCCCCCATGTGCAACCACCTAAACCATGCCCTCTGTTGGCATGTAACATAGTTATGCAAGTAGCTCTCCAGCCACTTGTTAACTATATCTGTCTATCCATCCGTTTGGGGATGGTAGCTTGTATTGGGAGTGAGCTCCGTACCCACCAACCGAAATAATTGCTACCAAAATTGCCCATGAAACGGTTGTCCCAGTCACTGAAAATGGTCTTGGGAAGACCATGCAATCGAAAGGTCTCCCTGAAGAACAAATTGGTCGCCTGTGAGGCCGTGTACTTGGCTGAGATCGCGAAGAATTTAGTGTACTTCGTGAAACGATCCACCACCACATAGATGCAGTCTTTGCCCTACACCGTGGGCAACCCAATGATGAAATCCAGCGAAATTCTCTCCCACTTGCCCTCAGGGATGGGAAGAGGTTGCAGCAACCCTGCTGGGTGTGATAACTCCCCCTTGTTCCACTGGCACACCTCACACTCTCGAATGTGTTGCACAACATCATCCTTGAGGCCCTTCCATGAGAACCTCTCTCTAATGGCCCTATAAGTTTTGTTGAATCCTTGATGCCTGGCCAAAGGTTAGCCATGGATGGCTTGTAGAATCTTCTCCTGTAGCTGGGAGTTGGCCACCAAATAGATCTGGTCTATGTAGTATATCACCCCATCCATCACCCAGTGGTGGTCATCAGACACTTGCCCCTCAAGGACCTCGCATGCAAACTGATCCTTGGAGTACTCCACCAACAAGTGAGCCTTCGAATCTGGAGAAATGCTCATCAAAGAAAGGGAAGTCGGCCTCCTAGACAATGCATCAGTCACCACGTTGTGCTTCCCCTTGACATACTCAGTGTCAAAACCATATGCCTAGAGCTTACTCACCCACTTTTGTTGCCTCTCCTGTAGTTGCTTTTGCTCCAAAAAGAACCTGAGGCTGTTGTGGTCGATTCTCATTCTGAATCTGTTCTCGACTAGGTATTGGTGGAACTTGGCTAGAGCATGCATGATGGCTAGCATCTCCTTGTCATAGATGGAGTACAGCCTTTCATGAGGCAATAGCTTCCGACTCTCGAAGCTATGGGGTGTCCTTTCCGCATCAAAACTGCCCCCACTCCTTCTCTTGATGCATCGCACTCCAAGAAAAAGGGTTGTGTGAAGTCAAGAAGTGCGAGTACCCGACAGCTGCTCATCACTTGTTTGAAGCGCTCAAAAGCCTCCTGCGTTGTGGTGGCCCAAATGAAGGCCCCCTTCTTGGTCAAGTCCATAAGGGGTGTTGCTAACTATGAGATGTTGGAAACGCTGAGAGGGGGGTGAATCAATATTTCTTCTCAATTGTTAGTTTTACCAGTTAGATCACTTATAATTAGAACACAAAATGAACGATAAGATTAAATGCTTTTATTAATATCTTCTTTACAATAAATCGAGTACAATAATGTGTAGGGCTCCAACCCTAGATGAAGACACCAGTCTTCAATCCTTCCAGGCACCAACTTGTACTTTGCCAAGCACCTACTTGGACTTCACGAGGCTCTGACCTCTAGGGCACCAACCTCAGAAAATAATTTTGGTCACTGAAGAGGTCTAAATCATGTTCGTGGCTCCTTCATTTCATTCATCGCCACCATTGTCAAGGTCATCGCCATCCTCAGTTTCAAGGTCACCATCTCCATCATCATATCAATGTCAAAACCATCTGGAAATTTAATTAGGGCTAAGTCTGGTGGAGGTTTGATATTCACTGGAATTGCATTGTAAATGTTATTAAACCTAATACAGTAATCCTGAACAAATTCATTAGGAGCTCTTCTAATGTTCTCATATTCAAATAATATCTGGAGAGGGTTTTTCTTTTTTTCCCATCCACTGATAAACAATTGGTGGAAAGCAGCTAAATCAGCGATATGGCTAGTACGTAAAGATTTAAACCATTTTTTAACATTTCCTGCTAGTGTTCGTGCAGATAATCTCATTTCTACATCTGCCTCATCAACTTCATGTAACTCAAAATAATTTGTCATTTTATCTACATGTTGTTGAGCAGTATACTGACCAGTACCATCAAACTGAAAAATTTTACTCTAGTAATCTAGTGGCATGGCATGTAAAGGGGCATGTAAGACCAAAGGGGAAAATCTGGCTGCCATGGCTAAGATTTTAGCTCGAAGATGGACTCAAAACTTTAGGTATGAATGGTTTTGTGGAATGAACTGTGGTGGATATTATAGGTGAGGTGGAACCAAATGAAGTTGTATTTATAGTTTCTGACGATACTGTAGTGAGCTTAGGGGTAGCAGCAGTTAGGGCAACTAGTTCAACTGATTGTTGAAAATAGGCTTTGTCTATGCCTTTTATCAAAGTTGAGGTCAAAATATCAAGTTTGTCAAAAGTATCTAGAAAAAGTTGATCTAAATCAAGTTGTATAGTATCCTTCTTTGATTCATTAAATTGAATAAAATTGGGGTCTATTACAATATCATGGACTGTGTTTTCAGATTTGGTACGAAATAAAGAATGCTCAAATGATAAATCAAATTGAATATGTTGTATGCTTGATAACTCCTTAGGAAGTGAATTTGCTTTGATTAACTCACTACTACTTCCTTGAATCTCTACTTTTTTTGGTTTTCTTAAAACGCTGTCAGGATCATCAACAATTGTAGCAGGCTGTGGATCAGGATGAACCCTTGTATAATATGTTCTTTTAGAAGCTATAATTTTAACTTACAATGATAATTTCGAACAACTCTTTAAAACCTTAATGCAAAAAAAATGAGAAAAATTGTTTCTTTTAAGATTTATTTTAACTAAGAACTTATTTGTCCCCAGAATGGTTGTCAATATGTTATCACTCCGAAATTTCCAAAGGTTGTTCTTGTGTTAAAAAGAAATATCAGAGGTAACTACAAACCACTTTTGGAGCTTAGGATCTAGAATTCCTAAACTCAGAGAGGGCTCTCTCTATGTGATTTAACTTTGTTTCTTTAATTGATTTTAGGCTAGTTATGTATGCTTGGTTGGGTTGGTTTTTGATTGGTTTTGGTTGGTTGGTGTAATTAATGATTTAGATGAATAGGTGCTTATCAACTTTCCATTAGGGTATTGAGTCAAATATACTTTGAAACAGAAAAAAACCAAATTATAAAGAAAGTGTTACAGGGCAAGATAGGTGAGCAATATCAAATCTCAAGGCTGAAAGGTGAAGTGATCTTTCAATTGGGATCAAGGAGCAATTAAGAATTCCTTAAACCAGATAATGAAGAAGGGTGAAGAGGTCAATTGGGATCAGAGGGAAATTAAGAATTCTCTAAACTGGATATCAAAAGAAAACATAGAAATGCATAATAGTTAAAAGCAGAGTGTAATATTTAAACAAATTCTGCAGTAATATACCTGTTATAACATTCAAATTTAGTACACATAAAAGCTTATGGAATACTTAGAGGAAGAACATGAACAATTGGAATTTTGTACTTCACTGAGATAGCTCAACACATGAATCCTGTAAAGAAGTTTCTTTATAACTTGTTCAGTTTATCGACTCGAAATTGGTACAATAACCCTTTGGCAAGAGATCAGTCAGCCACTAAAATATTCGGAAATCCACACTTAACCGACCCTTGATACTTCAAATGATGAAATATTTATACAACATATTATAAAAATATCCTGTCAACTGACTAGGATTTATTCTAGGAAAATAAAATATCTTTGCGCAAAAAGATAGTGACACTTTTCAACTGACAGAAATCTGGCCCTAATTCTTTGCTTGTTGTTACCTATTCATTCTTTCATCTGTCTTTCTTTCACCTGTATGTTCTTTCACCCTTCATAGTAAATCACACCATTTCTCCCATGTTTCTTCATCTGAGATTTTGACTTTTATTATTCTACAGTAAATCTTCATTCATTTCTGTGTATTTAGTAAAAGTGGGTTTTACTAAAAAGACATGTTTAATTTTTATGCAAAATAAAAAATGTATCCTGAAGGGCACTTTTTATGAACTTTGTTATCGCTGGTGTAGATATTAATGCTTCGGGTTCCGTTAATCACCTACAACATAAAACAACCTATGAATTTTAAAAATAGTTTTCCGGGAGTAAGGAGGTTTCAGTGTTTCCGCACGTCCGCAGAGGTATGGAAATAATGGAATGGGGGGTGTGATAAAACATGGATGCGTCGCGTGGCAGGGGAGCGAGTGGAGAAGACCACCCATTTCGCACCCCCCCTTTTGTTTTAAACATCGGACATTGGGCGATGCGAAATGGATTGTGGGATGTTCGATCTATCTGGTGATGATCGAACAGTTGACAAGGTTTGTGTTTTCAAAAAAGGTGGGGTCAAGAAAAGGGTTATGCAGAGAGTTAAATGAAATGGGGCCCGATCATTATTTCGCGCTTTGGACTTTGAAAAAGTGGGTTTTTTGTATTTTTATGAAAAAACGAAATTTTATTAAGGGGGTAAAGGGGGTTTTAGCAAAGGAAAGGGGATTTTCGAAGGGGAAAAGGGTTTTTAGGAAGGGAAAAGGGTTAGGATAAGGGGGAATGGAAAGGGAAAAGGGTTTTTAGCAAGAGGAAAGGATTTTTCAAATGGGAAAGGGATTAGAAAGATATTTTCGATAATGGATAAGCATAATGATGCTTACAAAACTTTTTGGAAAGTATTCTACCTACCCTTTATTTATGCTAATATTCTTTCCTTTCCTTTATTGGGTGCATTTGAGCTTGCTGACCCTTTTATTTTCTTTTGATAAGCAAACTAACTTATTTCTAACCTTATATCTTCCAATGGCTCAGATTAAACTTATGAGCTCATTTTTATTCTCTACCTAACTATTGATCTGTCAAGATTAAATAGTTTGGTCAAATCTTTATTCACTAACTATCATAACATAAAATTTAAAGGCATGAATGATCAAAATTAGACTGTATGATCATCATGAATTGTGGCATTTTGAACAAGTTGCACACGATTTATTTGCAAAAGTAAAGTAAACTAAGAGTAGTGGCATTTGAATGTGCAACACTTTCAGAATTTATTTTTGCTTCTTTTTATGGGGTTCATATTTTATATCTTTTTTATCTTTCTTTCTTTTGGTCCTTTGATTATTATTTTAGGACATACCCTCTTTTCATTTTTTAATATGGAAAACATTTGCAGAAATGCAAAGGTATGTACAATATTACAAGACTAAACATAGCCAATTCAAAATTATGATCCCTATTATTATAGGACCCTAACATGAGGAACCAAGGAAGAGTAGGGGCCCAAGGAAAGAAAGGAAGATGTTACACATGTAACAAGACCGGCCACTATGCTAGAGAATGCTCTAATAAAAGGGATTCTCCTAGGGATGATGATAACAACAGCAATAGGGGGAACAATTATCAAAGCAACAACAGGTTCAAAGGAAAGAGGAAGGCTCCCTCTGGAAATGGAAATGGGCAACATTTCAAAAGGTCAGGAAATTCCAGGTACGAGGAATCTAATGTTGTTGATGATAGGGAAAACGAATTCATTCTTGTACCTACCCTCTCTATTGCATCTCCACCCGACACTAGGGATGTCTCGTTGATTGATAGTGGTGCCTCAAGGCACCTCACTGGGTTTAAGGAAGCACTTTCTGATTTGGTTGAGAAGGATATTAATCTGGAAATTATCCTTGGAGATAATGTCGCATATCCCGTGAAAGGGACAGGGACTGTGACCCTCCACTTATCTCAAGGTCAAATCCTCCGCTTGCAAGATGTACTATATGTATCTGATCTGAAGAAGAACCTTGTGTCTATTTCAGCCATGGAAGACAAAGGTTTCAAGGTGGCATTCATCGATGGGAAGGTACGCATCTAGAAGAAGAGTTTCAAGGAAGCTATCACGATTGAGTTTAGAGTTGATACACACTACCAGGTTGGAGGAAGTCCACTAGGGGCTATGATATGTGATACCATTCGTCAAATCGAACTATGGCACTGGAGGTTTGGACACCTTCATTACAAAGCCCTTCCCGTAGCAAGGAAGGTGGTGATAGGGATGTCTAAATTCAAAAATGATCATGAAGGTGTATGTCAGGGTTGTGCCGAAAGAGAAGTGGAGACACCTTCATTACAAAGCCCTTCCCGTAGCAAGGAAGGTGGTGATAGGGATGTCTAAATTCAAAAATGATCATGAAGGTGTATGTCAGGGTTGTGCCGAAAGAGAAGTGGAGATATGCCACGAGAAGTGGAGATATGCCACAATGTTACCTTAGATGAAGATGCTTCCCTCAGGAAAGTGATAAATCTTCCAAGCTCTGAGGAAGATCATGAAGTAAGGTTTGGGAATCAGGAATAACCAAAGGATGAGATGATGCCCGATGTTGAAGGATCGTTGGACCCCATTGATCCATCTCCTTCAGTGAAGAGAAGACCCTCATGGCTCCAAGATACTCTTGAAGATGCCGAGAGACATGTGACCCAAAGGGGGACATTCCGTGAAAGCAAGAAGTCCAATAGATACCAAGGGTATCTACCAGCCATGAGTACAATCGTACAATCTAAGCCAGACCTTTTGAAGAAGCCGTATAGCATCAAGTCTGGAAAGATTTTATGCACGAAGAGTATGAGTCCATTATGAAGAATGATGTCTGGGATGTCGTTCCAAGACCAAAGGACAAAGCAGTTGTCACCTCGAAATGGCTCTATAAGATCAAGCATGGATCTGATGGTATTGATGAAAAGTTCAAGGCAAGATTCATTGCCCGTGGCTTCTCTCAAAAGGAAGGCATAGACTATGATGATATATTTGCACCTGTGGCCCGATATACCACCATCTGATCTATCATAGCCCTTGCTGCTACGCAAGGATGGAATCTTCATCAGATGGATGTGAAGACCGCCTTTCTGCATGGTGCGATAAAAGAAAAGGTGTATGTGGAGCAACCTCTGGGGTTCGAAGTCCAGGATAGAGACACCCATGTATGTGGGTTGAAGCAAGCCCCCAGGGCCTGGTACGAGAGGATAGATAGCTACTTGATGAAGCTGGCCTTCACTCGTAGTAATGTTGATCAGAACCTTTACTTCAAGGTTGATAGAGAAAAGCCTCTCATTCTGGTGCTCTATGTGGACAATCTCTTCCTGATAGGTGTTGACCCTCTTATTCATCAGTGTAAGAGGGAACTCACTTCCGAATTCGAGATGAAGGACCTAAGACTGATGCATTACTTCCTAGGCCCAGAGGTCTGGCAGAGACTTGGCGAGATTTTCCTTTCTCAAGGAAAATATATTGTGAAGCTGCTAGAAAGATTTGGAATGGTGGACTGTAAGTCCGTGTCGACATTGATGGAGCTTAACTTTAAGAAGTTGAGTGGCAACGCTGCTGGGCCCGTGCTAGAAAATCCTACCAAGTATCATCAACTCGTAGGGGCCCTTATGTTCTTTGGGAACATCCGTCCGAACGTATGTTGTGCAGTGGACACTTTGAGTCAACACATGGTTGATCCTCATAACATTCACTGGGTTGGTGCCAAGAGACTCTTGAGGTATCTCTGGGGCATGATAGACTGATGGAGCTTAACTTTAAGAAGTTGAGTGGCAGCGCTGCTGGGCCCGTGCTAGAAAATCCTACCAAGTATCATCAACTCGTAGGGGTCCTTATGTTCTTTGGGAACATCCGTCCGAACGTATGTTGTGCAGTGGACACTTTGAGTCAACACATGGTTGATCCTCGTAACATTCACTGGGTTGGTGCCAAGAGACTCTTGAGGTATCTCTAGGGCATGATAGACCATGGGCTGAGATACACTGCCGGGAGCGTGACACTCCATGGATATATTGATGCCGATTGGGCTGGCAGTGTGGTGGATCGCAAGAGCACATCTGGATGTTGCTTCACACTTGGGTCTGCTTCAAGCAGGAAGCAGAAGTCAGTAGCTTTGAGCACCGCTGAGGCCGAATACATTGCAGCATGTATGGCCTGTTGTGAAGCCACTTGGTTGTGAAAGCTCTTCAGTGAGTTGTTCGAGCATGTGCTAGATGCCACTGTTATCCTTTGTGATAACCAAAGGGGGATTCGTTTGTCAGAGAATCTCGTGTTCCAAGATCGATCCAAGCATGTTGATGTCTAGTACCACTTTATCCGAGATATGGTACAGCGAGGCGTCGTAAGGCTCGATCATATAGGAACTGATGAGCAAGTCGCGGATATTCTCACAAAGCCCTTAGGGAAGGTCATGTTCCTAACCTTCCGTGACAATCTTGAAATCGTGGAACGACCCTATTTTGAGGGTCCTGTTGGACAACGAGCTCTGGGAGCTCCAGGGGGCTTTGGGGATAGCTTCTTGGAGCTATAAGCAACCACAGGGCTAGGCTTGCCTAGCCTTGTTGGTGTGCTTCTGCCCCACCATTATGATATTGAGTTGGTTCACTTCTCTGATCTGTGCCCCGTATGCATCCTAAACATGGAGTCCCAGACTCATGGGAAGTACCTCTCATTTGGCCAATGAGGTGGGAAAAGCTAGAGACCAGTAGCAAAGACCGATGGATGCATCGGAGATTGTCGTACTCTCTATGTCTAGGATGGCACGTGTCCAACCACTTGATCTGGGATCAAGTCTAGTGAGGTTTCAGAACTCCAACTGACTTCAGGTCAGTTAAACCAACTTCGGGTTGGTATGTGACTCCTTTTGAGAACTATAGAGGTTTTGGACCTCTGAGCTGAATTTATCAACTGGGAGTGAAGTCTTTGTGACTCACCTTTTTGTTCTGAAATAAAGAAGCCAGCAAAGCAAGTTACGACAGGATGACGCACGATGTTTGGATGGCACAAGTGGATGGAGTTCTCGCTAGTTGAGAGTGAGTGTTAATTTTGGACAACTAAGTCCAAACTCCATGTTGTGATGCTCAGATGAATATGCCAATATTTTTATTGGATTCCTCCTTCAGAGAGGTGCAGGATCGATCTAAAGATCATCTTGATCCGATGAGCAGAACACTTATTTTGAATTAATTCCACTTATGTGCAAGGTCGGCCAGAATTGTAATGTAGGCTTGAAGCCCCAACAGATGTGTCACACACCCTCACAGATGGTTATATATTGGTCAACGTTGGAGGTCATTTTCATCATCACTCATCACACATTCTCTCTCATCATCTGATTGGTTCGATCATCATCTTGGAGGTTCTTCTTCTCTTACGTGGGAAATTGCAGCAAAGGATTTTTCTGTTTTTGACCTAGGGTTTCAGCGCAGATTTGACCAACATTGACTTTGGTCAACGCATGGTCAACCTGACCTCAAACTCTCCATAAACTCTGATTTCTCCAGTCCACATTTTCTGGCACAGAAATCGAGGTTGGATGTTCACTTCGACCTGGCTGCGTTGACTTTTGCTACTGTTGTTTTTGCATTGACCGTTGACTGGACAGCGTTGACTTTTGTTGACTTTGGGTTGACTGTTATAGAGTTGTCCAAGAGGGTTGTGTGACACATTCTGGTTGGTTGACCGTGTAGAGACTTTACTGGTTGAAGCATCTTGTTGACCGTCGTAATGCACTACAACACATATTTTGCTGATCAAGTTAAGTGTATTTTTGGCTTGTCTTCCGTCAATCTATCGGTATGTTCTATCGGCATTTTACTTTCTTGTTTATGTGATTGTTGTTTGATATTGGGTATAAAAGTAAAGTTGCAACGAGCATAGAACATCTATGAAAATTTATAGAAAGCCCATCATGTATAAGAAAAATAGTCGTGTTCATAAAACACCATTGATGCTTCAACGCTCAATATAATACATCAACGAATATAAGATAATGGTCCATAATAATTGTGTCGATAATTATATCCATGTATTCCTGCGTAACCAATATACTACCCGATGCATAATAATATCACTGCCACAACCACTGCGCTATTCCTCCATACATTATCTCAGGAGAACCTCCAACCCCTGCACTTTTAGTCGTTGATACTATAACGCTCTGATGCCAATAACGTTGCTCCAACAACAACGCTACTCCAATAATAACGCTGCTCCAATAACGCATTGATGTATTTCTGCTATACCAATACCATAACACTCTGATACCATAATGCTCTGATGCCAATAACGTTGCTCCAATAATAACGCTTACAATTCTACTGATAGGAAGACTGCTCCAAATACCAATTGATGAATATTTGTAATGATATAATGATAATGAACATTTTTCTTATTCACCCTTCTTATTTTTTGTTTCATTATTAACACTTGCAGTGAGACGCACAGTGTGATCATCCTCCGTGGATCTTTCCAGTTCCATGGCTTGAAACACATTTTTTGTGATTTTAACCATTCATCACTTAGTGTGTTGTTGTCCTCTCAACTTCCACATTCATGGTTGATGTTCCCTCTACCATCATGGTTGCTTGCTTCCTTCTCTTCTTCCATCAACCTGTTGGCTATTGTATGCTTAAGGTGCCTTTGTTCCTCTATAGTTCTCTACCGGAGGAATTGTCCTTTCCCATCCTGAATTTTGGTTGTTTGCATTCCAAGGAGATCTTCTTTGACAACTTTGATGCAGACATTTTATGGCTTGTTCTCCCCCTAGGGTGTTGCTTCTTGTCTAACACTAGTTGGATGATTGTGTTGCTTCCTAGAGCAGCTCCCCCTGAAACTATGATGGATTCATTATGTCATTGAAGTAACAGGCTCCTCCTTTCTCTTCTTCTTCCATACTTTATTGGGATTCCTCATAATGTCTGCATCTTTTTTTTATTCACAGTTTGGTCAGATTTGATTTGGTTCCATCATCTGTCTAGAGTTCTTTCGTGTATATGGAAGTCTGCAGTATTTGCCCTTGTGGCCAAAGTTATTATACTCATAACATCTTGTTTTACATTGGTACGGTTGAGTTGATGTGTGGCCTTTTGTGCCCCTTTTTGAATATCGTTTACATTCAACAAGTTTATGTCCAAATTAATTGCATATATAACAGTAGCCATGGAAATGATTTGTGTACCTGGTAAAAGATTGTCCTTTCCATTTGCTTGCTTGAGGGAGTCTTCTCATTTGCTGCATCTTCTACTCGTTAAACTTGATTTGCTTTGTCTTGCATTGCGCTGCAACATGTCCCTGTTTATGGCAAGAAAAACATGTGATATTTTTCATAGGAGCAAAGAACCTCCTTTGAGATCTTCCAAATTTGTTCAATTTATCTCCAAGAACAAATGAGCTTTTTGCAAATAACCGTTTCTTCCTCTCATTGTTTCTCTCTTAATGTTGCTGCTTGTTTTTGTTTATTTCTTTACAAATCATGTTCTTGTCAGCTTCTACTTTTGTAGCTCCCTTTTGAGCTACTTCATTATCCTCTTTAATGTCTGCCTTTTCTGAGTTCTTCAAGGAGGCAACCTCCTCTTCTAGCTGCTTACACAACCTGCTCTTTTCATCTAGTTGTCTTCTAGCTGAAAAAATCTCAGACTCTAGTCTTTCATATTGTGTATCTTTCTCTTTTAACTGGTTATTAATCATCCCTCCTAATTTCCTTGCTTCTTCAAGTTGTGCCTTCAGGCCAACAATTTCTTCCTTATGCTCATATTCTCTCTCATCACATATTTGCACTAGTTTCTTCAGATCTTTGTTTTCGTTCTTCAATCTTCCTATTTCATTTAAGGCATAGTCAAGTCTAGCTTGTTCTTCAACTGTCTTTTCTTCATGGAAATCATGTCCATTCACACTGACAGCAACCTCATTTGACTGAAACTTTTCCTTTTGAAAGAGGGTTTTCTTCTTCTTGTTTATCTTCTTCTTCACAATGCAGCCACTAGTGTATCCTTCATGCATGAGATGTAATCTATTCCAAATTTCTTTTGCAGAAGTTAAATCCATTACTGTATCAAGATCCTTGTTATGAAGACTGTCATACATTACGCATTTTGCCTTGGCATTCCACTGTTGTTCTTGCAAAGAGGGAGAGTCTTTGCAGTAACCATCGCATACAATACCTCAGGTACATAAGTCATTAAATTTGTTTTAACCTTATCTCTCCATTCAGGAAAGCTTGTTGTACTCAACACGGGTACATTTTGATAGTCCATGACTCAACCAGATCTCCTTCAAGCTATTAGGCTTACACAAAAGGGCTCTGATACCAATTGATGAACCCTTGACTAAACTGAAAGGGCGGGGGGGGTGAATCAGTTTAGTCCAGTTTAGTCCATTCGTGGACATTAAAATTATTTCCATTAAACTCATTAATAGAACCATTACATGGGCAGCTTAATAAATAATAATCAGCAAACTGAATATGTGAACAAGAAGTAATAAACAGCCTAACTCATCACATCAACACATAATAATAATGCACATGGACACCAAATATAAGTGGAAACCCATAAAGGAGAAAACCATGATTATTATTGTTGTGATGCAAAGGCAAGCTCCTACTCCTTATTACATCTGATTTTTTGTAGGCTCCAACCTACAGGAGACTGCTACCTCAAATTTCTGCAAGCCACAACTTGCAAGGAAGCTCCAACTCCCATATGTTTTCTGAAGGCTACGACCCACATGAGGCTCCTACCTCAACCAGTTCCAACTGAACATTTATCAAACTACAACTTGAAAGGATACCACAATCTCCTCACACAACATGAAAACAATATGATGATTTACCTGCTTATCAACTTTGTATTCCTCCATCTTTACTTCTGACTCTTCTCCCTTCAAATCTGCTTCTCATCAGCTCCATATGTGCATAGTATATCAATCAGTTCTCTCACATTCTCCAGCTCTCTAACCTCTCAAATGCACACCAAAATGACATCTTTTTTAGAGATAATTTGATGGTTGTTTGTATTCTAAATTGGAATATGAAATGAGCAGACTTGACTCTTTGCCTTTCACACATTCGTTTCCAATCTCTTCATATCATGAATATTAGAATAAGAAATACATAATTTATCCAATATCAATTTCAGCCATATGTAACGTATCACAACAATTCAGCTTAATACATCTTTGTATTTTCCTTGGATTCTTGCCTTTGCATCACAACAATTTAGCTCAATCAATAATTTCACATTATTAAAATTTATTCAATGTAGCCCTTTTTTCTTCTTTGCTTTGTTGTACGTTTATACCTTCGTTGATCCCTGTGATTTGTTAGCACTTCTTCTAACTGTGTTTCCAATGTTCTGTTTCAAAATTGTGCAGCATAAACGCTACTTCAAAAATACAATATCACGCCTTTAGATAGCAGTTTCAGTCACTGGTTCCACTGAGTCTGTCACAGAGATGTATGGTTACCACAGTCTGCACCAAGTGTTAGATTTTCCAAAGGAACGCTGCCAGTAAATTTAAACAAACTTTACCACAGGTACTGAGTACCTTCTTGTCCATTCTTCGATAACATGAATATCCGCATAACCCCAGACCCATTATGGCATTTGAATTTAGTTCCGGAATATACCGTGTCCGTTCACGAATCACACATCGGCCCAAGGCTTTTGACTTCTAATCAGGCGATTTGTGATTTACGATTGTGTGTTCGGGTCCCACCAGCTTCCACTGCGCCATCGCATTTTCCCATCGCACTTGCTCATATCGTAATGTTGTCACCGCTTGCGATCTTGCGACTTGCGATTTTGCGATTTGTGGGTTCGGGTCCCATCAGGCGTGCCACGTCATCTATTTCCACGTTATCTGTGCCACATCATCTATCGCCATGTCATCTATCGCCTCGTCATCTATGCCATGTTATCTATCACCATGTCATCTCTCGCATTTCACTATCACATTTTCCCATAGCACATGCTCATATCGCAACTTTGTTATCGATTTGCTATTTTTCGATTCTGCGATTTGCAATTCTGTGATTCTGCGATTTGCAATTCTGTGATTTTGCGATTTTCTTTCCTACAGCGATTTGCAATTTGCAATTTTCTCACAAGTCTACATAGAGTGAAGGGGAATTCATCATCTATTCGCTAGCAATCTTCCACTGCTCCCATGCAACCACTAACGTTGCTCCAAAGCCAATGATAACGCTAATGCTACTCCTTTGCTTCTTTGTTGATCTTGATCTGCTCCTTTGCCATCAATGACAGTATTTCCAACACGGGGAAGCTAACGTGAGCAAGACACTATATTTGCAGGGATTAGGGGGTATCTTCGAGGGTTTACTCTTGGAGTGCATAGGATGGACTACTTGGTAGGACAAATTCATGAGGAGTTGGGCATAGTGCCATATTATCATGATTCCCTACTCACTGATAGTGTGTTGATGGCTTTTGCTACTTATGCCTAGCATGATGGCCAATGGAGCAGGGGGAGCTTCATGCTAGACAGGCTGGTTTGGGATCCTGGTATTGAGGGATCCCTTCATATCAGGGCAATGCAGAGGTCAGGGATAGTTCAATGGCACTTCTGGGACCCAAGCACATTTTTGCAGTGACCATGGGGAGCATCAGCTAGAGAGGATGTTTTTTCAAGCGTTGCTTGAGGACAAGCAATTTTTGGTGGGGAGGACTGTAATATTCCTAATTAGCAATTCCGCTAATTAGAATATTAATTTTTGATATTTTTCTAACTATTACGTTTCGAGTCTTGACTATGAGGATGTTGGTTTGGGGACCCAAAATTAGACTTAGGAAACTATAGAGATCAAAACATTAGGCCAAGGCAAATATTGCGGTTGTAGTGGAGGATGGGGGCCCAATGAGGAGAGACTGTGTCCCACATGTGGTAGCACAGTTCATTAGTCTGAGCTAGAGGCGCAGTTTTGAGGTGGGGCCCAAGGGAACATTAGGCAAGCTTTGTTAAAAGGAAGCACGTTGGTCATTTTGGGGCATTCATTCAATCGTCCATTTCGACTTTGTCATTGACAGAGAGCACGCTTGTGCTGAGTGCCAAGTCTGCATGTTATTTAGCACACGAGATTTTCAGGCGAAAATCTCAACCTCTGCCTCGGGGGACTTCAAGTGCCTGCTCATGAGACGAGTCTTATCATTTTGGAGGAGCATTTCAGTAGCAGGGACTTCATACACAGCGTAGTATGCTCTTCAACAGCGTAGTGGCATCTACAGTAGCGCAAAGGTTGTGCAGTCAGTGAAGGGATCACTCCGGGGGGCTAGGGGAGTGAGTAAAGATTTTGGGAGGACACTTGGTGGGGAGGCTCAAAGCTTCCTAACAGGGGTTTTCATACATTTTGGTGGCCTCCAGCAGCAGAATTTCCAGGAGGACCAAATTACCCAGCAGTTGGACGAGCCAAGCTCAAGAGGGCCAATTTCCAAGGTCAAAACTAGGAAAAACCTTTCTAAGTTTTTCTGGGTTTATTAAGAAGAGGCCAAGAGTAATTTGACAGAATTTTTTGGGTAGAATTAAGGGACCAAACGAGGATCCCAACTCAGCGAGCAGCTAGAGGAGCTAGGGAAAATTGTGCTGAAATTCCGAGGTCAATATTTGGTCAATTCCTTCGCAAGTTATTGTGGGTTTATTGAGTAGAGTCTGCGGTTAAAATCCCCGAATTTTCTGAGCAGCATAGCAGGCCATAGCAACGTTTAATTCAGAGCAGCAGCAGCATTTCTAGCCAGTGACAGTGCAGAGCATAAGTAACAGTGCAAAATCGGAGTAGCAGCGCAGACCCTGAGTAACAGCACAAAGCATGAGTAACAGCGCAAATAGCAGATCAACCGGAGTAGCAGCAGTATTTCTACGTAGAGCTACAGCCACGTAGTGTACATTTCTAGGGGAGATTTCAAGCTTGTTCCGAGGCTATCTTCAACTTGCCTTGAGCAAGCCCAGCTGCCTTCATTCCAGCACCTCTGTTGTACACATTTCACCGATATTAATAAAATGGCTCAACGGTATTTTATGGCTCCAATGGTGTATTGACATTAGTCTTTGTTTTGTTGTTTTCTTAATATCTTTTAGCCTGTTATTACTGTTATTTTCCCATTTGGGATATTACAATGATCAAAGGAAAAACGATCTCCTCCACTGAAAGAATGCAAGATTACATGGGTCACACATTCACTAGATGAAATTAGCATAATATGTCCTCATATGTAAAAAGAGGTGGTTGACATTAATTGGAGGAACTCTGATTGGAAGTTCCTGGGAATGAAATGTGTGAATAAAGGAAGGAAGAGATCATGGAATATGCAACTATGGAAAAAGGCAATCAACATCCAAGGAATAGAAGATTTGAATAAATTATCTCTAGAAAAATATATGAAGACTCTGATGAAAGATTGAAAAATATGAAGACCCCTGACAATGAATATATTTTGGAGATGTGTCAATATGTATGCAGAACCTTGATGCACACTAGAAGATGTCATGATGAAAGACCATCACAAAGGTAATTTTGAGTTAATGTTCAATACTTTATTTTTGAACAAATATCTGGATGGGCTTATGCAGAGTTTCCAAGGAAAGAGCTATGGATGTCTTCCACCATTGATGACCATGTAGTAGCATGAAAGATCCTCAAGTAAACATAAAGAAGGCAACATGGCATGAAGGAAGACCAAATATGGACGGTTGGATCATTTTCCGATGATAAGAACGATGACATGGCTCATGGATGAAAGTGATGGATGGTTTGTGCCCTAAGGAGAAGTCCCAAAATATGAAGACTTCTAAATAATGAAAAGAAGTTCTTGACATCGTGAGGAGTTCTTCAAGTAGTTGGTTGTCCCATCATCTCCACCTAAGGAGTTGTTGTAGGTCCCTAATTAAGAGGGACTCGAAGTTCCTGGGAATGAAATGTGCGAAGAAAGGAAGGAAGAGAACATGGAATATGCAACTATGGAAAAAGGCAATCAACATCCAAGGAATAGAAGATTTGACTAGGATATCTCCGGAAAAAGATATGAAGACTCTGATGAAAGTTTGAAAAAGATGAAGACCCCTGACAATGAATATATTTTGGAGATGTGTTAATATGTATGCAGAATCTTGATGCAAACTAGAAGATGTCATGATGAAGACCATCACAAAGGTAATTTTGAGTTAATGTTCATTCCTTTATTTTTGAACAAATATCTAGATGGGCTTATGCAGGGTTTCCAAGGAAAGAGCTATGGATGTCTTCCATCGTTGATGACCATGTAGTAGCATGAAAGATCCTCAAGGAAACATAAAGAAGGCAACATGGCATGAAGGAAGACGAGATATGGACGGCTGGATCACTTTCCTATGATAAGAACGATGACATGGCTCAAGGATGAAAGTGATGGATGGTTTGTGCCATAAGGAGAAGTCCCAAAATATGAAGACTTCTAAATAATGAAAAGAAGTTCTTGACATCGTGAGGAGTTCTTCAAGTAGCTGGTTGCCCCATCATCTCCACCTAAGGAGTTGTTGTAAGTCCCTAATTAAGAGGGACCCCGAAAACAAATTTCTTACTTAGTAGAAACTTGGAAGCAAAATTCCTAAGCCAAGAAGGAGCTTAGGTACATTCCTTTTGTAGGAATGAGTACATGCCTTTATTGGAATAGATATGTCCTCCCTAATTAAGAGGGAGAGATAGACACATGATTCTTGTCTTCACTTGGGAAGAAAGAATGGAGGATTGGGTAAGCATCTGGCATCCGATGCTCTTTGAGGATGTGTTAGGGCATCCAAGACGAGTAATTGTAGAGGACCGATATTCTTTGAGGACTGGGAATCCAAGATAAGAATAGTCCTGGTAGAACACACTCTGAGAACCCGGGTGGGGTTTGTTACGAGATGAGGGTGTCTATACATCATTGGTCTCGCCAACACTGTGCTCTGATCTTGTAGAGAGATAGAGTTGTTAATCAAGGCCTTGTTATGTGACAATGATGGTTGATATGATGTTAAACAGATGGGTTACCAATCCGAATCTTCTTATGAGAAATTCTTCAAATTGAGAATCACCAAGTACCATTATGAATGCCTCCCTAGTTAAGAGGGAGTGTTGAAAAGTGTAACTAAGTTCGGTCTTTAAATGACATGTGTAATTGTGATTTTATGTAATTGATGTAAAGAAGAAAAATAAAAATATTGTTGTAATGCTTGTCTCATGGGTTTCATGAGCAAGGAATTTTGATTTTTAGTGATGGCTCCCATTTTGAGCCATTAGGATTTGTCATCTAGTCATAAAAGTCAATTTGAGTCTATTTCATGTATGAAGGACCCTTCTTGGGCATGTTACACATTTGTATAAGTGAGTAAATAAGTATGAAAGCCCTCCAAGACAAGCACAAGACCTCTCCTTTAAGTTGGCTACAAGATGGAGTAAATAAATCTACACAAAGAGACATGTTGGCTCACCCTCTTCAAGTCGACTTGTTACAAGGTCCAACCACTATAAATAGGGCAGCTCGGCCTCATTTCAGAACAAAAATTTCGGTCAAGGTCTGAAGTTAGTAAGTGGTGCGAAGGTCATCAAAAGGGAGCCTTAATGTCAACGAAGGAAGAGAAGGAAAAGCGAAGTCCTTAGCTTTGTTTTGGGTTTGTTTTAAGGGTTGAAATTATCCACACGTGCGAGCAATCTTTCTTGTCCAAACTGCAGAAAGGTGTCGAAGTATCACAGTCCTATTTGGAGGACAAATAAAGGAGAAATTCAAGGTGATACTCAAGCTGAGTTCAAGGAGAAGAAGTCTCCTTCTAGCCCGAGGGAAAACAAGGATCTAAGTTGGTCCATCTACATGAGCTAAGGTTTCTGATCTAGGGCCGAAAGTTGCAAGTCTGCCACTAGGAGCCGAATATCAGAGAGGTGGTCGAGGAGCAAGAATCGTGAAGTGTACCTATCATTGACACCAAGAAGAAGGAACTCATCAAGGGAGCTTGTGTCTTGGTCTTGGAGTGGCATGTATGTCAAAGGTCTTGGTCTTGGTATTCATCAATTGAAGTCTCTATAAGAAGAAGATTTTGTTCAGGTTTTCCTCTCAAGTAGGAGAGGCTTTGGCCCTGGATGATCGCCTATATTTTGTGTCTCTTGTCTTTTTATGGTTTATGCATTAGTAGTTGTTTGATGAAGAATAACACTAATAATCTAAGAAAGTAAAAAGCATTCACAAGCAGTGATCATAAGAAGAGAAATTACATAATACTTGATGCCCTACATTTCTCAACACATTGGAGCAAAGCAGGAAGACTATAGTGGGAATAAGTCCCTGAGTAGTTGAGGAGCAGCAGTGGGCAAGAAGTCTCAAAGTGTTGTGACCTTCAAGGACGAAGGAGCAGCGAGTGAGCGTGAAGACCCTATGTGTTGGTTATAGATAGACTTATGATCAGCTGGAGGGCAGATTGGAGAGTTGAGTTCAATGGCCTAAAGGAGTTGGTGCATTGATTGTCGCAGGTACTGCAAAACAGAATCGAAGGACCCGCAGTGTATAGGATACGACAAAACAACTGTGATTGTGCAGTACATCAGCTAGGTCATCAATGTATCTTGTATACTGTATTCTTGTACTAGTAGATGTATGAGGGGCCATTATCCCTAGTATGGGAGCCCTAGACTGTTGTATTATCAATTCGATTAATAACAAAGTTGGGTTGTTACTAAAATTGTAAATTTGTAAAAAGTTGTGTATATTTTGTGCACTAGTAGATTTATTGTTGTATATTATTTCGCTATGCAAAGTAATCTTGTTGTGATAGTTGGGTTGGTAGTGTCAGTGATTTAAGATTCTATCCTAGACTCCGATATCATGGAAAAACAACATGGAATCAAAGCTACTTTGAAGGGCCAGCGAATGAGAGTGTGCATAGTGAAGTATAGCTTAAGAGGGAGTTGGTTACATTGTTGTTGAAGGGATCACACAATGTCGAAGTTGCAGGTTGGTCTCTGGTACGAGGATAGGTTGGAATGACTATCCAACTATAGTCCATCGAAGGAAAGGATCAAATGGGTTTTTATGATCAACAAGATCTAGGAATTTGCTGTGAAAGCAATCAAGAAGTCAACAGACCCTAAAGAGATGGAAGTGTATGAAGAACTGGATATGAAGGGAAAGTTGATCATCCTAGACGGTGTCAAGGACTCCCTAATACCTCATCTGCCAGAGAAAAACATTGCCCATGAGATGTAGGAGGCTCTTCAGAATTTGTTCCAGAATAAGAACGAGAACTGGGTATTGGTATTGGAGGATAAGTTGAATGCCACCAAGATAATGCAAGGTGAAGGGGTGACTTTGTATCTGACGAGGTTGTCTCAATTTCGAGATGAGCTTGTCGTCATCGGTGTGACTATTGCAGATTCTAAGATGGTGAGGATTACCTTTAAGGGGTTAAATCCAGAGTGGAAGCCATTCATCCAGGGAATCATTGCCAAGGACAAGTTGCTAGAGTAGAATAGGTTGTGGGATGACTTCATTCAGGAAGAGTTGCGAAACAAGGATCTTCATCCGAAGAAGCATGCTTAAGATGATGACAAGGCACTTGCAGCGAGAATGAAGGGCAAGCAGAAGAAGGACTTGAGTAAGATCAAGTGTTTCAATTGTGGCGAGGTGGGTCATTTTTCGACGAGATGTCCGATGAAGAAGAAGGGAGATGACGAGAAGAAGAAAGGGAAGCAAGTCGTAGGTGTCACCACTTCTGGCGAGATAGATGATCTCTCCAGGAGGTTGGAAAAAGAGGACTTTGTTTTGATCTCTCATTTCTCTCAGGGTGCCATCGACGAGGTTGCATGGTATGTGGACAGTGGAGCGTCGAAGCACATGATAGGGTCATAGGATGCATTCCAGACTCTAGTTGAGTGCGACTTGAAGTTGCACGTGGTGTTGGACGACAAGAGTCAGAAGGAGATCAAAGGATCAGGGGTCACGCCATTCAGGTGGAATCAAGTCAGGTGATGCGAGTTCAGTATGTACTATTTGTACCAGGACTCAAATATAAAATGATATTTGTCTCAGCGATCGAGCAGAAAGGGTTTGAGGTCTTGTTCCAAGGTGGGAAGGCAAGGCTCAGAACCAGAGGCTCTAGTTCGGCAAGTGTTGTGATTGGGGTTAGACAGTGTGGTCTATACAAGCTGATGGACAAGCTTATAGATCATGGGAAGAAGAAGAAGGAGAACCAAGTACAAGTTCCAGAGAAGCAGGTGCAGGTTCCAGAGGAGCAGGTACAGGTTCCAGATAAGAAGGTCCAGGTTCCAGAGGCTCAGGAGTCGAGTTCTAGAGTGAGTTTGCATGGTCAGAGGGAGACTATGCAACCAGAGAAAAGCACATGGTCAGTGGGGAGAAAGGGTGCTTCTACAGCTGTCAAGAAGGAACCATGGAGAGACTGGAAAACAATTCAGGAGAAGAAGAAGCAAAAGACTTCCAGTGACAGTGATACTTCCGAGAGAGGCGTAGTCCATGTTATAGGGTTTGCTGCAATTATGGGCACCGGGAGTTGGGCAAGTGTTGTGAGCAATGAAAGTGATGATGATGAGTTACTTCCTAGTCTTGGAAGTACCTCCCTCGCTAAGAGGCAGTGTTGATATTTGGTAGCTTGGGAGGTACTCCAAGCCCTAGGGTTCGGGGTTTGGAGGTTGGAGGACCACAAAAGTGATTTGTGGGCTTGGAACCCAAGGTGTGGGCTTTTCACCTAAGCTTGTGGGTGTGAAACCATGAGGTGGTTGAGTGATTTGACACATGGAGGTGTTAGAGGACTCTTAGAGGAGAAAGGGGCAGTGAAAATCACTCAAATCAGAGCTCTAGAAGTGGAGACAATATTTTTTTTGTGTCACTGTTGGACTTGCACAAGGAGAGATCAAGTCAGCTAGCTATTAGGAGGCCTCATGACAACTTGGACAAGTCGATAAGGGCATTCGTTGGAGCCCTTAAGAAAGGTATAAATATAAGATGATTGTGGAGGCATTTCACACATCCTAGAGAAACACATTAGCAACTCGCACAAGGAGGAATATCTCAGACTTGGTCGCAAATCTTAGGTGCTTAGTAAAGGAGGAGAACGAACTTGTTTTAGCGCTTATCTCTCGTGATTGTTAAGCCGAGTTAAGGAGCGGTCCAGGCCAAGGAGAAGGGTGTTGTTCTGGGCATAATTTAAGGTGGCTTCTCTTGCTAGAACAGAGCTAAGAAGATCACAGACGTATGGAGTCTAGGTTGCACTCCTATAGTGGTTGTTTGGAGGGATAAATAAGCCTAAACAGAGTGTTGTAAGTGCCTTCCAAGACAGCGAGTGGTAGAGGCTTGTAGATTCGAGGAGGCCACAGTGTTTTGTGGGAGATTTGGTCACAAATGGAGAGATGATGTGGGCTACAGGTGTGCCCTAACCAGTGATCAGACTTCAGTGCATGAACAACAGTTTATAAGGTATGTTATTTCTCCTTTGTTGCTAAGTGTTGGGTCCATTTTTTTATCAGATTGGATGGTTTTGTATTGACCACTTGTGAACTTTTGGAGGGCAGCGTGAAAGTGGACCAAGAGTGGCCTATAGAGTAGCACCTTGATGGACTAAGGTGGTTGGTAGAAGAGGCAAAGAAATGGAGTTCAAGGTTTGGCCAGCCAGAAGCAGTTTGGTATATCCCGTGTTCATTGTTGGAGAAGCGACATTTGACAGTGATAGGTGGCAACCCTCCTATCCTATGCTAGTCTTCATTGAAGCAAGTGCAGGAAGACTATAGTGGGAAGAAGTCCTTGATTAGTTGAGGAGCAGCAGTGGGCAAGAAGTCTCAAAGTGTTATGGCCTTAAAGGACGAAGGAGCAGCTAGTGAGCATGAAGACCCTATGTGTTGGTTGTAGATGGACTTATGATCAGCTAAAGGGTAGATTGGAGAGTCGAGTTCAATGGCCTAAAGGAGTTGGTGCATTGATAGTGTGCTACAGAACGGAATCGAAGGACCCACAGTGTACAGGATATGACAAAGCAGTTGTGATTGTGCACTACATCAGCTAGACCATTAGTGTATCTTGTATCTTGTATTCTTGTCTAGTGGATGTATGAGGGTCGTTATCCCTGGTACGGGAGCACTAGACTTTTGTATTATCAGTTTGGTTAATACAACGAAGTTGGGTTGTTATTGAAATTATAAATTTGTAGAAAGTTGTGTATATTTTGTGCACAAGTAGATTTATTGTTGTATATTATTCCGTTGTGCAAAGTAGTCTTGTTGTGATACTTGGATTGATAGAGTCAGTGATTTAAGATTCTATCCTAGAGTCCAATATCGTGAGAAAACAACAAAGTGTAAATCTTACTATTAAGATCATGGACCCTAACATTGCTTTGTTGCGATTTGCAAACACAAACCAGCCCATCGTAGGAGAGGTTTATAAGGGGTGGGATTCCATGATTGAGTTTGTGACGACCATTATTTTCCAAAATGAGTGCCCCGTGTATGAGACATCAATAGAGACCTTTTTCACCATCATACAAGATATTCTTGTCAATAGGTAGGACAAGAATTGCATACCCTTGCATTGCTTGGCTCACTCATTGAATCCAAAATACTACAACAATGAGTGCCTTGATAGTGGGTCTTCAAGCGGACTCCCTCCTCACATGGACATTGAAATTTCACAAGGGAGGAAGGACGCATTTAGATGGAAATATCAAGATAGAGCATCCCTTGAAGAGATAGAGGATGCCTTTGTAGAGTTTTCCACTGGCACTAGGAGATTGGAAGCTATGATGTGATTAGAGATGGGGGGGAACTAATGGAGCAACATGCCCTTCTCTACAGCAGTTAGCCATGAGGCTCCTCTCTCAGGTTACTTTATCCTTTTGTTGCAAAATGAAGTGGAGCACATACGGGAATCTGTATAGTTTGAATATGAATAGGCTTGAGCAGTCTAGGCCACAGACAATGGTATGTGCACAGCAACCTTCGTCTTATTTACAGGAAGAGAGAAGAGTGGTTGAAGGGAAAGACAAAGATGTGGGATGTGTTTCCTGATGATATGAGTTTGGACGATAGTGTTGAGTTGGTGTTGGCCAACTTGGATACTAATGAAACAGTGCTAGAGCTTCTTACTTTTGATAATGGTGATCCTCTTGAGGGGTCATTTTCCACACCATCAGGTGCAAAGACTCAATTTGAAACATAGAAGGAAGATAAAGGAGAGAACAATATTGGCAATTATGTTGATTTTGATGTTGATCACATGGGAGACTACTAACAATCATGATTCATGAGTTATGAGATTCTTCCATCTTGATCTATTGTTATAGTATCTACCATGTTTTGTATTTTCCATTAGCATTCCCACCTATGGTAGCAAACTCAGTTAGTATCTATGTAATACATTTTGATTTTGATGACTTGATAAGAAAATTGTAGTTTATGGTACTAGTTATAACATGTTCCATTGTATGTATAATGCATGATAGAATTTGTATCATCATCATGTAAATATTTTAGTTTCTAAATTGAATCTTTGTCTATAAATCAATTTTTATGTAATTCACTAATATGTTATATTTTTTAATTAATTGATTAATTATATATAGCATGTCCTTTGTGTCCTATTCTGGGGGTTGCCTTGTCACATGTTGGATGCTCGTATTTTTGTGTTCTTTGTGTCCCATGTCATCATCTCAGATGACTTAGCTTTCTAGCAACCCCATAAACTTAAAAAGTTGTTATAAGCTAGGGTTTTGAGATATGCAAATTTACAGTAGGAATTTACAAGGTAACTTTTCCTTAGATCAAACACCAAAGGTCAACGCTCACAAATAGATCACAAATTAGTACACCAATATATCACGTGGTTAAAACCCTCGAAGAGGGAAACAATCCATGGCCTGAGCCAACGCGGCCACTTCAGGCAATTTATTAATATAAGAAAAAAGTTACATATGTTTCTCTCATAAACGGTTACCAGACAAATGACCCTCCATGCTCTTTAAATAGAGATCATGGACCAATCGGGTATTAAGCCACGGATCAAGTGTCGTTAATACAGAGGAGAGAGTGAAATGTTGGATCACTACAAATCGTGACCATCGGATCATAAGTTACAAATGTACATAGTAAAGAAACACACTTTACCTAACTCTACACTAGACCAAGTTATACTTAACTATTTCCTATGTGTCGGAATATCCTAACATCCCCCCTTAAGAACAACCTGGGATAGGATTGAAGGATTTACAAAGGTGACACAAAAAGAGCCTATTTCCTATGTGTCGAAATACCCTAACATCCCCCCCTAAGAACAACTTGGGATAGGATTGAAGGATTTACAAAGGTGACACAATAGGAGAAGGAAGGAGGCATTAGAGCCTAACCCCCTTAATGATAACTTTCTTGAACTCCAAGCATGGATCAAAGTTTGGTAAACTTCACTTCTATGAGAGCCTTTGTAAAGATATCGACAACTTGATCAATGGTTGAACAAAAATGTACTTCAAGAATACGATCATGAATGAGCTTTCTGATGAAGTGTATATGAAGCTCAATGTGTTTCATACGTTGGTGCTGAACTGGATCTTTGAAAAGCTGAATGTCACTCTGATTATCACACCAAAGTGCAGTTGGATGTTGCTGATGAAGACCAAATTCAGACAAGATCTGACGAAGCCACATGGCTTCCTTGCTGGCTTCAACGGCACCACGATACTCTGCTTCTACCGAAGAAAGAGAGATGGCACTTTGTTTCTTACAAGACCAAGTAATAGGTCCTGAACCAAGAGTGAATACATATCCTGCAGTAGACTTTCAATCATCAGGGTCACCAGACCAATCAGAATCAGTGAAACCAATCAACAATGGAGATGCTCCTGCACTGTAATAAATCCCAAACTGAATTGTACCTCGAATATATTGAAGTATTCTTTTAGCTGCTTTCTAGTGACTTTCATGAGGTTGGTGCATAACCCAAGCAACAAGACCAACGACAAAAGAAAGGTCGGGACGGGTATAGGTTAGATACAAAAGTTTACCAACAAGTTGACGGTATAAGGTAGCATCAACTTCAGGGGTAGTACAAGTGACTGAAAGCTTACTCCAGACTGAAAGGGAGAAGGGGTTTGCTTATAGTCTTCCATGTGAAAGTGGCGTAGAAGATCACAGGCATACTTGGACTGAGAGAGGGTAATACCTTCTTTGGATTGCAAGACTTGAAGACCAAGGAAATAATGCAAGTGTCCTAAGTCTGTCATTTCAAACTTCTTTTTGAAGATAGACTTCGCATGGTTTATATGGTTGGGATCACTACCAGTAAGGATAAGATCATCAACATAAAGAACAAGGATGGTGAAGGACTTACCCACTTTCTTGGTGTAGACAGTGTTGTCAAAATGACACCTAGAAAAGCCATTATCTAATAGAAATCTATCCATTTTGGCATACCAAGCCCAAGGAGCTTGTTTGAGACCATAGAGAGACTTCCTAAAGCGACAAACAAAGCTAGAGTCGTTTTGGATTAAGCCAGGGGGTTGTTCCATGTAAATTTCTTCATGCAAATATCCATGTAAGGAGGCAGATTTAACATCCATTTGATGGACTTCCCATTTAAAGGAGGCAGCAAGGGAAAGAACAAGGTGGATAGAATTCATTTTGGCAACATGGGAGAAGGTTTCAGTATAGTTAATGCCTTCAACTTGTGAAAATCCTTTAGCAACAAGACGAGCTTTATGTCTATCCACTTTTCCATCCTCTCCAAACTTTGTTTTGTAAACCCATCTGCATCTGACAAGTTTTCTTCCTTTTGGAAGAGGAAAAAGATCCCAAGTATCGTTTACCAATAAGGAACGATATTCTTCATTCATAGCTTCATCACAATCTGGATGACCAGAAGCTTCTTCAAAGGTATCTGGATCAAGATTTTTTGGAACTTGAGCCAATAAGGAAGAGGCTCTTTCGAACTGAGAACATGTACGTCGTCGATTTGCAGGGTCACCTGCAAGAGAACCTGCTGCATCCCGAGTAGAGTGGACCCATCTTGGAAGTTGTGGAGCGGAACGAATATCTTCAAGAGGTGGAGGAGGATTGTCATCCTCGTTGTCATCATCTGAACTAGAAGGAATGCTATCAAAAATAAAAGAGATAGAGAGAGGTGGCACATATGCCGAATCAGGCTCGCAAGCCAAAGGTGGCACACCCGCCGAACTAGGCTCGCAGGCCGATATATTTTCATCAAATTTTACATCTCTTCTAATGATTATATTTTTGGATTTTGGTTGAAGAAGTCTATATCCTTTGACATCTTCAGCATATCCAACAAAAATGCATTTTTCACTCTTCGGTTCTAAGGCTTTATGTTTCGCATCTGGAATATGGGCCCAAGAATCACTTCCAAAAACACGAAAGTGACTTACATTTGGTTTGATTGAGCTCCAGGCTTCTTCTGGAGTTACATTCCTTAAATCCTTAGTAGGAGTGCGATTTACTATATAATTTGCACAGTTAATTGCTTCTGCCCAAAAATTGAGACTAAGTCCTTTAGATTGAAGCATACAATTAGCCATTTCTTTTAAGGTGTGATTCTTCCTTTCAGCTGCACCATTTTGTTGTGGAGTATATGGAATAGTATGTTGCAATTGAATGCCATGCTCAGTGCAAAAGTTGATAAATTTGTTGTTAACATATTCTCCTCCATTGTATGATCTTAACTTAAGAATTTGACGTCCAGATTGTTTCTCAACAAAGGCCTTAAAGGCCAAGAACATGTTAAAAACTTCACTCTTGAGTTTTAAGAAGTATACCCAAATGCGTCTAGAAAAATCACCAATGAAAGTGAAGAAGTACTTGCAACCAGAGAGAGAAACAACAGGAAGTAGACCACATAAATCACTGTGCACACGCTGCAAAGGGGCTAAAGCATGCCAAGAGGCACGTTTGTCAAAACTATCCCGATGATGTTTTCCGAGTACACATCCGGAGCAAACACCATCTCGACAAGATACCATAGTAAGAACTGTCACCATATTTTCTTTACATAGAGTTTGAAGAGAGCGATAGTTTAAGTGACCAAATCTCATGCCAAAGTTTGCTCACTTCATCATTATGAGCAACAAAAATGGAGGGAAGACATGATGACCCAAAGTTGTCAAACTTATACAACCTTGTGGAATCATCAGCAACATCAGTAGATAAAATATGTCTAGGATCTTTGAGGTCCTTGACTACAACATCATGAGGTGAGAATTCTACGATTTTCCCTTCACTTGAATGAGTTATCTGATAAACAGATAGAAGGTTGCATGACAAGGTAGGAACACATAGTACATCATTAAACTGACCATTATCTAGATGAATGGTTCCAGATCCTACAACACTAAGAGACCTATCATCACCAACATAAATATGTTTGGTGTTACAATCATTTAAAGAAGAAAACATGGCTTTATTTTTGGCCATGTGGTAAGAAGCTCCAAAATCAATGAGCCACTCATGAGAATGAGAAGAAGAAGATACATTTAATGCATAACAAGATGCTTGACAACCACAAGCAAAAAGTGCCATTCCTGAAGATGAAGTTGAAGAGGTCTCCAAATTGATGTGGTGCTTCTTCATTGCTACTTCTAAGGCTTCCATCTTCTTAAAACATTTGGACTCTACATGGCCATCACGATTACAAAAGTTGTAATGTCTATATGTTTTCTTCCCTTTGTTTTTAGTTGCCTTATCAGTTTGGTGATTTGTTTTTTCAATTTGCGGCTAAAATTGTTTAGGACCCTTGTTTGGTTTAGGACCATACTTTTTAAGATACTGCTTCTTGGGATTCTTTTGATATGGTTGTTGTTGGGCTGCTAAGGTTTTCTTAGAAGCGTTTCCAGAATTGATAAGACCAAGGTGTAAGAGTTTTTCTTGTTCTCTTATCAAAGAATCGCAAAAGGCATCAAAAGAGAGGTTCTTGTAGGCTGTTCCTTGAGAAATGATGGCTTCTCTAGTGGAATGGAAGGTGGAAACAAATACAAAGTATGCAGGGCCAAGCTTAGCAAGAATGGAATAAATGAGGCTACCATCTTCCTTTTTTACCTTACAACCTTCTAAAAGAAGTCTAAGGGTCTTGAATTTGGAAAAAAAAATCTTCAATAGAGGAGAAACTATTGGGGTCCAAAGTAAGCAACTCATTTTCAAGTTGGTGGGACCTGATTTGATTTTGAATGCCAAAAACAGTATTTAGCTTTTTCAGGGCTTCATCAGGGGTGTCAAATTCAAGTATATGAAATCAAAAATCTTAAGCAATGGACATTCCTATCAACCCTCGTGCTTGATCTTGTTTATTTTCCCATTTAGCAACTTTATCTCCATCGGTAGGTTTAGTTTCTTGTCCTGTGGCTATTCTATGAAGCCCTTTACTTCTAAGTAAATCTATCATGTGAGATAGCCATTGGAAATAATTGGTGCTGTTAAGAATAACTGGGCATGCACTTTCCATTTAAAAAAAAAAAAAAAAAAACCTGAAAAGAGCTAAAACTAACTGCTCTAATGGAAAGATCTCACAAAATTAGGCTGATTAAAAAAAAACGTCTCGAAAAATGACTTTCGAATGAAAAAGTTATGCCTTTTTGAAAAAAAAAAAGTTGTAGATGTCGAATAATTACGGGAACGGTTTGAAATTTGATGATGAAGTTCTACTTTTTGTTTTGTAAATTCCCCCCTTTAACAAAAATCTTTTTACAAAAAGAAGTTTGAGAAAGAGACTTGAACCCAAGACCTCTATTCTCATAAACTAACTGCACACCAAGTGAGCTATTAAAAGGATTCTGTAATTGTTTGAAAGGAGGAAGGGTTTTTTTTTTTTGGGTGTGCGTGTTTTTTGCTGCAAAAAAAACGAAATGCAAGCCTTACAGCAAAATGTTAGATTTTCGGTTAGCCTTATCGGCAACTATCATTTTTCTGCTATTTCTGATTTCTCAAGATCGCACAAAGAAGCGGGGAAAGAACATACGTAGTAAAAAAACTCCCTTCTTCCTGTTTCTGATTAGCCGAGATCGCACACAGCGCAAAGCAAAGAGCATACACAGAGAAGAGGGTATAGATCAAAAAATAAATAAAAACTATAAACCGAAATAAACAAATGAAACCGAAATAAGCAGAACTATTAACAAATATAACTGCAAAAGAAATACTTTATACCTCAAGATCTAAACTGACATAACTTGGGCAACCGGAAACCTTTTCGCATGAAACGAAATGGGTTCCTGACTGTAACAGATGCTCTGGACACAACAAAGCAGTTCTCCAGGCCCGAAAAAGTTCTGTAACAGTAGATCTAGAAAACGGCAGTCGCATGCAGTTAAACCAGCTTCCAATTTGGATCAACAATGGATGCGGCCCTCAAAATTGCTCTGATACCATGTAGGAATTTACAGGGAAACTTCCTTAGATCAAACACCAAAAGTCACCGCTCACAAATAGATCACTAATCAGTACACCAATATATCACGTGGTTAAAACCCTCGAAGAGGGAAACAGTCCACAGCCTGAGCCAACGCAGCCACTTCAAGCAATTTATTAATATAAAAAGAAAGTTTACATATGTTTCTCTCATAAACGGTTACCGAAAAAATGACCCTCCATGCTCTTTAAATAGAGGTCATGGACCAATCGGGTGTTAAGCCACGGATCAAGTGTCGTTAATACCGAGGAGAGAGTGAATCGTCGGACAGTACAAATTGTGAAAGTCAAATTATAAGTTACAAATGTACATAGCAAAGAAACAAACTTTACCTAACTCTACACTTGACCAAGTTATACTTAACTATTTCCTATGTGTCGGAATATCCTAACATTTATACCATGCAATAGCATATAATAGCAAGGAAATAGCCTTCTAAAGGTTAAGGTCAACAAAGGACTATAGGCTATCAAAGAGGTAAGCAAGGGATAGTTCAAATTTGGGTTTTAGTGGTTTAAAATGCATGTAATAGCAATAAATATCTAGACATCAACCCTATTTTTACGGTAAAAACTGTAATTAATGCTATATTTTGCCCTTTTTTATTTAATAAATGCATTTTCTATCAATATGACAATAACATCTAAACGTAAAATTGTTGTAAAATGTAGATTTAGACAAAACTCTAACCCCAATTATCAAGAAATAAAGAAAAGAGATAAATTTTAAAAGGAAATCCCACAACTAGACTAGTGCCTCTATTCAACTGGGTAATGGAGTCAATTAGGGTGAGGTCAATAATGGAAGTGTTAGAAAATAGGAAAGGCAGAAAGATTTCCTTATACTGATAATTACTTGAGATATTATTATGTTCTTATTAACTTCTTTATGTCTTTCTTTATCTGCTTCTCATCAAGCAATCATCAAAGCAAAAACATGAAGATCAAGGACACCAGAAGTAGGCACTCAGCCAGGGCTAAAACCCCTATATAGGGGAAAACCTAGTCAAAAATCTTCTTTCAGTAGATTCAAAATGAGATAGACCAAGACCTTAGACCAACAAACCTTTCTCCACCAAGTCAGCCTTCAAACTGTTCTTCCAACCTTCAAAGAATAACTGCAACAATACTGCATCAACACTGCTACAAGGACAGATTTTCGACCCTACTGCATTTCGGTCGAGCTTCAAGACTGCAATTTCGTCCTTCCTCCAGCTTTAGTTCCTTTGCACATGTGAGACAAGATAGGGAAAATTTTGACTTCCTTAGCAAGATAATGACCTCCTTCTCCTTCGCTAGCCCTTTCCTTATTCCTTCTTGAATTTTGCATTTTTTTTCTCCTTCCAGCTAATGCAATTCGAACTTGTTGAGAGTGAGTATGAAATGAGGTCGAGTTGATGCCTTTATATAGTGAGTTTGTGAGGTTGAATTCCCTTGTTGAGGTCGACTTGTCCTTTCTTGAGGCCGACTTGGTGGAGGAGGCTTAATTGACCTATTTCTTTCTTGACAAATAGAGCCCAAGAAGGGTCTTTTACATTATGACATGGACAAGGATACTTGACATAAACCCTAGAAACCTTCAATGGAGGCTTTGACCTATAAACAATTGAACCAAGCATGAAACCCATGCTTTAATAAGTCAATTTCTTTAATAATAAAATTTATTTTTCTTTCTTTTGATAAATACAATACATTGGGACTTAAGTATAATTATGAAGACCGATGATAGTTACATTCTTCAACACTCTCTCTTAACTAGGAAGGTATTTATCATTACATATATATAGAGGTACATGGATGATTTCAAAATGAGCTACGAAGAGTTCTAGAACACTCAATGTTGCGAACTAGATACTTGACCAGGGTATTCTATTCGGGTGGGACTAAGGGACGCGAGCTTTAGCCAACTCTAGGTACCATCAGGCTTTAGGTTCTACCACCAACCCAGGGATCCAGGTCGGAGCTCTAAGGTCGGAGCTCCATGACCAATGCCACCCTCCCTCTTCGAGATCTAGACATCAACACATAGGCCAGTCAAATGTCCTCCCAAGCATCTTGCCATTATATGTTTCATCTCTCCTTATCAACTAAATAAGATATATCCACCACTCCAAGCATGCTTCAACGTTCAATATTTTATGGAGAGATCCTGCACAATCACAACCCCCATCAGTAATAAACTTTCAAATGTATGTATTCTTCTATGGAGAGATCCTGCACAATCACAACCCCAATCAGTAATAAACTTTCAAATGTATGTATACAAGTAAACAAAAACCGGGGTCCTTAATCATTCTGATGTTGTTTATATCATCATCAAAGATATCTTATCGACAGCTTTCCTCTTTCATATTTTCAGCAACACCAAATACAACCTCGGTACTTCTTTTTGCAACTCCATGAATCACGAACATTTATCCTTTCTTCCATCCAAGATCCCTCTCAACTTGGGGAGATCAATGACATCAGAGAAACTTCATTCTTTCAAAGCTTCATTTCTTTCTTATGGTATCAAGATCATCTTGATCATCATCATTCTTATAACTTTCTTCATCATGCTACCAATATTATCAAGTCATTTTTACTTGCGAACATCTTCAACATCTTGAAGATTATGTACCTACAAAACTTTAATAGCAAGTACAACCAAAACAAATATACAAAAGCATGAAGTTAACTAACTCATTCATGCTTTTCAAATACCTAAACCTAGTTAGGTTCATAATTAGCAAGAGACACATCTTTTTATATACTAGACTTCAACTTCTTGCTAGGGTTTTATCATAGACCCTAGACTTCATCACATATACTAGACTTTGACGTCCTGCTAGGGTTTTGCCATAAACTCTAGACTTGAAGTAACTCAATAAAGATATCAGTCTCATTATATCTAGGGCTTCAATATTACTTTCAGAGATATATGATAGATTCTATTATGATTTATTGCAAACCCTAGAATTTGAATCATCAAAGTTAAATAATATCAATAATTGAGAAAAATATCATCATTTCTAGAATATCAATTTCTACTAGGGCTTTGTTACAAACCCTAGATTTCACAAATTAAAATATGAACATCAACAATTAGAGTAGCATACTTGCATATACATATCTAGGATTGTTAATTTTAGTTAACAATGGTATGTTCTATGCTTAGCACAATTACTCAATGTTGTGTGTCATCTCCTTAGCCTAGTCCTCCTTTTATAAGTTCGAGTTACAACCAAATTCACAACCCTAATCTCCAGAGTGAATGACAGTCAAAATTAAATCTCACCTCACTTGAGATCAACGATTAGGATTCATCTAATTCACTAATGCAAAAATCTTTGCATTTTATTAGACTAATTCACTTTTGTCTTATAAAAGAAATTACTTTAATTACTCAAGTAATTGATAAGGTTAAGGGTGTATTAGGCGACTTCCACACATCTAGACACTTAGACCTATGCAAAAGTACCTACTTGAGCTATAAACATCAATACTCTCTCTTAACAATAGAGGTACTTCTTGAAGAACCACCTTGAAGGTCCCTTTGATCATGGCACAATGTCTTGTGTATCATCCCCTACCATGTCTTTCCTGAATGTGCTCCTAGGACTCTACTTGTCAGATCCATGAAATTTGGAAACTTCTCGATAGGTCTACTCTCCTTGAATGTGCTCCTAGGAGCTTCCACATGCTCCTGAGCATCCTCCATGTCTACTCAAACCACCTGGGACCCTTAACAAAATTAGAAGGAGCTACAGACTCCTCCGCACCTAAAGGTTGACTCCCTGAACTAGAAACATTTGCATGCTTCTCTACCTTCAAAGCCTCCTACTCATCCTCTGTCGCTGCAGGTGGCAACTCATGAGACTTCCTAGATGCCAAGCTCTCCTCAAAACTAGCATCCTTGCTCATGATTGTCTTCCTCTGCACTAGTATGAAGATCATGTAATCCTTTCTGGTCTCACTATACCCCACAGAAATCCCTTTTTGTCTTGAAGGCCCTAGCTTCATCCTCTTCTCCACAGGAACATGGATGTGCAAGTGCCATATGTCTTACTTCACCCCTATGAATGCCTCCTCAAGAGTCTTGTCCCCCAATATCTTGTGAGAACTCTTGTTTTGCACATATGTTGAGTGTTACACGCCTCTACTCAAAGAAAGATAGGAAACTCCTAATCATGTATCGTAGTCGTAGAAAAACTGATGATGGATCAATTCTTTCTGTATGCAACCCAATTGTGTTGAGTGTTGAACGAGACTATCATCTCCTTCATGATCCCTACCTCCTTACAAAAATCCTTAATGTCATTGGAGGTGTACTCTCCCCCATTATCTAACCTCAAGACCTTGATCCTCTTACCTATATGGTTCTCCACCTAAGCTTTGAACTCCTCCCCCATTATCTAACCTCAAGACCTTGATCCTCTTACCTATATGGTTCTCTACCTAAGCTTTGAACTCCCATAATTCACTGAAGATCGCATCCTTGGTCTTCTAGAAGACAATCCAAGTTTTCCTAGAAAAGTTATCAATGAATATGACATAGTATTGTGCTCCCTGTATTGATGCCACTGACATTAGCCCCCACACATCTAAATGAATGAGATCCAAGATCCCCTTGGACCTACTCTCACTGCTTGGAAAAGAAGCCTTGGCATTCTTGCCAGTTACACACCCTTTGAACATGCCCTATTGCTCAATGTTGAACTTTGGGAGACTAATGACAATATCCCTCAGAATCGGCAACACCCGGTAGTGTAAGTGTCCCAACCTTCTATCCCATAGCTCACACAAGTTGTCATTGTCATGTACCAACACGCAAATAGGTTTGCTTGTTCACGTATACAAGTTGCTCTCTCTAGCCCCGATGGTCACTCTTGTGTCTGGGCTAGACTCCTTTGGATGAATGAGCGAGCACCTACTCATTCCTAAACATGATCTCATATCCTCTATCCTCAATCACTAAGACTAAGAGGAAATTCTTCTTCAATCCTAACACAAATAACATGTCCTTGGCTTCTAATGTTCCTCCCGACTCTAATTGGAACTTAACGGTTCCAACCCCCTTCATTGCATACTTAGCATCACTATTAAGCTCCACATGTAAATCTGAGTTTAATCCTGACACAAATAGCATGCCCTTGGCTTCCAATGTTCCTCCCGACTCTAGTTGGAACTTAACGGTTCCAACCCCCTTCACTACATACTTGGCATCACTACTAAGCTCCACATGTAAATCTAAGTTTCTCTCCATCAGACAACTAAATAGCTCCCGTGCCATTGTCATGTGACGTGATGCAACACTATCTAGGTATCAAACACTCTTGATGATGGTATTGGTAGATAGACAAAAGACAAATGAGAAGTCCTCAAACTTTGTTGCAAACTCATCAAGTTGAACCTCTATTAAGGTTATTGTTTGTTGTCACTTCCCCTTCCCCTTCTTCTTCTCCAGACATTGTGATGCATAGTGCCCATTCTTGTGGCAATTGAAGCACTTGAGCTTGTTCAAGTCATTTTTCTTCCCTGATTGAGAGGTTGCCCCCTTTGTCTCCCTACTTGTTGGCCTTAAACTCCTACAAAGTCTTTTCATGGATGCACTCATTTCAAGGCCCTCACAATTGGAAGGGTTCTCTTGAGCGCAGATCCCCTTGACAAATGGTTCCTATGACCAATGTTGCACGATGCAGGGACAGAGCAGGGACGTTTTTTGGAAGCGGATACGCGGAAGCGTCATTTCCAAAAAATCTAGGAAGCGAAGCGTCTCAAAACCGTCTACTATATATATATATATATATATATATATATATATTTATTTATATTTATATTTTTTTGCATTTATATTAAAAAAACATCCAAAATGCCAAACTAGTAGTAGTAGAAGATATGAAAACATGTGTATTTGTATACAAATCAAGATAGATATGGCATCCATTGTACATCAATGGTTAATTATTCGAGCATCAACCATCTAGAATCTAGAATCTTCTCCTCTTGTCTCGCCTTTGCCTCTACCTCGATTGTCTAGGGATATTAGTCAACATTTCCCAATTTTAATCAAACTACCTAATCCAAGCCTTAAAATATGGTGGAAAAAACTTAACATGCTTGATCAATGATTTTGACTTGATTGAAAGGTAATTTTTTGCTAAGGCCATGACAAAGGAGTTCAACAATTAACACCACCAACACTAGGGTACATGAGCACATGGAGGGCTTGGTGCTCTTGATTAAATGCCAATCACATACCCTCATACATGATATAATCTAATGAAAAGCCACAATCTCATTGATTCTGAATTCCTTAAAACTGTTAAGTTTGTTGAATTTTGAATAGGATATGAAATTCTATTTTCTCCATATGAAGCCCGATGGGGCTGGAACCACTTTCAAACATCCTGAGTCATTTCATGGTAATGTTAAATTTTTGAAGTAAAAGAGACATCTCCTTTATCTTTCATTTTCATCCTTTTACATAAATGCTAAAAATTTATGTAAAAGGATAGCATTTATGTAAAAGGATGAAAATGAAAGATAAAGGAGATGTCTCTTTTACTTCAAAAATTTAACATTACCATGACGTGGCATCTAGGAAGCATCTAAGGAGCATCAAGGGAGCACCTTGGGAGCATCTCGGAAGCCCCAACCCAACTTAAGTCAAAGATTTTTTTTTTTAAATTTAGAACCTCGCGGAATCGCCCAACTCCCTCTGGATCCACTGGCGATCCGTGCGGATCTGTGCCCAAACCTCCATGGATCCTCATTGGATCCTTTTCTGGATTCGCGGATCAACCTTGTGTGGTTCCAGATTTCCAAGAATCACCTCAAAATGGCAGAACCACGAATCTGATTTTCAAATCCGCGGTTTCGTCGGAGGATCGCCTAAGGATCGGTACGAGACGCGGTTCCGACCTTGGATCCTTGGTGGGGGGGAAGGATCGTGCAACACTGCCTATGACTACGAAAATTCATTCGGTGCCATGTTTACAAGCTCTACAACCTCCACTTTCTCCCAAATGGCTACAGGATAAACCCATGTTTGGGTGATGCTCACGAAGTAATTGGTAATATTATCAGATCTTGACATCTGGATGGATCTAAGCTTGTTTCTCGAGATCATCTTCTTGTTCATGCTGTCACTCTGGAACAAGTCCACTACAACTTTAAACATCTCCCTAACTGACTTATTTTCTGCCAAGTGCAACATTAAATGATCCCTCACAACATCCATGATAATCCTCTAGGCTCTAATGTCCACCATATGAGCCACCTTAATTGTTTGATTTGTCAGTTCCAAAAAAACCTTTTTTGCAAATTCCCAAAGGTCATGTTCCTTCAACAACAAGTTTCCACTTTCCTTCCAAAGCAAGAGGTTGGATGCTCCATCCAATCAGTTCTTGCCATCTCTAGATCGAATAATTATCCTTGCAAGAATAAAAATTGTTGCCAAACTGCTGAATGGTATGGTCTCCCTCTCCCTAATAGGTCATACCAATAAAGAGCCTACAAGAAAGTGCAAATGAACTAATTTCATATCAGGGAGGTTTTACTAATCAAGTCATTTGGTTAAGTACCCAGCAATAAAAAATTTGTGGGTGTTAAAAGGACTAAACACAACGCCACATCAATTTGCAACAAATCTATTGATCTACAAGGAGATCTTAGCAAATATACGAACCAGCAGTAAAATTCTTGTGGGTGCTTGAAGGAATTAGCACACGGTAGTTTGATCAGATCTAGATAAGGCAGCAACAAGTCTAAGGTTTGAACTCAAGTTGGATGGGGCTTTAGACTTCCTATCCTAGAAGGCAAGAGTCACCTTGCTTTTGAAGGAAAAAAACCTTTGGGAAATTGTTGACAAGGTAATTTCTACACCAACAGATCTACAGTAGTTAGCAGCTCATGAGAAGGACATCACAGCTCAAAGGGTAATCATGGATGTAGTGAAGGATCATTTGATCCCTCACTTTACTGAGAAGCAATCGGCCGTAAAAATGCTCAAGGCACTAGTGGATTTATTACAAAGCGATAACATGAACAAGAAGATAATTTTAAGGAACAAGCTCAAATACATACAAATGTCAAGATCAAACAATGCTAGCAGCCTCATGAGGATCACCCATGCTCGTGATCAACTTGTAGCGATTGGCAAGAAGGTGGATGACGTAGAAGTAGTTAGTATGCCATTGAATGGTTTCTTAAAGCCTAGGGAACCATTTGTCAAGGGTATTTGTGCTCGGAAGGAACTTCCCAATTTGGAGAGGCAATGGGATGACTTCATCCTGGAAGAGGCTTGAGAAGAGTCCAAAGCTAGCAAGAAAGGAGGGGGAGACGAAAGGATAGGGTTCTAGCGAGAAGGGTAATATTGAGAATTCAACCACATAGCCAGAGGAAGAACAAAGA
Source organism: Pinus albicaulis (assembly GCA_034641835.2). Lineage (NCBI taxonomy): Eukaryota > Viridiplantae > Streptophyta > Pinopsida > Pinales > Pinaceae > Pinus > Pinus albicaulis. The sequence goes on from CM076570.1 coordinate 549,500,155, forward strand.
CTTGATCAAGATCAAGTGTTTCATATGCCACAAGAATAAACATTACGCATCTCAATGTCCAAAGAAGAAGAAGAGTAAGGGAAAATCACAGCAAGTCGTAGCGTCCATAGAAAAGTCAGTTGGATTAGTTTGCTACAAAGTTTAAAAAGGACTTCTCACTAATTTCTTGCTTTTCTGCCAGCACAATCACCAAGAGTGTGTTGTATTTGAACAATGGTGCATCTTGTCACATGACAAAAGCATGTATTTAGCAATCTAACAAACAAAGACTCAAGGTTCCATGTTGAGCTTGGTTTCGATTCCAAGTATGCAATGAGAGGCGAGGGAACTATCTTGTTCCACACAAGTCAAGAGGATTGTTGGAAGCCAATGTGAAAATTCCTAGATCTGGAATCCTACTGCAGCAACTGATGAGAATACTTCTATTTGTTATTTACATGAACAAATTATTTACTGTATTCTACAGTAAATATCAAAAACTCATACAATACAGCCTTCACAAAACTAAATTGTGCCATGTGTCAATCTGCGGCCTCTAACCCTATGTGCAGCTAGCTCTACGCACTCCCTGTTGGATCAAGACAAATATATCACGAACTATAATGCTTCTACACGGGAAATATGATGTTTCTTGGGCAAGAAACTCTTTGAGATCAAAAATCCCCAAAATGTGTCTTCAGCTACTCTCTTCTGACGCTTCCTGCACCAGCAATCGCTGCTACACGGAAACTGCATCCCACCAGCTGCTGATCTGTGTTGAATCTGCTGCACTACTCCCTTTGCCTTTTACAAACTGCAAACTAGAAAATCCTACCTCTCTGTCGGCTCACTCAAAGAGAGATTTCCTTGCAGATCTAGCCCTCCTAACTTGGACTGCGCAATCACTAAGGTGATTGATTTGTTGCTTACGTAGCTCTTTGATCTTCGGCTTCTTCTTCGATGCTATATCTATTGGATCTGCTCACTTTCTCCCCCGGCACTGCTAAACATGTTGTGATACCATGTGAAAATTCCTTGATCTGGAATCCTACTATAGCAACTGATGAGAATTATTCTATTTGTTATTTACATGAACAAATTATTTATTGTGTTCTACGGTAAATATCAAAAACTCATACACTACAGCCTTCACAAAATTAAACTGTGGAAAAATATAAGTGTAGAAACAAGATCTAGGCAAGAATAAATCATAGACACATGACACCATTATTTTTGGACCAATGTCCTCGGAAAAACCCAATGTGAAAAAACCGGTGCAGCAGCTAAGGGTTTGTATATTAAGCAGTAATTCTCTAAGTACAAGTCTATGATTGTCGAAACTAACAAATCATACAGAGGAAAACTGACAAATAAAATCTTGTGAGAAGATCTCACTCTGCCACGGGAATCCGGCACTGACCTTAGCTGGAGATGAGCTGCTTTGCACTGCCTCTGCGCAATCTCTATGTCACAATTGAAGTTGTCGTCTCTCTTGTCATTGGATCACTCTGCTGACTGGAAATGAGGCCCTTCTGGCCTCCGAAAACTCCCTCCGGCTACTGGCACTGACCCTCGACTATTTCCTCAGCTGAATTTCGAACTCCCTCTGAAGCTCTGTGCATTCCCTGCATAGCCACTGCGTGGCTAGCTCTGCGCTGCCTCTTTGTGGCCTTTACTGCCTCCTCTACTTTGCATTCTCCAGATCAGGAAACTCTTCCAACCGAAAATTATCTCTGCCCCTCTCTGCGAGAATCTTCTCAATCGATCTTCTCCCTGAGCACTGCTCACTAAAGAATTTCGATCAATGGATTCTTTCTCTGTCTCAGTGTTATTTCCAAATGCCCCATCAAGTCCTTCTTATAATCTTCTCGTTGAGACTTCAACAACCAAGATTAAATCATTAATCAACAGCAAAGATTAACTTGACTTGATCTTCGTCTTCTCTAGAAGATTCACACTGTTTTAATTAATATCCTTTAATTATTTTAATTTCCTAAGTTTAGACTTAGGGCACCATTTAAAAAATTAATTATTTTCATAAAACATGATTTGAGTGGAATTTCACAAAACGCTTATGCGTTCTTTGGAATACATGTGCCTAAGCCTCCCTACAAAATTTGAGACTTCGAGCACATCTGATGCTACCACAAATCAACAACCAACTGTGTGTTATGTACCAGGACTGAGGGAGAATATGTTCTCAATCTCAATTATAGAGGACAGGGGTCTTGTCGCCATGTTTGGGAAAGGGAAAGTAACTATTTGTCCAAAGGGAACTATCCCTAACACAATAGTGGTCATTAGGGTCGGAGAAGGCAATTTATACATGTTGCATGGTAAGCCAGCATAGGCCTTGGTACATGACAGTGACACCTGTGTGAGTTATGGCACAAGAGGATGGGACACCTACACTACAGGGCATTGCCGATTTTGAGGGAGATTGTCACAGGTCACCTAGATTTCAGTATTGAGTAGCAGGGCGTGTGTAGAGGGTATGCACTTGGCAAAAATGCCAAGAGTGCTTTTCCAAGTAGTGATAGTAGGTCCAAGGGGATCTCAAATCTTTACATTCAAATGTGTGGACCAATGTTGGTGACATTTGTGTAGGGAGCATTGTACTGTGTAACCTCCATCCTCGACTTTTCTAAGAAAACCTGGATCTTCTTCTTGAAGACCAAGGATGAGGTCTTCGATCAATTTTGGGAGTTTAAGATTTAGTTGGAAAACCAAATAGAGAGGAAGATCAAGGTCTTAAGGTATGATAATGGGGGTGAGTACACCTCCAATGACTTCATGGATTTTTTCAAGGAAGTAGGGATCAAGAGTTGATAGTCTCATACAACCCTCAGTAGAATGGGTTTGCGAAGAGAAAGAACAGGTCCATCATCAAAGTTGCCAAGGCTATGATTCATGAGTAGGATCTGCCTATGTTTCTTTGGGCGCATGCTTAGGTGGAAAACTAGACAAAGAGGAAGATCAAGGTCTTGGGGTCCAATAATGGGGATGAATACACTTGCAATGACTTCAAGGATTTTTGCAAGGAGACGAAGATCAAGAGGGAGTTGATAGTCTCATACAACCCTCGGCAAAATGGGGTTGCAGAGAGAAAGAACAAATCCATCATCAAAGTTGTCAAGGCTATGATTCATGATTAGGATCTGCCTATGGGGTTGTGGAGAGAAATATCAAGTCCATCATCGAAGTTGCAAAGGCTATGATTCATGACTAGGACTCGCCTATGTTTATTTGGGTAAAGGCATGCAATATGACAATGTATATTCAGAACATGATTCTTCATAGGATCTTGGGGATAAGACTCTAGAGGAAGGTTTCACTAGGGTGAAGCCAAAGATAGGACATTTGAGGATCTTTGGATTACATGTATACATCCATGTGCTTGTGGAGAAGAGGACAAAGATTGAGCCTTCAAGAGAGAATTGCATATTTGTGGGGCACAACAAGACTTCAAAGGCTCAAAAGATCTTCCTTCCAATGCAGAGAAAGACGATTGTGAGCAGAGATGTGAAGTTCGAGGAGAGCTTGGCATCTAGAAGTATCATGAACCACTACTAGTACAGAGAACAAACAAAAGGAAGCTCTAAAGGATGAACAACATTCAATAGCTTCCCAATTTAGGAAGTCAGACTTTAGGTGGGAAGGAGTCAGCAGCCCTGTCTAGCTATGTCAAGAGACCCAAGTGGTTTATTCAAGCACTAAAGGATGCTAAAGAGCATGTTGAGGCTCCTAGGAGCACATTCAAGGAGAGCAAGCCTCCGAAAATGTTTTGAACCATATGACATTAATGAGTAGCATCATTAAAGAGGTAGAAAACCAACAAGTTTGGTATAATTCAATGTTGGAAGATAATGTTTGGAACGCTGTGCCAACATCGAAAGGAAAGCATATTCCAGGTGGCTCTTCAAGAAGTTCCTTCCTCGCTAAGAGGGAGTGTTGATATTTGTAGTATCAGATAAAAACTTCTGCACAAGTCTAAGTGTCTAGACATGTGGAAGTCATCCAAAACTTTCAACCTTAGCAAATTCACTTTAATTAGAGGAATTATTAAAGTGAAGTACTTTTTATAAAAGTGAGTTTAATATAAATGAAATGTAAAGGTTTTTTCATTAGTGAATTAGATGAATCTTAACCATTGATCTCAAATGAGGTGAGATATAATTTCAACCACCAATCACTTTGGATATTAGGGTTAATGCATCCGATCAATGACTCAAAATTATAAAAGCAAGGCTAAGTGAAGGAGAAAGATACAAGACAAGTGAAATGTTGGGGGATCTTAATAATTGGGTGAAGGAGGACTTTCATCCCAGGTTTTTAAGTTCTAAAGAGAAAACAACAAAAGAGATTTGTGTAGCAAGGAATCAGCCCCGAATGCAATCGTACAACAAATTTACAAAGGTCGAGCCACGCGTGTAGGTTCATGAGGACACAAGAGCAACCACACAGCCTCACACTTGCTGCAACACACACATGCAACTACAGTAACCAAAACAGTGTGCAAGGGATGCACGTGCAAGTCATACAATCACACTAGTGTGGTTGTACAAGCGTAGTTGTTGAGATTAGTAGCTCGGGAGGTACTCCAAACCCTAGCGTACAGGGTTGTGGAGGAATTTGTCCCAAATGGGATTTGTGAGCAAGAGTACCCAAGTTGTGGGATTTGCACCCAAAGTTGTGGGTGTGAATCCATGAGGTATTTTGGAGGTTTGACTCTTGGAGTATGTCTGGCACCCTTAGTGGAGCAAGGGGCTACAAAGAAACCCAAGAGAGGTTTTGTCAAATGAGAAATAAAAATTTTTATTTACGTAGCATGGGCTTGTGGAAAAAGTTTAGGGTCGGCTAGACTTTTGGACAGCACAAGAAGAGGGCTAGACGTTTCCATAAAGAAGCATATAAATAAGAAGGTTGGGGACCTCATTTGGCATCCAATCCAAGTGCAAGAACTCGTCTATGTGGAAGGCATCTGAAGTCTAAGGCAGTCGCATCCAAGGAAGGAATAGTTGAAGTGAAGGAGAAGGATTTTGGTGTCTCTCTTTGTGAAAGGTCAAGGCCAAGTAGGAGTACAAGTATGTCAAGATGTTTGAGGGAAGATCTGGGCATGTCTTGGGCTAGTTTATCTTAGAAAATAAGGTCGGAAGTCCTTTGTGTTGTTGCAAGTGGGGCCAAGTCTATGATCAAAGATGTTGGAACAACAGACCCTTAGAAGCATTGTGATAGAATAGTAAGAAAGGAGCCTTGAAAGTGGACTAGCGCAGAAGTTGCAGATGGTTTTGAGGCTTGGATATGGGTTGTTTTGGTGCCCTAACCAGGATGAAAAACTCATAGCTATTGCATGTACAGGACCGAGTTTGGTGGCAGATGATATCGCCCTTTTCAGAGGTATGTGTTCTCCTTATTGATGTTTTTTGCTAGGTGGTTGGTGGTCTAGCTTGGACAAAGTTTAGTGGGCATCTTGTGTACTGTTTGGAGGGCAGTTAGAAGGTGTTCTTTGTGTCCTAAGATCAGTCATTGAGAAGGACTTCAAGATTGATACGAGAGGCAAAAGTTTGGAGCTCAAGAGTTTATTCTTTGAAGGGATAAAAGGCAGCCAAGAGAGCAATTGTATCAGCCCTAGTTCACAGTTGTATAGAAGGACTTCTTCAGTGGGAGTGGACAGCCTCCAAGCCCTTGACTTGTCTTCATTATAGTAGCAAAGGAAAGCAGAAGTGGGTAGACCTAAGAGTTGTTCACAAACGGAGTTGTGAACAGCTAATCAAAGACCCTATCTGTTGATGACTTGAAGGACAAAGGAGCAACTAGAGGGCAAGATTATTTGGAGCCGTTTTCAGTGACCTAAAGGACTTGTGATCATTGATAGAGGCAGATTGGTGGAGCTTCAAATTGGAAGATAAAGGCACAGCAGATGTGTTCACGCCGCACGGTACGTGGAAAGAAAGAAGCTGAGGAGTCGGTTACATCAGCAAGTCAGTTGTATCTTGTCCAAGGTAGATTGGTTGTTAAAGGACTAACAGCAAGCCCTAGTTGTATTCTTGTATCAATGATTGTATGAGGGCCATGATCCCTGGTACAAAATCCCTAGACAGTTGCATTAAAGATTGATTAATATAACGAAGTTGGGTTGAAAAGTTTAAAATTGTCTATTGTGCACATGTTGATTTACTATTGTGTTAATTTCGTTGTGCAAAGTACAATTGTTGTGGCATTTGAGTTGGTTGTGTCAGAGATTGTAAGACCCAAACCTAGATTTTGTAGTGTTGTGGAAAAACGACATGGTATCAGAGCTACATTGAAGGGCTAGTGAATCATAGTGTGCACAGCATAGCGTACAACTCAAGAGAGAGTTGGTTCCATTGTTGTTGAAGAATTAATAGCAATGGCAAAGTTGTCGATTGGTCTGCGATATGAGGACAGGTTGGATGGGTTGTCTAACTATAGTCCATGGAAGGCAAGGATCAAGTTGGTCTTGATGATCAACGAGATCTATGACTTTGCCGACAAGGACATAAAGGAACCAACTAACCCTAAGGAATTAGAAGTGTAAGAAGAGTTGGATATAACGGCAAAGCTGGTCATCCTATATAGTGTCAAAGATCACTTGATACTTCATGAGTCTAGGAAGAACACTGCCCATGAGATGTGGAAAGCCCTTCAGGATCTGTTCCAGAATAAGAACAAGAACTAATGGTTGGTATTAAGGGATAAGTTGAAAACGACCAGGATGATGAATGGGGAAGCAATGACGACGTATCTGACAAAATTGTCTCGGGTTCAAGATGAGCTTGCCGCCATCAGTGAGACTATCACACATTCTAAGATGGTAAGGAATGCTTTGAAAGTGTTCACCAAGGAATGGAAGCCCTTCATCAAACAGATTGTTGCCAAAGAGAAGTTGTCAATTTGGAATAGGTTGTGGGATGACTTCATTCAGGAGGAATTGCAAGACAAGGATCTTTATGAGAAGAAGTCTTCTGATTATGACGTGGCTCTTGTAGTGAGAATGAAGGGCAAGCAAAATAAGGACTTGAGTAAGTTGAAGTGTTTTAGTTGTGGCGAGTATGGTCATTATTCGGTGAAGTGTCCAAAGAAGAATGGAGATAATGAAAAGAAGAAGGGGAAGGCGCTAGCAAATGTGGCCACTTCTTCAAAGATAGATGAACTCTCCAAGAGACTAGAGAGCGAGGATTTTGCTTTAGTATCTCACTTTTTTTAGGGTGCCCTCGACGAGACTGCATGGTACATGGACAGTGGTGCGTTGAAGCATATGAAAGATTCGTAGGATGTGTTCAAAACTCTAGCTAAGTGGGACTCAATGTTGCACATGATGGTGGGTGACAAGAGTCAGAAGGAGATCAGAGGATCTGGTGTCCTATCATTCAGGATGGAGTCAAGTCAGTTGATGTGAGTTCGAGATGTACTGTTTGTACTAGAGCTCAAAGCCTCAGATATAACATGCTATCTGTCTCAGTGATTGAGCAGAAGGGGTTTAACGTGATTTTCTAGGATGGGAAAGCGAAGCTTAGGCCCAAAGGCTCTAACTCCGGTGGAGTGGTCATTGGAGTTAGGGACAATTGTCTATATAGACTGACAGGCAAGCCTATATATCACAAGGAGTAGAACCAGGTGCAGGTTCCAAAAGTTCAAAGGGAGTTGAGTTCTAGCGGAGGTTTGCTAATTTAGAGGGAGAATGTGCAACCCAAGAAGAGCATGTGGTTAGTGGGGAGCAAGGGTGCTTCTACAGCTGGCAAGAAAGAACCGTGGGATGGTCTGAAAGCATTTCAGGAGAAGAAGAAGGAGGAGAAGGCTTCTTGTGGTAGTGACACTTCCGAGAAGGGCATAGTTCATGTTACAGGGAATGTTGGAGTTGTGAGCGCCAGGAGTTGGGCTAGTGTCGCTAGTAGAGACAGTGATGATGAGTTACTTCCTAGTGTTGGAAGTACCTCCCTCGCTAAGAGGGAGTGTTGAGATTGGTAGCTTGGGAGGTATTCCAAACCATAGAGTACAGGGTTGTGGAGGAATTTGTCTCACATTGGCTTTGTGGGCAAGAGTACCCACACTGTGGGCTTTGCACCCAAAGTTGTAGGTGTGAATCCATGAGGTATTTTGGAGGTTTGACTCTTGGAGTATCTGTGGCACTCTTAGTGGAGCATGGGGCTACAAAGAAATCCAAAAGAGGTTTTGTCAAATGAGCAAAAAGAATTTTTATTTATGTGGCATGGACTTGTGGCAAAATTTTAGGTTCGGCTGGACTTATAGGACAGCCTTAGAAGAGGGATAGACGTTGCCATAAAGAAGTATATAAATAAGAAGGTTGGAGACCTCATTTGGCATTCAATCCAAGTGCAAGAACTCGTCTAAGTGGAGAGCATCTGAAGTCTGAGGCAGCTACATCCAAGGAAGGACTGGCCGAAGCGAAGGAGAAGGATTTTTGTGTCTCTCGTTATGACAGGTCAAGGTCAAGTAGGAGCAGAAGGTTGCCGAGTTTTGTGAGGGCAGATTTGGGCATGTGTTGGGTTGGTTTATCTTAGAAAACAGGGCTAAAAGTTCTTTGTGTTGTTGCAGGTGGGACTGATCCCTAGATTAGGGTTGGTCTGTGATCAAAGGTGTTGGAACAGCAGACCCTTAGAAGCCTTGTGATAGTGCAGTAAGAAAGGATACTTGAAAGCAGACTAGCGCAAAAGTTACAGGTGGTTTTGAGGCCTAGATGTGGGCTGGTTTGGTGCCCTAACCAGGCTAAAAAAACTCAAAGTTGTTGCATGTGCAGGACCGAGCTTGATGGCAAATGATAACACCCTTTTCAGAGGTATATGTTCTACTTGTTGATGGGTTTTGTTAGGTGGTTGGTTGTCCAGCTTGGGCAGATTTTGGTGGGCATCTTATGTACTGTTTGGAGGGAAGTTAGAAGGTGTTCCTTGTGTCCTAAGTTCAATCATTGAGAAGGACTTCAAGACTGATAGGAGAGGCAGAAGTCTGGAGCTCAAGGGTTTGTTCTTTGAAGGGATAAAAGGCATCCAAGAGAGCAGTTGTATCAGCCCTAGTTCACAGTTGTAGAGAAGGGCTTCTTCAGTCAGAGTGGGCAGCCTCCAAGCCTTCGACTTGTCTTCATTATAGCAGCAAAGGAAGGCATAAGTGGGTAGACCTAAGAGTTGTTCACAAACGGAGTTGTGAAAATCTAATCAAAGACCCTATGTGTTGATGACTTGAAGGATAAAGGAGCAGATAGAGGGCAACATTGTTTAGAGCCATGTTCAATGACCTGAATGACTTGTGATCATCAATAGAGGTAGATTGGTGGAGCTACAGATTGAAAGCTAAAGGACCAGGAGATGTGTTTAGGGTACGTGGACTGAAATGAGCTGAGGAGTTGGTTACATCAGCAAGTAAGTCAAAGGAATGACACCAATACCTAGTTGTATTCTTGTATCAATGGCTGTATGAGGGGCATGATCCCTGGTACGAGAGCCCTAGACAGTTGTATTAAATATTGATTAATATAATGAAGTTGGGTTGAAAGGTTGAAAATTGTCTATTGTGCACGTGTTGATTTACTGTTGTGTTAATTCCGCTGTGCAAAATATGATTATTGTGGCATTTGAGTTGATTGTGTTAGAGATTGTAAGACCCAGACCTAGATTCTCTAGTGTCGTGGAAAAACAACACAGTAGACCAGCAATGTTGCGAGGTCAATCCAAGGAAACGGTCATACAACCTGTACAGGTGCCCAAAAACTTTATGAATTTACTATATCTTGCAATTTTATCAGTGGGCCATTTTCCTAGTAAGGGAGCCCTTGTCTGCTTGAATATCATTTTTAATGAAAAACAGATTTTGAAAGGCAGTTAAATTTTTGTGTATGTGTGGAAATTGGTTAATTTTGCTTCCACTATAATATTTTATTTTTATTAATTAAAAATCCCAATATTGCATTTTATTTAGTAAGCTGCAATTTAATTTAATTTAATTAACAACAAGGAAATTACCAGGAAGTAATTGGCCAATATATTGGGGTTAGAGAATTTAGAAAATCCTTGATTTGCAACTTAAAGATGATCTCTCGTACTAGAAGCCTTTACTAGGTTCCATATCTCATCAATTATTTTCGTACTATATGGAGTCCATTGTTCCATGTGTCATCAGTGATTTGCCAAATAGGGATATGCTTTTGTTTTTTAATCTCAATATGCTTGCTTTATTTTTTCATTGGCCTAATGCATGGCCTCATAAATATAAACCATGGAGTGTTTTTTCCCATCAACCATCTACAAAACTCAAACAAGGGGCTCAATGACTTTAACAATACTTTCCCACAAATGCCCGACCCATCAAGCTTGCAAATCCATTAAGATGAACTCCATTCATCACAAGAACACAACTCCCTCGAGTTATTTTTGGGGGCAACGAGAGATGGCAACATTAGGAAGTTCATTGCACATTGAGTGATGGTTGGTCTAACAAGCTCGTCGCCCCATATTTCTTCTTAGAAGGTTCAAGACCCATTTGTGGTTATGGATGTATTTTGTTCGTGATTTTGGTTTGTTCTGCAGCTCTCTTTGCCCAATCAAGTTTGCATATATCTTCAAGCATACGGGTTAAGTAGAATGCAGTGCACTTAGCCCAAAAATGGTGGGGTATTTATCATCCAACAACTCACTAACTAGTAACAACATAGTCAAAAGCATTGTCAGTGATGACTTGTACAACAGTTGACAATCTCACCTTCAAATTTATTTTATCCAAAAATTGAACTAATAAATGTGCATAGTTCACATGAATGCATCTACTGATTTCAAAAGCATAGTTCCTTATGGGCAAGAAACGAAGAAATAAATTGCGGCCCGGGACTTTCATCAAATCCATCTATTGAACATGAAGGTACATCCCGATGTGGTTCATGATTTTCTAAATTCATTCAAGTGATATCTATGTGTTTGAATTTGTTTTCCCAATTCTTAGGTCATGAAACCAAGGGTCGTTGAAGTCCAAGTTACATGGATCATAACAGCATCTAGCCACGTATTGGAATTTTGTCCTTTTATTGCTTCCTCCATTTGCTATCAAGGTTAGACAAAGAAGCTGGGGTGGAGCAGGTGCAAAAAAGCACCAACCTTCTTGCTCTTTGATGAGGATGTGTCATCAAGAAGAGAGGGACAAATATACAGGGATCCCTAGAAGGATCCCTAGGCGGAGAAGGCTTCATAACTAGGGTTTGCACTTCCACTTTCGTGTACTTTAATCTCTCAACTTCTCCCAATCTTAGCATTCATCCCCTGTACCTTTACTTTTATCTATATGAATGGCTTCAACAGAAGCTTGCATTTGGGCTATATATCACTGCGGTATTTTATACGACGGCTTCACTTGCCCTTGTATCCCTGTTAAGAGCCATTTCAACCCGTGTACCCCTTGATTTATATACAAGTTTCCCATTAACCTGTTGAAAATGATTTCATGTAAGGCCTCTGACATTCTTGCGAGACATGAAAATGTATTTAACAATGAGAGTAAATCTGCTAATAAAACACTAAGTTTATTTATTTGCTCAAAAGAAATCATTAAATTTATATAGAGTGTGTGATGGTTTTGAACTTTTTTAACATACCTTCGAATGGCACAAGAATCCGATCTTGCAATCTTGCAGATAATATGTAGACCGCTGATGTAAATCAGCCAAGAAATATCTCCAAATCAGCACTCCTCTCTGCTCCAATGCTAAATCTTCCAACGCTGAACGAGAAGAGTGTGGGGCGAAGGGAGAGGGTTCTGTTTAAATAGGTTACGCGAGTAAGGATTGTGGGGGTTCCTTTTTGGGCTTCTAATACTTTTGTGCTTTTTCCATTGTCGATGCCACGAGTTGATCTAGGTCATAACCATTTCGGATGATTGGACTGAACCAGCACCGGCCGATTCGGATAACTACGCTACCGTACATGTGCCTTCCTTTCCTTTAGGTAATGTTTTTCCATGGCTGTGAATTTAAAATGCATCATCAAGCGGAACCCATGAGTATTTTACTCTGAATTTTATAACTCGGGAAATTGTATATATATATTTAATGTATACTCTTATATATATATAAGAGTATGTGTTTTTTCTTAAGAGGTTACATGTTCAACTCTGTATGGGTAGAGTATGTATGCTTTATAGACTCAAAGTGTTGTGTGAAGGTGGGTCCCTCGTCTCATAAACAAGGGATCTCATACACCAATTATATATATACATATAAACTAGCAATTTAAAATACATGGAAGGAATAAAATATTTAAGAAAATTAGGAAAGTTGCAGTTTTGACACTATTACTTTTACCAATAGAGACAATACAACTCACATGACAACATCAAAGCTAAACAAAAAATTGAATCTATAGCACATGGTGGCATTCTTGGCGAGCACCAAGATCATGGCCAAGAGGACTCTTGCCATAAGAACAGGCTTCAACATCTACACTCAATCTTGTGGAGCAAAATTGTGATTTTTGATTATTTAAAATGATTTTTTAAACTTTCTAGAAACCTAAATTATACCAATTGTATAACTCAAACTTCTAATTTTAACACATATATAATAATTTCAATAATAATAAAAAAATAGAAAACTATACCATATAAACACCATATCAATTCTCTTAATTTCAACAATCAAAATATTACAAAATCAAAACATGTATAACATATATATTAAAAATACACTAAATATTAAAAAAAACTAATATTTAATATTTAATATATCAATATTTTTATTTTTTTTCTGATTTAACAATTTTTTAGGCTTACTCTACACCGTTTTTAAATATTGCTATTTAAAATAAATATAATAATAAATATCTAAAATAAAGTAAAAGGTTAATGGAAAGAAGATGGATAGTGTTTGAATAAGCAAAAGAAATAGTAGTAGGAAAATATATAAACAAGTAACTTCAAAAAAATAAAAAATGGACATCGTCAAATTCAAAAAAACTTCATTGCTCATTCAGTCGTTGGAAAAACAAACGGAGTTGTCTTTGAGTCTACGAATCAGGAGCTAATGTGACAGCTCCTGATCGTCCAACTCCGGCAAGCTCACTCTTCTCCGACGCACGATGTGGACCCGTCTATCCAATTCCTGACGGCAGCGCTCAAGGATCCCGACGGACGTTAGCGGGGACCTTACCCTCCGCCACCTCCCTCTACCGAGCCGCTCCTCCCCCACCTTCCGCTCCTCCCCACATACCTCCATCAATGCTGCGAAATTTTGAATTTTGAAATTTGGACAAACGCCCGCGTAATATTACCATTACTGCCCATCATCGCTGGCATTCAAACGCAGGCCAAGCAGCTCTGCTCCGTCCCAAGCAGCGCCGCGACGAATCCAAAGACTCCTCCATTGCAACGAAGGAAAGTTAAAAAAATGGGAGCAGCAGCCATGGATTCACCATCGGAAGCTTTCTTGAAAAGTGCCAAGGTACTCACTACGACATCCATATCCTAATATTTCATGAGTTTCAGATTTTTCTTTTTGGGTTTTGAAAATTAATGGTTACTCTGTTTGCAAAAAAACGTTTGGGAATTGGTTACTGTATCTGAGCTTACCCTGTTTGTAAATTTGAGGAAGAGGGTTCGTGGATCGACTCAGGGTGGAACTGCTTGTGAACGCTTACCAAAGAACAGCGAAGAATTTTGAGGAAGAGAATTACGGTAAAGAAAAGTACTCAAAAATTGTATTATTGATATAAGTTTAGGAAGTGCATCAGAGGAAATACCTTCACTTCATTAATTTTTATTTAAGATGCAATTGGATTTGTATAAATATGCAAGTTTCTTTATTTTTATTAATAAAAGAGTATTTTTTTTGCAGAAAGGTTAACTTTGGAAACATGATAGGTTAAAAGACAAGTTGGAATTAATTTCTTCTCCAAAGGGTTTTATATCATAATATTCACTTGTAAAAAAGACAAAGAGAATGTTCGAGGTTGTTTGTATTCATGGACACAATAAGGCATCACATGGCTTGTATTAAAACATAGGCTTCAATCCTTTACAAGACTTCACTCATGCCCATGCAAGGATAAGGCTATATTAGTTGTCTAGGAGTTTTCGAATGAGGAACTATGACATTGCATTATTTTTATATATTACAAGGAAATGTAACTAGTTGTATGGGTAAGTTTATGCGTATTTCTACATCCATAAACTTTAAGGATTGGAGGTTATAAATGTTATGAATGGGAAAATATAGTATGAATAGTTTTCGAATGAGGAATTATGAGAGAAATAAAATATGTTATGCATTATCTTCATATATCACAAGGAAATGTAATTAGTTGTATGGGTAATATTATGCGTATTTCCAAATCCATAACTTTAAAGATGGGAGGTTATGAATGGAAAAAAGAAATAGAATGAATAGTTTTCTAATGAGGAACTATGAAATAAATAAAAGATGTTATTTATTATCTTTATATATCACAAGGAAACGTAACTAGTTGCATGGGTAAGTTTATGGGTATTTCTAAATCCATAACTTTAAAGATGGAAGGTTATGAATGGAAAAAAAATATAGTATGAAATGTGTCATTTAAGTGTAGGCATTATTATACTTGCAACCAATTATTGAGAAGTTGTTTGGTTTATCTCTGTGGAAGAGATAAAAAAAGTGTTAGATAAATTTAAAAAGATTTTAAAAAATTATTCAATGTAAAATAGAGTTAAATTGATCACTCTTAAAAAAGAGATTCAAAGAAAGGATATATTTTTGGTTTGCTTTCAAGTCTGTCAAAATGTTAAGAGGTTGATCATAAAGAGCCAACAAAAGTATAATTAGCAACAAAATGAAAAGGCAATTAAATCATAAACCATTTTTAGTTAACAAAAAAAAGAATAAGGTTTAACATTTAGAAACACCATTCGAAGGAAGACATATACTAAGAGTAATTGAGAAATAAGAGGTAGTTGTAGATGAGATAATTCATCAAAAAATTGTGAAATGGAAATACCTAAAAACATGAATGACATAAAAAGGTCCATAGAAGATATTTGTGATGAATTTTAGTCTATATTGGTTGTGAAGAGCAAGAGACAACAAAATTATAGCTTCAATATTGGTAGATGAACAATAGGCAATAAAGGAAGAACTGTAAATAATGGAACAAGAAAAAAAATATAAGAAATACCTAAAGATTCAAAAAAAAGAGAGAAAGGAATTCAAAGGACATAATTTAAAGATTAATATAAGTGAGAAATCCAGAAATGAACTATTATCTCACAATTGAAAATATATATCTATTGCAATCTATTGCAAGAAGTTAATAAGTTGTTAGTACACAATGAAGAAATTGTCTTGAAATATTATTATTCATGGATCTAAATTCACCCTACAAATAAAAGATTCCTGGAAGGAAAATAAAGGTAGAGAAGTCAAAAATAGTCCTACTTCATGAAGCTTGAAGTTTAGAAACTAATTTAGATGTTTTGAGGAGAAAATTATTGCGACAAGGTGTGTATATTTATCTTGCAAATTTCTTTACAAGGAAAACATGTGGGTTCATTTTTTTCAAATCCATCTAAAGTCATGCACAATGGAGGATGAGGTTAAAGGTTACCTCACATTTGAGTTATGTTTTCTCTTCATTTTTGATAAATTTTTATGCATCGATAGAAAATAATTGGAAATTTATGAAATCCCTTCCAAATATGGGGATTGAAATGTCACCATGTCATTTGGGTGCATTTCAATTTCATCCTTATTTGGTGGAGAAGAAAACAAAGCTATATCTAGTAAGTGGAGAGTTTACAAATTTGAAGTTTGGATGATAGGATAATATGATATTATGTATTGGTTTGGAGTTCATTGTATTGCAAAGGGTGCTAGTTCATACCACTAATCGATTACCCTGCAACTTAATGAGAAATCCCACAACCCTCCCTCATAATTTGAAAAAATGTAGTTGATATATACATAATCGAAAGAGAAAAGTGAATTTCAGTCGAGAGAAGAGAAATCTTGAAAATGAAACAAATAAGTTTATTACTCAAATCAAAAGTAAGATTCGATCAGACAATTTAGGGGCCTAAAAAAAAGTTTCTATTTCTAATGAAATAAAGAATTAGAGACGAATTTGAAGGAGTTGAGAAACGAACATGAAGAGAAATAATTTTTAATTTCCTACCACTATAGAAGAAAATGATGACCTAAAGAAGTTTGAGGATAAGAAGCCAAGTGAGAAGATAAATGGAAACATAAATCCACATTGTAGTGGCTTCAAGAATAAGATAAGAAGATTAGCCCACAAACAATCCGCATCAGCCTCCATTGTAGACTTCAGACCGCTCTTTCACGCTGTCTAGGCCTCTTCATGCATACCAATTTCAGAGATCCTTTTCCTTGAGAAGATATTTCCCCAATGGATATTAGGGCCATAATATTTCCCCAATGGATATTTCATCAAAAAGTGTTCTTATGTAATCATGGTTAAGTTCACACATTAATGGATAGAACTAGTATCCAAAATAAGAAATATTATGATTGTATTTATTTTATGTATTCTTCATATTAGGGCCATAATGTTTTCCTATAAAAAACATCTTTCTTGGAAGGAAACCTTCATAAAAAACTAGGGTTTCTAACATACTTTTCAAAGTGGCTAATGTAAAATGATTATATCTTTGGTAATCCTTCTTTATGTTGAAATATGTAACCTGGTTCGATCTTAATAATGACATGTGTAATCATGATTTTATGTATTTGATGCAAAGAGAACAATAAAATAATTAGTGTTATTCTTAAGGCATGGGTTTCATGCTCAAGGTTATTTGTTTTATAGGTCAAGCACCCATTGAGTGCTTCTAGGGCTTTTCATTGAGTCTACAAGTCAATTGAGTCATTTTCATGTATGGAAGACCCTTTTGGGTATGTTACATATTGTAAAGAAAATTTTATTTGAGTCAAAAGACCCTCCAAGACTTTGTCAAGATGCAAGCAATAAGTCAGCCTATCAAACAGTGACAAGTCGGCCTAGGGACAGTGACAAGTCAACCCACAAGTAGTGACACGAAGCCTATAAATAGAGATCTTGATCTCATTTGTAAGGGCATCAATCAAGTTTGTTCTGAAGCACAAGAAGCTCGATTAAGTCCAGAAAAAGAGAGATAAGCAAAGGAGGATAAAAACAAAGGTTATAAGGATTTTTTTGGGTCATTCACTTTACATGCATGAGAAAATTAGGACTACTTTCTGTAGCTACGAAGATCAAAGTTGCAGTCACTTTAGGAGGCTGAAAAATAAGGTGTCTAGGATCACTTTGCTAAGTCGAGTTGTCAAGGAAGAAAGATCATCCCCAACGAAGAAAAGAAGTCTTGCAAATTTTCCCTAATCAGTCCACAGGTGTGGAATCACAAAGATTATAGGTATGCTGAAAATTGCAGACGTGTGATAGAGCTTGAAAATTGTAGACCTGTGATAGAGGCCGAAAATTATAGAGAAGCCGAAATTTGTAGTGTTGCAGTCAACTTGACCAACGTTGACTTTGTGGAAGAAGAGTTGATCGAAAGAAGTGATTTGACTTGGTATTGGAGGGGTATTGGTCAAGGGTCATAGGTCTTGGAATTCTTCATTGAAGATTCTATAAGAAGAGAAGAATTATTGTCGGTTTCCCTCTCAAGAGGAGAAGCTTTGGCCCTGGTTGATCGCTTATATCTTGTGTCTTCTTGCCTCATTGTTCTTGATGATTTGGTAGTTGTTTGATGATAAGAACACTAAATATAATCAAGAGGATGAAGAAGCAAATTAAGTTAAATAAAAACATATCACAAGTAGTTATCAAAGTAAGAGAAATCACCTAATCTAGCTGCCCTAGATTTCTCAACACTTTATTGACTACTATGACCACAATTATGAGTCATAGCCGCTTTACAACTATTGACATTAATTTGGATGAAACTCGGCATTCTATCAAAAGATAATCGATGTCCAATATGTACAGTTATCACCATAAATACTATAAATAGCTAATTTTAAATCATCGATAACTCCATTTCTTAGACTTCAATTCAATTTATTTATTTATTTTTAATTTGGATATTTTTGCAATAGGAACTAAATCTATAGTTGATTTCTTTATATTTTGCATGAAAAGTTTCAAAATTTATTTCATTGCTTGCCTCCTCTTTTTCCCTTAATGAAATGCAAAAAAAATATAAATTAAAATCTTCCTTTTTTTGGTCCAATAAAATTCTTTGATACCAATTGCAATATGACTAAATCGATATGAAAATGGAAGATGGGAATTAATTTAAATAGAACAAATCTATGCAAAATAAGGAACACAAGAACTATAGAGAAACCCTTGTGATAAGGCAATACCATTAATTAATCTTTATAGAAGGAACAACTCCACAAGTCATGCTTGCTACAATTACAATAGTCTTCACAATACTCCCCATTAGAGTTCCTTTACTTTTAATATAATTCTATACAACTTCCTAATAACTTTCTAGTGAAGGAACCTTCTAGTAAGTCTTCTCACAATTATTGCTTTCAAAATGTCACCGATATATCACCATCCCCTTCGAGTACCTCCCTGTGTATCCAATATCTTCGCCCACCCTCTCCCTCCTCCCCCCCCACCCCCTGAGTTACACCACAAATTCAAACCTACTACTTAATCTTGTGAGCTTAGTGTGCCTCTACTCCAATATATTCTCTTTCACTTCCACTATTTAAAGAAGTAATATTTACATTAGAATAGGAACTCCTTGCTAGGGGTGGGCTCCTCAAGGCTATATGTTACTATTTATATTTGTATGTACCTACTCTACTTTATTCTTCTATGTTCACCAACATGGTGTTTATCTATGAGGTGGCATTTAGTTTTCATATATTTCTTTTAATAGGTGTTTGGTAGTGTTAATTTTCCTTAATACACCTTCAACTTTGAAATGGTGGAAAGCATTAACACTAGCAAGAAACCTTTCTCAAATTTTCTTATAGTGGCAAACCCTTTCACTTATTTTATAGCTATTATTAACCTCGACTATTCCATATGACCATTTTCCTCTATTAAATCTACACTTACTAATGTGGTATCTCCATTTACTTTCCAACAATAATTATTGATTAGTTATCTATCATGCCACCAAATACCATTCATCTCAATTTTGATTTTGAACAACTCAATCCTACGACCTTTTCTATGAAAAATTAATGGGTCAACATGCAGATAGATATCTTTCTATTGATGTTTTAACAAATTGTGATTTGTAATCATCATGAGACAACTACTTATGTCTTTTAGATTGTCACTGCCCATTATTAATCATTGAAGTGCATATGCATTTGCTCGCATGATTTTATGATGGAGTTCCCTCCTTGTCTAAGGACATGAGTAGTGACTTCAAACAAAGTTATCTAATCTCATTATACAAAAGAAAATGTTTCTCAGTTGCCAAGTTCAAGCACTCAATGAAGTGCTCCAAATGTTTGATGTCAAACATCAATAATTAATTTAGACCATGTGATCTTTTATCTCCACAAAGTCCACATTGTAGCTCAACCAATCTAGTTTAAAAGCTAATGAGAGGATCTAAGGATTGTACAAGAAGACACATTGGTACCCATTGACACCTTTCCAAAACTAGTAGCTTTTTAGTGATTTTTTGTGCTTTTCTCTACAATCATGATTTATCAATTTTGGTTAACATGTTCATAGAAGAAGAACAGAGTAACAAATAAAAACATCGCCACCTCATCTTGCTAACCACTTAAGGCATATAAGGATCATATTTCATGGCATTTTTGTACTTATAATTCAGAGACACAATATTCGGCTCCAAATTAAAGGCTTTAGCAACATATTCTATCCATTATTAGTCAAGAAAAACCACCATAAACTTTGTTAAGAAAATCTTTTTTTTTTTAAGTATTAGATATACTTTATAAACTCATCACTATCATTTTTATAAGACAAGAATATATACACATAAATTAACATTTGTAATTATATTCCCATATAATATTAAAACACAATCCATATACTTTTAGTACATTGCATTTTTTTTATATTACTAATATTCATAATAATAATAATTATTAAAAAAATCTCTATTATTAATAGAAAACTAAAAAACTAATCTTTTAAAAGATTTCATTTTTACCAATTGCTTACTTGTTTAACTGACAACCTGCATTATCACAAGTATAAACATAAAATTTAAAATCTCAACTGTCTACTGTTAAACTAACCATATGTATAATTGAAAATTTAAATCCACATCAAATTTAAAATCTCAATGTTCTATTCCACAACTAACAATATGTATAATAAAAAATATAAATCCTTGATAACTAGCTGCACAGCCAACCATATGCACAACTAAAATCAGAAACATTCTCCATTGGGTAATTGGCCAACCAAAATATTGATAACCATTCCCAGTAAGACAATTCACTTATATACATCACATATGTTCAAGAAATATAATGTCTCTTCAGTAATTAAGTGCTATCCATGATCAAGAACCATAATGTCTATGTATATTTCCTAATAAAATGCTGATAAACCAAACCAAGGCATATCTTGATATCAATAATGCCTGTTATCTATATAACATGAAGACATGCCACAAAAAGTTCATAGAGAGGTGGAAGGAAATATCTTTCTGCATGTTTTTGTAAGGGGAGGCCCACATAGCCCAGGGTTATTCTGAAAACCAGAGGCTGTCCAGTTGGAGAAATATGCAGGTATAGGTCCATAAATTCTGTTGTCTGCTACATTGAATTCCTTGAGATGCTCGAGCTGTGCCAATTGCCAGGGAATTTTCCCTGTAAGTTGATTGCCATTTAGACGAAGAACATTGAGATATCTGCAATTATAAAGTTGGGAAGGAATAAATCCTGTAAACTGGTTGTGGGAAAGATCAATGGTTACCAGATAAGGAAGCCAATGGAAAAGTTCCTCGGGAATGTTCCCTGTAAGATTATTCTGAGAGAGAACCAAGCTAGTCATACTCCCACAGTACTTTAATCCAGATGGAAACCCACCCTGAAGCCCTAACCCTTGAAGCGAAAGTGACAACACTTTGTCATCATCGTTGTGCCAACATGTAATTCCCAGGAAACTGCAAGTAAAACCTTGTGTGCTGCTGTCAAATTTCCAACTGTAGAAATAATCTTGAGGGTCCTTTAATTGACTATGAGTAATATTAAGACACCGAATATCATCCTCTTTAACAGCGGGCTGGGAAGAAATCGGGCATATCAATTGCAGAAACAACATGAACCCTACCAGGCCCAAACACCCAAATTTTCTCATGCCTTCAATTCTCGCCTATCCTAACCACAGGATTCCTTACCTAATTCAATCTGTATTTCTTCTGTACCAACAAGCATGGATTACCCAGTGATCAAATCAAATTGCCTGGACATGAACAAAGCAGATCATGTTTGAGTACTTTTCTTTACCGTAATTCTCTTCTTCAAAATTCTTCGTTGTTCTTTGGTAAGCGTTCACAAGCAGTTCCACCCTGAGTCGATCCACGAATCCTCTTCCTCAAATTTAAAAACAGGGTAAGCTCAGATACAGTAACCCAATTCCCAAACGTTTTTTGCAAACAGAGTAACCATTAATTTTCAAAACCCAAAAAAAAAAATCTGAAACTCATGAAATATTAGGATATGGATGTCGCAGTGAGTACCTTGGCACTTTTCAAGAAAGCTTCCGATGGTGAATCCATGGATGCTGCTCCCATTTTTTTAACTTTCCTTCGTTGCAATGGAGGAGTCTTTGGATTCGTCGCGGTGCTGCTTAGGACGGAGCAGAGCTGCTTGGTCGACGTTTGAATGCCAGCGATGACGGGCAGTAATGGTAATATTACGCGGGCGTTTGTCCAAATTTCAAAATTAAAAATTTCGCAACATTGATGGAGATATGTGGGGAGGAGCGGAAGGTGGGGGAGGAGTGGCCCGATGGAGGGAGGTGGCGGAGGGTAAGGTCCCCGCTAACGTCCGTCGGGATCCTTGAGAGCTGCCGTCAGGAATTGGATAGACGGGTCCACGTCGCGCGCCGGAGAAGAGTGAGCTTGCCGGAGTTGGACAATCGGGAGCTGTCACATCAGCTCCCGATTCGTAGACTCAAAGACAACTCCAAAACAAACAGCCAGATCCTGATCTCGTCGTCTCATCTACCTATTATTGCAATACCGAATGAAGAATCCAAATAGGGACAAAAACCCTCCAAAATCCGAATGAAGAATCCAAATAGGGACAAAACCCTCCAAAATTCAAAACACAATTCAATTTTTCTTCCACCATTAGTTTTTCCCAAAAGATGATCCTACTGTGTTTTCATTTTCTAATTTTCTCGTTATTATATTCGTATTTCTACTCTAATCTATGAAAAGTCGTCAATATTTTTCTCAAACGAGTGATGGTAAACCATTTATTTGTATTTTCCCCTTTACCTTTTACACTTTAAATTTGTTCACTTTTGCGGTACTTCTATAGAGATTTATATGCACTTACAGAGTTAAAATTCACTGATTTTAGATGATTTAAATGGGCTTTTTCAGTTCTCGGAGAGGGTTTGAATTTCTGATCTTTCTTATCAATTCCATTCACCTCCGTAGATATCTTGATTAAATTCAGGACATGGGTTACTTCACTTTTGTTTATATGGGATAATTTGATTTCATCACATTACACTCCTTGAGCATGACTCTATTATTTTGGTCAAATTTTCAACCCCTCTTTAGGAGAATTTTAGAAACATTTTATTTTAAGAGAACTATGTTTAGAAACATTTTTTTCATGTAATTGGGATTTCCTTTTCAGTATTTAAGCCTTTAATTTAAATCATGTGTGGGCATTCTCTTCTCCAACTTATTCTTTGCATTTGGGTCTCTAGTCTTTTGTGTTTCTTGAATCTTCTGTGTTTATGTTGGATTTCCCAATGCAATGATATATAAGCCAATATTGTGCAATTCATAAAAATCAATTTCAATAGTTGGTATCATAGAACAATTTAGCTCCATTGTTTTATGTGATGGCACAATGTGGAAATCAACACGCAGAGATAGGGGACCACTCAATCATTGAGCAAATTGGATCTAGCTCCTTCTCAATCGTATGGCATGCAAAGCACAAATTCAAGGGTTATGATGTTGATATCAAGGAAATTGCAACAAAAAGATTTCTAATCTATGTGGAATCTTGTTTTGCTTTGGGTGTGATCTGTGAGATGAAGTGACAACATTCTCCCTCACCCCTGCACTGATATAGATATAGCTTAGAGGTTCCTGTGTGCTTTAGCCAACTTATGATTCCACTTCTTTGTCATTGTTGCCTTCCCAATTCCAATTGCAAGTGTAGACAGAGGCATGGGGTTGTTGAATCTAAGTTGGGCCTCTCCATGTTGTGTTGCATTGCCTACCAGAAACGGTTGAGCATGAACATAATGATTCAGAGGAAGATCTTCGAATTCCAAATTTACTCCCTTGAAGAGAAGATGCATTTGCTCACTCCAAGGTCGACAACTCCGACACAAAATCTGGAGATGGGAACCCTTGCTGTAAGAAGTTTAGTAAGTTTTTCCATTGTAGCAAGATATTGCATTTCTCATATACCTGCTTCTTTACACAAACACTGGACCTCATCTGCTTCAACCACAAAAGGCATTGTTGACAAACCCTGAATGTTTCAATAACCTTCATAGAGGATTTGAATATTTTTTTATCTGAGCATAACCTACAATATATGTCTGATATTAAAATTGCGTCATTGCTAATTTATCAAAGAGAATGAACCAAAAAAGGCATTGGTGACTTGAATACGAGCATGGAGATCTTGGCACTGGTGAGCTAAGTGTCAGTCTTATTGAATGCCACTTCAAAGAAAAAGGTGTTCAGCTTGTGGCCTAGGTAGAATACCGGTGGGGCACCCGTCCAAAGTTTCATGCCCGAGTACAAAACAACGAGAAGGTTGTTATCAAGATAATATATCTTGATATTTTTGTCAAATCCATGGCGTTTGATGAATTTGGGCCAAAGTGAAGGGTATGAATGAATGAATTTTTAACATCCACGAGACTAAAAATAGCCTATGGGACTATGGGTTCCTTGTTTTTCGCCTGTTTCATTTCAGTGCTCTTCTTGTTCAAATTGATGATGAGCTGGCCCAACCTTCCAACTATCTCATTGCTGAAAAGGAAATGCCAAGAAACCGATGCTAACATATTCCCATAAATTTCTCTGATGTCTTTGAACGCATCACATTCCAAAATGAAATTTATGATTCCACTACTCCAGACGTGCAAAATGTACACACTCATTCTTCCCAAGCTTCTTTAGGCCTTTTCCACTGCCCTCTTTCACACCGAAGATGATGCGAGTTGGTTCTTAATTGAGCAATAAGAACCTTTGCTCTCCACATAATGGTAGCTCCAATGTACTCTCTTTTTTGGATATCATAGATAGGGTTGAATTCTTTGATGTAGTACTTTTTTTTTCTACCCAACTCTTTTCCCCATACCTGTTTACGAAATTTATCCATAACAAAATTCTTTAGCTCTTTGTTATTTGTGGGACAAACATTGAGGTAGATATTCCATTTTTGCATCCATGTGTAGTTTTGTCTCATCCATGTTTTCTTTCTTTCACTCATGCCTTCCTTGAAGATAGCATTAGGTCATCTACCTACTCCCATTTGCTCAATTCTTTTTAGATATCTTATGAGCTGCACCATAGAAATTGCTTCGATGGGAATTGCTCCTATTTCACTCAACATTATCTCATAAGGTACCGAACTTTTTATTTTGAACTTGCTCATGACCAAACGTTTTTGGATTTTCTCAATTTGCTTCCATTTTGAGATAGGGGTGTTGCTAGCCCATAGTTCACACCCATATAGCATCACTGGACAAACTAGGAGTCCAAAAAGCACTTTAATCGTTTTCCAATCCCATAACTCTGCTTCTCTGCATCTATTTTGAAGAGCATACAATGCTTTCCACCCTCCTAAGATTCTCTTCTTTCTGCGGTCCTCCAAATTAATTTTGTTGTTGAAATCGATCGCGAGGTATTTGTACTCATTTACTTCTTCAAGAGTGTTGCCTTCAAAGAAGAACATATGTTGACTTTGCTTCTTTTTATTAGAGAAAATCATTATCTTGGTCTTGCTAATATTGACTTGCATCCCCACTTATCTACAAAAATTCTCAAGGGCATATAAGTGCATCTGCAACCCATGGGCCGATTTAGAAATCAAAACAAGATCACCAGCATATAAAAGAAGCTTTATCACAAACCCCCTCAACCGAACACCATCCCCACCTTGCAAATTTAGCCACTCTTCCAGTTTATCAATATATAAACCAAAAAGAGTAGGGGATAGCGGACAACCTTGCTTGACTCAAATGTAACTTCTAAAGCTTTCTGAAATACTCGTTGAGGTTATAATTTTGACTTTCACCTCTTCATAAAGTTTATGGACAACAACTCTATAATGCAAAGGAATTTCAAGTTCTTCCATTCTACGCCACAACTTATCTCTAGGGCCTGTGTCAAATGCCTTTTTGAAGTCAACGAAACAACAAAATACTTCTTCTTATGTATAACATACACTCAACAGTGAATGTCGAGTAGGGCGGGAATTTAACATTTATTGTGTCTGCAAAAGCAATCAACAGTTACACGTGGTCAAAAATTGTTGGAGGAAGGAAGATGAAAAATGAGCTTCTTTGGTTGGCTAAATCTGCCCATCATAGGAACATCTTCGATGTAAATGTGTTTTTAATATAATAATAAGTCATCTTAAATTGAAAATAGGGAGAAAAAACTATAATTCATGAAGATGGAAATAATAGAAAAAGGAGAAAAAATAAAATTCAAAAAGTTAAATAAAAATAAATAAAACTAAAAATCTAAAAACAAAAAATTAGTAACTAACAAACATGGAAGTTACTAAAGAGCCCAAAATAAGACCTCAACCAATCACGTTACAGATAAATAAATTTAAATAATAATAAAAAGAACAAAATTTGAATTCCTAATGTTAAATAACATAAATATTTGGTCAAAGACAAATTAATATACAGTCAAAGCAAAATTGAATGTGTAATATCATGCTTGTCGCAGTCGTAATAATACTCAATTATTTCACTTACAATATACATGAATTAAGTGGGAATTGAGCCCTAGCTGCGCGTTGTTTCTCAGTTGTCGCTTCTGATCTGTTGGCTTTAGGGGTCTTGACCCAAGTTCGGTTTTAAGGTTTTCCAACAAACCTCGATACTAGTGGCCCTTTCGGCAATGGCCCGCTTGCACAGGTCAAGGTCTCACCCGAAGTAATATGGGAGGGTGTTGGAACCAGGCTTCTGCACCCTGAGAGAGAGAGAGTTAGTAAAAGGGGGTCCCTTCGGATCTATAGACTTGCGCAGAAGAAGCCCAACACAGAACCCTTTTAGCAGTACATCGGTTAAGCACAGATCGTAATTAACAGGTAGCTTGAGCAGAGTAATTTAACCAGAGCTACGCATTCATCATATCTCATCCACGTGCGCATCAGTATATCATCAATATTCAATTTGCAAACATGATCTTAGAACATAAACACAACCAATAATCAAACACAGGAACACTAAAACATCATCAACAACCTTCTCATTCATTCACTTCAAATCCAACTTACAGACTCTATTACCAGCCCGCACACACAGCTAGCGGGGTCCGCACACAGTAGGACTTGGGGTCTTTTTGCACACAGCCGCAGGAGCCCTTACCCAGACAATCGACAAAATATCCACAAGTTTGTATCCAACCTTAGCTTACTTCTTTCTTAGCCTCCTCTAGACTTGATTTATCTATCTATTTATAACATTTTAGCCTGCACTACTCTATGGTCTACAAACCATGGTTTGCAGACTTCTAATCTACCCTTTGACCCATTACAATACATCAGGGCTTTAACCCGCCCCAAATCCCCTGCGCAAGACCAAGTATTACAAAAATATTACAAAACTGGACCAAAATTGCAGTTAGGGGACCTCGTTCCAATAGTCCCCCAACACAATCTTGTGACTCGTCGCAAGTCACAGCGCCGACGGGGTCTTCATCGTTTCATTGAGCTACTCAATAGAGGCAGCCAATGGGGGTATAACACCTATGCTCTGCACAGCCGCGGTCAGCATAATATCAACCAAGTTTTGCGAAGTTGCACCTTCAGTCGCGACGGTGACACTTTCCAAGGTCCGGTTCAATTATCTCACGACCCCTTTTAACTCCTATGAAAGCTTGAGAGTTTCATCAGCCCAGGGTGTCAGATGGTCCTTAAGTACATGTTTCTTGTGCCGGAGCCCAAAAATTTAACTTCTGAGCGTGTGGCTGGTCCGAAGGCGCATTATTCGTTGGGCTGGAATAAGGGTGGTCATAGTGGCTTCCATCTGCTCAAAATCTTGCTCCTTTTGGTGCAACTCCTTATCAATTTGGCAAAGGAGACGATCATGTTGCACCTGAGACCATAATTCCATAGCAGTCTCAAACAAAGTGGTCCCCTAACTGATCTGCGCGGTAATAGTGGTTGTTGCTTCCGTGACCAGTGCAGTTCGTTGGGCGCGCACTTCTGGGGGGTCTCAAGCTGTAGCTTGGCCTGCAACGATGTTATGTGAAGTTCTAAATCAGCCTTAACAACCTGTACCTCAATCCAAGATGCCTTCAAAGCAATGAACAAGCCTTCAACCTTGGCCTGTGGCGCAGCAGAGGCAGGAATTACTTCCGGCATGTCTTCACAGAGCCGATTTATCAAATGCTCTAACGCAACCTGCTACGCAATGGCGAAAATGTGTGCAGCTTCGGCCTGCGTAACTTCAGCAGCTTGAGTCACAATAGTCTACTCAGTCTCGCTAAGGTGTTTTTGCGCTCGTATCTCACTGTGCTGAAGCTCACTGGTGATGGAGGTAAATAAGTTGTGCAGCTGCACACCCATCAAGTGCCCAACATCGAGATCGAATGAAGAGCATGCCCGGACTTGGCTGCATAATTCTGTAGGTACCATTGCAAAAGATGTGCCTGGGAGGGGGCAGATCCGGTTGTTAGTGACGATGGTCAGGATTGTAATTGTAGCTAGCTGGCCTGCTTGATTCTGCCTCGCTTAATCCACGCTCGCTTGACTCTACCTCGCTTGATCCACACTCGCTTGAAGGGTGTATACCTTTATCCAGAGAGGCTGCAGCTCAGATTGCAAAACTTCTACCGTGGCCTTATGTTGTCCTTCCAAAGCAACCCATCGATCCTCGGACGCTATGGTGACAGTGTCGGAAATTTTCTCAAGGTCATCCTCTGTCAACGTAACCACTGCGTCTGCGTCGGGCTTAATAACCTTACGCTTCTTCTTGGACCACTTAGGCGATTCGCTGGTGCGTTTGAGGCCATGTGGGGACTCCATGTCTGCGCCATCGAACCCGTTAAGGTTCTGATCTGGCCGAGACTTTGGTTCTGTCTGCACGGTAGTGCTCGCGGAGGTTGTGGGGGTCGTGCGTTGCGTCGTAGCAGGAACCGCCGAATCCTTCATTGTGGCGGGCAGAGTAGTATCCTTCGAGGCTGCACTGTGGCCGGATGTGCCTGGGCTGGGTGCCTGGGCTACAATCTTCCACTCAGGTGGGAAATTTGCAATGACTTGGTCAATCTCTGCTTCTGTGGCCATATACGGAAGGTTATACTAAGCAGGATCTTTGTGGGCCCGAACCTGCATATTATGCATGGTCACCCGGAATGCCGCGATATGCTTGTATTTTTTGTAGACCATCAGGGACAAGCGTGGCTGGGAATGAATTGCCGCGGCAAAGGTTCGATCATATAGTACCCAAAAGACCTTATTCTCCTCGACCCGCTTGGGATCCTTTGAATCCCAGAGGTTAGCAAACCGTGCTCCTTCACACATGCATGTCTCGAGAGTGGGGAATACTGCTTCTTCAAGTGTCTCCCACGTAACTAAAGCAATTAACAGTATTAGCCAGGAGTAGTAGAAAGATTTTCCTTGATCCTGGGTCTCGCGCACATTGTCGAGAAATTCATCAACAAGGTACTATGACTAGTTGAAGCAGAATCCCTTTTCGCATCTACCAGTGAGTTGAATTATGTAGGCGGGGGCAGTTGTTGCTTGGTATTTGCGCATCAATTTGCATGCAAGTAGCAGGGTACCCATGAGCATCCCTGGATCACTGATTGTATCGATCTAAAACCCTCGTTGGTTGCGAGTGACATGGTATTTCTGTCGGACGTCTTCAACAATATGCTACTCAAACTTCTTGCCAATGCCTTCCTTAGGACTTGGCCCCTACATGGGGAGGTCGGTGATTCGGTGAATTAAAGCATTATCAATCGGTATGCGACCTTGGATCCATAAGCACCCATCGTGGACTAACACCAGCAACTGGCAGAAAATCGGGGAAGTGATGTTGTATCGGCTAAAGTGGGGGATGCACAGCAAGTTTAAGCTCCCCGACCCGGCCAACCCTCATACCCACGCCATTGGCTCAACCTTTGGTACGTTTCCATCCATTACCCTTTCAAGGTATAGCTCCAGAGCTAGCGAAGGGAAGGCGTCCAGGTTGCCCAGATCATGATCATCGAATTTAATGAGGGGGAGGCAGCCGAACATCTCTCCTTGCAGGGGCACCTCCTCCGGGACCAGAGGCATCTTAAGGTAAGCACAAATGACATCCACATTCTTGGGGGTGCGCATCATTGGTTTTCTTGGCTTAACATAAGGCGGCAGCTAGGTTAGCGGATCCGAATGCAGGGCTTCCTTCGTAATCATCATAGGGCGCTTTGATGAATCAAGCGATCGTCCCTTGGACGCTTTCTGGGGGAATGCACAATCCGGAGGGGACGTACGAGGTTTCACCCCAGCCCACTTCGCCTCTTTTACCATCCCTGTCTTTGTGCCTTTCACCTTCCCCTTTGCCTTTAGCTTTGCTGGGGTAGAAACGAGTTCCCCCATTTCAGGGGTTACCTCGAATACCTCGTCAGATCCAACTTCCCTGGTGCTGTGACAGGCAGTGACTCATTAGGGTTCGTAGCGGTCATTCTTGCTCATAAGATAAATTTGAGGTTCCTACTGTTAGAAGGAGTAGCTCACTCAGACATACGAATGGCAATTTTACAGACTAGACGAGATTCACCAAGGTGGCCAAGGCGCGAGAGTTTCAGATAGTAAACCAATCCCTTGTGACTAACAGTCCTCCTCTTATAGCCCATGGAAAATGGCCAGATTAGCTTAATTGCAATCTATCATTACGAAAATGGTAATAAATCCTCGTAAATCGCCACATTAATTGCCAATTTCCCATTACATTGAATGGTAAACTCAATTTTCCACACTAATGCCTTATTTCAACAGCTATTTTTTTTCCACCGTGCGCAACCGCTGTGCTTGCATTGCACCCCCTAGCCTGCACATCATCCCTGCGCATCCATCGATCCTGCCTTCATTTTCGCGGCCTGATGTGCGTAACATCTGTTATGCAGCTACTTCGACCATATAGTCATTTAATTGGCACCGAGGAGTTCCTGTAGGGTTTCATACGACTTCCATTAACATACCTTGGAAAAAAATCTCCATGCAACGTAGCCAATCTGACCGCACCTCCATTGGTAATTTCCTTCACTATATACAGACCCAACCAGTGCTTATGAAACTTCCCCGAGTGTCGCGCAAACTGGCTATCGTAAATTAGTACCAATTCATCCACCTTAAAGACCTTTTGTCAAATGTGTTGATCATGCCATGCTTTTTTCACGACCCTCCTGAACCTGCTGGTGGAACTGTGCAATGAACCGATCCTCTTCTAGGGCCACCAGTTGCGCCAAGCATTCCTCCATGATGTCTGGGTTTTCCATGTTTGTGAAAGCCGAGATGTGTAGGCTAGGAACGATGTATTCCATAGGCATGACATCCTCCTTCGTAGACCATTCGGAAGGGCATTTTTCCCGTGAGTTTCTTACACGTAGTCCTATAGGCCCAGAGTATAGAGGGGATGTGTATGTCCCAATCACTACAGTCAGCGTTGCATACCTTAGTGAGCGCATGTTCCAAAATTTTATTGAAGGCTTCTATGGCCCCATTCGCCTGTGGGTGATACAGGGTACTCTTCGTATGGTGGATCTGGAATTCCTTAGTCAGAACCATGATAGTTTCATTAACAAAATGCATACCTTTGTCACTCATCAGGATCTTTAGAAAAC
The DNA here is from genome assembly GCA_034641835.2 of Pinus albicaulis. NCBI lineage: Eukaryota > Viridiplantae > Streptophyta > Pinopsida > Pinales > Pinaceae > Pinus > Pinus albicaulis. The sequence continues at coordinate 549,531,352 of CM076570.1, forward strand.
CAAACCTAGTTAGTATATGTTTGAAATGAAGTGCGCAACAGTATCCACAGTAAAATCCTTGACAGATTTTTCTTCCGCCCATTTGGTGACATAATTCGTGGCAGTGATGATATATCAGGCACCGGTCTTCTTTCATGGGGGATTGATAGGTTGAACAAAATATGTGGCCCATTTTTCGAATGCTTGCAGGGTCATCTGTCATTGCAAGGGCATCTCATCTCGTCGTGAGGGCTTCCTGGTTCGTTGGCATGCGTCGCAGGCCCGGGAGTACGCATGGGCATCACTGTGCAATGTGGGCCACCATAGGCCGGCCCTTAATACTTTTTGTGCAGTAGCTTTACCTGCATAATTTCCTCCCACAATTCCTCCATGAGCCTCAACCAAGATAGCTTATCTCTCGTGTTCGAGTACGTACCTTCGCAACACCTCGTCTGCACCCAACTTGTAGAGTTGGCCTGCGATTATAGTAAAATCGGTTGCGTAGGCGACCAATTCCTTTTTCTGCGGTACTGAATAGCCATCGGGTGGCTTGCTTGTGGTCAGGGATTGGATAACATCGACAAAGTGCTTGTCACCCACTTTGATAGAAAATGGTTGTGCGTCAGGTAATCCTTCTTCTAGGTTAGTTGGCTCTTCTCCATTCTCGATCCTAGACAAGTGGTCTGGCCCAACGTTCAACCTCCCAAGTTTCACAATGATTTCAAAATCGTACTCTTGAAACAACAGCAGCCACCTACAAATATTCCCCCCCAACACAGGCTTATTAACCAAGTATTTCAAAGTTGAATGATCTGTGAACATTTTGAAATTTCTGCATAATAAATAGTGCCTACATTTTTGTAGGGCATACACCATCACCAACCCTTCACGCTCCGTGGTGGAATAGTTACGCTCGAAAGCTTCCTGCTAGCGAAGGCCACCGGGTGATCAATGTTCCCTTCTCCAGGCTGTGCCAAGACAACTCCTAATGCAATCCCTGATGCATCCACATGTACATGAAAACAAATTTCCTAGTCAGGTAATATAGGAATAGGTGCGGTTACTATTTTTTCTTTTAATAGCTCGAAGCTTTTATGACATTCATAATCCCAAAAAAACGAAACATCCTTTTTCGACAATTTCTCCATCGGGGCAATAATCAAGGTGTATCCCTGAATAAACTTTCGGTAGTACCCAGTGTGGCCTAGGATGGAGCACAGCTATTTCTCAGTAGTGGGGACTGCCAAATTGATGATAATTGTGACCTTGGATGGGTCAACCATCTAGCCCTGCTGACACACCACGTGCCCTAATAGAATCCTAAATGTGACACAAAATATGTTTTTTTTTTTTTTTTTTTTCAACAAAATTTGGTGTTTCTTGCAGGCATCCAGCATCATGTGCAAGTTTGACACATGGTTCTTTACTAGCCCAAAAAATGTCCAATCGTCAAAGTAAACTTCTAGAAACTCGTGGATGAATTCCCTGAATACCGCTACAACTACGCACGAAAAGATGGCAGGGGCATTCTTTAGTCCGAATGGCATGACCGTGTATTGAAACGAGCCCTACTCAGTTGCGAAAAAGTTGTCTTGCTGTGGTACTCGAGGACTATGCGGATCTAATGGTACCTCGAAAACCCGTCTGTAAACGATTAAGCTTCCTGACCTCCCACATTATCCAGAATTTCATCAGAGAACGGTGTAGGGAAGGGATCATGTACGCATGCATCATTTAGCTTGCGTAGGTCTGCGCAGATCCTTATCTCTCCTTTTGTCTTATTTTTCTGGACCACCATAGGACTTACCCAATCTAATTGTTCCACTGGTTCAATGATACCGACAGCCACCATCTTTTCAATTTCCTCCTTAACTTTCTATTTGCATTCAGGGTTCAAGCGATAAGGTCACTATTTGACAGGCCGCGCGTCCAGTTTCAAGGTAATCCTCATAACGCCTATATCCCCTACGATCCCTCTGAGCTCGAAGAACTTTATGGGGAATAGGTCTTGATAATTGGTCAGCAATTCTGCTATCTTTCCCACTGTGTCATCATCCCAGTAATCCCAAAACTTAGCCATCTTGGGCTGCTTTTCTGTGTCAATGTTAACTTCCTTCAGTTTCAATGGTTTGGTAACATCGACTGCTTGTAGCGAAGGACCTGCCATGCCATGTTCCCCTTTTGACTATGGGATAGTGATATTCTGAGGATCCTCACCACAGTCTTCTATTGACAAATTTATGCAGTTTACAATATCTTGAATCTGTGTATCCCAGGCTGGCATAGTACATTCTTGCTTAGGAAGGGACTCATTGAAGACCAAAGCATCTATATCTTGCAGGGCTTCATTCGGCCTCTCAGTTCCTCCTGTTAATCCAAATGTCATTACGAAATCCTTGATCATTGTATCCCAGTGACAGGTACGTTGGTGGATTTCTACATCCACATACCAAGTGGTAGGGATTGGCCCTAATGCGTGAATAAACATATGGACCCATTCATTCCATGTGTTTTCCTTCCATACTTCCATCCAGAGAGCTAAGTGCTTGCACGGATCCCCTCGTCTCGAGAAAAGTTCCATTGGCGGTTTGACTGGAGGGTCAAATCGTAATATCATCATCTTTCTACATTCCACCCAGTCCTGAAAAGCTCCCTTATGGGTTTCCCACAAGTGCGCGGGGTTTGCGCACATGGCCAAGTCAAGGGCCCAAAATCTTCGTTCTTCATAGACGTTTTCTTCAATTGCCTTGAGAAAATATTTAACATTACCAGAGCCATCAAAGTGGGGTAGTTCCTTACCTCTAAAGAGATGCATCAAAAGCATTTTGTGATCTTAAGACACCACAATGCACATACATCATGTAGCCGATTTTTCCAATTTTCTATCTCTTCGTCTGATTTAGATAAGCATTCACTATATTTTTCCCAACATAACATGCCATCAGCCGTGGGGTTGATCCAGTCGTCGTCCTGAGCGGTCAGCTTGTAGATGTGATCAAAATCCTCTTCCTCTTGTACTGCTTCTGTGTACCGCTCCCCTTCTGCTGGATTTAATGGAACTATCACTCTTGTGCCTTCACTCTCAAAGATCATGCTCCTTCTTTTTAAATTAATAATACCTCCCATGTCAATAGCCCAATCCAAGCCTAAGAGCATAGGGTAAGGGTCCACGTCATCCACTATCTGAATTACCTCAAAATCAGTGTAAGCCTTAACACCTGCAATATCTACTACAACCTTTGTCATTCGTCTCAGTAGGATAATATTCTGCTGATTAGCCTTTCGTAGTTGAATAGTTGACCATTCTAGCATAAGTTCTCCCATTATTTGCCAGGTTTGCTTGGGTAGGACGTTTGCGTCTAATCCTAAATCAAGGATGACTCGATCCATTTCGTAGTCTCCAATCTGCGGAGTCATGGACATTTCCCGTCTAGTCCTTTTTTTGTCCTTGTATAGCTTGTTCACAGTTTTAACTTCTGGCTGTAAAGAAACTTTTTCTATGCAACTATCTATTAATGCTTGGAGATTCTCTACGACCTTCTGATTGTGTAGAAACTTCATACATGCCTGAAGGAATGGTTTAACCGCTTCATCTACTTTTGGATCTGCCATACCTTTTGAAGTAGGTGCTTCATCTTTGGCCATCTCCCTTCGAGCTTCTATGAATGTTTCTCTCTCCTTTTTCAGATCTAAGTGTTTCATTTTTCCCCAGATTTTCAGATCAATGTTTTAGGCGTAGCCTTTTCCTCAGCTCCCCCGGTGGCAATGCCGCTGCGTGTGATTACATTGACACATTTTCCATCGTCTCGTGGTTCTGCCTTAACCCCTTGTACATTCTCTGTGGGCGTCTGTTGTTCTCCTGCATTTTTTCTATCAATACCGGGCAGTCTTCAAAGACATGGTCGAATTGCCTGCAATATCGGCAGGAATGGCGTGCAGGGTTCAGGGAGTCTCGTGAAAAATGTCCCACGTCTCCACAATTGTAATAGATCAACTGTCCTCATCCTCGACCTGTACTCCCCCCTCTCCCTCCTCCTCTTCCTCTTGATTGAGATCCATCCCACCCAAAAGGATATAGTGGCGATGAGGGGTCCGCATGCACCCTGTATAGGTTTCGCTTATCTACCATGAGGTCGAGTGTTTAGAAGTTTTGTTCGTCATGACCCACAGATGAGAAAAATCTGCACCACTGTTGTTTTAGTTCTGGGACGTAAGCACCTAATTTTGGGTAGTGATCTGTATCATGTCTCCATGCTATCCGACAGTCAGCGCACCACAGCATGGAACTACTAGGACCAGCCATCTCCCTAGGGCATAGAGGGCTCGACCCCCCAGCCTGCATATAATCTGATAACAAAGGACATTGATCCTTAGTATGAAATGATACCCTACATCGTATGCACCAGATATCCAGGCTAGCTTACTTACCCCGATCCTTTCGTAAGTTCTGAATTTCTAAGTGCATTGCCTCTAGCTGGTTCTGGATCTGTAGGGTTGCAAACTGCGTATCATCTCTTGGTGAAGCTTCTAATTTCATGGCAATCTCTAGAGCTTCTTCCTGGGAGACGATCTTCTGCTATCCCATGGGCCCACACAGGTGTGGTAATAGCATAGCGATAAACTATTCCTTGTGATGCTTATCCTCGTAGACAAAACCCCCATCGTTGATAACCTTCTTTAATCATTGGTTAGCTTCCCATACGGACTCTGTAGGTCCCTGCTTAAAGTCCTTTAGTTCGACTACACATTGAGAGTATGACTTAGGATTCTGGAATTGTTGCTTTAGGGCATCCTTAATATCTTATATTGGTGTGTTTGCATGTTGACCAATGTATCCCATAAACCAATCAAGGGCCCTTCCTTCAAAGGCTATGGATAGCTGTGCTCGTTTGATATCATCATTGTTAACGTTCTGCGTAGTCCACACAGACTATGCTACGAACCATAATCGATTCATTTCCTCATCCCCTACACCCTTAAAGGTAGGTAGTTTCATGTGTGTGGCCATGTTGTCCTCAGGTGGCAGAGGTGGAGTAGGGGAATTCTTTCCCTTATGTGGGTTCGATGTAGGTGTGGCCGGGGGTTGGTTCCAAATTGCACAGCCTCTCCTTGGTTAAACTCAGGTGATTCCCTTAAGGGACTGTATACCGATCTGTCTCCTTCTTGATTAACCCGGTAGTATTTACCACTTCGTGTCGTGCTCCCGCTCTGGTTGGAGGTCATTCACTCAGTGTGGCCACATAGAACATCCTTTTCACTCAATAGCATCTTAATCAACAACGACAGGGTTCTTAGGAACTTACCTCTAAATCCCTTGAAGAACCTTCCCTTTTCTTTTGAATATGACACAAATTGATCAACGACAAATTCTCTCACAAACCCTCCCAAGATACTGTTAACCCAGTGGTCTACAGTTCTGGTAATCTTGTTATCAGTCCTTTCCAATTGTTGGATCAATTCGGGGGTCCATTGTGTGACCTGATTGTCTTTCCAGCAAGTCTGGAACTTCACCAATCGTGCCAACCACTCCTGCAATTCGTGTGCGAAGGATACGTAGAAGATTTCGTGTACTTCCGTAAAAATATAACTGTTTTTCCACTCTTCAGCAGATAGTTTCTTACTTCTATTCTCTTTTAGGGAAAATTCCTGAATCTGTTTTTCGAACCAGTCTTCTAACTCAGGGTTTAATGGCTGCCAATGACCCTGTGGCATTACCCACTCTTTCTCTCAAAATGATCCCAGTCTCGACAATGGAACTGTTTGTTGTCTTTAGGGGTCTTGACCCAGGTTCAATTTTAATGTTTTCCAACAAACCTCGATACTACTTGCCCTTTCGGCAATGGCCCTCTTACGTAGGTCAAGGTCTCACCCAAAGTAGTATGGGAGGGTGCTGGAACCAAGCTTCCGCACCATAAGAGAGAGAGAGAGAGAGTTATTAAAAGGGGGTCCCTTCAGATCTATAGACTTGCGCAAAAGAAGCCCAACACAGAACCCTTTTATCAGTACATCAGCTAAACACAGATCGTAATTAATGGGTAACTTGAGCAGAGAAATTTAACCAGAGCTACGCATTCATCATATCGCATCCGTGTGCACATCAATATATCATCAGTATTCAATAAGAAAACACGATCTTAGAACATAAACACAGCCAATAATCGTAATAGAGGAACACTAAAACATCATCAACAACCTTCTCATTCATTCACATTCAGATCCAACTTACAGAATCTATTACCAGACCGCGCACACAGCCAGCGGGGTCCGCACACAGTCAGCAAGAGCCCTTACCCAGACAATTGACAAAAGATCCAGAAGTTCGTATCCAACCTTAGCTTACTTCTTTCTTATCCTCCTCTGGACTCGATTTATCTATCTATTTATAGCATTTTAGCCTGCGCTACTCTATGGTTTGCACACCATGGTTTGCGGATTCCTAGTCTACCCTTTGACCCATTACAATACATCAAGGCTTTGACCTGCCCCAAAGCCCCTGCGCAAGACCAAGTATTACAAAAATATTTCAAAACTGGACCAAAAATTCGGTTAGGGGACCTCATTCCAACATGCTCTTTGCTTCTTCCTAAACCTTCCAAGGGCCTCTATGGAGGGGGTTTCTCCCCCTCCGCCCTGCTCTGACACCTATTTCGACACTGTCTTTCAAGTCCTGGTGGCATCCCTTCCCAAGGTCTGTGTCTGTCAGTGGCTCCGTCTAAGTTTGTTAAGAGAAATGATGAAGTAAAAATGTCACCCTACCCGATGGAGCTCATAAAACCTCCATTGCATATTCAGAACATGCTCTTATTGGAAAGTTTATTGGGATGTGGACATCTCCGAGGTCAATGGAAATATGGATAAGTAAGACATGAAAACCATTATGAAAGGGGAGATAGCCTTATCTACCATGGGAAATGGATTCTTCATCTTCTTATTCGAAAATAAAGAAGATCGAGATGTGGAGTTTCAGAATGGGCCTTATTTCTTTGGCTCTAGAGGTATGTATATGAGCAAATGGACTCTAGATTTCAACCAGGATGAAGACACTCCCACAATTATTCTAGTGTGGGTCAAGCTCCCTAGGATCCCCATCTCTTACTAGAGAGACGACTTCCTAAGGGCCATTGGTAATGGGTTGGGCAATTATCTGGACAAATATGAACCTAGGGGTTCTCAATTTGCATATGCTAAAATTTGTGTGGAAGTTGATTTGGAAAAAGGATTACCAACGAAGATTAAACTAACTTTGGAATAACGGAAGCACAGACAAATATTAGACTATGAAAAAATCCCAATTAAGTGTCATCATTGTCACGACTATGGTCACTTTGTGTGGTATTTCTCTAAAGCTGGGAAAAAAATTGTGGATACCTCATCTCCCCCTGAGGAACTGTGGAAAAAGCAAAGAAAATGTTGGAAAGGGAAAAGAACAACTCAAAAGCCTCGAGGAATAATTGGTAATAATGTTTCCCCTTCTTACTATAGCCACTTTAATGTTCTAAGGAATCTATTTGATGAGGAGGAAGCTCCCATCCTGCAAGAAGAAGATAGAAGCAATGAAAAGGAAATGACAAAAGAAGGAGTTGAGGATGGTGAAATTGTGGCTGAGAACAGTCCAAGAAAAAATATTGAGCTTGAAGCCTCCCCCTCCAGGGTGGTTTCAGCTCATGCTCCCCCGAGCGATCAACCATGCAATGTTAATGAGGTAATCAGGATAGTCATTACACGACATATGAATACTGGGATGATGATTGTAGTAGTCAGGAAACTGAGAGTTCAAAGAAAAAAGGCAGACCGAAACAAAAATTATTGAGGGAAAAAGAATTTGAGTTGGAATAAAATTTGGGAATTCAATCAGTCATTACAGAAATCCTTAAAGGGAAAGCAACAAAATATAATGAAGGAAAGGATGGTGGCTTAGTCAAGTCACCTCTATTAAATGAGAGTAATTTCTTGGAACACAAGGGGACTAGGGAACCCTGCTAAAAACCTAGTTGTTAAGACATAATAAAACAAGAATTATTAATGGTTGATTTTCTCCAAGAAACAAATTTGGAAGAATTAGAGGTATTCAAAGTCGTTGAAGTATTCTGGAAAGAGTGCTCTAGGACTGTCCAATTGTCTAGAGGAACCTCTAAAGGTCTTGGTATGTTTTGGTCAAATAATTTTTTCTTTTTGGTGGAAGAATTAAAGATGAAATCTTGGGTGTTGGATATTTTGGAGGTAAGAGAAACGTGAGAACGAATTCCCTTTATAAATATATATACTCCAGTGCTATAGAGTGAAAAGGCGGAATTCTGGGACTCATTGGATGTTCTAAAGGAAATGATTTTTCATCTAAAAAGTGTGATTGGAGGAGACTTCAATACCATTTTAAATAATGTGGAAAAAAGGAGTAACTAGAGTGATGGATCTGTTTAGAGACCGTATGGAAGATATAATAGACAGCTGGGATATGTTGGATATTATCCTAGAGGTAGGGAAATTCACGTGGTCTAATAGACGATCAGGAAACCAATATATAGTGCCTCACTTGGATTGATTCTTGATTCATATTTGTTGGTTATTTAAAGTTATTGACTGCTCTTCGATAATAGAATCCCAATGATACCCTGATCATCGCCCTATTACAATCAAAATGGAGAAGGTGGAAACCTTAGGCCTCTTCCATTCAATTTCAATGCAGATTGGGGGCTTTCAGAAGAGGTTGGGGAATTGGTGGAAAGGGCATGGAAGACCATCGTTCAGGGCTCCCTGGATTTTGTCTAGGAATCCAAGTTAAAGAATGTGAGGAGGGAAATTAGTAAATGGTTGGAGGGGAACTATCAACCCACAAGTAAAAAAAGGAGAGACAAAGTTCAAGAACTTAAGGAGCACTATAAATTGATGGAAGAAGTTCTAGTAGAGCAGAAACACATTCATCATGAAAAGGAAATCTCCAGTAATATATTCACTTTAAGTCAACAAGAAGAAAATATCTGGAGGTTAAAATCCCACAGCTTATGGCTAAAATATGGGGACTCCAACACTGCCTTCTTTCATAAGCAAGCTAAATATAGGGAGGCTAAAAATAGAATTAAGGAAATTGTGCTTGAAGGGAAGCCGAAAGTAAATTCCTTTGAGGAAATCAAGGAAGAGGCCTTCAAATTTTTCGAAGATCTTATTAGTAAAGATCATATCCCTCTTGACTGAGTAAAATAATTCCTCCATGCTTTACCTCAGGTGAACTCTCCTGTTGCTAACTAGATTCTTTTAAAGAAATTAAGGAAGATGAAGTTCGAAAAGCGATCTCGTGGGGACCTTAAGAAAGCCCCTGAACTTGATGGGTTCTCCATATGCTTTTATAGATTATATTGGACTACTATAAAAAAGGACCTACTTAGAATGTTGAACCACAACATAATAAAAAAGAAAAATGGAGGGAGCACAAACTCTTCCTTTCTTGGTCTAATCTCCATGAAAGCCAATCCATCTAATTTCTGCAGATTTTGACCCATTTCGCTTTGGAACTCTTCTTATAAAATATTGACCAAAATAATATCCAACAGAGTCAAACCCTTTCCCTCTACCTTCATATCATAGAATCAAGGTGTTTTTACACAACATAGACATATTCTAGATAACATTATTCTAGTTCAAGAAGTTATTCATTCAAGTAAGGAGGAGGGAGAAGCTAGAATGGTTATTAATATAGATATGGCCAATGCGTTTGATCGGGTAAATCATTCATTATTTTCCTTGTTTTTGAAAAATTAGGTTTCAGTAATAATTTCATATTATGGATTAATGCTTGCATTGGATCGCCCTAGATATCCCCTTTGATCAATGGAAAACCAACCTCCTTTTTTGCTACTTCCATAGGCCTTCGACAAGGTTGTCCCTTATCACCTATGTTATACATAATAATGGTCGAATCTTTGAGTAGGAACCTTGAGGTTGCTAGGATGGATGGGTGTATTCTAGGTTTAAGCATAACAAAAATGTTTGTGATGTCAATCATTCCCAGTTTGTTGATGATACCCTTCTTCTTGGTGGTTCCTCCTTAGAAATAACCTCAAGATTCAAGAAGATATTTGACTAGTACCTTAATTTGTGTTGAGGATTTATTAACATAAATAAGTTTCAATTGATTTATTGGAATTGTTTTGGGTCTACTTTGCTTGAAATTTACCGTTTATTGGATTTCCTGGTTGATATTGATTGAAACTACTTTTCCTACCTTGGGATTCTAATCTCCTTTAAGCAGGCATTTGGGAGGATTGGGATTTTTTCATGAAGATAATTAAAATAAGAATCCAATCATGGGGATCAAGGTGGCTAAATCTTGCTGGGAGAGTTATTCCCATCAATTCAATTCTTTCCTCTCTCTTGGCGTATTTGGGGTCAACTCTGTTAGCCCCAAAGAATATAATACACAGATTAAGTAGTATAATCCGGAAATTCCTCTGGCAGGGAGGTAAAAACAATGAAAACAATTTCCATCTTGTTAACTGGAAAGTGGTAAGACAACTAAAGTATATAGGAGTTTTAGCAATCAAAGAACTTGAATTCATGAATCTGACTCTTGGTGTAAAACCGGTTTGGAGGCTACTTTCACACTAGAATGATTGGTGGAAAAAGGCTTTCACAAGGACGTATTTCCACAAAAATCGTCTGCTTAGACATGAAGGAGAATTTTGGTAAGGGAAAGGAACCAAAATTTGGAAACTATGTAAAAAACGGCCCCATTTCTGTTGGATTAGTTGGGTTGGCAATTGGGTAATGGGAACTATATTCATCTATGGAAAGCTTGCTCTCCCCTCTTAGAACTATTAGTTGTTGAACAAGGGTTTATGGATTTCGCTAATTGGATGGTGGAGCATGGTATTACCCATCTTGCTGACATATCTAGTTGGAACGATCAAGGAATATGGAACAGGTGGAAATCAGTGAATATGCCCAATCATTTTTTGCATCACTGGCAATCCCTGTTATTTCATCTGAAAGGATTTGCGCCTTTAGCTACCAGTAAATTGCATAAATGAATTTGGCTTAGAGGGAAGATAATAAATTACACAGTAAAGGAGGGATATTCTTTACTCATTAATAAACTTTCCTCCCCTTCTCCAACAAGAATTTGGGAAAATATTTGGAATAGGGATGGGCTTCCAAAGGTCAAAATTTTCTGCTAGGAACTAGTCCACGAGAAAATCCCGACAACAGAAAATATCAGGAGAAGAAAAATCCATGGTCCTTCTCATTGCGTGCTTTATGGCAGGGAGGAGGAATCCATCAAGCATCTCTTTTTCCATTTCCCCTTCTCTCCATATACTTGTAAAATTTCTCTCATATCTATTTTTCAACTCCTTTCTATTCTTAAGGAGTGGAATGAGATGTTTATCATCTGGCGCTCTCAATACATTTTTCTTATGAAATCAAGTTCACTTTTTATGCGGTGTTGGATGGTTATTCCTAAATATCTATTGGTTGATTTGGATTTGCCGAAATTAAGCGATCTTCCAAGACAAACTGTGCTCTCCAGAATTTGTTTCCATCAAAGGAATGCAATTATTTTTTGAGATGATCTCCTCGAGGGGATATGAAGACTCATAATTGAATGAACTAAGTATGAATGAAAAATATTGGCTCATAATATCCATAAATTCAAAGCATGTCTCCAATAAGAAAAATACCAAAGTTCCTCCATACTATATTAGATTGGTTGTGGAATGCTTTGAAGAATGACAAAGAAATCTAGGACAAGTTCAACTCTTTTTCGACAGTGCTTCGAGAGGTAACCCTGGGGAGGAAGGAGTGGGAAAGGTGCTTTTTAACCTTGAAGAAAAATCTGAAACAAAGTTCACTTGGGGACTTTGGAAAGCCTCAAACAATCAAGTTGAAGCCCTTTCTCTTTGGAAAGGTGTGAAGATAAGTATTTCCAAAGGCATTAAAAATTTGATTATTGTCGGTGACTCAATGGTGGTGATCCAAAAATGCACAAGGCTCTCCTGAAATGAGCATATTTTAGATTTTGAACCTTCCTCACTAATAATAAGGATTATGATTCTACTTATAAAGTTAGATGAATTCAATTTTTTTAATGTAAAATGGGAAAATAACTAAATGGCAGACCTTCGAGCTAACGTTGGTGTGACATTAGAACAAGGGGTATTACATGTTGATCAAACCATAGGAATATTTCATGTCCCATAATGGAGGGATTAATTAAATCTTAATGGATTATAGGTGAAACATTGCGATAATCACGGTTCAAAGGAATATCAATCTCATTAATACCTTGGGGATGACAAGGAGATCGTTGGAAGGTGTCGAGGGTAGGTGTGTATTAAATAACAGATGGGTGTAGTGGAGAAAAGCAATCATGTTACAGGACAAGTGGTCATATCTAATTTGGTTTTTAAATGGGAAGCCAGGTGAGATCAACCATAATACCATCATGTATAATTTCGAATGCATTTCAACGGTGATTCGAATGGAGGAGTGTGCCATGACAGAGTTGTATCTAGGGAATTCCTTTAATTCAGAGAGATGGAAGTCTCATTTTGAGAGGATCTCTCAGTTATTTATAGGAGCTAGGTGATGCAACTCAAGCATAGAATTGTTCTAGTGCACGCATGGATTGCAAGGAAGATGGATTCAACAAACACTGGCAGCGGGATGGAGCGGAGGAACTAGGGAGCAGTGGAAATGTCATGGAGATGATTGAAAAATCAACCAAGAAAGTTGTCTCATTTGACTAGGTTAGGGAAATACATGGAATTGATGCAGAAGGCCATGGAAACTCTAAACATCGGGATGATCAACTTGAAGTTCAAAGTGGATAACATTGAGGTAAAGGTTGAAACGACCATTGTAGCAGTGTTGAAAGAGGTCTTTGGTTTGTGTGATACATCTACCCCAATGGTGCAGGAGCATGTGGAGGCAACCAATGTTGCTCAGGAGACTGATGTTAAGACAAACGTGAATCTGATCCAGACTCTCGAAGTGGCTCAGGAAGCGAAGGAACATGGAAGTCGTGGGTAGCCTGTCTTTTAATATTTATGTTATGTCAGATAGCAAAACTTTGCGGTGTCTTTTGGAAAATATATAGTACAAGCGATGTAAGGATAGTTTATAGAAATAAATATGGTAGCATTATGGTCTTTTTGAATACTTCTCTACATATCTCTGAGACTGAGCTTCTTGTGAATGTAAGGGACCTAGCCCGTTTCCAGTTTTTGTTATAAAAAATGTTATCCTTTTCTTTAAAAATATATATATATACATGAATTAAGTGTTCAAACTTTTATTGGCATTCATTAGTCGTGGAACACTTTTTAGAGAGAATAGTTATTAGCTAGATCACTAACTTATTATCTAGATATCTAGCAGTATGGTTTTTTCAAGTGTTTTCTCTAATTTATTAAAAAGTGCATTTTTTTAAATGTGTATGTATCTATTATTAAATGTTAGAGGTTCAATTTGTTTGATTTTTTTATATTTTAATCACAACTAAGTCCTACTTGTTGCAACATATTATGTACATTGAAAATTACAATTTTTTAGTGAGAAATTTTTAAATTCCTCCTTGAATAAATTCTCAAAACATAAGTCTATTCATTGTTTCAAAAGACTTATTAATTATTTTTTATAATAATAACTTTAATTTTAAAATAATTGTATTTTTATAAAAAGATCATGGCATATTTTTATGGAAATATTTATTTAAAGTTAAAATTTATGTTATTTTAAATTATTAAGACTAAGTCTAAATCGTAATTTAGCTTTAAACTTTCTTATTTTCCCCTACCTCCAGATATGGGCACAAAATAATCTACAGTTAAAAATGTATTTAACCAGGGGGGTCGAAAAGATGTTTTTAACTATTACTGCTTTTTACGCGTGTCATCACACCCCCCTTCCTAAACTACTTACCACTACTCCCCATCCCCTCCGAATACCATGAACTTTATTGTTTTCACTTGCGAGAATGAAATTTCATACTATTTGAAATAAATGCATGTCCATGAGACTAAAAATAGCCTATGGGACAGATTTCTTATCCATCTAACTCTTGTATTCGGCCTTTTTCCTGTGAAGTTTTACAATAACCGCTCCCAGATTCTCGACAAACTCTTCGTTGAATAGATTATCCCAAGAATTAGCTGCCAGAATACCTGCGTAATTTTCTCTGCTATCTTTGAAGGCCTCGCATTCTAAAATGAAATGTTTTTCTGTTTCCAATTTTCCAGAAGAGAAAAAAATACATACTCTTTCCTCCCACATTTTCCACATAAGAAGAAAAATAAGCAGGTTGTTGGATCTGCAGCTGGAGAGCCCTTAGCCTCGCAGTTTGAGCTAGATTTTTCGCTGATCGCATGCTTGGTTTCAAGTGTGATGGTATCAGTGTGGTTTCTTGATAGTGATGTGTCTTTCCATATGATTGGAGACAAATATTTGTTTAGTGATCTGGATGAGAAGGATCTTGGAGTGCACATCGAGATGGGTGATGATGGTAGATGCAGTGCGACTGGTATCGGGACCATTTCCTTTGAGAGGGAGTCAAGTAAACCTTGTGCAGGAGGAGATAAGGTGAGGTACCAGGGATGGATCTTCATCGAAGAATGAAGATGAAGAAAATTGCGCTTTGGCTACCAAAGCAAGGAAAGGGAAGGGGAAGAAAAATCCTTCTCAATCCGGCACGAAAGGCAAGAAGTAGGATTTGTCCAAGGTGAAGTATTTTCACTGTCACCCGCACGGGCATTTTGCCACTAACTGTCCACAGAAGAAAAAGAATAAGCAGGTTGTTGGATCTACAGCTGGAGAGGCTTTAGCCTCGCAGTTTGAGCTAGATTTTTCTTTGATTGCATGCTTGGTTTCAAGTGTGATGGGATCAGTGTGGTTTCTTGACAATGGTGCGTCTTTCCATATGACTAGAGACAAAGATTTGTTTAGTGATCTTGAGGAAAAGGATCTTGGAGTGCACATCAAGATGGGTGATGATGGTAGATACAGTGCGACTGGTATCGAGACCATTTCCTTTGAGAGGGAGTCCGGTAAACCTTTCATCTTGAAGGATGTCATGCATGTTCCAGGATTGAAGAAGAATATGATCTCCATGGTGATGTTGGAAGACAAGGGTTATGACGTTGTTTTTAGCGAGGGAAAAGCTTTCCTGCACCATAAAACAACTGGTCAAACCAGGAGGATAGGGATTCAAGTTAAGAATCTTTATCAATTGTAGGTAGATGGCTACGCTGCAATGGCAGGAAAAGCAGAAGGAGTGGTGAGCCAGGATGAGGGCGAATTGTGGCATAGGATACTGGGCCATCTTCACCATGGCGTTTTGAAAATTTTGCAGCAGATTTCTACCGGGCTTCCCAAAGGTACACTTGCGCAGTCAGATCAGTGCAAGGGATGTACTTTGGGAAAATTTGAGAAGAATACTTTTCATGAGAAGGACAGTCGTGCTTCGACGATCCTTGAGAGAATTCACACAGACGTGTGTGGACCTTTCTCGATTGCTTCAACAAAAATGCATAGGTATTATGTGATATTTGTTGATGACTTTTCTCGTAAGTGTTGGATATTCTTCATGCAGAAGAAGAGCGAGACATACTCAAATTTCTGTGAGTTCAAGGTGTTGGTTGAGAAAGAGTCGAGGAAGCAGGTGAAAGCTCTAAGGAGCGATAATGGCGCTGAATACATATCTGGCGAATTCAAAGACTTATGTAGCAAAGAAGGAATTTGAAGAGAACTCATAGTGCCTCATAACCCACAGTAGAATGGGTTTGTGGAGAGAAAGAACATAATGATCGTGGGTGCTGCATGGGAAATGTTGCAAGATCAGGGCCTTCCCATACACTTGTGGGCTGAGGCATGCAACACTGTGGTTTAGGTGCAAAACCGTTGTCCTCATAGAGTACTTGGCATGAGTACACCCGAAGAGGCGTTTTCTGGTAAGAAGCCTGATATTTCTCATTTGAATATTTTTGGCTCACCTGTTTACATTCATGTGACGAAGGATGCCAAGAAGAATCTGGAGCCGACCGCAGAGGTTGGGATATTTTTGGGATACACAGAAACACCCCACAATTATCGTGTGTATTTTCCAGATAGTCGGATGACTGTTGTGCGACGGGATATCAAATTTCATGAGGAGAAAGCCACGACGTTGTCGCTTGAGAGGGAGCTACACTTCCATGCAGAGGAGGAGCTACTTGTTCCTAAAGATGAGCCTCAATATGTGGATCAGCCACAAGAGGAGGTTCATGGATTGGAAGAAACCACTCATGCAACGCTAAACATCAGAGGGCGGAAGCGCACTACAGAATCTGAGCGACTGAATCTTGATGCAATGCAGAATGTAGGAGCTCCTACATCACAGCGCAAACAGAGACAGTCACCTGACTGATTTACTGGATACATGGCTCTAATGAGCAAGTGTATCGTGACGGAGCCATCCTCTTTCGAGGAAGCTGTGGAGGATCCTGCATGGGTAGATGCCATGGTGGAAGAGCATGATTCGATTTCAGAAACAATGCATGGGAGATTGTCCCCAAGGCCGAAAGGGAAATCAGTGGTAGGTTCGAGATGGATCTACAAAGTGAAGCAAGCTGCTGATGGGAGAGTCGAGAAGGATAAGGCAAGATTTGTTGCCTGGGGATTCTCACAGATCGAGGGGATTGACTATGAAGAAACCTTTGCACCTGTTGCAAGGTATTCTTCCATACGGACCATCCTTGCTCTCTCAGCGCAGATGGGTTGGCACATTCATCAGATGGATGTGAAGACTGCGTTCCTCAATGGAATCATTGAGGAGGAGGTGTACATTGAGCAGCCTGAAGGATTCGAAATCTTCAGCAATGAGTCGCATGTGTGCAGGCTCAAAAGAGTGTTGTATGGGCTGAAACAAGCACCTCGTGCTTGGTACACACGGATAGACAATTATTTCACCGGACTTGCTTTCGCCAAGAGTGAGGCGGATCTAAACCTATACCAGATTGTGGTGGAGGGTAAAATTTTGATCATTGTACTTTATGTCGATGATTTAATACTAACGGGTGATGAACTGTTGATACACTCATGTAAGGCAGATCTTGCAAAGGAATTCGAGATGAAGGACTTGGGCCTCTTTCATTATTTCCTGGGATTGGAAATTTAGTAGTGGAAAGGTGAACTATTTGTGTCTCAAGGCAAGTATGCCCGGGAGATACTGGAGAAGTTTCACATGCAAGGCTACAAGCCTATCAACACTCCTCTTCCTGGTGGTTGGAGGAAAGAGGATGCTACAGCGGCAGAGGTAGTGGATGCCACTGTTTATCGATAGTTGGTTGGTTCGCTCATGTATTTAGTCAATACATGATCGGACATATGCTATGCTGTGAACCAGCTTTCACAAGCAATGGTGAAGCCTACCAAGCTCTTTTGGAAGGCAGACAAGCATGTCCTGAGGTATCTCAGGTGCACATATGGGTATGGATTGTGGTACAGACAACAGATGAGTTGAAGTTGCATGGATTCACGGATGCAGATTGGGCAGGAAGCCCAACGGACAGAAATAGCACATATGGAGGGATTTTTAGTATCATATCTACAGCAGTTTCTTGGTACAGCAGGAAACAAAGATCCGTGGCACTCAGTTCAGTGGAGGCCGAGTACATGGCAACAAGTTTGGCTGCATGCGAGGCTATATGGATGAGGAAGATCCTGGTCGGGTTGTTCAATTCTCACTTAGATCCTACTGTGATATATTATGATAATAAGAGTTGCATTAAACTCTTGGTTAATCCAGTATTTCATGATAGATCTAAACATATTGACATCTGGTACCATCATATCAAAGATTGTGTGCAGCGGAAGATCATGTTGTTTTCTTACATTCCTACAAAGGATCAGGATGTAGATATTCTGACGAAGGCGCTCACCAGAAGCAAATTCGAATACCATAGAGACAGGGTTAGGGTGGCAGATAATCCATTTCTTGTTGAGAGGGAGTGTTGAGATTCAACAAGATGATGAGCTTAGTGAAAAGAGTCGCCTTCACTAAGTGGGCCCACAAGCTATTTTTGGCGCAAAGTCTATTTTTAGACTATGTCTATTTTTAGACATGTCGATCATATTCTATGAGTTGCAGGATGCTATTTGTGGATGGTTGGTCAAGTTGGAAAAATAGATGGACTTCTATTTTTAGAAATATTGGGCGGAGTCTATTTTTAGACTGCTAGTCTAAAAATAGATATGTCGAATATTATTAGCTCTGAATAATATTTGGACTCTAAACATTATCTTATTCTCTTGGAGCACTTCAGTTAAGTGCACAGATGTGGCACAACAACTGACAGAAGGAATTACGCTATTCCTGAGGGTTTATTTGGAGCTATTGCATGGAGGACTTCAGTTAGAACTCATGTGACAGAGTTTGGTGGAGTTGGAGAAGTAGTTGGTGGAGTTGTATTTAGTTTAACTCAGTTGAGCTAGTTGTATCTAGTCTAACTGAATGATACACTAGTGAGAGAGGAGTGAATTAATTATTTAATTAATTCACAAATAATAACTCATTAATCAACTGAAGAATACATCAATTAACTACAGTGCATGGAAGTTTCAGTGGAGACCAGTGGAGAGACAGGTGAAAGAGCAAGACAGACTATCAGTTGAGAAAATAGTGTTGCATTGTTCGTACCACACATTCATTAGAGATGCCAATGAGGATTGCGTGAGCAAGGCTGGAGCAATTCAAGTTCATTTAGAGCCATTCTTCAGCAGGGATTGTGCAGTAGAGGCAGGCTAGCAGGTGGCAAAGATTGGTGCATGGATTTGCAAGATCGGGCCTCATTAGTGTGTAGCGATTGTATTATACTAAGAGCTTGATATGATC
The DNA here is from genome assembly GCA_034641835.2 of Pinus albicaulis. Taxonomy (NCBI): domain Eukaryota; kingdom Viridiplantae; phylum Streptophyta; class Pinopsida; order Pinales; family Pinaceae; genus Pinus; species Pinus albicaulis. The sequence goes on from CM076570.1 coordinate 549,550,187, forward strand.
AGCTTTGTATGAGGATTGTTACATGATCTCTATGACATATATTATATACAGATAGTTGGGGTTTTCAACTTCAGGCTTTCCCGTTAAACAACTGTGTTAATGTGTGTGAATTTTTATTGTTTCATGTGTGCATTGCAATCTTGATTTAATTTCCGCAAATGATCAATGGTGGAATAGATTCTGTATTTTGCATGAAGTTAAAATAGTGTGAGATAAGGATAATCTTGAACATATAACACATAATTTATATAATTTCTACAGTTAAATCTTCTTCTAGAAAAAACTAAGAACCCCTTAAGAGCTGCTTCTTGCTTAGAATGATATCTTTATCACGTAAGCTGGGCATGATGACTTCTATGGGCCTGGGCATGATGACTTCTATGGGCCTGGTTCTCTCACCGTTAAGCCTACCTACTCTCCATGCTATTTTTCCTTGCCATTGGAGCTTGTCTTTCAAGAAGTCTCTTGCAAGGTCAAGAGTACATTCATTTTTCCCATAATCTTTCACCCATTTAATAATTATGTTTGTTGCTCTATCCTGCCTTTCCTTGCTTTCTCTATCCTATGAATTTATCAGGGAAAATATAAAAATGAAAATTCATACATTATGAAATATATTTAAGGATGGATGGCCGAGCAAATATGAGATTGAGATGAATGAATGTCATGGAAGCTAAAGGTAAAACAAAATTTACAGGAGTAAATTATTTTTTACAGGGAAGGAGAAACAAGACATGCATTTACAAAACCACGCATGGTTTTATAAATCCGTAAACAGAAAGGAAATTACAGTGTGAAATTAAATGAAGTAAAATTAGTTTTTACAGGGAAGAAGGGAAGGAGAAACAGGACTTGGGTTTACAAAACTACACAAAGTTTTGTAAATCCATGAGAAGTGAAAACAATCAAGGGTTTTGGAAAGAGATGAGAAAGAAAAACAAGACATAAGTGGATGAATTTATCCATAAATTTATTATTTGAGGAGATATTTTTTGAATTTATTTAGTAAATTCATGAAAATACAGATTTATTCACGGAATATTTGAAAACATTTATCACATTGGTGAAGGATATTTTTATGATATTAGTGAATAATTGTCAAAGAATGACATAAAAGCATTCCAAACTTAAGCAACAAACCCCAGATTTTAAGGCACATAAATGTCAATTAAAGGGAAAATGACATAAACAACAACTCTAGATTTTAAAGGCATGGAGATATTAACATTTAGAATAGCAAAAGACCAACAGATCGAGCATCATTTTGCATATTTTTAGCAATCATGCAACAAAATTCCATATTCTAAGACAAAAGACTTGCAACAGTTCCAGATTTCCTGCAACTATTCGGGAAATATTATTTATTTTTAGTATATTGTTCAGAATTTCATTCCAGGATTATTGTAACATATTAGGGGAGAGTTAGTCTATATATTGTTTTATTTGTAATATGAGTGGTGTGGGATTTTGATGCCAAGAATCTACACTTTGTAATAGCTTCTCTTATTGGATTTCTAATGAAAGCCTTTTGGCTCGAGTTTATGACAGAATTTGTGTTTCTTGTATGTTTTTCCATCATTTTCATATTCTATTTCTGCGCATGTTCAGAGTTTTTTTTTTTCTCGGTAAAACTAATTCTATTTATGAAAAAATATAGTACAAAAGTGCTCCAGTCTCAGCTATGCAAGCCTGAGAGTTGGGCTTGATGTTCATGTTTTTTCAGAGATAACTGAACTGCCCTAAGTGGGAAACCAGTTCTTGAGAAATATAAAATACCGCCCTTAACTGGGAAACCGGTACATAGTGCAAACATATGTAATTACGTAAAGACTGAAAACTAAAGAAACCTACAGCTGAGTCAGCTGTTAATAGCAACAAAAACCAAAAAGTTCCAACTGAGATGTGAACCTGGACCATGCTGGGTTGAAGAAGAGCAAGATTACTGATTCGGAGTTGAGGATTCCGGTTCTTCCACAATTCTGCAACCAAAATCATCAGCTTCCTCCATCTTCGCATCGCTAGGGGCGCTACCTTTGCTGAGGAAGCCTTCCTGTGTAGTATCAACATCACGGTTGGAGAGCCCAATGTCAATAGGAATAATGGGATTAGGCGCATTAGTTTGCAGCTGAGTCTGGTGAGGACGCGGCAGAGTGGTAGCAGAGCCGGGGGTAGGAGCAAGACTAGGACGCACAGAGCTTTCACAAATAGAAATGGTCACAAACGCGGTGAGAACTGGTTTGTCCAACGTGCAGTTAAAGTGGAATTCCGCGTGCTGGGAGGATTGGCGATGAAACGGACTGGCGGGAGCCTAGTGAGTAGGGGACAGGGAAGGAGGAGGGGAAGGTGGAATGCGAGGCTCAGGAGGAACAAATTGAGAGCCTCCGAAATGCATAGGGCGATTTCTCTGTTCTCTAGAACCCGAACAATGAACCCAGTCGTCGTCCTCCGCCGAAGATCCAGAGGTTGGACTGGGAGAAGGGCGAGGGAGGGAAGGGCGGCCTCTGTTGGTTCCTCTCCTGCATCTCAGCCGATGCCTAAGACGAGGCATTTTCGCAGAGCAGAGCAGGTGATGCTTGAGGTAGGGAACGCTGGCAGAACACTACAAATCGGAGGAAAGAGTACACTGACGAGAATACAATGGCTACTTTGCGTGAAATGGTACCCAGGCAAAGTTTCAAGGCAACCTAATAAATTGCAGAGTCGACCTGTGTGGGTGCGCGCATATGGCACATCACAGTCGACTGGGCATGCTCCTCGAATAGGTGACGGAGGGCAGCGATGAGCATGGGAACCAAATGAATTTTCTGGAATGAAAGCCATATCAACATAAACCTCCAGCGCAGAGTAATGAACCAAGGTGGCGGGCCGAGTAAATGCATTGCAGGCAGGTGAATTAACTTCATGTATAATGGCAGTGCAGAGGGCCATATGGCCGCTGCGTGCGAGTGCCCTCGGGACTCGCCGAGGGACGAAGGTCCCATCAGTTCTAGCTGTCAACCGCATCCGGTGTGCCATGTTCAGAGTTGCATATAAGAGTTGGGTAAGAATAGATTGTGTTTCAATCTCTCTAAAATCCCATGCATATTTATAATTGTTCAAAGAGTTTAGTATATCATACTGTCTATCTGATCTAGCTCCTCTTTGAAACTGGTTATTGTTTGTCCTTATATATTCTCTTGAATATGTTTTGTTCTGATGTAGAAATATTCTACACGCATCTAAATTTCCCTAATTGTTAAGTAGTCAGGCTAATTGCTCGATTATTAAGAATCTTCTTACATTCTTCTATCATAATTCTTAAAAATCTAAGTCATTCTATGAGGCTGGAAGTTGACACTTTGAGAAGGGACCTTGTGAGAGAGGCCTTTAATCATGAATAGGGATTGTCATTGATAGCCAACCACCCCAAATTAAAACCATAAATTTGGCCATTATGCTTCAAAGGCTGATGTTCGGTGACAGTGAACATCGTTAAAAAGGGCCTCGTAATTATTGAAGGAGCCCCCTCTCGTTCAAGGGCCAGCTTGAACCTAAAGATTGGTTGAGTTGGTTTCATGATGTATTTTTTGTAGCCAAGGACTGCCTACGGGAAACAAGTAAAACATTTGGCATCGTTGTCGGGGAGAAAAGTGACAAAGAAATTTTTCCGGATCATGATAATGACTAGATCTATTCCTTACTAGTGAACAAGGTATAGGAATTTGTATTGGTTGCATTATTTTCAGCTGGTGACTCCACTTTGTCAGATGGCGATTTCACTGCATTACTGATCCCACTCTTTCCAGATTTTAGCTGCCTTTACTACTACGCAAAGTTTGTTGATACTTGCAATCAATGCTATATGTATCTCCCTCTCAGCCATGCTAAAAAATCTGAAATGTCAGCAGAGGATGCAGCTTTTAAAGTACACCTGTGAGTATAAGTTTTCCATGGGATTTTATTTTCATATTGTATATATGCCTAAGATTTTTAGCTGCTGGAAACTTGGTTTGTCAATAGACCCACTCCACACTTGGTTACATTGGAAAACATATTACACCTAACAGTGCAAAGTTTTCCAATTCAGTTAGATAAAGGTGTGGGGATTGAATAGATATTCAGAGTTTTAGTATGCAGTATATCAATGTGTCCATTGCTTATGAATGGTGTGATAGATCAATTTATATTTCCAGTCTATAGAAATTTTCATCTTCAGATTTCAGTATGAAAGAGTATTCGAAATAGTGCAGGCATATGGTTGCATTTCATAGTTGCAGGTTTTAGTGTGGAGTAGCAGGGTACTCAAATGACATGATTGATCCATGAGAATTGGTTATATGACAGTAGATGAATGTCAGGTTTATGGTACGAATCCATGCCCAACACTTAAGGCAACTGATCTACTTGTTCTCTGCATCCCACAAGGGGAAGAGTCCCCATTGGAGCTGATGTTGTAACATATTCTGGTACATTAAAAATTATAAATTTTCAGTGAGAAATTTTTAAATTCCTCCTTGGATAAATTCTCAAAGCATAAATTTATTCATTATTTCAAAAGACTTATTAATTATTTTTTGTAATAATAATTTAATTTTAAAATAATTGTATTTTTATAAAAATATGCCAAGGAAATATTTATTTAAAGTTAAAATTTATGTTATATTAAATTATTAAGACTAACTCTAAATCGTAAAAATAAAATCTGAAAATCCTATGGCCCATCCGACTTAGCTTTAAACTTCCCTATTTTCCCCTGCCTCGAAATATGGGCACAAAATTATCTATGGTTAAAAATGTGTTTCTTACCCCAAGCCTTTTCGACATTTAACCAGGGGGGTCCGCTTTTTAAGCGTGTCATATCCTAATCGATTCTCACCCCCCTTTCCTAAAATACTTACCACTACTCCCTCTGAATACCATGAACTTTATTGTTTTGACTTTTGTAAATGTGGCGGAAATGAAATTTCATACTATTGAGAAATAAATGCATTTCACGATGGAAGGCAAAGAGAGAGAAATGAAATGACAAACTAAGATGAAAAATTATTTTACAGCTACAGGTAAAATAAAAAAAAATGAAAATTCATACATCATGAAATATATTTAAGGATGGATGGCTAAGCAAATATGAGATTGAGGTGAATGAATTTCATGAAAGCTAAAGATAAAACCAAATATGGCCGAGCAAATATGAGATTGAGGTGAATGAATTTCATGGAAGCTAAAGGTAAAACCATATTTAGAGAAGTAAATGATTTTTTACAGGGGAGGAGAAACAAGACATGGATTTGCAAAACCACACATGGTTTTATAAATACCTAAATAAATTTTAGAGAAAGGAAATTATAGTGTGAAAGTAAATGAAGTAAAAATTAGTTTTTAGAGGGAAGGAGGGAAGGAGAAACAGGACATGGGTTTACAAACCATACATAGTTTTGTAAATCCATGAGAAGTGAAAACAATTAAGGGTCTTGGAAAGACATGTGAAAGAAAAAACAAGACATAAGTGGATGAATTTATCCATAAATTTATTATTTGAGGAGATATTTTTGAATATTTTTAGTAAATTCATGAAAATACAAATTTATTCACAGAATATTTGAAAACATGTATCACATTGGTGAAGGATATTTTATGATATTAGTGAATCATTGTCAAAGAATGACATAAAATCATTCCAAACAGATCTTTAGCAACAAACCCCAGATTTTAAGGTATAGAAATGCCAATTAAATGGAAAATGGCAGAAATAACAGCTCTAAATTTTAAAGGCATGGAGATATTAGCATTTAGAACAACAAAAGACTAGCAGATTGAGCATCATTCTGCATATTTTCAGCAATCATGCAACAACTTTCTAGGTTCTAAGACAGAAGACATGCAATAGTTCCAGATTTCCTGCAACTATTTAGGAAATATTATTTATTTTTAGTATATTGTTCAGAATTTCATTCCAGGATTATTGTAACAGATTAGGGGAGATTTAGTCTATGTATTGTTTTATTTGTAATATGAGTGGTGTGGGATTTTGATGCCAAGACTCTACACTTTGTAATAGCTTCTCTTATTGGATTTCTAATGAAAGCCTTCTGGCTCTAGTTTATGACAGAATTTGTGTTTCTTGTATGTTTTTCCAGTATTTTCATATTCTATTTCCGCACATGTTCAGAGTTGCATATAAGAGCTAGGTAAGAATAGATTGGGTTTCAATCTCTCTGAAATCCCTTGCAAATTTATAATTGTTTAAAGAGATTAGTATATCAGACTGTCGGTATGATCTAGCTCCTCTTTTAAACTGGTTATTGTTTGTCCTTATATATTCTCTTGAATATGTTTTGTTGGGATGTATAAATATTCTACATGCATCTAAATTTCCCTAATTGTTAAGTAGTTAGGCTGTTTTCTCTATTATTAGGAATCTTATTACATTCTTCTATCATAATTATTAAAAAGCTAAGTCATTCTGTTAGTCTAGAAGTTGACACTTTGAGAAGGGACCTTGTGAGAGAGGGCTTTAATCATGAATAGGGATTGTCATTGATAGCCAACCACCCCCAATTAAAATCATAAATATGGCCATTGTGCTTCAAAGGCTGATGTTCGGTGACAATGAATAGTGTTAAACAAGGCCTCATAATTGTTGAGGGAGCCCCCTCTGGCTCAAGGGCCATATTGAACCTAAAGACTGGTTGAGTTGGTTTCTTGGCATAGTTTTTGTAGCCAAGGGCTGCCTATGGGAAATAGGTACAAGACTACTCAACGATGTTCATTTAATAGTGAGCACATATCCAATTATAATTATAAAAACATCCTAGTAATATTTCTACTTAGCCAACACAATCCATTGCAAGGAACATAACATTCATCCAAATAAAGAAACCATAATGCACATGTTTAGGCAACATCAAAGATAGATGCCTTAACTTTATCATGAATAATGTTACAAAATTACAAGAAAGGATTTGTGGCATTTTTCCTACAACACTATTGTGTATGTACAATGAGTCTAAGGTAATATAATTGTCTTCTACATTTTTCCCAACAAACTTAACTATCCAACCCTTGAATCAACCAAAGCCTTGCCTCTTGTAGGTCATATCTTCTTCTTCTTCTTCTTCTCACTCGACTAATGCAATTTTTTCTACTTTTCCAACCCTAAACTTAGCATGATTGCAAAGTTTCTTTATGCTCTTGGTAAATCACCCATGAATGATCAATCCTCTATGTCTTAACACTTTTTAGGTGTCCTCATTTTATATGAGAATTTCCTTACACTTATAAACCCCTTCACTCTAAGGTGGACACAAATTCCCACATCACTAACTTTATTATGCCTAATGGTGTTTTTTCTCCCTTCATGACTTGTTCATTGACAATCCAATGTCCAATGGAGTTGCACCCAACTACCTTGTTCGCAAAAAGCGTTCCCAAGGCACCCACCAATGAATGTTCTCTTGAAGGATATTGATCCAAAATATTTTGCTTGAGATGTGTTAAATAATTACATGTAAAATTTGTAGCTTAAATAAGAAACTTTTAAAGGCATAAACATAAGAAGCGGGAAGCAATTAACATAATGCAAGAAGGCACAAAATTGATATCAGAGTTCGTCCAGGAGGGACTACGTCTTTGGACCCTGCTCAAATAGTGGGGAGGCCCTCTTTCATTTGTGGCAAAAAATGAAAGTACAAGCATAAAAATACAAAATTACACCCTTATACCTCCATAGCTGAAAGTGCCCGAAAATTGAAGACCTCCGATGAAGAAATGGACAACATCGTTGGATTCGTGGCATTGAGAGGTGCAAAATCCATATAAAATTTGCTTAAATCTAACAAAGTGAAAATATGACCCCCCTGGAAATGGCTCGGATCATGGTTCCACCCCCCTCCTACATAATGCTCTTGGTTCCACTGTCTCAATTTATGTGCCCCCTCATGACTTGCTTGGACGCAGTTATGAAATGTTGAGCTTATATAATGGAGTGTTGGGCGAACTCCCCAAGGAGTCCGCTGGCTGAATGGTTATAGATCCTTGGTTTGAGGGAGGGGGTTGGGTGGTCAAACCCCACCCCCTCCGAATTAAGGTTGAAAATTCATTTTAATACCAGTGCCAACTATTTTCTGAATCCACCATATATATTTTTAACACCACGTGGCGAGGGGAGGGGGGGTGGGCTGGGTGCGGTCAAGCCCGCATTGGGCAGCCCACCCTCAGATTTCCGCTGACATTCGTATGGGAGATGGTGTAAAGGGGTGTGGGTTGGGCGGTGGGTTAACACCCCCGCCTACCCATATTACACATATGGTGTGGTTGTGGTTTGTGGGTTGGGGCAGCGGAGTTGATAACCCTGCTCGTTCTGTATTTCTATATAAGATAACCAGTGGTTCCGACGGGGTCATAGCCACTGAACCATACAAAACATTTTTTAATTTATTTTATGTTATGATATACGGAAGGGTCAGCGGGGTTTGGCCACCTGTCGACCCTATTTTTTTAATATATTTTTGTTATAATAACAAAACGAATTTTTTTTGAAAATTTGTTAATTTGACCGAAGGAGTCAAATTAATGACCCCACAATTTTGCTCTGAATCTGGCCAGAGCTGGCCAGAATTCGGTGGCCAGAAAAATTTCAATTGTGTCCTCCTTAGTCTGCCACTTCACCAAGTCAACCCTCAAAATTTTAATGCTTCTAACTCCTCCATACAGGCTTGGAATTGAGTGCCGCCTGCGCCGTTGGAATAAAAAAGATGAGATCTTCACCCTGACACTGAGTTTGCCGTCTTTCCAACAATTTGATTTTTAAGCCTTTGCACTTAAGCCACTTTTACTTGGACCTGTACGATCCACCTGGATCATTCCTCCCCACTAAAGAGCTTTTGGACCCCAAAAGAATTAACACACTCAAAACCACACTTTCAATCTCCTGCACGCAAAACTGGTACATAATTTGCAATCCTGCACACCACACATGACTCGACAACCCCTCCTTGCAAAGAGTTTATAGCACACACTCATTGGCCAAGGATTACATAAAAACAATCAATATCTCAACTATTCATAAGGAAAGTCCAAAACATCATCGTTGCATTTCGAAGTGATTGGAACACACCATCACGTTTACATTTACTTGCAACGTATGATTTACAATGGTGGCCATAACAAGCTACTACCTCTAAAAAAACCAACTTAATAAAATAGACCACCGGTGTTTGAAAGTTCTGGAGCATTGAAGAAATGAAAATGCCATTTTTACGACTCGCATATATATATATATATATATATATATATATATATATATATATATATATATCTTTAGATTTTATTTTTTTAACCCCGTTTCTAAAAAGACGGATTAGAGACGCATCGGGTGTTATTAGCTATGAAATTACTCTTTTTGTGCTAGATTATTGAGGCGCACTAGACCTGTTTATGCATAGAGCATCGATGCGCTATAGTAATTAGACGCACTGGGTGGGTGTTTAGGGAGAGAAAGGTTTCTTGGTGTGACAATTTTTAGTACGCACCGATGCGTTGTGAGTAAAATGCACCGGTGCAGTGTATGATGAGAAATGCACCAGACAAAAAACATCCGCAAAAACCTCCACCCGCCAACCTCCTCTAGAGACCTCCGCTACAAACAGATATCTGGGCTATTTTTATAAGGGGTTCCTCAAAAACATCCACTAGAGGGTCTTTTCCTTGTAGTGAATGTATTTCCATGTGTCTCTGAAGGTTTATATCTCTGTTGGCCTTCTCTAGAAGCTTCTCTAAGTTTTCATTGATTACCCCAAGCCAAAACTTTTTGTTTTCTACAATCTCTGATGCTATAGTGTCATCTAGGTTTTGGTATACTTGAGGGGAATACGGTTCATTTTCCCGTTGTTAGTGTCAATATGCCAGTGATCAAACATACTCTTTTATCTAATTTGCTAGTAGTCATAGGTCAATTTTTTTGGTATTTTCAAAAACGTTTTCAAAATAAATTTTGGTCATTGAAGGAGTCTAGGTTAGAAATTATACTCCCCTCATCCCATCCATGGCTATGATCACCTCAAAGGTCATCCCATTCATTGTCATTTAGAAGTCTTAGGTCATTCACTCCATCTCATCTAGGTTTTGCTTCTAGGTATCATTGTTTTGCCTTTGAAAAAATCCAATTTGTCATCAAACAAGGCAAACAATCCTTCATTTCCATCATATAAGTCTTCTAATGGGAGTTAGCATACTTAGGAGAATGAAGGAAGTAAGACAAGTTGTCTTATTTCAAAATTTGTTTCAATATAAAAGGATTTCAAAAAGGGAAAAATTGTCTTCATATGTTATTGTTTTCACTAGAGGATAAAAAAATCATTTCAAAGCTCATAAAAGACAAAAAGAGGCTCATCCAAACTCATTCTTCTCTTTTCATGTGTGGTAGAGCTCCTCTCTTACCTCCATTGGACTCCATAGTGGTCAAGGGTTTGAAAAAAGGCAAGAAAACTACTAAAAAATAAGTTTGTTATGCATTTGTAGCACTGTGTTACGCATCTGAGCAGTTTGTTACACATCTTGAGCACTGTGTTACACATCTGCTGGCCTTTGTTACACATTTGTAGCAGCTGTTACGCATCCGGAACACACCATTATGCATTTGGAACACAATGGTACGCATCTGGAAAGTTGTTACGTTTTGGGTATTTTGGCTCCCAAACCATTCAAACAAGCTCAAGGGTCATTGAAATCAGTTTTTAAAGCTTTTAAAATAGTAAATAATCATCTCACATCCTCTTTAGGTCCATTTATGAAGCATAATGTTGATTTTCTTACTCACCTCCATTTCCACTACATTTTCACTTCTTCTCATCATTGAAAGTTTTTCTGTGGACCAAACCCTAGTTCTCTCATCTAACACTATTATACACTTCCCACATACATCATACTATCATTCCCCACCATCCATACCCTTCCCAAGAATCATTTCCACCAAACCCTAATTTCTAGCTAGTTTTTTAGTGTTAAACTGGGAAATTCTTGTGTTTCCCTCATTTGAACACCTTCATCACATACAATTCACCTAATTTCACTCATAAAATGGAGCCAACCTACAAGCCTATCTCCTGAAATTTTTGCAGAATTTTCCTTGGCTTCAAAACCCTTCATCTCACCCCTCTAAGCCTACCCCATCCCTATACTATGTTTTTGCAAATTACACTACACATACCCATTTCATATACACACTAGGGTTTCATGTTTTCACTGATAAAAAAGATGGAGAGTGAGAACAAAATCCTCAAGGGAGGGCACCACATACCCTCCACCATGCAAGAAATCAATGCTTCACCCTTGGCCAAAATATTCTTTGAGAGGACTGGATGTTTGAGGTTCAATGAGAAGATTATGGAGGGAGGATATCATCTTCAACTTACAAGCTTATTTTCCTCTAATATCAACATGGGAAAGGCCATCATTGTAGGCGTGGAGTTTAACCTATCAACATATGTGATTTCTTCAACAACTAGTATACCTATTCATAGGAAGAAGTGGTTTAAGGGCATGGACATAGAACTTTAAGATTACAAACTATTTCTCAAACCTCATGCTAGAGAGAAACCAGAGTACATCTTCCCTTTCAGACACCTCCTCAACAAATATGCTCCTTTGATGAGGTTAATAATGAATTATTTCACATGTGAAGGGAGATTTTCCAGGTTGTATAGGTACCATATCATGTTGTTGATGTAATTAACCTCTACCAAATCACTTGATTTGCCACATTTCTTGTACAAAAGTTTGGTTACAATGACTGAGAAGGTTCAGAGCAGAAACCAGGATCATTACCCAAGTATTTTCCACCATGGTATGGTAAAACACATTGCGTTGCATCACCTTTCAACCATCAACATGACTTGGGAAACCTTCATGGAAAGAGTAGCAACAACACCCACCACTAGCCCTCCTGTCATGCATAACACACCATCACCATCACTGTCAGCACAACCAATGGAGGTTGGCTCTTTTAGCGTGCAACCTCAACTTTCAAAGGCTCCTAGGGTTGTTGAGTTCACTCACACCTATGAGAAGGGAAAGAGACAGGTATTTTCCACCAAATCTATCAAAAGTGTACCTACACTTGACACTATTGCTGAGAAAAGTGAAATAGAGGAGAAACCTCTCATGCATCAAAATGAAACACCTTTGCGCCAATATAGTGAACCAACGCCAATGGAGGTTGAGGTAGTAGAATAGGTTGAGGTCAAATCAGCTGAGGAGATCATTAGGGAGAAGGATGAGGAAATATTAGAGTTGAGGAAAATTTTCTCCATTGAAAATTCTCAAATCACTTTCCTATAACAAGAGAATTGGCAATTGAAGGTCAAGCAGCTGATACAAAGTAAACCTAAGCCAGACCTAGAGGAAGATAAAGGTAAAGGCAAGAAAATCATATATTTTGATCAAATGCAAGATATGGAGACTGAAACACAACCAAGACAGCCAAATACAAGAGGCTTTAAGAGGGTGTTGGAGCTAGAAAGATAGTCAGCTCATCCACCTAGAGAGTTGACCTTTGATGAGCTAATAGCTATGTAGATCAATCAAGATAGAGAACTCTGGTTGGGAAGGGTAAATTAAAATTTGGAGAAGCTCTTCAAGAGTGCTAAGAGAGACAACAACCTCCAAAGACACATGGAAAATCACTATCGCACTAGGAAAAGGATTTCACAAATAAGGCTAAAACAACTGAAGAAAAGGCTAAAAGAAACTCAAATGAAGCTTAAAGAGAAGGATAGCTTAGATTTGCTGGCTGAAGCTTTCTTGGTTGTTTAGATCATCATTCACAGGTGCTACAAAACCAATTTTGATAATTTTTGAAGAATTTTGGTATTTTTTGTGATTTTTGCACAAATATGGAAATTCCCTCCTCAAAAATGTGTAACAAGAATTTGTTACACTTGTTTTAGGGGCATCCAAATCACGATTGGATTATGTGGTTGCATGAATTTTGATGAGTACATCACAGGTCAAGAACCCTTTTTGCATGAAAATCTTTAATTTTTCATAAAAATCCAAAAAACCGCTAATTTTCTATGCTTCTGCCAATTTTTTGGAGGCCTTGTTACGCATCTAGAGTTACCTTGGGAGAATGAAGTTTTGGAGGCCTTCCCTTGGGTAATTTTGCAAAATTCAAGATTTTCTAGAAACTAGACACACAGGGATAGTTGACCCATCTTCAAGCATTTGATTTGGACTCCTAAAAGTCCCTCAAAAATGGCTTCAAACGTCTATTACACATATGTGAAATTCTGTTGCACATCTGTCGGAAAGTGTTACACACCTACATAGGATTCCTCATGACACTTTTCAAGCTCAGAGAATGTTAGAATTTTGAGATTTTGTTGTCCTATGAGTTAGAATTAGAGTATTTGAGTTGGTTTTTGCCTCTTATCACTAGGAAACATGTAATATAATGTGGGGGACACACACACTCCTAGTTCATAGCTGAATTTTAGGGAATGATTTCTAACCTCCTTAGAATCTAGGAAGTGACTCATCTCATGTATTTATGAGGCATTTTCGATGGGATTTCGACCCTATGAGGTTTCATGGTTCATATTGTCTATAATTAGACCCTATTTAGTCTTTTATTAGGTTGGATAGTATTATTTTGTAGTGGAGCTATTGTACAACCTTTTGGAATGAAATCAAAGACAATCTTGCAGAACTTGTGTTGAGAATCTAGTGGTATGCATTGGAGCATTTATTGTTTCTCTATATGTTTATCTAATCATGTTGAATGATATGTTTTCCTCTTTCAGATACATGCTTCCATGTGTTTATCTTGTAATTTTATAAGCATAAATCATGTATTTTCATTCTCTATTTTAGACAAGGTTTACATGATATGTCTATGTTCTTCTAAATGAATGAATTCACCTCGGTGCTCATTCAGACTTTCTATCACTTCATCCTATAATTAATGACCAATTAAACATGCTTTCAATCTACCTACCTGGCCTCACACATTATCTCCAAATTTACCTTGAAATTCATACCTAAAACCCTAGACCTAGCCTCCTCACTGAAATTCCTATCCAACACTTGAAACATCAAACATAAATCCTATTTAATGAGCTTACATACCTAGCCTAAGATCAATAGAGGTTCAGTCATTCCATTGACTGCAAAGTGACAACGAGTGAGACCTCTCTGGTTCGGGTAGGGCTAGCTACCTGACCTAAAGCCTGGTCTGTGGTTACTTTCCTTCAATCCCACTCTTAGCCTTGGGAAGTTGTGGGGAGCGATAGCATTCTTGGCACCATTGTCGAGGAGTGATTACAAAGATTTCCTTAAGAATATTTCTTTATTCCTCTAAAGGTTAGACTTGTGGGTGACAAGTTCTAGCATTCGAAATAGGCTGAACTCTTAAATTCGAGCCCAAGTCCAAAATTCCTATCTAAGTTGGCTCCTAAAAGACATACTAGGTCAAGTCGATACCCAAATCCCTCACCAATTGTAAATGGCTGTGAGAGTATTCTAAGAAAGCATAAAACCAAGTATCAGAAAGTTGGAAGGGCTATTCCTCCACTTGTCAAATCAAATTCCTTTCCTACGCGAATTGATTCAAAAGATTTGTCCTATAATTCAGAATATGAAACATCCTTGTTCAGGTCTAAGTTTGAAACCTTTCTTTCATAAACTATCTTTGAACCTATTGATTTTGAGACCTTTGTACCATTTTTTGAGTCTTCTTATTCAGAGGTTGATAATGAAGTCTGGTCTAATTTTTACAAATTTAAAGACTTGGTGGATAAATTTCAAGAAACTTCAGAAAGAGCTTATTTCCAATATCAGCAAAAGGATTTTGCTTCATCATCTGCTTATGCACCTTCTCATATTGTTACATCATCATCTCTTCCTTCGATTCCATCGTTATCTTTGCAAGTTTTCACTCCATTAGCACCTCCACCACCCCCTCCTTTAGTCATGGCCAGATGTTCTCCATTTATTCTACCTCAAAAACTCACTGCACTACCTCAGAACTGTGGTCAAAGACTTCCTCTTTTCGATGGAACATCAGAAGTTATTGCTCATCAACACATTGCCAAAGTCATATATTTCATATATCTTGAAGAAATCAACAATGAGAATGCCAAGATGCGCATCATTGCACATAGTTTGTCAGGAGAGGTTAAGAAATGGTTCCGCTCTCTCACAACTGGTTCAATATGTACTTCACATCAACTAATTGACTTGTTTATGGCAAAATGGGAAGAGACAAATAATCCATTGCAGATTCTAACTGAGTATAATGCCTTGAAAAGGAATCCCAATGATTTTGTCTAAGACCTTACACCTAGATTCCATAAAATCTATGATTCAATTCCTAAGAATATTAAGCCTCCTCCAGGCCTTGCTTTATCATAATCTAGATCAGAGCCAAAAATTAGGTCAAAAATTAAAGTGCTTCGAATCACACCAAACTAGAAAGAAAACAACCAACCCGTCACAAGGAATCCAACACAACTTGTTTCGTTGACTACTGAGTTCGGATGAGGAAGTTATGGTTTGTTGATCACCGTTCAGAACTGGGAAATTTAAAAAAATAATATTGCAGGACATGTACAACTGATGACATGGTAGTCCAATCAGCATGCAGAGAATCTTCTTCAGTTCCTGTCCAATGGGACTGTGACAAGTGCCACTAGTGGATTCACTAGTTTGGTTTGTGAAGGTGAAATTTGTCTGATGACCTCCTAAGGATTGAATTTGGATTCATAATAATTTTTATATGTGGGAAGTTATTTTTTTTATTAAGATTGGAATATATATGAATATATATATATATATATACAACTGATGACATGGCAGTCCAATCAGCATGCAGAGAATCTTCTTCAGTTTCTGTCCAATGGGACTGTGACAAGTGCCACTAGTGGATTCACTAGTTTGGTTTGTGAAGGTGAAATTTGTTTAATGACCTTCTAAGGATTGAATTTGGGTTCATAATAATTTTTATATGTGGGAAGTTATTTTTTTTATTAAGATTGGAATATGAATATATATATATATATATATGATTTAAACGTCATATATTGTGTTATATTATTATAGGTCATATATTGTGTTATATTATTATATATATTAATATTAATAATTAATTGTCAAACCTTAATTATATTAAAACTCCGCATATCCAAATTCGTATAAACCAAAGTTCATTTCATATTTAGTAACCCAAAGTTGAATTGTGGCATTATAAACCTTACAGTGGTTTTTAACTATATGATGGCATATATTTATTTAAATGAATATGTCAAAGGTTTGAAATGACGTATATGGTGGATCAGATTAATATTACGGCGTATTATAAAGTTTGGAGCAGGTTAAATATTAAGGTTCAGCCTTTATATATTGTTGTGGTAAAAATATTATGGAGGGGCGAGGTCGAGGCTTGACCCCACAACCTCCCCCAAACAATTCCAACACCTTCACCATTGCAGCCCACCTTGCGACAAAACTTGAAATGCATTGCGGCCCACGTTTATTTGAATGATGATGTGGTTCCGGTGGTGGGAGCGGAGGAGGCCATCCCTCCTCCATGTAACCATACCATGTGCCCAATCCAATAGCGCCTTCCACTAAGCATGATTAATGTGTGCTTATCCAAAATTTAATCATACTTATGTTTTAATTAATCCTCCTCCTAATTAGCAACGACACTAAATTCAGAGATTCTGCCACATTTGTCGGAGTTAGCTGGAGTCCTTCCAGATTTGGAGGAGAAATTAAGGGAAAGTTTTTTTTTGCCATAACTGAGTCAATTTTCAACCAAATTGAGCTCAAAAAGAGTCATTCTTGGTTAATTGGCATGCTATGAATCCATTGAAACAACTTTTAGAGGTAGAGGAGATCATCTATAGGCATTTTTGGTCACTTGAATAATTTTTAAGCCTAGGGCCACCAAGAGGGAAGGCCATGCCCAGATCAGATGAAGGCCAATTTCATGAATGAATAGTCAATTTTTAATGTATTTGATGCTCTGAACATAGTGGTACATTTTTCATAGGAGTTGGAGCAAATATTAAGGTGATTTTGTCACTTTGGATATTAAACAAGCCCATGGCCACCGGGGTTGGAGATCAAGCCTAGAGGAGCTGTGAACCAAATTCAGAGATTAGATAGTAATTTTTGGGGTATTTAAGTGTTTTGAAGCCAATGGTACAATTAGAAAAACCATTGGAGAAATACTGGTGCTTTTAATCAGGCATTTTACTCTTAAACCCAAGAGGGCCTAGCTAGTTAAAGCAGGTTCATAGAGATGTAGCTTAGGAGGGGTGAACTCCATCATCATCCATTGTGTTATGTGATTGCTGTGAGTTATTTTAATTCATTTCATTTGCTGTATATAAATTTTTAATTTTTAATTAACTCATAATTTGATCATCAAATACACATGAAACTACACACATAAACCCCTGCACAAATGGTTAACATGAGTCAATCCTTAAACACATTTTTAATACTTATGAGGGAGCTTGCATAAGAATAACAAGTTTTTCCATAACCAGATCATTGCTTTAATTCATTACCCTGATGGTTTTTATCCCAACATTGTTTCTCGATTGAGGGAAATAAACCCATCAACTCTTGAAGAAATGCAGATAAACGTAGTGAGCGTGGAAGCTAATTTTATCATAAAAAATTCTAAAATCAAGATGGAGAAAATGGTTACTCTCAAAGAGGAAACATATAATTCATAAGAGGGAAAATTAGACACCTTGATCAAGACCATGGAGAATATGATGGATAAAATTTCCATCGTTGATAGACAAGCTGAACCCTCCATTATAAATACCAATTTCAGGGGTCAAAATCAACAACCTCAGTACAAGATCAATTGAGCAAAGGGAACATAGGGGTTAGGATCCACAAAGTCAACAGAAAATTTGCACTACATTTTAGCATAACTACACTGAAGGCCCTGATGAAGAAGATGAAGAAGAAATTTCTCGCGAGGATCATTTATTTGAGGAAAATTAGCAACACATTTTCCTCAGTGAAGAACTCAGTTTTCTGCAGAAATTTGTGCACTAGACGATCAAAAATATGTCTTGTCAAATGAAGACATGCTATCAGAATGGACGAAAGATTATCAGAAGGGATATCAGAATTCTCTTTCTCAAGTCCAGAGACAATATGCTTTGAGGAGTAGGAATCTTCCTATAACCTCCAATCAGAAAAAACATAAAGCTCAAGTAGATGTTCATCAAAAAGAAACCGATGCTCCAAATCAAAGCAAAGACAAAGGACTTGTTGTTACTAATCATGCTAAAGGAAATGACACTTCCACCAGCGACGAGAAAAAGGATAAATATGTACAAGACAAAGGACAAAAGAAGGAGATTTCCCACAAATATCAGCTCGAGAAGAAAGATGCATCATTAAAAGAGGTAGAAAAACATTATGCACATTTTAGTCTTGAAAATGAAATTGTGCAGTTGAAAGTATCCATTCCTTTAACTGAAATAGTTAAGAATGACCAGTGCAAATTTCAAGTAGCTAAGTTTCTTAGGGTGGATCTGATGTTTGCCATGGTTAATGTGAATTACGATCACCCGAAACTTCTATTTGGTCCTGCTATTGATGTTGATCTAGAAGATAGTGAGGTCCTTCCATTTTATCTAAGCCTCAAAATCCATTATTTTATCCTCCATAACGCCATGCTTGATTCCAGAGCCTCTCATAACCTCATGCCCAAGACCATTATGGAAAAAGTAGGCTTGGATATCACAAGACCTTACCATGATCTTTATTCATTCGATTAAGGGAGGGTAAAATGTCTTGGCCTCATTAAGGACCTAGTGGTGTCTTTAGAGAAAATCCCAGCCAAGAATGTTCTCATGGATGTTGTTGTGGCCGATATACCTCCCAAATATGGAATTTTTCTCTCCCGGTCATGGGGAGAAAATCTTACAGGTACCTTGTAGCTTAAATTTTCATATGCTACAATTACCGTATTTGGGCAACTCATAAAACTATACTGGGAAAGTAAAATGAAGTACATGATTATCAACAAAGAAAAGCCTAATAATCATCCCATACATGATGTTCAGATGTATTTAGAGTCCTTTATCTTATTCAATGATGAATGTTCAACATCTTCCGAAGTTCTGATTAAATAGAAAGCAGAAAATTCCAAGTTTTCAAATTCTGTTTTAGAAATTTCAAATGCAGAAATTCGAGAAAATATTCCAAATGGTGTGAAACCAAGTGCATCATCCCAAAAAAGAGATGAAAAATTGAAATAAATAGAAATTTTTGGTACAAAAAAACTCTCTCAAGCATCAAGTAAAGTTGAGTCATCCGATTTGTAGCTTCCTGATGAAGAAAGTAGTTTGTGGAGTATGGAATTCAATGGAGCCTTAGGAAAGGAAGGGGTTGGAATTGTGATGTGGATTCATAGCCCTACAAATCAGTCACTAAAAATTCCTCCAAATTTTTGAATGTCCTCTTATAAGCTGTCTTTCAACTGTTCGAACAATGAAGTTGAGTATGAGGCTTTGATAGCCAGTTTGAAAATTCTCAAGAGGTTAGGTGCCAAGAAAATTTCTGTGTATGGCGACTTTGAACTAGTAATAAAACAAGTCAAAGGGGAATACCAGGCCAAGCATCCAAGTATGTGAGCTTACCAAAATTTAGTGTTTTATATCCTCAAGACCTTCACCGAGTATACTTTGTCATTGATTCCTGGAGACAACAATGTTATTGTTGATTCTCTTGCTACTTCGGCCATCATGTTTAAAATTCCATTGTATACTAATAAGAAGTATGAGTTTAATGTCAAACACTGCCCTGCTATTCCAGATAATGTTCAATACTGGTAGGTCTTTCAAGATGATAACAGATCAACAACTTCTTACAGGCAGAAGAGGAATTTGTGAATTGACAAATGGATAACCAGTGCTATGAAGATGACCAAGAATTCCATGCAACATAAATGCAAGTGCTTCAGCTGAAAGAAAACTCCATTCCAAGATTTTTATTTCCTTTGGAGGAGATTTTCGATCAAGATGATGTTGGACACAAACCGAACATGCTACCAACATAAGTGGGAGTGGAAGATCTCAATCTTGGCACTCTGGAAAAGCCAAAGATGGTCAAGATTTCAAAATCCTTGAGCGCAGAAATGAAAGGTAAATATGCATCGCTTATGTCTCAATTTGTTGATGTATTTTCTTGGGAATATTATGATTTGAAAGTGTATGATAAGAGTATAATCCAGCATACAATTCCCTTAAATTCTGATCATAAACCTTTCTTCCCGAAGTTAAGGAGAATGAATCCCAAGTTGCTTCCCTCCATTCAAAAAGAGGTAAATATATTATTTAATTCTGGTATTATAGTTCCACTTCACTTTTCAAATTGGATGTTTAATTTAGTGCCAGTGAGAAATAAGACAAGAGAAATTTGTTTGTGTATAGATTTCTGAAATCTGAATAAAGTGTCGCTGAAAGACAATTACCCATTACCAAATATGGACCATATTTTTCAAAGGGTAGTTGGATATTCTAGAATTTCATTGTTGGACGGATACTCCGGGTATAATAAGATTTTATTACACCTAGATGATGAGGAAAATACAACTTTTACAACACCATGGGGCACCTTCATGTATGCCAAAATGCCTTTCAGATTGAAGAATGCAGGGGAAACTTTTCAATGAGCAATGGATATCAATTTCGCTAATGAAAAGGATGTATTTTTTGCCATCTATCTTGATGAAATCACTATTTTTTCCAAGACATATGAGCAACACTTACAACACTTGAAAACAATATTTCAGAGATGGAGAAAGTTTGGCATATCGTTGAACCCAAAGAAGAGACTTTTTGCTATGGAGGAAGGTAAATTGCCGGGCCATATCATACCAAAATATGGAATTAGGATAGGTCCTTAAATAATTGAAGCAATTCAGACCTTGGAATATCCTAGGAGAAAAAAGGAAATCTAGTCGTTCAATGGAAAAATCAAATTTCTAGAAGGTTTTTCCCCAATCTTGCTGAACACTTGAGTAAAATTACTGGCACGATGAATAAAGATAGTGAAGTAAAATGGTATGAAGAGGTGAAGAAGTCATTCAGTCAAGTCAAATTTTATTTTTCTCATGATCCTATTCTTATTATTCTAGATTACACACTTGATTTCATCATTTTCGTTTTGTTTCGGAGCACACTCTAGCTGCTGTCCATATGCAGAAGAAAAATCAGAACACAAAGCAGTCCATCAGCTTCTTTAGTAGAACCATAAGAGATGAAACGTTGAAGTACAACATCATTGAGAAACATGCCTTTGCGTTAGTCAAAGCATTGAAGGACTTCTGAGTCTATATTCTCCACTCTCATTTCATTGTGTATGCCTACAAAGTTGATCAAGGGACAAGGCCTAGTAAAGCTTATGGCGGATTCAAATCTACATGCTTTGGACATTAATTTTATTGCTTCATTATCTGAAGAGAAAGAGGCTGAAAAATTACCTGAGGTATCTGAAATTTTTTCTTCATCGCCTTGGTATGTTGATATAGTTCATGTTTTGTAACACTTGAATCCTCCTCCTAGCTTACCAAGTCATAAATCTTGATCTTTGAAGTTGATAGCTCTTAAGTATTGCACCCTTAATAGTGTTTTGTATTGGAAAGATCCGGGTGGAGTGTGTTGAATTTTTTGGTTGAAGGAGAAGTTGAAAAAGTGACGAGTGGCTTTCATGAAGGTGACTGACGCAGTCACACAGCTGAAAGTCGACTCTCCTCCTATTTACACTCGTTCTTTTGCTCCACGTGGTCCACTTGCATTTTCTAGTTTTATTTATCAATTGACAAACGGAATTTACAAATAGATATAGTCGTGACTTGGATGTTGTATTATATTCCCGCCATATATATTATCACAATATTACACCTTCCGACGTTATATAACTCTCCACCCTTCGGAACATTAATTCATAAACCCATACTATTGATTAAATTTATCTCCGGAATTTTATATCAATAGCCAACACTTTATAAATGAACTTTATAACAGTACCGGTCCTGGGACCCACTTCCACGTACCTTATGTAAATCACTTACAATAAACCGTGTGCTCATTTATTAAACCTCGCGGACCTTTGTGAAGCGCCCGCCGTCCGATGCGCCTATCCCAAATCAACGGATCTCGTTCATTCCACTCGTCGTCCTGGTACGATGGATAACGCACAAAATCACAGTTTAAACAGTGGTTTTGGAACGGTGGCCTAGCCACGTGTCGATTCCTGTATGGAATCGCTCCGTTTCGGAAAATACCACTCACGCCACAAAAGTGGTGCGGGAGAACCCGGAAACAGCTTATGGTTTCGCTACAGTGACTGACTGCGGTTCTCGTCGGGTTAATCTCCTTTGTGTGTCTTAACTCCAGGCTTAGTCCCGGTTCCGACTTCAACTAACAGTAAACCCAGGTTATCTCCTTATACGGAAGGTTCACAATATTATCCAGGATCCTCTATACAAACCACGCCTACGGTGGGGTTAACTGCGCAAGGATTATTCGAATAAATCACGGTAAACCATCGACAGAGATAGGGGGACATCTCACAGGAGTTCAATTTTTTTCCATACACAAAGTTCGTTACTTCGCAATTAAACAATCTCTTCACTCTTGAGGATTCGAACTACCCTACGGTGAATGCACACAGAAACTATTTAATCTGAAGCAATTATGGACACAATTTTATTGCAGAATCTCTCTTCTCTCGCTCTCGCTCTCCTCTATTTCAATTACATCCGAGAATACATTTATACATATACACAAATGATTCTTCGGTTCCTATGAGAGGACCGTTCTGGAATTCAAAAGTCTCTTACAATAATTCAACTAACTGAAACATGACAGACAGACTAACTAACTATTCAACTTCTACAACTCTTAACTACT
Source organism: Pinus albicaulis (assembly GCA_034641835.2). Lineage (NCBI taxonomy): Eukaryota > Viridiplantae > Streptophyta > Pinopsida > Pinales > Pinaceae > Pinus > Pinus albicaulis. Next base: position 549,573,115 of record CM076570.1, read on the forward strand.
CTAAAAAAAACTGTCAGCTGAGGTATTGACACCTAGCTGTTACAATTTTGGTGGTTTCGAACCCTCCTAGCCACAACATGTGGACAAAACTCCTACATTGCTGGCTAGTGCCTAATGCCCCTGCATCAGTGAATGTGGCGGTCATCTTTATTGGAAGACTACAACAAAAAAGATCTTGAGGGTGAGTTTTTATTGGCCAAGTCTACTTCTTGATGTCTATAAAATGGTCATGAGTTGTCGTGGATGTCAAATCTTTCAGGGAAAGAGAAAACTCTTACCTTTTCCCTTAAAACCAATTGAAGTGCAAGTGTCATTCCAACAATGGGGACTTGAATTCATTGGTGAGATACATCCTCCATCATCAGCCCAACATAAGTGGATAGTCACTACAACTGATTACTTAACTAAATGTATTGAAGCTATCCCCATGAGGCAAGTTACTAAAACTGTCATTATTTAGTTTTTAGAGAACAATATTCTGTCTCGTTTTGGCTGTCCATACAAAATCATTACTGAAAATTTAGCCGCCTTTAAGTCCAAGAAAATGATTAACTTTTGTGATAAGTATCACGTTAGGCTTGTTCATTCTACAACTTACTATCCTCAAGGCAACGGGCTGGTTGAATCGTCAAATAAATCTTTAGTGAACATAATCAAGAAGATGCTGCAAGAGAACAAGAGAAATTGGCACAAAAAGCTCACCAATTCTTTATGGGCGAACAAAGTTAGCATGAAGAGATCAATCATCATGTCACCTTTCCAAATTGTGTATGGTGTTGAGACAATGTTCCCTACTTTTTTAGATGTACCAATGATGAAGATTCTGTAAGAGATAGACAATGAAACAAATGACATCCAATGAAGAATTAGCCAAATGATTCATCTACAACAGTCAAGAGATGAAGTCTTTAGTCACACTTCAAAGCTTCAAGAGAAAATAAAAAATGTTTATGATAATAAGACCAAAGCTGATGATTTTAAGCTTGGAGATGTTTTTCTTCCCTAGGAAGCCCGAAATGAAGACAAAGGTAATTAGCATGGAAAGTTTGATAATCTATGGAAAGGTCCTTACACTGCATTCAGGGGTAATAAGGCATTTTTATTAGATGATCTTGAAGGGAAAGAATTTCTAGGAGGACCAATCAATGGTAGGTTCCTCAAACATTACCTTACTTGATCATTGAAGAGGAGGTCCACTTTCATTGTACATATCATTTCAATTTTTTGTCCAAGAATAAGGAAGTTGTTGCAGAAGTTTGAAGCCCAGGGAGAAGGCCATGAGACTTCTACATTTAGCTCATGTTTTTATTTCAAAAAATTTCAAAAAGTTTCAATCAGTTGTCAAGTCAGTTTTTTTTAATTAAATTCATTTCCAGATTTATTTCACCATTTCAAGTTTTTCAAAGTCTTTTCAATTTCTAGTTTTGACTCCATACCCAATGGTAAGGCTACCTGATATACGGTGTTATTGAAACCTCCTGAAGGAGCTTCCATCCCTAGCTGGAGCCAACGTTAGTGTCAATATGTCAGTGATCAAACATACTCTTTCAGATAACTTGGTAGTAGTCGTAAGTCAAAATTTTTGGTCTTTTCAAACAAGTTTTCAAAATAGATTTTGGTCACTAAAGAAGTCTAGGTCAGAAATGTGGCTCCCCTCATCCTATCCATGGCCATCATCACCTCAAAGGTCATCCCATTCATTTTCATTTAGAAGTCTTAGGTCATTCACTCCATCTCATCTAGGTTTGTTGTCTAGGTATCATTGTTTTGCCTTTGAAAAAATGCAAATTTTCATCAAAAAATGAAAAAAATCCTTCATTTCAATCATATAAGTCTTCTAAAGGGAGTTAACATACTTAGGAGAATAAAGTAAGTAAGACAAGTTGTCTTATTTCAAAATTTGTTTCAATATCAAAGGATTTCAAAAAGGGAAAAACTGTCTTAATATGTTATTTTTTTCACTAGAGGAAAAAAAGGTCATTTCAAAGCTTATAAAAGACAAAAAGAGGCTCACCCAAACTCATTCTTTTCATTTCATGTGTGGTAGAGCTCCTCTGTTACCTCCATTGGACTCGATAGTGGTCAATGGTTGGAAAAAAGGCAAGAAAAATACTCCAAAACAAGTTTGTTATGCATCTGTAGCACTGTGTTACGCATCTGAGCAGTTTGTTACACATCGTGAGCACTGTTTTACGCATCTTCTGGCCTTTTTTGCACATCTGTAGCATCTGTTATGCATATGGAACACACTATTACACACCTGGAACACATTGTTACGCATCTGGAAAGTTGTTACGTTTTGGTTATTTGGCTCCCAAACAATTCAAACAAGCTCAAGGGTCATTGACATTAATTTTTAAAGCTTTTACAATAGTAAGTAAACATCTCACATCCTCTTTAGGTCCATTTATCATGCATACTGTTGATTTTCTTACTCACCTCCATTTCCACTACATTTTCACTTCTCTCATCATTGAAAGTTTTTCAGTGGACCAAACACTAGTCCTCTCATTTAACACTATTATACACCTCCCACATACATCATACTATCATTCCCTACAATCCATACCCTTCCTAAAAATTATTTCCACCAAACCCTAATTTCTAGCCAGTTTTCTAGTGTTAAAGTGGGAAATTCCTATGTTTCCCTCATTTGACCAGCTTCATCACATCCACTTCACCTAATTTCACTCATATAATGGAGACAACATACAAGCCTATCTCCTGAATTTTTGTAGAATTTTCCTTGGCTTCAAAACCCTTCATCTCACCCTCTAAGCATACCCCATCCCTATACTCTGTTTTTCCAAATTACACTACAAATACCCATTTCATCTACACACTAGGGTTTCATATTTTCATTGATAGACAAGATGGGAATTGAGAATAAAATACTTAAGGGAGGGCGCCACATAAGATTTGAACCCTCCACCATGCAAGAAATCAATGCTTCACCCTTGGCCAAAAGATGCTTTGAGAGGACTGGATGTTTGAGGTTATGTGAGAGGATTATGGAGGGAGGATATCATCTTCAACATACAAGTTTATTTTCCTCTAATATCAACATGGAAAGGCCATCATTACAGTGTGGAGTTTAACCTATCAGCAAATGTGATTTCTTCAGAAACTAATATACCTAGTCATGGGAAGAAGTGGTTTAAGGGCATGGACATAGACCTTGAAGTTTACAAACTATTTCTCAAACCTAATGCTAGAGAGAAACTAGGGTACATCTTCCCTTTCAGACACCTCCTTACCAAATATGCTCCTTTGATGAGGTTATTAATGAAGTATTTCACTTGTGAAGAGAGATTTTCCAGGTTGTATAGGTAGCATATCAGGGTTTTGATGCATTTCACCTCTACCAAATCACTTGATTTGCCACATTGCTTGTACAAAAGTTTGGTTAGAATGACTGAGAAGGTTCAGAGCAGAAACCAGGATCATTACCCAAGTATTTTCCAACATGGTCTGGTCAAGGTCATTGTGTTGCATCAACTTTCAACCATCAACATGACTTGGGAAACCTTCATGGAAAGAGTAGCAACAACACCCACCACTAGCCCTCATGTCATGCATAGCACACCATCACCATCACTGTCAACACAACCAATGGAGGTTGGCTCTTCCAGCATGCAAAATCAGATTTCAAAGTCTTCTAGGGTTGTTGAGTTCATTCACACCTATGAGAAGGGAGAGAGACAAGTCATTGCGCCCAAATCTATCAAAATTTTACCTACACTTGACACTATTGCTGAGCAAAGTGAAATAGAGGAGCAACCTTTGATGCGTGAAGATGAAACACCTTTGCACTGACATAGTGAACCAACGCCATTGGAGGTTGAGGTAGCAGAGCAGGTTGAGGTCAAATCGGCTCAGGAGATCATTAGAGAGAAGGATGAGGAAATATCAGAGTTGAGGAAAATTTTCTCCATTGCAAATTCTCAAATCACTTTCCTACATCAAGAGAATTGGCAATTGAAGGTCAAGCAATTGATACAAAGAAAACCTAAGCCATAACTAGAGGCAACTAAAGATAAAGGCAAGAAAATCATAGATTTTGATCAAATGCTGGATATGGATACTGAAACACAATCCATAAGGCCAAATATAAGAGGCCTTAAGAGGGCATTGGAGCTATAAATACAATCAACTCATCCACCTGAAGAGTTGACCTTTGATGAGCTAATATCTATGGAGATCAATCAAGACAGAGAAATCTGGTTGGGAAGGGTAAATGAACATTTGGAGAAGCTCTTGAAGAGAGCTAAGAGAGACAACAACCTCCAAATACACATGGAAAATCACTATCACACCAGGAAAAGGATTTCACAAATAAAGCTAAAACAACTGAAGAAAAGGCTAAAAGAAACTCAAATGAATCTTAAAGAGAAGCATAACTTAGATTTTCTAACTGAAACTTCCTTGGATGTTTAGCCCATCATTCATAGGTGCTAGAAAACCAATTTTGAGAAGTTTTAATGAATTTTGGTATTTTTTGTGGTTTTTGCACAAATATAAAAATTCCCTCCTCATAGATGTATAACAAGAATTTTTTGCGCTTGTTTTAAGGGAATCCAAATGATGATTGGCTTGTATGGATGGATTCATTTTTATGAGTACATCACAAATCAGGAACCTTTTTTCATGACAAGCTTTAATTTTGCAGAAAAATCCAAAAACCACTCATTTTCTATGATTCTGCCACTTTTTTGGAGCCCTTGTTACACATATGGAGAAACCTTGGGAGAATGAAGTTTTGGAGGCCTTCCCATGGGTCATTTTGCAAAATTCAAGATGTTCTGGAAACTAGACACACAGGGATAGTCGACCTATCTTCCAAAATTGTATTTGGACTCCTAAAAGTTCCTCAAAAATGGCTTCAAACGTCTGTTACGCATCTGTAAATTTCTGTTACACATGTGTTCGAAAGTGTTACACATATGCATAGGATTCCTTAGGATACTTGTCAAGCTCAGAAAATGTAAAAAATTCGAGATTTTTCTGACATATGAGTTGAAATTAGAGTAATTGAGATTTTTTTTGCATCTTATCATGAGGGAACATGTAATTTAATGTGGGGGACACACACTCCTAGTTCATAGCTGAATTTTAGGGAATGGTTTCTAACCTCCCTAAAATCTAGTAAGTGACTCATCTCATGTATTTATGATGCATTTTGGATGGGATTTCGACCATACGAGGTGTCATGGTTAATATTTTTTATAAGTAGAATTTGTTTAGTCTTTTATTGGGTTGGATGGTCTTATTTTGCAGTAGATATATTGTACAACCTTTTGGAATGAAATCAACGAAAATCTTGCAGAACTTGTGTTGAGAATCTTGTGGTATGCATTAGATAATTTTTTCTTTATCTGTATGTTTATCTAATCATGTTGAATGATATTTTTTCCTCTTTCAGACGCATGCTTCCATGTTTTTAACTTGTAAGTTTATAAGTAGAAATCATGTCTTTTCATGCTTTGTTTTAGACAAGGTTTACATGATATGTCTATGTTCTTCTAAATGAATGAATTCACCTCATTTATCATTCAGACTTTCTATCATTTCATCCTATACTCAATGAAAAATTAAACATGCTTTCAAGCTACCTACTTGGACTCACATTTTCTGTAAATTTACCTTGGAATTCAGAACTAATAAAACCTAGACCTAGCCTCCTCACTGACATTCCTATCCAACACTTAAAACATCAAACAAAAATCCTATTTACTAAGCTTACATACCTAGCCTATGATCAATAGATATTCAGTCATTCCATTAACTAAAAAATGACAATGAGAGAGCCCTCTATGGTCTTGGTAGGTCTAGCTACCTGACCTAAAGCCTGGTATGTTGTTAGCTTCCTTCAATCCCACTCTCAGCCTTGGGAAGTGTGGGGGAGTGATAACACCTGTCTTTCCTATCTTGTTGCTGCTCTTGTATTTGGCCTCCTTGGCTGTACCTGAACTTCTTTGTCCTCTAGTTGTTCCAAATCTATGACGAAATCGCCCTTATCCTTCTCTGCCACCAAATCTTCCCTCCTGGATGAGGGATGATCCCCTTTAGGTTTACTTAGCAACAATTGATTCACTTTGAGCTACCTGTTCTTTTGCTGTAAAAAGGATACTATGAATTTTTCCTTGGACAGGTCATTTCTAAGCCCTATGATTTATTCCTCTTTTTCCTTGATTATTTCTTCAGCTGATTTGTCTTTATTGTGGTATTCCAGGTCAACCATGTCAAAATTAGTGGGTTCTTGCTCTTCATTATGCAATGGTGCAACATCTTCACCTCCTGATATCTCTTGTCTCATTGTGCTAGGATGAAATATTTTTTCACTTATAGGATCAAACAAAAATCTTTTACCTCTACTATAAGTCTTTGTAATCTCCTCCCTTGGTGTCCTTGCCATTGATGGCCTAGTTGATGAGCCAACATCCTGTGGCCTAGATGGTGCTAATGGAATGCTTTGACTGTCAGTGTGACTAGTGGCAGGAATACGAGAAGCTGATTGCATGAATGTCTCCCATGGTATATTAATTTGTGAAAGATGATAAAGGACCATGATTTGACTAGACCATGATGAAATAAGCTTTCCTAGTGATCTATCCCTTTTCTTTGCCCTTTCTTAGTCATATTTACTAAGCTCTTGAATAAGTAATGGGGTAGGTTTAATAGTTTTATGGAAGTGAAATGCATCAACAACCTTATGTCATACTGATACAACCTAGAAAACCTCCCTTCACAAGTAAAATACTTCATTATCATATTCATCAAAGGGACATATCTATCTAAAAAAATTTTGAAAGGAAAGATTTGAGTGGGAGCATCTTTGTAGTGTGGTTTCAAGAAAAATTTATAGTTTTCAACATCCAAATCCATCCCCTTAAACCAAATCTCTCCTTTTTTAAGGATACTTGTATATGAAGCTATCACATCTGCAAATATTATGAAGTCCATCCATGCTATGGTGGTCTTATCGCTCTTGAAATCAGTGGCAAAATGACTGGTCAATTTAGCATGGTAGCCCACCTCTTGTATCTTCTCACAAAACCCTTGGAAACCCACATCTTCAAATGATTTCTTGATGAATGATGAGGCATTGATCTCCTGCATATGATTTGGCTCATATTTGGACATATTCCCTCCTTTCTCATACTTTTTATTTGCACTGGCCATGGTGTTGGTTTTCTTAACAAAAACCCTAGTTAAATTGGAGGGAAGGGTAGGGTAGGATTGGGAAAACAATGAAAAAAGGGTAGCTAGTTTAGGGAAGGGAATTAAGGGTAAGGAGAGTTAGATAATTTGTGGGATTTTTTTTGGAGATGGGGGTGAGTGTTAGGAATATGATGATAGTGAAATTTCTCATAATAGATGAGGAAAAGGGGTTGAAAAGAACAAAAGAAAATCCTTTGCCAAAAGCGCAGCGAGTAGCTAGGGTTTAGGAAGAAAAATGATAATATGAGGTAATTTGAGTATGGGGAGTGATGGGGAATGTGTATTGAGGGTATTTAGGGATTCCTACAAGCAATTTCACAGGGAAAAATTGGGTTGTTAAATGGTCAGTGAAGCATCATAACATGTAGAAAAACTAGTTATAAAACATAGCATACTACAAAAAGAGGCGGAAACAAGAAACAACAAATACACATATAACACAAGCTCAATATCGAGTAAACAAACTAATAATACCAACGAAGAAGGAATCCTCTTTTATTAGCCACAGGTGGTAAAAAGAGGATGAATGCTAAAACACTCGTAGTGAGTCCTAGAGCTATGGAGCTGTAATAATCAAAGCAAGGAGGGCTCTTTACTTAAGCTATTTGGATGCCTCTCTCTTCTCCTCGAATGAGTGATTGGATAATGCAAAACTGATGCACTTCTCCTTTGGGATTGAGATGTTTTATGACCAATAAAAGAAACCCTTAACTCCTTTGTTGCTTGGACAACACACTGCTGGTTTTCTCATGGCCAATTTGGCCAGCATAACAATGTGTTCTAAATTTTTCTTCTCATGGTGGTCTTTTATAGGAAAAATTCAAATATTCTTCCCTCTGTTGGTACAATTGTGGATAGTGACCCAAGAGTGGTGGTTTATTCCATTGTGTGCTCACTTGAGGTCTAAAGGTGGCTCTAGGCAGTTGTCCTTGGGTGGCCTCAAGTGGAGAATCTTCTTCCTGAAGTGTGCAAAGTGGTCCTGGATGGTGACCTTTTGTCATACCCAGGACCACGCGGCTTATTGAGGGATAAACACAGAGACTTGCGCTGCTATTGAAGAAAAGGGCACGCAAAGCGCATTGTGCTAGTGTCTTATGTGCGCAACTTAATAATTTTTCCTTTTGACCTTAGAGAAAGTTAAATTTTCCAGATTCTGTAATGTTTTTCCACCCTGTAAATCCTTCTGCTTGAAATTTCATGATGTCCTTTGCTTGTCCGATTTTCCAGTGATAACAGAAGCAACAACCTAAAGTGCTACACCTACCATAGGAGGACATACCTAGTTAGAATCTACAAATTAATGTAGCATGAATTCTCCATCATCAACACACCTCATACCAAAATGCATTGTGCCCTTCAAATACTAAAGAACATGTTTTACAAAAACTCAATGAGCTTGCATGGGCTTCACCATTTTGAAAATAAAACAATTGTTAAGACTACAATTTACCACATACATGCATAGACTTATTAATTATACAATGATGGATCAATCAAAATCTATATATGGATCAACAAAAAACTTAATATTTGTTACCATTTGAGTAGGCATAAGCCAATAATCCATCATTTGAAATTCCTTTAAAAAATTGAGTATATACTTACCTTATCTAAGTAAAAACTCAATTCAAACCCTACCACATCTGTGGAGCCCAAAAATAGTGCATTGATTTGATTCCCTTCATGTAAATCATAATTTGACCTTACACCATGTTATGAGTTTCATTGAACGTCATGTAAGCATAGGATCATATACATATATGACTAAAACAAGCAAATTAGAATCACCAATCAAATTATTGAAATAGGAATATGCATATATCTTAATGAAACCCAAACCTAAAAGATACTCAAAAAACTAGAGTAATGTGCATGTGGTGTCTATATTTACTTGTAAAGGGATTCCTTAAACCTACAAACACGGGTCTCACACCCATCCACATCAAAGCCTATTGGTTGATTTATGTACACCTTCTCCTTAATCGATCCATTAAGAAATGTTGTCTTTACATCCATTTAATATAAATTTCAACCTGATATTGATGTGTAAAACATAAAAAATATAATGAAGATATACTTTGAAACTGAAGAAAACATCTCCTAAATCCCTATTTTAGGATAACCCTCTATCCACAAGCTAAGATTGGAATTTGCTTGTGTTGCCATATGTTGCATGCTTAGCCTTGCAAAATAACCTAGAGTCAATCACTAACTTTCTCCCATGTATAAGCATAATCTTCGACATGAAATTATTCATATGGAGTTGTATTGTGCCACCATGCCATCTTGCCAAACCTACTAGCCTACTACATCCTCAAAATTAGAAGGACTATACCAATGCTAGAAGACATAAATGTCACATAATTTATAAATTTTAGGGGAAGTTAACTTATCCAAAATGAAATCATTGGAGATCCAACTTGCTCTCGCACCTCCTATAATGTATGGGCGAGCCACGTAGGCATCCTTTTCACCTTTACAAGCTTGTTTATCTAAATCTAATTTTTGTAAATTTGGAAAATAAACATTTAGTGTGACAAGCTCCTCTCCCTCCTCAATCATTGTTGGAGATTCTTGAGCCTTGGAAGACCATACATATTCATCAAAATTGACATCTCTAATCACAACTACCTTCCATTAATATGGAATGTAGAGTTAGTAATTTTTATAGTTCTTGTTAGAACCCATAAATGTACCCTTGAAACTAGAAGGTTCAAGCGTCGTTCTTTTATCATTGGGAATATGACATGAATAGGAGAATAAAAAACATGAATATGTGCTTGCAAGGATTGTGACATGTGAAAACCTCCTATATTGTATTGTCCTTCAAGACTATGTGAGGACACATGTTTAGAATATAGACAATTTTATGACATGTTTCTTCTTATAGACACATGGGAAAATATAGAGTTGGATATCTCCATCATGGACTTATTTCCCCCCTCTACAAACTCATTCTATTGAGGGTTATAATGAACTTCCAACTTATTAATTTTTTATTTGCTACAAAAAGTGTCAAAATCTTTGGAGGTAAACTCCTCGCCATTGTCATACCTTAATACATTAATATTCTTCCCTATTTAACTTTCTAAAATAGTCTTAAACTATTGAATCTTTTTAGACCTCTTCATGAATCGAATACATGAATTTTTATATAAAAATAAACAAAATAAACATAATAAATGTTGCTTGATAAGGAATATGAAGGTGTAGGTCAACATATTTCTAAGTGGAATAGGTAAAGAATCTTTCTGGACCTATGCTTGTTGTTTGAAAAAGTAGTCTTCATATTTTGTCATTTGCACAAACCTTACACACTCCTTTCTTGTAAACCTTGAATTATGGTAGCCCCTACACCATGTCCTTAAAGATCAATAGCATTAACATTGAAAGTGGCCTAGCCTCTTGTTCCATAGCTTATAAAAGTTGTAGTCATCATGTAATAGGGATCTCATAGGATTCCCTTGCAAAGTATATAAGACACCCGATCACATATAGAATGAGATGGATCCTATTCCTACAACTAAATAGGTGGAATCACCAACAACCTTTATTTTCATGCTTGGATTGTACTCTTTAAGTTTTTTATAGGCCTTATTAGGTCATATTTTTGGGGGCTCCACCATCCACATGCCAATCTACATTAGAGATGGTTTTAGATGAGAACATGAGACCATGGAGAAGTTTTCCTCAAGCATAGATGAAAGGTAATCCACTCCAAATTATGCTTCTATGCTCCACACAAATTTCTTATGTTGTGTAACTCACCATTCCCCTTATTTTCATGACTTTAAGAAGCACAATTCCCAAAATTCTGACATTTGACACAATTGAGGTGGCTCAAATCCTTATTTCACATTTAGAGGAATTTAAACCCTCTTTCTTCCATTTCTAACTCTTCTTAAGTAGTGCTTTCTTGCCACCCTTCTTCATGGTGCTAATGAGGGAAATATTTCACTCTTATCTAGTCCTACAATTCTCTATGATATCATCTCCTACTGCTATATACCTATAACACTCTCCAATATCATATCCTCTTATATGAAGTCCTCCCATATCTTCTTATAGGGGAATTTTTTCCTAGGAATATACCTCATCTATTTTCCTAAGATGATATATCTTGATCATCCACATGGATTTGATTTTATTCCATGACATTGTATTATGATTGATGTTTGTAATATGATATAGAGTGACTGGAGCATCAAGCATGTACTTTCTCATGGTATTCCTATTGATGTGAGGCATGATATTATCCTTCAAATATTCAAGGATGACTCTATTGGTCTTGGCCACCTTCTTCTTATGTTCTGACCTCAACATGAAATAGGTAGGTGCTACATTGAAATTCTCAATGAAGTAGTGTATATCATGTTGTTACACTGAAATTTGTCACCATGACATTTTAGTACTCCCTTAGAAGTCTGCAATATCAAATTTCCTAAAGTCAAGCCTTGAAATTAATAGAAAATTTCATAAAATTCTTAAAAACTCTTGTACCGCACTTTCTCTTAGTATTGCCTGCGGTGCCACACCTTTTGGCTATAAATCCTGTGGAGCCAAACGCACTGTTTATTCATTAAGGGTGCGGACCCCTGTAAAAGATAAAAAAGGCGCAAGTAAAATCTAGAAGCTTAGTTTGCACTGAATCCTGCGGACCCTGTGAAAATTTTTGAAAAATCTTAAAATCATCTTTTCTGGATTAGTTTGTTAGATTCTTAGTGAATACCCAGACTTGTATCTTCTGTCATAAAGCCTTGGTTAAGAGTTTATTTCAGCATTTTAAGTTTTGAATGATTTTCTAGAAGATCTGCATGTTATAATGATTTTTGCTTTGTCTTTATCCCGCTCAAAGATTAGAAAATTTGGTATATCTTTAGATCACTGGTATTTCCTTGCTTTCTTACTAAGTTTGACATCATAGCAGAAATTGTTTTATGAGATTTAGATCCCATTTTTCTCATTTGCAAATCTTTAAAAACTTTAGTTGATAAGTTTGGAATTTCACTTAAAAAAAAAAAATTAGATGTTTTTTGAGTTCTTGCTGATCCAAGCAAAGAATTTCTTAGTTAGATTACAAGCTAAGTAAGACATTCGCAAAATATTTGAAGTTTTAATTCAGATTTAGTCTTAGAATTTTTAGATCTCAAGAGTAGTGTTTTTAGCTTTGAGTGTTGTTTCTAGAAATTATTGTCTCTTTTGAAGTAAAAACTTGGTTTATAGTTTCAATCTTGAATAAAAGGGATTTCTTATTGAGAAAATACATTATTTTGAGTTCTCGTTGAAATTAGATTTCTTTTCATTTATTCTTGTTTGAAGGAAAGATTTGTTTTTAAAAGATTGCATTTCTCAACTCTTCCTTTAGATAGAATTCATTGAAAGAAAAGGATTGTTTCTCATAATAGATGCATTTTTAGTGTGTTTTGAGTCGGGTCACTACATATCATCAGTTTCACTTTCACACCTATTGTCCTAAGAAACAACCTCTTAAAATCAATGCTTAAATTAAAATCAATCTAGTAACTTTTATATTTCTAGGGCTCTTTTCACCAATATAGCTTAGGCTAGTGTCTTGGAGTAGGGAGTAATTAAATCTCCAAGACAATTAAAACAAACAAGTAGTTGATCTTGCGGTAGGAAAAGATCCAATAGTCGCTTGTATGCTCTGGGAAAGCTCCTCTTAAAGGAGTCAAGCATGAGGTCATATCTGAACCAGTGGGATAATCAATTCTATCTCATTAGGAATGATAGAAGATATGCACATATTAACAACGGTAAACCTCGGATAGACCATTGTCGAGGAGCCTGAGGTCACTTGTCGGTATACCTTAGATTATGTCAAGGAGCCTTCAAGGGGATTGAGCTTTGTTACTCTGCGCTTGCGCATATGTCGATCGTAGACTTTTCCCCCAGGTATATTAGTTCCTGTTGGTAACCATAGTGACCATAATCTTTACGGTTTTTTCCTAAGGTGACGGTGGAGGAAATATCCGACTGTACCTAGAGAAAACATCGACTAGACTCACTTGGACTCTCCGGAGTGTTATCTTCACTCGAGATGGTTTAAGTGGAGAAACTTGCACTGGTATATTTCATTAAGCAGGTTGTTGGGGTAACTGTTCCAACCGCCCTTTCTACATTAAATATTACGATGTTGGATTTCATCACCAACTAGTGTTTTTAGTGTGGGAAGTTATTGTTTGTGTGTGGTTTGATCTCCTAGATTTTTAGGCATGTGATTCATTTGTTTGTTTCCTTAGCGACTCTAGGATTTTTCATTGAAATTTTATTTGATTGCGTGTGATTAATAATTTTTAATCGTGGTTGAATTACCAAGACAATCACGTAGACTCCAGGGGAAGCCCCCTGAGTATACACCAAGCCAACTTGAAGGGATACGAGCTCTAGTATCGCCTAGTGACAGTAGAATTAAATCAACAAAAGCAGGAGAGTCATCTATAGTTGTTCATCCTGATTATCAATCACAAACAATAGAGCATATTCAAGAGCCAATTTCAGTTTCTGAAGTTACTGGTAGTATTTCTCCTTCCAGTGAATTAGCTGAAGAACCTAAAATTTATGAGCCTGACATTGTACCTGTTGTATTGGAACCATCTTCAGGATTTGTTACTCTGACTTCTAGTGATCCTGGTTCACCTAGGGTAAGATATCGCATTAGTGAAAATCTTCCTTCTGACCTCATATCTATTGAAGAACTTTTTGGTCCAGACGAAGATGTAACTCTTCTCGAAACCCAAAGAACTTTGAATCTTAGGGAGCATGAATCAATATTCTACAGTCCTTTTAGAACTGGCACTTGGAATTTATCATTGACAGATTTTTTAGAAAACCTGGGTCTTATTTTTTCACCACCCCGAATTGCTTTTCATCCTACACCAAGAGGTTATTATCCTTCATCTACTATGTCAGGTGAGTCATCGATGTTTTCTCAATCTCTGGAAACATTTTTATAGGTGGTCCTTCTGTTCCTTCGGGGTACCAGTCACTCTCTGGTACTTTCTCAGGAGCAACTCCTCAACCAACTGAACAAGTGTTATCATCTGGTACAAATGGAACTAAAACTGAAACGTTGAACGCAGAGAAAATTTTTATGATGTCTGGTAATATTCCAAATCCTCAACCTCAAGGTAGTCAGTTACCTCGTGGGGGACAACCTCAAGGTAGTAAGTTACTGCCTGGGGGGCAACCTCAAGGCAATCAGTTACCGCCTAGAGGGCAACCTCAAGGTAATTTTTTACCAGGAAAAACTGTAGGACAATATTATTTACCTGGAGAACAACCTCAAGGACAATACATACCTCAAGGTAATCAACCTCAAGGATAGTACATACACCAAGGTCAACCCCAGACTCAGTATATTCCTCAGGGTCCTTATCAACCCCAGATTCAGTACATGCCTCATGGCTATCAACCTCAAGGTCAGTACCCAACTCAAGGTTTCCAAGTTCCTTCCGGTCAACCATTATTACAAGGAGCTGGAAATTTACTAGTTAATTATCCACCCTACATTCAACCAGGTTATGGTCCTTCATATGCACAACCTTCTACGGGTCAATACCCCGGAATGAACATGGTGTGGAATCCATCTCAAATTCAACAGACTATGCAACCTAATGTGTAGTTACCTAGTCAACCTGTACAGCCTTTAGTTTCTGGTCCGACCAAGCAACCTGTCCAGCCTATTGTTCAAGTCCCTGCACTTGGTTCTATTCAGCAGCCCGGGCCTAGTACACCTCATACTCCGCCTCAGACTGCTGCAGCTACTGCAACTTCTGTTCAACCTACAACACCTGTTTTTGGAGTATCTGTAGCTCCGGTTTCTTCTATCCCTGCATCAGTTCAAATCCCTCAAGCCTCTGTGCCACAGTCAGGACCTACAATTCAGACTATGGTCCAGATGCATACAGGACAAGCTGGTACTAGTATGATTGTCTCTAGTCAACCACAGTTTACTTATCAACCGTACCAGGGACAGTATCAATTTGGTCAGGCTACACAAAATCCAGTATATCAATATCAGCCGTACCCTGGGTATAATTATTAAGTACCTCAACAACCCTAGTATGGTCCAGTTAATCCTGGTTACCTAGGAGGTTTCATAATTCCAAATGCACATCCAATTCTAGGGTATCCTAGATATCATCCTCCTGGCATTGGTTTGATCACACAAGGTTATCAAGACCCTAGCCATCGGTTACCATTCATAGCAACTTTAGATTTACTGGATCTATCGCGCCTTATGAACGATCCCTTTTTTATCTTCCATATTGGCCGCCGATGCCTAACAAGTTGCCCAGTGATATTCAAAATTTTTAAGGTAAGTCGGGAGAGGACCCATCTAATCATGTTATGACTTATCACCTTTGGTGTGCATCCAATTCACTAATCGACGATTCGATTCGATTGCATATTTTTTTAGAGAACTCTCATTGGTCTAGCTGCCAAATGGTACATTGAGTTACCATGCGGCTCTTTTAATAATTTTAATGCGCTAGCTACTGCTTTCTTAACCCATTTTCAGTTGCCTATCAGATACGAAAACGACACAGAATTGCTGACTTCATTAAAACAGTCTACGTCTGCGTACATATCTAATCACTTTCATGAATGGAGACGTAGAAGGCGTTTAGTGAAAGTCTTTATTCCAGGTCAAATTTTGGCTGAATGGTTTATTAAATCGTTATTGCCCAAAATTACTGAAGATGTGGCCCAAGGAGGTGTTGTTACGGAAGAGAAATTCATTGCTCAGGCTCAGTACCTTGACCTTATATATACTCAGTTAGGTACTCTGTATGATAAAATCTCTGATTTACCAAGACCTGGTCAATTAACTACAACTCCTTCTGGCTCTCATACCACTGATGGTGTAATTGGTTCTATTAGCACTGGTAAAAGCAAGAAGAAGTCTTCCAAGACCACTTCTCCTATTATCACTTTACCCGATTCACCCAAAGGATATTCTTCCCTAGAAACTTCCACCGATATTCATGTTTTAGAGACATCTACAACCAAATCTAAAACTGGTGGTAAGAAGAAAGGTAAGAATAAAAAGAAAAAATCTTCAAAAGATAAAAATGATACAACTGAACCAGCTAACGAAAAACACAAACCTCGATATCCTTGTCTCATCTGTGAATGAGGATCATTTTACAAAAGAGTGCTCGCATAGAGCCGAGGTATCAAAATTCGTTAAGGGTTCGCCTATACCTGCTGTCTTGAAAGATCCTTTTCTCGCTCAAGATAGTAACATCGTTGGATCTTCCTCCAATGCGCTTGAGAATATCTTGATGGTTGCGACGTGATCGCAAGATTATGGTAGTAAAAATACTAGTAAAGAAGCAGAAACATCCAATTCTGCATCAATTACATCTCCCTTAGTTTCTGATCCATTACAGATCGAGAAAAAAAATCTTGACTTAGTAATTAAACCGACTGCAAAAGGTGTACTTCGTAAATAAGATCTCAATAAACATGCGAGAGCTGCTCAAAATTACAATATTGTTGAAGATTTGGCATTTTCCCCTTCAGCAATGTCGACTTTGGAAGTATTGCAATCATGCCCAGCCTAAAGAAAATTACTTTTGTCAGCCTTAGGAGTCGTAGATCTCCAGGATTCGAACCTCATGATCTTCAATTTAGAGAATTTTACACCCCGCCTACCCCATCAAATGGCTTTTTAGATTCCGGTAATAGTAAAAAACAAACGTATCTTTCGTACTGTTGTTGATGAAGGGGCTTCTATGTGTATTATGTCGTTAAAATGTTGGAAATCACTTGGTTCTCCAACGATTAACCAATCACCAACTATTCTCAAAGCTTTTTATGGAAGAGGTTTTCAGCCATATGGTATCTTACAATATCTACCAATAGAGGTCGAAGGAAAAATGGTTAATCTAGATGTGGAGGTGGTTGATGCCCCTCTGGATTACAACCTTCTCCTGGGTTGCAGTTGGTCTTACACCATGACTGCTGTTGTATCATCGATCTTTCGTCTCATCATGTTTCCTCATAAAGGAAAGATCGTTAAAATAGATCAGCTATCATATTATTCATCTGACCCAGCCTCTACTGATAGTATCCAACATATCGGAAAATCGACTATCCCTTATAAGGATGTCGGAGTAGGTTTGATTAGAGATTCGACTTTACTAGGAACTTTTTCCCTGCCTTCTCCCAACGTATAATCTCCTATTTCTAATATCAATATAATTACATCAAGTACTATGTCTTTTGATGATCCATGGATAGTACCTTTAGAATCAGAATTGGATTCTTTCGATGGCCCGATGCCTTTGAGTCCATTTGAGTTAGCATACCAGAATGCACAGTCATTTTCTGATACTCCTTCAACTGAGTTTGATCCAGTGAATGTGATCAATCAGGAGTCATTTTCAATATCAAGCTTAGCTTCGACATCAATTACGGATCTTGTTCAACAAGTATTCAATACTGATGATCATATTCGTGAATTCTTGTCTGTAGATGAGTTACCATGGGAAGATCTTCTTCATAGGTCTCCGTTTTTACCTGATCTTGATCATTTTGAGAATGATTTTTCCTCCATTTTTACCACTGATTACGTCAAAGAACCTCATAATCCTTTCACACATATCGATTCTGAATTGAATTTAGAAAATATTTCTGCAACGGTTCCTCTTGACATTTCAGTAAAACCTGGAATTGTTGAAAACATTCATATAGGTGCTTGTTGTACGCCAGATGAAATCCAAGCATATAAAGCCCTATTTCAGGAATTCCGCGACATTTTTGCTTGGTCATATGAAGAAATGCCAAGAATCGATCCATCAATTGTTGTTCATGAAATTAAGACATACCCGGATGCTAAACCCGTTAGACATAGATTACGTCAGATACATCTGAGAAAAGCTGTTGCTATCAAAGCCGAAGTTGAAAAATTACTTCGTGTAGGTTTTATTTATCCAATTCCACTCACGGACTGGGTATCTAATATTGTTCTGGTCAATAAAAAACAAGGAACAATACGAGTATGTATCGATTATAGGGATATAAATCGAGCTTGTCCAAAAGACAATTATCCAACCCCTTACATCGATCAAATTATTGACGATTGTGCTGGAAGTGAAATGTTCTCTTTCATGGATGGATTCTCCGGCTACAATCAAATAAACATACTCCCTGCAGATCAACCTAAAACAACTTTCATTTTTCCATGGGGGACTTTTTCTTATCGCAAACTACCTTTTGGCCTTAAGAATGCTGGCGCCACTTTTCAAAGGGCAATGTCTTATGCATTTCACGACATTAAGCACATTGTGCAGCCCTACCTCAATGATTTTCCTACTCATTCTTCATGTAGAGCAGATCATATTAATCATTTTGAGCCATCTTTATACGATGTAGGCATTATAAGATTCGTCTGAATTCTCACAAGTGTGTTTTTTTCATACAATCCTGATGGTTGCTGGGATTTATTGTCTCAAAAGCAAGCATTCGTGTTGATCCATCAAAGGTTGAGCAATTATCAATTTACCTCCTCCTTCTACTCTTCGCCAACTCCAAAGTTTGCAAGGGAAAGCAAACTTTTTACGTCGATTCATTCCTAACTACGCCGAGTTAACGAAAGGTTTCACTAGGTTATTGAAACAGAATATTCCTTTCTTTTGGGACGAGGTCGCTGATAGATCTTTTGATGCTATGAAAAGTGCATTGACCCATGCACCGTTACTGCATCCTCCCAACTACAACCAAGATTAATTTTTGTACCTCGCCGCTTTTGATTCCACGATAGGGATGGATCTAGTTCAGGAAGATGAATTCCATAGTGAACATGTGATTTACTATCTTAGTCGAAATTTGTATCCGACTGAGATCAAATATTCACATGTGGAGAAATTGGCCTTGGCGGCTGTTCAAGCTGTCCAACGTTTTCGTCACTACATACTTTTACACAAAAAAAATTGATCTCTGATTGTAACCCTATGATGTAAATCTTGAATAAACAATTGCTAGGGGGAAAATACTCCAAATGGATTGTTATCCTGCAGGAGTTTGATTTGGAGTTTGAAAAATCCAAATCCAAGAAATCATTGATATTTGCTAAACTTATGTGTGATTTCCCACGCACTAATACAAAAACTGTGGCGGAACAACCAATCACGGACAAATCCTTGTTTCTTATTAGTACCATTGATCCTTGGTATGGAGATATTATTGTTTATCTCCAAACCCAATCTTTTCAGCCTGAGCTTTCACAGTCGCAATGATGAAAAATATGTTTCCAGTCTCAACAATATCATATTTTTGGTGACACACTGTACCGTCGTGGTGTGGATTTAGTTTTTCGACGTTGTCTAACCCATGAAGAATCCGAAAAGGTTTTAAATGACTGTCACTCTGGAGCATGTGGCAGTCATATGTCTGGGTACGCCACAACCCAAAAGATATTGCGTGCAGGTTATTTCTGGCCGTCCTTGTTTAAAGGTTGTATTTATGCGGTCCAAAAATGTCATAATTGTCAAATTTTCGATAGAAAAATGCGTGCACCACCTGCTCCTCTTCACCCTATAATTGATGTCAGTCCTTTTGAAAAATGGGGCATTGACTTCATTACATGTAACCCTCACTCGGCCAGGGGGCATGGGTATATTATTCTAGCAGTAGATTATTTTACCAAATGGGCCGAGGTGATGCCTACATTTGCGGAAAATGGAAAAATTGCAGCTACTTTCATATTCAATCATGTGATTTCTCGTTTTGGTGTACCCCAAGTGATAATTACTGATCACGGGAGCCATTTTCGGAATATCATGATGACCAAGTTAACAGACCAACTTGGCCTACGCCATGACAGTTCTACACCATATTATCTGCAGGCCAATGGTTTAGTTGAAGCGATTAATAAAGTTTTAGTTACCATGATCAAATGAATCATTGGAATTCATAAGTCGAATTGGCATACCATGCTCTTTTCAGCACTTTGGGCATATCGAACCTCAGCAAAAACATTGACAGGTTTTACCCCTTTTCAACTAGTTTACGGTTTAGAAGCGGTATTACCCATTGAATGCGAGATATCGTCACTCCAACTAGCCATAGAGTTACTACCAACCACTTCTGAAGAGGAGAAACATTTTTTATACTTGGCTCAATTAGATGAGAATTGGCGCACCGCTGCATTAGCTACCGAGTCTCATGCGAAAAGAATGAAAGCTCAGTATGATAGAAGTGTTACCCCTCGTAATTTTTCAGAAGGAGACCTAGTTTTGATTTATGATCAAGCCAACGATAAACTAGGGGCTGGGAAATTTGAACCCATGTGGCATGGTCCTTATATTTTCAAGCAACAACTTGCAAAAGGGGCCTATGAATTGATTGATTTTGACAGGGTCTCTTTAGGTAAACCCAGAAATGGACTTTATCTGAAGAGATATTACGCTTGATTTTTGTGTGGAGATCTTCTCTGTATATTAGTTACTTTCTAGCTGGTGTGCTATAGATTAGAAACGTGTGCCTAGCTTAAGTGTGCTCTTACTATTATTCCCGCTTATCTGGATACTTTTGATATCGCAGATGTCGACGTCCTTTCAAACGTATATTGGTTTTGTTGATGGCGCTTGTCGTAGTACACAGAACATCTCTTTCGTAGCTTGGGTTATTTACTCACCCACTGACGAGTTAGTGTCGATGCATGGGGTAAGCCTTGGTCAAACAACGAACAATATTGCCGAATATAGTGCAGCTATTGAATTATTATCAGAATTCATTTCATTTGGAATTTGGAGTTTGATCGTTAAGTTAGATTCTGAGCTCATTGTATTACAGTTAAATCGAGTATATGCCATTAGAAATCCAGTATTATTAAGATTATTTTTAAGGGTTCATCTCTTGGAACGAGAGTTTGATTATATTGAGTATCAACACATTCCAAGAAATTTAAATACATTAGCAGATGCAATTGCTTCTAATGTTATACATAGAAATTTGCGATAACAAAGTAACAAATCAACATTCCATAACATGATTGAACATGTAACTGGAAATAATAGTATATCATAGTATAGACGTAGTATTCAAAAAATAGTACATCATCTTCGATCATAGGCTAAAAATTCCTTATGATCGAAAAAAAAAGTGGTACAAAAAATGAGTCTACAAGTCAATCATCCACTATCCGTGGTGATGATCACGATAATACACTACTTCTCATGCCACCCTAGTCAAAAACCTCCTGAATGGTCCAGAAACACCAATGACATATCTCTGTAGACGGAGCAGGATATCATCTATGGTGGTCTCAGGAATATCTATAGTGAGCCGCTCCAAATGGTGCTCTAAATTAGTCAAGATCTCTGAAGTTTGATCCTGTGGGGGTGGTGGTGGTGGTGCTGCATCCCTTTGCCTCCGGTCAAAGGGGTTGAGAATGGTTGGTCGACTCGGACCCACATCTGCATTTAAAATTTTTGTTATCAATTTTGGACGATTTAAAAAACAAAATAAAAATTAGAAATTAAAACATGTCAAAAAAGATTTTTTACCTGAATCATCCCACTAAGCTCCTGGAGGAAGGGGCATTTCCCAGTCACCACGAAAATCCATGCCAGCATAAGGAAAATCCTCTATCGCAAAAAATTGCGTTCCAGCCAACGAAAATATGTCGAGGGAAATTGAACAATCTTCCCACCCTCGTTGTGGCAGGCCATCAAAGCAACCCAATGAACCATCCTAGGCTCTCGAGGTCGACCAGCATCAACAGGAATATGCTGCGAGGCTAACATAGGGATCCCCTCTAGAGCAAAGGTGATGACGATGGACCCATATCCGAAGTTGTTTAGCTTCCCATTCTTTGCTCTGGTAAGTTGGCCTTTCACATTTGCCAACACTGCCTCGCACCAGTTGAATATGGTGCCTCGAAAGAAATCTACTGGTATGCGCATTTGAGATCCGGTGGCTACATGCAAAGCTGCACTTCCGCACAACTTAACAACGGTAAAAGCGATCACTTTTAGCTCGGGACATATGATAGTTTTTATGTCAATCCGTTTGTCTCGAGGATTGGATTTATCATTACAAAACTCTAATTGTAGGCTGGCAACAGACTGGCCACCTGGCCTAGCCCCAAATAGAGATAGTGGTTTGCCTCTCCTAGATAAACCAGTCAAAAAATATATGTCTTCCAGCTCAATCTCGAGCCAGTGACCTCCGATCACGAAACACTGGTCCTGAACATCCCATTTACTTACCAGCCAAGTAAGAAGATCCACTTTAGCTCTCATGCCACTGATAGCCCAAAATTTGTAAAGCCCCCATGCTCTTAAAACTTAAAAATTTGGTTGATGAATCATCGCTGCTTCATCTACCTCCTCATGTTCCCGTTCTCGCCAAATGAGCATTGTAGATATCCTACAACAAGTAAAATGAAGGATTAGAATCATTTTGAAGCAAAAAATTTGGGTAATTTAGGAAGAAAATATGTTTTAAATTCATTACGGCGCCCCCACACTTTACGCTCAGGGACAGTGCATAGCTCCGCACGACCCCTGTGTTAAAAGTGCGGGGCCCCCGACATTTTCTTTGTGAGAAAATGTCGGGTTCCGCAAGTACCTAGTGTCCTGCCTGCAGACCCCCGAGGGCAAATTTTTCAACCTATTTTCCTCCCAAAAATGAAATTTTGACCCTAATTTTAAAAATTGAACATATTAAAAGCAAGATAAGGAGGTTATGGATTACCTGAAATAGACGGTTCTCGATTCTGACGGTCGGTTTGCCCGGAATCTTCTCCGAAGCGTTTTTTGCCAAGAGCTCTAAAATTTTCACTCCAAACTCAAACAGTGAAAATGAACTTGAAAATCTCCTTTTTATAAGTTTTTTCGAATAGATGAATTTTAAATTTGTTTATTTTTCACTTTAAAAAGTCGGTTTTTTCAAAATATTTGTATTATTGAAACAAGTATGTTTAATTTTTCAAGTTTTTGTGCAGAATAACGGATTTTTCAGGCAAAATGGTCATTTTTGATGAAGAGTAAACTTTTATCACTTTTTCGGGCTCTTTAAAAATTTATGAAAAATGAGAAACCATGGAGTCCTCTTTTAAGCCCTTTTCAGACTCTCTAAAAATGAAAAGATTGCCGAGTACTTGACTATTCGAACTCGTTAAAGTAAATGAACAGTCGATCCTTCAGTATAAGTTTACCCCTTTTGCAGACTGAAATGGACTATTTACGAAAAAGGTATACGTTGACTAATCATGGTCAATAGAGTTCTCTCCCGCATTATTTTATCCTTTTTCGGGCTCGAGAGACTAAATTTACGAAAAAGTACACCCATGGAGTTTTCCTAAGTTTTTTTCTTCTGACTCCCTAAAAATGAAAAACACCAAGTTTCTCCTATACTGGACTCTTAAAATTTAACAGTAAATGACTTGTCAATTACAAACAGGAACATACCACTCCTTCTTAGGGTTCGATTTTAAACTAAGTTGGACTCATCCGAAGGATGAGCTTATAAACAAGCAAATGTTATCCTCCTCAAGCTTGTCAAAAATAAAGAGGTACTTGCCAGAAATGGTGGGGGAAAAGAGAGAAAATAGATTCATTTGTTACACTTTGATTTGTAAAAGCATTACACCACTCTTGAACACGACACTTTTTGTCGCACTTCCACTTGGGTTGGGAAATACTTTGCCTATCAGTTAATCAAACCACATTGAAGGTCTTCAGCCAGTTTCTAGGTATTAGCTTAGGGAAACTGTCACCAAACCATCTGTAGTGTCGTTATGTGTTCAAGAGGTTAGTCAAATAAACCATTCATCTGCAAACATTTGTCTCCATTCGCGTTGACCATCCCTGAGTCAGTCCTTGCAAAAATTTCTTCAAAACTTGATCTATGGTTTCGTGTCGTGAGCTTGCTTATGACGGATCACTTTTTATCGATGACAACTCATCATCTAGGAAGTTGATCTAGAATCCGTCAGTACCTTGGGATCTGCATGCCTTAATGGCAGGTTTCTCGCCTTCGACGACAAGTTGCATCATTGACCTTCGATTGAACGATTCCGTGAAATGTTCGACTTCAGATTACTTATCCACGTTTCATGGATTGTACTGAGTACTTTGAGAGCCATTTTCATTATTGGTGGTTTCTCTCACACTTGTTAACAATTCACATCATTGACTGGTAATCAAGTGGTTTCTACCATGTTCGACTTCAATACATTTAATTGCATGGATATAATCGTACTAGTTTGGGAAGCAAAAATCAAGACCCTGGATCTAGTTTCCACCATCCAGGCTGCGAGGATTTTTATTTTTAATTATGCAGTAGACGATTCATTAAATATGGCTGTGTCCATGATGTGTCTACAATATTGATGTAATATTAAAATCATTTCTGTATCAAAACAAGTTTAGTTAGTTTTTGATCTGAGTATGGGAATGCCTACCTCAACGATGATATATATACATATATACATTTTGCATTGAATGTTTTTACAGGGTTCCGATTGGGGTGTCCACAAGCTAATCCTTGAAATGATAAAGCACATCACTCTTCGAATACTCTCAGAGTTCGCACTTTAGGGGGCAATTTGTTACAATGAAATTTGTCACCATGACATTTTAGTACTCCCTTAGAAGTCTACAATATCAAAGTTCCTAAAGTAAAGCCTTGAAATTAAGAGAAAATCTCATAAAAGTCTTAAAAACTTTTGTACCACACTTTCTCTTAGTATTGCCTGCGGTGCCGCACCTTTTGGCTATAAATCCCGCGGAGCCAAACACACTGTTTATTCATTAAGGATGCGAACCCCTGTAAAAGATAAAAAAGGCACAAGTAAAATCTAGAAGCTCAGTTTGAGTCATTTTTGGAAGCTTCTAGAAACATTCCTGCGGTGGAAAGTCCGCTCTTTTCAGGTTCATGTATCCCATCCATTAAGGAGCTAACCCTTTGATGTAAGGAACTAATCCCTTTGAAGGAGGATTCTATCCCTTCTTGTATGGAGCTGTAACTTCCTCTCTTTCACTATAAAAAGAGGCATAGGGCAGCCTCAAGGGGTTACAATTGATGAGTTCAAGCTTTAGTATTATTGGAGGTGAAGTGCTGTTGAAACTTAGACCCTTTTAGCTGATATTTCACATGGGAAAGATTACATACCTGTATGTATCTCGGTTGGAAGAGTGAAAGGCTGGTCAGAGTAAAGGAAACACCTGTTCCGGACCCTAGGAAGGCCTGTATGACATCAAGGTAGACACGGTTGTAAGGCTCTTCTTTATTTAAGTTAATACAAATAAGTCTGTTTTTCTCAATAAGCTGTCAATTGATTGGTTCATCTTATGGATTCCTTGATCACCATAATAGATATGATTTATGAATATATGTTATGCAGGTGCTATTTGATGTTTGTTTGTTTGTGATTGCAGATCTTCAAAGGCAACTCTTTCGGGCGACTGAAGGACTACTACTACAAACAAGCGTTGGATCAAAGGTAAGATTGTTAAGCTTTTATAGCATTTAATTATGAATCGCAATATATCTAGAGAAAGATAGTTTTATTTGTCCGTTTGTTGCTAGCTGTCCATAGGACACTTGGGAGGTCTGTCTTGTCCGTAAGAACGACTTATCTGTCCAACACATGTTCCTCAAATAGTATCTATACTCAATAGTCCCATAAGATAAAGTTAGAGGGACCTTCCAATCTATATTTGTTTCTAAGACTAATGCTAGTCATGCCAAAATGTTGTAGTACATGGTGAAACAAACATATCAAAAAAATAAAAGTAATCTATCACAAGTTAATTGTGCTTTCCTAAAGCACAAATAAAGGGTGTTTCACCCCGAAACCTCTTGAAAACTCCCTCTTATAAGTAAAAAACCTACTACCTATACAAGAATTACTAGAAGGTTTCAATAACTATGATCAAATACCATGTCAAAAATGAGATCATGGTGAGCAAATTATAGCCTCTAAAATTTAACCTAAAATCGTAGATTACTAAGGATGAAAATTCCAATCAAAATTTCTACTAAATAGAACTCTAACCTACAAATACATGTTGTTGTATATATATATATATACATGTATGTATGTATGTATATATATATGTATGTATGTATGTATATATATGTATGTATGTATGTATGTATGTATGTATGTATACACACACACACACACACACACACATATATATATATATAATTGATTTAAACATGAAAAAAGAAATCTATAAATTCTATTAAATTTATAACATAGAAGATGAAAATGGAGAACTCGCAATTATGCACAAAGAAGTGCACCCTACTTCTCCTTTATAGACTAGGAAATTAGAAGGTGTTGATGGTCCAAAATGACATCATAAACATTGGGGAAAACCACTTGCTTGGGGTCCCAAATTAGACCCTTTTCCGTTTGGAATAGTGGCTCGAATTGGAGTTATAGGACTAGTTTCCCTTAAACAAAAATTATATGGAGTGGGATGGATAGTGATAATGTATTCTAATTCGTACTAGTAACAAAAATAGGAACTACTATAATTTACTACTACACCTCGGTAACTTGATGACATATGTCCTAAAAATATGTCATAATTAGCACAACAATGTAGATCATTATGCAGTTATGATATAAACTCGATTAATGAAAATTAATTTAATTAAATAGTTAATTAAATTAATTTATTATAACATCACATATGACTAAGATCTCGTTGCTCAAAATATAAAGAAAATTTAAATCAATCATATTAGTAGTGACCATGAAATATTTATTAACACATATATGTTAACAATAACATGAAACAATTCCATTCAGAGAAAATACACAAAAACATAGGATAGTAGTACTTGATACACAATAGATTTTCTCATCACGGAAATGAAAGTGGTTCAACTTAATATTAAGAAAAAATTAAATACAGTAGTGCAATATAAGTCTATTCTTGCAAAAATTCAAAACCCCTTCTCCATCTCGGAGAGGGAATTTATAGTCTTAGTACAAAGGAAAAAATTAAACTATTCTAACATCTCTTCAACAAAAACAACAATAGTGGACAAATCAGGAAATAATTACAACAACTTTCCAAGCTTAAGAAGAAGATTGTCTAATGATCAATTATCGTATTATGAGAATATCCAACAAATTGGTAATATTTGGGGATGTTTTGGCTTGATACTCATCTGACATGTAAAAATATGATTCTTCAAGGATGGAAACATCTGCATGGTGAAATTGGACAGGCATTGAAGGACCATGCATTGGTTGTGAGGTTTCACTAGAAACTACCAATGATGTTCAAGACTAACTTTGGAGAGTTGATCAATCATCTTGCTCATCTCTTTGTTGTGCTCATGCCACATCTTAGCTAATATCTTGGTGTCTGGTAGAGAATCTTCGGGGAAGTTATTGTTGAGATTGGATTGAAGAAAAATATCATTGACTGATTAACCATTGAGCTAGAAATATTTTGGGCCTCGTTTACAACAACTTCAACTAGCTTCATTCTGATTTCCCATTATCTGAAAATTATAATATTCTGAGCCTCATCAAACTTTGGTATATTTCATACCTACCTTCACTTTCCTTCCTAGTGAGAAAATTAGAAATTTTTCCATTCATTTCTTCAAAATAATTTTTCATATCAGACAAAAGATCCACAAGGTAATCTGTAGCTTTTCACTGATCCTGAATTATCACAATTTTATTACAAAACGCCTTTTGTTGATGCCCGAGAAGAGTATTCATTTCTTTAGCTTCCTTTTTTTATTTTTGTTATTTGAGGACTGAAATGCAATTGTTCTATCTTCTCTTCCATTTTATTAATTTGATCATCTCTAATCTACAACTCTTTAGCATATTGTACCTTCGGTGAATTCAATTTATGTTGTAACTCTGTCACTTATTTCTTCCATTACTCATTGATTTTTTGTTTCTCAACCTCTAGAGTTTTCTCCAACAAAATGATTCTCTCCTTTTTTTACTTCAGAAGTTCTTTCATTTCTACAGCCTTATCGATGGTTGTTGAAGCATAAGAACCTATTAATTGAGTCAGTTTCCCTAACTCGTCTATTGGTGTTGCAATAAACCCTTTCCATAAGACTTTGAAAGAAGAAGTTTTATTGGATACCAATTGTTGATATTGATTCAATTTTATTTTATTTCTTCATCTTTTTACCACAGCCTTGTGTTGTGGACTGTAGAAAATTTCCAAGTGAGGAATCTCTTCAGTATTTAGAACAACTTCTAAGGTAGGAAAAGCACAAATAATCTAAATATATTTCTTATTAGATTCCCTCAATACCTTTGTGATGCCACAACCCATTGTTTGGTATGCAACCTCTATGCTTGCCAATTTATATGGAATACATAGGGGAAACACATGAGGATAGGCTAAACTACCATAAATTATGATATAAGTAAATTATTCCTCCTCGAACCGGTTTCTGACCTTATGAAGGTCATATATGGCTTTCTAAGACATCCGAGGAGGATGAGTTCCAAATATGGCTTCATAAATACAAATTATCACCCTATGACAAATCCAATAGATATGCTCATAATAATTAGATTCCAATAGGATATCATGATAGATATGAATGGGCTTTGGGTCTTCAATAGTCCATTTCCACCCCATGGTCGAGAAATCCATTGTAAAAAAAAGGGCATCCATAATATATGCATACATTTATAAATGAGGAACTTTATTCATTGGAATATTTATAACTAACCTAAATTCATAGATATGAGAGGCTAAATTAACATAGAGCATGGTGGCCCAGCAAAAAATAAAACGTACAACTGCACCATCAATTAAAGGAACCCAATCATCAGAGAATTTTGACACATTGGGTTGTGCATGCAACTAACACATGATAACTTCCACTTGGGAAAATGGAGGGGAAAGGGAATCAATTGAGTACTTACCATTATTTATTATTTATTAAGTACTTACTAAGTAAAAATAAAAGGGCCCCCATTATTTATTATGAACTAAGTAAAAATGGGGGGTTGTTTTTTGCTGTAATATAAGAATATAGTGAATCTAGACACATGAAAATTATATCCTTAATTGGAAGAATAAAACCTTATGATCCTTGGAGAATCCATATTATGTGGATAATGGTTGCTAAATAAAAAATCACCATCTTAGAGGTATATGCACTTAACTTCAACTAGAATATCCTCTTGAAAGAGTGTATAAGGAATCACACCCGCTAATTGGGCATGCTAAAATAAATAAATCAAACATAGAAATTGAAATATGACTCCTGCATTTTTAGGCATTAATTCACCCTTCATCTATGTCTTTTCTCCATAAGAACTTGTGCACCCTCACTTTTCTAAATAGATTAATGAACAAAGACACTATGTTGCTACTAAATCTCTCTTGTATAACCTATTCTACTTAAGGAAATAATATTGTGTTGGATTCGCTATTATACCGAGAGGTTTGGGGGGAGGGGGGTTGAATCAGTATAATACATTTTACTTAGTTAAAACATCCAAGCATCATAAAACATAAATATCACAAGCAGAACATGAAACAAAATGATATACATGAAAACCCCTCATGAAAAAAACCACAAAACTTCTTTTATTTTTGTAGGCACCAAAATATTGTTTCAACAATTATAGGCACCAACCTACATGAGACTCCAATCCCCTCAATTTTGTCATTTTTTAGGTCCTGAACTTCTGGATCCATTTTGAGGCCCTAAACGACACTTTTTTGGGAAACAGAAAAATGGAAAGTCAAGGAATGATGTTTGCGGCTGAAATTGGTTGTCATCAAATATACATTTCTAATGAGCTATTGTTCATGCCAAACAAAGATCATATGCCAAAGTTACGACCCCAAGAAGTTGACATTCAAATTAACCCCATTGGTGCACATAAGCTTTTAGCGCTTCATATCCTAGGATTAGGTTTTTGGATGTTTAGGGTTTATCATTGTTTCTTCATGATAAAAAATCCTTAGAGCCTCATTTTAACATAGTTCAGAAGGCATGTAGTTGTCACATATCTTCTCAGAGATAAGCTACCATCACTCGAGCTAGTTTTTTTCCTTTCTACATGTAAACATTTTCAACATTTTTTGTTTATTAATTGAAGTTATGTTTCATTATATGTCTATGTTTTTGTTTAAATTTGTATTTAATTTCATTCCTTCATAAATTTGGATCATTCGACAACCTGATAAAGCTAAATCCTCTATTTTTGACCGCCCTTAACCTATATGTCTACAATATTATTAAAGGTTGTATGTTCATGTAGTTAGGGTAGAGATTTGTCGATGAGAACTACTCTGATACGTCTAATAATGGTGGAAAGTATGGTTGAAGGAGGGCCACATTGAACACTAGATGTAAGTCACGAGGGGGAATAATTAGCTCAAATTTTTTTTCACCCATAGCCTTGGTGATAGTGTAAAGTCCATAGAGAAGTGGATGAGGCTTCCAATGGGATTTTATTAGACACTCTTTCTATAAATACAACCAAACCTTGTCTCCCACCTGAAATTTGTGTAGCACCCAGTGTTGATCATGGCATTCCATGTAATTAGTATTAGCTTTCTGTAAAATATCATGGACCTATTGATGTATTTGTAGAATTCATTCAATGAATTTGGTGGATTTTTTAGCCTCAGGATGAGCATGGGAAGATTTTTCATGTGTGGATGCAAGGGGTATTGCTACATCAATAGGAAATTGTTATCACAAGGCTGGAGTAGATGGGTTGTTCAACCATCAACCTATCATAACTATTTAAACCACTTTTGACTGGAATTTAGCCCTTCCAAATTCTAAGAGGGCTCTCTTAAGGAAAACAATAGAATATTCAAGATGAAATTCAAATTGCAGATGAATAACTATCTTTTTGCTTTATGTGCTATTTTTGTAGGTGGAAGAGTGTATGATAGATACCATTGGGCATGGAGTTAGATAAGGAATTCAATATAAATTTTTTTGTATTAATGGATGCTAAGGAAAATTGGATTAAAACATAAACTTTTACAACATGCACAAAATATGAAGGAAATTAGATCATTCGATCATGAATTCCAAGTAATCATATATAACACATAAGCCAAGGATAATATCAGGTTGTAAAATAGTCTGCTACAAAATTTATATTAGCTTGATAAATAAAAATTACATAGTAGCCTTCTCATAACATTCATCAACCTATTCAAAGTGAAAATGTAGAGTGGGGCCTCCATACAATAGTCTGCCACCTCGGCCAGACTTGATTCTTATTAAAGAGTCCTAATTTTAATTTAGTTTTAACTCATGAATCCCTTTTAGGGATATTTCTATTTTAAAAGAGTTTGAATACAAAAGGGACTCTTCAATTATTAAATAGCTTAACAAATTATGTTAATAACCCTTAATGAATGCAACCAACTGATTTTATGAATGTGTTGGACTATTGATGTGTCATCATGCTACGTGGATGCTGACCTTGCTAAGCTGGACCTCCACCAAGTTGAATTTCAAAATTTTTGCAACAAATCTAGCTAGGAAAAATGCTATGAAATAAGCCTAAAATCTAAGTGTGTATTTTCCAAAACCTAGTAGTTGTGTAAAAAATGAGAGAGGCTTTTGTAGATGAGCTCGTGCTGAAAAAAAAAACTCCTTCAGATTTCCAAAATTCCTTTCCATTTGGTCATAAAATGAGAATGAAGTTGACTACTAAAAGCATCATTTCCATAACTTCGGTAGAAAATAACGTGGAGGTTGACTTAGTTGACCTGCTGAAGTGTCCCCTAAAAAATAAGAGTTCATATTTTGATGATGTGGACACATATGACTTGTGTTTTATCTATTTATTCACTGTTTGATTGCCCAAAAATCATCAAAACTTCATCATGCTGGAAAAAAAAGAGTACAAGCAGTTCGGTAGCAAACTTCAGTAGCAAATGCCAAAATCACCCTTCTGCATATAATTTTACTTTTCTAATTGTTCCAGGGTCTTCTATGAAGTTTATGAGCTAAATACATTCCTTGATCCCTCATATTTATGAAATTTTAATTGGTGTTTGCCTTCATTGAGAGCTACAACAATTCCATAGCAAATTTCTTCCTTCAAGCCTCGGAGTTGCTATGAAAGTGCCTAGTTTCCGAGTTTTTGCATTTTCATTATTATTTCACCTCCAAAACACTTATAAAATCCTATGCAAGACTGTATATTACCATTAGCCATAGTATAAGCAAAAATTGATGGTGTTACCATTTTCATGAAGTGTCATCAGTTTGAACAATCATTTTGAGGCCTTTCTTCAAAATCTCATCTTGTATCATTTCCATTTGTGCTCTAAAGTTCTAACTTGTCCCTGTAAGCTCCTCCTATCAACTTGCAACCATGTGTTCCTATTGCATAGGTGTTTCATCATTCTATGTAAAGGAAATGTCCTTTTTAACATTTTTCTAGATTTGTCTGCAACATTATTGTAAAAATCCAGTTGCTTTGATATATCCTCCTTTATATTTCTTCTTCTGAGCTACCATGCCTTAACATGCAGTGAGCTGCTTCTTTGAGAACTGAAAATATCCCAAAAGTCAGCAAGATAAGTTATGACACCTACAGACCTACCCTAAAGAGAACTAGACCAGCTCACAAGACAACAAGGCCGAGCAATGGACAACAAGAATGGCTCGAATGAGAGGGAAACCGTGCTAATAACAACAAACTATTTCAAAAATGGAAAGAGGAAGAAAAAGGGAATGAATCTATAAGGTGTGTGTGTTTTTTGGAGTGAGGGATAAGCCAAATGATATGTACTTATGACCCACATGACTCTGTCCCTGACAGTTTCTAAATAATTTCACCTTTTCCTTACCATTACCACAACAATGTACTTTCATAGTGAAATCAATGTTTGGGAAGGCAAATTTGTTGCGGAAGGTTTAGGAACTTTCGTAGCAAATACTCTATTTTTCTAACTGGAGTTTCTACAAAGGTTTGTTGAACCATCACATTTCTAATTATGACCAAATGATCGTAAGACACATGGATTTTTTTATTTTCACCTTAATTTTGACACCCACTAAAATTCATAATGACCTTACAAACCGGATTTATGAAAAATATGGCCTTTATACATGAAATTATTTTGAATAAAAATTTAAAACCCTAACTAAATTAACTAACTTAACCAATTTGACTCAAAGACAAACCTAATTGTTATCTTAGATAACAGTGGCTCTAATGGGGATGATGCGCCCCTGTGGTGCAGCAAAAAACTAGCAAGCTAGGTTCCTTATCCATTGGGTTGATCCCAACCTCTTGTTATATTCTTTAGCCTGCATTCTACCCTTGACATGTTCTTGAAGAAAAAACACTATACAAACCATAACTTGAAACTACAATCTTCAAACTCAATGCTGAAAGAGATGATTTCCCAACAAGCTTATTTATGTACATACCAATCTTACTCTAACAACTGAAAACCAAACGTTCGATTCAAGCAATATGAAACTTCTAGTATAGTTAGTCAAAGAACCGATCCAACTCTTAGGCTTCTTTATTATGCTTGAACAACATCATAACTTAATCATATATTGGAAACTAGGAATGAAAATTGAATCTCCACTCCATAAAAATCACAAAAAATGTCTTGAATGATGACTGCAACAGAATTATCATTGAATCTTGTAAACCATGAAAAATATCCTCTTTTGATAAAAGTAGAAAATCAGTAAAAGGATCCTTGAAAACACTGAAAAGTATCTTTTCATGGTGATCCACAGGATAATCTTCATTCATAACTATAGGTTGTCCCTGTTTTATGCCTTCAACATCATTCTTAAGATATGACTCTGATTGTTCATGAAAATATTCAATGGGAGCTACCATATCATGTGCTGCATGGATTTTTAAAAATGAATTCTCATGAATTACAACATGAAATTCATGTATATTATCATGCACAAACATAAATTTTTGATCATTTAAATCTGTAGCAAGACATTTTGGGACAGCAACTTGTGGATCAAAAATTTGCTCATCATTCTCTATAAGTGCTTCCCCATGACAACCTTCAAGCGTACTTAAGGAATCAACCTCCCCCTCATGATGAAAAGAAACATGTTTCACATAAGCTTCTCCTTGCTTGTGTCTATTTTCATATTTCTTAGCATTCAACTCTTTGTTCTCAATATGCTCGGAAAGTTTTTCATATGCTTGGGGATTATCATTAATTTCTTGGGTACAATCTTCTTGAAACAAAGGTTCGAAAAATGAACAAAGTGAAGAGCTCTGTAACTGACCATTTCGATGTTCTTCTTCATCACCTAAAGTTTGGCAAGACTACTGCAAATTTTCACAAATTTCATGGGATATAACTTGGCTGTCAAGGTGTTGATCTATTTCATATTCAACTAAAGAAGAGAGATTTTCTTGTTGGAAAATTTCTTGATCATCATGACAACTAGCTTGCGAAGAAAATTCATAAAGTGCCTCTAATATCTCCTCGTCATCCATACATTCTACATGATTATCAATAATATTAATATATTGAATGAAACATTTCCAAATATTACAATAGTATTGAAACTGTGGTGATGCAAGATGAGACTTCCCATAATGTCCGAAAAATATTCTATGAAAATCTTTAAGAGAACACAAGATTCCTGATTTCAACCTTTCATACCATACTCTAGCTTTGTCTTCTAGGGCATCCTTAAAAATCTTCATGAAACAATCCTCAAGAAACTCAAACCTCAGTCTACATACATGTATATGGAATTTAACCAAATGCAAACCAACATGATATTTATTTTCATCTTTGAACATGGAAAGATGGGTTGGCCAATCAACACAAGGCATAGGATTTGGAAAACCATAGATGTGAGACCGACCCATAGGAGAAAACCTGTAATTTCTTCTTACAGTAGAACCCATATTGGAACTTCTTCAAGCTATTGATCTTCAAGCAGTCAAGTCACCATAATGCTATGATCTTCTGTATCTTTTGAGATTGAAGTCGTCGGGGTAATATCACAACTTTCAAAATAAAACTCTAATTTCTTGTTACCCTCAGGAATCAGGATGAAGAGACCCAAATGAAATACAGTAAATGGAGATTTTCGGCTCCCGAAAGACGCACCAAAATTTTATCACTAGGCTGGAGCAGTTGGGATGTTCAACCATCAACCTAGCATAACTATTTCAAACCACTTTTGACTGGAAGTTAGCCCTCGAATTTGAGAGGGCTCTCTTAAGGAAAAAAATAGAATATTCAGGATGAAATTCAAATTGAAGATGACTAACTCTGTTTATTCTTTATGAGGTTTTTTTTTGTAGGTCGAAGAGTGTATGATAGCTACCATTGGGCATGGAGTCAGCTAAGGAAATTCAATCTACAAACAATTGTATTCATGGAAGCTAAGCCAAATTAGCTTAAAACATACACAAAATATGAAGGAAATTGGAGCATCTGATCATGAATTCAAATTAATAATACTATCATGAAATTAATAAAAATACACAAAGTGAAGAGATAAAACACAAAAGGCAAGGAGAATCTCAGGTTGTAAAACAATCTGCTGCAAAATTTATATTAGCTTGATAAAGAAAAATTACATAGTAGCCTTCGCATAACATTCATCGACCTATTCAAAGTCAAAAAGTCCCCAATATATAGAGTGAGCCATCCATACAATATTCTGCCGCCTGGGCTAGATTCGATGCTTATTAAAGGGTCCTAATTCCAATTTAATTACAAATCATGGAGCCCTTTTAGGGATTTTTGTGGAGGTAAATCCCCTCTGCGGATAGAGGCGATCCCACTAGCCCTAGATTGGGTCTAGCAACAATCGAATCACGCAATGACATTGGTTCCTATTTATAAGAAAGACAAAGATCGCGAAAAGTATCCTACCTTAAATCCCACACTGCTGTTGTCAGGGAAGAAGAGGCGCTCCTCATCCCTAGCCTGACAGATCACAATCCTTCCGTTTTACACGTCCGGACAACTGTACACATGTAGAGAAATGACGACATACAACGTACTATTCAAAGCATATAACTATATATCAGTCAGAGAAGATATAATTCGTTGCATTACATAAAAGTGTAGACACACGAATGGAACCAAAATCAGAGTTTCTTATATTATAGATGACAAAAGGGAGATTACAACCAAATGATCTGACACTATGATCTTCCTTCGGTGGGGCTTGCAGCAGAGCATGTCTCAAAAAATCTCATCAGGGATTTGAAAAAACTCTCTCTCACACAGGGTTCTCCTCGGCTCTGTTCTAGATCGTCACTAAGCTATCATTTCCTTCCCAAAAGTTCAACTAGCTTGCAAATGGAGAGGGCAAGCTTTTATAGATGGAGGAAGGGAATTTGGGATCACTATAATCATGGGATAGGTACTATCTCTAAGGAAGGTTCCATGAGAGGTGGAAAACCACTTCCTATACATGGAGATCCGGAGCCAAACCACTCAACTTCTTTTGATGATTCATTCTAGAGTTTTCTAGAATAAAACTTCCGCTATTTATTTTTAAAAAACATTACTTAATAGGCTTGGCATGAGTGAAACACAGGGACAGAGCGCTAGCTGGCGCGCGCTCTATTGTGGATTTCCCCCATTGGCGCGACAGATGAACTGGCTAGTCGCGCCAAGTCTAAAACATCTGTTTTTAGGGTTTTCTAGAGGAAATGTTCTTCAGGAGAATGTTTGTCCTTATGCAAGAGGATGCCATGAAGGTGTTTTCAGGACATTTTACTGTTCACAGGTCATGGGAATAGTCCTCCAATGTATGGGACGAGGGATTGCAGGGATGGTGACAAAATGCTATGTAACAGATGCCCCCTAAAGCATGAGGTCTGAGAGAGAGGGAGGGGTTAAATGCTTTATGAGAACACGCCCAACTGAAAGCAATGCCGTCGAAAGACCTACAAATACAAATACAACTGATATCTCTGATACATGATACGTGGTATGGGCTCAGCCATCCATAATAGAGTGTATAATAACCGGGATGCAAGGTATGGACGCAACCATCCAGCTATAGAAGGATCAAAAAGTAGACTTAGGTATGGTCGTAACCACCCAATCAAATGAGTCATGTAATAAACCATGATAATCCACAAGAATCCGTAGCCTAGATTTTATCAGACAAGATCCAGCGTCTTACGCTCCATCTCGACCCAAACAGAGTACAAGTCCGAGCATGCGAATAAGTGAGCTGAAGTTGAACATGCAAGAACATCGTCTGATTACCCACCAATAATGAAAGATGTTAATAGATGCGAGAGGAACCACCAATAATGACGATGGATCTTAAGGTACAAGAGGTACAATCTATGGAATGTGAACAATGAGCTGGCATCGAACACCCGCAGAATCATTCAATCGAAGGCCAATAATGAAAAGCTTGCGTCGAATCCGAAGAACCTGCCATTGAGACATGCAGGCTCCAAGGTACCTGAAGGGAGTCTCTAGATCAGCGTCCTGGATAATGAGCTGAAGTCGACAGGAAGTGACCTCGATTGAAGGTGGGCCATAATGTTTCCCACATCATCGACACGAGATAGAGGGACATAATGTTTGTGAATCAGGATCAATAGAGAATCAAAGGGAGGGTGAAAACTGTAGAGGCCAACTTCTCTTGAACATATCGGCGGTACGACACTAGATTTGGCAGTATTTGACATCAAGGGATCTGAGTTCATGGTGACGTGGCAAAGAGAAAATGAGCGGTCAAAAGAGATTATCCAAACCCACGGAGGCAAGCAGATAACGAGATGAGATATCCCCAACCCAACATGAATGCAGACAAGTGCCATGTTCAAGAGCGACATACTGTTGACATGACTATGATACTGGTTCCATTTTCCCCCACCATTTCTGGCGAGTACCCCAATTGTTTTGGAAACAAGCTTGAAGGGGATAGCATATGCTTGCGATATAAGTTTGTCCTTTAGACAAATCCAACCTAGTACATTTAATGAGCCCTAGGAAGGAGGAAATCGAGTAACGTCATTACGATGGAGTCTGATGTCATCAGTTTTTAACGAATTTGACAAAGGAATAACTCGACGCCTTTTCACATTTAGAGACTTTGAAAAGACAACAGAAAAGAAAAATCCAATGGTCCCTTTTCGTAGATAGTCCCACAAATCCGAAAAGGTAGATAACTATGTCTGATAGAACCTCCTAGTCGCGATAGGCTAGGGTATTCCTTTTTCGTAAATAATCTATCCCAGCCCGAAAAAGGGGTAAACGTATACTGGATAGATATCGCTTCACAACCAATTTAACGAGCTCAAAACGACAAGCAACTTGGCAATCTTTTCAGTTTTAGAGAGTCAGAAAAGCGCTGAAAGTTGACTCCTCCTAGAGGAACGAGTGGTATAAAGGGTAGCTACTGGTTCCGGTGACGATGGAACTGCTCAGAACAAGTAAAGGTTAAGAGGCTGGCTAACAAGACCACTCATCGTAGTGGTTCCTTAGGAACGGGTAAAACAACCAAGTGAAGGCATATGATCGACCAAGCAGATAGTGACGATGGAGTGAGAAAACCAAGGCTCATCTGGAAAAATAGGATGATAAAATGGCAATCGCGAGAGGTAAAATGGAAATAGTTTCATTTTTACAAAAGCTTGAAACAAAGATAAACTATGCTTGAAACCAGTTTCATTTTTACACAAGCTTGAAATGGAAACAAACTATGCTTGAAAAAATGAGCATGCCCCCAGCATGGTGACTCAATTCGAGGTGCAGGCCCCCCCAAACTTCAGTCCATATGAAGGGAAGATGGAGTGAAGGTTCAAAATACGAGATCAAGAGAAAGAATCGATTGGGATTTTACGAGATCTTATCAAAGAATCGAGTTGAACGGGAACATGTTTCATTGTTTTAACGAGGTTGACACATTAAAAGAACTATCCTCATAAGAGATTGTTTCATTTTTTAAGGAGCTTGACACAAGAAAACGAACTCTGCTCCGATGACCTTGTTTCATTTTTTAAGGAGCTTGACATAAGAAAACGAACTCTGCTCCGATGACCTTGTTTCATTTTTTAAGGAGCTTGACACAAGAAAACGAACTCTGCTCCCATGAGCTTGTTTCATTTTTTAAGGAGCTTGACACAAGAAAAAAAACTCTGCTCCGATGACCTTTCATCATGATGAATGAGAAGTCATGGCTTCCAAGAGTTCCACACTGGATGGGAGAACAACATCTTGGAAATCTGGACCCAATGCCTCTAGCACCTGATGCACAACGACACTATCACTGAATGTGGGCACGAGACAGGTAGCCACATAATTAACTTGCGGGAGGGAAGATACAATTGGCGGATAAACACCCGAAAGGGATGATTGTGGACCAGCTGCCATATTCAGACAAAGAATGCAAGCTGATCGATGGTCACGATCCAACCTTGGTGCGGAAAACACATCACGCGAAAGAGGGAGGAGACAAGCGCTCCCATGGTATAAGTATAATCGCGGCCCAAGAGTAAATTAAAGTCCAAGGGGCCTGGAACAACCATCACGTCTATATAGATGGTTTTCCCTCCCAAAGTAACAGGCAACTTTGGAAGGATCCCTAACGGTTGACTGGTTCCTCTGTTAAAAGCCAACAGATTCTGAGTAACAGGCATAAGCGGTGGAGAACCAAAAGCTTGCCAAGTAGTGGAAGATAGAACACTAACAGATGTGCCTTCATCTATAATAGCACTGGGTACGACCAGATCAAAGGTTTGTACCGTTATCTCGAAAGGCACATAAGATGGAAGGTGTTATCCTGGAAATCGACTCCAATCGAAGGAAGTGACAAAAATACTTGGAGGGGGTACCATCGAACTGAGATGGTCTTCCCTTGGTGTTACCAGAGCAAGAGGAGCATCCTCCTGGACCTCCATCATGGAATCATGAGGAGCAACTTCTTGAATTAGAGGGACGGGATGATCTTTCTCCAAGTCCGAGGAATATGAAGAAACAAGAGGAACATGAGGGGGATGAGATCCCCTCTCGACGGAAAATACCTGATGAACTATAGGCAGGATCAAGTCGACTAATCCCACGACCAATGGTTGGTCTGTGATGGATTCATGATGGTGAATTTTCGGGGGAGCGGGATGAAGCAAGGATGACTCTTGACTGTTCATTGAATCAACTAGCGGAGGACTCAAAGAAAGTTTCTGGTAACCAGCCGGAAGGCAGGGTGCATAAACAATAAAGTTTTACAACACTCTCTTGGCTTCATCCATGTATGAACAAAGGTGAATGGGATGATGCTCTTCACACAACTTACAGGGATTGGTAATATTACCCTATTTCTTATGAGTCTTATCAACACTAGTTGAAGATGTGCCACCAAGATGACTTCCAGAAGCCAAAGGCAACGACGGACGACCATTGGACCATACTTCAAGTACCTTGGGAATGCCAGAGAAATCTCGAGGAATATGGTCACGTTTGCACAACATGCAAGGGAATCTGAATTTCCATGGAAGGTTGGATGGTTTATCGATGTATGGTTTCTTAGGCGCAATAGCTGTAGAGCTAGCCTCTCCTTTATCTGACTTCTTCTTCTTCTTCTTCTTAGCCACTTGGTTACTAGAATCCAGACTTTCACTAGGTGAAGTAGAAGAGGAGGATGAAGAAACGGGTGAAGAAGGGGAGGGGTCCACTTTAGAATCAACATGATGTTGTTCATGTGGAGGAGGCGGTTGAATAGAGATCGAGGCATTTGGGACCACCGAGGTCGAAAATAACCAAACAGGCAAACCAACAGTTAACCCAAGAAGGGATAGTGTTGCCATATAAGGAGCACCAACATTCCCAAAAGAAGGAAAAGGACTAGGATTCCCTTCGGAGGGGATTCCTTGGTTGGTAAACTCTGGAAATGTTGCCATTGGAAACAACCGTAAAACAAAATGCTAAGGAAAATAACTTTAACCAGGAATATTTCGTGGGCAGTTAATATTTTAAGCCACTGAAACAAAACTCTACCATTTCATATTTTAAGAGTCAAGAAACAGGAAAAAGGTGACTCTATCGCTTTCAGATTGGACACAAGCTTGAAAGGACAAGAGCTTGATGATATTTTCAATTAAAAGAGTAAGTAAAGATCAAAATGACTGCTATGGTAATCTAGGTAAATGGGTGTACCAGATATCCGTGAATTTCCATATACACCTTGGTAAAAATGAAAGAGAAATCAAACAAGGACTTAATGTATGTGCAGGTAATCTGTCCGAATGCTGTGTCCGGTGTATCATGGTTAAAAGGCGACAGACTCGACTTCCTATGGATAAAGGATTTCCAACATAATGGGGTCTCCCATTATATACACGATGGTACGGGGAGCACAAGTCCGTACTAGCGCTGTTTGTAGCCAGATGGCGAGCGACAACTGCTAGGTTTAAAGATGTCGGAACACGTCTCTAGCCTAGACCACTAAAAATGTTTCGTTAGGTTTCAATGCTTCCTTAGGTTAATTCAGTAAATTTTAAAGTTGATCTTCAATTTACATTTCAATTTCAAAGCCCTATCGAATGTCGGATCTCATAAAACCTCTAGATGCAAACTACATGGCACAAAATGTCATTTTGTTCAATAAAGAGCTATCTACGGGAGAGTTGAGAGCTTTCAAATGACAACAAAATGAACACACAAAAACATCCACTACTGTTTCCAATGCAAGCTAATGAAACTAGAAAACTTCTCTCTAGAGTTATATAACACTAGTAATGCGAAAGAGCTTTCAATTTTCACTATGCCAATCAAAATGCAAAAGATATTGTTTTTGTATTTTTCAATATATTAGAGAAAATGCACTAATTGAATGAAAAACTAATGAAAACACCAATTCGAGAAATGAAAAAGAGAGAGCTGAAACAAATAGTTCACTTAATTCAAACGCACACAATCAAGACTCAAACCGATGACGAAATTCCTCAAAGCGAAGAAAAATATCGAAAGAGAATAAAAAAAACCATGTAATCTAGGCTTGGAGTAACACAAAGAGAAATCAAACAAAATAAAGGACAATCACTCAATAAACGCAATGATTCAATGGGACCAAAGAAGACGAATGCAGAGAAGCAAAAACAAAATTGACCGGGCAAGCAAGGACCCAAAACTCCCATGGGAGGCTCAACACACTGAAGCAACTAGAAGCCCTAGGGCTAAAATGAAAAACTGACAGTAAAGGGAAAACAACCAGAGGACAAGGGCCAAACACAGTAAAAAATTACTTCAAGGCACTCAATCAATCAGAAAAATGACACCAGGACCAAAAATCAATCTCAGAGAGGCCAAAGGAAAGCAAACCCTAACACCAAGCAGAGTTGGCGCGCCTGTTTGGCTATAATCTGCGCCAAAAAGGCATTGGCGTGGAGCCCTAACAAGCAACAAGCGCCAGTTGGCGTGATTGTCAGGGGAAAAATCGCGCCAATCAAGTTCACCCTAGAAAAATGATGAAGATGGAGAAGCAGAGACTGGATTTGGTCTTTTGGGGCTGAACATGGGTTTAACACCAAGGAAGGTGAACCAGAAAAGTAGACTAATCAAACAAAAAGCAAAAAAAAACCCAATGGAAGAAGGAAAAACTCCCACTGCTCCCCAACAGAGTCGCCAAATTGTTGTGGAGGCAAATCCCCTCTACAGATAGAGGCGATCCCACTAGCCCTAAATTGGGTCTAGCAACAATCGAATATCGAAATGACGTTGGTTCCTAGTTATAAGAAAGAAAAAGATCGCGAGAAGTAGCCTACCTTAAATCCCACGTTGCTGTTGTCGGGGAAGAAGCAGTGCTCCTCATCCCTAGCCTGACAGATCACAATCCTTTTGTTTTACATGTCTGGACACCTGTACACATGCAGAGAAATGACGAATACAACTTAATATTCAAAGCATATAACTATATATCAGTTAGAGAAGATATAATTCCTTGCATTACATAAAAGAGTAGACACACGAATGGAACCAAAATCAGAGTCACTTATATTATAGATGACAAAAATGGAGATTACAACCAAATGCTCTGACGCTATGATCTTCCTTCGGTGGGGCTTGCAGCGGAGCACGTTTCAACAAAACTTGTCAGGGATTTGACAGAAGTCTCTCTCATACAGGGTTCTCCTTGGCTCTGTTCTTGATCGTCACTAAGCTATCATTTCCTTCCCAAAAGTTTAGCTAGCTTTCAAATGGAGAGGGAAAGATTTTATAGATGGAGGAAGGGAAGTTGGGATCCCTATAATCATGGGATAGGTCCTATCTCTTAGGAAGGTTCCATGAGAGGTGGAAAACCACTTCCTATACATGGAGATTCGGAGCCAAACCACTCAAATTATTTTGATGATTCATTCTGGAGTTTGTTAGAATCAAACTTCCACCATTTATTTT
The DNA here is from genome assembly GCA_034641835.2 of Pinus albicaulis. Classification (NCBI taxonomy): domain Eukaryota; kingdom Viridiplantae; phylum Streptophyta; class Pinopsida; order Pinales; family Pinaceae; genus Pinus; species Pinus albicaulis. The sequence goes on from CM076570.1 coordinate 549,616,698, forward strand.
TAAAAAACATTCCTTAATAGGCTTGGCGCGAGTGAAACACAGGGACAGAGTGCCAGCTGGCACACCCTCTAGTGTGGATTTCCCCCATTGGCGCGAGGGATGAACTGGCTAGTCGCGCCAAGGCTAAAACATCTGTTTTTAGGGTTTTCCAGAGGAAATGTTCTTCAGGAGAATGTTTTTCCTTATGCAAGAGGATGCCATGAAGGTGTTTTCAGGACATTTTACTGTTTACAGGTCACGGGAATAGTCCTCCAATGTACAAGATGAGGGATTGCAGGGACGGTGACAAAATGCTGTGTAACAGATGCCCCCTAAAGCATGAGGTCCGAGAGAGAGGGAGGGGTGAAATGCTTTATGAGAATGCGCCCAACTGAAAACACTGCCGTCGGAAGACCTGCAAATACAAATACAATTGATATCTCTGATACATGATATGTGGTATGGGCGCAACCCTCCATAATAGAGTGTACAATAACTGGGATCCAAGGTATGGATGCAACCATCCAACAATAGAAGGATCAACAAGTAGACTCAGGTATGGTCGCAACCATCCAATCAAATGAGTCATGTAATAAACCATGATAATCCACAAGAATCTGGAGCCTAGATTTTATCAGACAAGATCCAGGGTCTTGCGCTCCATCTCGACCCGAACAGAGTACAAGTCCGAGCATGCGAATAAGTGATATGAAGTCAAACATGCAAGAACATCGTCTGATTACCAACCAATAAGGAAAGCTATTAACAGACGTGAGAGGAACCACCAATAATGATGATGGCTCTCAAGGTACAAGAGGTACAATCTACAGAATGTGAATAGTGAGCTAGCATCGAACACCTATAGAATCATTTGATTGAAGGCCAATAATGAAATCTTTGCATTGAATGCAATGAACTTGCCATTAAGGCATGCAGGCTGCAAGGTACCTGAAGGGAGTCTCTAGATTAGCTTCCTAGATAATGAGCTAAAGTCGACAAGAAGTGACCTCGATTGAAGGTGGGCCATAATGTTTCCCACATCATCGATACGAGGCAGAGGGACATGATGTTTGTGAATCGAGATCAATAGAGAATCATAGGGAGGGTGAAAAATGCAGAGGCCAACTTCTCTTGAACATATCGGCGACACGACACTGGATTTGGCAGTATTTGACATCAAGGGATCTGAGTTCATGGTGATGTGGTAAAGAGCAGATGAGTAGTCAAAAGAGATTATCCAAACCCACGAAGGCAAGCAGATAATGATATGAGATATCCCCAACCTGAACGAATGCAGAAAAGTGCCATGTTCAAGAGCGACATACTGCTGACATGACTATGATACTGGTTCCATTTCCCCCCACCATTTCTTTTGAGTACCCCAATTATTTTGGAAACAAGCTTGAAGGGGATAGCATATGCTTGCGATATAAGTTTGTCCTTCGGAAAAATCCAACCTAGTACATTTAACGAGCCCTAGGAAGGAGGAACTCGAGTAACGTCATTATGATGGAGTTTGATGTCATTAGTTTTTAACAAGTTTGACAAAGGAAGAACTCTGCGTCTTTTCATGTTTAGAGTGTTTGAAAAGACAACAGAAAAGAAAACTCCAACGGTCCCTTTTCGTAGATAGTCCCACAGATCCGAAAAGGTAGAAAACTATGTCTCAGAGAACCTCCTAGTCGAGATGGGCTAGGGTATTCCTTTTTCGTAAATAATTTATCCCAGCCCAAAAAAGGGCTAAACATATACTGGGTAGATATCGTTTCGTAGCCACTTTAACGAGCTCAAAACGACAAGTGACTCAGCAATATTTTCAGTTTTAGAGAGTCAGAAAAGAGCTGAAAGTTCTCCTGGAGGAACAAGTGGTATAAAGGGTAGCTACTGGTTCCAGTGATGGTGGAACTGCTCAAAACAAGTAAGGTTAAGAGGCTAGCTAACAAGCCCACTCATTGCAGCGGTTCCTCAGGAACGGGTAAAAGAACCAAGTGAAGGCATATGATCGGCCAAGCAGATAGTGACGATTGAGTGAAAAAACCAAGGCTCATCTAGCAAAACAGGTTGATAAAATGGCAATCGCGAGAGGTAAAATGGGAATGGTTTCATTTTTACACAAGCTTGAAACAAAGATAAACTATGCTTGAAGTTCGTTTCATTTTTACACAAGCTTGAAACAAAGATAAAATATGCTTGAAACCAGTTTCATTTTTACAGAAGCTTGAAACGGAAACAAACTATGCTTGAAAAAGTAAGCATGCCCCCAACATGGTGACTCAATTCGAGGTGCATGCCCCCCTAAGCTTCAGTTCATATGAAAGGAAGATGGAGTGAAGGTTCAAAACACGAGATCAAGAGAAAGACTCGATTGGGATTTTACGAGATCTTATCAAAGACGCGAATTGAACGGGAACGTGTTTCATTGTTTTAACAAGGTTGACACATTAAAAGAATTATCCTCATAAAAGCTTGTTTCATTTTTTAAGGAGTTTGACAGAAGAAAATGAACTCTTCTCCGATGACCTTGTTTCATTTTTTAAGGAGCTTGACACAAGAAAATGAACTCTGCTCCGATGAGCTTGTTTCATTTTTTAAGGAGCTTGACACAAGAAAACGAACTCTGCTCCGATGACCTTTCATCATGATGAATAAGAAGTCATGGCTTCCAAGAGTTCCACACCGAATGGGAGAACAACATCTTGGAAATCAGGACCCAATGCCCCTAGCACCTAATGCACAACGACACTATCACTGAATGCAGGCAGAAGAGAGGTAGCCACATAATTAACTTGGGGCGGGGAAGATACAAATGGCAGATAAAGACCCGGAAGGGATGATGGTGGACCAGCTGCCATATTCGGACCAAAGAATGCAAGTTGATCGATGGTCACGATCTGACCTTGGTGCGGAAAACACGTCACACGAAAGAGGGAGGAGACAAGCGCTCCCATGGCATAAGTAAAATCACGGCCCAAGAGTAAATTAAATTCCAAGGGGCCTGGAACAACCATCACGTCTATATAGATGGTTTTCCCTCCCAAAGTAACAGGCAACTTTGGAAGGATCCCTAACGGTTGACTGGTTCCTCTGTTAAAAGCCAACATATTTTGAGTAACAGGCATAAGCGGTGGAGAACCAAAATCTTGCCAAGTAGTGGAAGATAGAAAACTAACATATGCACCTTCATCTATAATAGCGCTGGGTATGACCAGATCAAAGGTTTGTACCGTTATCTCGAAAGGCACATAATATGGAAGGTGGTATCCTAAAAATCGACTCCAATCGAAGGAAGTGACAAAACTACTTGGAGGGGGTACCATTGAATTGAGATGGTCTTCCCCTGGTGTTACCAGAGCAAGAGGAGCATCCTCCTGGACCTCCATCACGAAATCAGGAGGAGCAACTTCTTGAATTATAGGGAAGGGATGATCTTTCTCCAAGTCTGAGGAATCTGAAGAAACAAGGAGAACGTGAGGGGGATTAGATCCACTCTCGACGGAAAAGACCTGATGAACCGTAGGCAGGATCAAGTCGAATGATCACACGACCAATGGTTGGTCAGGGATGGATTCATGATGGTGAATTTCCGGGGGAGCGGGATGAAGCAAGGATGACTCTTGACTGTTCGTTGAATCAACTAGCGGAGTACTCAAAGAAAGTTTCTGGTAACCAGCTGGAAGGCAGGGTGCAGAAACAGTAAAGTTTTCCAACACTCTCTTGGCTTCATCCATGTATGAACAAAGGTGAATGAGATGATTCCCTTCACACAAATTATAGGGATTTGTGATATTACCCTGTTTCTTATGAGTCTTATCAACACTAGTTGAATATGTGCCACCAAGATGACTTCCAGAAGCCAAAGGCAACGACGGACGACCGTTGGACCATACTTAAAGTACCTTGGGAATGCCAGGGAAATATTGAAGAAGATGGTCACCTTTTCACAACATGCAAGGGAATCTGACTTTCCATGGAAGGTTGGATGGTTTATCGATGGATGGTTTCTTAGGTGCAATAGCCGCAGAGCTAGCCTCTCCTTTATCTGACTTCTTCTTCTTCTTCTTCTTATCCACCTAGTTACTAGAATCCAGACTTTCACCAGTTGAGGTAGAAGAGGAGGATGAAGAAATGAGCGAAGAAGGAGATGGGTCCACTTTAGAATAAACATGATGTTGTTCAGGTGGAGGAGACGATTGAATAGAGATCGAAGCATTTGGGACCACCGAGGTTGAAAATAACCAAATAGGAAAACCAACAGTTAACCTAGGAAGGGACAATGTTGCCATATAAGGAGCGCCAAAATTCCTAAAAGTAGGAAAAGGACTAGGATTCCATTCAGAGGGGATTCCTTGGTTGATAAAATCTAGAAATGTTGCCATTGGAAACAACCGTAAAACAAAATGCTAAGGAAAATAAATTTAACTGGGAATATTTCGTGGGTAGTTAATATTTAAGACACTGAAACAAAACTCTATCGTTTCATATTTTAAGAGTCAAGAAACAGGAAAAAGGTGACTCTATCACTTTTAGATTGGACACGAGCTTGAAAGGACAAGAGCTTGATGATATTTTCAGTTAAAAGAGTCAGTAAAGATCAAAATTACTGCTATGGTAATCTAGGTAAATGGGTGTATCAGATATCCGTGAATTTCCATATACACCTAGGTAAAAATGAAATAGAAATCAACCAAGGACTTAACGTACGTGTAGGTAATCTCTCCGAATGCCGTGTTCGGTGTATCATGGGTAAAAGGCAATAGACTCGGCTTCCTATGGATAAAGGATTTGCAACCTAATGGGGTCTCCATTTATATACATGATGGTATGGGGAGTACAAGTCCGTACTAGCGCTGTCTGTAGCCAGATGGCGAGCGACAACTGCTAGGTTTAAAGACGCCGAAACACGTCTCTAGCCTAGACCACTAAAAATGTTTCGTTAGGTTTCAATGCTTCCTTAGGTTAATTCAGTAAATTTTAAAGTTGATATTCAATTTATGTTTCAATTTCAAGGCCCTATCTAATGTCGGATCTCATAAAACCTCTAGATGCAAACTACATGGCATAAAATGTCATTTTGTTCAATGAAGAGATATCTATGGGAGAGTTGAGAGCTTTCAAATGAAAACAAAATGAACACACAAAAACATCCACTACTGTTTCCAATGCAAGCTAATGAAACTAGAAAACTTCTCTCTAGAGTTATATAACACTAGTAATGAGAAAGAGCTTTCAATTTTCATTGTGCCAATCAAAATGCAAAAGATATTTTTTTTGTATTTTTCAATATATTAGAGAAAATGCACTAAACGAATGAAAAACTAATGAAAAAACCAATTTGAGAAATGAAAAAGAGAGAGCTGAAACAAACACGTTCACTCAATTAAAATTCACACAATCAAGACTCAAACTGATGACGAAATTCCTCAAAGTGAAGAAGAATCTCGAAAGAGACTCAAACAGACCGTGTAATCTAGGCTTGGAGTAACACAAAGCGAAATCGAATGAAAGAAAGGACAATCACTCAATAAATTCAATGATTGAATGGGACCGAACAAGACAAATGTAGAGAAGCAAAAACAAAATTGACTGGGCAAGCAAGGACCCAAAACTCCCATGGGAGGCTCAGCACACTGAAGCACTTAGAAGTCGCTAAAATGAAAAACTGATAGTAAAGGGTAAACAACTGGAGGACAAGGGCCAAACACAATAAAAATTGACTTCAAGGCACTCAATCAATCAGAAAAATGACACCAGGACCAAAACTCAATCTCAGAGAGGCCAAAAGTAAGCAAACCCTAACACCAAGCAGAGTTGGCGCGCCTGTTGGGCTGTAATTTGCGCCAAAAAGGCATTGGTGCGGGGGCCTAACAAGCAACAAGCGCCAGTTGGCGTGACTGTCAGGGGAAAAACTGCGCTTATCGAGTTCATCCTAGAAAAATGATGAAAATGGACAAGCAGAGACTGGATCTGGTCTTCTTGGGGCTGAATAGGGGTTTAACACCAAGGAAGGTGAACCAGAAAAGCAGAATAATCAAACAAAAAGCCAAAAAAAAACCCAATGGAAGAAGGACAAACTCGCACTGCTCCCCAACAGAGTCGCCAAATTTTTGTGGAGGTAAATCCCCTCTACGGATAGAGGCGATCACACTAGCCCTAGATTGGGTCTAGCAACAATCGAATCACGCAATGACGTTGGTTCCTAGTTATAAGAAAGACAAAGATCACGAGAAGTAGCCTACCTTAAATCCCACGCTGCTGTTGTCGGGGAAGAAGCGACGCTCCTCGTCCCTAGCCTGATAGATCACAATCCTTCCGTTTTACACGTGTGGACACTTGTACACATGCAGAGAAACGACGACATACAAAGTAATATTCAAATCATATAACTATATATCAGTCAGAGAAGATATAATTCGTTGCATTACATAAAAGAGTAGACACACGAATGGAACCAAAATCAGAGTCACTTATATTATAGATGACAAAAAGGGAGATTACAACCAAATGCTCTGACACTATGATCTTCCTTCGGCGGGGCTTGCAGCAGAGCACGTCTCAACAAAGCTTGTCAGGGATTTGACATAACTCTTTCTCACACAGGGTTCTCCTCGGCTCTGTTCTAGATCATCACTAAGATATCATTTCCTTCCCAGAAGTTCAGCTAGCTTGCAAATGGAGAGGGCAAGATTTTATAGATGGAGGAAGGGAAGTTGGGATCCCTATAATCATGGGATAGGTCCTATCTCTAAGGAAGGTTCCATGAGAGGTGGAAAACCACTTCCTATACATGGAGATCCGGAGCCAAACCACTCAACTTATTTTAATGATTCATTCTGGAGTTTGTTATAATCAAACTTCTGCCATTTATTTTTAATAAACATTCCTTAATAGGCTTGGCGCGAGTGAAACATAGGGACAGAGCGCCAGTTGAAGCGCCCTCTAGTGTGGATTTCCCCCATTGGCGCGAGGGATGAACTGGCTAGTCGCGCCAAGGCTAAAACATATGTTTTTAGGGTTTTCCAGAGGAAATGTTCTTTAGGAGAATGTTTGTCCTTATGTAGGAGGATTCCATGAAGGTGTTTTTAGGACATTTTACTGTTCACAGGTCATGGGAATAGTCCTCCAATGTATGGGATGAGGGATTGCAGGGATGGTGACAAAATGCTGTGTAACAGGGATATTTCTGTTTTAAAAGTGTTTGAACACAAAAAGGACTCTTCAATTATTAAATAGCTCAAAAAATGATCTTAATAACCCTTATATAATGCAAAAATCTGATTTTCTGAATGTGTTGGACTACTAATGTGTCATCATGCCACGTGGATGTTGACCTTGTTGAGGTGGACCTCCACCAAGTCGAATTTCAAATTTTCTGCAACAAATATGGCTAGGAAAAATGATTTGAAATAGGCCTCAAAGATAAGTGCATATTTTCTAAACCATGGTAGCTATGTAAAAACTGAGAGAGGATTTTGTAGATGAGCTCGTGCTGAAAAAAAAAAAAAACGCTTCATATTTCTAAAATTCATTTCCATTTGGTCAAAAAGTGAGCATGAAGTTGACTACTAAAATAATCATTTCCAAAAATTCGGTAGAAAATAACGTGGAGGTTGACCTAGTTGACTTTTTGAAGTGTCCCCCTGAAATTTATGAGTTCATATTTTGATGATGTGGACACCTTTTACTTATGGTTTATCCATTTATTCACTGTTTGGTTTCCCAAAAATCATCAAAAATTCATCACGCTGGAAAAAAACAGAGTACAGGAAGTTTGGTAGCAAACTTCAGTAGAAAATGCCAAAATCACCCTTCTGCATATAATTTGACTTTTATGACTATTCCAGTGTATTATTTGAGGTTTATGAGTTAAATGCATGCCTTAAGCCCTCATATTTCTGAAATTTTAATTGGTGTTTTCCTCCACTAATTTCGTAGCAAATTTCTGCCTTCAAGCCTAGGAGTCGCTACGAAAGTGCCTAGTTTATGAGATTTCACATTTTCATTATTCTTTCACCTCGAAAACATGAAATTGTGATATAAGTTGGAATTTCCTAAGAAACTCTAAAGCTCAGTTACTGTGGTCCGGGCTAGCCAATTATGAATGACCTCAATCTTGGTTGGATTCACATGCCCACTATGCACATAAATAATGTAATCTATGTATTGGACCTTGTTCATGCCAAAGGAGCATTTTTTCAAGTTAGCATGTAGCTTGTGTTGCTACAGAGTGTGAAGGACATGTTGAATATGATTAAATTATTCTACCCTACTCTTGTTGAAGATGATGATATAATCTAGATACACAAAAAAAAATGGTTAGGATGCAAGATATCATCCATCATCCTCATAAAAATTATTGGGGCATACACCAAACCAAAGGGCATGGCCAACCATTCAAAAAGACCGTATTTTAACTTGAAAGTAAGATTCCATACATAAAATTGTTCTATCAGGACTTGGTGGTATCCAAAATTCATATCAATCTAATTGAAGTACTTGTCCGCCTTAGGTTGGTCAAGAAGGTCATTTGTTCAGGGAGTTGGGTATCGGTTTTAACTGTGATGTAATCAATGTAGAGTCACTAGGTCTAGTATTTCCTATACATGAGTACAATTAAGCTTCTACAGGGAGAGAATCTTAGTCAAATGTTCCCTTTTTGGAGTAGCTCTTGCATATGGTGATTGATTTCCACATTTTTAGAAGAGAGTTATGATATATTGGCAGATTAGGTAGAGGTGAACCAAGGGTCAGATTTATTTAGTGCTTAACTTGACAATGCAGAGGTACCCCTATGGATGAGGAGAAAATGTCTTTGTATTATTCCATGACCTTATACACTTGCTTTTGCTACATGGAGAGGTCCTGTATGGAGGCCATATATGCTGCCGCAACCTTCTGGTCATTTTGAGAAAGAATTGGGAAGAAGGAAAATGTCCTAATCTAGGAGATTACTTTCTTGCATTTATTAGAGTAGTTAAAAGAAACTTAAATAGTTGTAGCTACCTATGGTATCACGTATAGTTATTTTCCAAAATTAATAATAACATTGTGAGGTTTAGACTCATATATGGTATGATACTTCTACAAGTATGGTTGGCCTAAAATTATATCAAAAACTTTAGGGGGGGGGGGGGAGGATATGACACAATGCCACATCCTTTAATGGGTCTATGCCATAGGGTAGGTGGCACTATTTGTTGACAAAAAGATCTCACCTTTGGCAGAGCCACCTGTTGGTGTATGGTAGCAGGTGTGGTGTTGTCAATAGGTCCAACTATTTGACGACCTCTATTGAGATGAGGGTCATTTAACTTCCTCTATTGATAATAAAGTGCAGTGAAGCACCCTTCACGCACATCTATGAATGAAATAGGTGCTTAGCTTCCTCTGATTCTTTATGTTCACTTTGTTGGAACTTGGTGGTATCAATTATGGCACTAGATTTTGCATTAATGGTCCACTTCCCCTTGTCTAGATCTAATGTAGAGTTGGAACCTACATCTGAATCTAAAACTTTTAGCTTACACACTAATGACTACTTTGAGAAGCATTTATTGGTGTTATTCCAAGGGATATAATGGAACTCACACCATTTTCATGCGCCTTTCCTCATCTTCCCATTACCCTTCTTTATTTGTGGCTTAAACGAGTTTTCTTGGGGTGGCCCATCCTATCTCTGTCCTTTTTTCTATAGGTCGCGGCTACCTTTCCCCTGCTTCTACTATGAGGAATTTTCAGATCCAAACTATTAGTGTCTATCAGTCTTGCCAGTCAACAATGATCAAATGTGCTCTTAAAAGGTTTTGTTAGGGTCTTAGGTCAAATTTTTATGGTTTCAGTAGGTCTTCAAATAAATTTTTTGTCATTGGATAGTGTATCTAGGTCTGTTACTACTCCTTTTAGTCCATGTTTTGGTCTTGCCATCATTCATTTTCATGATTCATTAGTGTCATCATTAGGTGTTAGGGTCAAAATCATAAAAATTAGTCATTTCATCATTAAATTCAACATTCAAGGAGTAGTAATAGTTAAAAATGGTAAATAAAGGTTTAAAAAATGTAATTTTATTTCTATTATGACGTAATAAGTTTCAAAAGGTTCTAAATCTGCAGTTTTAAGTCAAAAAGTGAAAAGGACATGGTGGGGCCACTACAACACTATGAAGAAAATCGATTTCCAAAGCTACAAAAGATCAAAGAGCTTCTAATTTTCTCATTTCATCTTCAAGAAACCTCTCTCAACCTTTAAATAACTCTTGCACCCTCAGATCATCCATTCCTTGCCACCAAAGTGATCATCTCTCCTCTGCGTTGTGCTTGTGCTGCACATTCATTACGCTGTTGTTTTGCCAGAGTTGTTGCGATTTATTCAAGGGAGACAAATCACCATTTCAGAGTATTTCTTCAGAAAATATAGGTTCCAGTGTATCAGATACAAGTAAGTGTATTTCTAAATTACCTCTTTTGGCTTCATTTTGTGCTTGGAAGGATCAATTTTTTCTTCTAGGTTTTGGTTGGATTTTCTTGTTTTCATTATCTCATTAACAAATTGCTAGGTAAAACCCTAATTTTGAATCTCACTCACCTTCCCCCACATTTTTACACCTTCCTAATTACTTTCCCCAACACCTACCCCTCATTTTCCCTATTTTCCTACAAACCCTAGCCTAGACTAGACTTTCCTAGGCTAATATTGTTTTTTCCCCTTTTGACACCCTTCCCCTCACTCGTTCCCTGAAATTTCACTTTTCCCTACTCCATAACATCTATCCCTATCCCCATAATTTTTCCTAATAACTCAGGAGGACCCTAACCCCTTCATCTCCCATCATTCCCAAAAACTGCCCAAATCCCCTATTTTTCCCTACACCAAACCCTAATTCCCCTTCCCATTGAGCTAGGGTTTGTAATGGATTCTGAAACCACTGAGTAGAAGCGGCACAAGGGAGGTCAGATCAACATGTATGATCCCACTTCAACACATGAGATCATATCTTCACCATTCCTTAAGTAATAATTTTAGGGTGTTGGTTGCCTTGCCTTTTGCCAAAAGGTTGAGGAACTAGGTTTTCATGGAAAACTTACCAGCACTTTTGCCACAAGATTGAGGAGAGATAAGGTGACTATTGCAAGGGTGGTGTTCACTCTTTCAACATAGACCATTTCCACATCCACAAGGATTCCAAACAGTGGAGAAAATTGTTTTAAGAGTAGAGACCTTTACCTTGAAAGCTACGAAATGTATTTGAAGCGAGCATGCAAAAAAGCTCCAACACACAACTTTCCATTCAAAAAGTTGGTGGAAAAGTATGCCCCTCTCATGAAATTTATCATGAGATATTTCACATGTGAGGGTAGGTACTCAAGGTTATATCAATATCATATGAGAATCCTAATGCATTTCATCGGTGTAAGAGCCTTAAATTTTCCTCATTACCTTTACAAAAGCATGGTAAAAATCGCAGAGAAGGTATGGAAATTGGGAGAAAATCATCAGGCTAGTTTGTTTCACCATGGTTTGGTGATTCGGGTTTTCCATCAATTAGCACATATCAATTTGTCATGGGATGGTTTTATATATTCAGTTTCTCTTTTGTCTTGTCTAGCTCAATCTAGCAGTCACTCTACTCCTTTGTCATCACCAACACATCAAGAGGTTGCTTCCAAAATCATACCTATGAAAAGATCTCATATGGAAGAGGTGAATAAGACCTATACTAGAGGAAAGAGGATTTTTTTTTTCTCCAGACATTGTTGAAAGGGCCAGGCCTACATCAGGTGAGAAAGAAATATCATCACATCATGAGGAACCATTGCAGGATGAGGAACAATTCCATCATGACACTGATATTACAGATTTGGAGCATGAAAAGGAAAAAAAACTAGAGAAGATCATCATGGAGAAGGAGGCTGAGATTAGAGAGCTCAAGGACAATTTTTCAAAGGTAAATTTCTTGGTCTCATTCTTGCAACAGGAGAACATGCAGCTAAAGGTAAATCAACTGCTCTTAAAAAAACCCAAAGCATATTTGACAAGGGATGATGCAAAAGGTAAGGAATTTTTTTTATATCGATGATTCATAGGATCAAGAATAATAGGTTATATAAAGGAGACCAAGGACAAGTGGTCTCAAGAGGGCACTTGAGCAGTACAAAGAAACATCTCGACCAAAAGCTACAATGAAAGTTGATGAACTCATTTTGGAAGAAATTGAGAAAGAAAAAGTAGGTTGGTTGGATAGGGTGAATTTCCACTTGGAAAATCTTCTCAAGAAGGAAAAAAATAATAACAACTACAAAGACACATGTCCATGCACTATTATACAAGGAACCAGGTCTCCCAGATTAGGATCAAGCAGTTGAAGAAGAAGCTCAAGCAAACCCTTATGATGAAAAAGGAGAAAGTTAAGATTTAATTACTTGCTTAGGAATTCATTATTGCATTACACATCATCACCTAGCCCCATGGGATAATTTTGGGCAAGTTTTGAAGAATTTTGGTGAAATTTTTCTTTTTGGTGAATTTTGGCTAATTTTGAAATCTCAGTACAACCAAGCGTTGCAATTTTTCCTCAACCATCCAAATGCCAAAAAGTTTATATGGTTGGGTATATACTCACTCATACATGTCAGCTATCCACCTGGGGTGCCTTTTCAACAAACTTGTTAAGATAAAATCCCCCAAAATAGGTAAAAAAGACACATTATGCCACCTTTATGGACTAGGCATTGTGCTTTTGGGAGTAGTTGAGGGAGAATGAATTTTTCTCTGTCATGGAGTATCCATTCTTCTTGCTTGAGGTGTCTAATGAAAACTAGACATACTCATATTTCCATTTAACCTTTTAGAGTTTAATTTGGAGTTAGGCTAGGCCTTCAAAATTTCCTTACAAGTTTGGCATTGCGCTTTTGTTTGGAGACGTTGCGCTTTTGCAGAGATGTGCTGTGCTTTTTCCTGTTAGTGCAAATTTCGACTTTTCTTCAGTCAAATATTGGTTTAATGATGTAATTTACCTAATTTAATGTTAATGAGATGTAATAGGAGGTAAATGGCCTTTTTATAGTCATTTTGATGTAATTTTGGACCTCATTGACGAGGAGCGGGTTAGTCAAACTCTATATGGAAGATTTGTTTTAACCTCCTTAGTCATTAGGGTTTTGTTGAGAGAGTATTGTAATTTGTTCCTATACGAAGGGATTCGATCCCTAAGAGAGGGGAAGCTCTTTTTTGTCTACATGTATGTGGTTTTCAGTCATTTTTATGGTTGGACATCAGAGGGTGAAAGTCTTGTAGCTTGTACTTCATCACCTTTTACATGAAATCAAATGATAGTTGCAGCTATTATTCAGGAATTCTTGTGTTGTGAGTTTGTGATAATTTTTTCTCTCTGTTATAAATTTATATGAATGATATATTAGTCTCATTACCACATCTTTATGTTCAGTGATTTCACTAAGAGGTTTTAAGTATAATTCTTTTAATTAAGCTTTGTTTTGTTAGGAATCTCATTTTGTGTATTTTATCTTCTTGATTAATGAATTCATGGCATACATGCTCATTATGACCTTCTTGCTCATTCAACCCTACACTACACCGACCAACTGCTAAGATATCACAAAATCATATCTACAGTTGCTTCATATCTCTATCAACTAAAACCTATTTCAGAGTTGCCATACATAGAAATTTTCTTGGCATCTAACTTCTTGAGAATTTTCAAACCGGATATCAAAGCCTCATACTCAGCTTCATTGTTCGAAAAATCGAAATCCAGATTATAAGAGCACATTATAACATTGAGATGAATGTTTAGTGACTAATTTATAGGGCTATGAATACACACTCCAATGACAACCCCTTTCTTTCCCAAGGCTCCATTGAAGTCCATGATCGACAAACTACTTTCTTCATCAGGAAGCTACAAATCATATGACTAAAATTTACTTACTGCTTGAGAAAGTTCTACTGTACCAATTTTTTTTGTTTCTTTCATTGTTTCATTTCTATTTTTGGATGATGTGCTTGGTTTCAAACCATTTGACATCTTTTCTTGAGTTTCTGCATTTGAAATTTCTAAAACAGAATTTGAAAAATCATAAATTTTCTACATTCTCTTCAATCAAAACTTCAGAAGATGTTGAAAATTCATCATTGAATAAGATAAAGGACTCTAAATCCGTGTGGAAAACATGTATGGGATGATTATTAGGATTTTCTCTACTACTAATCATGTACTTCATTTTATTTTCCCAGTATAGTTTCTGAGTTTCCCAAAGACGTGAATTGTAGCATATGAAAAGTTAAGATGCAAGGTACCTCTAAGATTTTCTTTGCATGACAGGAAGAGAAACATTCGATATTTGGGAGGGATGTCAGCCACAACAACATCCATGAGGACATTCTTGGCTGGGATTTTCTCTAAAGACACCACTAGGTCCTTAATAAGGCCAAGACATTTTACCCTCCCTTAATCGAAAGAATACAGATCATGGTAAGGTCTTGTGCTATCCAAGCCTAATTTGCCCATAATGGACTTAGGCATGAGGTTATGAGAGGCTCCAGAATCAAGCATGGCGTTATGGAGTATAAAATCACGGATTTTGAGGCTTATATAAAATTCAAATACCTCACTATATTCTATATGACCATAAAAAACAGGACCAAATAGAAGTTCTTGGTGTGTTGAGATTCACCAAGATGGTGAGCTTAGTGAAAAGAGTCACCTTCGCTAAGTGGGCCTGCAGGCTATTTTTGGCACAAAGTCAAATTTTAGACATGCCGATCATATTCTATGAGTTGTAGGATGCTATTTGTGGATGGTTGGTCAAGTTGTAAAAATAGATGGACTTCTATTTTTAGACATATTGGGCGGAGTCTATTTTTAGACTGCCAGTCTAAATATAGATATGTCAAATATTATTAGCTCTTAATAATATTTAGACTCTAAACATTATCTTATTCTCTTGGAGCACTTCAGTTAAGTGCACAGATGTGGCACAGCAGCTGACAGAAGGAATTACACTATTCCTAAGGGTTTACTGGAGCTAATGCATGAGGTGATTCCCGCTAGAACCCAGAACAGGAGTTATGGCGAGTTGGTGGAGTCAGATTGCTTCATCCCGCTAGACTCAGTTTAGCTTAGTTGTATGTAGCTTCAAACTAATTGATACACTAGTGAGAGTGGTGTGACTAATTAGTTAATTAATTCCACAATAACAACTCATAGCCCTGAAAACTGGTGAATACATCATTTAACTAGTTGGGTGGTACACGTGATGTATTTATGAGACTAGTGGAGAGGTAGGTGAAAGAGCAAGTGTGACTATTAGTTGTGACTATAGTGATGCATTGATTGCATTCAACACTCAGTGGAGATGCTAAAGTGGATTTCGTGAGCAAGTCCGGCTGAATTAGAGTTCATTCAAAGCCATTCTTCAGCAGGGATTGCGTAGTAGAGGCAGGCTAGCAGGTGGTAGAGATCGATGCATGGATTTGCAAGATCGGGCCTGATTAGTGTGTAGCGATTGTATTGTACTGAGACCTTGATATGATCAGCTTCGTATGAAGATTTTTACATGATTTCTATGACATATATTAAAAAACTGTGTTAATGTGTGTGAATTTTTATGGTTTCATGTGTGCATTTCAATTGATTCAATTTCCGCATGTGATGATCAATAGTGGAATAGATTCTGTATTGTGCATGAAGTTAAAATAGTGTGTGATTAGGAGAATCTTGGATATATAACACATAAGTCATATAATTTCTACATGGTGATCATCACTCACATTAACCATGTCGGATATCTGATCCAACCTAAGCAACTTAGCTACTTGAGATTTGTAATGGTCATTCTTGACTATTTCAGTTAGACGAATGGAGACTTTCAACTTGGAAATTTAATTTTCAAGACTAAAAAGAGCAGAATGTTTTTCTACCTCTTTTAATGATGCATATTTCCTCTCGAGCTGATCTTTGTGGGAAATATCCTTCTTATGTCCTCCATTTTGGACTTATTTATCCTTTTTCTCACCACTGGTGGAAGCTTCATTGCCTTTATCATGATTCGGAACAACAAATCCTTTTTATTTTCTTTGATTTGGAGCAACAATTTCTTTATGATGAGCATCTACTTGAGCATTTTTTTTTTTAATTTTTTTTTTTTTTTTGATTGTAGGTTATAGGAACATTCCTACTCCTCAAACCATACTATCTCTGCACTTGAGAAAAAGCATTCTGATATCACCTCTGATAATATTTCGTATGTACTGATAGCATGTTGTCAATTGACAAGACATATTGCTGATTGTCCGGTGCACAAATTTCTGTAGAAAACTGATCTTCTTCAGTGAGAAAATTGGGCTGCTAATTTTCCTCAAATAAATGATTCTCGCTAGAAATTTATTCTTCATATTCTCCATCAGGGCCTTCAGTGTAATTTTGCTGAAATGGAGTGCGAATTTGCTGCTGACTTTGTGGATCCTAACCCCTTTATTCCCTTTGCTTGATCCTGTACTGAGGCTACTAAATTTGACCCCTGAAATTGGTCTATCATCGATGGACACTTTATCCATAATATTCTCCATGGTCTTGATCAAGGTGTCTAATTTTCCCTATAATGAAGTATATGTTTCCTCTTTGATAGTGACCCTTTCCCTGTCTTGATTTTTTACTTTTTTATGATCAAATTAGCTTCCATGCTCACTGCATTTCTCTGCATTTCTTCAAGAGTTGATGGGTTTATTTCCCTCAGTTGATAAGCCATGTTAAGTTCAAAACCATTAGGTTAATGAAGTAAATAAAGGCCTAGAGGATGCTTAATATTCTCATGAATTGAATCATATATTTTATTGAATCTAGCTGTAAAGTCTTGGACAAACTCATTAGGACTCCTTTTCAAGGGATTATACTCAACTAGAATATGCAATGGATTCTTCTTATTTTCCCATTTCTCCATAAACAAGTCAATTAGATGTTGTGAGGTAGCTCCTGAACTAGCTGTGAGAGAGCGGAACCATTTCTTAACCTCTCCGGAGAAACTTTGTGCAATGATGCACATCTTGGCATCATCATTGTCGATTTATTCAATATCTATGAAATCTATGACTTTGACAATGTGCTGATGAGCAGTAGCTTATGATGTTCCATCGAAAAGAGTAAGTCTCTAACCATAGTTCTGAGGTAGTGCAGTGAGCTGTTGAAGTGGGATCAATGGAGAAAATCTTGCCATGACTAATGGAGGGGATGGTAGAGGTGTTGATGGAGTGAAAAATTGCAGAGGCAATGATGGAATGAAAGGAGGAATTGATGATGTAACTGTATGAGAAGGTGCATAAGTAGGTGATGAAGCAAAAGCCTGTTGCTTATATCGGAAATAAGATCTTTGTGAAGTTTCTTGAAATTTATCCACCTTAGAAGAACATAGACATATCATGTCAACCTTGTCTAAAACAAAGCATGAAAATACATGATTTCTACTCATAAAATTACAAGATAAACACATGGAAGCATGTATCTAAATCAGAAAAAATATCATTCAACATGATTAGATAAACATACATGAAAGAACAAATTTTCCAATGCATACCACAGGATTCTCAACACAAGTTCTGCAAGATTGTCTTTGATTTCATTCCAAAAGGTTGTACAATAGCTCCAATGCAAAATAAGACTATCTAACCCAATAAAAGACTAAATAGGGTCTAATTATAGAAAATATGAACCATGACACCTCATAGGGTCGAAATCCCATCCAAAATGCATCATAAATACATGAGATGAGTCACTTCCTAGATTCTAGGGAGGTTAGAAACCATTCCCTAAAATTCAGCTATGAACTAGGAGTGTGTGTCCCCCACATTAAATTACATGTTTCCTCTTGACAAGAGGCAAAAACCAACTTAATTACTATAATACCAACCAAAAGGAAAACAAAATCTTGAAATTCTGACATTTTCTGAGCTTGAAAAGTGTCCTGAGGAATCCCATGCAGATGTGTAACACTTTCTCACAGATACATAACAAAATTTTACAGATGTGTAATATAAGTTTGTAGCCATTTTTGAGGCACTTTTAGTAGTCCAAATCCAATTCTCAAAGATATTTTAGCTAGCATTGTGTGTCTAATTTCCAGAACATCTTGAATTTTTCAAAATGACCCATGGGAAGGCCTCAAAATGTTCATTCTCCCAAGGTTACTCCAAATGCATAACAAGGCCTCCAAAAAAATGAAAAAAGCATAGAAAATGAGTGGGTTTTTGGCTTTTTCTAGAAAATTAAATCTTGTCATGCAAAAATGGTTCCTGATCTATGATTTACTCTTCAAAATGCATCCAACCATATAAGCCAATCATCATTTGGATTCCCCTAAAACAAGCGCAACAAATTCCTGTTACACATCTGTGAGGAGGGAAGTTCCATATTTGTGCAAAAATCATAAAAAATACCAAAATTATTCAAAATTTATCAAAATTTTGTAGAACCTATGAATGACGGGCTAAACAACAAGGGAAGCTTCAAACAACAAATCTAAGCGATCCTTCTATTTAAGCTTCATTTGAGTTTCTTTTAGCCTTTTCTTCAGCTGTTTTAGCTTTATTTGTGAAATCATGTTCCTGGTGCGATAGTGATTTTCCATGTGTCTTTGGAGGTTGTTGTCACTCTTAGCTCTCTTCAAGAGCTTCCCCAAATGTTCATTTACCCTTCCCAACCAAAGTTCTTTGTCTTGATTGATATCCATAGCTATTAGCTCATCAAAGGTCAACTCTTTAGGTGGATGAGGTGACTGTCTTTCTAGCTCCAACACCCTCTTAAGGCCTCTTATATTTGGCCTTCTTGGTTGTGTTTCAGTCTCCGTATCTTGCATTTGATCAACATCTATGATTTTGTTACCTTTACCTTTATCTACCTCTAGGTCTGGCTTAGGTTTGCTTTTTATTAGCTGCTTGACCTTCAAATTCCAATTCTCTTGATGTAGGAAATTTATTTGAGAATTTGCAATGGAGAAAATTTTCCTGAACTCTGCTATTTCCTCATCCTTATCCCTAATGATCTCCTCAGCTGATTTGACCTTAACTTGCTCTGCTACCTCAATCTCCAATGGCGTCGGTTCACTATGTTGGTGCAAAGGTGTTTCATCTTGATGCATGTGAGGCTTCTCCTATATTTCACTTTGCTCATCAATAGTGTCAAGTGTAGATACAATTTTGATAGATTTGGGTGAAAATACCCGTCTCTTTCACTTCTGATAGGTGTGAGTGAACTCAACAACCCTAGGTTCCTTTGAAATATAAGTTTACATGCTGGAAGAGCCAACCTCCATTGGTTGTGCTGATAGTGATGGTGATGGCGTGCTATGCATGATAGGAGGGCTAGTGGTGGGTGTTGATGCTACTCTTTCCATGAAGGTTTCCCAAGTCATGTTGATGGCTGAAAGGTAATGCAACACAATGAGTTTGACTAGAACAAGGTGGAAAATACTTGGGTAATGATCCTAGTTTCTACTTTGAACCTTCTCAGTCATTCTAACAAATTCTCTATGGGAAAAAAAAGTTAGCACGAAGAGATCAATCATCATGTCACCTTTCCAGATTGTGTATGGTGTTGACACAGTGTTCCCTACTTCTATAAATGTACTAATGATGAAGATTCTGCAGGAGATAGACAATGAAGCAAATGATATCCAACGAAGAATTAGCCAAATGATTCATCTACAATAATCAAGAGATGAAGTCTTCAGTCAAAATTCAAAGCTTTAAGATAAAATAAAAAAATATTTATGATAGGAAGACCAAAGCTGATGATTTTGAGCTTGGGAATGTTTTTCTTTGCTAGGAAGCTCGAAATGAAGACAAAGGTAATTAGCATGGAAAGTTTGATAATCTATGGAAAGGTCCTTACAAGGTCACTTCATTCAGAGGTAATAAGGCATTTTTATTAAAGGATATTGAAGGGAAAGAAGTTCTGGGAGGACCAATCAATGGTAGGTTCCCCAAACATTACCTTACTTGATAATTGAAGAGGAGGTCCACTTTCATTGTAAATATCATTTCAATTTTCTATCCAAGAATAAAGAAGTTATTGCAGAAGTCTGAAGCCCAGGGAGAAGGCCATGAGACTTCTACATTCAGCTCATGTTTTTCTTTCAAAAAATTTCAAAAAGTTTCAATCAGTTATCAAGTCAGAGTCAAGTCAAATTTTTTTATTTAAAGTCATTTCCAGATTTATTTCATCATTTGAAGTTTTTCAAAGTTTTTTCAATTTCCAATTTTGACTCCATTACCCAATGGTAAGGCTACTTGATATACGGTGTTATTGACACCTCCTGAAGGAAATTCCATCCCCAGCTAGAGCCAACTTTAGTGTCAATATGTCAGTGATCAAACATACTCTTTCAGTTAATTTGCTAGTAGTCATAAGTCAAAATTTTTGGTCTTTTCAAACAAGTTTTCAAAATAAATTTTGGTCACTAAAGAAGTCTAGGTCAGAAATGTTTCTACCCTCATTCTATCCATGGCCATCATCACCTCAAAGTTCATCCCATTAATTTTCATTTATAAGTCTTAGGTCATTCACTTCATCTCATTTAGGTTTGTTGTCTAGGTATCAGTGTTTTGCCTTTAAAAAAAATCCAATTTGTCATAAAAAAAGGCAAACAATCCTTCATTTCAATCATATAATTCTTCTAAAGGGAGTTATCATTCTTAGGAGAATAAAGTAAGTAAGACAAGTTGTCTTATTTCAAAATTTGTTTCAATATCAAAGGATTTCAAAAATGGAAAAAATGTCTTAATATGTTATTTGTTTCACTAGAGGACAAAAAAGTCATTTCAATGCTTATAAAAGACAAAAAGAGGTTCATCCAAACTCATTCTTTTCATTTCATGTGTGGTAGAGCTCCTCTCTTACCTCCATTGGACTCCATAGTGGTCAATGGTTGGAAAAAAGGCAAGCAAATTACTCCAAAACAAGTTTTTTACGTAAATGTATCACTGTGTTATGCATCTGAGAAGTTTCTTACACAACCCGAGTACCGTTTTAAGCATTTGTTGGCATTTGTTACACATCTGTACCATCTGTTATGCATACGGAACAAACTGTTACACATATGGAACACAGTGTTACGCATATGGAAATTTGTTACATTTTGGGTATTTTGGCTCCCAAACCATTCAAACAAGCTCAAGGGTCATTAACATTAGTTTTTAAAGATTTTAAAATAGTAAGTAATCATCTCACATCCTCTTTCGGTCCATTTATGAAGCATATTGTTGATTTTCCTACTTACCTCCATTTCCACTACATTTTCACTTCTTCTCATAATTGAAATTTTTTCAGTGGACCAAACCCTAGTCCTCTCATCTAACACTATTATACACCTCCCACATACATCATACTATCATTCCCCACCATCCATACCCTTCCTAAGAATTATTTACACCAAACCCTAATTTCTAGCCAGTTTTCTAGTGTTAAACTCGGAAATTCCTTTGTTTCCCTCATTTGACCACCTTCATCACATCCACTTCACCTAATTTCACTCATATAATGGAGACAAAATACAAGCCTATCTCCTAAATTTTGGCAGAATTTTCCTTAGCTTCAAAACCCTTCATCTCACCCTTTAAGCCTATCCCATCCTTATACTCTATTTTTCCAAATTACACTACACATACCCATTTCATCTACACACTAGGGTTTCATCTTTTCAATGATAGAAAAGATGGAGAGTGAGAAGAAAATACTCAAGGGAGGGTGCCACATAATATTTTAACCCTCCACCATGAAAGAAATCAATGCTTCACCCTTGGCCAAAGATGCTTTGAGAGGACTGGATGTTTGAGGTTCTGTGAGAAGATTATGGAGGGAGGATATCATCTTCAACATACAAGCTTATTTTCCTCTAATATCAACATGGGAAAGGCCAACATTATTGGTGTGGAGTTTAACCTTTCAACAAATTTGATTTCTTCAGAAACTAGTATACCTAGTCATGGGTAGAAGTGGTTTAAGGGCATGGACATAGACCTTGAAGATTACAAATTATTTCTCAAACCAAATGCTAGAGAGAAACCAAGGTACATCTTCCCTTTCAAATACCTTATTAACAAATATGCTCCTTTGATGAGGTTATTAATGAAGTATTTCACATGTGAAGGGAGATTTTCCAGGTTGTATAGGTATCATATCAGGATTTTGATGCATTTCACCTCTACCAAATCACTTGATTTGCCACATTACTTGTACAAAAGTTTGGTTAGAATGACTGAGAAGTTTTAGAGCAAAAACCAGGATCATTACCCAATTATTTTCCAACATGGTCTGGTCAAAATCATTGTGTTACATCAACTTTCAACCATCAACATGACTTGGGAAACCTTCATGGAAAGAGTAGCAACAACACCCACCACTAGCCCTCCTGTCATACATATCACACCATCACTATCACTTTCAACACAACCAATGGAGGTTGGATCTTCCAGCATGAAAACCAAGATTTCAAAGGCTCCTAGGGTTGTTGAGTTCACTCACACCTATGAGAAGGGAAAGAGACAAGTCAATGTGCCCAAATCTATCAAAAGTGTACCTACACTTGACACTATTGCTGAGAAAAGTGAAATAGAGGAGCAAACTATCATGCATGAAGCTGAAACACCTTTGCACCAACATAGTGAACCAACACCATTGGAGGTTTAGGTAGCAGAGCAGGTTGAGGTCAAATCAGTTGAGGAGATCATTAGGGAGAAGGATGAGGAAATAGCAGAGTTAAGAAAATTTTTCTCCATTGCAAATTCTCAAATCACTTTCCTACATCAAGAGAATTGGCAATTGAAGGTCAAGCAGCTAATATAAAGAAAACCTAAGCCATACCTAGAGGCATATAAAGGTAAAGGAAATAAAATCATAGATTTTGATCAAATGCTGGATATGGATACCAAAACATAGTCAATAAGGCCAAATACAAGAGGCCTTAAGAGGGTGTTGGAGTTGTTAGCAACCTATAATATAGGGGTCATAATTTTGAATTGACTATTGATAATATTGTAAACCTGTACATGCTTTGCCTTCTACAAGTTGTATTCACATATTTTGTAAAAAAATCAAAAAAATAGAAAAAATCAAAAAGAGGGTAAAAAGTCCTAAAAGAATAATCAAAGGACTTAGAAAAAATAAAAACTGACATCAAATAGCTATGAAAGTGAACGATAATAAATTCCACTACTTTTTATTTTTTGGTAGCAAGCGGGTATCGATAAATGCCATAGTCCATGATGAGTTAAACAGTTTAATCTTAACTTGTCATTGTTTCAATTTCACTTGTTGTAGATAGAGAATAATGAGTTTTCATACTGCTTAATCATGACAATTCAGTAGTTAGGTAGAGAAATAAAGTGAATCCAATAGTTTAATCTGGATTCGTGGATGAAAAAAGTGTAGAATTAGATAGTTTTACTTGTTTTCAGAAAGAATAATGCTGTGAACGTTGCTAGCCTAAATCCACCTTAATACAAAGGAAGAGAAAATGTTAGTATGGTAAGATGGGTAGGTAGAAGAAGGTGAAAAAAATTTCAATGTAAATATAATTCATCATGGGCTTCAAAGTAACTAACTTCCCTTTCCCATAGTCATGAAACATTCTAAACTATCAGTCAGAAAGGCTCAAGGCATTTCCTTGACTTTTGTTGGGACCGGACCCAAGGTTCTATGACTGATTAGTTGAAAGTGTGAATGTCTATATTAATCCCTAAAATCACTACATTACCATTCATGCATTCATCCCGTTGAATAATCCTAAGTAAAACACCATTTTTACTTAAAGGCATTATAATTTCCATTTTATTAACTTCCTACATCATGTGAAAACATTAAGCCCTCAAAATAACATTATATCATAAGTTAAGTGATAAGATCAATGCAAATTATCTTTTGTAATTCACTTTACTTGTTATGTTTATGTATTTTGAGTATACCATCTCCTATTTTCATGTTAACTCTAATTTATATATTAACTCCTTATAGAAATGACCTTCTCCTATCATATATAACTCCTTTTTATATAAATAACGCAAAAATCCACTTATTTTAGCTTAAGCCAAAGTTATTTATTCCCACATGTTTAAATAAAAACCCCCCTTATAACCCCTTGGGCTAAGTTTATCTATATATAAATAGCCCGCCCCCTATGGTAGTTAAGTCAACCCGATTTAATTCACCATATAATAAAAATATATGAGAAAAATCTTTTAAAACATGTTTTTATATATGTTTTAAGAAAAAAATACCGAAGTTGGTTTAAACTAAACTTCAACAGAAATAAACCCCATTCTCCTTGTATATTATCCCTTCCCCGACTCCCTAACCTAAGGTTAAACTATCCCTTTGCTTCCCTCTCGATTCCCTTTAACCAAGGTTAAAATCATAACCGGAGCTAAAATCCTCATGTATATCCCCCCAATTCTTTAGTCTAATTAAATCCCTTTCGAAATCCTCCTGATCACCTTTTCCATTGAAAAAGTCATATATATATATATATATAAAATGGAACCATATCCCTTTCCCCATCGGATTAATTTTCAACCCTCCGATCCCCAAATCCCTTTTAATCCAACGGTTAGAAATCTAC
This sequence comes from Pinus albicaulis, assembly GCA_034641835.2. Classification (NCBI taxonomy): domain Eukaryota; kingdom Viridiplantae; phylum Streptophyta; class Pinopsida; order Pinales; family Pinaceae; genus Pinus; species Pinus albicaulis. Next base: position 549,641,297 of record CM076570.1, read on the forward strand.
GCGATAGTTCAATACATTTTTACCCCTCCCCATCACGCTTGATATCAATCGCCTGATCTTCTTTATTTCCAAGATCTACGGCCCAAAGTAAACTCGATAACTGATCTTTCCCCGCACCTTCCCTTTTAATCTCGATCGTTCGCTTCCCAAAGCCAGATCCGACGGCGATAATGCAATTTCGCGCCTGTAAAGTAATCGATGGAAGTTTTAGAAAAGTCGTGCGAAATGGCTGGTTTTCCCAAGCCACCCCGCGTCGATGTGTCACAATCCTATTGGATCGCGTTCGAAAAGCTATTTACCACTTATAGCCTTTGAGCCGCGCGAATACCACCCAGTGGTCTTCCGAAACCACTCCTGCTTAAACCTTTGTTTAATGTAATTTAGCTATAGTTTAACTATGGTTTAATACGTTAAAATCATAATTTTCATTGAACATTTCACCTTTTGGCGCTTTAAACCTATGAACCTTCTGTTAAGGCCATTTTTCATCGAATTATCAGCATTTGTGTGCCATAACACCCTAAGAACATGTGCAGAGCCTTTTCATCATTTTAAAACCTACCAACGCCATTTTCAAGCCAGTTGTCCTGCAATTCAACCACGAAGTGCCACATTATCCTCTGAAAGATCAATTTTGCAGAATTGAAGACTATGCGCAGTTGCCAAACATCTTCAACCTCAATTATACCTGTTTTAAGGTATTTTTCGTCAAAAATTTTCCACTGAACTTCAATTTCTAAAGGAAAAACACCAAATTTTCTGTTATTCTCTGAAAATATCCTGAATTGCCCATATAGAAATTGCAAAAAAAATCCATAGTACAGGGGAAACTCTGTCAAATTTTCCCCAGAATCCCTAATTGCAGTTTTTTGCAACTTTTATCCATACCCTGGTCATTTCCACTGCTGGAATTGATCGTAACCTACTTTCTGAGCATTAAAAACTTCTTTCAATCCAAAACCCTACTCAGAACCCTATTTCACCAGAGAAATTCTCCCAGAAGCCCTTGTTTCCAACAAAAGAGCTCAACAAACAGTCTAAGCTTGCTCTGCTCAATTAAAAAATGACAAAGAAACAAGTAACCCCTAAAGCAAGAGGCCCAAAGCCTCAAAAGAAACCCTCTACTAAAACTCCTCAGCTTGAATCTTCCAAAATTGATAAACCTACCCCTGTACTCAATGCTGATTCAACAGAAGTTGTCAGGCCTGTTCAACCTCCAGTTATCTCACAAGAAAATAGCCCTTTGGTTGACCTTGACTACAGAATAATGGACCCTTCATTAGAGTTCAATTTTCTTGATGTATATAATTGGTGTTTTAGTAAATCAATACAGAAATATGACAAAGATATACCAGTCTGAGATTCCAATTTGCCAAAATACATTGTTCCTAAAAATCATTCAGCCCCTGATTTTGTCAGATTGTGTCAGTCCTATTATCTTCCAGACCAAAGGCGCACTGTGAATAAACACAGAGAGGTCTTATTTTACATCAATGAAGAATCTATAAACTCTATGCTACAACTGAACCTTGATCCCAATGCTGCTTCATTGTACATAGAGGAGTTAAATCAGAATTACCTAGAGCTTGATTTTGCTTCTAAATTCAAAGTCTTCCAGAATTTTTGTCCCAAGCAAGTTGATATCCCCAAGCTTAATCCTCTATTTGATACCTTTGATTTTCCATATGAAACTAGACAGATTGTCTCAATGCTATCATTCATACTAGGATACACGAGTGATGAATTCACTGATGTGGCTATCTTAGGTTTTTTGTCAACTCTTAGTCCTGGCCAGTCTCCATCAATAGTGTACAATTTTTCTAAGTACAATGCAGAAAACACGCATTATCAGTTATCCAGATTGTCAGAAGAAGGAGTTTTTAGATATACCTCATATCTACTTCCCCTCTTTTTGTATTATTAAGCAGATAAATTTCCTATTGAATTTTAGAAGGTAGATCCAGAAGGAAATGTTATTTCAGTTATGTTTTGGTCATCAATTCTGAGAAAATGGAACAGGGAATACAACTTTGCAGATTTCAATGAATTGTTTTTAGTGCCTGCTATGAATCTATTGAATAAAGAACAAACCCCTAGAATCAATGAAGAGACAAAGAGAATTCTACAGCTATCTGAGAGCTGTAAAACAGGGGACTGGTATTTATACAAAAGTTACACAGAGATCAGAGTATATGGTGCACTCTTGGCCTCATAAAAACTACCAATATTTGTTACAAAAAGAATATTTGCTTTGGAATATTTGAGGCAACTATTGAATGCAGATGAAATTAATTTCATAGCTTCCAAGAAAAAGACTCAGTTCAAGTTAAAAAATCAAATTGGGCCATTTATTGTAAATAACAGAGAAGAATCCAATGAAATTAATGTCAAGTTGAAAGAGTATAAATTCCCATATAATTTTATGTGGAATTATGATCCACAAGGTATTTTAAGCACGGTGAGAGTGAAATGCAAGTTTCCTGTCTTCTTGCATGATCCCAAGTCCCAAATTGAAAAGTATGCCAACAAAATTGAATGGGAGCCAAACACTCTATTTGATGATGATTCAAAGGAAATGCAGGGAAAAAGTGGCAAAGGTAAGCAAGTTGATCAAACACAGATATTGACAGTGAATAAAGAATCTGACATTCTTCATAAGAGAAGCAGAAAGGAAGATAGTTTCACTGCTGAAACTATTCAAGACAAAATATTTAGAATTCCCTATAATAAGAAAAGCAATTTGACCATTGAAGAAAGGGACAAAGCCATCAATATTGAAGATAACAATGGTCATGAAACTGATGATGAAGCTACAAGGATAGTAACTAAAACTCTCAAAGAGCTTCAAAATGTTCAAATTGGAGCCCAGAAGAAAGATACAGTCATGGTAGATAAACAATCCAAAGTTGATATGCCCTCTTCTTCTAAAGAACTTGACAGTACAGAGTTAGATATTCAACTCAGGTTCAGGAAAATTAAATAAAAGAATGAAGAAATAAAGAATGAAGCATATTCCAAGTTCCTCAAAGAAAAGCCTGGAAATAAGGACAAACTTCTTTCAGCTTTTGATTATTCCTCTAATAAATTGGTGATGTCATTTCTCAAGCATACAGTGGCTGATACTAAATCTATTGCAGATTATTCAAAAACAAATCTTGAAGTTGATGCAGATGCTGTCCATGAATTGGACCAAATAGAATTTCATAGGAGCAACACAGAGATGCTATATTCTAAGATAGTCAATAAAACTATGAATTCTATCAGGCTTGAGAAAACATTGATAAATATTCAAACTCAAATGAAATTGGATAAAGCCTCACTTTATGCCAACAATTTGATGATCAAATCATTAGAAGACTTGGTGATTGAAGCAGGAGCTAATCCAGCTAACATGGAAGTTGCAAAGGCTTTAATTAAATAGAAAAATGAAGATATAGCTGCCCTCAGAAAACAGCGAAAATTGCCTCAAAGTGAAAATTCTCAGGCAAAAGAAATTCTTCAGTAGAAATTAAAAAATGATGAATTAAAACAACTTGTTCTTAAAATGACAGGTCAGATAAAATAAATGGAAAGCCAAATATAAGCTTTCATGCAAGAAAATGAAAAACTGAAGAAATCTCAACAGGTTGTCATTCCTACAGTGATCCCAAATGTAAGCACAACTATGCCATCTACTTTGGCAGAACACTTGGCACCACAAGGAGTACTGGCAACTGCAGTGCCAATAACTTCTCATGAAATCTTTGCCTCTTCTTCCTCAACCTCATAGTTAAACAAAATACAAGACAAAGCTGCCATATTCAGAGCCATGGAAGATATGTCAATTTAAGAGAAAGAAATACTTAGTTTTAAAGGCACTATTAAAAATCTAGAAACTTCAAAAAGAGATGCCTTAATTACTTCCAAAGGGTATGAGCAGAGGGCTGATAGATTGCAAGAACAGGTGAGAATTCTTCAAGCATAAGTGAATCTTACAGATCAGGTTGCATATATAAAAAATCATTTATGGACAAAAATCATTGAAGGCATTCACTCTCAATAGCCTTCAATTCAAATAATTTATGAGCAGAAAGAGTTACTACAGGCTGCAAATGCAGAAATTGATGAAACCAAGAGAGAGATTGAAAATAAGCCAGCTCAAGAAGTTCAACTCATAGCATTTTTGAACAACAAGAACAAGGAAGAATTAGAAGAGTTGAAAATTGCTAATAGGACAGAAGCCATCCTTCAAATTAAGAAATTCTTGAATAAGAGGAACATGATGAATAACATGGAAGACAGGTGTAAAGATATGAACTTGGCCATCTCAAGATTTTGGGCCAAATACAAATTATTATCAGAACCAGGTTTTCCAGACATTCATGCATTAAATGACAAATTGATGCCACAGAAATATTATGATCAGAAAATCAGAACTCATGCTAAGGAGCAAGCTAAACAACCGTTGCCACAAGGATCACCAAGTGGCAAAGTACTTCTTCAATATTTTGAAAATCTATTCTTTTTGGAAAATGAAATCAAGCATATGTTTATTGTAAAGCCTAACTTTGCCAAATATACAGAATCTGATGAAAGTTACAGGAAACTGAAGAATATGAAGATCCCCACTGCTGAACAATGGCAAGAATTCACAGATTTGCTGTGAATTTGATAGATAAAGGACAAGAAAATTACTTGGAAATTCATATTTTACTTTTACCTTATGGTGAAAAAATCAGTGTCAAAGTGTATCAGTAAAATCAAAATGTTACTGCTGGTCATTTTTTATTACAGCAGTAAAACAGTGGAAAAAGTAGAGATAAAGAGTATCAGAGCAGAAGATGAAAAGGAAGAATATTCCAAAAGCTACCATCCACGAGAAGATGTAACTATTGCCAGCAAATACTCACAGCACATTAGAAATCAGTTTAGATAAGATAAAACAGTTCTATTTTTCTTTGTAAAAGAGGACAGCTTGCAAACTGTTTTGTTGCTGTCCCTCTTCTTATGCTCTTTTTCCTATTTTTCTTTAAAAACATTATCTCAATTTTTGAGATATTTTGTAAACAATTTTTGTGTATAAATACTTCATAATTCGAAGTATTCAGTTTGGAATAAAATTTCTCAAGACAATTATAGTCATTTTGCTGGACATATTGAAGTTGGTGTGAGACAATTAATGAAGCAGCAGTCTGGAAACAAGTTTAGAGACATCATAACTAAGGATTCTCGTGGTGACAAGATAAGTCTCATATTTTTCATGTTTTTAGTGTTATTCTTTAAAGTTTACATACATTTCATTTGATGTGTTTCTATTCTGTAATGATCAACTAAAGAGAAATTAAACAAAATTAGTGATAATAAGCTCTTTGTTTTAAACTAGTTGGCATTTTGATGTTTTCTGCTTGATAACCGGACCATAGAATTCTTAATTGCTCTAGGTCCCAGTTTGATTCCTTCCTTCAAATCCTCTTATTTGTAACTTAAGGATTCTTAAGTGCCCTTTGGTTCAGATTTCACCCATATCATCGTCAAAATCTATTCAAAGCCTTAGAAGGTCATCTATCCTGCCCTTAGTACATTTGCATCTTTAAGTCTTATTTCTTAGCCCTGCTTTCCTATAGATTTGACTCCATTGCCCAATGTTTTGGTAGATCCCTCTGGTTTACCTTGAAATAATTTTTATTCCTACCACACTTCTAAAATCAGTCCTATTGCTCACTTATAGCTAGTTTAAAACCCTTTACCAAAACAAAGCTAAATCTTTAGGAGAGATCCCTCTCCGGAGCTCAGGAAGGCTAATCCTGAATACCCAAAGCGGTTCTTGGTTACCCCTGGTGTTCTTAACTACAAAAATCCCCATCCCACAACCTGAGAATTACTAGGGTGATAACATAATGGTGACTCCACTGGGGAACTAACCACTCTCCAGTTTTAAGTTTAATCTTGAAGGAAGATCTTTAATTATATCTTTTCTACTTTAAGTTTGAGTTTAAAGGTTGTGGGTATTGTACCCAATAAACATTCTGGCTTTCAAGAAAGTCTACTACACTAGATCCAACCCTGATCCTAACCCTCCTGAGATAGTAGATAATCCGGACCAGATAGGAAAAAAGAAGAAAAAACAAATTGATAGTTCTGAAACTGAGATACCTATGAGAAAATCTGATTCTTTACCCAAAGAATTGGTAAGCTTATCAGACATTGATTTTGACTTAAATTTTGAGAAATATTTATTTAGAACAAAATCTATATCGGATTTAAAAGAAATTGTTTTAGATCTAGTTTTTACTTCTTATGTGAGTGAAAAACATAAAATTATTTATGTTCCTACTAAATCAGATCAAACTGAAAGTAAAATTCCAGTAAAAAGGGTAAGTGTCACAAAAATCAAAGACATTGAAGAAGCTCTTAAGTTAGCTAAATTTTTGTCTAAGTTTAAACCCCCAGTCTCTGAGCTATATACAACAGTCTTTCCAACATCAGATTCTACTCTGTATGCTACCACAACATTTACTGATTCTGCTGTCAGTTCACCTCAAGAGCCCATAAGCCCTGAGTTGCCTCTGCCCCAAAGAATCATATAATCATCATATCCACAATCCACTGCTAGTTCATCAACCGATCCATTCATCCCTGAGCTGCCCTTGCAACCCAAAGTAGTATATCCATCATTTACCTAACCCATTACAACTATCAATAGCCATACTACTTCTATTTAATCCCCATTACCAAGATCTTCAAGTACATCCATTGCAGTAACCAGCACCATCCCTACTACTACAAATGTACCTCCCAGTTTAGATAAAATCCAAGCCATGGCAGCCCGATATGCTCCCTTGGTCTTACCTCAGAATCTCCATGACATGCCCCAAAACTACCAAAAAGATATTTCACTGTTTGATAATCTTTCACAGATTACTGCACAACAACACATTACTTGAATGAATGATTTCTGGGAAGTCTATGAGATAGATGAGTCTGATGTCCAAATGAGGCTATTTTCCCAGATCTTAATTGGATAAGTAAACACAGTTTGGTTGGCAGAAATTTGGTAACATAAGCAGAACCTAGCCATTCCATGAAACCTTCCCTAAATAAATGGTGAAAAAGAACCTAATAAATACTATACGGGTTTGATGCATAAAGGCTAAATGGCTAAGAAAAAAATGCAAGATATAACAATGTTTACAATGCCATTCCTGCAGATCTTAAACCCACCCCGTATTCCGTGCTACTCAAATTTCCTTACTGTTTTGATGTAGATATGGCTTACCAACTTAGGGAAAGGGATGAAAATACTTTAGAACAAATGCAAAAAAACGTTGTAGGTGTAGAAATCAACATACTTGCAAAGAATGCCAGAATGAGAAATGAAAGAAGGGTTACTATTAAAGAAGAAGCATCTCACTTAGATGGTAAGTTTGATTTCATTACTAAAGCACTAGAAAAAGTAGTTGATAGACTGGATCAAATTGAAAATAAACCACAATGGGACAATCAATCCCAGATCCGAAATCCCAATTACAGAAAAAACAACAACCCTGGGAAAGGTAAGGAACCTTCCTCTGATCAAAATATAAGAACCCCATTCTAAGAAAATTTTGTAGAAAGTTTAAAAAATTGTGTTGACGAGGAGGAAGACATCAAAATTGTTATGGGGATTGATGAAAACAATACCATTTTCACTTTAATAGTATTTTCACTACTTGAGGAGGACAGAACTCTTTGAACTTCAATAGCTCAAAAGTAGAACAGAAGAATCTATGATTGTAAACAAGGTTATGATTTTGCAATAAACAAAAATTCAGTCAATAAAACAGCAAGAACAAGAAAAGAAAACCAATAGTCTGCTATAAAAACAATGCTCCAAACCAACAAGAACAAAACAAAAAGAAGACTGATACTTCTAAATCAAAATTATTGCCAATTCTTCCTAGAGATAGCAAACAGAGTTCAAATCCAACCAGTCCTAAAAGGCAGCAAGGCCCAAAAATTGTAGATATTACTGTAGATTCAAAAGATAATTCTCCCAAAGCCACCAATTCTACAACAGTCATTGAGCCAAGAAAGAATCCTACTGACTTTAAAATATCAGATCCTAAACCTGATAAGACTAATAAGATTTCTACTAACCCCCAAAATACCCCTAAAAAAACAATTAAAGATAGTAGAAACCAAGAAACTCAGACAAAAGACAAGAGAAGGGCTCAAAACAAAGGAAAAACAGTAGAAACTCAAGAAAAGTCATCACAAACTACAGTTCCCAAAGAAGAAGTGATTCAAACCATTAGATCTCAGCGAACATTTAATATGCAGCCTGAAATATCCAAATTGAAAATAGCTGTTCCCTAGTAGAACTAGCTAAAAATGATTTATATAGATCTATGATTTTTGATGTATTGAATGTGAATGAGAATGACGATACAATCAACATGAATGAAGATAGGCCTGAATTGATTTTTGGTCCCAATGTAGATGGAAAGAATTCAGATGGGTCGGTACCCCCATTTTATTTAAGTCTTACTGTACATGACCAAATATTACACAATACTATGCTAGATACTGGAGCTTCCCACAATTTAATGCCTAAAGCTATAATGGAAACTCTTAATCTAGACATAACCAGACCCTATAAAGACATGTTCTCATTTGATTCATCCAAAGTCCAATGTATTGGTTTGATTAAAGATCTGTGTGTTAACCTAGTCCAGTATCCTGGTAAGAGTATGATCATGGATGTTGTAGTAGCTGACATCCCGCCAAAGTATGTCATGCTTCTTTCTTGCTCATGGGGAGAAAAGTTGCAGGGATCTCTACAACTGGATATGAGTTATGCTACTATCTCTGTATTTGGACAGACTAAGAATCTTTATAGAGAAACCCTGATGAAGTACATGATCAGTAGTGCAGACAGACCTACAAATTATCCAATTTATGCTACTCCCACTGATCTTGAATCTTTTATTCTTAGTAACTCTGATAAAAATGAAAATCCAACTGAACTCACTGATAAAAGACTTAAAATCATGGATGATTATATTGGTCATGAAGCTTTGTGGCATTTAGATTTTGATGGATCTGTTAATAAATTTGGAGCTAGAGCTGGTGTTTGGATTACAAACATTGAAACAAGTCATTCTGAAGGGCATACTTTTAGATTAAACTTAAAATGCACCAATAACATGGCTGAATATGAAGCTTTAATCTTAGGCCTTCAAATTATTAGAAAAAGGGGAGGAAAAAGAATAATGGTTTTGGGTGATTCTGAACTAGTTATAAAACAAATCAACGCAGAGTATTCAGTTCACAACCCCAGACTTGCAAGATACAGAGAAACAATATTGGAACTGCTTGAAGAATTGTTAGAAGGTAATTTTGCTATCATCCCTCGAGATTAGAACATAGAGGCCCATTGTTTAGCTACTTGTTGTAAAATTCCTTTTTCACCATTGCAAAAATACACTGCTGAGATTAAATATGGGCTTGTTGTTCCTGATAATGTGAAATATTGGCAAATTTTTCAGAAGATCAGCAAATTTATCACTTTTTGAATAATGAACGTGAATTTCAAAACTGTCAAATTGATAACAACTGTAACATAGATTCACCTTGTGATATAGATTTAAATTTCTCTCAAATAGATGATTTAGATGATTTAGATGTACATAAGTTTGAAAAGCCTACTATTTTAACTCAAAGTGACATTGATGAAATGGAAAAAATAGAAATAGAGGAATTGATTGAAGATGAAATAGATTTGATTGATTTAAAGAATAAAATTTTACCCAGAGGTTTAACTCCTCTAGAAGATTTATTTGACTCTAATGATGTGCCCATAAGGCCAAAAATGGAGCCAGTTAGATCTGACATAGAAGAGTATAACTTAGGGACATATGATAAACCAAGACTAATCAAACTATCCAAATCCTTATCATCAGATGAAAGGGATAAATACATTGAACTTTTAAAATAATTTCAAGATGTCTTTGCATGGAGCTATGAGGACTTAAAAACTTACAACAGAGACATTATTCAGCATAAAATTCCTTTAAAAGAAAATCAAAAACCTTTTCAACAGAAGCTCAGAAGGATTAATTCGGTTTTGTTACCCTTAGTCGAAAAAGAAGTAAAACAAATGTTTGATGCACAGATAATTGCACCAGTCAGGTTTTCTGACTGGATATCTAATTTAGTGCCAACCAGAAAAAAGACAGGAGAAATCAGACTATGCATAGAATTTAGGAATCTTAATAAAGCATCCTTGAAAGATAATTACCCCTTGCCAAAAATGGACCATACTTTACAGAGGGTAGTAGGTTCTTCCAGAATCTCTTTATTAGATGGTTTCTCAGGTTATAATCAGATTCTAGTTCACAAAGATGACCAAACCAAAATTGCTTTTACTACTCCATGGGGCACTTTAATGTATGTGAAAATGCCTTTTGGATTAAAAAATGCAGTAGCTACATTTCAAAGGGCCATGGATATTGCCTTTGCCAATGAAATCCATGAGTTCTTAGTCATTTATTTTGATGATATTACTGTTTTTTCTAAAACAAATGATGATCACTTGGATCATCTGAGACAGGTTTTTATTAAATGCATAAAATATGGTATTTCTCTTAATCCGAAAAAGTCTAATTTTTGGCTAGAAGAAGGCAAATTTCTAGGTCATATAATTTCAAAAGAAGACATTAGAATAGACCCTACAAGAATTGAAGCAATCCTAAACATTCAACCACCTAGGAACATTAAAGAACTCCAAGCATTCTTGGGAAAGATCAATTTTCTAAGAAGATTCATATCAAATCTAGCTGAGATTATAAAAGATCTTAATAACATGCTGAAAAAGGACTCCTCAATCAAATGGAAAATAAAGGCCAAAAAATCTTTTGAATCTATCAAACATTCCTTAACTAAAGCACCAGTGCTTATTAGTCCAGATTACACAATAGAATTTATAATCTTTTCCTTTGCATCCGAACACACCATAGCTGCAGTTCTTCTGCAGAAAAACGATCAAGGCTTTGAACAACCCATTGCATTTTTTAGTAAAGCTCTCAGAGATGTACCACTGAAATACAACATAATAGAAAAACAGGCTTTGGCTCTGGTTAAAGCTATAAAAGATTTCAGAGTGTATATACTTCATTCACATATAATTGCATATGTCCCTAATGCAGTAGTTAAAGACAGTTTGACTCAATATGGGCCAGACAATAAGAGAGGAATGTGGATAGCCACAATCCTTGAATATGATCTGGAAATTAAACCAACTAAACTCATTAAAGGACAGGGTTTAGCCAGACTGATGGTTGAATCAAATTGCAATGCCTTAGATATTAATTTCATTGCACAAGTAGATGAACAAGAGGACATGGCGACTCCATCAATCATTGAAGGCTATCAAGACTCACCCTGGTACTCTAATATAATCTTTGTACTTACAAACTTACAAGCTCCTCCTGGACTGACCAAAACCAAGTCAAGATTTATCAAGCAAAAAGCAATGAGATTCTGTATCTTAAATAATGCACTATATTGGAGAGAAAGTACTGGAATTTTACTTAATTGTTTATTGAAATCTAAGGTAATGAATCCTTCACGAATTTCCATGAGTGGCTGACCATCTATATTGGAAAAACTGTTGATAAAATATAGGAGCTGGTTTTTACGCTTGTCTTTGTTTCGGATATTGGTTTGACCTCTTGCCATCGGTACGGTCTTCGAAGGTAAAAAACGCTGCCGTTACCCATAGAAGCCCAATATCCTTCAAAAAAACCATTTTAGGTATGGGGGGTTGAACTTCATAGTGAAATCCATCCTCCATCTTCGGTCAACACAAATGGATTCTAACGCTACGAATTGCTTTATAAGTGGTTAGAAATTCCCACTATGATTAGGACTGGGGTTATTATGGCATTCATGATAATATTTGTCTAGTTGGATGCCCACCAGTATCAAGCTCGTCTTTCTTTCAAATCTGAAAATGATTATTTAACATAAATACCATATTACCTTAGGTCATTCCATAGCATATTACCCCCAAGGTAATGGTCTGGCTGAATCCTCGAATAAAATTTTAGTCAATATCATCAAAAAACTACTCCAAGATAATAAAAAAACATGGAACAAAAAGCTGATATATGCCCTTTGGGCCGACAGGCTTACTACAAAAAAGTCCATAGGAACTTCACCATATCGTTAACTTGTGGTATAGATACGTTCCTTCTTCCTTAGGTGTCGATCATAGGGTATCGAGAATCATAGGTAGAAACTTATGACATTCAAATAATATTGATGGACATCTGACATCAACAAATCAAAGGCAGAAGTTTATGAAAAGTCAAGTTTCTGGAGACAAGATCAAATAACGATAAAAAGTTAGAAGAATGTAGATTTTCATAGGAGATCAAGTTTTAAGATGGGATGCAAGAAGAGAGGATAAAGGTAAACATGGGAAGTTTGACTTTCTATGGCAGGGATCCTATGTAATATATGGTTACAGAGGAAAAAATTCCTTTTTTATCAGGAGTTTGGATGGTACAAAGCTCCAAGAAGGACCAGTAAATGGAAGGATGTTGAAACATTACTATCCCTCACAAGGCACTTAACAGTTAGATCTATTTACTTCATCATTTTAAATATTCATAGTCAGAGTGTAGATTGGATTGGATATATTATTTACAACGTTGAAGCCCGAAGAGAAGGCCCTGAGCTTTGCAGTATAAGATATCAAAAATATGATTTTTGTAGAAAACAGAAGACATTTACAGGATCACCAAGGTCAATGGATAAGGCTACTGATCTCAGAGTTCTTGGCATTCCATAAGGAAAATCCATCCCCAAGGGAAGCCGATGTTAGCAACCTATAATATAGGGGTCATAATTTTGACTTGAATATTGATAATCTTGTAAATCTGTACATACTTTTCCTTCTGCAAGTTGTATTCACATATTTTGTAAAAAAATAAAAAAATAGAAAAAATAAAAAAGAGGGTAAAAAGTCCTAAAAGAATAATCAAAGGACTTAGAAAAAATGAAAGACCCCAAAGAAAAATGAATAAAACATGAAAGTGAGCAAGCATAAATGCCACTACTTTTTACGTTTTGACTGTGGCAGAGTGTCAATAAATGCCATAGTCCATGATGAGTTAAACAGTTTAATCTTAACTTGTCATTGTTTCAATTTCACTTGTTGTAGATAGAGGATAATGAGTTGTCATACTGCTTAATCATGACAATTCAGTAGTTAGGTAGAGAAATAAAGTGAATCCAACAATTTAATCTGGATTCATGGATGAAATAAGTGTAGAATTAGATAGTTTTACTTGTTTTCAGAAAGAATAATGCTGTGAAGGTTGCTAGCCTAAATGCACCTTAATACAAAGGAAGAAATTTTTTTAGTATGGTAAGCTGGGTAGGTAGAAGAAGGTGAAAAAATATCAATGTAAATATCATTCATCATGGGCTTCAAAGTAACTAATTTCTCTTTCCCATAGTCATGAATCATTCTAAACTATCAGTCAGAAAGGCTCAAGGCATTTCCTTGACTTTTGTTGGGACCGGACCTAAGGCTCTATGACTGATTAGTTGAAAGTGTGAATGTCTATATTAATCCCTAAAATCACTACATTACCATTCATGCATTCACCCCCTTGAATAATTCTAAGTAAAACACCTTTTTACTTAAAGGCATTATAATTTCCATTTGATTAACTTCCTACATCATGTGAAAACATTAAGCCCTCAAAATAACATTATATCATAAGTTAAGTGATAAGATCAATGCAAATTATCTTTTGTAATTCACTTTACTTGTTATGTTTATGTATTTTGAGAATACCATCTTCTATTTTCATATTAACTCTAATTTATATATTAACTCCTTATAGAAATGACCTTCTCCTATCATATATAACTCTTTTTTATATAAATAACCCAAAACCCACTTGTTTTAGCTTAAGCCAAAGTTATTTATTCTCACATGTTTAAATAAAAACCCCCCTTATAACCCCTTTAGCTAAGTTTATCTATATGTAAATATCCCTCCCCCTATGGTAGTTAAGTCAACCCGATTTAATTCACGATATAATAAAAATATATGAGAAAAATCTTTTAAAACATGTTTTATATATGTTTTAAGCAAAAAATATAGAAGTTGGTTTAAACTAAACTTCAACAAAAATAAACCCCATTCTCCTTGTATATTATCCCTTCCCCGACTCCCTAACCTAAGGTTAAACTATCCCTTTTCTTCTCTCCTGATTCCCTTTAACCAAGGTCAAAACGATAACTGGAGCTAAAATCCTCATGTATATCCCCCCATTTCTTTACTCTGGTTAAATCCCTTTCGAAATTGTCCCGATCACCTTTTCCATTGAAAAAGTCGTATATATATATATATATATAAAACGGAACCACATCTGTTTCCCCATCGGATTAATTTTCAACCCTCCGATCCCCAAATCCCTTTTAATCCAATGGTTATAAATCTACGCGATAGTTCAATACATTTTTATCCCTCCCCATCGCGCTCAATATCAACCGTCCGATCTTCTTTATTTCCAAGATCTACGGCCTAAAGTAAACTGGATAACTGATCTTTCCCCGCAGCTTCACTTTTAATCTCGATTGTTCGCTTCCCAAAGCCAGATCCGACGGCGATAATGCATTTTCGTGCCCGTAAAGTAATCGACTGAAGTTTTAGAAAAGTCACGCGAAATGGGTGGTTTTCCCAAACCACCCCACGCCGACGTATCACAATCCTATTGGATCGCGTTCAAAAAGCTATTTACCGCTTACATCCTTTGAGCCACGCGAATACCACCCAGTGATATTCCAAAACCACTCCCGCTTAAAACTTTGTTTAATGTAATTTAGCTATAGTTTAACTATGGTTTAATATGTTAAATCATAATTTTCATTGAACATTTCACCTTTTGGCGCTTTAAACATACGAACCTTTTGCTAAGCCCATTTTTCATCGATTTCTTAGCATTTGTGCTCCATAACACCCTGAGAACCTGTGCAGAGTCTTTTCATCATTTTAAAACCTATCGACACCATTTTCGAGCCAGTTGTCCTGAAATTCAACCACGAAGTGCCACATTATCCTTTGAAAGAACAATTTTGCAGAATTGAAGAGTATGCGCAACTGCGAAACATCTTCAACCTCGATTATACCTATTTTAAGGTATTTTTCGTCAAAAATTATCCACTGAACTTCAATTTCTAAATGAAAAACACCAAATTTTCTGTTATTCTCTGAAAATATCCTGAATTGCCCATATAGAAATTGCAAAAAACATCCATAGTACAGGGGAAAATCTGTCAAATTTTCCCCAGAATCCCTAATTGCAGTTTTTTGCAACTTTAATCCATACCCTGGTCATTTCCACTGCTGGAATTGATCGTAACCTACTTTCTGAGCATTAAAACCTTCTTTCAATCCAAAAACCTGCTAAGAACCCTATTTCACCAGAGAAATTCTCCCAGAAGCCCTTGTTTCCAACAAAAGAGCTCAACAAACAGTCTAATCTTGCTTTGCTCAATTACAAAATGACAAAGAAACAAGTAACCCCTAAAGCAAGAGGTCCAAAGCCTCAAAAGAAACCCTCTTCTAAAACTCATCAGCCTGAATCTTCCAAAATTGATAAACCTACCCCTGTACTCACTGCTAATTCAACAGAAGTTGTCAGGCCTGTTCAACCTCCAGTTAGCTCACAAGAAAATAGCCCTTTGGTTGACCTCGACTACAGAATAATGGACCCTTCATTAGAGTTCAATTTTCTTGATGTATATAACTGGTGTTTTGGTAAATCAGTACAGAAATATGACAAAGATATACCAGTCTGGGATTCCAATTTGCAAAAATACATTGTTCATCAAACTCATTCAGCCCTTAATTTTGTCAAATTGTGTCAGTCCTATTATCTTCCAGACCAAAGGTGCATTGTGAATAAAGATAGAGAGGTCTTATTTTACATCAATGAAGAATCTATAAACTCTATGCTACAACTGAACCTTGATCCCAATGCTACTTCATTGTCCATAGAGGAGTTAACTCAGAATTACCTAGAGCTTGATTTTGCTTCTAAATTCAAATTCTTCCAAACTTTTTGTCCCAAGAAAGTTGATATCCCCGAGCTTAATCCTCCATTTGATACCTTTGATTTTCCAGATGAAACTAGACAGATTGTCTAAATGCTATCATTCATACTAGGATACACCAGTGATGAATTCACTGATGTAGCTATCTTAGGTTTTTTGTCAACTCTTAGTCCTGGCCAGTCTCCATCAATAGTGTACAATTTTTCTAAGTACATTGCAGAAAACATGCATTATCAGTTATCTAGATTGTCAGAAGAAGGAGTCTTTAGATATACCTCGTATCTACTTCACCTCTTTTTGTATTATCAAGTAGATAAATTTCCTATTGAATTTCAGAAGGTAGATCCAGAAGGAAATGTTCTTTCAGTTATGTTTTGGTCATCAATTTTGAGAAAATATAAACAGGAACGAAATGTTAACTGCAGTTCCAATAGCTTGTTTTAGTACTTCTTGTGAATCTGTTGAAATAAAAACAGACTGGTTCTAGGAATCGGTAGAGAAAGACAGAATAATTCTCACAGCTATGTGAAGATGTAAAACTTGTAGGCTGGTATTTGTAAAGTTACACGAGAGATCGGTATGTATAGTGCTACGGCCCCATATAAACTACGATATTTGTTACCACAGGTGCGGTCACATATATTTAGGGGCAACTATTGAATGAGATGGAAATTAATTTTCATAGCTTCAAAGAAAAACTAGGATTCAAGTTAAGAGTAGAATTGGACCATTTGCTTGTGAATAACAGAAAGCTTTCCAATGAAATTAATGTCCAGATTAGTATAAATTTATATGGTTTATGTGGAATTATGATCCACAAGGTATTTTAAGCACGATGAGAGTGAAATGCAAGTTGCCTGTCTTCTTGCATGATCCCAAGCCCCAAATTGAAAAGTATGCCAACAAAATTGAATGGGAGCCAAACACTCTATTTGATGATGATTCACAGGAAATGAAGGGAAACAATGGCAAAGGTAAGAAAGTTGATTAAACACAGGTATTGAAAGTGAATAAAGAATCTGACATTCTTTATCAGAGAAGCAGAAAGGAAGATAGTTTCACTGCTGAAACTATTCAAGAAAAAAGATTTAGAATTCCCTATAATAAGAAAAACAAATTGACCATTGAAGAAAGGGACAAAGCCATCAATATTGAAGATAAAAATGGTCATGAAACTGATGATGAAGCTACAAGGATAGTAATTGAAACTCTCAAAGAGTTTCAAAATGTTCAAATTGGAGCCCAGAAGAAGATACAGTCATGGTAAATAAACAATCCAAAGTTGATATGCCCTCTTCTTCTAAAGAACCTGACAGTACAGAGTCAGACATTCAACTCAATTTCAGGAAAATTAAAGAAAATAATGAAGAAATAAAGAATGAAGCATATTACAAGTTCCTCAAAGAAAATCATGGAAATAAGGACGAACTTCTTTCAGCTTTTGACTATTCCTCTAATAAATTGGTGATGTCATTTCTCAAGCCTACAGTGGCTGATCCTAAATCTATTGCAGATTATTCAAAAACAGATCTTGAAGTTGATGCAGATGCTATCCATGAATTGGACCAAATAGAATTTCATAGGAGCAACATAGAGATGCTATATTCTAAGATAGTCAATAAAACTATGAATTCTATCAGGCTTGAGAAAACATTGATAAATATTCAAATTCAAATGAAATTGGATAAAGCCTCACTTTATGCCAAAGATTTGAAAATCAAAGCATTAGAAGACTTGGTGATTGACGCAGGAGCTGATCCAGCTAACATGGAAGTTGCAAAGGCTTTAATTAAACATAAAAATGAAGATATAGCTGCCCTAAGAAAATAGATAAAATTGCCTCAAAGTGAAAATTCTTAGGCAAAAGAAATTCTTCAGCAGAAAGCAGAAAATGATGAATTGAAAGCCAAATAGAAGCCAAATAGAAGCTTTCATGCAAGAAAATGAAAAACTGAAGAAAGCTCAACAGGTTGTCATTCCTACAGTGATCCCAACTGTAAGCACAACTGTTCCATCTACTTTGGCAGAACACTTGGCACCACAAGGAGTACTGGCAACTATAGTGCCAATAAATTCTCATGAAATCTCTGCCTCTTATTCCTCAACCTCACAGGTAAACACAATACAAGACAAAGTTGCCATAATCAGAGCAATGGAAGATATGTCAATTAAAGAGAAAGAAATACTTAGTTTGAAAGGCACTATTAAAAATCTAGAAACTTCCAAAAGAGATGCCTTAATTACTTCCAAAGGGCATGAGCAGAGGGCTGATAGATTGCAAGAACAGGTGAGAATTCTTCAAGCACAAGTGAATCTTATAGATTAGGTTGCATATATAAAAAATCATTGAAGGCATTCACTCTCAATGGCCTTAAATTCAAATAATTTATGAGCAGAAAGAGTTACTATAGGCTGAAAATGAAGAAATTGATGAAACAAAGAGAGAGATTGAAAATAAGCCAGCTCAAGCAGTTCAACTCATAGCATTTTTGAACAACAAGAATAGGGAAGAATTAGAAGTGTTGAAAATTGCTGACATGACAGAAGCCATGCTTCAAATTAAGAAAGTCGTGAACAAGAGGAACATGATGAATAACTTGGAAGACAGGTGTAAAGATATGAACTTGGCCATCTCAATATTTTGGGCCAAATACAAATTATTATCAGAAGCAGGTTTGCCAGACATTAATGCATTAAATGAAAAATTGACGCCACAGAAATATTATGATCAGAAAATCAGAACTCATGCTAAGGAGCAAGCTAAACAACCATTGCCACAAGGATCACCAAGTGGTAAAGTACTTCTTCAATATTTTGAAAATCTATTCTTTTTGGAAAATGAAATCAAGCATATGTTCACTGTAAAGCCTAAATTTGCCAAATATACAGAAGCTGATGAAAGTTATAGGAAATTGAAGAATATGAAGATCCCCACTGCTGAACAATGGCAATATTCAGAGATCTGCTATGAATTTGATAGATAAAGGACAGGAAAATTACTTGGAAATTCATATTTTACTTTTACCTTATGCTGAAAAAATCAGTGTCAAAGTGTATCAATAAAATCAAATTGTTACTGCTGGTCATTTTTTTTACAGCAGTAAAACAGTGGAAAAGTAGAGATAAAGAGTATCAGAGCAGAAGATGAAAATGAAGAGTATTCCACAAGCTACCATCCACGAGAAGATGTACCTATTGCCAACAAATACTCACAGCACATCAGAAATCAGTTTAGATAAGATAAAATAGTTATATTTTTCCTTGTAAAAGAGGACAACTTGCAAACTGTTTTTCTTCTATCCCTCTTCTTATGCTCTTTTTCCTATTTTTCTTTAAAAACATTATCACAATTTTTGAGATATTTTGTAAACAATTTTTGTGTATAAATAATTCATAATTCGGAGTATTCAGTGTGGAATAAAATTTCTCAAGACAATTATAGTCATTTTGCTCGATATATTGAAGTTGGTGTGAGTCAATTAGCGAAACAGCAGTCTGGAAACAAGTTTAGAGACATCATAACTAAGGATTCTCGTGGTGACAAGATAAGTCTCGTATTTTTCATGTTTTCAGTGTTATTCTTTAAAGTTTACATACATTTCATTTGATGTGTTTCTATTTTGTAATGATCAACTAAGGAGAAATTAAACAAAATTACTGATAATAAGCTCTATGTTTTAAACTAGTTGGCATTTTGATGTTTTCTGCTTGATAACCGGACCATAGAATTCTTAATTGCTCTAGGTCCCAGTTTGATTCCTTCCTTCAAATCCTCTTATCTGTAACTTAAGGATTCTTAAGTTCCCTTTGGTTCAGATTTCACCCATATCATCCTCAAAATCTATTCAAAGCCTTAGAAGGTCATCTATCCTGCCCTTAGTACATTTGCATCTTTAAGTCTTATTTCTTAGCCCTGCTTTCCTATAGAGTTGACTCCATTGCCCAATGTTTTGGTAGATCCCTCTGGTTTACTCTGAAATACTTTTTATTCCTACCACACTTCTAAAATCAGTCCTATTGCTCACTCATAGCTAGCCTAAAACCCTTTACCAAAAAAAAGCTAAATCTTTAGGAGAGATCCCTCTCCGAAGCTCAGAAGGCTAGATCCCAAATTCCCAAAGCAGTTCTTGGTTACCCCTGGTGTTCTTAACTACAAAAATACCCATCCCACAACCTGAGAATTACTAGGGTGATAACATACTGGTGACTCCACTGGGGAACTAGCCACTCTCCAGTTTTAAGTTTAATCTTGAAGGAAGATCTTTAATTATATATTTTCTACTTTAAGATTGAGTTTAAAGGTTGTGGGTATTGTACCCAATAAACATTATGGCTCCCAAGAAAGTCTACTACACTAGATCCAACCCTGATCCTAACCCTCCTCAGATAGTAGATAATCCGGTCCAGATAGGAAAAATGAAGAAAAAAAAAAATTGATAGTTCTGAAACTTAGATACCTTTGAGAAAATCTGATTCTTTACCCAAAGAATTGGTAAGCTTATCAGACATTGATTTTGACTTAAAGTTTGAGAAATATTTATTTAGAACAAAATTTGAATCAGATTTAAAAGAAATTGTTTTAGATCTAGTTTTTACTTCTTATGTGAGTGAAAAAAATAAAATTATTTCTGTTCCTACTAAATCAGATCAAACTGAAAGTAAAAGTCCAGTAAAAAGGGTAAGTGTCAAAAAAATTAAAGACATTGAAGAAGCTGTTAAGTTAGCTAAATTTTTGTCTAAGTTTAAACCCCCAGTCTCTGAACTATATACAAAAGTCTTTCCAACGTCAGATTCTACTCTGTATGCTGCCACATCATTTACTGATTCTGCTGTCAGTTCACCTCAAGAGCCCATAAGCCCTGAGTTGCCTCTGCCCCAAAGAATCATATACTCATCATATCCATAATCCACTGCTAGTTCATCAACCGATCCATTCATCCCTGAGCTACCCTTGCAACCCAAAGTATTATATCCATCATTTACCCAACCCATTACAACTATCATTAGCCATACTACTTCTATTTCATCCCCATTACCAAGATCTTCAAGTACATCCATTGCAGTAACCAGCACCATCCCTACTACTACAACTGTACCTCCCAGTTCAGCTAAAATCCAAGCCATGGCAGCCCGATATGCTCCCTTGGTCTTACCTCAGAATCTCCATGACATGCCCCAGAACTACCAAAAAGATATTCCACTGTTTGATAATCTTTCACAGATTACTGCACAGCAACACATTACTAGAATGAATGATTTCTAGGAAGTCTATGAGATAGATGAGCCTAATGTCCAAATCAGGCTATTTTCCCAGAGCTTAATTGGAGAAGTAAAAACCTGGTTTAAAGGTTTAGCAGCTGGTAGCATAACAGACCTAGCAGCATTCCATAGAGCCTTCCTAAATATATGGGAGAAAAAGAAGAACCCTATGCAAATACTATCTGAGTTTGATGCTGTCAAGAGAGCCCCAAATGAAACTATCCAAGACTTCTGCACAAGATATAACAGTGTTTACAATGCCATTCCTGCAGACCTTAAACCTACCCCATATTCTGTGCTACTAAAATTCCCTGATTGTTTTGATGTAGACATGGCTTACCAACTTAGGGAAAGGGGTGCAAATACTTTAGAACAAATTCAACAAAACGTTGTAGGTGTAGAAATCAACATACTTACAAAGAAGGCCAGAATGAGAAATGAAAGAAGGGTTACTATTAAAGAAGAAGCATCTCACTTGGATAGTAAGTTTGATTTCATTACTAAAGCACTAGAAAAAGTAGTTGATAGACTTTATCAAATTGAAAAGAAACCACAATGGGATAATCAATCCCAGATCCAGAATCTCAATTACAGAAAAAACACTAACCCTGGGAAAGGTAAGAAACCTTCCCCTAATCAAAATATAAGAACCCCATTCCAAGAAAAATTTTCAGAAAGTTCACAAAACAGTGTTGATGAGGAGGAAGACATAAACATTGTTATGGGGATTGATGAAAACAATACTATTTTCCTCACCCAGGAGGACCAGGAACTCTTTGAACTTCAACAGCTCAAAGTAGAATATGGAGAATCCTATGATTATAAACAAGGTTATGATTTTTCAATAAATGAAATTCACAGTCAATGCAACCTTAGGATCCTGCTATAAAGAGCAATGCTCCAAACCAACAAGAACAAAACAAAAAGAAGACTAATACTTCTAAAACAAAATTCTTGCAAATTCTTCCTAGAGATAGCAAACAGAGTTCAAATCCAACCAGTCCTAAAAAGAAGCAAGGCCCAAAAATTGTAGATATTACTGACAAGGTGGCACAATCTTCTAAGGTTGTTTCAAAAGATAATTCTCCCAAAGCCACCAATTCTACAATAGTCATTGAGCCAATAAAGAATCCTACTGACTTTAAAATATCAGATCCTAAACTTGATAAGACTGATAAGATTTCTACTAACCCCCAAAATACCCCTGAAAAAACAGTTGAAGATAGCAGAAACCAAGAAACTCAGACAGAAGACAACAGAAGGGCTCAAAACAAAGGAAAAATAGTAGAAACTCAAGAAAAGTCATCACAAACTACAGTTCCCAAAGAACAAGTGATTCAAACCATTAGATCTCAGCCAACATTTAATATGCAGCCTGAAATATCCAAATTGAAAATAGCTGTTCCCTTAGTAGAACTAGCTAAAAATGATTTATATAGATCTATGATTTCTGATGTATTGAATGTGAGTGAGAATGAAGATACAAACAACATGAATGAAGATAGGCCTGAATTGATTTTTGGTCCCAATGTAGATGGAAAGAATTTAGATGGGTCGGTACCCCCATTTTATTTAAGTCTTACTGTACATGACCAAATATTACACAATACTATGCTAGATACTAGAGCTTCCCACAATTTAATGCCTAAAGCTATAATGGAAACTCTTAATCTAGACATAACCAGACCCTATAAATACCTGTTCTCATTTGATTCATCCAAAGTCCAATGTATTGGTTTGATTAAAGATCTGTGTTTTAACCTAGTCCAGTATCTTGGTAAGGGTATGATCATGGATGTTGTAGTAGCTGACATCCCGCCAAAGTATGGCATGCTTCTTTCTCGCTCATGGGGAGAAAAGTTGCAGGGATCTCTACAACTGGATATAAGTTATGCTACTATCTCTGTATTTAGACAACCTAGGAAGCTTTATAGAGAAACCCTGATGAAGTACATGCTCAGTAGTGCAGACAGACCTACAAATTATCAAATTTATGCTACTCCCACTGATTTTGATTCTTTTATTCTTAGTAACTCCGATCAAAATGAAAATCCAACTGAACTCACTGATAAAAGACTTAAAATCATGGATGATTATATTGGTCATGAAGCTTTGTGGCATTTAGATTTTGATGGATCTGTTAATAAATTTGGAGCTGGAGCTGGTGTTTGGATTACAAACATTGAAACAAGTCATTCTGAAGGGCATGCTTTTAGATTAAACTTAAAATGCACCAATAACATGGCTGAATACGAAGCTTTAATCTTAGGCCTGCAAATTATTAGAAAAAGGGGAGGAAAAAAAATAATGGTTTTGGGTGATTCTGAACTAGTTATAAAACAAATCAACGCAGAGTATTCAGTTCACAACCCCAGACTTGCAAGATACATAGAAATAGTATTGGAACTGCTTGAAGAATTGTTATAAGGTAATTTTGCTGTCATCCCTCGAGATTAGAACATACAGGCCCATTGTTTAGTTACTTGTTGTAAAATTTCTTTTTCACCATTGCAAAAATACACTGCAGAGATTAAATATAGGCCTGTTGTTCCTGATAATGTGAAATATTGGCAAATTTTTTAGAAGATCAACAAATTTATCACTTTTTGAATAATGAACATGAATTTCAAAACTGTCAAATCGATAACAACTGTAACATAGATTCACCTTGTGATATAGATTTAAATTTCTATCAAATAGATGATTTAGATGATTTAGATGTACATAAGTTTGAAAAGCCTACTCTTTTAACTCAAAGTGACATTGATGAAATGGAAAAAATAGAAATAGAGGAATTGATTGAAGATGAAATAGATTTGATTGATTTAAAGAATAAAATTTTACCGAGAAGTTTAACTCCTCTAGAAGATTTATTTGACTCTAATGATGTGCCCATAAGGCCAAAAATGGAGCCAGTTAGATCTGACATAGAAGAGTATAACTTAGGGACATATGATAAACCAAGAATAATCAAACTATCCAAATCCTTATGATCAGATGAAAGGGATAAATACATTGAAATTTTAAAAGAATTTCAAGATGTCTTTGCATGGAGCTATGAAGACTTAAAAAATTACAACAGAGACATTATTCAGCATAAAATTCCTTTAAAAGAAAATCAAAAACCTTTTCAACAAAAGCTTAGAAGGATTAATCCGGTTTTGTTACCCTTAGTCGAAAAAGAAGTGAAACAAATTTTTGATGCACAGATAATTGCACCAGTCAGGTTTTCTGACTGGATATCTAATTTAGTGCCAACTAGAAAAAAGACAGGAGAAATCAGACTATGCATAGACTTTAGGAATCTTAATAAAGCATCCTTGAAAGATAATTACCCCTTGCCAAAAATGGACCATATTTTACAGAGGGTAGCAGGTTCTTCCAGAATCTCTTTATTAGATGGTTTCTCAGGTTACAATCAGATTCTAGTTCACAAAGATGACCAAACCAAAACTGCTTTTACTACTCCATGGGGCACTTTCATGTATGTGAAAATGCCTTTTGGGTTAAAAAATGCAGGAGCTACATTTCAAAGGGCCATCAATATTTCCTTCTCCAAGGAAATCCTTGAGTTCTTAGTCATTTATTTTGATGATATTACTGTGTTTTCTAAAACAAATGATGATCACTTGGATCATCTGAGACAAGTTTTTATTAAATGCAGAAAATATGGTATTTCTCTTAATCCGAAAAAGTCTATTTTTGGGCTAGAAGAAGGAAAATTGCTAGGTCATATAATTTCAAAAGAAGGCATTAGAATAGACCCTGCAAGAATCGAAGCAATCCTAAACATTCAACCACCTAGGAACACTAAAGAACTCCAAGAATTCTTGGGAAAGATCAATTTTCTAAGAAGATTCATATCAAATCTAGCTGAGATTATAAAATATCTTAATAACATGCTTAAAAAGGACTCCTCAATCAAATGGACAATAAAGGCCAAACAATCTTTTGAATCTATCAAACAGGCCTTAACTAAAGCACCAGTCCTTATCTGTCCAGATTACACAATAGATTTTATAATCTTTTCCTTTGCATCTGAACACACCATAGCTACAATTCTTCTGCAGAAAAACGATCAAGGCTTTGAACAACCCATTGCATTTTTTAGTAAATCTCTCAGAGATGTACCACTGAAATACAACATAATAGAAAACAAGCTTTGGCTCTGGTTAAAGCAATAAAATATTTCAGAGTGTATATACTTCATTCACACATAATTGCATATGTCCCTAATGCAGTAGTTAAAGAAATTTTGACTCAAGATGGGCCAGACAGTAGGAGAGGAAAGTGGATAGCCACAATCCTTGAATATGATCTGGAAATTAAACGAACTAAACTCATTAAAGGATAGGGTTTAGCCAGATTGATGGCTGAATCAAATTGGAATGCCTTAGATATTAATTTCATTTCACAAGTAGATGAATAGGAGGAAATGGCGACTCCATCGATTAGTGAAGCCTATCAAGACTCACCCTGGTACTCTGATATAATCTTTGTACTTACAAACTTACAATCTCCTCCTGGACTGACCAAAACCAAGGCAAGATTTATCAAGCAAAAAGCAATGAGATTATGTATCTTAAATAATGCACTATATTGGAGAGAAAGTACTGGAATTTTACTTAATTTTTTATTGAAGTCTGAGGCTGACAAGATCCTTGAGGAATTTCATGCAGGTGACTGTGGTGGCCATCTATATTGCAAGAGCACAACTGATAAAATACTCAGAGTTGGTTTTTACTGGCCATCTTTATTTTCAGATGTTAAAAAGTTTGTTACCTCTTGCCATCAATGCCAGATCTTCGAAGGTAAAAAGAAACTGTTACCATTACCTCTGAAGCCAATATCCACTGAAAAACCATTTTAGCTATGGGGGTTAGACTTCATAGGTGAAATCCATCCTCCATCTTCAGGTCAACAAAAATGGATTCTAACTGCTATGATTACTTTACTAAGTGGATTGAAGCAATTCCCACTAGGAAAGCTACATACTCAGTTATTATCTCATTCATAGAAAGTAATATTTTGTCTAGATTTGGATGGCCACACAAAATTATCACAGACAATGCTTTCTTTCAAATCTAAGAAGATGATTACTTTCTACCATAAATACCATATTACCTTAGGTCATTCCACAACATACTACCCCCAAGGTAATTGTCTGGCCGAATCCTCAAATAAAAGTTTAATCAACATCATCAAAAAACTACTCCAATATAATAAAAAGACATGGAACAAGAATATGATCTATGCCCTTTGGGCTGACAAGATTACTACAAAAAAGTCCATAGGAACTTCACCATATCAAATTGTTTATCGTATAGATGCAGTTTTTCCTTCTTCCTTGGGTGTCCCAATGATGAAGATTATCCAGGAATCATAGGTAGAAACTAATGCCATTCAAAGAAGAATCAATGAGACCATACACCTTAAACAAACCAGAGATGAAGTTTATGAAAAGTCACAAGTTTTACAGGACAATATCAAAAATATTTTTGATAAAAGAGTTAAGGAAGATGACTTTTTCATAGGAGATCAAGTTTTAAGATGGGATGCAAGAAGAGAGGATAAAGGTAAACATGGGAAGTTTGACTTTCTATGGCAGGGACCCTATGTAATATATGGTTACAGAGGAAACAATTCCTTTTTTATCAGGAATTTGGATGGTACAGAGCTTCAAGAAGGACCAGTAAATGGAAGGATGTTGAAACATTACTATCCCTCACAAGGCACTTAACAGTTAGATCTATTTACTTCATCATTTTAAATATTCATAGTCAAAGAGTAGATTAGATTGGATATATTATCTACAAATTTGAAGCCCGAAGAGAAGGCCCTGAGCTTTGCAGTATACGATATCATAAATATGATTGTTGCAAAAAACAAAAAACATTTACAGGATCACCAAGGTCAATGGATAAGGATAGTGATCTCAGAGTTCTTGGAATTCCACAAGGAAAATCCATCCCCAAGTGAAGTTGATGTTAGCAACCTATAATATAATGGTCATAATTTTGACTTGACTATTGATAATCTTGTAAATCTGTACATACTTTTCCTTTTGCAAGTTGTATTCACATATTTTGTAAAAAAATTAAAAAAATAGAAAAAATCGAAAAGAGGGTAAAAATTCCTAAAAGAATAATCAAAGGACTTAGAAAAAACGAAAGACCACAAAGAAAAATAAACAAAACATGAAAGTGAGCAAGCATAAATGCCACTACTTTTTACGTTTTGACTGTGGCAGAGTGTCAATAAATTCCATAGTCCATGATGAGTTAAACAATTTAATCTTAACTTGTCATTGTTTCAATTTCACTTGTTGTAGATAGAGAATAATGAGTTGTCATACTGCTTAATCATGACAATTCAGTAGTTAGGTAGAGAAATAAAGTGAATCCAACAGTTTAATCTAGATTATGAAATAAGTGTAGAATTAGATAGTTTTACTTGTTTTCAGAAAGAATAATGCTGTGAAGGTTGGTAGCCTAAATGCACTTTAATACAAAGGAAGAAAAAATGTTAGTATGGCAAGCTGGGTAGGTAGAAGAAGGTGAAAAAATCTCAATGTAAATATCATTCATCATGGGCTTCAAAGTAACTAACTTCCCTTTCCCATAGTCATGAAACATTCTAAACTATCAGTCAGAAAGGCTCAAGGCATTTCCTTGAATTTTGTTGGGACCGGACCCAAGGCTCTATGACTGATTAGTTGAAAGTGTGAATGTCTATATTAATCCCTAAAATCACTACATTACCATTCATGCATTCATCCCGTTGAATAATCCTAAGTAAAACACCTTTTTACTTAAAGACATTATAATTTCCATTTGATTAAATTCCTACATCATGTGAAATTATTAAGCCCTCAAAATAACATTATATCATAAGTTAAGTGATAAGATCAATGCAAATTATCTTTTGTAATTCACTTTACTTGTTATGTTTATGTATTTTGAGTATACCATCTCCTATTTTCATATTAACTCTAATTAATATATTAACTCCTTATAGAAATGACCTTCTCCTATCATATATAACTCTTTTTTATATAAATAACCCAAAAACCCACTTATTTTAGCT
Source organism: Pinus albicaulis (assembly GCA_034641835.2). Taxonomy (NCBI): domain Eukaryota; kingdom Viridiplantae; phylum Streptophyta; class Pinopsida; order Pinales; family Pinaceae; genus Pinus; species Pinus albicaulis. The sequence goes on from CM076570.1 coordinate 549,669,737, forward strand.
TAAGCCAAAGTTATTTATTCCCACACGTTTAAATAAAAACCCCCCTTATAACCCCTTTGGCTAAGTTTATATATATATAAATATCTCGCCCCCTATGGTAGTTAAGTCAACCCGATTTAATTCACCATATAATAAAAATATATGAGAAAAATCTTTTAAAACATGTTTTATATATGTTTTAAGAAAAAAATACAGAAGTTGGTCTAAACTAAACTTCAACAGAAATAAACCCCATTCTCCTTGTATATTATCCCTTCCCCAACTCCCTAACCTAAGGTTAAACTATCCCTTTGCTTCTCTCCCGATTCCCTTTAACCAAGGTTAAAACCATAACTGGAGCTAAAATCCTCATGTATATCCCCCCAATTCTTTACTCTGGTTAAATCCCTTTCAAAATCCTCCTGATCACCTTTTCCGTTGAAAAAGTCGTTTATATATATAAAAAAAACCATATCCCTTTCCCCATCGGATTAATTTTCAACGCTCCGATCCCCAAATCCCTTTTAAATCAACGGTTATAAATCTACGCGATAGTTCAATACATTTTTATCCCTCCCCATCGCGCTTGATATCAACTGTCCGATCTTCTTTATTTCCAAGATCTACGGCCCAAAGTAAACCCGATAACTGATCTTTCGCTGCACCTTCCCTTTTAATCTCGATCGTTCGCTTCCCAAAGCTAGATCCGATGGCGATAATGCATTTTCGCGCCTGTAAAGTAATCGACGGAAGTTTTAGAAAAGTCGCACGAAATGGGAGTTTTCCCAAACCACCCTGCATCGACGTGTCACAATCCTATTGGATCGAGTTCGAAAATCTATTTACCGCTTACAGCCTTTGAGCCGCGTGAATACCACCTAGTGGTATTCCGAAACCACTCCCGCTTAAACCTTTGTTTAATGTAATTTAACTATAGTTTAACTATGGTTTAATACGTTAAAATCCTAATTTTCATTGAAAATTTCACCTTTTGGCGCTTTAAACCTATGAACCTTCTGCTAAGCCCATTTTTCATTGAATAATCAACATTTGTGTGCCATATCACCCTGAGAACTTGTGTAGAGCCTTTTCATCATTTTAAAACCTACCAGCGCCATTTTCGAGCCAGTTGTCCTGCAATTCAACGACGAAGTGCCACATTATCCTCTGAAAGACCAATTTTGCAGAATTGAAGACTGTGCGCAACTGGGAAATGTCTTCAACCTCTATTATACCTGTTTTAAGGTATTTTTCGTCAAAACTTATCCACTGAACTTCAATTTCTAAAGGAAAAGCACCAAATTTTCTATTATTCTATGAAAATATCCTAAATTTCCCATATAGAAATTGCAAAAAACATCCATAGTACAGGGGAAACTTTGTCAAATTTTCCCCAAAATCCCTAATTGTAGTTTTTTGCAACTTTTATCAATACCCTGGTCATTTCCACTGCTGGAATTGATCGTAACCTACTTTCTAAGCATTAAAACCTTCTTTCAATCCAAAATGCTGATCAAAACCCTATTTCACCAGAGATTCTCCCAGAAGCCCTTGTTTCCAACAAAAGAGCTCAGCAAACAATATAAGCTTGCTCTGCTCAATTAAAAAATGACAAAGAAACAAGTAACCCCTAAAGCATGAGGTCTAAAGCCTCAAAAGAAACCCTCTGCTAAAACTCCTCAGCCTGAATCTTCGAAAATTGATAAACCTACCCCTGTACTCACTGTTGATTCAACAAAAGTTGTCAGTCCTGTTCAACCTGTTGGAAATGTTGTCATTGATGGCAAAGTAGATGGCAAAGGAGGAACACCTGAGGCTGCAACAAGGTAAAAAGAGCAGCATAGCAGCAAGATGTAGAGAGGGTCGAGCAGCAGAGACAGGTTCATTTAAAGAAGTAAAGGCAACAAAAGGAGAATTAAGGTGTAGCATCAGTCAAGGAGTAGATGAAACAAAGAGAGAGGCAAAGGAAGCGAATATAATAGAGACAGAACCGTTATCAGAAGCAGAGGCAGAGGCAGAGCCGTTATCACAGTAGTGAAGGCAGAGGCAGAGCGACAGAAGCAGCAGAGGTAGAGACACAGCTATTATTGCAGAGAAACAGCTATTATTCCGAGAATCGCTGTTCCCACCTGGTGAATATATATATATAAAACTAAATTATGAGATTCGCTACCTCAGCCGGAGGATATATGTATACAATTTCGAGAATCTTTTACCCAGCCGGGCGTTACACATAACATAAACATAATTCCGGGAATCATAACCCAAGCAGAAAAACATACATATAAATCTCATTTCGGGAATCGTTACCCACGCTGGAGTATATACGCAACACATTACATATATTGCGCCTTATGAACAAAGGTCCATAGCATATACTTTATATGTAGCGCAATATCTAAATAACCAAAGGTTCTATCAAAAGAAAAGTCTTATAAGGTGGGACCCTTTCCAATCGCATCGGAGAAAGGAGTGGCAGCGGAACATATTGACAGGAGTTCCGATTGAGTCCCGGACCCGATGGATGTATGAATTGTAATTCAAACGTATTTTAATTCCAGCATAATCGCATCAGATCAGTCTAATCGCATCAGAGAATATAGGAGCTGCGGAACATGCAACAAAGAGTTGCGATTGCGATTGGAAGTCCGGACCCGATGGGTATATAAACTATAATTTATATATACCTTGAGTTCCGGTGAACAGTGGTCAATCGCATTGGAAAGAAACAGACCATCGGAACATCCAACCAAAACTTGCGATTGCGATTGAAAGCCCGAACCCGATGGGTCTATAAGTTATGATTTTATAAGTTTGAATTCCGGCCTAATCGCATCGGAGCATCGCAGTATGGGCCTATCGGAACATCCAACCAAAAATTTCGATTGCAATTGAAAGCTCGGACCCGATGGGTCTATAATTTATGATTTTATAAGTTTGAATTACGACCTAATCGCATCGGAAAAACGCAGTAAACAGTGATCAATCGCAATCGGAGCAGGAGTGGTCAATCGCATCGGAGTATTCGAGTTGCGATTGCGATCAATCACAATTAGAACAATCGCAAAGGATCCAATCGCAATCGGAAGATTCCAATTGTGATTCATCGCATCGGCATATCAAAACGAATAGTAAACAATCGCAATCGAAGGAGCAATATATTGCATCAGGAAGCGTGGCAAGTGGGCCCAAAAGGAGTTTGTATATGTTTTAAACAATTTTTATTATATACGCCGAGAATTGATTTAAAGACATATTAAAAGGCAGTTAGTGTAATGAAAGTTGGGTTATATATATATAAAAGTGCTGTCATAAATATAAAATGATGGTTGCAATGGTATTAAAATATGCCACATGGTCTGTGGACCCACAGGCCTCGGCTCAAGGTGGAGGGCGATTCTTTATATAAAACAATTACGATGTATGTATGTTCCGCTTGCAGAACTCCCACATCAACAAGACACTTGCTGCGAATAAGGGGTTGGAATTTTCCCAGATTTAATGTCAGCAGTTACATAAATACAGGAGTTACACAGCAGCCATAAACAAAAAGGCATATAGAGGAAAGAAAGGGACAAACACAGTCAAAGAAAAGACAAATGCGCAGCTAGCCAAGAAGCTGAATGAGTGACCTGGAATTTTCATTATAATTGAATGTAAATTTTTTTTAATTGATTTATATTGTTGTGATGCATTGGCAAGACTCAGGAAGAGAACAAATATCCCACTGTAATGTTGTTATATTTTCTGAATGAGCGAGTGAAAGAAATGAAAAGGCAGAAAGCGAAGAGGCATGGCTGTCCATTCCAAATTCATTGAGGAATGCTAACAGTCACAGGAAAATCCTTATAAATAATATCATCTTGATATGCAAAGTGAGGTTAGAGAGAGTAAATATAGAGAAGGAAGAGTATAGAAGTGTGAGGCAGAGAAGATTAAGAAAAGAAGAGCAGAAAGAGAAGCTACAGAATAGAGCTGATATCTGAGGTAAATCAACAAACATTCAGTTTGATAAATTAAGGAAGTTGGAGCTTCCCTATCAAGTTGCAGCTTGATAGCTGTTAGTTGTAGCTGACTGAGGTTGGAGCCTCCTGTAGGTTGGTGCTTGCAGAAAAACAGTGGTGAGAGGGAGTTAGAGCTTGCCTTTGCATCACAACAATAATAAGATGTGGTTTTCTCCCTTTATGGGTTTCCACTTATATCTGGTGTCTCTGTGCATGATGTTTATGTGTTGATCTGATTTATATCTTCTGCTTAATACCTGCTGCTCTCATATTAAAGTCTACTGTTATATTAAATTAATATTTGCTGCTCACATTCGAAGATAACTCACATATTAAGTTGGACATGAAATGAAGGTGTAAGTAAGTTTTAATAAAAAGTTTAAAAATCCATGAATGTGTTAAACTGATTCACCCCCCCCCTCTCAGTTTAACTAAGGGTTCAAAATTTTTTATCAGAGCAGGTTCCTTTTATATTAGTCTAACAACTGAAAGGAGATCCTAGGCTCTCAATATGGCTAGTCAAGAAGGAAGCTCAATCAATAAAGCACCTTTCTTCACGGGTGCTAATTATGCCTTCTGGAAAATCAGAATGAAAGCATACATAATGTCTTTAGTATTAGAAGTTTGGGATGCTGTGGAATTTGGATATGTCACAAAGTCAACTGATTCAGAGAAAGAAGCTAAACAAAGCTTTGTAGCTAATGCAAAGGCAGTGAATGCAATCTTAAATGGACTATGTGAAGCTGAGTTTATCAAAATAATGCATAGTAAGACTGCCAAAGATATGTGGGACACTCTAGAGAATATCCATGAGGGAAATAAAAAGGTAAAGACTGCCAAACTCCAAATATATAGAGCCTAGTTTGAAAATTTAAAAATGAATGATGATGAAGATATTGGCAGCTTCTTCTTAAAAGTTGCAGAAATTGTTAACAATATGAAATCTCTTGGAGAAACCATGCCAGAAAGTATAATTGTGCAAAAGATTCTAAGATCTCTTCCATCCAGATTTAATCCCAAGGTGTCTGCAATAGAAGAAACAGCTGATTGGGAGACCTTGACCATGAACCAACTACTTGGAAATCTAACAACATATGAGATGAGGCTCCCACAGAAGAAGCCAAGTATGAGGGAGGCAACTTTTAAAATAGAAAAGAAGAAAGAAGAAAAGGAAGACATATGCTCTTGCTCCGATGAAGAAGAGGCTAAATTTGTCGAGAAACTGGATAGAGGCTCAGGTAGATACAAAGGTAAACTTCCCTTCAAATGCTTTAACTGTGGAAGAGTTGGACATTATGCTGCTAAGTGTCCTCACAAGAAAGTAAGGAATCAGGCTCAAGAATCAGAGAAAAAAACATCAAAGAACTGGCGGAAAGGAAAGAAATTCAGCAGAAAACCCTTCTATGCTCAACAAGACAACAGTACATCCGAAGACTCAGATGAATTCTCCGGAGAAGAGGGAACCTCTGAATTTTTATTGATGGCCATAGAAGATCTTGAAGGACTCTTAATAGTAGATGAAGAAGAAGAAGGGGAAGTCGACCTTGAGGGGGAGCTAAGAAGTGCTCTAGAGGAGATTGACAGACTCAAACTAAAATGCAGAAAACAAAAGGAGATTCTCCTCAAATATGTGAAAGAAGAACAAAATTCAGAAGTACTCATGCAGCTGAAGGTAAAGCTTGAAGAAGCCAAAAATATAGAAGACTTGTTACTGCATGAAATTAAGGATAAAACTCGAGAACAAGAGAAGCTGGAAGAAGAAATTGTGTGTCTGAGGAAGAAATTAGAAAGTGCTCAAAAGAAAGTGTATATAAACTCTTCTCAAACAACAAGTTCTGGTAAGTTGGATGAAATTTTGGATGCTCAAAGATCTCCTTTGATAAAAAATGGAATAGGCTATGAAGGAGAATCAAGTAAAAGCAAAGAAAAGGAAAACAGAAAAATTATCTTTGTAAAAGCAAAGAAAAATGATGAAGCACCTCAAATAATTCCTACAAAAGAAGAAGCATGTAAGGAGGGAGACAGAACCTAGAAGAATCCTCGAATAACAAAGAATGAAAGAAATACTCAGACAACAAAAAAAGGTTCATATACTCCTGAGTTTGTCAAGTTTGCAAACCATCAAAGGAGATTCTTCCCTCCTATGCAGCATGCCACCTGCTATGTCTGCCACAAGCTGGGACACATTGCTGCATATTGTCATTCAAGGAGGAGTAATTCAAACCAGCTAAAGATGCAAACAATAAAGAGACCGTCTCAAACAAACAACTGGAGAAGACAACCTCACATCAGGTATGCAAGTTGTTTCTATGGTTACTGTTTTTATTGTAAAGAATTTGGCCATAAAATCATTGAGTGTAGAAAGTATGGACAAAGATTGATCTTCAACACTTCAAGGAGGTTCATGAATCAAAGAAATTTTGTTTATACTCACTACTCTGCAAAAATTATGAACAAGTGCTGTGTATGCAATCAAGTTGGACATACTTCTTCCAAGTGTCCTCTCAGAAGATGTAACCTATCATCTCACAAAAGATACCAAACAAAAGAGTGCTTCCAGTGGATAAAGAAGGAGAATAAATGTTACTTGGCTCTAACTGCTCAAGACCTGAAAAGCCAGTGGTACCTGGACAATGGCTGCTCAAAACACATGACTAGAGACAAAAGCAAGTTTATAACTCTTAATGAAAAGAAATCTGGCAATGTTACTTTTGGAAATGATAAATCTGGTAAGATCAAGGGAAAAGGCTCAGTCAGCATAGAAAATTGTAGAGGAAAGGCCCAAGATGTACTATTTGTAGATGGGCTGAAAGCAAACTTACTGAGTGTTAGTCAGATGTGTGACAAAGGTTGTGAAGTTCTTTTTAGAGCTGAATATTGTGAAGTCAGATCAAGCACAACAAGAAAGACTCTGCTCAAGGTGTTCGAACAGAGAGTAACGTATACATAGTGAAAGAGGAGGATGAAGACTGCCATCTTAGCAAAATTGAGGAGTCATGGTTATGGCATAGGAGATTGGGACATCTCAGCTTCGACCATATCGTCAGACTGAGCAAGAAGAAAGCTGTCAGAAATATGCCAGAAATAAGAAGACCTTCAAATACTATATGAAAATCTTGTCAATTGGGGAAACAGACTCGCACATCCTTTAAATCTAAAGATGAGCTATCAACAAGAAGACCACTTCAGCTTGTGCACATGGACCTGTGTGGACCTGCTAGAACTAAGACACCAAGTGGAGAATCCTACTTTATGCTGATAATAGATGATTTCTCCAGAATGACATGGGTTGCTTTTCTCAAGAACAAATCAGAAGCACTGGAAAAGTTTAAGATATTTAAAGCATTAGCCGAAAATAAAACTAGATGCAAACTAAAATGTATCAGATCAGACAGAGGAGGTGAATTCACAGATTATGACTTTGCAGACCTATGTAATGAACATGGGATAAAGCAACAATTTACCATTGTAGGGACACCTCAGTAGAATGGAGTAGCAGAGAGACAAAATAGGTCTGTACAACAAATGGCCAGAGCTATGATGCAAGAGAGAAACATTACTCAAACCTTTTGGGTAGAAGCTGTACACACAGCAATACATATTCCAAACAAAGCTCATTTAAGACCTAATAGTGATAAGACTCCTTATGAACTATGGCATGGTAAACCAGCATCAATCAAGCACTTTAGAGTTTTTGGCAGCAAGTGCTACATAAAAAATAATGATGAAAATCTGGGGAAGTTTGATGCAAGAGCAGATGAAGGAATATTCTTAGGATATGCATCCAAGAGTAAAGGATATAGATGCTACAACAAGACTCTTCGAAAAATTGTAGAAAGTATTGATGTAAGATTTGATGAAGAACTTCCAAACAAGACAAGAGATATAGATTGCAGCAACCATCCTGAAAATCATGAAGAAGAGGACCGAAATGATGAAGAAACAAGCAAAACATCAGAAAATGCTGAACTGAACTCAAAAACCCCCTCAAGATACACCCAAAAGAACCATCCAGGAGATCAAATCATAGGATACAAGAGTGTAGGAGTGCAAACAAGAAGGTAGCTAATTGAACAGACAGAAGAAGTATACATAGCAATGTTATCACAAATAGAGCCAAAGAAATTTGAAGAAGACAGCAAGGACAAATCTTGGGTAAATGCAATGAATGAAGAATTGGACCAAATTGAAAAGAACAATACCTGGGAACTAGTTCCTAGACCAATTGAGAAGAATATCATTGGTTCAAAATGGGTATTCAAAAACAAAATGAATGAGCAAGGACAAGTAATCAAGAATAAAGCCAGGCTGGTCTGCAAAGGATACTCACAAATTGAAGGACTTGACTATGATGAAACATTTGCACCTGTAGCCAGAATGGAGGCTATCAGAATGTTCCTAGCATTTGCATGCTACCAAGACTTCAAGGTATATCAAATGGATGTAAAGTCTGCTTTTCTTAATGGAGATCTAGAAGAAGAAGTGTACATGGAACAACTAGAAGGCTTCTCATTGACAGAAAAAGAAGACTATGTATGCAGACTGAATAAGGCCCTATATGGACTGAAACAGGCTCCTCGTGCTTGGTACTCAAGACTGGATAAATATTTGCAAAAACAGGGTTTTAAGAGAGGTGGAGTAGACAACAATCTATACATAAAAGCCCATGAAAATGAACTCCTGATTGTTGTAGTATATGTTGATGACATTATGTTTGGAAGCAATAGAGATGAACTAGCAAAAGGGTTTGCTGATGAGATGAAAACAGAGTTTGAAATGTCTATTATTAGAGAGCTCAATTTCTACTTGGGACTACAAATTCAGCAAAAGAACACAGACACATTAATCTCTTAGGAAAAATACTTAAAATAAATTCTGAAAAAATTCAAAATGGAGGACTGTAAACCTGTGACAACCCCCATGATCACGGGATGCAAGCTGTGTGTTGATGATGGGTCTGCAGATGTAGATCAAAAACTCTATAGATCCATGATAGGAAGCCTACTGTATTTGACAGTTTCAAGACCAGACATCATGCTAGCAGTAGGACTAGTGGGTAGATATCAAGCAACACCTAAACAAAATCATCTTCTTGTAGTCAAAAGAATATTCATATATCTACAAGGAAATACACAGTATGGGCTTTGGTATCTTAAAGGAAAAAACTTCACTTTGACAACATACACAGATGCAGATTGGGCCAACTGTGTGGATGACAGGAAAAGTACAAGTGGAGGTTCTATCTATCTAGGAAAAATTCTGGTGGCATGGTTAAGCAAGAAACAAACATCTATCTCTCTGTCTACAGCAGAAGCAGAATATATAGCAGCAGCAGCATGTTGTACACAAGTCATGTGGATGAAGCAAACTCTTCAAGACATGAAGGTAAGAATTGATGAACCTATCTCAATTAAATGTGATAATACAAGTGCTATAAGTATATCTAAAAATCCTGTGCTTCACTCAAAAACTAAACATATTCCAATCAAGTATCATTTTCTCCGAGAACAAGTGGCTCAGAAGATAGTAAAACTGGAGTATGTACCAACAAAAGAACAGACAACAGATATATTTACCAAACCACTTGGTAGAGAGCCATTTGAATATTTGAGAGATAGATTAGGGGTAGTATTTGTAGATGCTACTCTCTGATATGAAGAGAAAGCACATTTTCAGGGGGAGAACAGAAACGAAAATATCATTCTCAGGGGGAGATCAGCTAGCAAGGGAAGCATGAAAACAGGTCCTTAGGATCAAAGGGATTATGACAATAATACATTCAACATAAAAGAATTAACAAAAAGGCAAAAGGGTTTTTCGTGCAGCAGAATAATAGTGAACCCGACATGTATCTAATCCAAATTTTGGGGCAGCAACGTACAAAGTCAGGGAATTTCAGGAAATGCATGAAATATTGAAAAAGGAATAAAACCACAACATTAGAGAATAGAAGCTTCACAAAAATTCGAACCCCTTGCCATTGATGCCAAAGGGGGAGGAAGAGCAAGAAACAGTAAGAAGAGGAAGCAACAGGAGACAGGATCCTATCAGGAAAACAAAGGAAGTGTATTGCCATCAATGCCAAAGGGGGAGACTGTTGGAAATGTTGTCATTGATGGAAAAGGAGATGGAAAAGGAGGAACACTTGAGGCCGCAACAAGGAAAAAAGAGCAGCATAGCAGCAAGATGTAGAGAGGGTCGAGTAGCAGAGACAGGTTCATTTAAAGAAGCAAAGGCAACAAAAGGAGAATTAAGGAGTAGCATCAGTCAAGGAGCAGATGAAACAAAGAGAGAGGCAAAGGAAGTGAATATAATAGAGGCAGAGGAAGCAAATATAATAGAGGCAGAACCGATATCAGAAGCAGAGGCAGAGGCAGAGTCGTTATCACAGCAGTGAAGGCAGAGGCAGAGTGACAGAAGTAGCAGAGGCAGAGACACAGCTATTATTGCAGAGAAACATCTATTATTCCGAGAATCGCTGTTCCCACCTGGTGAATATATATATATATATATATATATATAACTAAATTCTGAGAATCGCTACCACAGCCAGAGGATATATGTATACAATTCCGAGAATCTTTTACCCAGCCGGGCGTTACACATAACATAAACATAATTTCGGGAATCATAACCCAAGCAGCAAAACATACATATAAATCTCATTCCGGGAATCGCTACCCACACTGGAGTATATACACAACGCATTACATATATTGTGCCTTATGAACAAAGGTCCATAGCATCTACTTTATATGTAGCGCAAGATCTAAATAACCAAAGTTTCTATCAAAAGAAAAGGCTTATAAGGTGGGACCCTTTCCAATCGCATCGGAGAAAGGAGTGGCAACGGAACATATTGACAAGAGTTCCGATTGAGTCTCGGACCCGATGGATGTATGAATTGTAATTCAAACGTATTTGAAGTCCGGCATAATCGCATCGGATCAGTCTAATCGCATCGGAGAATATAAGAGCAGTGGAACATGCAACAAAGAGTTGCGATTGCGATTGGAAGTCCGGACCTGAAGGGTATATAAACTACAATTTATATATACCTTGAGTTCCGGTGAATAGTGGTCAATCGCATCGGAAAGAAATAGACCTTCGGAACATCCAACCAAAACTTGTGATTGCGATTGAAAGCCTGGACCCGATGGGTCTATAAGTTATGATTTTATAAGTTTGAATTCCGGCCTAATCGCATCGGAGCATCGCAGTATGGGCCTATCGAAACATCCAACCAAAACTTGCGATTGCGATTGAAAGCCCGGACCCGATGGGTCTATAAGTTATGATTTTATAAGTTTGAATTTCAGCCTAATCGCATCGGAAAAACGCAGTAAACAGTGATCAATCGCAATCAGAGCAGGAGTGGTCAATCGCATCAGAGTATTCGAGTCGTGATTGCGATCAATCGCAATCAGAACAATCGCAAAGGATCCAATCACAATAAGAAGATTCCAATTGCGATTCATCGCATCGGCATATCAAAATGAACAGTAAAAAATTGCAATCGGAGGAGAAATATATTGCATCGGGAAGCGTGGCAAGTGGGCCCAAAAGGAGTTTGTATATGTTTTAAACAGGTTTTATTATATACGCCGAGAATTGATTTAAAGACATATTAAAAGGCAGTTAGTGTAATGAAAGTTGGGTTATATATACATAAAAGAGCTGTCATAAATATAAAACGATGGTTGCAATGGTATTAAAATATGCCACGTGGTCTGTGGACCCACGGGCCTCGGCTCAAGGTGGAGGGCAATTCTTTATATAAAACAATTGCGATGTATGTATGTTCCGCTTGCGGAACTCCCACATCAACAAGACACTTGCTGCGAATAAGGGGTTGGAATTTGCCCAGATTTAATGTCAACAGTTACATAAATACAGGAGTTACACAACAGCCATAAACAGAAAGGCATACAGAGGAAAGAAAGGGACAAACACAGTCAAAGAAAAGACAAATGCGTAGCTAGCCAAGAAGCTGAATGAGTGACCTGGAATTTTCATTATAATTGAATGTAAATTTTTTTTAATTGATTTATATTGTTGTGATGCATTGGAAAGACTTAGGAAGAGAACAAATATCCCACTGTAATGTTGTTATATTTTCTGAATGAGTGAGTGAAAGAAATGAAAAGGCAGAAAGCGAAGAGGCATGGCTGTCCATTCCAAATTCATTGAGGAATGCTAACAGTCACAAGAAAATCCTTATAAATAATATCATCTTGATATGCAAAAAGAGGTTAGAGAGAGTAAATATAGAGAAGGCAGAGTATAGAAGAGACAGGCAGAGAAGATTGAGAAAAGAAAAGCAGAAAGAGAAGCTACAGAACAGAGCTGATCTCTGAGGTAAATCAGCAAACATTCAGTTTGATAAATTGAGGAAGTTGGAGCTTCCCTATCAAGTTGCAGCTTGATAGCTGTCAGTTGTAGTTGACTGAGGTTGGAGCCTCCTGTAGGTTGGTGCCTGCAGAAAAACAATGGTGAGAGGGAGTTGGAGCTTGCCTTTGCATCACAACAATAATAAGATGTGGTTTTCTCCCTTTATGGGTTTCCACTTATATCTGGTGTCTCTGTGCATGATGTTTATGTGTTGATCTGATTTATATCTTCTGCTTAATACCTGCTGCTCTCATATTAAAGTCTACTGTTATATTAAATTAATATTTGCTGCTCACATTCGAAGATAACTCACATATTAAGTTGGACATGAAATGAAGGTGTAAGTAAGTTTTAATAAAAATTTTAAAAATCCATGAATGTGTTAAACTGATTCACCCCCCCCTTCTCAGTTTAACTAAGGGTTCAACACAACCTCCAGTTATCTCACAAGAAATAGCCCTTTGGTTGACCTTGACTACAAAATAATGGACCCTTCATTAGAGTTCAATTTGCTTGATGTATATAACTGGTGTTTTGGTAAATCAGTAGAGAAATATGACAAAGATGTACCAGTTTGGGATTCCAATTTTCCAAAATACATTATTCCTTAAACTCATTCGGCCCCTGATTTTGTCAGATTGTGTCAGTCCTATTATCTTCCAGACCAAAGGTGCATTATGAATAAAGACATAAAGGTCTTATTTTACATCAATGAAGAATCTATAAACTCTATGCTACAATTGAACCTTGATCCCAATGCTGCTTCGTTGTCCATAGAGGAGTTAACTCAAAATTACCTAGAGCTTGATTTTGCTTCTAAATTCAAAGTCTTCCAGACTTTTTGTCCCAAGCAAGTTGATATCCCCGAGCTTAATCCTCCATTTGATACCTTTGATTTTCCAGATGAAACTAGACAGATTGTCTCAATGTTATCATTTATACTAGGATACACCAATGATGAATTTACTGATGTGGCTATCTTAGGTTTTTTGTCAACTCTTAGTCCTAGCCAGTCTCCATCAATAGTGTACAATTTTGCTAAGTACATTGCAGAAAACATGCATTATTAGTTATCCAGATTGTCAGAAGAAGGAGTCTTTAGATATACCTCATATCTACTTCACCTCTTTTTGTATTATCAAGCAGAGAAATTTCCTATTGAATTTCAAAAGGTAGATCCAGAAGGAAATGTTCTTTCAGTTATGTTTTGGTTATAAATTCTGAGAAAATGGAGCAGAGAATACAACTTTGTACATTTCAATGACTTGTTTTTAGTGCCTGCTATGAATCTATTGAATAGAGAACAGACCCCTAGAATCAATGAAGAGACAAAGATAATTCTACAGCTATCTGAGAGCTGTAAAACAGGGGACTGGTATTTATACAAAAGTTACACAGAGATCAGAGTATATGGTGCACTCCTGGCCCCATATAAACTACCAAGATTTGTTACAACAAGAATATTTGCTTTGGAATATTTGAGGCAACTATTGAATGAAGATGAAATTAATTTCATAGCTTCCAAGAAAAAGACTCAATTCAAGTTAAAAAATAAAATTGGGCCATTTATTGTGAATAACAGAGAAGCAACCAATGAAATTAATGTCAAGTTGAAAGAGTATAAATTCCCATATAGTTTTATGTGGAATTATGATCCACAAGGTATTTTAAGCACGATGAGAGTGAAATGCAAGTTTCCTATCTTCTTGCATGATCCCAAGCCCCAAATTGAAAAGTATGCCAAAAAAATTGAATGGGAGCCAAACACTCTATTTGATGATGATTCACAGGAAATGCAGGGAAACAATGGCAAAGGTAAGCAAGTTGATCAAACACAGGTATTGACAGTGAATAAAGAATCTGACATTCTTCATAATAGAAGCAAAAAGGAAGATAGTTTCACTGCTGAAGCCATTTAAGACAAAAGATTTAGAATTCCCTATAATAAGAAAAGCAATTTGACCATTGAAGAAAGGGACAAAGCCATCAATATTGAAGATAAAAATGGTCATGAAACCGATGATGAAGCTACAAGGATAGTAACTGAAACTCTCAAAGAGCTTCAAAATGTTCAAATTGGAGCCCAGAAGAAAGATACAGTCATGGTAGATAAACAATCCAAAGTTGATATGTCCTCTTCTTCTAAAGAATCTGACAGTACAGAGTCAGACATTCAACTCAGGTTCAGGAAAATTAAAGAAAAGAATGAAGAAATAAAGAATGAAGCATATTACAAGTTCCTCAAAGAAAAGTCTGGAAATAAGGACAGACTTCTTTCAGCTTTTGATTATTCCTCTAATAAATTGGTGATGTCATTTCTCAAGCCTACAGTGGCTGATCCTAAATCTATTGTAGATTATTCAAAAACAGATCTTGAAGTTGATGTAGATGCTGTCCATGAATCGGACCAAATAGAATTTCATAGGAGCAACATAGAGATGCTATATTCTAAGATAGTCAATAATACTATGAATTCTATTAGGCTTGAGAAAACATTGATAAATCTTCAAACTCAAATGAAATTGGATAAAGCCTCACTTTATGCCAACAATTTGAAGATCAAAGCATTAGAAGACTTGGTGATTGAAGCAGAAGCTGATCCAGCTAACATGGAAGTTGCAAAGGCTTTAATTAAACAGAAAAATGAAGATATAGCTGTCCTCAGAAAACAACTAAAATTGCCTCAAAATGAAAATTCTCAGGCAAAAGAAATTCTTCAGCAGAAAGAAGAAAATGATGAATTGAAACAACTTTTTCTTAAAATGATAGGTCAGATAAAAGAAATTTAAAGCCAAATAGAAGCTTTCATGGAATAAAATGAGAAACTGAAGAAATCTCAACAGGTTGTTATTCCTACAGTGATCCCAACTGTAAGCACAACTGTTCCATGTACTTTGGCAGAACACTTGGCACCACAAGGAGTACTGGCAACTGCAGTGCCAATAACTTCTCATGAAATCTCTGCCTCTTCTTCCTCAACTTCACAGGTAAACAAAATACAATACAAAGCTACCATAATCAGAGCCATGGAAGATATGTCAATTAAAGAGAAAGAAATACTTAGTTTGAAAGGCACTATTAAAAATCTAGAAACTTCCAAAAGAGATGCTTTAATTACTTCCAAAGGGCATGAACAAAGGGCTGATAGATTGCAAGAACAAGTGGGAATTCTTCAAGCACAAGTGAATCTTACAGAATAGGTTGCATATATAAAAAATCATTTATGGACAAAAATCATTGAAGAAATTCACTCTCAATGGCCTTAAATTAAAATAATTTATGAGCAGAAAGAGTTACTACAGGCTGCAAATGCAGAAATTGATAAAACCAAGAGAGAGATTGAAAATAAGCCAACTCAAGCAGTTCAACTCATAGCATTTTTGAACAACAAGAACATGGAAGAATTAGAATAGTTGAAAATTGCTGACAGGACAAAAGCCATCCTTCAAATGAAGAAAGTCCTGAACAAGAGGAACATGATGAATAACTTGGAAGACAGGTGTAAAGATATGAACTTGGCCATCTCAAGATTTTGGGCCAAATACAAATTATTATCAGAAGCAAGTTTGCTAGACATTCATGCATTAAATGACAAATTGATGCCACAGAAAGATTATGATCAGAAAATCATAACTCATGCTAAGGAGCAAGATAAACAACCATTGCCACAAGGATCACCAAGTGGCAAAGTACTTCTTCAATATTTGAAAATCTATTCTTTTTGGAAAATGAAATCAAGCATATGTTCACTGTAAAGCCTAACTTTTCTGAATATACAGAAGCTGATGAAAGTTACAAGAAATTGAAGAATATGAAGATCCCCACTGCTGAACAATGGTAAGAATTCATAGATATGCTGTGAATTTGATAGATAAAGGAGAGGAAAATTACTTGGAAATTCATATTTTACTTTTACCTTATGCTGAAAAAATCAGTGTCAAAGTGTATCAGTAAAATCAAATTGTTATTGATAGTCATTTTTTATTACAGCAGTAAAACAATGGAAAAAGCAGAGATAAAGAGTATCAGAGTAGAAGATGAAAAGGTAGAGTATTCCACAAGCTACCATCCACGAGAAGATGTACCTATTGCCAGCAAATGCTCACAACACATTAGAAATCAGTTTAGCTAAGATAAAATAGTTCTATTTTTCCTTGTAAAAGAGGACAACTTGCAAACTATTTTGCTGTTGTCCCTCTTCTTATGCTCTTTTTCCTATTTTTATTTAAAAGCATTATCTCAATTTTTGAGATATTTTGTAAACAATTTTTGTGTATAAATACTTCATAATTCAAAGTATTCAGTGTGGAATAAAATTTCTTAAGACAATTATAGTCATTTTGCTGGACATATTGAAGTTGGTGTGAGTCCATTAGCGAAGCAGCAGTCTGGAAACAAGTTTAGAGACATCATAACTAAGGATTCTCATGGTGACAAGATAAGTCTCGTATTTTTCATGTTTTCAGTTTTATTCTTTAAAGTTTACATACATTTCATTTGATGTGTTTCTATTCTGTAATGATCAACTAAGGAGAAATTAAACAAAATTAGTGATAATAAGCTCTCTGGTTTAAACTAGTTGGCATTTTGATGTTTTCTGCTGGATAACCGGACCATATAATTCTTAATTGCTCTAGGTCCCAGTTTGATTCCTTCCTTCAAATAATCTTATCTGTAACTTAAGGATTCTTAAGTGCCCTTTGGTTCAGATTTCACCCATATCATCCTCAAAATCTATTCAAAGCCTTAGAAGGTCATCTATCCTGCCCTTAGTACATTTGCATCTTTAAGTCTTATTTCTTAGCCTTGCTTGCCTAGAGAGTTGACTCCATTTCCCAATGTTTTGGTAGATCCCTCTGGTTTACCTTGAAATACTTTTTATTTCTACCACACTTCTAAAATTAGTCCTATTGCTCACTCATAGCTAGCCTAAAACCCTTTACCAAAACAAAGCTAAATCTTTAGGAGAGATCCCTCTCCGGAGCTTAGGAAGGCTAGATCCTGAATTCCCAAAGCAGTTCTTGGTTACCCCTGGTGTTCTTAACTACAAAAATCCCCATCCCACAACCTGAGAATTACTAGGGTGATAACAGGAGCTATAAATACAATCAGCTTATCCACTTGAAGAGTTTACCTTTGATGAGATAATATCTATGGAGATCAATAAAGATAGAGAAATCTGGTTGGGAAGGGTAAATGAACATTTGGAGAAGCTCTTGAAGAGAGCTAAGAGAGGCAACAACCTCCAAAGACACATGGAAAATCACTATCACACCAGGAAAATGATTTCACAAAGGCTAAAACAACTGAAGAAAAGGCTAAAACAAACTCAAATGAAGCTTAAAGAGAAGAATGTAGGTTTTAAACCTGTACAGAAACTATCTGCAAATGAATCTTAAAAACAGAAAATAAACAATAGTGAGAGCATAAAACATAAAACATATATACACAGATATTTTCCCCTGGATCCCAAATTGGGACGACTAGCTTGATTTTTCATTATATTCATTTTAGTGTTACAACACATATATATACATGCCGAAGCATACATAAACCTCAATCCATTAACCCTGGATTAGAACATAACTATAGTTCCCTTGACCGGATCTACAAAATACTAGGGGTCGAAAACCATCATGCCCCAAAACCATGTGCAAACCCATGCCCAAAACCATGGGCGGGTCCGCCCACCGAAAGTAAGGTCCAATTTTTTTTTCCCGGGCCGCTGCCACGGACCCTGACAGGGGTGCTGCCGCCCCCCTGTAACCGCCCTGCTGCGCCCAGCTGTAATGTTCCCAAATTAGGAAAATGCTACAACAATGAGAATATCTCAAGATATTCTAGAGTTGGAGCTCCAGTAATATACAAACACAATAGTGGTGCAGCAGAAACACTCAACTCATAGAAATGTGAGAGAAATCCATAGCCTTCTCATTAAATAATAGCAGCAACAAATACATACAAGATCTCGAGGAAAATGATATTCAAGATAAGCAATTCTCAACCTCAAGAGACTAGTACATGAATCATGATGAAGCCACTGCTACACAATGCATACCAAGTTATGACAACGCAGTTTTATAGAGCAACTGCATGCTACATATGTCAAATACATGGATAAATCAATATATGGCCCAATACAACATTGAGAGTGAAGGTATCAGCTCCCAAAGACTACCTCATGTAAATCCTGGAGGGATTGGCAATAAAACACAAAAACGAAAAAAGCCGGAGTTGCTGGGTAGTAGCAGTAACTTAGAAATAGAACTAGATGGAGATGGATGTGGATGATGCCCAAAATGAATGTGCATTCTCCAATGGATCTTTAGGATGAAAGGCTGATCCCTTCACCAAAGATCTCACCCTCAAACAATCTGCAAGAGTCCCACTGCAAATGCTCCTCTAAAATAACGTAGTTACTGGATGGGACTGCACTGTAGGGCTAGGGAAAGAGTTGGCCTTGATGCCAAAATCTGCAATATGCTCCGGAATGCCTCCAATCTAATCTCCCAAAGAGAAGAGAGACTCCTCCTCTGAAAAATAGCTAATGGAGGTGGTGTAGTGAACCCTCACTGCAACACCCAACAACACAACATTAATCTGCTGCAGAAATAACGCTGTCTTGATGAAGGATGCTTGGCCTCAAGCCAGGATGTGAGGAAAATCAGAGAAATCCATCAAGAGGCCTCTCAAGAAGGAGAAGGAATCCTAAACAAGAATTCCCCGACAATTCTTGCTAAATAGCAAAGAATGCACAATTGTCTGAATGGACAATTGAGATGAATAATACAAAGCATGAGAAACAATGGTTGCCTTGTCCTCCTTTTAAACAAGTGAAAGCCCTTCTCCATGGGTCCTACTCCTTTTAGGGTTTCCTCCACCAAATAACCCTCTTCCCATTCATACTGTGCTGTTTCTCTAAGTGTGCTCCACCTCTTGGCCCAACGCTGTTGACTTGGTCAAACTTGACCTTGTCCACTTGCAAATAACCCTGTTCACACATGAGGGTGTGAAAACCATCTCCAATGATGATCCCCTTTCATAATATAAGGGATTTTATTGATATTATCACTATGCATGGGCCTCCTTACCCATTTATTCTCCTCCTAGGTGAAATCAGCAAAAATTAATGTTCCAAATTATTGTCGGAAAATTTTGGAACATTACACCGGCGCAACGTACAAGGGGGGCTATCGCCCCCCCTGTGACCCCCCCCCCCCCTGCTCGTGATTAGTCGTGGAAAGAATATAACACATACCCAAAATTCTCCCACTTGTTTTCTTTTTGTAGGGGGCCACAAGAGAGCTTAGTCATTAGCCCAACTTTGCAACACCCATTGTTTCTCTACACCAAGAGAACTTTTGAGTGCTCACAGACTTCGTCAATGCATCTGCAACATTCTTCAAGGTGTCCACCTTTACCAACAACACCCTTTTAGCCTCAATCATATCTCTCAAAAAGTGATATTGAACATCAATGTGCTTTGTCTTTGAATGATAAGCAGTTTTCTTAGCCAAGAAAATTTCACTTTCGCTATCACAATCTATCCTTATAGCTTGTTGCACCAACCCCATACTTGAACACAATCTCTGCAACCAAACTTCTTCCATGCTTGCATGAGTGGCTGCTATGTATTCTTCCTCTGTAGTTGAAAGAGCCACTACAAACTGTCTTTTACTTATCCAATTGACTGCACCTCCAAATAGGCCAAACACATACCCACTTGTAGTTCTTCTTTGGTCTAGATCTCCAGCCCAGTCTGCATCAACAAAAACATGAATGTCCAACACTCTTTCCAATCCTGGTCTTCCCTGGTAGCACAAGCCATAATCACTAGTGCCACAAAACATCTAAAAACCTGCTTCACTGCTGTCCAATGCTCCTTCCCTGGGTTTGACATAAACCTGCTCAATACTCCCACTGCATGTGCAATGTATGGTCTAGTTTAGACCATTGCATACATTAGGCTACCCACTACACTTGCATATGGAACATGGGACATATCCTCCTCTTTTTCTTGTGTCTTGGGACACTGTTCAACAGAAAAATTTGTACCTATAGGAATCAGAACATTCACCAGTTTACTATCCTACATATTGAACCTCCGCAATATAGTCTCGACATACTTCCTATGGTTTAACCAGAGCTTCCTCTTTGCCCGATCTCTCTTAATTTCCATGCCCAAAATATAGTTTGCAGCACCAAGATCCTTCATGTCGAATTTGGAGAACAGTTGGGTCTTCAAATCTTGGATAATTTCTTTGTCATTTCCAATCAACAACATGTCATCCACATACAAGACCAAATAAATAACAAGGTCACCAATCAAATTAAAATAAACACAGTGATCCTCCTTGCTTCTGGTGAAGCCAAGTCCTCGTATATAGGTATCAAATTTCTGGTACCCCATCCTTGGTGATTGTTTTAACCCATACAAAGACTTATTTAACTTGCATACTAGTTCTTTCTTCCCCTTCACCGTAAAGCCTTCAGGTTGTTTCATGTAGATCTCCTCTTCTAGATCCTCGTGAATAAATGTTGTCTTCACATCCATCTGTTCTACCTCAAAATAAAATGCAACAGCAATAGATAAAAGTAATCTAATAGAAGTAACTTTGGCAATAGGAGAAAAAAAATCACCAAAATCAATTCTCGACACCTGGGAATGACCTTTTGCTACCAACCTATATTTGTAATTCTCCACCTTGCCTTCTACATTCATGTTCTTCTTAAACACCCATTTTCTTCCGATGGGCTTCCTTCCAGCCGGCAACTCCACTAGATCCCATGCCTCATTTTTATGAAAGGATGCCATTGCATCAACCACAACCTCCTTCCAGATTTTTCCATCCTCTGAATCTACTTCCTCCCTGAAAGTTCTGGAATCTAATTTAATGTGGGGGACACACACTCCTAGTTCATAGCTGAATTTTACGGAATGGTTTCTAACCTCCCTAGAATCTAGTAAGTGGCTCATCTCATGTATTTATGATGAATTTGGGATGGGATTTTGATCGTATGAGGTGTCAAGGCTAATATTTTGTATAAGTAGAACCTATTTAGTCTTTTATTGGGTTGGATTGTCTTATTTTGTAGTGGAGATATTGTACAACCTTTTGGAATGAAATCAAAGACAATCTTGCAGAACTTGTGTTGAGAATCTTGTGGTATGCATTGGATAGTTTGTTCTTTCTCTATATGTTTATATAATCATTTTGAATGATATGTTTTCCTCTTTCAGACACATGCTTCCATGTGTTTATCTTGTAATTTTATAAGTAGAAATCATGTCTTTTCATGCTCTGTTTTAGGCAAGGTTTACATGATATGTCTATGTTTTTCTAAATGAATGAATTAACCTTAGTGCTCATTCAGACTTTCTATCACTTCATCCTATACTCAATGAAAAATTAAACATGCTTTCAAGCTACCTACCCGGACTCACATTTTCTGCAAATTGAACTTAGAATTCAGACCTAAAAAACCTAGACCTAGCCTCCTCACTGACATTCCTATCCAACACTTAAAACATCAAACAAAAATCCTATTTACTGAGCTTACATACCTAGCCTATGATCAATAGATATTCAGTCATTCCATTAACTAAAAACTGACAATGAGAGAGCCCTCTATGGTCCTGGTAGGGCTAGCTACCTGACCTAAAGCCTGGTATGTGGTTAGCTTCCTTCAATCCCACTCTCAGCCTTGGGAAATGTGGGGGAGTGATAACATCAAATCTTCCTTGTTGGATGAGGGATGATCCCCTTTAGGTTTACTTATCAACGATTGATTCACTTTGAGCTACTCGTTCTTTTGCTGTAAAAAGAATACTATGAAGTTTGCCTTGGACAGGTCATTTCTAAGCCCTATGATTTATTCCTATTTTTATTTGATCATTTCTTCAACTGATTTGTCTTTATTGTGGTCTTCCAGGTCAACCATGTCAAAATCAGTGCATTCCTACTCTTCAGTATGCAATGGTGCAACATCTTCACCTCCTGATATCTCTTGTTTCATAGTGCTAGGATGAAATCCTTTTTCACTTATAGGGGCAAACACTAGTCTTTTAATTCTACTATAAGTCTTTGTAATCTCCTCCCTAGGTGTCCTTTCCCTTGATGGCCTGATTTATGAGCCAACCTCCTGTGGCCTAGATGGTGCTAATGGAATGATTTGACTGTCAGTTTGACTAGTGGTAGACATAAGAGAAGTTGATTGCATGAATGTCTCCCATGGTATATTAATCTGTGAAAGATGATAAAGGACCATGATTTGACCAGACCATGATGAAATAAACTTTCCCGGTGATCTCTCCCTTTGCTTTGCACTTTCTTAGTCATATTTACTAAGCTCCTGAATAAGTAATGGGGTAGGTTTAATAGTTTTATGGAAGTGAAATGCATCAAAAAACTTATGTCATACTGATACAACCTAGAAAAACTCCCTTCACAAGTAAAATACTTCATTATAATCTTCATCAAAGGAGCATATCAATCTAAAAATTGTCTAAAAGGAAAGATTTGAGTGGGAGCATCTTTCTAGTGTGGTTTCAAGAAAAATTTGTAGTTTTCAACATCCAAATCCATCCCCTTAAACCAAATCTTTCCTTTGTTAAGGATATTTGTAGCTTAAGCTATGACATCTGCTGATATTATGAAGTCCATCCCTGCTATGGTGGTCTTCTCCCTCTTGAAATTGGTGGCAAAAATATGGGTAAATTTAACATGTCAACCCACCTCTTGTATCTTCTCACAAAACCCTAGGCAACCCACATCTTCAAATGATTTCTTGATGAATAACGAGGCATTGATATCCTGCATATGAGTTGGATCATATCTGGAGATATTCCCTCCTTTCTTATACTTTTTATTTTCACTGGCCATGGTGTTGGTTTGCTTAACAAAAACCCTAGTTAAATTGGAGAGAAGGGTAGGGTAGGATTGGGAAAACAATGAAAAAAGGGTAGCTAGTTTAGGGAAGGGAATTAAGGGTAAGGAGAGTTAGATAATTTGTGGGAATTTTTTTGGAGATGGGGGTGAGTGTTAGGAATAGGATGATAGTGAAATTTCTCATAATAGATGAGGAAAAGGGGTTGAAAAGAACAAAATACATTCCTTTTCCAAAAGCGGAACGAGTAGCTAGGGTTGAGGAAGAAAAATGATAATACGAGGGAATTTGAGTATGGGGAGTGATGGAGAATGTGTATTGAGGGTATTTAGGGATGCCTACAAGCAATGCCTCAGGGAAAAAATGGGTTTTTAGATGGTTTGTGAAACATCATAACATGTAGAAAAACTATTTATAAAACATAACATACTACAAAAAGAGGAGGAAACAAGAAACAAAAAATACACATATAACACAAGCTCAATATCAAGTAAATGAACTAATAATACCAACGGAGAACGAATCCCCTTTTATTAGCTATATGTGTTAAAAAGAAGAATAATTCTAAAACACTCACAGTGAGTCCTTAGAGCTATGGAGCTCTAATACTCAAAGCAAGGAGGGCTCTTCCCTTAAGCTTTTTGCAGGCCTCTCTCTTCTCCTCGAATGAGTGATCGGATAACAGACAACTGATGCACTTCTCCTTTGGGATTGAGATGTTGGATGGAAAACAAATGAATCCCTTCACTCCTTTTTTGGTTGGACAACACACTGCTGGTTTTCTCATGGGAAATTTGGCCAGCATAACAATGTGTTCTAAAATTTTCTTCTCATGGTGGTCTTTTATAGGAAAAATTCAAATATTCATCACTCTCTTGGTACAATTGTGGATAGTGACGCAAGAGGGGTGGTTGATTCCATTGTGTGCTCACTTGAGGTCTCAAGGTGGCTCTAGGCAGCTATCCTTGGGCGGCCTCAAGTGGAGAATATTCTTTTTAAAGTGCACAAAGTGGTCTCGGATGGTGACCTTCTGTGATACCCAGGACCACACGACTTATTGAGGGATAACCACGGAGACTTGCACTGCTATCGAAGAAAAGGGAGCGCAAAGTGCATTGTGCCAGTGTCTTCTATGCACAACTTAATAAATTTTCCTTTTGACCTTAGAGAAAGCTAAATCTTACAAATTCTGTAATGCTTTTCCACCCTGTAAATCCGTCTGCTTGACATTTCATGATGTCCTTTGCTTGTCCAATTTTCCAGTGATAACAAAAGCAACAGCCTAAAATTCTCCACCTACCAGTAGGGGGATGTACCTAATTAGAATCTACAAATTCATGTAGCATGAATTTTCCATCATCAACACACCTCATACCAAAATGCATTGTGCCCTTCAAATACTAAAGCACATGTTTTACAGAAACTCAATGAGCTTGCACGGGCTCCACCATGTTGAAAATAAAACAATTGTTAAGACTATGGTTTACCAGATACATGCATGGACTTATTAATGATACAATGATGGATCAATCAAAATCTATATATGGATCAACAAAAAAATTAATATTTTTTACCATTTGAGTAGGCATCAGCTAATAATCCATCATTTTAAATTTCTTTAAAATATTGAGTACATACTTACCTTATCTAAGTAAAAACTAAATTCAAACCCTACCACATCTTTGGAGCCCAAAAATAGTGCATTTATTTGAATCCCTTCACGTCAATCATAATTTGACCTTACACCATGTTATGAGTTTCATTGAACTTCATGTAAGCATAGGATCATCTACATATATGAATAAAACAAGCAAATTAGAATCACCAACCAAATTATAGAAGTAGTAATATTCATATATTTTAATGAAACCCAAACCTAAAAGATACTAAAAAAACTAGAGTAATGTGCATGTGGTGCCTATGTCTACTCGTAAAGGGCTTCCTTAAACCTACAAACATGGTTCTCACACCCATCCACATAAAAGCCTCTTGGTTGATTTATGTACATCTTGTCCTTAATAAATCCATTAAGAAATGTTGTCTTTACATACATTTGTTATAAATTTCAACCAAATATTGATGTGTAAGACATAACAAACATAATGTAGATATACTTGGAAGATGAAGAAAATATCTCCTAACTCCCTCTTTTTAGGAGAACCCTCTATCCACAAGCTAAGATTGTATTTTTTTTGTGTTGCCATATGTTGCATGCTTAGTGTTACACAATAATTTTTCACTATCCCTGCAATCCCCATCTCGCTAGTTGGAGGGTCATTTCTGTGACCAATAAGCAGTGTCATGCCTTGCAAATACCATCATTGAATCCCTTGCCATGAGGACAACAATCCTTCTGTTGACCATTTCCTGAGCAGACCACTAAAAACACCTGTTTTTGCATTGGTGTTGGTAGCCCATTATGCCCTCGCGCCAATGAGGAAAATTAACACCGAGCCTGTGCCAACTGGCGCTCTGTCTCAGTGAGCTACTTGTACAAATCTGTTTATAAAAAGATTTTTTAAAAAAAGAGGCGAAGTTTCGACTACAACAACTTCGTGGATGAGTCATAGGGAGTGGTTCGACTGAATAACCACGACCTTCCTCCTTTGGCCTCTTGTTTTCACCTTATGGGGAAACCTCCCAAGGGATAAGGCCTCCCTTCCACTATTGTAGGGATCCCAATCTCCTCCTCTCCTCTATAAATATAGCCATCTTCCATTGATGTGCTAGTTGAACATGTTCTAGTTGAACAAATAGTTGAAAAAGTTAGCATAGAGAAGAAGCAATCATAACTTTGGGAGAATAGTGCAGAGTGCGATTGTTTGTGTGTGTTGAGAACATAGTGAGATCTTGGACCTTTATGTGTGAGGGTGTTGCAAACGTGCTTGGATACAGACCTATCAAAGGAGAGCCTCAACAACAAGGCTTGGTTGTAAACTCCCCCTGTATTTATCATAATAAAATGCATCTGATGTTTATCTTACACTCTTGTTTACATTTATAATGAGATTTATAACATTCCTTGATCAGTTAGATAGGTTTTAATTGTTTTTATGTTTGTCATGGTTTTACGCTTGTCGTGTTGTCTTGACTGTCTACACAGGTAATCTAATGTTGGTAGCAGTGTGTATCGAGCTAGAGAAGAGCGACAGATCAAGAGGCTTCGACGAAAGAAGACAACATAGCATCAGAACGAGGTAGGACATCTTCCTTGATCTGAATTTAATTTACAATCTAGGAAGGTAGATGTTAGTATGTTTCCGTAGTTTATAGACCCACCCTAGGGTTAGAGGGATCGCCTCTGTTCGCAAAGGGGATTTAACTGGACAACAAATTGATGACTCCGCTGGGGATTTCCCTGTTTTTTCCTATGTTTTTCATCCGTTACGATCTTTTAGTTTTTGCTTGAAGTGGTGAGTCTGGTCTTGGTTGGGAGGAATTCTTTTCTTTTTCCTGTTTAGGCATTGGTGCTTTTATTTTTCTGAAATTCACGCCGATTGGCGCTATTTTTCAATTAGCAACCCGTGCCAATTCCATTGGTGCTAGTTGTCAGTGAGAAAGTCGCGCTAATTGGCGCTAGTTTCACCCACCAAAGTTGTGCCAATTTCAGGGTGTATGAAAAATTCAGGTTTTTTCCCTAAATCCTTCATCAGTGTGTCTTGCCCTTCCGGTCCTTTTCTCTGTATGATTTACACGTTCTCCCCTCTAATTTTTCACTTGTGAGCATAGATTACATTGCTCATTGTTCAGCTCAAAAGTCTTCTTTCTTGATTGCTTGATGTAAAAGGGAATGAATGCCTTATTTTGAGCTCATGCTTTGGAAGTCCTTTTTGTGCTTGAACTCATATTTCTTGTATCCTTTTGAGGAGTTTCGTTACAAAGTGTTTAAAACAATGATTGCATTCTTAGTGTGGTTTTGAATCCTTTTTGCATTCATCCTTCCATTAAGGAGATTTGTGTTCATTTAGCTTTCGTCTTAGAGCTTGCTTTTCGTTAAAATGCATTTGATCATGTTGCATTGAAGAGTATTTTTTGAGACTTATCATTGAACTTAGATTACATTGTTTAATGATTGAAAGCTAAAAATTGCATTGAGTGCATTCTCTTTCATTAAAAGCATGCATTAAGTAGATTCTCATTTCATCGAAAAATGCATTGAGTGCATTCTTATTCTTTGAAAAAAGGAAATTGTGCATAGATTACAATTGCATAGTTTTCAAAAAAGAGGATTTTGCATAGATTACATTGCATAATTCACATCGTTGAATGTTTTAGACTACTTTTGGAGAGTGAAAGTAATCTAGTTTGGAAAAAGTTTCATTTTCAGTATTGCTGTTTGTTGCATCATTGTTTGGAACTCTTCCCTTAACTAGATAACATTCATCGAATTGAAAGATTTCTTTCCTCACATATCTGCATATAGAAGATTGTCAGATGACATGCGGTAGGGCCTTGAAACCGAGATATAATTCAAGATCAACTTTAAAATTTATTGAATTAACCTAAGGGAGCATTGAAACCTAATGAAACGTTTTTAGTGGTCTAGGCTAGAGACGTGTTCCGGCATCTTTAAACCTAGCAGCTGTCGCTTGCCATCTGGCTTCACACATCGCTAGTACGAACTTGTGCTCCCCGTACCGTCACGTATATAAAGGGAGATCCCATTAGGTTGCAAATCCTTTATCCATAGGAAGCCGAGTCTGCCGCCTTTTACCTGTGATACACTGGACACAACATTTGGGGAGATTACTTGCACATATGTTAAGTCCTTGGTTGATTTATCTTTCATTTTTACCAAGGTGTATATGGTAGTTCACGGATATCTGGTACACCCATTTACCTAGATTACCAGAGCAGTCACTTTGATCTTTACTGACTCTTTTAACTGAAAATATCATCGAGCTCTTGTCCTTTCAAGATCGTGTCCAACCTAAAAGCGATAGAGTCACCTTTTTCTTGTTTCTCAACTCTTAAAATATGAAACAACAGAGTCTGGTTTCAGTTTCTTAAAAATTAATTACCCATGAAATATTCCTGGTTAGAATTTTTGTCCATAGTGTTTTATTTCAAGGTCGTTTCTGATGGCAATGTTTTCGGAATTTACCAACCAAGGAATCCCATTCGAAGGGAATTCTGGTCCTTTTCCTGCTTTAGGAAATGTTGGTGCTCCTTATATGGCAAAATTATCCCTTCCTGGGTTAACTGTTGGTTTGCTTGTCTGGTTTTTCTCGACCTCTGTGGTCTCGAGTATTCCACCCTGTATACAACTATCCCCTCCACCTGAACAACATCATGTTGATTCTAAGGTGGACCTCTCCCATTCTTCACCTATTTATTCGTCCTCCTCTTCTACTTCGCTGGTGAAAGTTTGGATTCTAGTAACCAAGTGGCTAAGAAGAAGAATAAGAAGATGAAGAAGAAGAATTCAAATAAAGAAGAGGCTAGCTTTGCGGCTATTGCGCTTAAGAAACCATCCAAACTTCCACGAAAAGTTAGATTCCCTTGCATGTTGTGCAAAGGTGACCATCTTCTTCGAGATTTCCCTGGCATTCCCAAGGTACTTGAAGTATGGTCCAATGGTCGTCCGTCGTTGCCTTTGGCTTCTGGAAGTCATCTTGGTGGCACATCTTCAACTAGTGCTGATAAGACTCATAAGAAATAGGGTAAGATTACCAATCCCTGTAAGTTGTGTGAAGGGAATCATCCCATTCACCTTTGTTCATACATGGATGAAGCCAATAGAGTGTTGGACAACTTTACTATTTCTGCACCCTGCCTTCTGGTTGGTTACCAGAAACTTTCTTTGAGTCCTCCGCTAGTTGATTCCACGATCAGTCAAGAGTCATCCTTGGTTGATCCCGCTCCCCTAGAAATTCAAATTCAGGAATCTGTTCCTGACCAACCATTGGACGTGGAATCGGTCGACTTGATCATGCCTACAGTTCATCAGGTATTTTCCGTCGAGTGTGGATCTCATCCCCCTCACGTTCCTCTTGTTTCAGATTCCTGGGACTTGGAGAAAGATCATCCCGTCCCTATAATTCAAGAAGTTTCTCCTCCTGATTCTGTGATGGAGGTCCAGGATGATGCTCCTCTTGTTCCAGTAACACCAAGGGAAGACCATCTTAGTTCGATGGTACCCCCTCCAAGTAGTTTGGTCGCTTCCTTTGATTGGAGTCAATTTGTCGGATACCACCTTCTGTCTTATGTGCCTTTTGAGATAATGGTACAGACCTTTTATCTGGTCGTACCCAGCACCATTATAGATGAAGGCACGTCTATTATTATTCTGTCTTCCACTACTTGGCAGGCTTTTGGTTCTCCACCGCTTATGCCTGTTACTCAGAATCTGTTGGCTTTTAACAAAGGAACCAGTTAACCATTAGGGATCCTTCCAAAGTTGCCTGTTACTTTGGGAGGGAAAACCGTCTATATATATGTGATGGTTGTTCCAGGCCCCTTAGATTTCAATTTACTCTTGGGGCGCGATTATACTTATGCCATGGGTGCACTTGTCTCCTCCCTCTTTCATGTGATTTTTTTTCCACACAGAGGTTGGATCGTGACCATTAATCAAATTTCATTCTTTGGTCTCGATATGGTAGCTGACCCACCATCTTCCCTTCCCGGTTTTTATCCGCCGGTTGTGTCTTCCCTGCCGCAGGTCAATTATGTGGCTACCTTTCCCGTGCCTACATTCAGTGATAGTGCCGTTGTGCATCGTGTGTTGGGGGCATTGGGTATTGATTTCCAAGATGTTGTTCTCCCATCGGATGAGAACCTCTTGGAAGCCATGAATTCTTATTCATCATGATGATTTGTCTTCGGAGTAGATTTTGTTTTCTTGTGTCAAGCTCGTTAAAAAATGAAACAAGGTGTCCAGAGCATAGTTCGTTTTCTTGTGTCAAGCTCGTTAAAAAATGAACCAAGGTGTTCCGAGGATAGTTTGTCTTCTGTATCATCCTCGTTAAAAAATGAAACAAGGTCATTTGAGGATAGTTCTTTTAGGGTGTAAACCTCATTAAAACAATGAAACATGTTCCCGTTCAATTCGAGTCTTTGATAAGATCTCATTAAATCCCAGTCGAGTCTTTCTCTTGATCTCGTAGGTTGAACCTTCACTCCATCTGCCTTTCATATGGACTGAAGCTTGGGGGGCATGTACCTCAAATTGAGTCACGATGCTGGGGGCATGCTTAATTTTTCAAGCATAGTTTGTTTCCGTTTCAAGCTTGTGTAAAAATGAAACCAGTTTCAAGCATAGTTTATCTTTGTTTCAAGATTGTGCAAAAATGAAACCAACTTCAAGCAGAGTTTCCTGATTTCAAGCTTGTGTAAAAATGAAACCATTCCCATTTTTACCTCTCGTGATTGCTATTTTATCAGCCTGTTTTTGCCAGATGAGCCTTGGTTTTCTCATTCCACCGTCACTATCTGCTTGGCTGATCATATGCCTTCACTTGGTTGTTTTACCCATTCCTGAGGAACCACTGTGATGAGTAGTCTTGTTAGCCAGCATCTTGACCTTTATCTTGTTCTGAGTAGTTCCACCATCATCAAAACTAGTCGCTGCCCTTTATACCACTCGTTCCTCCAGGAGGAGTCACCTTTCAGCTCTTTTCTGACTCTTAAAAATTGAAAAGATTGCCGAGACTCTTGTCATTTTGAATTTGTTAAATGGCTGTGAAATGATATATACCCAGTATATGTTTAACCCTTTTTCGGGTTGGGATGGATTGTTTATGAAAAAGGAATACCTTAGCCTATCATGACTAAGAGGTTCTCTTAGACATAGTTTTCTACCTTTTCAGATCTATGAGACTACTTACGAAAAGGGACTACTGGAGTTTTCTTTTCTGCCTTCTTTTCAAACTCTATAAATATGAAAAGATGTCGAGTTCTTCCTTTGTCAGACTCGTTAAAACTGATGACATAAGACTCTGTCGTTATGATGTTACTTGAGTTCCTCCTTCCTAGGGCTCGTAAACTGTACTAGGTTGGATTTGTCCGAAGGAAAAACTTATATGACAAGCATATGCTATCCTCTTCAAGCTTGTGTAAAAATAAATAGGTAATTGACATAAATGGTGGGGGAAAATGGAAGTTATTCATCATTTGTGTTGGCAGTATGTCACTCTTGAACATGACACTTGTCTGCAGTTCGTGTCGAGTTGGGATATCTTCACTCTGTCACTTTGCCTCCATGGGTTTGGGAAATTTGTTTGCCTCTCATTTGATTATAAATCTTGTCAACATGACCTCTGATCCTATTTGAGTCAAATGCTGCCAAATTCTAGAATCGTGTCACCGATACGTTCAAGAGAAAATCCTTATGTAGTTTGTACATTCCTTGATCCTCTGTTTCAGTCTTGATTCACACTGATATTACCTTCTCTGTTTCGTTTCGATGATGTGGGATTCATTATGACCCTCCTTCGATGGATTGTTATAGCATCATTTCTCACCTTGACATGATTCATGATTGCTACATGGCTTTATGGGCACCCATTCCTACAGACTTGGACAAATTCACTTAAAAACAGTGGAAAATCCTTCATACGCGACTATGCCCGTGTTTTTTCGCGTGTATACGCGAGTACAGCTAGACTTTTCCGCGTATTCCATTTTAATGATTAAAAAATATATAAAAATCCCTAATTTCGCGCTGGGTTGATGGTTACTCAGGTAGTTCAACCACCCCAGCCCGTGGCCAACTGTTTCCAACTGCTGAAACTACTTGGAGGGACTATAAAAAGACCTCATATGTATGGCCTAAGGGAGAGAGAGAATTATTATTATTATGCTCTGTTGGTTCCCTATCCAAGTCTGATTCCCCGTGCCTCCTGCACTTTCCCAGTTCATTTCAGGAAACCCTTGTTTCCTTGAGATACACATCCCTTTATATGTTATCTCGTATGCACCTGTTTGGAAGGAGTCTTAGCGAGGCAAGGGCTGGACGGATCCGGACGACGGTCTGCGAAGGCCTTGGAAGGATCGGGTGATCTCTCCACTTAATTTTGTACGTACTATTTTATAATACAGAAGTATCATGCTGTTCCCGAAATAAACGTGTTAGTGTATGCTTTAATGTATGAATAATATTTGTTATACAAGCATTCATTATGATTTATTTAATGTTTTATATGAATCACACTAACATATAGAGTAGAAATATATTGTACAACTTGTCCTTTGTGCTGGTTTCTTCTTGCATTTCAGGTTAAGGAGGAAGGACGGTTGCAGGGAGTTTGAACTCCACGTGGATCTACTTCAAACGTAGGACCAACGGGTAAACCTCTCATTCTACTCGATTTCGTTTTTATGATTGTGCATGATCGTGTGAGTCTCTGTTAAGTAGTACGCCCCTGCTCTGTGGAGGTTGAATCCCAACCAACCTCTAGGGTGTTAAATCCCCGAAACATGGATAAACTTCACATTGACTTCGGCTCATTATCCGGGGAGGTTGATCTAGAGGCTTGCTGCAGTACCTTAGAGCTTGCATGCCCTAATGGAAAGTTCTTCACATGCGACGACAGGTTCACATCATCTGCCTTCGATTGAGTGATTTCACGGGTGTTCAACTTCATATCACTATTCACATTTCGTGGATTGTTCAATGATGTGAACCCTTAATAAGTGTGAGAGAAACCACCCATAATGTCAATGGCATGTTCGACTTCAACACGTCTATTCACATGTTGGAATTTGTACTTTGATCGGAGTGGTGTCGGGCTTATGAGACCTTGGAGAAGCCGATCACAAGTCAGTTCTGATAGGTGATGAGTCATGTTTCAGTTCTGCCTATATTCCTTAGACGGATGGGCATTGCCCATGCGCAGGTGGATATATTTCATATGATCCCTTTATTCGAATGGCTATGTCCATGCCGAGGATCCATGCACATGATCCTTTTCTTGATGGATAACTGTGAATATACCATGGATTCATGTATTTTCATCAGATATTTTAGTTATGTATATGTATCTATGCTTGATTTGCAGGTCTCCCGATAGTAGTGTTTGGTTCCTTACACGTACTTGTAAAGCATTTCACCCCTCACTCATGTTCGGACTTCATACTTTAGGGGGCATCTGTTACACAGTAATTTGTCACTATCCCTGCAATCCCCATCTCGCCCATTGGAGAGTAATTTTTGTGACCAATAAGCAATGTCATGCCTTGCAAATACCATTATTGCATCCCTTGCCATGAGGACAACATTCCCTCTGTTGATAATTTCCTGAGCAGACCACTAAAAACACCTTTTTTTGCCTTGGCCCTGGTAGCTCGTTATGCCCTCACGCCAATGAGGAAAATTAACTCTGAGCCCGTGCCCGTTGGCGCTATGTCCCAGTTAAGCACCCGCGCGCAATCTGTTTATGGAAATTTTTTTAAAAAAAGAGGCGAAGTTTCGATCACAACAACTTCGTGGATGAGTCATAGGGAGTGGTTCGACTGAATAACCATGGCCTTCCTCCTTTGGCCTCTTGTTTCCACCTTATGGGGAAAAATCCCAAGGGATAAGGCCTCCCTTCCACTATTGTAGGGATCCCAACCTCCTCCTCTCCTCTATAAATATAGCCATCTTCCATTGATGTGCTAGTTGAACAGATAGCTGAAAAGTTAGCATAGAAAGAAGAAGCAATCATAGCTTCGGGAGAATAGTGCAGAGTGTGATTGTTTGTGTGTGTTGAGAACATAGTGAGATCTTGGACCTTTGTTCATGAGGGTGTGACAAACGTGCTTGGATACAGACCTACCAAAGGAGAGCCTCAACATCAAGGCTTGGTTATAAACTCCCCTTGTCTTTATCATAATAAAATGCATATGATGTTTATCTTCCATTCTTGTTTACATCTATAATGAGATTTCTAGCATTCCTTGATTAGTTAGATAGGTTGTAATTGTTTTATGTTTGTCATGGTTTTACGCTTGTTGTGTTATCTTGAATGTACGCACATGTAATCGAACGTTGAAGTAGCCGTGTGTATCAAAATTTGGAGAAAATGACAGATCAAGAGGAGAAACCGACGAAAGAAGACAACATAACATCAGAACGAGGTAGGACATCTTACTTGATCAGAATTTCATTTACAATCTAGGAAGGTAGATGTTAGTATGTTCCCGTAGTTGCTAGACCCACCCCAGGGCTAGAGGGATCTCCTTTGTCCGCAGAGGGGATTTACTTGGACAACACTTAGCCTTGAAAAACAACCTAGAGTCAATCACTAACTTTCTCCCATGTCTAAGCATAATCTTCGACATGAAATTAATCATATGGAGTCGTATTGGGCCACCATGCCATCTTGCCAAACCTACTAGCCTACTACATCCTCAAAATTAGAAGGCCTATACCAATGCTAGAAGACATAAATGTCACATAATTTAGAAATTTTAGGGGAAGTTAACTTATCAAAAATGAAATCATTGGAGATCCAACTTGTTCTCACACCTCCTATATTGTATGGGTGAGCGACGTAAGCAACCTTTTCACCTTTATAAGCTTGTTTATCTAAATCTAATTTTTGTAAATTTGGAAAATAAACATTTAGTGCAACAAGATCCTCTCCCTCAATCATTGTTGGAGATTCTTGAGTCTTGGAAGACCATACATACTCATCAAAATTGACATCTCTAATCACAACTACCTTCCATTAATATGAAATGTAGAGTTAGTAATTCTTATAGTTCTTGTTAGAACCCATAAATGTACCCTTGAAACTAGAATTTTTGAGTGTCGTTCTTTTTTCATTGGGAATATGACATGAATGGGAGAATAAAAAACATGAATATGTGCTAACCAAGGATTGTGACATGTGAAAACCTCCTCTATTGTATTGTCCTTCAAGACTCTGTGAAGACACATGTTTAGAATATAGACAATTGTATGACATGTTTCTTCTTATAGACACGTGGGAAAATATAGATAAAGGATCATAGAGTTGGATATTTCCATCATGGACTTATTTTTCCCCTCTGCAAACTCATTTTATTGAGGGTTATAATGAACTTCCAAATTCTTAATTTTTTATTTGCTACAAAAAGTGTCAAAATATTTGGAGGTATACTCCTCGCCATTGTCATACCTTAATACATTAATATTCTTCCCTATTTGACTTTCTAAAATAGTCTTAAACTATTGAATCTTTTTAGACCTCTTCATGAATCGAATACATGAATTTTTATATAAAAATAAACAAAATAAACATAATAAATGTTGCTTGATAAGGAATATGAAGGTGTAGGTGCACATATTTCTAAGTGGAATAGGTCAAGAATCTTTCTGGACCTATGCTTGTTGTTTGAAAAAGTAGTCTTCATATTTTGTCATTTGCACAAACCTTACACACTCCTTTCTTGTAAACCTTGAATTATGGTAGCCCCTACACCATGTCCTTAAAGATCAATAGCATTAACATTGAAAGTGGCCTAGCCTCTTGTTCCATAGCTTATAAAATTTGTAGTCATCATGTAATAGGGATCTCATAGGATCCCCCTGCAAAGTATATAAGACACCCGATCACATCTAGAATGATATGGATCCTACTCCTACAACTAAATAGGTGGCATCATCACCAACCTTTATTTTCATGATTGGATTGTACTCTTTAAGTTTTTTTTATAGGCCCTCTTATTATAGGTCTTATTTTAGGAGGCTCCTCCATCCACATTCCAATCAACATTAGAGATGGTGTTAGATGAAAACATGAGACCATGGAGAAGTTTTCCTCAAGCATGGATGAAATGTAATCCACTCCAAATTATGCTTCTATGCTCCACACAAATTTCTTATGTTGTTGTGACTCGCCATTCCCCTTATTTTCATGACTTTAAGAAGCACAATTCCCCAAATTCTGACATTTGACACAATTGAGGTGACTCAAATCCTTATTTCACTATTTAGATGAATTTAAACCCTCTTTCTTCCCTTTATAACTCTTCTTAAGTAGTGCTTTCTTGCCACCCTTCTTCATGGTGCTAATGAGGGAAATATTTCACTCTTATCTAGTCCTACAATTCTCTATGATATCATCTCCTACTGCTATATACCTATAACACTCTCCAATATCATATCCTCTTATATGAAGTCCTCCCATATCTTCTTATAGGGGAATTTTTTCCTAGGAATATACCTCATCTATTTTCCTAAGATGATATATCTTGATCATCCACATGGATTTGATTTTATTCCATGACATTGTATTATGATTAATGTTTGTAATATGATATAGATTGACTAGAGCATAAAGCATATCCTTTCTCATGGTATTCCTAGTGATATGAGGCATAAACTTATCCTTCAAAGATTCAAGGATGACTCTATTGGTCTTGGCCACCTTCTTCTTATGTTCTGACCTCAACATGAAATAGGTAGGTGCTACATTGAACTTCTCAGTGAAGTACTATATATCATGTTCCTCAAATAGTATCATACTCAATAGTCCCACAAGATAAAGTTAGAGGGACCTTCCAATCTATATTTTTTTCTAAGACTAATGTTAGTCATGCCAAAATTTTGTAGTACATGGCTAAACAAACATATCAAAAAAATAAAAGTAATCTATCATAAGTTAATTGTGCTTTCCTAAAGCACAAATCAAGGGTGTTTCACCCCGAAACCTCTTGAAAACTACCTCTTATAAGTAAAAAACCGACTAGCTATACAAGGATTACTAGAAGGTTTTAATAACTATGATAAAAAACCATGTCAAAAATGAGATCATGGTGAGCAAATTATAGTCTCTAAAATTTAACCTAAAATCGTAGATTACTAAGGATGAAAATTCCAATCAAAATTTCTACTAAACAGAACTCTAACCTACAAATACATGTTTTTGTAGCATTTATATATATATATATATATATATATATATATATATATATATAATTGATTTAAACATGAAAAAATAAATCTATAAATTCTATTAAATCTATAACATAAAAGATGAAAATGGAGAACTCTCAATTATGCACAAAGAAGTGCACCCTACTTCTCCTTTATAGACTAGGAAATTAGAAGGCGTTGATGGTCCAAAATGACATCATCAACATTGGGTAAAACCACCTGCTTTGGGTCCCAAATTAGACCCTTTTCCATTTGGAATAGTGGCTCGAACTTGAATTATGGGACCAATTTACCTAAAAAAAAAATTATATGGAGTGGGATGGATAGTGATAATGTATTCTAATTCGTACTAGTAACAAAAATACAAGACCTCTGCGTAATTTACTGCTACACGCAAATGAATTGATGAGTTTCGTGCTAAAAATATGTCATCATTAACGCAACAATGTAGATCATTATGCAATTATGATATAAAATCGATTAATGAAAATTAATTTAATTTAATTAATTTATCATAACATC
This sequence comes from Pinus albicaulis, assembly GCA_034641835.2. Classification (NCBI taxonomy): domain Eukaryota; kingdom Viridiplantae; phylum Streptophyta; class Pinopsida; order Pinales; family Pinaceae; genus Pinus; species Pinus albicaulis. The sequence goes on from CM076570.1 coordinate 549,707,366, forward strand.
ACATATGACTAAGATCTTGTTGCTGAAAATATAAAGCAAATTTCAATCAATCATATCAGTAGTGACCATGAAATATTGATCAACGCATATATGTGAACAATAAAATGAAACAATTCCATTCAAAGCAAATAAAAAAAGACATAGGATATTAGTACTAGATACACAATAGATTTTCTCATTATGGAAATGGAAGTGGTTCAACTTACTATTAAGAAAAACTTAAATATAGTAGTGCAATTTAAGTCTAGTCTTGCAAAACTTCAAAACCCCTTCTCCATCTTGGAGAGGGAATTTATAGTCTTAGTACAAAGGAAAAAATTAAACTATTCTAACATCTCTTCACCAAAAACAACAATAGTGGACAAATCAAGAAATAATTACAACAAATTTCCAAGCTTAAGAAGAAGATTGTCCAATGATCAATTGTCGTATTATGAAAATTTCCAACAAATTGGTAATCTCTAGGGGATGTTTGGGCTTGATCCTCATCTAAAATCTAAAAATATGATTCTTCAAGGATGGAAACATCTACATGGTGAAATTGGACAGACATTGAAGGACCATTCATTGGTTGTGAGGTTTCACTAGAAACTACCAATGATGTTCAAGACTAAATTTGGAGAGTTGATCAATCATCTCGGTCATCTCTTTGTTGTGCTCATGCCATGTATTAGCTAATATCTTGGTGTCTGGTAGAGAATATTTGGGGAAGTTATTGTTGCGATTGGATTGAAGCAAAGTATCATTGACTGATTCAACCATTGAGCTAGAAAAATTTCGGGCCTCGTTTATAGCAACTTCAACCAGCTTCATTCAGATTTCCCATTATCTGAAAATTATAATATTTAGAGCGTCATCAAACTTTGGTATATTTCATATCTACCTTCTTCACTTTCCTTCCTAGTGAGAAAATCAGAAATTTTTCCATTCATTTCTTCAAAATAATTTGTCACATCAGACAATTGATCCACAAGGTAATTTGTAGCTTTTCACTGATCCTGAATTATCACAATTTTGTTACAAAATACCTTTTGTTGATGCCCGAGAAGAGTATTCATTTCTTTAACTTCCTTTTTGATTTTTGTTAGTTGAGGACTAACATGAAATTGTTCTATATTCTCTTCCATTTTTTGAATTTTATCATCTCTAATCTACAACTCTTTAGCATATTTTACCTTTAGTGAATAAAATTTATGTTGTAAATATGTCACTTATTTCTTCTATTACTCATTGATTTTTTGTTTCTGAACCTGTTAGGTCCCTATATTACTAGTATAGTCCCTTATTGTTGTTAGTGTAACCCCCTTATTGTTATTATTGTACCCCTGTAACCCCCATATTGTTATTATTGTGCCCTTAAATTATTATTGTTAGGTTGGCTAGGATTACATTGTGGCCCCACTAAGGGTTACATTATATTCCCCATGGATACTATGCTGCAGAAGGAGGTTTTATCATTTGTATCGTCAGGTGTTGTTCAATGTATTGGAGGTTTCCCCCTTGAAGTGGCTTATTTCTAAGGCATTTATATCTCTTTTCTTCTATTTTTGGAGCTGGTTTCACAACATTTGGTATCAGAGGTTTGGATTCTAGGGCTTTGCTGCTCCAAACAGGTCATCGTGGAATTTTCACTATAATTTTTTTTCTACAAACTTTCAGAAGCTGAAATTTTTATGGTGCGAAGCTGAAATCCTGAGGAACATCGTCAAAATTTTTTAGAGTTTGGTTCGTAATATTTTCGGAGATATGATTTGTGGAATTTAGGTCTTTTTGCAGGCTCCTCAATTTAATCTAAATAGGTCATCGTGGAATTTTTGCTATAAATATTTTTCTATGAAGGTTCAGAATTTGAAATTTTTAGGGCACAAAGCAGAAATCCTAAGGAAACTTTTCAAAAAATTTCAGAGCTTGGTTTGCAATATTTTCAGAGATATGATCTGTGGAAGGTAGTGCTTTTTTAGGCTCCTGAATTTCATCTCAAAGAGGTGATCGTGGGAAAATATTCATAACTCTCTCTATGAGCATCGGATTGGAGTGCCGTAAAAAGTGGTCACAAGTACCCGAAATTTAGTTTCTTTGCTATCAATTTCAGAGCTAAAAGATGAAACAGTGACACGTGGCAAGTCGTACAGGTTCGCTCTACTGAACCAGTCCATAATTAGGTCATTGTGGGAGATTGGACATAACTTTGCGTTGGAGAATCCAAATCAAGTCAGACCTATGGCATTCGAAAGATAATTCAGAAGGCTACCTCAGTGCCCAATTTTAGATATTTAAGAGACGCAATAACAAAGATAATCCAATTTCAATATCGAGCTCCTCAAAAGCAAGAAAAATGTGTGTAATTGTTTTTGTTACAAATTGCATAAGTCTTGTTTGAAGAATCAATTTGAATTGATTCCAAGGGCATATTGTAGAATATATATCAGTATTGGGTTTAAAAAAAATGCCCCGTAAAAATAATTCAACACCCATTAAGCCTTCAGAAGGCTCTACTATGACTCATGAAGATGAAGAATTGCAACATGATCTATCAAAATTACAAGAGCAAGTGCACCAAATTTCGCTCTCGCAAAGAGCAACAAAAAATGAAATGGATGTTTTGAAGAAAGGCGTGGAATCTAAGATAGATGGCATGGAATCTAAGATGGATGACATGGAAGCTAAGATCGATGAAAAAATGAAAGACAACATGGAAAACATGAAGAATGATCTAAAAGCGGACATGGAAGGTTTGACAAAGTTGATACAAGAAATGTTTCCTAATGGTGAAAAGATAGTAGAAGAACCTCATGATGAGAACAAAATAAATGTTAATCGTGATTTCATAAACTCTAATGTTGGTGGGAAGAACCACCATATTCCAAAAATAGATATGAGGAAGTTTGATGGAAAGGATCCTGTAACATGGATACTACAGATGGAGCAATATTTTGATCTCCATAACGTGCAAAACACACAAAATGTATGCATTGCAACTTTACATTTAGAACAAAATACATTTGTATGGTATCGATGGCTTTGCTCCCGTAAAAAAATTGTCACTTGTCAACTTTTATGAAGGAAATGATAGCACATTATGAGGATACAAAGAGCAACACCTTCTTTAGCCAATTGATAAATCTCAAACAAAAGGGTTTAGTGGGGGAGCACATTGAGGACTTCCAAAAATTGAATATAAGGGTAACTGATATTCCAGAGGAACACAGGATTTATCTCTTCATAGGCACTTTAAAGGATAACATCCAACATGAAGTTCGCGTTTTGGAACCTGATTCATTGGAGAAGGCATTCAGGTTGGCAATAAAAATTGAATGTAAAATTATGGCGACAAGGAATCCTACCACTCACTTCTATAAAGAAGGAAGTGTTGCTACACCTAGATTTCCACAACCTACAAGGTTGACACCACAAAAATTGGAAGAAAAAAGAGCAAAAGGGCTTTTCTACTGTTGTGATAGCAGATACACTAAAGGTCATAAGTGTGCCGAGAAGAAATTATTTTACATAGATTGTGAAGAGGAAGAAGAAAATGAACAAGAAGAGAATATACACCAGGAACCAACCCTAGAAGAGGAAAAAATGAGTCTGACCATATCGTGTAATGCATTGGCAGGAATTACCACTCCTCAAACTCTCAAGATAGAAGGACATATCAAGAAGAAAAAGGTAATAATGTTGATTGATTCAGGTAGCACCCATAATTTTCTTTAAATTAAGGTAGCCAAGGAATTGAATTGTTTCCTATACCCAGCACCAGAATGTGAAGTGATGGTTGCAAATGGAGGAACTATAAGTTGCTCTGGAAAATGCCATAATATCAAGCTAACCATGGGGGAATATGTATTGAATAGTCCAATGCTTTCCATTCCTATGGGAGGTGCTGATGTTGTACTAGGAGTACAATGGTTACAATCTTTGGGAACGGTAGCTTTTAATTTTCAAGAACTTTTCTTGAAATTTTTTTCAGAAGGAAAGGAAGTCGAATTACGGGGTATTGAAGGGAAGCCAGGAAGGATAATAAGCTCTAATGTCATGACAAATCTTCTAAATAAAGAACAACGAGGCGTAATTGCACAATTATGCTCACTAGAAGTTCCGACATCAAAATCATCTATTTCTGCAGATCTCCAACAAGTCTTGGACAATCATTTCAAGGTGTTTGAAACTCCCAAAGGACTCCCACCTATTCGTGATCATGATCATGCTATTCATTTGATTCCAGGAAGTGTTCCTCCAAACATCAGGCCTTATAGATATCCTTACTTCCAAAAGAGCGAAATTGAACGTATGGTTGCAGAAATGTTAGAGGCGGGTATAATTCAACCTAGTCAAAGTTCTTTCTCTGCTCCTGTAGTATTGGTACACAAGAAGGATGGATCATGGCGAATGTGTCCGGATTATAGGGAGCTCGATAAGCTCACCATTAAAGATAAATTTCCCATTCCTGTGATTGATGAATTATTGGATGAATTACATGGAGCAATTTATTTTACCAAGTTGGATCTTCGTTCAGGATATCATCAAATTAGAATGAAGACTGAAGATATTCAAAAAATAGCATTTCGAACTCATGAGTCATTATGAATTTTTGGTCATGCCTTTTGGCCTTACCAATGCACCTTCTACATTTCAAGGGTTGATGAATTCCATTTTCAAACCCTTCCTTAGAAAATTTTTGCTAGTATATTTTGATGATATACTAATCTACAGCAGGTCTTGGAAGGATCATGTTCAACATGTTGACAGGGTGCTCAAACTATTGGAGGAGAAACAATTATATGCAAAAACATCCAAATGTTTCTTTGGAGTACAAGAGGTGGAATATCGGGGTCATATTGTATCTCACGAGGGTGTTAAGGTAGACCCTAACAAAATTAAAGCCATTAAGGAATGGAAAGTCCCCACAACCATAAAGAAGTTGTGAGGATTTCTCGGGTTAACGGGGTATTATCGCAAGTTTGTTAAGAATTATGGGAGAATAGCAGCACCTCTAACAACATTATTGAAGAAAGATGCATTTTCATGGACTCCCGAAGCAACTAAGGCCTTTGAACGTCTTAAAGAGGCAATGTGCCTAGCACCGGTCTTAGCTACACCAGACTTCACAAAAACCTTTATTGTGGAATGTGATGCCTCAGGAAATGGAATTGGTGCAGTTTTAATGCGGGAAGGAAGACCCATTGCTTTTGAAAGTCGTCCAATCAAAGGAAAGTATTTACAGAAACCTATTTATGAGAAGGAAATGTTAGCGATACTGCATGCACTAAAGAAATGGAGAACTTACCTAATGGGAAGACACTTCAAGGTAAAAACTGATCATAATAGTCTTAAACACTTTTTGGAACAAAGACTATCTTCAGAAGAGAAGAAAAAATGGGTCACAAAGATGTTGGGTTATGACTTTGAAATAATCTACAAAAAAGGAAAGCTTAATGTTGTTGCAGATGCACTCTCAAGAAAGAATGAAGAGGTGGAAGCATTTCTTTGTGCCATTTCTATTATCCAACCAAATTGGATAATTGAAGCAAGAGATGAATGGAAGAAGGACAAAGATGTATGGACACTCATTCAAAAGTTGCAGCAAGATCCTAGTACATCTGATACATTTAGTTGGAAAAATGATTCTTTATGGTACAAATATCGCTTATATCTTTGTAAGAATTCCCAACTAAAACAAAATATTCTTCTGGAATTGCACACTTCTCCTTTAGGAGGACACTCAGGATTTTTAAAACTTACCACAGGGTGAAGAAAGAATTTTTTTGGGATGGCCTTAAATCTGATATTCAAAATTTTGTGGCGGAATGTTTGGTTTTCCAGCAGAATAAAGTTGAGACAATTAAGACCCCGGGACTTCTACAACCTTTATCCATTCCAAGTCAACTTTGGGAGGAGATTTCAATGGATTTTATCACAGGTTTACCTAAGTCCGAAGGAAAGAATGTCATCATGGTGGTAGTTGATAGACTTACCAAGTATGCACACTTTTGTGCATTATCTTATCCATTTAAAGCAAGTACAGTTGCTACTACATTTATGGACACAATTCAAAAGCTACATGGAAACCCAAGGGTTATTGTGAGCGACAGAGATCCCATTTTTACTGGAAATTTTTGGACGGAGTTATTTTATTGTTTGGGTACTCAATTAGCTCATAGCACATCTTATCATCCTCAATCTGATGGTCAAAATGAGATAGTAAATAATTTTTTGGAAGGATATATTCGTTGTTTTGTATCTGATAAACAAACACAATGGGTCAACTGGTTACCTCTCGCTAAATGGTGGTATAACACTTCCTTCCATACTGCAGCAAAAATGACCCCATTTATGGCACTTTATGGATATCATCTACCATCCATCACATCATATTTAAGAGGAAATTCAAAGGTTCAAGCAGTGGAAGATCACATCGAGCATCAACAAGAAGTTCTCCAAATCTTAAAGGATAACCTAAATTTGGCACAAAATCGAATGAAACAATAGGCAGATCAAGAGAAGTTTTGATGTAGGAGATTGAGTATTTTTATGGCTACAACCATACAAACAAATGTCCCTCAAGTAAGCTAAGAAGGATAATAAATTATCGCCAAAGTACTATGGTCCTTACAAGGTGTTACAAAATATTGGTACTATGGAATACAAATTGGAGCTTCCTGCTTCTTCACGAGTGCATCCAGTTTTCCATGTTTCATGCTTAAATAAGGTTATAGGTGAAAATCTTCCAGTTCAAACAATATTTCCAGAACTTGAAGAGGAAGGAAAAATCATATTGGAACCTGAAGTGGTCACAAAAACAAGAACTCAACAGCTACGGAATCGATCAATTCAGAGTATCTCATCAAGTGGAAGAACTTACCCACTGAAGATTCTACATGGGAGGATGAGAATTTTATACAGAAGCACCCAAAGCTACTCAAGCGTTGAGGATAACACTTTTTCGAAGGAGAGGGGCATGTTAGGTCCCTATATTACTAGTATAGTCCCTTATTGTTGTTATTATAACCCCCTTATTGTTATTATTGTACCCCTGTAACCCCCATATTGTTATTATTGTGCCCTTAAATTATTATTTTTAGGTCAGCTAGGATTACATTGTGGCCCCACTAGGATTACATTATGGCCCCATGACCTTGCAAGTATATAGAAAGGAGGTTTTGTAATTTGTATCATCCAAGAATTGTTCATTAATGTAATGTATTGGAGGTTTCCCCCTCGAAGTGGCTTATTTATAAGGCGTTGATATCTCTTTTCTTCTATTTTTGGAGTTGGTTTCACAACACAAGCTCTAGAGTTTTCTCCAACAAAATGATTCTCTCCTTTTTTTCCTTCAGAAGTTCTTGAACTTCTACGGCCTTATTGATTGTTGAAGCATAAGAACATATGAATTGAGTTAGTTTCCCTAACTCTTCTCTTGGTGTTGCAATAAATCCTTCCCATAGGGCTTCGAAAGAAGAAGTTTTAGTGAATACCAATTGTTGATATTGATCCAATTTTATTTTCTTTCTTCCTCTTTTTACCACAACCTTGTGTTGTGGACTGTAGAAAATTTCCAAGTGAGGAATCTATTCAATATTCAAAACAACTTCTGAGGTAGGAAAAGCATGAATAATCTAAATGTCTTTCTTATTAGATTCCCCCAATACCTTTGTGATTCCATAACCCATTGTTTGGTATGCAACCTCTATGCTTGCCAATTTATTTGGAATATATAAGGGAAACACATGAGGATGAGCTAAAATACCATAAATTCTTATATAAGTAAATGATTCCTCCTCGAACCAGTTTCTGACCTTATGAAGATCATCTATGGCTTTTTGAGACATATGAGGAGGACAAGTTTCAAATATGGCTTCATAAATTCGAATTATCACCCTGTGAAAAATCAAATATATAAGCTCATAATAATTAGATTCCAATAGGATATCATGATAGATATGAATGGTCTTTGGGTCTTGAATAGTCCATTTGCACCCCATAGTCGAGAAATCCATTGTAAAAAAAAGGACATCCATAATATATGCATACATTTATAAATGAGGAACTTTATTCTTTGAAATATTTCTAACTCACCTAAATTCATAGATATGAGAGGCTAAATTATCATAGAGCATGGTGGCCCAGTCAAAAATAAAACCTGCAGCTACACCGTCAATTAAAGGAACCCAATCATAAGGGAATTTTGACACATTGGGTTGTGCATGCAACTAACACATCATAACTTCCACTTGGAAAAATGGAGGGGAAAGGGAATCAATTGAGTACTTACCATTATTTATTATTTATTAAGTACTTACTAAGTAAAAATAAAAGGGTGATCCAGGTGGATATTGGTGGCCACCCACCAATTACACTTGGGGCCCCACCATTGTCTCTTTCATTTTTTCAGTTTCGGCACAACTTACTATTTTTTTAGCAGTTTTTTTGGTCCTGAACTTCCAGAGCCATTTTCAGGCCCTAAACAACGTTTTTTGGGCATCGTGCCTTTGATGAATATGATTCTATTTTGGAATCAATATTTGTGATCAATAGTTGTAATACTCGGATAGATATTTCTAACGATGTATCATGTGCGTCAAACGGAGATAGTATGCAAAAGTTATGACCCTGGGAAGTTGAAACACCAGTTTACCCAAATGGGGCCCATAGTTTTGGCCCTTCATCTCCTAGGGTTAGGTTTTTGGATGTTCAGGATTTTCCATTGTTTCTCTATAATAAATAGGCCCTCGAGCCTCATTGTAACTTAGTTCAGAGGCCTGTAGCCGCTACATCTCTTCTCAGAGATAAGCTACCAGTGCCCTAACTAGTTTATTTCCATTCTGTCTGTAAGCAAATTTCAGTTCTTTGATATTAATGAAATGAAGTGTTATTTCCGCTGCATATTTGTATTTATGGTTATATGTGTATTTTTTTGCGTTCCTGTATAAATCTGGATTAGTGGTATCATAGCAGTCTGCTTTTTCTCGATCCTTCTTTGCATGTCCCCAACGAGGTTGGGGTATAAGGAGTTAGGGCTCGATCTGGTTGAACCTTTGCAAGAACAACCTCGCAAACCCTGAGGGCCGTCCATGGGGGACAAAAAGAAAGATGAGGGAGTAGGAGATCCTATCCAAATATTGCTCGAGGAGGCCCTCGAAAAACAAAGGAACGCGATGATGGATAATTTTGCCCAGATCCTTCAACCACTGCCCACTGGCGGTACATCTGCATCCAACATCCACTTTGGAGGTGCGACTCCCTTTAAGGTACAAGTAAAATTTAGCATTCCAGTATTTGAGGGTCAAATAGACACAGATGCGGTAGATAGATGGTTGAATCTATTAGAAGGATATTTCTCGGTTCATGACTTTTCGGACCAGGAGAAGATTATTTTTGCACTCCTCAAAGCTACCCCCCATGTTAAGGACTGGTGGGAATCCTACTGTGAAAAAAAGGACGAGACATAACCCTCTCTGTTCTTAATTGTACCCACTTGGAATTATTTTCGAGATGCCATCAAGGAACAATACTATCCCGTGGGGAGCTATGAGGACAAGTACATACAATGGACCACGCTGCAGAAACAAAGGGATCAAGATGTGCATGAGCTGACGAATCTGTTCCATAACCTGCACACAAAGTTGGGTATCAAGTATTCAAAGAAACATTTGGTGCTAAAGTATCATATTTGTCTGCATAAACATATTAAGGATGAAATGGAGTTCCTCAACATCTCCTCGCTTGGTACGGCATACCGGTATGCTACCAAGATTGAGCATAGATTCAAACAGGAGAAGCAAGACTTTGGATCTGCAAATCAAAAGCAAGGGAAATGTGCCCCTAAACCGCAAAATAAAGGAAAAAACCAAGGCATGACGACCCAAGACAACCTGCCAAATCCAAAAGCAAAGAACAACACCACAAAGCCAAAGAAGGACACAGGAAAGTGGTGTGAGTTCCATAAGAGCTCCACTCACAACACAAGTGAGTGTCGAGCCAAGCAGTCGTTGGTGGCCAAGATGAGGGCTTCTGAATCAGATACATTCTTTGACTCTGAATCAGAATCTGACAAGGGGAATGACAAAGGGAAATAGATTATTGATGTAGAGCCCAATGCCACTGTTGCCATTGCGAAGATCCAGAAGGATGAACCAAAATATCCAGAGGAGGAGGAGCGTCTCTTCCACTCCCATATGTGGTAAAGGGTTCCTCGCTACATTTTATTATCGATAATGGGAGCTAAAAGAAACTCATTTCAGTAGACGTCATGAAGCGGTTGGGCCTGCTGACCACAACACACCCACATCCATACACCATTGGGTGGCTTCACTAAGGATGGGATCTCCACGTCAGCCAGTAGTGCCGCTTTCCCTATAACATCAAGCCCTTCACAGATGAGGTATTATTTGACATTTCTCCTCTTGATGTTTCTGATGTATTATTAGGCCAACCATACTTGTGGAAGTGACATGCTGTGTATGAGTCTCGACCTCACACTGATATTGTTACTTTGGGAAATAAGCTGTACAGGATACCAGAGGTACCATCGCCTGCTACTATCTCTTTGGTTACTACAAAACAATGTAGTAAGCTTATTTCCCAAACCAGGAAATTTGTTTTTCTGATGATCTGCCCCCAGGCAAAGAAGAAGACGATGGCCACGACCTCCAGACAGGGCTCCTCTCCACGACAAAAACAAATGGACAAGGTTGTGGAGGAGTACGGGGACATCTTCACCTCACCCACAAGGGTTTCGCTGCACTGTCAGGTCAAGCAACCCATTGATCTGACCCATGGTGCACTGCTACCGAATGGACCGATCTATCGGCGCTCTATTCTAGAGAACGATGAAATTAAGAGGAAGATTCAGAAGATAAAGGTCACATCCGGCTAAGTTCATCGCCTTGTGGGAGCCCGATCGTGTTGGTACAAAAGAAGGATGGGATTTGGAGAATCTGTATTGACTATCAGGAATTGAACAAGATCACTATTCGGAATAAGTACCTAATTCCACAGATTGATGACCTTCTGGACCAACTCAAAGGGGAGAAATATTTCAGCAAGATCGACTTGAAGTCTGGGTATCACCAAGTACCAATCGAACCCTCCGATGTGTGGAAGACTGCCTTCAAAGCCAAGGAGGGCATTTTCGAATCGCTGGTCATGCCTTTTGGGTTGATGAATGCTCCCGCAACCTTTATGAGGTTGATGAATGACATCTTCCATCCATTCACCAACTCATTTGTAGTGGTGTACTTGGATGACATTCTGATCTTCAGCCAGAGTCGGGAAGAGCACCTGCACCACATCCGACAAGTCCTCCAAACACTGCGACAACACAAGTTATGTGCCAATTTGGAGAATTGAACTTTTAGCATGACCCAGGTTCAATATTTGGGGTATATTATTGATGAAAGGGGGGTGCATGTGGATCCAACCAAGATCTAAGTCATTCAGGATTGGCCAACCCCAACCACTCTAACAGAGCTTCACAACTTTCTAGGTCTTGCTAATTTCTCCCGTAGGTTCATGTTGGGATTCTCTCATATCACTTGGCCCTTGAATCAAGTCACCAAGGGAGGAGCGAAAGAAAAATTATTTTGGTTGGAATCTCAACATAAGGAATTCGTAGAATTGAAACATTGCATCTGTTCTACCCCAGTTCTCACATTACCAGACTTGCAACAACCATTTGAGATTAAGACAGATGCCTCTGACTATGCTATTGGGGCAGTTCTTTCTCAACAGGGGCATCCAGTGGCATATCACAGTGAGACATTGTCTGACACAATTCACAAGTATCTCACTTATGACAAAGAAATGCATTCCATTGTGCAGGCTTGTTGCATTTTGGGGAAGGAAACAATCATCCACACACACCACCGACCCCTGCAGTTTATACAAACACAAGGGAAGTTGCAGAACGATCGTCATTAGAAGTGGTCCACATATCTGCAACAGTTTCATCTGAACATCAAGTACAAGAAGGGTAGCACCAATAATGTTGCAGATTGCCTCAACCGACCACCGATCGTGGTGCTAACCACCATTGTCAACTATTGTGGGCACGAGACTTCTGATTGGCCGCTTCTCTACAAGAGTGATCTAGAATTTGGCCACACATACCAGGCACTCTTGGGGGGTATGCAAGTTCCAAATTTTCACCTCCAAGATGCACTGTTATGTCACCTGGGACACCTTTGTGTTCCTTCAGCGAGCGTGCCAAGATGATATGGGAAGCACACTACATTTGAGTTGCTGGGATTTTTGGTGTCGAGAAAACAGTGGCATTACTGCAGAAGTATTTCTATTGGCCGAACCTTCGACATGATGTCGGGAAGTACATTAGATCCTGTAATTCTTACACTATTTCCAAACCGACCATTAAGAAGCAAGGCCTCTATACTCTACTACCTACCCCTAGTCGACCTTGGGAATCCATGTCCATGGATTACATGTCTGGCCTTCCTTCTACTAAGCATGGAAATGATTATGTTTTCATGGTCGTCGAGATATTATCAAAGATGGCCAATATGGAGGCTTGCAAGAAGAATATCACAGCAGAAGCCACTGCTAAACTCTTCTTTGAACGAGTGTGGGTGCACATTGGGATGCCACACTCTATCATATCAGATCAGGATAGCAGGTTCCTCAGTACATTTTGGTCCAGCCTATGGTCAATGCTGGACACCAAGCTCACCAAGTCCACAGCTTTCCATCCCCAAACTAATGGCCAGACAGAGGTCATCAATAGGCTGATTGTACACATTCTGCACATGTACAATTAAAAGAATCCATGCACATGGGATGAGAGCCTCCCCTATGTACAACACAGTTATAACCGGGCTCTCCATAGCTCAACCGGCCACAACCCCTTTCAGTTGGGCTTGGGATTCCAACCGCTATGTCCCATTGACGTAGCCATGCCATTTGCAGCTACTCAGGCCAATTCAACTCATGCCAAATCTGAAGCTGACAAAGCGAACATCTTCATCGAGCGCATTCAGAACATCCGACAACAATTTCATGACATATTGGATAGAGCCAATGCTAAGTACAGGCAACAACATGATCAACATCGGGTGCCACACAACTTCCAAGTGGGCGAAAAAGTGTGGCTACATTTGCAGAAGGAGTGCCTCACTAGACCCCATGGAAAGATTCGCTCGCTCTGATATGGTCCGTACACTATCACCAAGGCTATAGGGAACAATGCCTTCAAGCTCAGTATTCAAGATGAAATTCAAATTGCAAATGAATAACTATGTTTATGCTTTATGTGGTTTTTCTTATAGGTGGAAAAGTGTATAATAGATACCATTGGGCATGCAGTTAGCTAAGGAAATTCAATCTAAAAAAAAATGTATTCATGGATAAACACATGGAAGCATGTGTCTGAAGAGGAAAAAATATCATTCAACGTGATTAGATAAACATACAGAGAAATAAAAAATTATCCAATGCATGCCACAAGATTCTCAACACAAGTTCTGCAAGATTGTATTTGATGTCATTCCAAAATGTTGTACAATAGCTCCACTGAAAAATAAGACCATCCAACCCAATAAAATACTAAACAGGTTCTACTTATAGAAAATATTAACCATGACACCTCGTACGGTCAAAATCCCATCCAAAATTCATCATAAATACATGTGATGAGTCACTTACTAAATTCTAGGGAGGTTAGAAACCATTCCCTAAAATTCACCTATGAACTAGGAGTGTGTGTCCCCCACATTAAATTACATGTTACCTCATGATAAGAGGCAAAAAAAAATATTAATTACTCTGATTCCAACTCATATGTCAGCAAAATCTTGAAATTCTTACATTTTCTGAGCTTGACAAGTGTCCAGAGGAATCCTATGTATATGTGTAACACTTTCGGACAGATGTGTAATAGAATTTTACAGATGCGTAACAGACATTTGAAGCCATTTTTGAGGAATGTTTAGGAGTCCAAATACAATTTTGGAAGATAGGTCAACTATCCTTATGTTTCTAGTTTCCAGAACGTCTTGAATTTTTCAAAATGACCCATGGGAAGGCCTCCAAAAATTCATTCTCCCAAGGTTACTCCAGATGCATAACAAGGCCTCCAAAAAAGTGGCAGAATCATAGAAAATGAGTGGTTTTTGGCCTTTTCAGCAAAATTAAATCTTGTCATGAAAAAAGGGTTCCTGATCTGTGATGTACTCATAAAAATTAATCCAACCATATAAGCCAATCATCATTTGGATGCCCTTAAAAAAAGCGTAACAAATTCTTGTTATGCATCTGTGAGGAGCGAATTTCTGGATTTGTTAAAAAATCACAAAAATACCAAAATTCTTTAAAACTTCTCAAAATTGGTTTTGTAGCACCTATGAATGATGGGATAAACATCCAAGGAAGCTTCAGTTAGCAAATCTAAGTTATGCTTCTATTTAAGCTTCATTTTAGTTTCTTTTAGCTTTTTCTTCAGTTGTTTTAGCCTTATTTGTGAAATCCTTTTCCTAGTGTGATAGTGATTTTCCATGTGTATTTGAAGGTTTTTGTCTCTCTTAGCTCTCTTCAAGAGCTTCTCCAAATGGTCATTTACCCTTCCCAACCAGATTTCTCTGTCTTGATTGATCTCCATAGATATTAGCTCATCAAAGGTCAACTCTTTAGGTGGATGAGCTGATTGTATTTCTAGCTCCAACGGCCTATTAAGGCCTCTTGTATTTGGCCTTATTGATTGTGTTTCAGTATCCATATCCAGCATTTGAAAAAAATCTATGATTTTATTGACTTTACCTTTATTTTCCTCTAGTTATGGCTTAGGTTTTCTTTGTATCAACTGCTTGACCTTCAATTTCCAATTCTCTTGATGTACGAAAGTGATTTGAGATTTTGCAATGGAGAAAATTTTCCTCAACTCTGATATTTCCTCATACTTCTCTCTAATGATCTCCTGAGCTAATTCGACCTCAACCTACTCTGCTGCCTCAACCTCTAACGACGTTGGTTCACTATGTTGGTGCAAAGGTGTTTCATCTTCATGCATGAGAGGTTGCTCCTCTATTTCACTTTTCTCAGCAATAGCATCAAGTGTAGGTAAAATTTTTATATTTTTGGGTGCAATGACCTGTCTCTTTCCATTCTCATAGGTGTGAGTGAACTCAACAACCCTAGGAGCCTTTGAAATCTAATTTTGCATGCTAGAAGAGCCAACCTCCATTGGTTGTGTTGACAGTGATGGTGATGGTGTGCTATGCATGACAGGAGGGCTAGTGGCGGGCGTTGTTGCTACTCTTTCCATGAAGGTTTTCCAAGTCATGTTGATGGTTGAAAGTTGATGCAACACAATGATCTTGACCAGACCATGTTGGAAAATACTTGGGTAATGATCCTGGTTTCTACTCTGAACCTTCTCAGTCATTCTAATCAAAATTCTGTACAAGTAATGTGGAAAATCAAGTGATTTGGTAGAGTTGAAATGCATCAAGCCTGATATGCTACCTATACAACCTGGATAATATCCCTTCACATGTGAAATAATTCATTAATAAACTCATCAAAGGAGCATATTTGGTAAGGAGGTGTCTGAAAGGGAATATGTACCCTGGTTTCTCTCTAGCATTAGGTTTGAGAAATAGTTTGTAACCTTCAAGGTCTATGTCCATGCCCTTAAACCACTTCTTCCCATGACTAGGTATACTAGTTTCTGAAGAAACCACATTTGTTGATAGGTTAAACTCCACACTTGTAATATTGGCCTTTCCATGTTGATATTAGAAAAAAATAAGCTTGTATGTTGAAGATGATATCCTCCCTCCATAATCTTTTCATAGAACCTCAAAATCTAGTCCTCTCAAAGCATATTTTGGCCAAGGGTGAAGCATTGATTTCTTACATGGTGGAGGGTCCAAATCTTATGTGGCGCCCTCCCTTGATTATTTTATTCTCAATTCCCATCTTGTATATCAATGAAAAGATGAAACCCTAGTATGTAAATGAAATGGGTATTTGTAGTGTAATTTGGAAAAACAGAGTATAGGGATGGGGTAGGCTTAGAGGGTGAGAAGAAGGGTTTTGAAGCCAAGGAAAATTCTGCAAAAATTCTGGAGATAGGCTTGTATGTTGTCTCCATTATATGAGAGAAATTAAGTGAAGTGGATGTGATGAAGGTGGTCAAATGAGGGAAACACATGAATTTCCCACTTTAACACTAGAAAACTGGCTAAAAATTAGGGTTTGGTGGAAATATTTTTTAGGAAGGGTATGGATGGCAGGGAATGATAGTATGATGTATGTGTAAGGTGTATAATAATGTTATATGAGAGGACTAGTGTTTGGTCCACTGAAAAAATTTCAATGATGAGAAGAAGTGAAAATGTAGTGGAAATGGAGGTGAGTAAGAAAATCAATAGTATGCCTGATAAATGGACCTAAATAGGATGTGAGATGATTAGTTACTATTGTAAAATATTTAAAAACTAATGTAAATGACCCTTGAGCTTGTTTGAATGGTTTGGGAGCCAAAATACCCAAAACGTAACAAATTTCCAGATGCGTAACACTGTGTTCCAGGTGTGTAAGAGTTTGTTCCATATGCATAACAAATGCTACAGATATGTAAAAAAGGCCAGAAGATGCATAAAATAGTTTTCAGGATGTGTAACTAATTGCTTAGATGTGTAACACAGTGCTACATATGCGTAACAAACTTGTTTTGGAGTATTTTTCTTGCCTTTTTTCCAACCATTGACCACTATGGAGTCCAATGGAGGTAAGATAGGAGATCTACCACACATGAAATGAAAATAATGAGTTTGGATGAGCCTCTTTTTGTCTTTTATAAGTTTTGAAATGAATTTTTTGTCCTCTAGTGAAAAAAATAACATATGAAGACAATTTTTCACTTTTTGAAATCCTTTGATATTGAAACAAATTTTGAAATAAGACAACTTGTCTTACTTACTTTATTCTCCTAAGTATGCTAACTCCCTTTAGAAGACTTATATGATTGAAATGAACGATTGTTTCATTTTTTGATGACAACTTGGATTTTTTCAAAGGAAAAACAATGGTACCTAGACAAAAAACATAGATGAGATGGAGTGAATGACCTAAGAATTCCAAATGAAAATGAATGGGATGAACTTTGAGGTGATGATGGCCATGGATGGGATGAGGGGAGCAGCATTTCTGACCTATACTTCTTCAGTGACCAAAATTTGTTTTGAAAAATTGTTTGAAAAGACCAAAAATTTTGATTTATGACTACTAGCAAATTATCTGAAAGAGTATGTTTGATCATTGACATATTGCCACTAACGTTGGCTCTAGCTGGGGATGGAAGCTCCTTCAGGAGGTTTCAATAACACCTTATATTATGTAGCCTTACCATTGGGCAATGGAGTCAAAACTAGAAATTGAAAAAACTTTGAAAAACTTGAAATGGTGAAATAAATCTGGAAATGAATTTAACTAAAAAAAACTGACTTGACTCTGACTTGATAACTGATTGAAACTTTTTGAAATTTTTTGAAAGAAAAAAATGAGCTGAATGTAGAAGTCTCGTGGCCTTCTCCCCAGGCTTCAAACTTCTGCAACAACTTCCTTATTCTTGGATAGAAAATTGAAATGATTTGTACAATGAAAGTGGACCTCCTCTTCAATGATCAAGTAAGGTAATGTTTGAGGAACCTACCATTGATTGGTCCTCCCAGAACTTCTTTCCCTTCAATATCCTCTAATAAAAATGCCTTATTACCTCTAAATGCAGTGATATTGTAAGGACCTTTCCATAGATTATCAAACTTTCCATGCTAATTACCTTTGTCTTCATTCTAGGCTTCCTAGCGAAGAAAAACATCTCCAAGCTTAAAATCATAAGCTTTGATCTTATTATCATAAATATTTTTTATTTTCTCTTGAAGCTTTGAAGTGTGACTGAAGAATTCATTTCTTGACTGTTGTAGATGAATCATTTAGCTAATGTTTCGTTGGATATCATTTGCTTCATTGTCTATCTCTTGCAGAATCTTCATCATTGGTACATCTAAAGAAGTAAGGAACACTGTGTCAACACCATACACAATCTGGAAAGGTGACATGATGATTGACCTCTTCATGCTAACTTTGTTTGCCCATAGATATTTGGTGAGATTTTTGTGCCAATTTATCTTGTTCTCTTGCAACATGTTCTTGATTATGTTAACTAAATATTTATTTGATGATTCAGCCAGCCCGTGGCCTTGAGGATAGTATGTTGTAGATTGAAAAAGCCTAATATGATACTTATCACAAAAGTCAAAAATTTTCTTGGACGTAAAGGCGGCTTCATTTTCAGTAATGATTTTGTATGGACAGCCAAAACGAGACATAATATTTTTCTCTAAAAACTGAATAATGAGAGTTTTAGTAGCTTGCCTCATGGGGATAACTTCAATCCATTTAGTTAAGTAATCAGTTGTAGTGAGTATCCACTTATGTTGGGCTGATGATGGAGGATGGATCTCATCAATGAAGTCAAGACCCAATTGCTGGAATGACGCTTGCACTTTAATTGGTTTTAAGGGCAAAGGTAAGAGTTTTCTCTTTCCCTGAAAGATTTGACATTCATGACAACTCATGACCATTTTATAGACATCATGAAATAGAATTGGCCAATAAAAACTCACCCTCAAGATCTTGTTTGTTGTAGTCTTCCATTAAATATGAATGCCACAGTCACCTTCATGAAAGTCACTCGTCACTTTTTCAACTTCTCCATCAACCAAATAATTCAAAAACACTCCACCCAGATCTTTCCAATACAAAACACTATTAAGGATGCAACACTTAAGAGCTCTCAACTTCAAAGATCAAGCTTTATGACTTGGCAAGCTGGGAGGCGGATTCAATTGCTGCAAAACATGAGTTATATCAACATACCAAGGCGATGAAGAAAAAATTTCAGAGACCTCAGGTAATGTTTTAGCCTCTTTCTCTTAAAATAATGCAACAATAAAATTAATGTCCAAAGCATGTAGATTTGAATCTGCCATAAGATTTACTAGGCCTTGTCCCTTGATCAGCTTTGTAGGCATACAAAATGAAATGAGAGTAGAGAATATAGACTCGAAAGTCCTTCAATGCTTTGACTAATGCAAAGGCATGTTTCTCAATGATGTTGTACTTCAAGGTTTCATCTCTTATGGTTCTACTAAAGAAGGTGATGGACTGCTGTGTGTTTTGATTTTTCTTCTGCATATGGACAACAGCTAGAGTGTGCTCTGAAGAAAAAATAAAAAATGATGAAATCAAGTGTGTAATCTGGACTAATAAGAACAAGATCATGGGAAAAATAAAATTTAGTTTGACTGAATGAATTCTTCACCTATTCATACCATTTTACTTCACCATATTTCTTCATCATATCAGTAATTTGCCTCAAGTGTTCAATAAGATTGGGGACAAACCTTCTGAGAAATTTGATTTTTCCATTGAACAACTATATTTCCTTTTTTCTCCCAGGATATTCCAAGGTCTGAATTGCTTCAATTCTTTAAGGACCTATCCTAATTCCATATTTTGGTATGATATGGCATGGCAATTTACCTTCCTCCATAGTGAAAAGGCTCTTCTTTGGGTTCAACGATATGCCAAAATTTATCCATCTTTGATTTTTTTTGTCAAGTGTTGTAAGTGCTGCTCATTTGTCTTGGAAAAAATAGTGATTTCATCAAGATAAATGACCAAAAATACATCCTTTTCATTGGAAAATTTGATATCCATTGCTCATTGAAAAGTTTCCCCTACATTCTTCAATCCGAAAGGAATTTTGGCATACATGAAGGTGCCCCATGGTGTTGTAAGGTTGTCTTTTCCTCATCGTCTAGGTGGACTAAAATCTGATTATACTTGGAGTATCCATCCAACAATGAAATTCTAGAAGATCCAACTACCCTTTGCAGAATATGGTCCATCTTTGGTAATGGGTAATTGTATTTTAGCGAAACTTTATTCATATTTTAGAAATCTATACACAAACGAATTTCTCTTGTCTTCTTTCTCACTGGCACTAAATTAAACATCCAATTTGAAAAGTGAAGTGGAATTATAATACAAGCATATAATATATTTACCTCTTTTTGAATGGAGGGAAGCAACTTGGGATTCATTCTCCTTAACTTCGGGAAGAAAGGTTTATGATCCAGATTTAGGGGAATTGTATGCTAGATTATACTCTTATCATAAACTTTCAAATCAAAATATTCCCAAGAAAATACATCAACAAATTGAGACATAAGCGATGCATATTTACCTTTCATTTCTACGCTCAAGGATTTTAAAATCTTGACCATATTTGGCTTTTTTGGAGTGCCAAGATTGAGATCTTTTACTCCCACTTCTGTTGGTAGCATGGTCAGTTTGTATCCAACATGGTCTTGATCAAAAATCTCCTCCAAAGGCACTAAAAATATTGGAATGGAGTTGTCTTTTAGCTGAAGCACTTGCATTTCTGTTCCATGGAATTCTTGGTCATCTTCATAGCACTGATTATCCATTTGTGAGTTCACAAATTCCTATTCTGCCTGTAAGAATTTGTTGATATGTTTATCATCTTGAAAGACCTACCAGTATTGAACATTATTTGGAAAAGCAGGGTGGTGTTTGATGTTAAACTCATACTTCTTATTAGGATACAATGGAATTTTAAACATGCTGGCCGAAGTAGCAAGAGAATCAATAGTAACATTGTTGTCTCTTGGAATGAAAAAGTATACTCGGTGAAGGTCTTGAGGATATATAACATTGAATTTCAGTAAGATCGCATCCTTGGATGCTTGGTCTGGTATTCCCCTTTGAATTGTTTTATTACTAGTTCAGATTCGCCATACACAAAAAATTTCTTGGCACCTAACTTCTTGAGAATTTTCAAACCAGATATCAAAGCCTCATACTCAGCTTCATTGTTCGAACGGTCGAAAACCAAATTATAAGAGGAAAGTAGAACATTGGGAGGAATGTTTGGTGAATAATTTATAGGGATGTGAATCCACACTCCAATGCTAGCCCCTTCCTTTCCCAAGGCTACATCAAAGTCCATGGTCCACAAACTACTTTCTTCATAAGGAAGCTGCAATTTGGATACATAAACTTTACTTTCTGCTTGAGAGAGTTATTTTGTACCAAAAAATTATTTTTATTTGACTGTTTCATCTATTTTTTGGGATGATGTGGTTGGTTTCAAACCATTTGGCATATTTTCTTGAATTTCTGCATTTGTAATTTCTAAAATAGAATTTGAAAACTCAGAATTTTCTGCTTTCTCTTCAATCAAAAATTCAGAAGATGTTGAAAATTCATCATTGAATAAGATAAAGGAATCTAAATCTATCTAGACAACATGTATGGGATGAAATTAGTCTTTTCTATGCTATTGATCATGTGCTTCATTTTACTTTCCTGGTATAGTTTTCTGAGTTGCCCAAAGACGAGAATTGTAGCATATGAAAATTCAAGTTGTAAGGTACCTCTAAGATTTTCTCCCCATGAAAGGGAGAGAAAAATTTCATATCTGGGAGGGATATCAGCCACAAAAACATCCATGAGGACATTCTTGGCTGGGATTTTCTCTAAAGACATTGCTAGGTCCTTAATGAGGCCAAGACATTTTACCCTCCCTGAATCGAATGAATAAAGATCATGGTAAGGTCTTGTCATATCCAAGCCTAATCTGTCCATAATGGCCTTGGGCATGAAGTTATGAGAGGGTCTAGAATCAAACATGGCATTATGTAGGATACAATCATGGATTTTGAGGCTTAGATAAAATGTAGGGACCTCACTATATTCTAGATCACCATCAACAGCGGGACCAAATAGAAGTTCTCGGTGATCATCACTCACATTAACCATGTCGGACAAATCCACCCTAAGCAACTTAGCTACTTGAAATTTGTACTGGTCATTCTTGACTATTTCAGTTAGAGGAATGGAGACTTTAAAATTGGAAATTTCATTTTCAAGACTAAAAAGAGCATAATTTTTTCTACCTCTTTTAATGATGCATCTTTCTTCTCGAGTTTATCTTTGTGGGAAATATCATTCTTCTGTCCTCCATATTGGACTTCTTTATCCTTTTTCTGACCACTGGTGGAAGCTTCATTGCCTTTATCATGATTAGGAACAATATGTCCTTCGTATTTGCTTTGATTTGGAGTAACGACTTCTTTATGATGAGAATCTACTTGAGCATTCTACTTTTTCTGATTGGAGGTTGTAAGAACATTCCTACTCCTCAAACCATACTGTCTCTGAACTTGAGAAATATCATTCTGACATCCCTTCTGATAATATTTCATCCGTAATGATAGCATGTCTTCATTTGACAAGACATTTTTGATTAGGGATCAATATTTTAGCTAAAAATTCAAAGTGCTTAGAAATGCTTTAGACCTAAACGACCGGATAGAGTTCGTCGCCAAGATTTCGGCACAACTCGTTTCGTCAAAATCCAAGTTCGTATGAGTGAGTTATGGTCTGATGTTCATTTTCAAAAATAGGTAAAAAATGAGTAGAACAAGTACAGGGATGATGTGGCAATTAAAATCAACTTCTCAGAGAATATTCTCTAGATTCAGCCAATGACAATGTACCAAGTGTTCTAGTCAGATTCGCCGATGATGAATAACAAGTGAATTTGTTTTTATCCTAAGTCTAAGGGTGAATTTTATTATTTATTGGTGCAATGATTATCAATTTTTAATTGGTGAATTTTTGGACCAATGGGGATAGGCCACGTGGCATAGCCAAAGGCTGCCATTTGCCCCCACCCCATGGGCTTGAAGGTTGGCATGTGAATTATTAAGTCCAAGACCAGATGATTTTACATTGGGCGCATATCAGATTTTGTGAAAATGTTGAACTATGGTGGTGGTGCACATATATTATATGGTGTTATATTTAAATATATATCACATATAACCTAAATTTTTAAAGCCATACCATACGACAGGGTCAACTACATATAGTGGGCTTATAACCACGGTGGTGGAGGCTCATATTTGAGAGACCGACTCTAAACTTGGTGGCAAACATATTTATGAGTTTGGACAAAAATTTATGGTGGGGGTCAGGGTCAAACCCTAGACCTACCGCTCGACAACCAAACACTTTACCATCTCCTCTGCCACCGTGGTTCTTAACCACTATGAATGTCACCCATATTTTAATTGTAATGCGCCATTAAAAGAAGGTCCGGAATGAAGGTCTGGAGGGGGCCAACCCCCTCCCCATACGCCCAAGTGCCCAGAACCAGGAGCTCTGACATAAATCCGACGGAATTTTAATGACATTAATTAGCCACTAATCTGCCCTTAAGCCACATTAATATGTCATTAGCGCTAAGTGTGCTTATATATAGACTTGCACTTATCTTATTGTTAATCATGCTTATCTTAATTGTTAAGCACGATCAATCTGGCAGAAATTTAGGGGAGAACGCCAAAGTTGGCAGAGTGTCTATTTTTAGAAATTTAACTGGGTAGTCTTCCAAAAATAGTGGAGAAATTGGGGGAAATACAGTTTTTGCCATAACTGAGGCAATTTTTTCCCAAACTGAGCTCAGGAAGAGGCATTCTTGGCTAATTGACATGATAGGAACTCAATGAAGCATGTTTCGGAGGCATAAAAGGTCATCTACAGGTGTTTTTGTGCATTTAAATATTTTTGAAGGCTAGGACCACCAGGTTTTGGAGGCATTGCCACAACATCCAAAATCAAAATTGAGTAAACAAAGAGTCATTTCAGGTATATTTGGATGTTGTAAACTCATTGGAATAGGTTCCAATAGAATTTGAATCTTGTAACATAAATTTTAGCACACTTGAAGCTAATACAAAAGCCCGCACTATGAAGCTGGACCAAGGAGATGTAGCCCAGGAGGGGTGAACTCCAAAAAAATTCTGTGTATTGAGATTTTTTGTGTGTGTTTTCTATGTTTATATGTGCTACTATTTAGTCATTTAAAATTATTCTTTTAAGTTTATGACAAACTAAATTTCACCAAGTAAATTGAATTGACAATCACATGCTCATGGACAAACTCTTAATGAATAAGAAAACCAAATAAAAGAGAATTTTATATCTGGAAATGATACTAGCACAACAATAACTAGCAATCATTTTACATCAAGTTGGTATCAGAGCACAAGGTTGCTTGCTTTTTTTTCTTGAACGGTTTTAATAGTTGCAATTTTTGTGATGCTTACAAGGTTGAGGTTGTAGAGAGGAGAAGGGAAGATATTGGTAGCTAGTCCTGAGATTAGGAAAAGAAGGAAGAGAGTTGATAAAGCATCATCCTAACCCAAAGAACCACTCAAGGAAACACTTGAAGCACCTCAAATTTCATCTCCATCAGTTGAGATAGAAGAAGTGCAATTTGTAGAAGAGGCTGAAGTGATTAAAGAGGTATAAGCTGCATAGTTGAGCTTGAATCCAAAGCAAAAATGTCAGGCTATGAAGAGACTCATGAACATTCTAAAGAAGAGGATTTTAAGAGAGAATTCAAATAAATTCAAAGAATGGTGAAAGTTATGTATGAAGCTTTCATGGCAAAGGAAGCTGGAGAAGGTTCAAAGCATCCACATGGAGAAGGATCTTCAAATAGTAAGAAAGATGAAGAGAAGAGCTCAAAAGGTAGTGGAGGAAATACACCTCCATCTCCACCATCCTCTTCTTCCTCATCCTCATCAACATCTTCATCTTCCAGATCCACCACAAAAACTCATACCCACACTCATTCGAAGATCCCAAAAGGAAAGACTCCATTACTCAAGTTGGACATCAAGTTTGAACTTCCCACATACAATGGAGAGGTTAATGAAGAGAAGTTAGAAAATTGAATTAGTCAATTGGAAGTATACTGTAGAATTCAGAATCTACAAGAGGATGATATCAAGACCCATTTGGCTTCATTAAGGCTAGAAGGAGCAACACTAGTTTGGTGTGAAGCAAAGACTCAAGAGGAAAAGTGAATTCATGGTAAGATTTCCATTTCTTGGGTTGAATTAATTTATTCCATTAAAAGATAGTTTTATCGATTAGCCTATATGCAAAAAACAATCATGAGTTGGAAAAAATTTAGGCAGCTCAAAGGCCAAACTATTCAAGACTACACACAGGAGTTTAGAAAGAGAGCTTTGTTGTTAGGAGTAAACTTGAATTCTCAAGATACACTCTTGAAATACATAGGAGGTTTACATTCCTATTTGAAGCATACTATCCTTATATTTAACCCAAACAACTTAGATGAAGTTTGTATACAAGCCACACACTTGGAGGCAAGGGTAAAAAAAAAACATAGAGGGGAAAGGTGAAAGTGAGGATAAGGGAAAATAGAAGGGGGGAAATGGAAGGGAAAGAAGAATGCAAGTATCAAGAAAGAGAAGGAAAATCTCATTTGCAAAAACTGTTCAAAGATTGGCCATGATGAAGATCACTGTTGGAAACTTCATCCAAAATTGAAACCATATAGATTGAAAGCCAAAGAGAAAGGCAAAACTGTTGCTATAGCTGAACAAGACTTAGGGTTAGATTCAGGAGATGAGACAAAAATTACTGCTATGGGTTTGAAAGGGAAACGTGTTGAATGTACTAGTTCCTCAAGTAGTCACATCAACACTCCAAATGAAGACATAAGAGAAGAATTGTTCCATATTAGATTAATTTCTAATCATACAAATATTGATGCATTGTTTGATACGAGATCACAATCAAACTTGATTTCAAAATATTTAGTCAAAAATCTTAACCTTGTAACCATGGCACATCATAAACCATACCCTTTGGGATGGATAGCTAAGAATCGTAATTTACAGGTTACAAGGAAATGCATTTTTAGATTTGTTATTACTGCAAACTTTGTTGATGAAGTCGAGTTAGATGTAATTCCACTTGACATTTCCGGGATTACCTTGAAGTCCATATTTGTATGCTAGGCAAGCGGTGTTTTATCGCCATGAGAAAATTTTTTGTTTTCTTAAGAATGGAGTGGAGTATATTGTGAGAGCTCATCGAAATAAATTGGATACTTCTTTAGTTAATGTAATGTGAATGAAGAGGCTAGTCAATGCAAGTCAAAAATTGACATTGATGATGATCAAATGACAATATGTTTTGCATCATACTTTTCAAACAAATGTTGATATGTGTAATGAGTTGTTTCATATTGATAACAAGTTGTCTTTGAAAGAAGGTGAAAAACATTTGCAGCAGTCAACATTGTTGTTGAGTGGTGTTTAAAACAAGGTGCTAGTGCAAGAGGTTGCAAAGGTCAAAGAGAGGACAAAGAAACTTGTCAAAGAATTCATAGGTTTCACAAATTTTCATTACTGGATTCCAAAAGGCACATTACAATGGTGAAGAAATTTGGGCAAGAGTCGACACAAGTTCAAGGCAAAAGAAGCTAAAAATCGCCATAGTGACAGAGTGCAAGGTGAGAAATATTCCAAGTTTCCTTTGATTGTTGACCAAATTAGAAGCAAGATGTTTTGTACAAAATTAGATTGCTGTTCTGCAAATTCAGAAATATTGCAACATGATGGTGTCAAAGACAACAATAGATGGTCATCAGAATCAAGGAAAATTTTGACTTTTTATGAAAAGCTCCAGATGATGAAATTAGGAAAATTTCAATCGATAAAGGCTGAAAGAGTGAGGTAACAGTCCCCTCATCTTCATAATCAGTAATCAAGAAATATTTTGGGGTCCAAAAGGATTCTAGTGGGGAGGAATAATTAGGGATCAATATTTTACTAAAAATTCAAAGTATTCATAAATGCTTCAGACCTAAATGGTCGGATAGGGTTCACCGCCAAGATTTCAGTGCAACTCATTTCGTCAAAATCCGAGTTCTTATGAGTGAGTTATGGTCTATTGTTCGTTTTAAAAAATAGATAAAAAATGAGGAGAACAAGTACATGGATGATGTGGCAAGTAAAATCAGCTTCTCAAAGAATATCTCCAGATTCAGCCAATGACAATGTGCGAAGTGTTCCAGTCAGATTCACCGATGATGACTAGGAAGAGAATTTTTTTTTATCCTAAGTATAAGGGTGAATTTTATTATTTATTAGTGCAATGATTATCATTTTTAATTGGTGAATTTTTGGACCAATGGGGATAGGCCATGTGGCATAGCCAGGGGCTTCCACGTGCCCCCACCCCATGGCCTTGAAGGTTGGCATGTGAATTATTAAGTCCAAGACCGAATGGTTTTACATTGGGCACATATCAGATTTTGTGATAAGGTTGAACTATGGTGGCGGCGCACATATATTATATGGTGTTATATTTATATATATATATCACATATAACCTAAAGTTAGTAAACCCATACCATATGGCGGAGTCAACTACATATAGCAGGCTTCTAACCACGGTGGCGGAGGCTCATATTTGATAGATCGACTCTAAACTTGGTGGCGGAAATATTTATGAGTTTGGAAAAATTTTTATGGTCGGGGTCAAGGTCGAACCCCAGACCTACTACTCGACAACCAAACGCTTTACTGTCTCCCCTGCCGCCGTGGTTCTTAACCACTATGAATGCTGCCCATATTTTAATTGTAATGCGCCATTAAATGGAGGTCTGGAGGGGGGTAGCCCTGCGGGCCAACCCCCTACCCATCCGCCCAAGTGCCCAGAACTAGGAGCTTTGAAAGAAATCCAACGAAAGTTTAATGACATTAATTAGCCACTAATCCACCCTTAAGCCACATTAATCTGTCATTAGCGCTAAGTGCGCTTATATATAAACCCACACTTATCTTATCGTTAATCACACTTATCTTAAATGTTAAGCACGATTAATATGGCAGACATTTAGGGGAGTGCGCCAAAGTTGGCAGAGTGTCTATTTTTAGAAATTTAACTCGCAGTCTTCC
The DNA here is from genome assembly GCA_034641835.2 of Pinus albicaulis. Lineage (NCBI taxonomy): Eukaryota > Viridiplantae > Streptophyta > Pinopsida > Pinales > Pinaceae > Pinus > Pinus albicaulis. The sequence continues at coordinate 549,735,253 of CM076570.1, forward strand.
AAAAATGGTGGAGAAATTGGGGGAAATATATTTTTTTCCATAACTGAGGCAATTTTCTCCCAAACAAAGCTCAGAAAGAGGCATTCTTGGCTAATTGACATGATAGGAAATCAACGAAGTAGGTTACAGAGGTAGAAAAGGTCATCTACTTGTGCTTTTGTGCATTTGAATATTTTTGAAGGCCAGGGCCACTAGGTGTTGGAGGCATTTCCAGAGCTTCCATAATCCAAATTGAGCAATCAAACAATCATTTCTAGTACACATTAATGTTTTAAACTCATTGGAATAGGTTCCAACAGAATTTTAAGCTTGTAACTGAAATTTGAGCACACTTGAAGCTAATATAAAGGCCCACACTATGAAGCTAGACCAAGGAGATGTAGCCCAGGAGGGGTGAACTCCTTCAACAAAATTCCATCTATTGAGTGTTTGCTGTGTTTATATTTGTTCCTGTCCAGTCATTTAAAATTATGCTTTTAAGTTTATGACAAACACTAAGTTTCACCAAGTAAATTGAATTGGCAATCACATGCTCATGGAAAAACTCTTGATGAATAAGCAAACCAAAGCAAAGAGAATTTTACATTTGGAAATGATACTAGCACATCAATAACTAGTAATCATTTCAGATCAATTGTTGATCATCCGGTGCACAATTTTTTGTAGAAAACTGACCTTCTTCAAAGAGGAAAATGGGTTGTTGATTTTCTTCAAATAAATGATTCTGGCTAGAAATTTCTTCTACATCTTCTTCATCAGGGACTTAATTGTAGTTCTGCTCAAATGGAGTGTGAATTTGCTGTTGAATTTGTGGATTCTAACCCCTCTGTTCCCTTTGCTTTATCTTGTACTGAGGCTGTTGATTTTGACCCCTGAAATTAGGATTTCTATTGGAGGGTTTAGCTTGTCTATCAGTGATGGAAATTTTATCCATCATCTTCTCCATGGTCTTGATCAAAGTGTCTAATTTTCCCTCTGATGAAGTATATGTTTCCTCTTTTATAGTGACCCTTTTCTCCATCTTGATTTTAGACTTTTTGAATATCAAATTAGCTTCCACACTCACTGCGTTTCTTTGAATTTATTTAAGAGTTTATGGGTTTATTTCCCTCAACTGATAAGCCATGTCGGGATCAAAACCATCAGGGTAATGAAGTAAATCAAGGCCTGGATGAGGCTTAATATTCTCAGGAATTGAATCATATATTTTATTGAATCTAGCTATAAAGTCTTGGATATAATCATTGGGATTCCTTTTCAAGGCCTTATACTCAGTTAGAATCTGCAATGGATTCTTCTTCTCTTCCAATTTTTCCATAAACAAGTCAATTAGATGTTGTGAGGTAGCTACTGTACCATTTGTGAGATATCATAACCATTTATTAACCTCTCCTGAGAAACTCTGTGTAATGATGCACATCTTGGCATTGTAATTGTCGATTTATTCAAGATCGATTAAATCTGTGACTTTAAAAATGTGTTGATGAGCAGTAAATTATGATGTTCCATCGAAAAGAGGAAGTCTTTGACCATAGTTCTGAGGTAGTGCAGTGAGTTTTTGATGTAGGATCAATGGAGAAAATTTGGCCATGAATAATGGAGGGGGTGGTGGAGGTGCTGATGGAGTGAAAACTTGTAGAGGTAATGATGGAATGAAAGGAAGAGATGATGATGTAACTGTACAACAAGGTGCGTAAGAAAGTGATGAAGCAGAAGCCTACTACTGATATTGGAAATAAGCTCTTTCTTAAGTTTCTTGAAATTTATCCACCAATCCTTTAAGTTTGTAGAAATTAGATTAGAGTTCATTATCAACCTCTGAATAAGAAGACTCAGAAAATGGTACAAAGGTATCAAAATCAATAGGATCAAAGATATTTTCTGAAAGAAAGGTTTCAGATTAGAGTTGGACAAGGATGTTTCAAATTCTAAATTATAGGACAAATATTCTGAAGCAAATCTCATAGGTAAGGAATTTGATTTGACAAGTGGAGGAATAACCCTTCCAACTTTCCAAGACTTGGTTTTATGATTTATTAGAATACTGTCAGGGTCATTTACAATTGGTGAGGGATTTGGGTCTGGATTTGACCTAGTATGTCTTGTAGGAGCCAACTTAGATAGGAATTTTGGACTTTGTCTCAAATTTAAGAGTTCATCCTATTTTGAATGCTAGAACTTGTCACCCACAAGTATAACCTTAAGATGACTAAAGAAATATTCACAGTGAAAGATTTGCAATTGCTCCCCTGTAACGACGCCAAGAATTTTATCACTCCCCCCTACTTCCCAAGACTGAGAGTGGGATTGAAGGAAGGTAACCACAGACCAGGCTTTAGGTCAGGTAGCTAGACCTACCAGGACCAGAGAGGCCTCTCTCATTGTCACTTTGCAGTCAATGGAATGAATAAATATATATTGATATTACGCTAGGTATGAAAGCTCAGTAAATAGAATTTTTATTTGATGTTTTAAGTGCTGGATAGGAATCTCAATGAGGAGGCTAGGTCTAGGGTTTTTAGGTTCGAATTCCAAGGTCAATTTGCATAGGATGTGTGAGGCCAGGTAGGTAGATTGAATGCATATTTAATTGGTCATTGAGTATAAGATGAATTGATAGAAATTCTGAATGAGCACTGAGGTGAATTCATTCATTTATAATAACACAGACATATCATGTAAACCTTTTCTGAAACAGATCATGAAAAGACATGATTTATGCTTATAAAATTACAAGATAAACACATGGAAGAATGTATATGAAAGAGGAAAAAATATCGTTCAACATGATTTGATAAAAATACAGAGAAAGAACAAATGCTCCAATGCATACCACAGGATTCTCAACACAAGTTTTGCAAGATTATCTTTGATTTCATTCCAAAAGGCTGTACAATAGCTCCACTATAAAATAAGACTATCCAACCCAATAAAATACTAAAGAGGGTATAATTATATAAAATTGTGGCCATGACACCTCATAGGGTTGAAATCACTTCCAAAATTCATCATAAATACATGAGATGAGTCACTTCCTAGATTTTAGGGAGGTTAGAAACCATTCCCTAAAATTCAGCTATGAACTAGGAGTGTGTGTCCACCACACTAAATTACATGTTCCCTCATCATAAGAGGAAAAAACCAACTCAATTACTCTAATGAAAATTCATAGGATAGAAAAATCATGAAATTCTGACATTTTCTTAGTTTGAAAAGTGTCCTGAGCAATCCTATGCAGATGTGTAACACTTTCTGACATATGCGTAACAGAATTTTACAGATACGTAACATAAGTTTACAACCATTTTTGAGGAGCTTTTAGGAGTCCAAATTAAATTATGGAAAATAGGTCAAGTAGCCCTATGTGTGTAGTTTCTATAACATTTTTAATTTTGCAAAATTACCCATAGGAGGACCTCTGAAAGTTCATTCTTCCAAGGTTACTCCAGATGCATAACAAGGCCTCCAAAAAAGTGGCAGAAGCATAGAAAATGAGTGGTTTTTTTATTTTTCTGCAAAATTAAGGCTTGTATTTCAAAAAGGGTTCCTGATATGTGATGTACTCATCAAAATTCATCCAACCATATAAGCCAATCATCATTTGGATGCCCCTAAAACAAGCATAACAAATTCTTGTTACACATATGTGAGGAGGGAATTTCCAGATTTGTGCAAAATTCACAAAGAGTACCAAAATTCATCAAAAATTCTGAAAATTCGTTTTGTAGAACCTATGAATAATGGGCTAAATAGACAAGGAAGCTTCAGCCAACAAATCTAAGGTATCCTTCTCTTTAGGCTTCATTTTAGTCTCTTTTAGCCTTCTCTTCAGCTGTTTTAGCCTTATTTTTGAAATCATGTTCCTGGTTCGATAGTGATTTTCCATGTGTCTTTGGAGGTTATTTTCTCTCTTAGCTCTCTTCAAGAGCTTCTCTAAATGTTCATTTACCCTTCCCAACCAGAGTTCTTTGTTTTGATTTATCTCCATAGCTATTAGCTCATCAAAGGCCAAATCTTTAGGTGGATGAGTTGACTGTCTTTCTAGCTCCAACGCCCTCTTAAGGCCTCTTGTCTTTGGCCTTCTTGGTTGTGTTTTAGTCTCCATATCCTGAATTTGACCAAAATATATGATTTTATTTCCTTTAGCTTTATGTGCCTCTAGGTCTGGATTAGGTTTGATCTGTATCAACCGCTTAACCTTCAATTTAAAATTCTCTTACTGTAGGAAAGTGATTTGAGAATTTGCAATGGAGAAAATTTTCCTAAACTCTGTTATTTCCTCATCCTTCTTCCTAATGATCTCCTCAGCTAGTTTTACCTCAATCTGCTATGCTACCTCAACCTCCAATGGCGCTGGTTCACTATGTTGGTGCAAAGGTGTTTCATCTTGATGCTAAGAGGTTTATCCTCTATTTCACTTTGATCAACAATAGTGTCAAGTGTAGGTACACTTCTTATATATTTGGGTGCAAAGACCTGTTTCTTTCCCTTCTCATAGGTTTGAGTGAACTCAAAAACCCTAGAAGCCTTTGAAATCTGAGTTTTCATGTTGGAAGAGCCAACCTCCATTGGTTGTGCTGATAATGATGGTGATGGTGTGCTAAGCATGACATGAGGGCTAGTGGATGGTGTTGCTCCTACTCTTTCCCTGAAGGTTTCCCAAGTCATTTTGATAGCTAAAAGGTAATGCAACACAATCATTTTGACCAGACCATGTCAGAAAAGACTTGGGTAATGATCCTGGTTTCTGCTCTGATCTTTCTCAGTCATTATAACCAAACTTCTGTACAAGTAATGTGGAAAATCAAGTGATTTTGTAGAGGTGAAATGCATCAACAACCTGATATGGTAATTATAAAACCTAGAAAATGTCCCGTCACATGTGAAATAGTACATTATTAACCTCATCAAAGGAACGTATTTGTTAAGGAGGTGTCTTAAAGGGAAGATGTTTCTGGGAGGGAATCCCACCCTCATCCTCGAGGGACTTCAAGTGCCCACTTTGGAGAGGTTCATTGAGCCGCATTTCCACCATCTGGCAGCAGGCCAAGCTTCATCCATTATCCACAGTGTAGTCTCCTTTAGGATTGTGTTGTTTTGCAGGGCAATAGCAGTGGAGGGTTGATAGATCTAGTTCTTGAGCTTGTTTTCCAGTGAGGGGAGCAGCCCTTCATCCAGGAGGCTAGTAAAGAGGGTCCTTGAGCATTATTTTGTCATCTGGCATCAGGCCAAGATTTTTCCATCACCTACACTGCAGTCTCATCCAGAAACTATGTTATTTTATAGGAAAACTGCAGTGGAGGGCTTAATGCCCAAGTTTATGAGATATATTTCCAGTGAGGGGAGTAGCCCTTAATCCGAGAGATTTATTGGATGAGTATCAGCCATTTCCATATCATATCAGCCACCTCTTATCAGTTATCTAGTTACAAATTATTATTCATCCCTAGGGCTACATTTCATCATTTTTATATTTTGTGTATTTCCGGAAACCCTTTCTGGGTTGTCTTGGAAATGTGCTGGAAGGCTTATATATCTAATCCCAAAATTTTGTAAGAAATATATCAATAGATCCATGTACTTTCATCTACAATAGCAGTTACCCACTGCAAAAACTATGCTTTCTAAGCCTACGACATTATTATATAGCATTTTTTCTTCATATTTAATGTATTGGGTCTCTAGAGGCTTGTTTGACCTAGCTTGAGTGTCTTTTTCCTCAAGCTCTTGCATACATTTTATGCTATATTGGCTAATAAAATGGCTCTATGATATGATTTTATTTGATGTGTTGATATTTCACTGCACTTTCCAATTTTATGTGCTATATTCCTATCTTTTCCATTTTGGAATATTACGGAGTTATCATAGCATAATCTTGGCTCAACTTGTGTAGTACAACAACTATGTCATCAGAAGAAGAAGAGGCTCTCACAGAAAGGGAAAAGCTATATCTCAATAGAAACCGGGGATATGATTATATAGATCCCAAAGGAGACAAAGGAAAAAATCCAATATCAAGAGAGGTGGATGATAAGGAGTTTCCTGAGCTTCTTGTCCAAATCATGCAAGATATAAGAGAAATAGAAGAGATGAGGATGGAGAGACATAAAGAATCTCCTATAGGGTTTCTACATGGAGAAAGATCTGACATTTCACATCACTGGTATGAAAAACTAGTGAGGCAACAAGTTTCCCAACACTCTAATATGCCTACATGTTGTAGCCACTACAACACCACCCAAAATTTTGGGTATATTCAAAATTTCGGGTCCCCCTCCGCTCGCTTAGCCATTAAAGTCTTTCACCAGACCTGTAATCGGGGACATCCCCGTGGCCTATCCCAAACCCTCATGGGATTCCTCACCATCATGATCAGATACTTTTGCAGCAATCACGCCGTGTGTGGGAGGGATCATCAAACGCATGCTCGAATAGGAACTTCTCTATGCGTTAAGGATATTCGTTAGAAGCCATTTCTTCATGGATCATTTAGGCATTCTGTCTTGATACTCCACCAAGATCATGTAAATTATTCAAAGGAATCATTCTCTACAGGGTAACTGGGAACTAACTGATGTTATAATGTTTCATACAGGTCAATCCCATGATGATACACTCATCAATGTCATCACCACACCAAGGGAAATAATTTAAGCTAAATAACAAGGCCACAACTGCGAAACTGCCATCTGATGTTTGGCTTTGATATGATAGATGATAAAATTAAACCTAAAAGGTGTCCCACAAAGAATAGGACAACCCCAGCTTAGTGGAAACATTACTTCGATCCTGATTTTTCATACTCTCCTTACTATTTCTATGCAAATTGGCACACACGAAAGGAATGACATACATAAGACGAGTATACCTTATAGGCAAGTCGAATTTTGCCATGAAGTGCAGGAAGAAGAAAGGCAATATATTGTTTAGTGGGGTATCGCATTTTAAAGAGCAGTCCCATCTCACATACATACCAAAGCCATAACTAGAGGGCAAAAGGGGGGATTCTAATTATTACGCATTCCAAAGCATCTTGAAAGGTCATGGGTTACCAAGGAATGGCTTTGTCTCCGTAAAGAGTGCCCTATCAACCACTCAAAGGGCCACGCGGCATGAAGTCTTAAGCAATTCACAGCATATACATATGCATTGTGGAAACTTTTAATTAGGAGGGAAAGGGGCCCGATATAAATGATCTTGTACAAAGACGAATTCGGGCTTCTCGAAGGTAAAACTGAAGCACACATCCCAAATAAATGTATTTGAGACTACATGTTCCTCTTTGCAGTGTGTTTTCGATTGCAGGTTCGTGAGGGAAGGAGAAGCTCACCAAGGAAGCAGAATACCGATAAAGAAATAGGCTCACGGAAAGAGCATTAAGAAAACACATGTTGCCATGGTATTGGCCCGCTAACCCTTACCTTTTCGGGGTAGAGAAATCGTTTTATTTATTTTGAATCCACCGAAATAATTAAGCATCCTCCACATATGTCGTGTTAAGAACAGTCTCCGCATCATGCAAACTCAAGCACTTTGAATTATTAATTCACTATGTTGGCATAATTACAAGTCAAACCCATAGAATTTCACCAGCCGGAGGCTGGAGTTGATTGATATCGCGTAGTCACCCGTGGTGGAATATAAAAGCGAGTCGTGAGGCCATGGAAAACATGCATGCTGCCACCTCATAAGAAACATTCTGAGGGGTGCACTGTATGGAGAAAATTTAGATGAGGCGTCATCCATCGCTTCGGAATAAGCTTCAGACTTTTTGTGGACCCATGTAAGAATTCAGCGTAAATCTGTCAAAATCCACATGTCTAGGTCTTCAAGGAGCAACCAAGTTGGTACGAAAAGAGAGGTCAATACATGCACAAATGAAAGGCTTAGACGTGTTGCAATATTAAGTGTATACAAGATCCGCAATGCCGTTGTCGATAGGAGCAAGCGGTCGATACATGAAGGCCCTCATTGCATTGAAAGACTGCAAAGAGTAGCTTTGTCACATCGTATATGCCTAATTGACCACCCATAGAATCATTTTTCATGAAGAACTGGCATGAAATGAATATGTATGCGCTGCAACTGCGACCATGACCGCCAAAGGCCCATAAGAGAAGGAGGAGACCTATTTCTTCATCCAAAACGCGACTGCGTCAAAGACAAAATGGGTCACCAGGTCGCGAAACTGGCAGGGTGAAGAAGGATGCGACTGGGTTAGAATTGTGACCCTGCAACCTGTTGAGGTCGCATCTCACATTAAGAGTAAAATTGCATGACCCCCTCCGAGTTGATGAGTCGCTTAACTATGAAACAGATAAAAAATGTGACTTGATGGTGGTGGCGACCTTGCCACCTATTTGAGGTCACACCTCACGTGAATAACACAGTCGTGCGACCCCTCCGAGTCGCTGAGTCGCATAACTATGAAAAAAATAAAAAATGTGACTTGGTGGTAGTGGTGACCCTGCGACCTATGAATTTCATGATTTACGTGTACACACTGAGAGAGCCTTCCAATGGTGCCTGGGGAAGGAGCATCTGGTAAGTCGGACCACACTGTGCTTCCAAAGAACATCAGAAGTGTCAACTTGCGGGCTCGTGAGAAAATTTCAAGGGTGTCATACTTTTCTTAGATTCCTAATACGAGGGTAAGAAGTGAATGTTCTGCTACCGAGTTTCGACACAGGGCTGCGAGGAGGGGCTGCATGAAATCCTTTTGTTCCCCAGCCCCCAAGGAAGATTTAAAGAATATTTTATCTTTGATAATGGAGATAGGGGCACCGGTAGCTCCTAAACTTGTAAGTTAGGAGCTCCAGATGGCACCTGGTTTGGCCAAATAAGCCCCAGTTTGAAGTACGTTGCATCATAGTGGGAGCTGAGTGCAATGCCAACCCTATATCACTGTGGTCATGGAAGAAGCGGTGTTCCATAAAATGTGTAACGGCTACCAAAACAAGTTAAACTATAGATCTACATCTGGTACTTAGTCCATAGCCATACCAACAGATAGTACAATGATTAAAGGGGCATTAGGAAAGCCTACACAAGCCGTTCTCTTTAATGACTTAATGACACAACATTTGACCACATAGGGGTCTAAAGTTATCATTTTCACTTGTGCATTTAATTAAATATGCCCCTAACATTGTTATTCGATCAATGAAGACATGTAACCTAAGTTATGTGACTGCAGGTGGGAAATATTGGTTTGCACGATTAGCCAGAGTTTTTTTTTAGCAAGCAAGAGGGCCCTTTTTCAAAGCAAAGGATGTGGGATAAGGAATATCGCTATGAAATCCAAATATCACCAAAAGGAAGGCCGCAAGTCCCAAATTTTCTTGAGGTCGCAAGTCACAAATTTGCTTAAGGTCACAGGTTGCAAATTTCCTTAGGTCGCAGGTCGTAGATTGTTTGAGGTCGCAGGTCGCGGATTGCTTAAGGTCACAGATTTCCTTGGGTCACCGGCTCGCATAGTCGCACTCCCTGTTAAAATCTCAATGGTGCGACCCAATGACCTAGCGACTGGGTCACAAGTTGCAAAATCCAGTTAGGTCGCAGGTCACAATAGTGGCACAAGGCAAACCAATAGTCGGGAAAGTGAAAAGTCAGGGAGCCCAAAGGGCAAGCTTTTCTGTATAAAAAATTCCTTCAGGAACTTGTAAATGGATTTTTATTTTGGACTAAAAAGGATATTGAGTATTATATAGAATGACCACACAATGTTGCATATGAATACAAGCACTTGTAAACTCCATTTTTGGATTTGATGCTGATTAATGCATGAACACTATGAGTATTACATGTGTAGTTTCTAACATCTTTTGGTTAATGAAACCGTCTCTCTGTTTACATCATGTTGCATTATAGTTTTCTAGAAGTGTGTTAATGGTGTTAAATCTATATTTCTACTTTAATGAATGCTAATAACTTTGTTTGTTAACATTTACATTATCACCATGATCATTCAAGGAAGTGAAGGGTATTCTGCCATAAGGAATTATTTATTTTGTGGTCAGAACAACTTTTACAAGCATGACCCTAATGACGTGCCGCGAACAGCATCTCCTTCGGCTCCATGCTTTACAACTCGTCTTGCTACACATAGTGTTGTTTGAGCATTATAATTCATCAGTCATGTGTTTTGTGTCATCTGAATAAGCGTGCGTCCTTAGGTTTGCAAAGTCCTATTGAGACCAAAGAAAAGGAGTATCAAGCAGTAGCCGGACCCACACCCCGGATAGGATCCCTATTCCAAACGGTTTAGAGTCTAGTTGGGACTTTTTACTGGGGAGATTCCCTACTGTTGGCCTGACATTTTTTCCCGTCAACATAATTAGCGTTAGAAGGAGGGCCAGATGACAAACTGAGCCCTTAGAGCCTGTAGTTAATCTCATATCTGTAATGGCTCGTCCCCAAATCATCCTCCCGAGATGTTTGTCAGAGTTTTATGAGCCTCGATGCTTCATCCTCGATGAACTTATGTATCACTTGTCCCAGCTAAAATTTGATGGTGAAAATAGAGTGTCCATAACCAAACATATTTTAGATTTTTTTGACTTTGGTGAGTGCTACGAAATTGACAATGAAGGTTTGATTTGTTTGCTTTTCTCCCTCACTCTCAAAGGTCTCACTAAGCAATGGTGCCACACATTTCCAAAAGCTTCCATCCATTCGTTTGAACAACTCGCTAGTGAATTACAACAAGCTTTTCATAGGTACGATTTTCAAAATGTATTTATAAAGTTAAATGACATCAGAATGGAACCTTAGGAACCTCTAGATGAATTCTCTATCAGATTTGTTCATTATTGTTTTGAGTTCCCTGAAAAGGATGTTGATTGGAAATTTTTAAGTGAACAGTTCAGGTATGTGATCCTTATTTCCCTTGAAAAATTTCAATTAGCAACGCAGCCTGATCCTAGTGTTCCCTATGATGACCCGCAAGTGGCCAGTTGTTCAGACTTCATACCTAATGTTTCCTGGTCCACCTCCCCGAGTCCAGACCACATTCAGACCTCCAAGGAGAGTATTACTGTTTGTGATATTCCTGCTCTTCCTCCTGAATTTCCGTATAGTGGAGTTGTAACCTCGAAAGTTCTGAGCAATGATAGACACGTGCAAGAAGATAAAGCTTATTGTACTACCTTTGAATCTTTCACACACCCTGTCGAATCAAAGCTTGAAAACCAGATGGACCCAACATCCCTCCAAGGTCATGGAACCAACCTTGAACCCACTCAATGTTTCCCTGGGCACAGTCGTAAATCTAATTCGCATACTGATAATGAATCGACTCTTATCCCGGACGAAGTAGATTCCCTCACAAGGCCTGCCAGATCATTGTTTTATCTGGATGACACGAATGTGCGTGATGAAAAACCCTGTACGATTAACACCCCTGTGGCTCAATATTTTCATTCATTATTCCCCGATTTATTTCATGAGTCCGCCACACCAGTAATTTCTTCGAGACATTCAAAATTTCCTTATAGTGGTATTGGCGAAAATCATAAGCACGCGGATGTTGTTTCACAATCACAGTGCAAAATTGATGAATGTTTCAGATCTGTTCTTTCTCACTTGAAATCTTTAGACATCCATAGGAGTGATTTCCTATCTGGGAAACCTCAAGATGTCCCCTTTATTGATCCATCCCAATTGGTAACTCCCGGGGAGCCTATCATGACAGGTACCTAACTTGATCAAATCGTTGGTTCTAGTGATCACTGCTTATCTGAAAACATATTCACTAATACCGTTGAGGACTGTCACTCGTATCTCTTTGCCAACCATATGGAGACACCAGAATTTGATAATTCGCTTTATGAAGATTTGAGTACCCATCAGGGAATCGAAGCACTTCCACTTTTTCCGGTTGTTACCCCTAGTTCTTTGGACCCTGACAAGATCTCTCAAACAACTCCAACTAGGGTTTCTCAGATTAGGGTTTCTGAAATGAGAATTCCTAAGTACCATGCTCCTCCCATCATAACCACGTCGGATATCATTTCATCTGGGCTGATTTTTCATTCTAGTGAGGTTTCCCTGAGCACATATTCCTGTCTCCCAACAATTGGTGTGCAACTACTGATATACCCCAATTTATTCACTAGTAAGAAAACATCGGCCATTGTCTCTAATCTTTTTAGGTGTTTCCTAGTCAGTACCAGTTGTAAGCATGCACTAACATGTGATTTTTGGCAAATCCCTCAAATGCTCGAAAAATTGCTGGTAAATTCACCCCATCCTGGCAAAGATAAAGAATATAATACATTGGATTATCAATATGTCAGTGCGCAAACATTTGTCCAAATTGATACAAAGCCCAATGACATTGTTCAAATCACCAAATTTCATGATCACAATAATTCGCCTGTTGATCTCGCCAGACGATCAAAGTTGAGAAGCCCCCCACTCGAAGGTCCAGAGTTTGTTCAAGACGGTGAGGAATTTCAGGCTCCACTAAACGTGGATTCGGATCCTCATGCCCTGGACAAAAACCAGGAGCAACCTTGAACTAGGGTTTTCAAAACTAGGGTTTCAACACTTGGATGCGCAAGAATCTATAATTCGCCTGGCAGAGGCTTATTGTTTCCATTGCATAAAACTAATCATCCTCAACACGGCCATGATGAGGTTTCCGTTTGGTTCGACGAATCTTATTCGATGAATATACTCACAAATAGGCAATGGATTACCCCCCTCCCGTCGGACCTAAGGTTGTACGTGAATGGGTTTGTGTCATTCATAAAACATTTCAAGTTTCAAGAACATATTGCTTTGTATCAGGATGAGAGTGGAATTCAGATTGCATAATCCATTCTGGCATGTTCTCTGGTGAGTATCCATGATCTTCTTGCCATTGCACATGCTCTTCAGGTAAGTTTTGTTGTGGATACACATTTTTGGATGCTGGCTTTGATCCCGAGCATTGTTATTATTGCAGGATGGGAACTAATGTGATGGCTGCACTGGAAAGCTGATTTTACGTAGCCTGGCCGCCTCTTTGGTTAAACTAGGGTTTTAGGATTAGGCTAGCTAGGATCTGCTAATAAATTTTTGTTTTGCAAGTTATTTAATTAGGTTTACTTGCTAAGGTTTTGCTTTATGATTTAGAATTATGCTTGCTATATTTTCTTACGTTCAGTAGTTTTACGCATTAAAATTTTCCATTTATTTTTGCATGCATGCTTTTTTAGTTTCCCTATTGCTGCATAATATTCAGATAATCATTGCATGTGCCTTGCCTTGTTTCTCCACCTGCAACTAGTTGATCGTTCCCGCACATGGCGTTGCGTTGCATCTTGAGCCTTGTTTATTACATCACGTCATACACTTTCTTCCTCACATCATTTCCGCAGGTTGTTGATATAGCTTTGAAAATTTTCATATCACCTATCACTGCATGAGCCCTCATTAAAGCCCTACCACCTTGCAACCTTGTTTTGCCCCGATCGTTGAAATAGTAACCCCATTTTTTGCGTGAGGTTGCAGTGGCTATCTCAAGAGGTAGCTTTCTCTCAGGACAGATCATCGAAATCGTATTCTCAACAAGATGCCTATGAGTCTAAACTTATTAGCCTAGGAGATGTGAGCCGCTTGCTTGTGGGAGACCTAATGAGTTTGAATGGCCCAATACCCGTAGCCTAAGCCTTGTGCCCAACATAGTCTTGGACATATTAATGATCTGTTTTGCATGCTTCGCCTATTGTGGTAGCCGGGATGTGAAGGTTTGGCACAAGGGCAAACCCAAATCAGGACATATTTCAGTTTATGTAAAACAAGAAACAACCTCTCTTGCTCGTAAAATAAGTCGGGATCCCTCATCCACCCATGAAAAATAAGTGCCACGAGCACATGAAAATAAGTGCTACAATTACATGAAACAAATAAGGGTAAAGGATCGAGAAAGGCTTCCTGCACAGAGAGGTAATGCAACGACTCCGCCGGGGTATTGACCAGGCTCACTGGTAGCAGAGCAACGCTTGTGCTTTCTTGAAGTGACTCCGCCAGGGTACTTTCCAGGCCTGCTGGAAGCGGAGTGACACCGGAAACTTACTTTAAAAATCCTGAAAATAATAAACCCACTACCTTGCCCTTCACATCATCAACAAGCTACTGGAGTCCGTGAGCTTCCGCTTTGATGTGTCCTGATTAGCGAGAACTAGCTGAGGCACAAGGACTGGGCATATCTGTGAAGGCCAAAGTAATGCAAAACGTACCCGCAGAACTTGTTCAATACTCCCTTGCATCATTATCTGGACTTAGAATATTGTTGTGATATTGGCAGAGATGCTGGATTTTGCTAGTGGTTCGCCATTTGTTGTAGCCACTACAACATCACCCAAAATTTTGGGTATATTCAAAATTTCGGGTCCCCATCCGCTCGCTTAGCCATTAAGGTCTTTCACCTGACCTGTAATCAGGGACATCCCCATGGGTTATCCCAACCCCTCATGGGCTTTCTAACCATCATGATCAGATGCTTTTGCGGCAATCACGCTGTGTGTGGGAGGGATCTTCAAACACACGCTTGAATAGAAACTTCTCTATGCATTAAGGATATTCATTAGAAGCCATTTCGTCATGGATCATTTAGGCATTCTGTCTTGATACTCCACCAAGCTCATGTAAATTATTCAAAGGCATCATTCTCTACAGGGTAACTAGAAACTAATTGATGTTATAATGTTTCATACAGGTCAATCCCACAATGATACACTCATCAATGTCATCACCACACCAAGGGAAATAAATTGAAGCTAAATAACAAGGCCACAACCATCTGATTTTCGGCTTTGATCTGATAGATGATAAAATTAAACTTTAAAGGCATCCCACAAAGCATAGGCCAACCCCAGCTCAGTGGACACATTATTTCGATCCTGCTTTTTCACACTCTCCTTACTATTTATATGCAAACTAGCACACACGAAAGGAATGACATACATAAGACGAGTATACCTTATAGGCAAGTCAAATTTTTCCATGAAGTGTGGAAAGAAGAAAGGCAATATATTGTTCAGTGGGGGATCGCATTTTAAAGAGCGGTCCCATCTCACATACATACCAAAGCCATAACTAGAGGGAAAAAGGGGGGATTCTAATTATTACGCATTCCAAAGCATCTTGAAAGGTCATGGGTTACCAAGGAATGGCTTTGTCTCCATACAGAGTGCCCTATCAACCACCCAAAGGGCCACGCGGCATGAAGTCTTAAGCAATTCGTAGCATATACATATGTGTTGTGGAAACTTTTAATTAGGAGGGAAAGGGGCCCGATATAAATGATCTTGTACAAAGATGAATTTGGGCTTCTCGGAGGTAAAACTGGAGTGCACATCCCAAATAAATGTATTTGAGACTGCATGTTCCTCTTTGCAGTGCGTTTTCGATTGCAAGCTCGTGAGGGAAGGAGAAGCTCACCACGGAAGCGGAATACTGATAAAGAAATGGGTTCACGGAAAGAGCATTAAGAAAACACATGTCGACATGGTATTGGCCTACTAACCCTTACCTTTTCGGGGTAGAGAAATCATTTTATTTATTTTGAATCCACCGAAATAATTAAGCATCCTCCGCATATGCCATGTTAAGCACAGTCTCCGCATCGCGCAAACTCAAGCGCTTCGAATTATGAATTCACTATGTCGGCATAATTACAAGTCGAACCCACTAACTTTCACCGACCGGAGGCTGGATTTGGTTGATATCAAGCAGTTGCCCATGGTGGGATATAAAAACGAGTCGTGAGGCCATGGACAACACTGATGCTACCACCTCATAAGCAACGTTTTGAGGGGTGCACTGTATGGAGGGCATTTAGATGAGGCGTCGTCCATCGCTTCGGAATAAGCTTCAGACTTTTTGTGGACCCATGCAAGAATTTAGCGTAAATATGTCAAAATCCACATGTTTAGGTCTTCAAGGAGCAACCAGGTCGGTACGCAAAGAGAGGTCAATACATGCACAAATGAAAGGCTGAGAGGCATTGCCATATTAAGTGTATACAAGAACTGCAACGCCGTTGTCGATAGGAGCAAGAGGTCGATACATGAAGGCCCTCATTGCACTTAAATACTGCAGAGAGCAGCTTTGTTACATTGCACACACCTGATTGACCGCCCGTAGAATCATTTTTCATGAAGCACTGGCATGAAATGAATATGTATGTGCTGCGACTGCGACCATGGCCGCCGGAGGCCCATAAGAGAAGGAGGAGACCTATTTCATCATCCAAAACACAACTGCATCAAAGAAAAAATGGGTCGCCAGGTCGCGAAACTGGCATGGGGAAGGAGGATGCGATTGGGTTAGAATTGCGACCCTGCGACCTGTTGAGGTCGCATCCCACATTAAGAGTGCAATCGCGCGACCCCCTCCGAATCGCTGAGTCGCTAAACTATAAAA
The DNA here is from genome assembly GCA_034641835.2 of Pinus albicaulis. Taxonomy (NCBI): domain Eukaryota; kingdom Viridiplantae; phylum Streptophyta; class Pinopsida; order Pinales; family Pinaceae; genus Pinus; species Pinus albicaulis. The sequence goes on from CM076570.1 coordinate 549,751,669, forward strand.
AAGATAAAAAATTTGACATGATGGTGGTGGCGACCCTGCGACCTGTTTGAGGTTGCACCTCACGTGAATAACACAGTCATGCAACCCCTCCAAGTCGCTGAGTCACTTAACTCTGAAACAAATAAAAAATGCGACTTTGTGGTAGTGGCAACCCTGCGACCTATGAATTTAATTCTTTACATGTACACACTGAGAGAGCCTTCCAATGGTGCCTGGGGAAGGAGAATCCAGAAAGTCGGACCACGTCGTGGTTCCAAAGAACATTAGAAGTCTCAACTTGCGGGCTCGTGGGAAAATTTCAAGGGAGTCATACTTTTCTTAGATTCCTAATATGAGGGTAAGAAGTGAATGTTCTACTACCGAGTTTTGACACAGGGTCGTGAGGAGAGGCTGCACGAAATCCTTTTGTTCCCCAGCCCCCAAGGAAGATTTAAAGAATCGTTTTATCTCTGATAATGGATACAGGGGCACCGGTAGCTCCTAAACTTGTAAGTTAGGAGATCCAGATGGCACCTGTGTTGGCCAAATAAAGCCCAGTTTGAAGTACGTTGCATCATAGTGGGAGCTAAGTGCAACGTCAACCCTAGACCACTGTGGTCATGGAAGAAGCAGTGTTCCATAAAATGTGTAACGGCTACCAAAACAAGTTAAACTACAGATTTGCATTTGGTACTCAATCCATAGCCATACCAACGGACAGTACAATGATTAAAGGGGCATTGGGAAAGCCTACACAAGCCGTTCTCTTTGATGACTTAATGACACAACATTTGACCATACATGGGTCTAAAGTTATCATTTTCACTCGTGCATTTAATAAAATATGCCCCTAACATTGTTATTCGATCAATGAAGACATGTAACCTAAGCTATGTGATTGCAGGTGGGAATTGTTGGTCTGCAAAATTAGCAGGAGTTTTTTTTTTCAGCAAGAAAGAGGGCCCTTTTTCAAAGAAAAGGATGTGGGATAAGGAATATTGCTATGAAATCCAAATATCACCAAAAGGAAGGCTGCAAGTCATAGATCTAATTGAGGTCGCAAGTCACAGATTTTCTTAAGGTAGCAGGTCACAAATTTCCTCAGGTCGTAGGTCGCAGATTGTTGGAGGTCGCAGGTTGCGGATTGCTTGAGGTCGCATATTTCCTCAGGTCACCGGGTCGCATAGTCACACTCCCTGTTAAAAGCTCAATGGTGCGACCCAACGACCCAACGAATGGGTCGCAAGTCGCAAAATCCAGTCAGGTCGCAGGTCGCAAAAGTGGCGCAAGGCAACCCAACAGTCGGGAAAGTGAAAAGTTAGGGAGCCCAAAGGGCAAGCTTTTCTCTATAAATACTTCCTTTGGGAACTTGTAAATGGATTTTTCTTTTAGACTGAAAAGGATATTGAGTATTGTATAGAAGGACCACACAATGTTGCATATAAATACAAGCACTTGTAAAATCCATTGTTGGATTTGATGCTGAATAATGCATGAACACTATGAGTATTACATGTGCAATTTCTAACATCTTTTGGTTAATGAAACTGTCTCTCTGTTTACATCATGATGCATTATATTTTTCTAAAATTGTGTTAATGGTGTTAAATCTATATTTATGCTTTAATGAATTCTAATAACTTTGTTTGTTAACATTTACATTATCGCCGTGATCATTCAAGGAAGTGAAGGGTATTCTGCCATAAGGAATTATTTCTTTTGTGGTCAGAATAGATTTTACAAGCATGACCCTAATGACGTGCTGCTAATAGCATCTCCTTCGGATCCATGCTTTACAACTCGTCTTTCTACGCATAGTGTTGTTTGACCATTATAATTCGTCAGTCATGTGTTTAGTGTCATCTGAATAAGCGTGCGTCCTTAGGTTTGCAAAGTCCGATTGAGACCAAAGAAAAGGAGTATCAAGTGGTAGCCGGATCCGCACCCCGAACGAGATCCCTATTCCAAACGGTTTAGAGTCTAGTTGGTATTTTTTACCGGGGAGATCCCCTGCTATTGGCCGGACATTTTTTCCCATCAACACTACATTATTAGTAGTGGGTAATAGAGGTGGAGGACCCCAAGAACAAAAGACTCTTGAAGACTATTTTATAGAGTATGAGTCTCAATATCAGAGATTCAAAGATAATTTGAAATTTCAGGAGTTTTTCCATATCAAGGACACTAGGAGACCTCGACATAACAACAAAAGTGGAGGATTCATACAGAAAATTGATCTACAACAGACTATGGTAAGATTATTTTTTCCCGCTTTTGATTTGTCATCCAATTTCACAACCAAGTCTTGGGTGGAGAAGCTAGACATCTACTTCCAGCTGAACCAAGTACCAGAGATGGAAGCCATCAAGATAGCAGCGCTGCACCTTGAAGGTGAGGCACATGATTGGTGGTTTCATGGTCTTTCTACATTGGGGCATGCCAATGTGACTACATATTCAGAGTTCACTCGGAGGTTAGTAGAGAGGTTTGATAGAAGAGATCCAGAGGCACATTTTATTGAGCTAGCAAAGCTCAAGAAGTAAGGTAATCTAGAGACCTATATATTAGAATTTATAAAACTTTTTGTCATGGTTCCTAATTTATCTGTAGCTAGGAGGGTTTATATGTTCATTGATGGGCTAGAAGAGCCTTTGCATGGGTTGGTTAAGTCCACTAAACCAACTAATATTCAGGATGATATTGAGAGGGCTAGAGATTTACAATATGCCTTGCCAAGAGCAAGAGCTCCATTTCAACAAAGGCCACCCTTTCAATTGAAGGGGAAATATGTGAAGGTTCTTCCTCCAAAGGAAAGCTAGAACAAAGGGCCTATTAGTGATGATGTCCAGAGAGACTTGAGGAGAAGGAATCTTTGCTTCACCTGCCAAGAACCATGGGCATCAGGGCATCGATGTGCTGCAGGGAAGGCACACTATATAGAGGTATTATCTGATAGTGAGGAGGAGGAAGAAGAGGATCCAGAAGGAGACAACAACGCTGTGATAGATGGGGAGGATCCACCACCACCAGGAGGTGGGAATGGGGCATTTGCTCCAGTTTTAGGGTCCCTTGCATCCTTGCAAGGAGTACCCAAGTATCTAAATTTGAGAGTCCAAGGTACAATTCAAGGTCAGAGAGTATCAGTATTTATTGACAGTGGGGTTAACCACAACTTTATTAATGCTCAATTGGTATAGAGGAGAGAAATACTCACTGATGATTTTGAGGGATTTTCAGTTTTGGTACCAGGAGCTAGAAATATGCAGTGTATGAAGTATGTTCTAGCATTGTCAGTAACCTTGGGGACCTATACTTTTATTGATCACTTCTTTTTGGTCAAAATTCCTGAAACCAATGTGATATTGGGTGTGCAGTGGTTGATTACATTGGGGAAAGTCACCATAGATTGGGAGACTTTGAAAATGGAATTGGTAGATAAGAAGAGTGGTAAGCATAAGATGATCAGGGGTATGCACACTTATCCACCTCAAGTGGGTTTACAAATGAGATAGGGCCTTATTTGCGTAAGGGGAACAGGGACACATCAACCCACTTAGTTATGAAGTTGACTTTGACCCATGATGTTGTATTATTTGGAGGAATTCCACTAGGAAGGCTCCCAAACCAAGAATTGGTTAAAGAGTTCTCACAAAAAGCTGCAAAATTCATAGATCTGGCTAATATGAGAGCCTTGGGTGAGTCTAGCACAATGCAGAGAGTCTTGGGAAGGCTCAAGGAAGAGATGGATATCCTCCCAGTATTAGTATTACCAACTCTTACCAAGTATCTTACATTGAGAGGAGATGTTTCAAGAGTGGATGATGGCACAATAATGGTGCAAGGGGGATACTCCATGGCCTTTGAGAGTCAGAAGATACTTCCACATAGGAAGGAGTCTTCCATATATGGTAGAGGGTTGTTGGCATTCATGCATACATTGGCCAAACTTAGGAAGTTGTGGATGGGAAATAGCTTCCAAGTGAAGGCTAACCTCCATAAAATTCAACCCTTACTTGAGCAGAAGAAGCTATAAGGGAGGGAACAAAAGAAGGATAGCATCATTTCGAAATGTGGCTTTGGCATTGAGTATGTCAAAGAGGGGAGAAATAAAGTGACAGGTGCCTTATTACAAAGGCCAATAGCACTGTCATTGTTGGGCGTAGATCCTCATTGGGAGACCCAGCTATTGGTGGAATATTCCAAGGATCACTTCACATGTGAAGTGCTTGATGGACAGGTGACAGATGAGAGGTATAAGGTGATGGGTGGAGTCATCTATTACCAGGATTAGATCTTCTTGACTAGAGCCTCTAATCTCAAGAAGAAAATTCTACATGCAACACACGACTCACTCCTTTTCGGTCACCAATATTTCATTGGGACCTATCAGGCCATTGGGGAGAGCTTCTCATGGGAGGGTCTCAAGGAGGATGTGCACCAACATATCAAGAGATGTATGGTTTTCTTGAAGAATGAGGAGGAAAACAACCACCCTGCAAGGTTGTTACAACCACTTCCCTTTCCGATAGAGAGATGGGAAGGATCATCTATGGATCTCTTCACCAAATTTCCAATAGTACATGGTAAGGGTTGTGTATTTATACTTATTGATCAACTAAAAAAGTATTTTCATTCATTTTCCATTCATTCACAGTGCATTTATCCACAAGAGGGCACCCTCTCTTTAGAATTCATGGTCTTCTTGGCATAACAATTAGTGATGGGAATGGCCAATTCCTAGAAGGATTTGGAGAGATGATATCTTATTTGAGGTGTACTCAGTTGACACCAAACATCAGTTACTTCCCCCAGGTAGATGAGTAGAGAGGGGCAGCAAGGAAGTGGCTGGGGAGCTACTTTCCACATTATGTTTTGGGGAAAAAAAGAGCAGAACTGCGCTAGTTCCATTTGAGGGACTATTATCAACCTACAGTATTTTATATGGCAGTCAGTGTATCTCTAATTTTGATTCCATATGTTGATGATGTTTTGATCATTATTGTTGGGATGGTTGGAGGAAAGGCACATGGATTGGAGCTATTCATTGGGAGTAATATCTCCAATATTTTTCATGTCCCATGCTTCAATGAGGCCATTAGACAACATATAGTTGCCACCATGGATCTCTTACTTCCTCATGATGTGAACCATTTGGCTAACTTGGACAATTGGGAGGAGCAGCTAAGGAGAAGATTGATTGGAGGACATCTGATTCAGTGGATGAGATTAACAGATGTGGGTGCCATCGGGGAGGGAGAATATTTTTTGCAAAATTCATTCTTACAGTTGCTTTAGGACAAGCAACATTTGGGAGGGGAGGACTGTAATATTCCTAAGTAGCTTTCAACTAGTTGGAATATTAAATTTTTATTTTATCATTTAGATAGATGAATAAGAGGGTAGGGAGACCCATAATCTCCTTAATAGGAATAAAATCACTTCCAATGTGAATGTGGATCATCTTATTAGCTAGATAAAGCACTCTTAGGTGTGAATAGAGGTTGAAGCATGTAGAAGGGGGTCAGTTTTGACCAAATCAACAACGCTGGTATGGAGGTAGTGGAGAGTTATTGAGGGACAACAAAGTGTTAGTGGGAGGGAGTCTCCATGAGAGTAGCATATTTAATGTGTGGGACCCAGGGTGAGGAGGCTCACAAAGCATATAAGGAAGGGGATGGTAGCCATAGAAGGCATTCTGAATATTGTTTAAGTCTTGGTCTTTTATGACTTTCTGCACACTTCAGCTGTTTAGCGGAGTTTGCTGTGCTGTTTAGCACAAGGGTGTTTCCGGGCGGGAATCCTACCCTCATCCTCAGGGGACTTCGAGTACCCACTCAGGAGAGGTTCATTGAGCTGCATTTCCACCATCTGGCATCAAACCAAGCTTCAATGATTATCCACATCATAGTCTCCTTCACGATTGTGTTGTTTTGCAGGGAAGCAGTGGTGGAGGATTGATAGATCCAGTTCCTGAGCTTTTTTTCCAGTGGGGGGAGCATCCATTCATCCCAGAGGCTAGTAAGGAGGGTCCTTGAGAATTATTTTGTCATCTAGCATCATCCCAAGCTACTGCCATCATCTACAGCGTAGTCTGATTAAAAAACTGCATTATTTTATAGGGAAGCTGTAGTGGAGGGCTTAATGCCCAATTTTGTGAGATATATTTCCAATTAGGGGATAAACCCTTCATTCAAGAGATCTATTTGAGGAGTATCAGCCATTTCCATATTAGACCAGCCACCTCTTATCAGTTATCCAGTTGTAAAGCGTTATTCATCCCTAGGGCTGCATTTCATCATTTTTGTTTTTGTGTATTTCTGGAAACCCTTTCTAGGTTGTCTTGGAAATGTGCTAGAAGGCCTAGATCTCAGGTCCCATCATTTTCTAAGCACTATTTCAGTAGATCCATGTAATTTCATCTACAAAATTAGTTACCCACTGCAAAAACTGCACTGTCTGAGCCTCCATAATTCTTATATAGCAACCGTTCTTCATATTTCATGTATTAGGTCTCTAGAGGCTTGTTTGGCCTAGCTTGAGTGTCTTTTTCCTCAAGCTCTTGTATATGTTTTCTGCTATAATGGCTAATAAAATGGATTTATGATCTGCTCTTATTTGATGTGTTGATAATTCATTGCACTTTCCAGTTTTATGTGCTATATTCCTGTCTTTTCCATTTTGGAATATTATAGAAATCAAATCTATTGATAGGTTAAAATCCACACCTACAATTATGGCCTTTCCCATGTTGATATTAGAGGCAAATACACTTGTAACTTGAAGGTGATATCCTCCCTCCATTATCTTCTCACAAAACCTCAAACATCCAGTCCTCTCAAAGCATCTTTTGGCCAAGGGTGAAGCATTGGTTTCTTGCATGGTGGAGGGTTCAAATCTTATGTGGCGCCCTCCCTTGAGGATTTTATTCTCACTCTCCATCTTGTCTATGAATGAAAATATGAAACCCTAGTGTGTATATGAAATTGGTATGTGTAGTGTAATTTGGAAAAATAGAGTGTAGGGATGAGGTAGGCTTAGAGGGTGAGATGAAGGGTTTTGAAGCCAAGGAAAATTCTGCAAAAATTTCAGGAGATAGGATTTTATGTTGGCTCCATGATGTGAGTGAAATTAGGTGAAGTAGATGTGATGAAGGTGGTAAAATGATGGAAGCATGGGAATTTCCCAGTTTAACACTAGAAAACTTGCTATAAATTAGGGTTTGGTGGAAATTATTCTTAGGAAGGCTATGGATGGTTGGGAATGATAGTATGATGTATGTTGGAGGTGTATAATAGTGTTATATGAGAGGAATAGGGTTTGGTCCACTAAAAAAATTTCAGTGATGAGAAGAAGTGAAAATGTAGTGGAAATGGAGGTGAGTAAGAATGTCAATAGTATGCTTGATAAATGGACCTAAAGAGGATGTGAGATGATTACTTACTATTGTAAAAGCTTTAAATACTGATGGAAATGACCCTTGATCTTGTTTTAATGGTTTGGGACCCAAAATACCCAAAACGTAACAACTTTCTAGATGCATAACATTGTGTTCCATATGTGTAACAGTGTATTCCAAATGCGTAATAGCTACTATATATGCGTAACAAAGGTCAACATATGCGTAACAAAGTGCTCAGGATGCGTAACTAACTGCTTAGATGTGTAACACAATGCAACATATGCATAACAAACTTGTTCAGGAGTATTTTTCTTGCCTTTTTTCAAACCCTTGACCACTATGGAGTCCAAAGGAGGTAAGAGAGGAGCTCTACCACACATGAAAAGAGAATAATGAGTTTGGATGAGCCTCTTTTTGTATTTTATAGGTTTTGAAATGAATTTTTTGTCCTCTAGTGAAAACAATAACATATGAAGACAATTTTTCCCTTTTTGAAATCCTTTGATATTGAAACAAAATTTGAAATAAGACAACTTGTCTTACTTACTTTATTCTCTTAAGTATGATAACTCCCTTTAGAAGACTTATATGATTTAAATGGAGGATTGTTTTCCTTGTTTGATGAAAAACAAGATTTTTTCAAGGCAAAACAATGATACCTATATAACAAACCTAGATGAGATGGAGTGAATGACCTAAGACTTATAAATGAAAATGAATGGGATGACCTTTGAGGTGATTATGGCCATGGAAAGGATTAGGGGAGAAACATTTCTGACCTATACTCCTTCAGTGACCAAAATTTATTTGAAAACTTGTTTGAAAAGACCAAAAATTTTGACCTAAATTACTGGAAAATTAACTGAAAGAGTATGTTTGATCACTGACATATTGACCCTAACAAATCTAATGAAGAAGAATCATCACAAGGGATCTTCGGTTACTACCCTATATCCATGGACAATAGGGGAGATTAATCTACCACCCTAAATATATGTCTTATCGACAACAGGAAGGATACCACTTACCATGAGAGGTAAGGATCAAAATATATCTTATTTTCCACTAATCATTCCACTTTGGCCGTCAAGAATCAAGTGGTAGAACACTTGCATCCATATACTTTGGGGGGATACCCACTTGACAAGGATCTCACACCGCCAAGTCTCATCTCTGCTTGGGGGCATAACCTACTTGTCAAGGATGTTACACAGCTAAGTCACATATCTACTTGGGGGGGGGGATCCACCTTATAACACATGGCAAGGATATCGCACAACAAAGTCTCATCTCTGCTTAGGGGGATCCACTTTTCAACACATGCCAAGGATCTCATACAACCAAGTCTCATCTCTGCTTAGGGGATCCAATTGTCAACACATGACAAGGATATTGCACAACCATGTCACATATCTGCTTGGGGGGACCCACTTGTCAACACATGACAAGGGTCTCACACAACCAGGTCACATCTATGCTTGGGGGGATCCAATTTTCAACACATGAAAAGGATCTCACACAACCATGTATCATCATCCATGACCACCCACTCTAGGAAGAGTCACATATGTCAGTCCAAGTTTCTATATGAATACCAAGAACTTCCCTTTTGGAAAAGGCTCAGTAAGTATGTTAGTTATATGATCATTAAACACAGTATAATGGAGCCTAAATGCTCCTCTCTGCACCATATCTTGGACATAGTGATATTTGATCTCAATGTGCTTGGATATGTCATCAAATACAAGATTTTTTCAAGTTGAATCCCACTCTTATTGTCACATTATATTACTGTCATTTATAGCACATTCTTAAATAGCTCTCCAAAGTGCTTCCTCGGCCATAATGCCTCACATCTAGCCATGCTAGTAGTACTGTACTTGGCTTCAGCCATTCTAAGGGCTACAAAATTCTATTTTTCTAATCCAAGGTATCATGGCAGATCCCAAGCTAAAGCAACATTCATATGAGCCTTTTATGTTAGCGAAGCTACCATCCTAATTAGCATCAGATTACCCATATACTCTTACATCTCTGGTAGTGTTGGATAGGTAAATCCCCTCTGCGGACAGAGGCGATCCCTACTAGCCCAGATCGGGTCTAGCAACAATCAAGTCACGCTAAGACACATGTCTCTAGTTACAAAATGACAAGAAATGACAAGTTGCCTACCTCAGGTCCTACGCGATGGTTGTCGAAAGAAGGATGACGCTTCCCGTCCTCCACTTCAGCAGATCATGGTCCTTCCACTTAGCACGTCCAAAAACCTGCACACATGCGAAGAAACATGACGATACACAACATAGAATCTAAATCTTGTAACTATACATCAGTCAGAGAAGATGTAACTCATTGCATCAAAGATAAAGATACACGAATGAAACCATAATCAAAGTTTCTTATCATTAATAAAACAAAGGAACGATACAACCTTAAGCTTTGACGCTGGATCTTCCTTCAACGGGGTCGACAGTGGAGCACGTCTCAATGAAGCTCGTCGGAAATGGGACAAACCTCTCTCTCTTCGGCTTGGCTCTCAAAGGCTGTTCGGCGATAGCCTCCTTGTTACAGATTTAGCTCTTAGTTCTAGCTTGCTAAGGGAAAATGGAAAGCTTATATAGATGGTATAAGGGGAGTTGGGATCCCTACAATGGTGGGATTGGCCTTATCCTCAAGGAAGGTTCCATGATAGGTGGAAAACTACTTCCCCTACATGGAGATCCGGAGCCAAACCTCCCAAATCATTTTAGAGATTCGTTCAGGAGTTGGTTGGAATTAAAATTCTGCCATTGATTTTTAAAAATAAATCCTTATTAAGCTTGGTGTGAGCAATACACTGGGACAGAGTGCCAGTTGGAACACCCTCTTTGGTGGATTTCCCCCATTGGCACGAGGGCTAAATTGGCTAGTCGCGCCAAGGCCAAAAGATCGGTTTTTAGGGTTTTTCACAAGAAACTGTCTTCAGAGGAATGATTGTCCTGGTCAAGGGGGATGCCATGAAAGTGGTTTCAGGCCATGTTACTTCTCACAGGTCACGAAAAAGGCCCTCCAATGTGTGGGATGGGGGATTGCAGGGACGGTGAAAAATTACTGTGTAATAGATGCCCCCTAAAGCATGAGGCCCGAAAGAGAGAGAGGGGTGAAATGCTTTATGAGAACGTGCCCAACTGAAAACACTGCCGTTAGAAAACCTGCATAGACGAGTACAACTGATATCTTAAATACATGATATGTGGTATGGGCGCAGCCATCCATAATAGAGTACACAATAATCAAGATCCGAGGCATGTACGCAACCATCCAGTAAGGATCAGTAAATAGACTCAGGTGTGGTCGCAGTCATCCAATAAATGAGTCATGTAACCAATCATGATAATCCAAAAAATACGTAGCCTAGATTCCATCAGACAAAACCCAGGGTCTTGCGCTCCATCTCGACCCGAACATAGTACAAGTCCAAGCATGTGAATAAGTGAGCTGAAGTCAAACATGCAAGAACATCGTCTGATTACCAGCCAATGATGAAAGCCGTTAACAGACACGAGAGGTACCACCAATAATGATGATGGCCCTCAAGGTACTATAGGTACAATCCACAGAATGTGAACAGTGAGTTGGCATCAAACACCCACAGAATCATTCGATCGGAGGCTAATGATAAAAACCCTAGGTCAAATGCGAAGAACCTGTCATTGAGGTATGCAGGCTCCAAGGTACCTGAAGGGAGTCTCTAGATCAGCTTCCCCGATAATGAGTTGGAGTCGACAAGAAGTGACCTTGATCGAAGGTGGGCCATAGTGTTTCCCACATCATTGACACGAGACAGAGGAACACAATGTTTGTGAATCAGGATCATATGAGGATCAGAGGAGGGTTAAAAACTACAGAGGTCAACTTCTCTTGAACATATCAATGACACGACAGTGGATTTGGCAGTATTTGACATAAAAAGATCTGAGGTCATGAAGACGAGGCAAAGAGCAGATGAGCAGTCAAAATGGATTACCCAAACCCATGGAGGCAAGCAGAGAACGAGATGAGATGTCCCCAACCCGACACGAATGCAGACAAGTGTCATGTTTAAGAGCGACATACTGCCGACACGATGATGATACTGGTTTCATTTTACTGGCAAGTACCCCAATTATTTTTGAAAACAAGCTTGAAGGGGATAGCATATGCTTGTGATATAAGTTCATCCTTCGGACAAATCCAACCTAGTACATTTAACGAGCCCTAGGAAGGAGGAACTCGAGTATCGTCATTACAACAGAATCCGATGTCATCAGGTTTTAACGAGTCTGACAAAGGAAGAACTCGACATATTTTCATGTTTAGAGAGTTTGAAAAGACAACAGAAAAGTAAACTCCAACAGTCCCTTTTCGTAGATAGTTCCTCAGATTCGAAAAGGTAGAAAACTATGTATGAGAAAACCTCCTAGTCATAATTTGCTAGGGTATTCCTTTTTTGTAAATAATCTATCCCAGCCCAAAAAATGGGTAAATGTATACTGGGTAGATGTCGTTTCACAGCCAATTTAACGAGATCAAAATGACAAGTGACTCGACAATCTTTTCATGTTTAGAGAGTTAGAAAAGAGCTGACAGATGACTCCAGAAATGACTTTTTCGTGTTTTTACCGAGTCCGAAAAAGTATAAAATACAACTCGCATCGTCGTCCAAGCTGCATGAAAGCCTATTGCTGCATAAGAAAGCAAGCATAAAACCCATTTTTCGACAAAATATAATAAAATATTGGAAAAATGACCTTCAAAACCTAATTTTACTTTGAAAAGTTATAAATATTCCAAAAACAGTAAAAACATATTCACTTTTACTTTTTACCTCTTGTGAGAGAAACAATGAGTTTTTCCTGTGTAAACTTGCAGCGACGATTGTGGTCGATCCAGTACGTCATTTCAGTGCTCGTTCATTCCAGGTAAGAGGCGCTCTCCTTAGCTTTGTTTTAATTCATCTTTTATATATTTCCATTGTGTTTTTGGATCCCTGAGGGGACCTTTGCAATTTTAGGGCTTGACCAATTAGCGCGGGTATTGGGCATGGACCCACGCCAATTGGCTCCTTTTTACAAAGGGGTCGTGCCAGTTGGCGTGACTGTTAGCAAAACAGTCATGCCAATGGCTCAACCTAAAATTCCGGTCAAGATTTACAAAAATTGAACCAATCAGATGGATTGCTGGGTGCTCAAGAGATCTAATGAGGTGTTTATGACCATTTTGGTGCAGACACATGACCACAATGGTGATTGAGTGGAAATAAAGGGAGCATAGTAAAGAAGATGAAATGGCCATGGAGAACGAAGCATGCATGAACGCTCTCTGAAACTGCGGTCTAAAAAAGTTCTTCTTAACACCATGTTTGAGGGCACAACCTGAGTTATTGTAGTATTTGATCAGCATTTGGGACGAGAATGAAGAACATTTCAGGCTTCGAGACCAAGTGTTGGAACTTAAAGTATCTGACGTTTATTTCATAACTGAATTGTCCCGCAGAGGTCCAGTTCCGATCTTGACAGGTACTAGGCCATCTAGTGAGAAAATGGAAATGGTGATGGAGAGAGTGTGCCTAGGGGCATGAACAAGATCAGGGAGTGGGAAGGTTGATATCCACACGGTTCCTGATCTAGCACTCAGGGTTGTCCTCCATACCATTACGCGGGCTGGGGGGTTGCACGCACCGCATGAGGTGACTAAAACACAGCTCCTTTTTGCATCTAAATGCATGAACCCGACACTATTTGATTGGGCCACTGCCATAACAATGAGCATCAAAGGACAGTTGACGAAGTGCAATAAGTCCAAACTAAAGCAGTTTGGGTACGGATCTATCCTGGTATCATTCATCCTTGAATGGTTACCAATCTTCCAGGGCTAGGGGTGATAGTTTCCGATCCACCTTTGGGAGAGCCACAGATGGCTCAATGGGCAGCGCTCATGCCCAGATCAGGAGGGGGCCAACAAATGTCATGGAGGCCCGAGTTCTTTGCATGGCTTTAGCGACAACTGATCATCATAGAGGACTGGACCTATGCCGATACAGAATTCATGGGAGACCCAGATCTTCCACTCTCGGAGGGGGATGACTGGGATGAGGAGCTGGGTAAGACTCTTTTGATTTTATGTATTTTATGATTTTTTTGGATATACATGCATGTTCTAACAAAAATTCTATGTGCGTGCAGATGTTGGCCCAGAGAGGCCCGCTGGGATGTCGCCCATCGCACGAAGGACCCCTCTTGCACATGATCCTCAAGTTGAGGGTGGTGAGGGGAGTGAGCTAGTCCAGAATTTGGAGGGAATTTCTCAGGGGATCCCAGATTATGCTCACCTAGCAGACATCCCATTGGCTTATTAGAGGCACACTGTGGGGGTGCCTAGACGCCTTCATCGTTTACTGAGGCGATTGGTGCCGGCAGTGACATGCTACCACAAGCACCATGCTGATTAGTCATCTAGGGCTTTTCATTTGCACATTTTTGAGAGACATGTTGTCTCCGGCTATTATTAAAACAGACATATATATTTTTTGATTTATGTGATGTACACAAACTGCAAACCATTCGACATATATATATATATATATATATATATATATATTTCTGGATGGATTTTTTTACATATGATGATGTTTTTACAAGTTGTGTAAATGTCTATCTAAAACCATATTAGCTACTGCATCTGTTAACGCATTCATATATCTGGGTATATGTTGATATGTAATGTAATCAAAATTCCTTTCCAGTAAACGAATACATAGATACAGTCGTAAAATGGATGGGTTTCTAACTGAATAATGACCATTGAGTTGTAACACTGCAAGCTGTGAGTCCAGATATATAAGTAATGCACGAATATCGAGGATAAAAGCCTCGTTTAATAATTCCAAAACATCACTATACTCTGCGACATTATTTGTGGTAGGCCCTAGATAAACACCTTGCAAATTGACTAACTCACCAGCAGGATTGTAGATTACCCAGGCTGCCGAGGACAGATTCCTGGTACTGCGGGAGGCACCATCCGCGAAACTGACAAAAGGAGTAATAGATATCTGCACAATCAGGAAGACCTAATCAGCAGAAATACACTTAAAAAGCACACCACACCACACATGCACAAAAAATGAAATCACTCACTTATGTACACACACACCACACAAGAATAACTCAAGCGTAGTACTTCTTGAGGTACAACCCATTTCTAGGCTACGCTAGAGGAATAACTTCGTAGTCGATTAGCTCATAGGCCCCATTTTTTAATACTTGTTTAACGATATAGGGCCCATGCCACATGGGCTAGAATTTTCCCACTCCAAGTTTATCATGTGCTTGGTCATATAAGAGGACGAGGTCCCCTTCAATGAAAGAACATGGAGAAACCGATTGATCAAAATGAGCTTTAACCCGCTTTTTCTGTGCTTCGATAATCAAAGCAGCCAAGCGGCGGGTTTCATCCAGTCGTTCCAAATACAAGAGACGTTCTTCCTCTAGGGAAGTGTCCGGTAGTAATTCCACGACCAATTTCAGAGAAGGAATTTCACATTCAACCGGGAGAGTCGCTTCCAGACCATACACCAACTGGAATGGTGTGAATTCGGTCGCGCTCTTTACTGACATTCGATAAGCCCAGAGAGCTGAGAACAATTGGATATGCCAATTGGATTTGTGAATACCAATTTTCCGTTGAAGCATCGTGACCAATACCTTGTTCACGGCCTCAACCTGGCCATTCACCTAGGGGTAGTATGGCGTTGAGTTATCATGACACAAGCCCAACTTTGATGTCAGCTCTACCATCATGTAATCCAGAAAATGAGTTCCATGATCGGTGACAATGGCCTGAGGGACTCCGAAACGCGTAATAATATGGTTGAAAATGAATTGAGCGGTTGTCTTACCATCAAAAACTAATGTAGGCATCGCTTCGGCCCACTTAGTGAAGTAGTCCACTGCAACGATTATATAAGCATGCCCCCCGTCCGAGTGAGGGTTACATGTCATAAAATACATGCCCCATTTAGCAAAAGGGCCTACGGTAATGACAGGATGCAAGGTTAAGGGTGGCACATGCATCTTGCACTAAAAGACCTGGTACGCATGAAATTTTCGAACTGAAACTATACAATATTTGAATATAGACAGCCAGAAGTAACCCGCACGCAGAATCTTCTGGGTGGTGGCATATTCGAACATGTGACCGCCACAAGCGCCACTATGATAGTCATTCAAGACTTTCTCAGCCTCTTCCAGGGTCAAGCACCGACGAAGCACATAATCCTCTCTGACTCGATACAAGGTATCTCCGACAATGCAATACGGTTGAGATTGATGCCAAATACGACGTCGAGCATCCTTCGACAACTCGAATCGGAACGTGGATGTTTGAAGATACATGATGATGTCACCGTACCATGGATCACAAGTGCTGATAAGAAAGAGTGTTTCGTCTGGAATATGATCCTCGGATTGGGATGGAATGAAGTTTGTCGAGAGAGAGCAAATAAGATCAGAAAAACCAAATGATTTCATCAATTTAGAAGTGGTGAACTCTAAATCAAACTCCTGGAGGATAACAATCCATTTGGAGTACTTGCCCCCCAGCAATTGTCAAGACAAGATATATGTCATGGGGTTGCATTCGGAAATCACGGTTACCATATGCAACAGGATGTAATGGCGGAACTGCTGAACAGCTTGGATGGTAGCAAGTGCCAATTTCTCAACGTGGGCATAGCATGTTTCCGTGTTGATAAGATTCCGAGATAGATAGTAAACTACGTGTTCATTTCCATCGTCATCATCCTTTACTAGAACCATAGCTATTGTGCTAAACGTAGGGGCCAAATAAAGGGTAAAATAGCGATGATAGTTGGGAGGACGTATTAACGGAGTGTTGACAAGAAATGTTTTAAGCTTATCGAAGGATTGTTGGGAAATCTCATCCCAATGAAAGGGAACATCCTGTTTCAAAAGTCATGTAAACCCCTTGGCCACTTCCGCGTAGTTTAGAATAAAGTGCCGTAAGAAGTTGGATTTCCCCTAAAGACTCTGTAGTTGATGTAATGAGGATGGGGATGGGAGGTTAACGATAGCCTCAACCTTGAGGGGGTCAAGGTGAATTCCGTCTTTGGAGACAATGAATCCCAAAAGACGACCAGAATCCACGCAGAAGACACACTTGTGAGGATTGAGCCTAATATTGTAACATCTACAACGAAGGAAAATCTGGCGGAGGTGTTCAGGATGGTCCTCACACCGAGTTGAATGGGCCAGAAAATCGTCCAGATACGGCTGAACAATATGACGTATGTCTTGGAAAGCATAGGACATAGCATGCTAGAAGGTGGCCCCAGTGTTTTTCAAGCCAAACGGGAGCTTTTTGTAAGCAAAAGTACCCTGAGGACAGATAAAGGCGGTCTTATGTTGATTAGTGGGTAAAATATTAATTTGATTGTAACTTGAGAAGCCGTCCATAAGGGAATAAATCTCACTCCCTGCGCATTCAACGATGATCTGATCTATAAAGGGAGTGGGGTAATTTTCCTTAGGACAGGTTTGATTAATGTCTCGGTAGTCAACACAGACCCAGATAGTGCCCTGCTTCTTATCTATAGGGACAATATTAGAAACCCATTCTGTGAGGGGAATCGTATATATAAAGCCCGCGTTAAGAAGTTTTTCAACTTCTGCCTTTATAACTGCGGCTTTTTAGGGATGCACTAGGTGTAGATGCTGATGCACAAGCTTCACACCTGGATAGGTGGGAATCTCATGCATGACTATACTGGGATCAATCCTAGGCATCTCTTCATAGGACCATGCAAAAACATCTCTAAATTTGCGAAAAAGGTTTGTGTATACCTAAATCTCTTCAGGAGAATAGGTAACTCCCACATGAATGTTCTCGACTACCCCCGGTTTGACGGAGATGTCGATAGGCATGGTTTGAGTGATATTACTCATATTTCCCTCCGAAAAAACCTCATGATTTAGAATCGGTGTTTGAAGAGGTGGGGTTGGAACCTGAGATGCGAAGTGCTCTAGGCAATCAGACATTACCCCCAGGCCGGGAATGAACGAGGAACGATGATGTCCATCGCTCCACGGCAGATCTTCAAGAGACATTTTTTCAACGATAGCTTCATCAGAAGGGAAGACTTCTCTTAAAGGATCAAGCGAATCTACATCACCGAGCCAAGGGGATTGAGAGTATACATCTAGAGCCATGCTCGATGGAGCATGTTCAAGAGGAGGAGGATCTGATGCAGCGACGATCTCACAGTAATTGATATCAATTGGAGTCAAAGGCATTGATTCTCTGAAAGAGGTCACCTGTTCAGGTGAAGGGATGATCCAAGGGTCGTATGACCTAGAGACCATGTAAAATTTAACGGTGTGTAGTGGTGGCGCAGGAAAAATACCCATGAGGATGAGGTCCTTGAAAAGATCGGGTCTTACACTATCGGGGGGATTGGGGATCTGATCCATGTAAGGTATGTTGTTCTCGGAGGGTGAGGTGAAGAAAGACAACTGATGTTGAGGAGGTAAATCCCCTCTGCGGACAGAGGCGATCCCTACTAGCCCAGCAGGGGTCTAGCAACAATCAAACAATGTTATGACGCAAGTTCCTAGTTACGAATGAAGGACTTGGGATAGAAGCCTACCTGGATTCCAACGCCACGATCTGAAGAAGAAGCGTCCCCATTCCTCAGCCTCGGCAGATCACAATCCCTCCACGATCTCCGCGGATGAACACCTGCACATGGAAGAAACGAACAGATACAAGCATAGAAACCAGCATACATAACTAAACATCAGTCAGAAAGGACGTTACTCACATTAACATGATGGAAAATGGAGTGGAACCATAATCATAATCATCTATTAAATAATAAACGAAGAGAGATTACAACCAAGTTCTGACGTCGCGGTCTCCTTCGGATGGGTCTCCAGTCGTCCACGTCTCGCAAAGCTCGCCAAGGAAAGGGAAAACCTCTCCGAAGTCTCTCGACGATGGTCTCCTTACTTGAGTCGGCCTTAAGGGAAAGAGAGGGCTCTTTACAGCACAAAGGCTCTTGAGGGAGATGCAAAGCTTCAGCACTTCAAGACTAGCTTGCCATGGATCTGAGCAAGCTTTTATAGATGGGGAAGGAGGGAGTTGGGATCCCTATTATTATGGGATTGGCCCTATCAACAAGGAAGGTTCCATAGGAGGTGGCAAAACCACTTCCCCTCCATAGAACTCCCGCAGCCAAACCTCCCAACTCAAGATAGGCAATGGTTTGTGAGTTTGTTGGAACTCAACTTCCGCCATCTTTATTTAAAAAACAATCCCTAAATTGGGTGGCGCGACTACTGCTCTATGACAGAGCACCAGTTGGCGCGACCTCTTTGCAGGATTTTCCCCATTGGCGCGAGTACTGAACTGACTTCTCGCGCCAATGCCAAAAGGGATGTTTTTCATGATTTTTGCAAGGAGATGTCTCAAGGGAAAATAAAGCTCATGCTTAGAGGGATGCATTGATGATGTTTTCAAGGCATGACAATGTTCACAGGTCACAAAATGGGTCCTCCATTTTGCGGGACGGGGAATGGTAGGGACGGTGAAAAATTACTGTGTAACAGATGCCCCCTAAAGTATGAGGCCCGAGAGAGAGAGGGGTGAAATGCTTTACGAGAACATGTTCAACAGAAGGCCCGCCGTCGGAAAACCTGCGCAGAAAGATACAAATGATATCTCAAGTACATGATGTATATGTGGTATGGACGCAGCCATCCGAAACAGAGTATGCTATAATCCAGATCCAGGGTATGGGCGCAGCCATCCAACTAAGATCAAACAAATAGACTCAGGTATGGTCACAGCCATCCAATCAATGAGTCATGTACATAATGATAATAATCCACAATCGCAGCCTGGATTACAACAGACACAATCCAGGGTCTTGCGCTCCATCTCGACCCAAAAAAGTACAAGTTCGTGCATGTGAATATGTGAGCTGAAGTCGAACATGCAAGAACATCGTCGGATTACCAGCCAATGATGAAATCTGTTAACCGACGCGAGAGAAACCACCAATAATGACAATGGTCCCCAAGGTACTACAGGTACAATCTACGGCGTGCGAATAAATGAACTGACGTCGAACACCCGCAGAATCACTCGATCGGACGCCAATGATGTAAACCTCTCGTCGAATGCGACGAACCTGCCATTGAGGCATGCGGGCTCCAAGGTACCAGAAGGAGTCTCTAGACCAACTTCCTGGATAATGAGTTGATGTCGACAGGAAGTGACCTTGATCGAAGGTGGGCCATAATGATTCCCACATCATCGACACGAGACAGAGGAACATGATGTTTTGTTGTGAATCAAGATCGTATGAGAAACAGAGGAAGGTTGATATTTGCAGAGGCCAACTTCTCTTGAACACATGAACGGCACGACAATGGACTTGGCAGTATTTGACATCAACGGATCAAAGGTCATGGCGACAAGGCAGCGAACGGATGAGAGGTCAAAAGAGATTACCCAAACCCACGGAGGCAAAGTGAAGCAGCGAGATGAGATGTCCCCAACCCGACACGAATGCAGACAAGTGCCATGTTCAAGAGCGACATACTGCCGACGACAACGACGATGGTTCCATTTTTCCCCCACCATTTCGGGCGAGTACCCCAATTATTTTTGATAACAAGCTTGAAGGGGATAGCATATGCTTGTGATATAAGTCCGCCCTTCGGGCGAATCCATCCTAGTGCATTTAACGAGTCCTAGGAAGGAGAAACTCGGAGAACGTCATTTTGACTAGATCCGATGTCATCAGGGTTTAACGAGTCTGACAAAGGAAGAACTCGGCGTCTTTTCATGTTTAGAGAGTTTGAAAAGACAGCAGAAAAGAAAACTCCACAGGTCCCTTTTCGTAGATAGTTCCCCAGATCCGAAAAGGTAGAAAACAATATCCGGGAAAACCTCCTAGTCGCGATAGGCTAGGGTATTCCTTTTTCGTAATCAATCCATCCCAGCCCGAAAAAGGGTTAAACTTATACTGGGTGAATGTCGATTCGCGTCCATTTTAACGAGATCGAAACGACAAGGGCCTCGGCAATCTTTTCATATTTAGAGAGTCAGAAAAGAGCTGAAAGATGACTCCAGAATGACTTTTTCGTGTATTTACCGAGTCCGAAAAAGTATAAAATACAACTCGTTTCCATCGTTTAAGTCGCAAAAACCTGCTGCTGCACATACCAAGCAAGCGTAAAATCCATTTTCGACATAACATATGTAAATATTTAATAAAAATAACTTTTAAAACTCATTTAACGTCGAAAAAGTTATAAATATGTCAAATTGGTAAAAATAAAATTACTTTTACTATTTACCTTGGTGAAAAGCAACAGTGGTCCTTTTGGAGCAGAAACTTCTGACGGTGATTGCGACAAATCCAGTTAACCATTCAGCTTCTCGTCTGTCACAGGTAAGAGGCGCTCTTTTGCTCTTCATTTTCATTCATTTTTTAATAACTTTCCCTTAAAAATCAGTTTTGTGTGGTCGTTTTTTAAAATTTTAGGGCTACGCCCATTGGCGCGGGTATCGGGCACGGACCCGCGCCAATGAGATCTTTTTTACAAAGGGCTCGCGCCATGTGGCGCGACTGTTCACAAAACAGCCGTGCCAGCGGCCGAACCTCAAATTTCGCTCAAAATTTCGATATTTAGACCAAATTGTATGGAATTTGAAGCTCATCAAAGATCTAACTAAGGGTTTTTGACCATATGAATGCAGATAATCACTCAAAATGGTAATCGAATGGAAAGAACGAGAGCACGGAGAAGAGGATGAACAGGCCATGCAAAGCCAAGCTTGCATGAACGCACTTAGAAACTGTGGATTGAAAAAGTTCTTCCTCACGCCATGTTTACGAGCTCAGCCCGAGCTCCTCCAGTATTTAATCAGTATCTGGGATGAACACGAACAGGTGTTCAGGTTACGAGACCAGGTGTTAGAACTGGAGGTCACCGACGTTTATTTCATCACTAGATTGTCGCGCACAGGTCCAATCCCTGTACTAACTGGAAGCAGACCATCTGGGGAAAATATGGAACAAGTGATGGCACGGGTGTGCCCAGGGGCACAAACAGGATCAGGAAGCAAGAAAGTGGATATCCACACCATCCCTGATCTGGCACAGAGAGTAGTTCTCCATACCATCACACGGGCTGCTGGGTCGTAGGTTCCGCATGAGGCCACGAAGACCCAACTCCTACTGGCCTCAGAATGCATGGGTCCCTTACTATTCAACTGGGCAGAAGCAGTAACTATCAACATGAAAAGGCAGCTCACAAAGTGCAAACAGGGGAAACTGAAACAGTTCGGTTATGGTTCCATCTTGGTATCGTTCATTCTGGAACGCTTACCAATCTTCCAGGGCGAAGGGGCCGCAGTGGCGAGTCCGATACCACGAGAGCCACGAATGGTTCGCTGGGCAGCATTGATGCCCAAATCTGGAGGTGGCCAACAGATGTCTTGGAGGCCAGAGTTCTTTAGGTGGTTACGGCGCCAGCTGATCGTCGTGGAAGACTGGCCCTATTCAGGAACTGACTTTACCGGGGACCCAGATCTCCCACTACCAGAAGGAGATGACTGGGACGAGGAGTTGGGTAAGACCTCATATTTTTGATTTTATGTTTATATGTTTTTTGTTAATACACATTCGTCCTAACACCATCATATATGCATGCAGATGTAGGACCTGAGAGACCAGCTGGGATGTCTCCAATCTCCCGGAGGACACAACTTGCCCCTGAGATTCAGGGAGAAGGCACCGGAGGAGATGAACTGATCCAGAACCTCGAGGGGATTGCCCATGGGATTCCAGATTATGCCCGGCTAGCAGATGTACCGATGGCATACCAGCGCCACACGGTGGGAGTTCCAAGTCGGATCCACCGAATCCTGAGGCGCTTAGTGCGTGCAGTCACGTGCTATCATGAGCACCATGCGGATTAGTCTTTCGTATTTATACCACACCTATTTTTTGAGAGACATAGCGTCTCCAGATGTACTAAGACGATTATGTATATTTTTTGAGTTTCGTGATGCACACTGTGCAGACATTTCGACCCATATATATATATCTATATATATATACATATGACTATTTGGACGGATCTTTTACATGTGATGATGTTTTCTATATGTCATGCAAATTTCTAATACAAATGTAATCTAATGTATCAGTTACATAACAAACGACCGAATGCGAAATGTATTCACACAATGTATCTACTCACACATTTCATTTTTATGCAAGCTTAAAAGCACACATGAACACACATATATGCAAACTATGCTTGAAAATGAGAAAGACGGGCATGCCCCCCAACATGGTGTCTTAATCCGAGGTGCATGCCCCCCAAGCTTCAGTCCATTGAAAATGGACTAAAGGTTCAAAACAAAAAGTCGAATTGAACATGCTCGTGTTTCATTATTTTAACGAGGTTGACACACTTAGAAGAACTGTCCTCAAACAACTTGTTTCATGGTTTTTAGGAGCTCGACACAAGTGAAGGAATTATGCTCCGAGAACCTGGTTTCATTTTTTAAAGAGCTTGACACAGGGAGGAAGCCGTGCTCTAACCGACTCACATCAAAATGAACAAGAAGGCGGCACTTCCAAGAGTTCCACTCCTGATGGAAGGAAAACATCCTGGAAGTCAGGACCCAATGCCCCCAGCACCTAATGCACGATGACATCATCACTGAGCATAGGCACGGGGTAGGTAGACACATAGTTGACCTGCGGTGGAGCAGATACAACGGGTGGATAAAAACTCGGAGGGGGTGATGGTGGAACAGTTGCCACATTAGGACCAAAGAACGAAAGCTGATCAATGGTCACGATCCGTCCTTCATGTGGAAAGCACATCACGCGAAAGAGGGAGGAGACAAGCGCTCCCATGGCATAGGTGTAATCGCGCCCCAAAAGCAGATTGAAATCCAAGGGGCCTGGAACGACCATTACGTCCATATGGACGGTTTTACCTCCCAAAGTAACAGGTAACCTTGGAAGGATCCCCAACGGTTGACTCGTTCTTCTATTGAATGTCAACAGATTCTGCGTAACTGGCGCAAGCGGCGGCGAACCAAAAGCTTGCCAGGTAGTTGAGGATAGAATACTAATAGAGGCACATTCGTCTATAATGGTGCTGGGTATGACCAGACCAAGAGCCTGTACTGTGATCTCGAAAGGCACGTAAGACGGAAGGCGGAATCCTGCGAATCGACTCCAATCAAAGGAAGCGACCAAACTACTCGGAGGGGCTACCATCGACATGCGAAGGTCTTCCCCTGATGTTACGGAAGAAGAAGCATCCTCCATAACCTCCATCTCGAAGGCGGGAGGGATATCCTCCGAAGCCTCAACCATGGGAGGCGGAGGAGGAGCCTCTTGAAGTACAGGGACAGGAGGATCTTTCTCCAAGTCTGAAGAATCTGAAGAGATCAGAAGGACATGGGGGTTGTGAGATCCACTCTCGATAGAAAAGACCTGGTGCACCGCGGACGGGGCCAGTTCGACCGATCCTACGACCAATGGTTGGTCAGGGACGGATTCGTGAATTTGAATTTCTGGGGGAGTGGGATCGACCAAGGATGACTCTTGACCAATCACAGGATCAGCTGGCAGAGAACTCAAAGAAAGCCGATTATAACCAGGTGGAAGGCGTGGTGTAGAATCGACTGGGTTGTCCAAGACTTGCCTGGCTTCATCCATATAAGGACAAAGGTGAATGGCATGGTGCCCTTCACACAACTTACAGGGATTGGTGATCTTACCCTGCTTCTTAGAATTCTTATCAACAGCAGCTGAAGACGTGCCCCCAACTTGGCTCCCGGAAGTCAAAGGCAACGGCGGATGGCCATCGGACCATGCTTCGAGCACCTTGGGGATGCCAGGGCAGTCTCGAAGGAGATGGTCTCCTGTGCACAACAGGCAAGGGAACTTGACTTTCCGTGGAGGGTTAGAAGGTTTACCGGGAGGAGATATTTCAGAGGCAGTAGCTGTACATTTAGCCTCTCGCTTATCAAACTTCTTCTTCTTTGTCTTCTTCTTCTTCTTCTTAGCCACCTGGTTACTTGAATCCAGACTTTCACCAGGCGAAGTAGAAGAGGAGGACGCAGAAACAGGCGAAGAAGGGGAGAGGTCCACCTTGGAATCAACATGATGTTGTTCCATCGGAGGAACTGATTGAACAGTAGTGGAGACATTCGGAACTACAGAGGTTGAGAACAACCAAACGGGCAACCCAACCGTTAATCCAGGAAGGGACAACGTCGCCATGTAAGGAGCACCAACATTTCCAAAAGGAGGAAAATGACCAGGATTCCCTTCTGAGGGGATTCCTTGGTTGGTAAACTCTGAAAAAGTTGCCATCAAAACTCAAAACCACACACGGGCTGAAAAAAGAGTTAAGACACACGATCAAACGGTCAACAAGCAAAGTCTAAACGGGTGTGTAATCGTGGGCGATTAATTTTACCACATTGGAAAGTAAGAAACTCTACCGTTTCATATTTTAAGAGTCGAGAAACGATAAAAAGATGACTCTATCTCTTTCGGAGTTGACACAAGCGTGAAAGGACAAGCGCTTGACGGTCTTTTCAAGTTTAGGGAGTCAGAAAAGACCAAATGACTGCTCAGGAAAAACTAGGCACAAAGGGTGTACCAAATATCCGTGAACTGCAATATACACCTTGGTTTCAATAATGAAACGGAAATCGACCAAGGACTTTCCGTACGTGCAGGTAGTCTCCCCGAATGCTGTGTTCGGTGTATCACGGGTATAGGGCGGCAGACTCGGCTTCCTGTGGATAAAGGATTGAAAACCTAGAGGGGTCTCCCTTTATATATGCGACGGTACGGGGAGCGCAAGTCCGTACTAGTGTTGTCTAAAGCCAATAGGCGAACGACAGCTGCTAGGTTTAACGACGCTGGAACACGTCTCTAGCCTAGACCTTCTAAATATGTTTCGTTAAATTCCAATGCTGCCTTAGGTTAATTGAAATAAATTTTACAGTTGATCTTCAATTAAGTTTCAATTTTCAGGCCTTATCGTATGTAGTGTCTCGAAAGACTCCTAAATGCAAAGCTATATGCCACAGTGCAACATTTCGTTCGATGAAAACTAGTTAGAGAAGAGTTGAGAGCTTTTACACGAACGAAATGAACGGAAGACAAACAATGAGATCTCTAATGCAACTAATGCAATTGAAAACTTTTCATTCAAAGCACTAATCACTAGCAAGATGGAAAAGATCACAATTTGCACTAATTAACAAAAGCAAAAGAGATTTTTTTTTTTGATTTTCAATGTTTAATAGCCAATATGCACTAAACAATCTTGAAAACAAACGGAACAACTTGAGAAACGATTTTCAAGAGAGCGAAACAAACAAATTTCACTCAACAACACAAGCAATCAGATCCCCAAATCGACCAAAGTCTCTCAAAACGAAGAAAAGACTCAAAAGCTTCCAATGGACCATGTGATCTAGGTCCAAGGCAAGACCAAACGAATTTCGAATGAAGGAATGAACAATCACCCAAAAATCACAACAAAACAATGAACAACTACTTAGAGGATGTGGAGAATCAATCAGATAGTTGACAGGACAATCAAAACACCAAAACTCCCAAGGAGGGCTCGATACACTAAGCCACTAGATGCCCTAGGGCTTAAAACGTGAAATCGGTAGATAAAAGAAAAAAACCAAGGGACAGAGGTGAATTCCCAGTCAAAAAAGACTCCAACACACTCAGGCAGTCGGAAAATCAAGAAGAAAAACACTGATCAAATCCAGAGAGCTCAAAAATGAGGAAACTCAAAAATCTTACAGGGGTGGCGCGACTGTAAGGGTGAAACTGGCGCCAGAAAGCAATTGGCGCGGGCTGGACAAAGGCAACGTGCGCCAATTGGCGCGACTGTCGGGTTAAAAACCGCGCCAGTCGAGTTTCTCAGCCAAAAATTAAAAACAAGCTACTCCAGAAGCAGACCAATGCAAGCTAAGCAAACCAAGAAGCAAAAACAATGAAAGAACCCAACCCAGAAGGTTCATCAAGCAAGGAAAAACATAAAACAATCAAAGCGAGACAACACAAACGAGACAATGAAATCCGGAGATCCCCAGTGGAGTCGCCAAATTGTTGAGGAGGTAAATCCCCTCTGCGGACAGAGGCGATCCCTACTAGCCCAGCAGGGGTCTAGCAACAATCAAACAATGTTATGACGCAAGTTCCTAGTTACGAATGAAAGACTAGAGATAGAAGCCTACCTGGATTCCAACGCTATGATCTGAAGAATAAGCGTCCCCGTTCCTCAGCCTCGGCAGATCACAATCCCTCCACGATCTCCGCGGATGAACACCTGCACATGGAAGAAACGAACAGATACAAGCATAAAATCCGGCACACGTAACTAAACATCAGTCAGAAAGGATGTTACTCGCATTAACATGATGGAAAACGAAGTGGAACCATAATCATAATCATCTATTAAATAATAAACGAAGAGAGATTACAACCAAGTTCTGACGTCGCAGCCTCCTTCGGACGGGTCTCCGGTCGTCCACGTCTCGCAAAGCTCACCAAGGAAAGGGAAAACCTCTCCGGAGTCTCGTGACAATGGTCTCCTTACTTGAGTCAGCCTTAAGGGAAAGAGGGGATTCTTTACAACACAAAGGCTCTTGGGAATATGGAGATTCAGAGCTTAGGCACTTCAAGACTAGCTTGCCATGGATTTGAGCAGGCTTTTATAGATGGGGAAGGAGGGAGTTGGGATCCATATTATTATGGGATTGGCCCTATCAACAAGGAAGGTTCCATGGGAGGTGGCAAAACCACTTCCCTTCCATAGAACTCCCACAGCCAAACCTCCCAACTCAAGATAGGCAATGGTTTGTGAGTTTGTTGGAACTCAACTTCCGCCATCTTTATTTAAAAAACAGTCCCTAAATTGGGTGGCGCGACTACTGCTCTATGACAGAGCGCCAGTTGGCGCGACCTCTTTGCAGGATTTTCCCCATTGGCGCGAGTACTGAACTGACTTCCCACGCCAATGCCAAAAGGGATGTTTTTCATGATTTTTGCAAGGAGATGTCTCAAGGGAAAATAAAGCTCATGCTTAGAGGGATGCATTGATGATGTTTTCAAGGCATGACAATGTTCACAGGTCACAAAATGGGTCCTCCATTGTGCGGGACGGGGAATGGTAGGGACGGTGACAAATTAATGTGTAACAACTGATCAACAGTGATAATTTTGCCCTCATGAGGAAACTTCGGAAGTCAGAAGAGGGTGGACAGAACACATAACATGGCGTAAGTCCAACTGTGACCAAGAAGAAGATTGTAGTTGATCTTGGCGTCAACCACTTCTACTTCTATGTTGACTATCTTACCCTTTAACGTGATCGATAAACTCTCGAGAAAACCCAGGGGTTTTTATTCCTGACCATCAAATGCCTCTAGGGCATTGGGAGATGACGTAAGAGCTGGAGAGCCAATGGCCTTCCAGCAGGCAGATGAAATAACACAGGTGGAAGCAAATTTGTCCACAACGGCTCTATGGATGTTGAGGCCATTGATCTCGACTTGTATAACGAGAGAAATTTGATGTGGAAGTTGGAGGACAAAATTTTCCAGGTCGAAGGTGAGAAGATTGGAATCGGCAGGATCAATTCGACCGATTGTGGACAACATAGCTTTCCGTTGCGATGGGAAACTTTGAAGCACTTCCAATGCAAAAATTGCAGAAGGTGCCTTTTCCAAATCCTCAACAATGCTGTAGTGCTGAGTGGCACAGGCGTTTGGATTATAGGAAGATTTTCGCAGAACACCTTTGGAAGGTGGCCTTGCAATGGGTTCAGTGCTGGGCTTCTCGATTTCTAAAGGATCGGAGATAGTTGGGGGAGGTGGGCCATCAACGACTTCCTTCCTAGCTACCTGGCGTGATCCAACATAATCCTTCGAGTGTGTAGCAATCGAAACAGGTGTAGCACCATTCATCATAAAAACTTGTGACCCAAATGGTGTGGATGGTGAAGGTTGTTCAACCATCTGGGTCTGCTGAGATGGGAATGGTTCTTTGAGAACTGTCGGAGTCCCTTTAGAGCCTTTCAGAAGTTGACTAACTTCAGATCGTCGGGGACAATCTTTGGTATAATGATCTCCTTCATAGATAAGGCAGGGGTACTTCGGTTTACGTTGGGAACCATCGTCAGCACGAGGTTTAGAAGACTCTGGTTTCAGGGCATCGGGTTTGGATTTTCCTTTGCCCTTCTTCTTCCCTTTGGAGGTATTTTCCATAGGATTGGCCTGAATGGCATTGACCTCCACAGTATTTCCAGAATATGGAGGGGCGGGAAGAGCAGAAATATTGGAAGAATTTGACTTCTGCTTCCCATCAGAGGACTTTCGAGAAGTCTAATAAACGAAACCAATAACACCGTCCACCGATGGGGTAGCTGGTGCTTTAGAGGTCCCTGGCCCCGGGGCATCAGTCAAGATATCATACAGCGTGCTAGTCTGAGAGTACACCATATCAAGGTACTGGGCACAAGCGATGGCTTGTTCTTCGGTCACACATGCCCCCATAGCAATATCTTGAGCAATCTTGTTAACAAAGGAGGTGGTGAACCAATGAGTTAGCAGATGATCAGGTATATCAAACTTGATCAGTCTACGATGACGTCGCCACTCATGAATATGATCAGATATGTGGGTGGCTTTGTCCTACTTGAGAGAATTTAGGAGATGCATCCTGGCTTCGTAACGAACCGGTAACTGAAAATGCATTAGAAAATCCATAGCGAGAGTATTAAAATCCTGAAAGATGCCGTGGGGTAATTCGATGTATCACTTAGCAGTAGCACTGGTAAGCATGCATTAAAAAAGACATAGATGAATCGAGTCATCCACCCAAGAGTTCAAGGAACACCACAGATGGTAGGTCATGACGTGAGCTTGGGGTCCCTCTCTAGCTTTACCTTCAAATTTAGGACAATCACCAGGCACCTTAGTTGGAACCGGAGGCCAATAAGGATGGTGAAGAATCAGATCATTGGTTAATTTAGAAACATCCGACAATTCCAACGTAGCAAGGAAAGGCAACTGAGGGTTGAAAGGCATACCAGGCCCCCGATAAGGACCTGTACTTGTACTCCACGCTGGTTGAGCATAATTTTTCCCCCATTGGTTCTATCCTAAAGGATTTTGACCATAGGGGGTATAAGCCGTATAATTGGGCTGATATGGTTGCTGATAACCAGTATAAGGGGGGTGATAACCGGGGTACTGACCCTGATTATATGTAGGCCTCGTTTGAGTAGTATATGGATTTGACTGCTGAGTATAGGTATAGCCTAGTTATTGAAGGTAATAACCATAACCTTGGGGCGGTTTGTAAACTGGTCGAGATTGACCTTGGAGGTAATAACCACCTTGGGGTCGAGTGTGCTATTGGTAAGTGGGACCCTGCTGAGCCCAATGAGCTGGGTGCACAGGCGGATTTGGCTGCAGCATGGAATAAATGGGCTGTTGAACAGGGTTGAATGGATGTGCAAGTTGGCCTGGTTGAACAGGTTGACCTGGCTGAGCGGGCTGCCCTGGTTAAACAGGTTGACCCAGGTGAGCAGGTTGTCTTGGTTGAATAGGTTGACCTGGTTGAAGAGGGACACTATGTTTCCCTGGTTGAATAGGTTGACTTGGCTGATGAAGAACACCAGGTTGCCCCGGGTGAGCCAGTTGGCCTAGTGGTGGGATAGGGCTAGGTTGTGCCTGATAACCAGGTTGGCCTGTGGCAGGACCATAAGATGGCCCCAGCTGTGCACCATTCGGACCAATAAGAAACTGAGGTTGCAGAGGTTGCACCATAGGTTGAGAGGGTTGGATTTGCCCCCCAGGACCATACAACAGTCCCGGTTGGTACCCCAGTTGACCTGTGGGTCCTTGAGGTTTCCCTGGTTGGACCATAGGGTGAGGTTGTATAGGTTGACCTTGAGAGTTGTAGGACTTCCCTTGCGGACCGTATAACAACCCCTGCTAGCCTGAAGGTTGGCTCTGTAAGGGTTGTCCCTGTGGGTCATATAGATAACCAAGTTGGCCCTGGAAGGGTTGTCCTTGCGGGTTGGAAGGTTTCCTAGCCTGGGCAGATAGAAAACCTTGAACATACTGATAAGCCTCTGGAGCAGGAAAATGTAGAGGGTTCCCTTGCTCATCGTACTGATATGGAAAAACATAAACGAGTGTACCATCTGGTCCATAATGGGAAAAGTAAGGACGGTTGGGATCTTGGGAGGACTGACCAACCTCGGAGTTCGACTTCTGTAGAGATAACCGATACTACTCAGGAGAGATATTCTCCGGAATAGTAGATGCTGTGTAGACATCTTCAGGAAGTGACGAGGTCTTGGTAGACTGAGTACTAACAGCGGGCGTAGATGCAGCTACGTAGACGGTAGGCCTAACAGGTACTGATGTGACTTGATGAGATGACGTGAGAGGTGTCCTTGGGGACATCCCTAACGAAGGAATAACTGGCCTCGTAGACAGAGTGGATACCCCCATGGAGGCCACAACGGCCACAATCTGACTTAATGACCTATATCTCGGTGGAAGCGAAGGACTAGGCAAAGACATGACAGAAGACTCGGGGTTGTTTTCTGGGAACAACTGGTAATCCTCACAAGATGTAGGAATTTCCTCACTAGGAGAAGGACTGGGTGAGTCCATATCTGACTCTGCCGCTAGATCTTCTAATAGACGGCGAGGACTAGGAGGTATGACAACAGCTAAAAAAGGCGATCCCGATGTAAGAGGAGGGAAATATTCCCCTACTCCAAATCCAAACCAAGCATTGGATAAGGGCCAATTGAATTCAACTGGTCCACCAAAGGGAAGCTCAGATAGAACCGGTCCCTCGTTGGGAAACTTGGAGACAATAGGCTACTGAGGTTCAGCAAAGGATTGAGAGACCTCTGACGAATCGTTTGTGTAAGGACTACCAGTGGACGAAACTAAAGGTTCCGCCACTGTGACAGTAACGAAAAGAGGAAGAGATCAAAACAAAAGCACACGGGCTTCGCACCAAGGCAAACAATCAAACGGCCAAAAAACAAACTCTAAAAGGGCGTCTGATCGTAGGTGATTAATTTTACCACATTGAAACTTAGAAACTCTACCGTTTCATGTTTTAAGAGTCGAGAAACGGATAAAAGGTGACTCTATCTCTTTCAATTTGGAAACAAGCATGAAAGGATAAGCGCTTGATGATCCTTTCAAATTTAAAGAGTCAGAAAAGATCGAAATGACTACTCTAGAACTCTAGGCAAAAGGGTGTACCAGATATTCGTGAACTGCAATATACACCTTGGTTCAAAAATGAAAGAGAAATCAACCAAGGACTTGACGTATGTGTAGGAAATCTCCCCGAATGTTGTGTCCGGTGTATCACGGGTATAAGGTGGTAG
Source organism: Pinus albicaulis (assembly GCA_034641835.2). Taxonomy (NCBI): domain Eukaryota; kingdom Viridiplantae; phylum Streptophyta; class Pinopsida; order Pinales; family Pinaceae; genus Pinus; species Pinus albicaulis. The sequence continues at coordinate 549,783,592 of CM076570.1, forward strand.
ACTCGGCTTCTTATGGATAAAGGATAGCAACCTAGTGGGGTCTCCCTTTATATACGTGACGCTACGGGGAGCACAAGTCCGTACTAGTGCTATCTAAAGCCAAGAGGCGAACGACAACTACTAGGTTTAACGATGCCGACACACGTCACTAGCCTAGACCTCTAAATATTTCATTAATGTTTCAATGTTGCCTTAAGGTAAATTGAATAAATTTTAGAGTTGATCTTCAATTATGTTTCAATTTCAGGCGCTACCGAATGTTATGTCTCAAAAATCCTCTAAATGCACACTATATGCCACAATATATCACTTTGTTCGATGAATAGCTAACTATAGGAAGGTTGAGAGCTTTCCAAACAATAAAAAAATGATCACAAAACAACCACTAGTGTCTCTAATGCACGGTAATGAAACTAAAAGATTTTCATTTAGAGTTATATAACACTAATAACATAGAAAATTTTTCAATTTACACTAATTAATCAAAAGAAAAAGACTTGTTTTTGTATTTTCAATGTTGAAAGAGCAAAATGCACTAAACAAAATGAAAAATAATAGAGAGATCAATTTGAGAAACGATAGTAGAAGATTAAAGACAAGCAAGTTCACTCAATACAAAACACACAATCAGACCTCAAACTGATAGAGAAATCCCTCAAATCAAAGAGGAATCCCAAAGACTCATACAAACCGTGTACTCTAGGCTCGAAATGAGGCAAAGCAAAACTCGAATGAGAAAGAGAGAAATCACTCAAATAACACAATAACACAATGGAAAACCACCAAATGAATGCAAGGAAGCAAAAATGAAGTTGACTGAATAGGTAAAAACCAAAAACTCCCACGGGAGGCTCAACACACTATAGCACCTAGATGCCCTAGGGCTAGAATGTAAAACCGATAATAGAGGGAAATCAACTGAAAGATGGAGGTAACACACAGTCAACCAAGACTTCAGGGCACTCAGGAAGTTGAAAAAATGACACCAAAACCATAAATCAAGCTCAGAAGGCTTAGAAACAAGAAAACCCTAGCACCACATAGGATTGGCATGATTATTTGGCTGCAACTAGCACCAGAATAGGATTGGCGTGGGGGCCTAACTAGCAACAAGTGCCAATTGGCGCGACTGTTAGGCCAAAAAGCGTGCCAGTCGAGTTTACTAATGACAAAAATAAAAAAGAGCAAATAGGGAGTAGATCAGGTATGGTGGAGGCTGAACAGAGGTTTTACACCAGAAGGAGACAAAATGGAATAGAAGATCAAGCAGAAAAAAGCCAAAAGCAACCAAAAGAGACAAGACAAACTCCAATAAAATCCCCAGCGGAGTCGCCAGTTTGTTGGAGAGGTAAATCCCCTCTGCAAACAGAGGCGATCCCTACTAGCCTAGATTGGGTCTAGCAACAATCAAGTCATGCTAATATGCATGTCTATAGTTACAAAATGACAAGAAATGACAAGTTTCGTACCTCAGGTCCTACACAATGGTCGTCGAAAGAAGGATGACACTTCCCGTCCTCCGCTTCGGCAGATCATGATCCTTCCGCTTAGCGCGTCCGAACACCTGCACACATGCGAAGAAACGCGATGATACACAACATAGAATCTAAATCTTGTAACTATACATCAGTCAGAGAAGATGTAACTCATTGCATCAAAGATAAAGATACATGAATGAAACCATAATCAAAGTCACTTATCATTAATAAAACAAAGGAACGATACAACCTTAAGCTCTAACGCTGGATCTTCCTTCGGCGGGGTCGATAGTGAAGCACATCTCAATGAAGCTCGTTGGAAATGTGACACAACTCTCTCTCTTTGGCTTGGCTCTCAAAGGCTGTCTGGTGATAGTCTCCTTGCTACAGATTTAGCTCTTAATTCTAGCTTTCTAAGGGAAAATGGAAAGCTTATATAGATGGCAGAAGGGGATTTGGAATCCCTACAATGGTGGGATTGGCCCTATCCTCAAGGAATCTTCCATGATAGGTGGAAAAATAATTCCTCTACATGGAGATCCGGAGCCAAACCTCCCAACTCATTTTAGAGACTCGTTCAAGAGTTGGTTTTAATCAAAATTCCACTATTTATTTAAAAAAAAAAAAAACTTATTAAGCTTGGCACAAGAAATGCACTGGGATAGAGTGCCAGTTGGCGCGCCCTCTTTGGTGGATTTCCCCCATTGGCGTGAGGGCTAAACTGGCTAGTCGCGCCAAGGCCAAAAGATCAGTTTTTAGGGTTTTTCACAAGAAACTATCTTCAGAGGAATGATTGTCCTTGTCACGGGGGATGCCATGAAAATGGTTTCAGGCAATGTTACTGCTCACATGTCACGGAAAAGGCCCTCCAATGTGTGGGACGAGGGATTGCAGGGATGGTGACAAATTACTGTGTAACAGGTAGTATATCTCAATCCAATATTGATGGTCCCATGCACGTATATCAACACATGCTTTGCCGAAATCTAGTGTGAATGTGATGGATTAATCATATATTTGGCTCAGAGTATTGACCGCAAAACATATGTTCAGTATAGTGTTCATTAAGAACATCAATGCTCCTTCAGTTATCAATACTTAGAAGCATTTTCCAAATCAGGACATGTAGCTTCACCACACATCTTCTTAAAGTTCATCTCGATTGGAGTATTCATGGATTTACATTCTATCATACCAAATATTTCTAGCAACTTGACAAAATATTTTTCTTGAGAAAGGAAAATCTCACCAAGGTTATACCATACTGCAATACCCAGAAAGTAGTGCATCAAATGAATATCTTTCATTTAAAATTAATAAGTGTGACTCCCTCTTACACTAAAACATAATAGGTTCACCACTGTTCATAAATAAATCATAAACATATAATACTAAAATCAAAAGGGATATCTTAGACTGTCTTGAAGTAAATATTTGAATCATCATTACTTCTAGTAAAACTAAGCTTCATAGGGAAGATATCAATGAAAGCATACCAAGCTCTTGGAGCTTGCTTCAAACCATATAAGGATTTCTTTAGTCTAAACACATAAGTTTTCTGATCATATACTTCAAATCCTTGTGGTTACTCCACATATATTTCTTCCTCGAGGAAACCATGTAGAAATCAATCTTCACATCCATTTGGTGAAGGGACCATCCTTGGCTAGAAGTTAGATCCATAATAGATCGGATGGTTGTATAACGGGAAATAGGTGAAAATATTTCATTGTATTATATTCTCTCTTTCTAAGAGAACCCTTTGGATACAAATCTAGCTTTATATTTTTCAATATCGCCATCAACACCATGTTTAATTTTATACATCCATTTAGAAGACATAATATATTTACCTTGGAGTCTTGGAACCACTTCCCATATACCATTATGAATGATGGGCTCATATTCTTTAGCCAATACATCTTTTGACACTTGAGTCTTCACAACTTCTTCAAAAGTGCATGGTTCAACTTGAATAATGTTGCACATGGATACAACAAACCCTAGGAATCAACATTGTTTATTGATTTCTTTAAAGGTTCCTCTGAGAGAAACATGTTTATCAACATCTTGAAGGGTTTCATGAATCCATAAAGGTATCCTTTTATCAGGGGGGTCACATGGAGGAGGATCTAAGGGATCCATGGGTTAATCAACATGATCAATTTCAGGCTCAATATTTTATTGTATCTCAAATGCATCATGTTGACTATTAGTAGGAGGAAGAGGAGTGTCCCTTTCCTTTCCAAGAGTTGCGTCTTCATTAAATGTTATATCTCTGCTAAAATATTTATTTATTTTACCATAAAAATATATTTTGTATGCTTTATAATTTTCATAATAACCAAAAATCATACCTTTATTACCTGAAGCTTCCATATTGGTACTCTTTTCCTTTAGCACATGAAAGTAGACAGGGCAGTTAAATATCCATAAGTGCCTATTTTGTTCTGTGTTATATGATATGGTGGTTCATTTATTGATTCTAGTTTCCTTGCATAAGTCTCAATCTCTTGTCCACTTTATTTCCACTCATCATGGGATGGCTCAAAATATTCCTCAATATTAATACAAGGGACTTGGTTATCACATTCATAAAATTCCCTCATTGATCCCAGAACAAGAGCAAAAGAAATAGTAGAAAAATAAATAAACATAATGAAAGTATACTCAGTGATGAGGTAGGACTTTCTTTTTATACTTGCACCATCTTCCTCTTGGGGTTTAATCTTCCTGCACTATTCTGCACCTTAATGATCTTCACGGTCTAATTTTCTTAATTGCATTCTCATCAAGAAGTTTGTGAAAGAATCATTCAAATAGTTATGCAGGAATAATAACCAATGATCTATAAAGACAAATCTAAACAAGATCAATGACACAAATAAATAACATATGACTTGAAGATATATATATAGATATATGGGGATTGAAGGAAGTTTTTAGCTCACTCTTGATCAGGCCTCTATAAGTTACCATTTTCCATCAGTCAAACTCCATCATGATCCACTCTAACTTCAAGAATTTCAGAAACCATATTTCTCACACGATGTAATGATTTATAGTGAACATGAGTGAAAATTCGGTGCCACGGTTTATATTTATGATTACTTATTATGAATCAATGCATGGATAGGTCTTCCATTGATTTTATAAATACCTTCAAATATTCATCCCAAAGTGAAGGCATGTAATAATAATTATATATATTGACCTCACTGCTTGCAATTATTATAGTTATAATCCATATTTGATCAATGCAAAAGAGGTTAGTTTAGAAAACTATCATTCCCTCTTTTGCAAAATTCATGATTCTTACCTACAACCACTATTGTTAGTAAACTCTAATATAAAAGCTACCAAAACCAAAAATACTATGAACTTTCTCATATAATGTGAGAGATTAAAAATACCTTATCTTCAACATTCAATTTCTATCAATTATTCTTTCCTCACCTTCTATGCATTATATTTATTTTCAAGACAACATTTTCTTGCACAACAAAAGTAAAACTACTCTTTACTTTTGCATGCATCAACAAGTACCAAAACTACAACTATTAAACATGTGCAACACCTTAATTACTATATGCAAAATTACTATCATATCTTGGGCTCCTTGAAATTTTGGAAGACAGTAGCAGCAAAAATTTAGCAGTAAAATTTCAACAGTATAATTTCAGCAATCGAATTTCAACTATAAGATTTCAGAAGTATAATTTCAGCTGCAATATTTCAACAGTAAAATTCAGTAGTATAATTTCAGTTGTAAGATTCCAATATTAAAATTCAACAATAAGTAAGAAGCAACAAATAATATTTCATCATCAAGGAAGGAGAGACAACAATTATCTTCTTGGGCTTGTCTTCACCAAATCTCTAATACCATGTTGAAATTATGATGTTCTATATTGTAACAATCACTTATTACAAAATTTATTTATGTTTCAATATTAGATAAGAAATTATAAATAGAACATAAATCAAATGCAAAATAGAAGGAAACCAAGAGGAAAATGAGACATGAATAATTTAGTTCCAATGACAAGGGGAAAACCCAACTATATCCTTCTTCTATTATAAATCAATTGTTTAGTGGAGATACAAAGTACAATGAGAGATTAAGAGAATGAGTACGTTCACCCAAATATGAACAATTTGTAGCATGAATATCACTCGTAGTAGCAACATATGTAAAAACTAAATTAACCTTCCCTTCAACTAAATCAACATTAAAACACTAAAGCATTGAATCAACCTTTTCTCACAAATTTCTGCTCTTACTCTTCAATTCTCTCTACACAATATTCTTCAAATCTCTCTAACTCTCTCTCAAGTTTGAATTATTATTTCACAATGAAAACGTAGTAATAAGATAGGATGAGAGGCACATATATATAGGAGAAGCAAGGAGTTTGAATCATAAAGGAGGAGTAACTAACATGCCTTGAGGGATATTTACATGTTCCAATTAGGGACTGTAACGCATGCCATTCAAGAGAGAAATGCATGCCTTAGTAACTTAAGTCAGAAAGGAGAGAATGTAACATATGCATTAAAGAGTGCGTAAGAGGAATATTTTATGACATGCTTTAATGAGTGTGTAAGAGAGAGTGTAATGTATCCATTAAGTGAGAGAGAGTAACATATGCATTAATTGAAGGGAGTTACATATGACATGATTGAGAGACATAAAATTCCTTTTAAAAATAATATAATAGTATCATAAAGGATTATAGTATTAATATTAATAATGATAATATTGATGATTAAGTAAAAATTGAACAAATAATATTGATTGAGAATAAGTTAAGTGATTTTCCATCATCTATACTTGATTACCAATTGAAGTAAGGTGATTTACTATTTTTTGAAATTCATACTCGAAATTTTCTATTTTTTGGAAATTCATTCTTGAGCTACCAAATTTTCAACACCATTCTAGCATGCTTAATAATTTGTTTATAGAATTCACATCTATGTGGCCATAAAATGAAGGAATGTCAAAAATAACTTGTACCTTGAAGGGGGAAAAACCTCCAAAGTGATTGCATGATGAATATGCATCTATTGTAGGCAACCGTCAAAGGATTTAGGAAAAATTATCCATCGTCTCCTTCCTTTGTTGTGCAAGGGATTCCTCAAGCAATCATTTAATAGTATCTATTTCTCCCTAATATTTCTTTTCTTCCATCATGGGATATCATCAGGGTTGGCAAGGACATCCTTGCAAAGGATCAAGTAGTTTGAGTACATACTCCTTATACCTAGACCTCGTCAGAGACATGAACAAAGAAACATATAAAGAGAAAAAACCTCTTGTACCACCTATACATATTTATAAAGAGAACGAAATGACATGCAAATTTATAACAAAACCAAATAAATGTAGTAAAACTGGTCTTCTATTAATAAATGGCATGTGTTGAAACTGTAAAAATGTGGAATGAAACAAACTCACTTGAATGGTTGTAGCTTATCTCTACAAAGAGATGTAATGGCTACATGCATTCACAAGATCCCATCATAATGAGGTTGAAAGGGAATTTTTAACATAAAACAAAAATGAGGAAACCTTAAACATCCAGAAACTAGGTTTAGTATTTCCTCTACATGAGTATAATTAAGCTTATGTAGGGAGAGAAGCTCAGTGATATGTGCCCATTTTGGAGCATCTCTTGCATATGGTGCTTAATTTCCTCCTTTTATACAATAGATTTGTTATATATTGGCCCATTGGATAGAGGTGAACTGAGGGTTAGATTTATTTAGTGATTAACTTGATAATGCATAGGTACCCTAGTGGATGAGGAGAAGATGTCTTTGTATTCTTCCATGAACTTATCCATTTGCTTCTACTACATGGATAGGCCCTGTGTGGAGGTCATGGATATGGCTGCAACCTTCTGCTCATATTGAGAGTGAATTGGGAATAAGGAAAAATTCTTAGTCTAGGATATAACCTTCCTGCATCTCTTATAGTAGATAAAAGAAATGGTGGTAGGTGGGGCTACCTCTAGTATCATGTAAAGTTGTCTTCTTAAACTAATAATAACATTGCGAGGTATAGACTCATATACATCATGATGCTTCTACAAGTATGATTGGCATAAAAGAATATCACAAACTTCAATATGACACAATACCTCATCCTTTAAGGGCTTGATGCAATAGGGTAGTTGGCATTGTTTGTTGACATGGATATATCACCCTTGGCAGAGCCACACGATGGTGTATGTCTATAAGTGCAGTTTCGTCGACAGGTCCAACTGCTTGACGAAATTTTTTGAGATGATGTTCTTTTAACTTCATCTATTGATAATGAATTATAGTGAAGCACATTTCACCCACATATATGAGTGAAAAAGGTGCTTACCTTTCTATGATTATTTGGGTTCACTTTGTTGGAACTTGATGGTAGCAATGGTGGCAATAGGTTTTGCATCAATTGTCCACTTCCCCTTGTCTAGATCTAATTTAGAGTTGGAACCTACATTAGAATATAAAACTTTTAGCTCAGCCACAAATGATTTCTTTGAGCAGTGTTCATTGGTGTTATACCAAGGGATCTTATGGAACTCACACCACTTTCATGTGTCTTTCTTCATCTTCCTAGTACCCTTCTTCATTTGTGGCTTAGACGAGTTATAATGGGGTGGTCTGTTCTAGTTTTTTCCTTGTTTCGATATGTTGGAACTACCTTTTCCCTGCTTCTACTATGAGGAATTCATAGATCCAAACTATCGCTTATTCTATTATAATTTTGCATTTGATTTTGAGAGTATATAAATATGTTTCACTTAGTGACGATATGTCTAGAAACTAAATTTCTTTCTGGATATACTTGTGCAGATTGTCATTATACTTGAGTAGCAGATGTTGCTTGAAGTCTTTCATACCCAGCTTGGTGCGTAAGGTATGGAATATATTTGTGAAATTTGGCACTGTTTAGTCCCTCTCATGGTGCAGTGTGGTCCATATCATGTACTAGTCAATGTAGCTTCCAACAAGGTAATATTTTTCCTTAATAGCATATTTGAAAGAGCCCCAATTGGGTACGAAAACAAACATTATCGCTACCTTTGTGGACTTTGGCTCATGGTAAGTATCCCACCAATCCTTGACATAAGGGACAACTTTAAAGAGTGCAAAGGTAATATTTTCTCTATTGGAAAACTTGTGGACACAAAAATACCATTCTTTCATGTTTAATAATTTTTTTAGAGCATTTTCATCTACGTGGCCATCAAATGCAGGAATATCAAAACTAAATTTTACCTTGAAGGGGGTAACACCTCCAAAATGTTCACTTGATGAATATGCATCAATTTTTGGCAACCGTCAAAGGATCTAGGAAATCTTATCCATCATGTCCTTCATTTGTTGTGCAATTGCTTCCTCAAGAAATAATTTAATAGGATCTCTTTCTCCCTCGTCTTTAATTTCTTCCATCATGGGAGGTCGTTAGGTTCGACGAGGATAGTCTTGCAAAGTTTTAAGTAGTTTGAGTGCCAACTTCTTATACCTTGACCTCATTGGGGACATTAATAGAGAAACATATAAATAGAAAACAACTTCGATACCACTTATCGATATTTATGAAGGGAATGAAATGAAATAAAAATTTATAACAAAACAAAAGAGATGTAGTAAAACTTTATTTTTATTAATAAATGGAATGTGTTGAAACTGTAAATATGTGCAATGAAACAAAATCACTTGAATGGTTGTAGCTTATCTATATGAAGAGATGTGATAAATACGTGCATTCGAAAGATTCCATCACAATTTGGTTGAAAGGCCATTTTTAACATAAAACAACAATGAAGAAACCTTAAACATCCAAGAACTAGGTCTAGTTCACTTGGTTGGAACTTGGTGGTAGCAATGATGGCACTAGATTTTGCATCAATGGTCCACTTACCCTTCTCTATATCTAATTTAGAGTTGTAACCTACATCTGAATCTAAAACTTTTAGCTCAACCACCAATGACTGCTTTGATTGGCATTCATTGGTGTTATGACAAGGAATATTATGGAACTCACACCACTTTCCCATGTCTTTCTTCATCTTCCCATTAACCTTCTTTGTTTGTGGCTTATATGATTTGTCTTGGGGTGTTCCATCCTAGTTTTTTCCTTTATTATATATGTTGGGCTTACCTTTTCCCTATTTCTACTATGAGGAATTCGCAGATCCAAACTCTCACTTCTTCTATTAAAATTTTCATTTGATTTTGACAACATATAAATATGTTGCGCACTGTGAGGATATGTCTAGAAAATCCATTTATTTCTAAATGTATTTTTCCATATCGTTATGACACTTGAGCAACATGTATCACTTGGAGTCTTTGATACCCAACTTGGTGTATAAGGTATGGAAGATATTTGTGAATTTTGGCATTGTTTTGTCTCTCTCTTGTTGCATTGTGGTCCATCTTGTGTGTTGGTCAACATAACTTCCAAGAGGGCAATATTGTTCCTTAATAAAATCTTTGAAAGATCCCCATTTGGGTATGACCACAAAAATTATTTATTTTTATGTGGCCTTTTGCTCATGGTAAGTCTCACACCAATCCTTGACTTAATGGACAACCTTAAGGAGCACAAAGATAATCTTTTTTCTATCAGAAAACTTGTGGACCAAAAAATGCCATTATAGCATGTTTATTCATTCCTTTAGAGCATTTGCATCTATGTGGCCATAAATTCAGGAATATTGTTACATAAAATTTTGTCACCATCCCTACAGTCCCCATCCCACACATTGGAGGATCATTTCTGTGACTAATAATAAGTGTCATGCCTTGCAAAGACCGTCATTGCATCCATTGCCATGAGTAAAACATTCCTTCTGTTGACAATTCCCTCAACAGACCATCAGAAACACATTTTTTTGGGTTGGCGCTGGTAGACTGTTATGCCCTCGCGCCAATGATGAAGATTAACACTGGGCCCCGCGCCCACTGGTGCTCTGTCCCAATGAGCTACCCGCGCCAAGCTTTTTTTGGAAAGTTTTTTAAATATAGAGGCAATGTTTCCATGCTAACAACTTCATGGGCGAGTCAGCTTGGCTGGTTCAACTAAATAGCCATGAAAACCCTCCTTTGGCCTCTTGTTTCCACCTTTTGGGGAAACCTCCCAAGGGATAAGGCCTTCCTTCCACCATTGTAGGGATCCCAACCTCCTCCTCTCCCTCTATAAATAAAGCTATCTCCCATTGATACACTAGTTGAAAAATTATAGCTGAATGGCTGAAGAGAATTTATGAACATTTTTCTTGCGAGATAGAGTAGAGAAAGAGACCTTTGTCGAGAGAGAGCTTAGGCTTGTGCCCTCGCCTTGTCCCAATTCCCCGATGATTCTTTGAGATGCGCTTCGACTGAACCCGCTGAAGGAGGCTGCGACGTCAAGGCTCTGGTTGTAATCTCTTTTTTCTATCTATATATACCTGACTATTGTCTGGTTTCCATATTGTGTTAATATGGTTTATTTTACACAATATGTTTAATCTTCCTTGATTGATTAGCTAGTTATGAATGCAATTATTTTCTTGTATGCTACTTTTGTCCTTTGATCTTTGTGCGGGAATCTGAGTACCATTGCTGAAGGACTGTGACCTATTGGGACAGAGATCAAGAGGCCACCACTACTACAGCTACGACAATCACGTTGGACTCCAGGTAGGACAATCTATCCCAACCTATTTCATTCGTTAACTAGGAACCTACACATTAGCTTGTTCCCTTGTTTCTAGACCCACTCTAGGGCTAGAGGGATCGTCTCTATCCACAGAGAGGATTTAACTACACAAAAAGTTGGCGAATCCATTAGGGATCAGTGTGAGTGTGTTGTCTCATTGCTCATTGGGAATTTGCCTTGTCGAGTCGACTTCGGTCATTTTATTTCTTGTCTGTCTTTTTAGGCTTGCGTGATTGTTTGGAATCCTTATGTTAAGCTCCAGAGTGTCAATATTGACCTCTGCTCACTGGTTATTCCCTTTTCCCATAGTTATCTGGCTTGGTGCGGGTTTTCTTTGAATAGTCACACCAATTAGCGCTTGTTGATTTTGTTGTAGTAGTGCCAAACCCTGTTTGGCGCATATTACTGCCTCATAGTCGTGCCGAATCTTGTAGGATTTGGTTTGACATTCTTCTTGAGTTTTTGGTTAGTTGTGCTTGAATCTGGATTGTTTCTTTGATTTTCAATTTTCCTTTTGGAATTGTTTTGAATGCTGTAGGATTTCTCTTCTCAACTGTTTGTCTATTCTATCATCGGTGCGGTTCATAGCCCTAGGGTATCTAGGTGTCTTTTGCTCACTGATCCTTCTGATTGAAGTTTGAGTCTTTTTTATTTTTTTTAGTTCAATTACCTGATCGATTCTGTTAGTCTTTCTTGATCCTTTGTGTCTTTGGTTTGTTGAATGATCACTTCAGTTTCTGTTTGACTCTCCATCTCGTCACTTCTAGCATAGATCACATTTCTCGTTTGGTTCATTTTGAAAGCTTTCTATTTGTTTGAAAGAGTGCATCATTGGTTTGAGTGTGTTTTTATGTTTGTATTTCTTTCAAATTATTCCTTTTAGATATCTACATTCGCAGTGCTCAAAACTAGTGTTCGCTTTTCTTTTTAATGTATCGTGTGCTTCATTCATTAAAAAATAAAAAAATTGCATTCTTTCGTTTGCATCGGAAAGAGTTTTTCATTTTTCATTTGGTTGTATTAGATGCATTAGTGGAATTTTTCATATGATTTCATTGTTTTCTTCTTTCTGAAAGATCTCTATCCTTCTCTTATTTAGCATTCACAGAATAGAAAATGGCATTCTTTTGCATATAGTGTGCATTTAGGAAATTTGAGATCAAATTCTGTAGGGCCTTGCAACTCAAACATTAATTCAAGGTCAACTTTAAAATCAATTCAATCAATCCAAGGAAGCATTGGGACCTAACACAAACATTTTTAGAGGTCTAGGCTAGTGAAGTGTTGCGGTGTCGTTAAACTAGTAGCTGCCTTTCTCCACCTGGCTTTAGACAACACTATTACAGAGTTGTGCTTCCTATACCGTTGCGTATATAAAGGGAGACCCTAATAGGTTCAAATCCTTCATCCATAGGAATCCGAGTCTGTCGCCCTGTAACCGTGATACACTAAACACAACATTTGGGGAGACTACTTGCACGTATGTTAAGTCCTTGGTCATTTCTCTTTCATTTGAACACCAAGGTGTATATGGAAGTTCATGGAAACTTGGTACATCCTCTTGCTTAGATTACCAGAGTAGTCATTTCGATATTTTCGTGACTCCTTAAAAAGGGAAGAGATCATTGAGCACTTGTGCTTTCATGCTCGTTTAATATTGAAAGTGATTAGAGTAATCTTTTGTTTGTTTCTTGACTCTTAAAACATGAAACAACAAAGTTCTGTTCCAATGTCGTAAAATTAACTACCCACGATCACATGCTCGTTAAAAGTTTTTTACTTGGCTTGTTTTTTTAGTTCCTTAGAGTTTGATCTTGAAGCCCTGATATCTCATTTTCCTTCCTGTGTTGAAATATTGGCATAGTGGCAGAACCAATAGTTTCATCGTCTTCTTCATTGTCTCCTAATGGTAGCTCTTTTCCGGACGTTTATTTTGAAACCCCTCAGTCCACTAGGTATACCAAGTTTTTGCAGCCTATCCTCCCGACTGTCTTTCCTCTTGCTACCCAATCTACTCCTGAAGAGTCGGTTGAGTTCAATTGGCCTCCTCAAGGTGCTTGGCTTGGTTTTGTGAGTGAGGAAGAATTCCCTCCTCTTACTTTGGGATCACCATTTTTAGCCGCTTCTTTACCTCCCAGTCCTCGTCGTCTTTTAAACGATCTTACGACTTCATCAGACATGGATTCTTCAAGTCTTGTCGGCAGTGAAGAACTGCCTATTTATATAGGGAATATTAGCCTTTCCTAGAAGATCTCCCGCATATTTCTAGTCAACCTTCTCCTCAATCGGTGTCACTTCCACCTGGTTATCGGACTTTGAGTCAGATTATTTCTGGTGTTGCGTCCCTAGCACAATCCAGTACATCGAATCCTCCAAGGAGTTCAGTACTTCCTTCATTAGGAATTTCACCTTCGACACCTAGCTTGTTGATCATTGTTACATCTGTCTCGGTACAACCCACCATTTGTGTGGCTTCATCTGCACCGGTTGCTACGACTCAGTCATCAGGATCTTTTCACACTTTCCGGTCTATCTTTCTTAATCCCACCTGGCCTATCAGGCCCACCGTGAGTAGATCACAAGCTCACGCTGTGGAAGCCATGGTTGCTTCTAGTACGACTATGATTTCTGCTTCTATCCCTGGTAGCCTTACTTTCGATAAGTATCTGTTGGCTATTCTATAGTAGAACTCTTAGGGTTCTCAGCAGCCCCAAGCTCCTGTCAATCCTCCCCATAACTATGATGTCTACGGTAACCCCATTTATTTTCCCCTTATCGATCCAAATCAGGCTGTTTATCTGCCTCCAGCTAATCCCTATCAGATCGTTCCTCATCAAGGGCCATTGATATAGGGACAACCCTTAGGTCTACAAGGACAACCCTTATAGGGAAAACCTTTGATCCATCAGGGACAACCTTACGGTCTGAAAGGAAAACCCTTATAGGGTCAACCTTTGGTCCAACAACCCTATGGTCCTTCCGGTCAACCTCAATTTCAACCAGGACCATCTTATGTTCCTGGGGGGAAAATGTATCCACCACAGGGACAACCTTTTATGCAATAGCAACAAACTTACGTTCTGCAAGGCCAAGCTTTTGTACAACAAGGAAAACCCTATGGTCCTATTCTAGGTCAACCTGGTTATCAGGGGCAACCTGGTCCATTGCAAACATCGGGAAAACCTCTCCCACAAGGGCAACCCAGTGGCCCTCAGTATCTAGGCCAACCTACTTCGTAGGGATAACTTTCCTAGCCTCAACAGCCGATTCACACTGCTCAACTCGCTTAGCAGCCAGTTCAACCTGTTTAACCTGCTCAAAAACCGGTTCAACCTATTCAACCAGCGCAATAGCCCATTCAACCTGCTCAACCTCAAAGTGATACTTACTCCCCTCAAGGTCAGTATCAGACGGTATATAGTGCGCCCCAAAGTTTTACTTATTACCCTCAAAATCAATCCCTGATGGTGTATAATCCACCTCAAGGCAATGCTTACATTCCGCAGCAGAATCCATATGTTGCTCAGGAAGGACCTCAATGGTATGCTTAGAATCAGTATCTTGGTCCCCAACCCTAGTATGGGCAGAACTATCCAGCTTATAATCCCTATGGACAAAATCCTCTAGGATAAAACATATAGGGGAAAAATTTCTCCTAGCCTGGGTGGAAAAGTTAACACAAGTCCTTATCAATGACCTCCAATGCCTTTTAATCCTCAATTGTCATTTGTAGCTACGTTGGAACTGCCTGATGTGTCAAAATTGACAAATGATCCAATTCTTCATAATCCGTATTGGCCTCTAGTTCCAACCAAAAGTCCTAGTGATTGTCCTAAGTTTGAGGGTAAGTTTGGAGAAGACCCCCAAGCACATGTTATGAAATACCATCTTTGGTGTTGCTCTAACTCTTGGGTTGATGATTCCATCCGACTCCATCATTTCCAACAGACTCTTACTGGTGCCGCTGCAAAGTGGTACATTGAATTATCTCGTGGCATATTTCAAGATTTCAACTCTTTAGCCATGGCGTTTCTCACACATTTTTAGTTACCGGTTCGGTATGAGACTGGGACGCACCTCCTCACATCCTTGAAACAAGACCAAGCTACTCATATCTCGGATCATATTCATGAATGGAGGCGCTATCGTCGCTTGATTAAGTTTGACATTCCTGATCAGCTTCTAATTGATTGGTTCACTACCTCGCTTATCAATCAAATTGCTAAAGACATAGCTATGGGAGCATGTGTATCGAAGAAAAGGCCATTGCTCATGCCCAATACCTTGATCTTATGTACTCCCAGTCTGACACATTGTATGATATCTTGCTTGATGCTCCTCAACCTGGAACTTCCAAAGCACTTGTGACGCCATCTGTCGATGGTATCATCGGTTTTGTGTCTTAGACTTCTCGGAAGTCTTCTCCTTCGAACCCTCTGAAGCAAAAATATAATCCTTCCAATGATACTACTTCTTAGCCTACCCAAAATTATGGTAAAACCACTGAAGTCAAAGCCGTTCAGGCTAATCTAGTGGATAAAACTTCCAAGGGAAAAAAGGAGGGTAAAGATAAGGCCAAAACCGATACCCTGAAATAGGATTCTCAAAAATCTCGTGTTGATGATGGTTCATAGCGTAAGCTGAAGTATCCTTGATTGATTTGTGACAAAGAGAAGTACACCAAGGACTGTCCTTGATGGCCCAAAGTGAGTAGATTGCTCAAAGGCACTCAAGGAACTATGACTAGTCTCAAAGAACCTTTTCCATCACAACAGACCCATATGGTAGAGCAACCTCAGTCTTCTGCCCCATTTGGCTCTCAAGTATTCATGATGAATGGATCTGCATATGTTTCTATCGCTACCCAATCGAAATATTATACCAAATCACGTCAGGCAGTGGGGAAAGAGATCGTTGGTGGTCCTTCTCCTCCACCCGCTTCTGGCCCTCTTCAGATTGAAAGGCCCAGTACTGAGCCCATTGTATAGCCACCTTCCAAAGGTGTACTCTGTAAGTCTTCTTATAATACCAACGCTCGTGCTACTCAACATTACAATATTATTGAGGATCTGGCTTAGGTGCAATCTGCAATGTCTGCATTAGAAGTACTTTAGAGTTTTCCGTCTCAATGGAAGGCTTTGTTATCTGCGATCGGCGGGGTTGATCCTGCTGATTCAAGCCTTATCGCTTTCGACTTGGAGAATTTCGTCCCACATCTCCCGCACCAGCTTGCACTCATCATACAAGTTGGAATTAATGGAATGAATATCCATCAAGCGGTTGTGGACGAAGGTGTGTCTACATGCATCATGTCATCTGCCTGCTAGAAAGCCATTGGTTCTCTAGCTTTGAATTCATCGCCAAATGCTCTTGAAGCATTTTATGGAAGGGAATCTAAACCTCTTGGTGTTCATGCTAGTTTAAAAATTACTTTAGAAGGGAAGAAAGTCAATGTCAAGGTTGAAGTAGTTGACACCAAGCTTAATTACAATCTTCTCCTCGATCGCAGTTGGACTCACACCATGCTGTGCATTCCGTCCACTCTCTTTCATGTTTTGAAATTTCCACACGGAGGAAAGATCGTTACTGTTGATCAGTCTCCGTTCTTCACTTCTTATTCGAAGAACAAAATTACCTACGTGGATCAAATTCCTACTCCCTACGAGAGCTTAGGGCCAGGTCTCTTCAAAGATCTTGCCCTCATGGGTATTTTTCCTCTTCCTCCACCCAACACTGTTCAGATAAATATGATCTCTCAGTCTAACGACTCGTGGATGATCCCTTCACCTGAGCAGAATGATTCCTTTGGAGATTCTATGGCGTTAAGTTTGATCGAGATTGACTATTGTGAACTTATTTCAGCTTCAGAACCTCCGCCTCCTGATTATGCTCCTTTGGGCATGTCTCTTAACACTTATTCTCAATCCCCTTGGCTCGGCGATTCGGATTCACCTGATCCCTTGAAAGAGATATTTCTCTCCAATGAAGCCATCGTGGAAACTATGTCTCTCTAGGATCCTCCATAAGACGATAGTCATCATCGTTCCTCGTTCATGCCTGGCCTCGGGGCCATGTCTACGTGTCTTGAGAGGTACACTTCTCAAGTTCCTTCTCCTCCACTTCAAACGCCTATTCTGACACATGAAGTTTTTATGGAGGGTAACTTGAGTAATATCACACAAACGATGCCTATCGAAATTTTTCGTGAAACCAAGAATTGTTGAGAACATCCATATCGGGGTCACCTATTCTTCAGATGAAGTTCAGGTTTATACTAGCCTTTTTCGCGAGTTTCGCGACGTCTTTGCATGGTGTTATGAAGAGATGCCTGACATCGATCCCAGTATAGTGGTGCATGAGATTCCTACCTACCCTTGTGCGAAGCCTATTCGCCAACATCTTCGTCCTATGCACCCTAGAAATGCTGCCACCATTAAGGGTGAAGTTGAAAAAATTCTCAAAGCTAGTTTTATCTATCAGATTCCCTTGACAGAATGGGTGTCCAACATTGTACCTGTAGATAAGAAACAGGGTACCATTCGGGTGTGTGTTGATTATCGTGACATAAACCGGGCCTGTCCTAAGGATAATTATCCTACTCCCTTTATTAATCAAATCATTGATGAGTGTGTGGTGAGTGAGATTATTTCCCTTATGGACAGATATTCTGGCTACAACCAGATTAACATTCTCCGGACCGATCAACATAAGACTGCCTTTATATGTCCCCGAGGTACTTTTGCATATAAGAAGCTTTCTTTCAGCTTAAAAAATGCTAGGCCTACATTTTAGTGAGCAATGTCATATTATTTTCACAATATTAAGCACATTGTTCAACCTTATCTAGATGATCTTCCATCTCATTAAACTAAATGTGAAGACCACCCTGACCATCTCCGTCAGATTTTTCTTCCCTTTCAGCACTAGAACATCCGGCTACATCCGCATAAGTATGTCTTCTACGTCGATTCCAGTAGACTCTTATATTTTATCATTTCCAAAGAAGGGATTCGCATTGATCCGCTCAAAGTTGAGGCTATCATTAATCTCCCCTCTCCATCCTCATTACATCAGCTGTAGAGTCTATAGGGGAAGGCTAACTTTTTACGTTGTTTTATACCTAACTATGCCGAAGTGGCTAAAGGATTCACATGATTACTAAAGCAGGGTGTCCCATTCCTTCGGGATGAGATCGCTCAGAATTATTTCGATGCACTGAAGACGTTGTTTGTCAATGCTCCACTATTGCGTCCTCCCAACTATCACATCGATTTTTCCCTATATTTAGCCGCCGCTTTCAGCATGATTGCCATGGTTTTGGTACAAGATGATGATGATGGTGATGAGAATGTTATTTATTATCTATATCGTAACCTTCTCAATACTGAAACATGCTATGCACATGTCGAGAAGTTAGCATTGGCTGCAGTTCAAGAAGTTCAACGTTTTCATCATCACATTTTGTTGCGTATAATGACTGTGATTTCTGACTGCAACCTATGACCTATATATTGTCTCGAAAATTGCTAGGGGGCAAGTAATCGAAGTGGATTTTCATCCTCCAAGAGTTCGATTTGGAATTTTCTACTACCAAGTCAAATAAATCATTAGTCTTTGTCGATCTAATCTACTCCATCCCCTCTGACTCCGCTTCGTTGGTTCCGAGGAATGCATTCCAGACGATATGATTTTTCTAATTATCACCCTCGATCTTTGGTACGGTGATATCATCGTATATCTTCAGACTTCTACCTTCAGATATGAGTTGACAAAGGATGCTCACCGATTCATCCGTCATCAATCGCAACCTTATCGTATAATCGGAGATAAAATCTACCACATCAGAGTTGATTCCATTTTCCACCAGTGTTTGACTCTTGAGGAGGCTGAGAAAGCCTTGAATGATTGTCACAGTGGTGCCTGTGGCAGTCACATGTATGGTTATGAGACTACAAAAAAAATTATTCATGCTGGGTATTTACGGCACACCATCTTCAAGGACTGCATTTTCACTGTTCGTAAATGCCATGACTGCCAGATCTATCAGTGCAAGATGCATGCGCCATTTTCACATCTCCACCCTGTCATTACCGTTGGTCCTTTTGCGAAGTGGGGCATCGATTTTATGATGTGTAACCGTCACTTGGCTAGGGGGCATGCTTATATCATCATAGCCGTTGACTACTTCACCAAATGAGCGGAAGAAATGCCTACACTTATGGCTGACGGTAAGACATTAGCTCAGTTCTTATTCAATCACATCAATTCTAGGTTTGGTGTCCCTCAAGCCATCATTACTAATTAGGGTTCCTATTTTCAGCATTATATCATGGCAGAGTTGACTTCCAAGTTGGGTCTGTGTCACGACAGCTCAACGCCATACTATCCTCAGGCTAATGGCCAGGTTGAAGCCGTGAATCAATTTATTTTCACCATGCTTCAACGTACGATTGGGATGCACAAATAAAACTGGCATCTCATGTTATTTTCGGCTCTTTGGGCATACCGAACCTTAGTTAAGGATGCGACCAGATTCACTCCATTTCAGCTTGTTTACGGCCTGGAAGCTACCCTTCCGATTGAAATACCTTCGCTTAAGTTGGTTATTGAATTATTGCCGAATACTTCACCAGAAGAAGAGTGTCTTCTCTACTTAGAAAGGATGGATGAAACTCGTCACTTTGCTACTTTGGTCATTGAAGCACAGAAGAAGAGGGTCAAAACTCATTTTGAATAGTTGATTTCCCCTCGCTCCTTCATAGAAGGAGACCTCATCCTCCTGTACGACCTAGCTCATGATAAGCTGGGGGCAGGAAAATTTCAACCCATGTGGCATGGGCCCTACATTGTCAAACGTGTTTTGCAGAATGGGGCCTATGAGATTATTGATTACGAAGGTCATCCTTTGGATCAACCCAAAAATGGGTTGTATATTAAAAAATATTATGCATGAGTCATTCGTGAATGTTTTGTGTACATAGGTGTTCTTTTCATTTTTGTACATTTTTGGCTTGGTGTGCTTTGCGAGAATTTTCCTGCTTATGGGGTTGTTTCCTGTTGTGCAGATGCCTATAACCCCTTATGTCGGTTTCGCAGATGGTGCTTCCCGCAGTAACCAAAACCTGTCTTCGATAGCATGGGTGATTTATGATCCTGCTGGTGAGTTGATATACCTTCAAGGTATCTGTCTAGGACAAACTACAAACAATGTCGCTAAGTATAGTGCTGTTATTGAACTATTAATGGAGGTCACTTTGATTACATTACATATCAACATATTCCTAGGCGAATGAATGCATTAACTGATACAGTGGCTAACATGGTATTATAAAGACATTTTCATAATTTGTAAAATCATCATCACATGAAAATATCCATATAGGAAAATAGATGTATATATATATATATATATATCTAGATATATATCGAATTTTTGCATCGGTCTGCATCATAAGTTTAAAAAATAAATGTGTTTCTATTACATCCTAAGACATCATGTCTCTCAAAAGTATGCGAAAATAAAACCTAGGTGTCTACTTGGCGTGATTCTTATGATAGCATGTCACTGCCTATACAAGCCACCTCAGCAAGCAGTGAACTCGGTTTGACACCCCTATAGTGTGTCTCTGGTATGCACGAGGAACATCGTTGAATCGCACATAGTCTGGGATCCCACGAGAGATTCCCTCCAAGTTGCGTACAATTTCCTCCTCCTTGCCTCCCTCACCACGAGGGGAAATATCAAAGTCGCGAGGAACTCTCCGCGCTATCGGAGACATAATTGTAGTCTCTCTGAGCCAACATCTGCAATTACATATGGATTTAATATCAGAACATGCATAAAAAAAAATCATAATTCACATGGAAATAAAAAATGAGTATTACGAAGTACTTCATCCCAATCCTCTCCTTTTGGGAGTGGGAGATCTACATCACTAGTGAAATCTATACCAGAGTAGGGCCAATCCTCCACGATGATCAATTGTCGGCAGAGCCAATCAAAGAACTCCGGTCTCTAGGACATTTGTTGACTGCCCCCTGACCTTGGCATTAGAGCCGCCCAACGAACCATCCGTGGTTTCGGTGCTGGTGGTGTCGGGACTATCACCTCCTGATCCTGGAAAATTAGTAGTCGTTCCAGGATGAATGATACCAGAATAGATCCATAGCCAAAATGCTTCAGTTTTCATTTCTTGCACTTTGTCAATTGACAATTCATGTTGATTTTCACTGCCTCTGCCCAATTGTAGAGGATCAGTGTCAAGAAATCTACAGAAATAAATAGTTGTGTCTTTGTGGCTTCATGCAGTGCCTGTGATCCCACTACTCGTGTGATGGTGTGAAGCACTACCATTAGTGCCAAATTCGAGATAGTTTGGATATCCACTTTCCCGCTTCCTAATCCTTTCCGTGTCCCTCGACATACTTAGTCGATTACCATGCTCATGTTATCCATCGTAGGCGGGGTGTTGGTCAACACTGGTATTGCCCCCTCCGCGACAACCCTATTATGAAATAAACATCTAAAAATTAAATCTCGAGTTCCTGAGCATGAAGAATGAATTTTTCCTGATCTTCATCCCAGATACTAATTATGTATTGTAGTAGCTTTGGTTGAGCTCTGACGCACGGTGTCATGAATAATTTATTGAGTCCAAAATATCTAAGAGCTTCCATGCATCTTTCATTATCCACGTAAAGTTCGTCTTCTCCACTATGTTATCGTTCTTTCCATTCGATCACCATTTTTCCACTTTACACCTGCAAACACGTTCATAGGAATGTCATTAGTAAAATTCAAAGATTTTGATTGTTGAAAATGGGCCTATTTGCTTGCATTTTTAAGCAAAATGGGTTGGCACGACTGTCTTAAAAAAAGTGGCACCAATGGGTGCACCCCAGTTTCGAATTTTGGGCGATTGGCACGAGTCCGTGCATGATACTCGTGCTAACCTCCGTGCCCTATTTTTTGCAATTCCCCCCATAGACTTCCAAATTTGGGGTTGCAGGTAATGGAAAAGGAATAAAAATGCAGGAAAGGATGTTAGCTCTTACCTAGAATTGACATATTTGAGATTGGTCTGTCGGATTGCCCGATATTGCAGCGACAATATCACAATGTAAAAAGGGTAACTATTGCTCCATAAGAGGTAAAAGTGAAAAGTAATTATTTTTTACCATTTTTGGCATTTTACAACTTTTCAAAACCCTAATTAGGTTTTAAGGCATATTTTTTTATTATTTCACTATGTTATTTTGAGAAATGGGTTTTACGTGCGTCTCTTGTGTAGCGACATGTTTTTAATGTAATGGAAATCAAGTAATGAGTTATATTTTATACTTTTTCAGACTCAGAAAAAACACAAAAAGTCACTTTTGGAGTCATATTTCAGTTCTTTTCTGACTCTCTAAAACTGAAAAGATTTACGAGACTCTTGTCATTTTGAACTCGTTAAATGGTTGCGAAACAATATCTACCGAGTATACAGTTACCCCATTTTTGGGCTGGGATGAATTATTTATGAAAAATGAATACCTTAGCCTATTGCGACTAAGAGGTTCTCTCAGACACAATTTTCTACCTTTTTGGATCTGAGGGACTTTTAAAAAAAATGGACCTCCTGGAGTTTTCTTTTCCGCTTCTTTTAAAACTCTCTAAACATGAAAAGATGCCGAATTCTCCCTTTGTCAGACTCGTTAAACCCTGATGACATCGTAAATCGTTGCCATGACGTACCCGAGTTTCTCCTTCCTAGGGCTCGTAAAATGTACTAGGATGGATTTGTCTGAAGGAAAAACTTACATTACAAGCATATGCTATCCCCTTTAAGCTTGTTTTAAAAAATAATTGGGGTACTCGCCAAAAATGGTGGGGGAAAATGGAATCAGTTTGTAGTCATATCAGCAGTATGTCACTCTTGAACATGATACTCATCTGCATTTGTGTCGGGTTGGGGACATCTCATTTTGTCATTTTTGCCTTCATGGGTTTGGGTAATTTGTTTTGATCTCTCATCTGCTCTTTTCCACGTCATCATGACCTCATATCCCTTGATGTCAAATACTGCCAAATCCAAAGTCGTGTCACTGATATGTTCAAGAGAAGTTTTCCTTTACAGTTTTCAACCTCCCTCTGATCCTCTGTTTGGTCCTGATTCACTATCATCATGTTCCTTTGTCTCATGTCGATGATGTGGGAAACATTATGGCCCTCCTTTGACTTGGTTACTTCCTGTTGACTTTAGCTCATTATCCAGGAAGTTGATCTAGAGACTCCCTTCTGGCACCTTGGAGCTTGCATGCCTCAATGGCAGGTTCTTCATATTCAACGATAGGTCCATATCATTTACCTTTGATCGAGTGATTCTACGGGTGTTCGACGCCATATCACTGTTCACATTCTGTGGATTTTACCTATTGTACCTTGAGAGCCGATGCCATTATTAATGGTTTCTCTTATGCCTGTTAATAGCTTTCATCATTGGCTGGTAATTAGGTGAATTTATTGCATGTTTGACTTCAGCTCACATATTCGAATGCTTGAATTTGGAATTTTTTGGGCCGAGATAGAGTGCAATACCCTAGGTTTTGTATGATAATATCTATGTAATGTTCCAAAATTTTATGGAACATTAAAATCTTTTGTTTTTGCTTTAGGAGGAGAATAAATGGGTAAGAAAACCCATTGATAATAAAATATGAATAACTAACCCTTATAATGTGAAAAGGGGATCAATAAAGAACTGGATTTCACACCCCATGTGTGAAAAGAGACAATTTGCAGATGGATAATTCTAGAAGAGGCCAAGTTATCTGCGCAGATTAAGAAGATAAGGTCACTTGGTAGGCCAACGCAGTTTGCATGAGGAGGAGATCATTCTAGAGAGGAAACCCTAAGGTGTGGGGACCATGGAAAAGCACCCTTCACTTGTTTAAAAGGAAAATGAAGCAGCCATTCTCATTCATGCTTTTGATTATCATTTTTCTTGTCTTCCCAGACAAGAGCATTCCCTGACTGTTTAGCTGAGATGCAGTGCTGCTAGCACTAGGTGTTCCCGGGCGAGAATCCAATCTCTTCCATAGAGTAGCTCTTGGGAGAGCTTGTTCTTCATTTTCCCCATATTCTGGCTTGAGGCCAAAGAATTCCATTCAGCTCTAGCGTAGTCTCCATTGGTGGTTGAGTTGTGTTGCTGGGTGTTGCAGGGGAGGGTTTCTCAACACCACTTCCGGAATCGTATTTCAGAGGAGGGAGTCTCCATTCCTTTGGGAGATCAGTGAAGGATTTTTTGATCTTCAATCCATCATCTTTGGCATCAGGCCAATCATTTCCATCAGCAGAAGAGCATCCCTCTTCCTTGATTGCGTAGTTCATAGAGAGCATTTGCAGTGAGGGTTGCAACATTTTGGTGGGTGGTGAGATCTTCTATGAAAGGATCAGCCTTTCATCTAGAAGATTGAAAAAAATATTTATTTCAGCAAAGGAATCATATTCAGCAAGATCCTTTCATTTACAGTTTCTATTGAGTTGCAGCAGTTGCCCAACAACTCCGACATTTTGGTAAAAATGCTATTTTGTCTAGTTTTCATCCAATCCTTTTAGAGGATTGTTGTATTGTATTTTCAGGGGTTGAGACCTTGCTCCCCTTTCTTATTTGAGCTTACATTGCTGTATCATTCATGTACATGTATTTACTGCTGCAGTACCTCCATAGACTGCGCAGTCTTAGTTGGGAATAAACTATGCAAGCAATGTTTTTCTCCATTTCTATGCACATGTCTCATTGAGACTCTTTACTTGATTTGAGTAATAGATTTCTCAAGAGTTTGTCTAAATTTTCTACTACATATGTATTTGAAGGCTGATTTCATCTTCATGTGACATAGCTCCTTAGATATAATGCTGTCATTTCCTTTGTTGAGCAAAGTGTTGTTGCAGCCCTCTTCATTGGGCCCTTTTCTGAAGAGAACAAGTGAAGGAGGCTTGTCTCAAGCCCCTAGAAGGATTTGTTTTAAGTCCACTTCAGGATTTCAGCTTTGGACAGATATATTTAGAGGATCCCAGACCAGAGATCAAATCCTGCTGCCTCCATTTCTGTAAATGCGTTTTCCAGGCTTGGGTTGCTAGACATTCCTCCTAGGAAATTTCACATAGCTGTAGATGGAGTCTGTAAAGGGCCAGAAAGCCTCCGAATTTCACCCTTCTTTAGAAGGTGACATATCTGGTAAATGCCCCCATAGTCCATCTCTGGCACAGACTTGTGATATTTCTGAAAAAGGAATATTACAGTGGTATCAAAGCATTTTTATTGGCTCAACCTGTGGCCTTCAAAGCCCAAGAAAGAGAACAGAAGATGAATAGGATGAGATTGATCTCATCTATTTTTGAGAAGAAGAAGAACCTCCCCAAGGAGGAAGATCAAATAGAAAAGGAAGACCCCTGCACTTCCTATTCTCATCTAAGAGGAAATAAAGAGTTGAGCAGGAGAGAGACTCCATATCTTGGAAGAAAGGAGAAGAAAATACTCACAAGTCTTCTTCCAAAATATATGCAAGGCACACATGAATATTTCAGAAAGGTTAGGAGGGAGATTGATGGAGAATCTCAAAGAGGGTTCAAAACTGAAGGAAGCCCTAGATTTGCACATGGTGAGGGTAAGCATGCAGCCACACACCATAATGAATAGTGTAGTCAAAGGCCCAACATTCCTGTGAGGGAGATGAAAGAAGGAGGAAAGGTGACTAAGGAGGAAACCCTTAGTGATTTATTGAAGGAGCATGAGTCTCACACTCATGGATTCAAAAATCAGCCCACTTTTTCTGAGTTTTGCAAGAGCAAGGTGAAGAGGAAGGAGCAACAAGATAGATTTCATCTATCTACTTTTGGAGGTTCACCTTCATATTCAGCCAAAGATTGGGTGGAGGAGCCAAACACCTTCCAACAGAAGCACCACATTTTAGAAGAAGAAATCATCAAGGTTGCAGCGATGCATTTGAGAGGTAAGGCTCATGCATGGTGGAAACTTGAGTCCATTTCTTTTGAGAATGTTAAAGCTTCATCTTATGTAAATTTCACTAAGTCATCGGTGAAAAGACTTGATCAGAACATTCTTGAAACTCATGATATGGAGTTAAACCAAGGGACTCAAAAAAAACCCTTGCATAGAAATGCATAACCACCTCAAGAAACAATTGGAGGAGCTGAAAACTTGCATCAAGCCTTGTTGGAGGCCAAAATTTCATCCCACACCTTTGAGCAACAAAACAAAGAGCTCTCTTTTTCAAAGGTGGATCAGGTTATTGGGATGTTGCCCAACTTATTTGTAGAAATAGAGGGCGACAACATTGCCAAATCTAGAGATCATCTAGTACCTCATGCAGAGGAAGAAGGAGCTTTTGCTCCAAATAGAGGGATTCTTGTGTCTTTGCAAGAAGGTCCCCAGGATCTCATGCATGGAGATCAAGGCACACTTCATGAT
Source organism: Pinus albicaulis (assembly GCA_034641835.2). Classification (NCBI taxonomy): domain Eukaryota; kingdom Viridiplantae; phylum Streptophyta; class Pinopsida; order Pinales; family Pinaceae; genus Pinus; species Pinus albicaulis. The sequence continues at coordinate 549,810,252 of CM076570.1, forward strand.
TCACATGTGCCATGGAAGATGAGGTGTAAAACCATGAAGAATTAGGAGGAAGATAGAGGAGAGACCCAACACCATGTGATGAGGAGGGCCCATCTCTATCCATTGTTGGAGGTCATTACACCTAGGAAGGTGATTGAGCTGCACGGTGGAAGCATGGACAGGGTTGTTGATCCATGTATACAGTCATATTCAAATGAGAATGTCTCATTGAGTGGAGACATCACACCAAGGAGGCCATTGGTTCAGAAGAGGAGGATAGATGCTTCAGACAGTGAGGCATCAATCACTGATTCCAGCAGTGTGGAGGCCTTGGGACAACTTGTTGCAGCGCTGGGGGTTTTGAGTAAAACCAAAGCAGAGGGTATCATTCCCTCACTATCATTCTTACCCATTCTCCTTTCAGTACCTGCGCTGTGGCAGGGGAAGAAAGGGAGGGACAACAACCTTCCCACTTGTACAGTTGGAATGGGAGCAGTATATGCACACCACTCTTTGGGGGAATGGGCACAGTCACTTCTTTTCCTTGGGAGGAAGAGGAGAGATTCATCTATGAGTTTCTCCCTTTGCATGAGCAGAAAACCTGGTAAGGATATTTTTCATTTATATGATTTTCATGTTGATTCCTTAACCATGTGCATGCAGGATGATGCTCCAAGGAGGAGAATTCTTTGTCAAAAGCTCTTTGGTCTACTTGGGGCCAAGAGCATAGTTGATGGTCATCCCATTGATGGACTTGGGGGAGATTTGTATTTTGGAGGGCATGCTCACCAGGCATCATACATCACTCATTTTCTCCAAATGCATGAGGAGAATGTAGCAGCAAACCGGTGGTTGAGGAACCACATATTTTGTCATTATCTATTGCAGTTTATACTCAAGATGCGCTGGTTGCATATGAGGGACCATTGCCCCACTCAATCACTACATATGGCAGCCAACATGAATTTCATTATGGCTCTTGATGATGCTATAGATCACACTATTGTTGGGAGCATGATTGGAAGAAGGGCATATAGGATGGATGTGTCCTTTGGGGGAGAAGATCCCCATACATTTTGCAAGGCATTCTCTAAGGGGAGCATGAGAGATGATGTGGCCACCATAGTTCAGCACTTATTTCTTCTTGAGGTGAGCCATGAGAGTGATGGGGAGTCATATGATGGTGTTGATCTCCTTCCCATCACAAAAGAGAGACATTAGGCCAGATTGATTCATAATGGAGGAGGGAAGATCTTTGGAGATCCGAACTTCATCTTGCCATTTGAGGGAAACATTTATGCAGCCCAAGAGTAGCCTTCCCTCTACACTTTTAATGAGTGTAGAGGTGAACAACGTGGGGTAGGCTATGATGCCTACCACTTTCAGATTTTTAGCCCACCTTCTTTGTTAGAGTTCAAGGTGGAAGAAGATGTTTAGTAGTTGCCTTATCTGGAGGTGACTAGATTCTTGTGGATGATTGCTTGGGGACGAGGGATTCACATGAGGTCTTTCCAATTCATTTTGATACCATGCCTCAAGGAGAACTCTAGAAAACACCTTATTTTCTTCTTGATTACACTCCATGTTCATGATGATGGCCACCTTGGCTAGTTTACATTACTTGAGAGGAGCAGTATGGAGACTCTTTTGTTGATACAACATCTCATTCTTCATGAGGAGTTCATCATAAGTACATGCTATAGTTGGAGGGATAGGAAACCCCTCAGTTCTATCCTTACAAGTTGCTTGAGGGCAAGCAACATTTGGGAGGGGAGGATTGTAATGTTCCAAAATTTTATGGAACATTAAAATATTTTGTTTTTTGCTTTAGGAGGAGAATAAATGGGTAAGAAAACCCATTGATAATAAAAATCTGAATAAGGAACCCTTATAATGTGAAAAGGGGATCAATAAAGAATTGGATTTCACACCCCATGTGTGAAAAGAGACAATTTACAGAAGGATAATTCTAGAAGAGGCCAAGTTGACTGCACAGATTAAGAAGATAAGGTTCACTTGGTGGGCCAACACAATTTGCATGAGGAGGAGATCATTCTAGAGAGGAAACCCTAAGGTGTGGGGCCCATGGCAAAGCACCCTTTACTTTTTTAAAAGGAGAACGAAGCAGCCATTCTCATTCATGCTTTTGATTATCATTTTGCTTGTCTTCCCAGACAAGAGCATTCTATAGCTATTTAGCTCAGATGCAGTGCTGCTAGCACTGGGTGTTTCTGGGCGGGAATCCCATCTCTTCCATAGAGTAGCTCTTGGGAGAGCTTGTTCTTCATTTTCCCCATATTTTGACTTGAGGCCAAAGCATTCCATTCAGCTCCAGCGCAGTCTCCATTGGTGGTTGAGTTGTGTTGCTGGGTGCTGCAGGGAAGGGTTTCTCAACACCACTTCCGACATTGTATTTCAGAGGAGGGAGTCTCCATTCCTTTGGGAGATTAGTGAGGGATTTTTTGATCTTAAATCCATCATCTTTGTCATCAGGCCAATCATTTCCATCAGTATAAGAGCATCCCTCTTCCTTGACTGCGCAGTTCATAGAGAGCATTTGCAATGAGGGTTGCAGCATTTTGGTGGGTGGTGAGATCTTCCATGAAAGGATCAACTTTTCATCTAGAAGATTGAAAAAAGGATTTATTTCAGCAAAGGCATCATATTTAGCAAGCTCCTTTCATTTACAGTTTCTATTGAGTTACAGCAGCTGCCTAGCAACTCCGGCATTTTGGTAAAAATGCCATTTTGTCTAGTTTTCATCCAATCCTTTTAGAGGATTGTTGTATTGTATTTTCAGGGGTTGAGACCTTGCTCCCCCTTTCTTATTTGAGCTTACATTTCTGTATCATTCATGTACATGTATTTACTGCTGCAGTACCTCCATAGACTGCGCAGTCTTAGTTGGGAATAAACTATGCAAGCAATGTTTTTCTCCATTTCTATGCACATGTCTCATTGAGACTCTTTACTTGATTTGAGTATTAGATTTCTCAAGAGTTTGTCTACATTTTCTGCTGCATATGTATTTGAAGGCTGATTTCATATCCATGTGACATAGCTCCTTAGATATAACGATGTCATTTCCTTTATTGAGAAAAGTGCTGTTGCAACCCTCTTCATTGGGCCCTTTTCTGAAGATAACAGGTGAAGGAGGCTTGTCTCAAGCCCCTAGAAGGATTTTTTTTGAGTCCACTTTAGGATTTCAGCTCTGGACAAATATATTTAGAGGATCCTAGACCAGAGATCAAATCCTGCTGCCTCCATTTCTGGAAATTTGTTTTCTAGGCTTGGGTTGCTAGACATTCCTCCTAGGAAATTTCACATAGTTGTAGATAGAGTCTGCAAAGGGCCAAAAAGCCTCCGGATCTCACCCTTCTTTAGAAGGTGACATATCTGATAAATGCCCCCAAAGTCCATCTCTGGCATAGACTTGTGATATTTCTGAAAAAGGAATATTACAATCTAGGCTGCGAGATATTGTGGTTTATCATGACTTATTACATGAATCTTTTGATTGGATGGCTGTGACCATACCTAAGTCTATTTGTTGATCCTTACTTCTGGATGGTTGCGTCCATACCTCGGATCTCAGTTTTTATGTACTTTATTATGGATGGCTGTGCCCATGCCACATGTTCATGTATTAGAGATATCAGTTGTATTTGTACTTACAGGTCTTTCGAAAACAATGTTTGGTTCGAATGCATTCTCGTAAATCATTTCACCCCTCCCTCTCTCTCGAACCTCATGCTTAGGGGGAATCCGTTACATAGAATTTTGTCACTATCCCTACAATCCCCATCCCGAACATTGGAGGAAAATTTTTATGACTAATAATAAGTGTCATGCCTTGCAAAGACCATCATTGCATCCCTTGCCATGAGGAAAACATTCGTTCTGTTGACAATTCCTTGAGTAGACAATCAAAAACACATGTTTTTCGGTTGGTGCTGGTAGACCGTTATGCCCTCATGTCAATGAGGAAGATTAACACTGGGCCCCATGCCCGTTGGTGCTTTGTCCCAGTGAGCTACCCACGCCAAATTTTTTTTTGGAATGTTTTTTAAATACAGAGGTGAAGTTTCCATGCTAAAAACTTTGTGGGTGAGTCAGCTTGGGTGGTTCGATTGAATAACCATGAACACCCTCCTTTTTCATATTGTTTCCACCTTTTGGGGAAACCTCCCAAAGGATAAGGCTTCCCTTCCACCATTGTAGGGATCCCAACCTCCTCCTCTCCCTCTATAAATAAATCTATCTCCCATTGGTACACTAGCTGAATAATTATAGCTGAATGGCTGAAGAGAATTGCTGAACATTTTGATAGCGAGATAGAGAAGAGAAAGAGACCTTTATCGAGAGAGATCTTAGGCTTGTGTCCTTGCCTCATCCCAATTCCCTGACGATCCTTCAAGATGCACTTCGATTGAACTTGTTGAAGGAGGTTGTGACATCAAGGCTCCAGTTGTAATCTATTTCTTCTATCTATATATACATGACTATTTTCTGGTTCCCATCTTGTGTTAATATGGTTTATTTTACACAATATGTTTAATCTTCCTTGACTGATTAGCTAGTTATGAATGGAATTATTGTCTTGTATGCTACGTTTGTCCTTTGATCTTTGTGTAGGAATTCAAGTACCATTGTTGAAGGACCATGAACTGTTGGGACAAAGATCAAGAGGCCGCCACTACTACAACTGTGACAATCGTGTTGGACTCCAGGTAGGAAAATCTATCCCAACCTATTTCATTCGTTAAATAGGAACCTACACATTAGCTTGTTCCCTTGTTTCTAGACCCACTCTAGGGCTAGAGGGATCATCTCTGTCTGCAGAGAGGATTTACCTACACAAAAAATATCAAAACTAACTTGTACCTTGAAGGGGGAAGCACTTACAAAGTGGCTACTTGATGAAGATGCATCGATTGTTGGAAACCATAAAAAAATATAGGAAACATTATTCATCATATAATTCATTTTTTGTGCAAGGGCTTCCTCATGCAAGAGTTTAATAGGATCTCTTTCTCCCTCGTATTTCTTTTCTTCCATCATGGGAGGTCATTGGGGTCAATGAGGATAGTCTTGCAAAGGCTCAAGTAAGTTTGAGTACCAACTCCTTATACCTTGAACTCATTGGGGACATGCAAAAAGAAACATATAAAGAGAAAACCACTTTGATACTAATTATCCATATTTATGAAGGGAATGGAATGAAATACAAATTTACAGCAAAAACAAAGAGATGCAGTAAAGCTTGAATTCTATTAATAAATGGAATGTGTTGAAACTTTAAAAATGTGGAATGAAAAAAACTCCCTCAAATGGTTGTAGCCTATCTCTGCAAAGAGATGTGATGGCTACGTGCATTCACAATAGACTATACCAATGAGGTTGAAAGGCATTTTTTAACATAAAGCAACAATGAGGAAACACTAAACATAAAAAAACTAGGTCTAGTCTTTCCTCTACATGAGTACATTTAAGATTTACAAGGAGACAAGCTCGGTCATATGTGGCCTTTTTGGAGAAGCTCTTGTATGTTGATCCAAATTTTTTACTTCATGGATGCATACAAAATTTCATATAAAATAGCATGTGACCAAGTATTACTTAAACACATGAAAAGAAGCAGAAATAAAAAGCAAACATGAGATCAAAAACAAAAAAAAATTTGATTACGGTGTTCACCAAGTGTGGGCTACATCTCTGGGCCCGCTCAATGTGGGGAGGACTCTTTCATTAAATGGTAGCAGAAATAAATTACAAGCAATTAAAAAATGACATCTTATACATGTTGAACCTCAAAACTGTTTCTAATTTGACATCCTTTTCCATCATTTCTTCTTCCTTTTTCACAAAATCATGAACTCAATCAACGATAATTGACATATTCCACATCTAAGAAGGAATTTATATGATATCTACTTTATATTATAATGTTTCTTATTATTTAGATGAATTTATGTAATTAGCTACATAATTTGTGCAATTCTGTAGCTAAACTTTGTTTCTATAGGCACTGTTATTGTTTGATAGGTTTTGAGAAGAAAATGAAGAAGCAGGTCATATGGGTATCTCTGAAATGATCCACACATGGATCGTATCCCACTTACCTGTTTGAATTCAATAAGGAATCATGCCTATGCTTGCAATCAAGGATCAGTCAAGGAACGATATCAGTGGACGAAGAATCTCAATTTTCTCTTACGTAGCAAATAGAGAGAGAGCCATGGGGAATTTGCTTCTAAATAGACTTCTAGTTTTAGTTTTATTTTTCTATCTAGTGGAAAAATTTCCTCAGACAGTTAATTCAAAAACCTGTATAAATACCTATCTGTTGAAACTGGGAATAAGCTTATTTTTTGTAATAATTTGGTGTTATGCTTTCAAACTCTGTTTTTTTTATTAAAGAAGAGCAGTTCTAGATCTCTGATGCGCAAATAGTCTAAGTAGATTTCACACTCGTTCTGCTACAGAGGGCCCCTGCACGGAAATGAGGTTTTTATAGTTATTTTGTAGTTTAAATTTTCTGTCAATTTCATAGATAATTTCCTGTTGATTCATAGTTATATTCTCGTCAATTCATAGTTAATTTATCGTTATTTCATAGTCATATTCTTGTCAATTCGTAGTTTAAATTGCTCAATGTTTTGTAGTTTAATTTCATGTCAATTAGTTTTTAAATGTTTCTTGAATTAAGTTGTTTACATTTACAGTTGACTGTTGGATATTATGCTCGCCTGAATCATCTCATGAATGTGACTCTGTCATTTTCCAATTGAATAGATTTGTGCATTTGATTATATAGAAATCATATGTTTTAATATTAAACATGTTTTGTGTAATAGATACTCTGTCATTTCTTGCTTGCCTTAGTTAAATTTGATTTCAATCAACACAGTAATTTAATTTCTTAGCAATAGAATTTATGCTTTCGTTCCATGGAATGTAGAATAGAATTAGATTAAATTTATCTTTCAATCATTATTAGATTTAAAACTAGGACAAAGTTAGATTAGAATTGTGTTTTAATTATTTTAGAAATAGATCAAGTGCTCTGTTTTCATATAATTAATGCTTTCAATGGATAAGGTAGAAAATGGTCTCATTCTTGTCATGTTGATTGATAGAACATCATTTAAAGATCAGTAGAATGAAATTAGCTTAGAATAGTGCTTTGTTTTGAATCAATTTAATTATATACTTTCCATAGATGTTTTGCCGACCTAAAATAGTCCAATATAACTTAGATTTTAAACCACTCAAAGTTTGATTTATTTTTATGCAAATTAGATTAGTTAATCAACATTTCCTTTTCTTCCTTCTTTTAGATTTCATATTTCATTAATTTCATTAAAAGTAAATTTTAATTCAATTCCTTTTCTTAGAACAAAAATAACATTTTCGTTTCTTTCTTCTTTAAGATTAAGTTTTCATCATTAAAATTCATTTTGATTTGGTTTTTCACTAACATTTAAAGATTTCATTTAGAAGCATATATTTCATTTCTTAGATCAATTTCAGTTCTTAAATTTAGGCATAAAAAAAAAACCCGAAAACAATATAAAACATACACAACGAAGTAAGAAATAAGGTCATCTAAGCATATATAGTGCACCACACTTCATCATATTACTAACCTCAGTTGATAATTTATTATAGCAATTTAAGACATTAAATTGACTAAAAAATACCTCCACTTCCAGGGATGGCTTGAAAATGTAGACCTCTACTAGAGAAACAGACTGCACAGATGGATTCCATGTGAAAAATCGTGAAAAATGATTATAAATTTGACCCTCTTTTGATATTAGAACTTCTAGACCCCAAAGGAATCTTCTCAGCATCAAAATATACCCTTCTCAAAGTTTCGCCCTCTTGGACCGCTCTTGGTTCTGCTTCACGGACCCCACCTTTGCTCTCCATTGGTTGAATGGAATTTTTTTAAGGTTTATATAAAAAAATTTGGCCATACTTATCAAGGTTGGGTCGTTGGACCGTTGGTGGTAGTATCCAAGTTAAGTATTATGGTTGGGGAGGTCTCAGGGTCCAAACCCACGGGACCCCCTGTTATAGCTCTGTCGCGTTATGTTTTTGGTGCAGGCCCACATTTGACGGGCATATGATTCATGGGTTTTTGGCAGCATTTAAATTTTGGGTTCACCCGTTGGCGGGCTGGCCCACCTGGGCCGATGGGTTTGAACCCCGCCGAACTCTTAATACATGGTTTCATGGTATTTTTCCACCACATTATTTTAAATGTATGTCTTTATATGGTTGGGAGGGGTCCGTATCACTGCGGCCCTGGCCCATAAATACATATATATTAATACAAAGTCGCTGGGGGTGGTGGGTGTTATCACAGATAATTTGTAATTTTTGATTAGGGTCACTCACCTAGCTTTCATTCTGTCTCATAAGGTTGGTCCATGAAATTGATGAAAAATTCATGAAACAAGTCTTTATCCTAAGTCCAAAACACTTCATTAGTCATGTCATCTCAGTCATATCTATCAAATCCAACTTAGGTTCACATGCATTGGGTTAAAATTCGTTTTTAGCCACATGTATGAATTTTCACGATTCTGCAATGAATTCTATGCAAAACAGGTGATTTTCGCTATGAAATCACCAGAAAAGTTCATAGAAAATCTGCCAACTTTCTCACTAAATTCGCTACAAAATAATGTTTTTTGCAAAAGGTTCAAATATTGATGAGTTTTCATCTTATGATAGGGTAAGGTCAAGTTTCTATCACCTTTTTACATATTTTAAATCATTATTAAATGCGTGTCATGCATGGTCGTCACTTTAACATTTTCCTTTTTTTCATAATTCAAACTCCATGCATTTGAGCTTAATCACTTACCTTGTCAATCCCTATTAGCTGATTCTGCAACCTTTTACCTTTTTTCTAAGTATACCTCTATTTTTTGTCATAAGTTAGATTCCACCATGTGTCAATAAGCAGCTTGCTGTTCAAATAGGTTTCGTTGCAAGTGTCACTTTTTCAAGAAAGGCAGCGTGGTTATAAAGGAAGATGGCCATGAAGAGGAAAACAAACAAAGGAGGCTCCTGTGTGAGATATGAACACATGGACCTCAAGCTACTCATGGGAGACCCTAGTGTTGCAAAGGATTTCATCAAAGCTAGTTGCATGAGTTTTTACAAGAAGATACAAAGGGATTTCTCTATTTTTTGGCTGTTTGCGTAGTCAACTTCAAGAGCAGTTTGTGGGAAAACAAAGGAGAATTCTTAAAAATTGAGATATCTTATTGTCGAGAACAAATCGAAGAAAATTAAACTCTTTCACTTTTCTCACATGTACTACCAATTGGGAGATTTAAAGATGTCTTTGGGATCTATTTTCAGAATGCGTTTTTTCCTATTTTAGACATGTTTTTCAAATACAGATTCCGAGCACCTGGAGATGTTTTTCAAAAAACCAAAAGAGGTTTTTCTTCAGAATGAACTGATTTACAAAAAATTCCTCCTGTTTTGAAAAATATATCAATGATTCAGAGATATGAGCTCATTTCTGAGCCCTACTTTTCAGAAAAAAAACAACAAAATTCTGAGTTTTTTGCCAATTAGGCAATTTCGTAGCGAACTCCAGGCTTGAAGGCCAAATTTCGCTATGAAATCCCTGTAGGTTATTTTTTGCAAGAAATCTCATTTTTTATAGAAATCAATGGAGGATAAGAGTTTTATTTATCTTATATTATCTAGCAAGCATATCCCAATCAGAAAGAGAGGCTAAAAGTTGACTTAGATGGCTGAAATGAATTTTCTACCAAACTACGCTATGAAATTGCCTGTTTTACTCTATTTTTTCAGCGAACAACATTTTTTAATATTTTAGTGTTTTGAAGGAGTATTGAAGGTCAGCTAGCCATGTGGAAATATTAAAGGATATTAGAGGAATTTTTTGGTGAAGGTAGGGTATTTGACAAATTTGTTCAGCTCACCAGCTTATCAAGTTTCCACATCATCAACATGACAACTTATAGTTAGAATCCGAGGAACAATTCCTATATTCCAGTGATGATGTTTTATTGTTAGATCATGCCTTTTCCCACCTCATAAGGCTTCTCTTTTGATAAAACTTGTTTAAGTATGGATTTTTAATAGTTTGATAATGTAATAATGAGTGAAAGAGTCCAATTAGGTTTCTAATTCTTGAATACAGAGTTATCTCTACTTTTTCCTCCTTGTAATCAGTTGTTAGTTAGATTAGGTGTCCATGAAGGTATTCGATGGTATAGCCTAGTTGGTAGACATGATGTAAAGGTGCCTAATTCTATAAATAGGAAGAGGAAAGAGTCTGAAAGGGGTTGGAGAATGTCATCTGAGATTACTACTATTGTAAATTTTGGAATATCAGTAATGTACAATGATGGTGTTTTCTGCTTTACCTGAGATTCTTTGACTGTTGAAATGAGCTTATGTCTTATGTTTCCTTAATATATTTTTCCAATATCTTGATGTTGAATTACTAAGAATTCATGCCCTCATGCTCTAACTTCATTTTAACATTGAGTTATTGAATATATTCTGCGTGTTAGTATTGTCTTTTCATTGAAAGAGTAAAAGCCTCAAATTCCACAAGGAGATTCATTTTTCACTAAATTATTTCATACTGACTCCATGAGCCCAATGGTAGTGAAACCTATTTCATTTTTCACCTGCAATAAAATACACTAAGACACTTATCACAGATTTAGCCATTTGATTTAAAACCTAATTGAGCAAATCATTACTTAAATTGAGAGATCCCTCTCAGGCTGAAGAGGTTAATCCTCAGTCAAAAGCTGGTTTGAAAGAGTTACTCTAAGTTGTCTGGTGGAGAATCCCATCAGTACCAATTTAGAGATAACAGCGGGGGTGGCGGCTCGCCACCCCCTATATATATATATATATATATTGTTTTTTTTTGTTTTTGTTTTTTAACAACATAGTTAAAATTTAGGTGGTGGTTTTTAAGGGTCACTAGGAAAATAAAAGTGGTGAAAAATTTTCCCATTTTGACCATTAGATTCTATGCACTGACCCTTTTCCAAATTTTTTCCTTGTTAGTGACTGCCACTTGGCCTAGTTTGACCAAAAATTTTACTGTCTATAACTTTAGCATAAAAACTCAGATTTGAATTTCGTTGACGTCGTTGGAGTTAGGACAAAGAGAACTATGATATGGTCCTAGTTTCACTTCAATCCAAAGACTTTTATTTTTGAGTTTTTTCAAGGCCACTTCTATTTTTGGAGCCACCTGGATCATTTCTCCCCACTAATGAGATTTTGGGCTGCCAAAATAATTATTAGTCAATTGGAAAGTGAGGGAATTTATCCCTCACTTTCTCCTTTTCAATCCATCAGGCCTTACTTGGATGCATTCCCTTGAAACCAATACAAAGGTACTCCACGTCTCCTCGTTGTGAAGTCCTATTCTTCCTGTCAAGAGTTATATCCTCAAGTAGTTTGTCTAAGTATTCAGGCTAAAAGTCATCCAATGTAGGAAATTGTCCAACCTCTTCGGTGTCCATGATCAAAGGAGGCTCATAAATCTTCAAATTTTCAATGTTTGCCACTGAGTACATTTGCATGTCAAATTGGTCTCAACTTCTTTCCTTCACCTTTCATCTTGTCTTTTTCGATGTGGAGACATGCTCAGTGCTTATGGTTTCAAGCTTTGTATCGAGCTTTACTTTTCTCCAACTACTCTTGCACTACCTTAAAAATCATCTAAATCCACTGAATGAACTTTTGTCCCTTATCCTTGTCGTATTTCCCACTAGAATCTTTGTATCTCCAAAGACCATGACTAAGGGATCCTTTGGAAAATATCCAAATCATGTCTCAAATGGTGAGCTCTGAGTGGATGAATACACTACTCAGTTGTATGCATATTTTACATAAGGAATTTTCTCGTCCATCGATCTGCAGATGAAATTTCGTGCTCCTCTTCAGCTTGGTGTCCATAATTCTCCATAAAATTGTGCAAAAATCTCCAAGAAAAAAGAGTCTTGATCAGACACAATGGATGTGGGAAGGCCAAAGTGGATCCATACAAATTGGAAGAAGAGATGAGCAGTCTGCTCTGTAGTGACTTGCTTCTTACAAGGCATTAAGATACACATATTTCTAGCTTGGTCCACAATGACATACAAATAGTCATGACCTCTCCTAAACAAAGGGAAAAAACCAAAAAAATCCATTAGCACACTTTCCCATGGATGACTTGAAATAGGGAGTGGTGTGTAGAGCCCTAATTTTCTATTAGAGGGCTTGCAAACTGAACAAAACACACATCCCTTTACATATCGAGTCACAATATTTTTCATGTGAGGCTAATAACAAAACCTATGTAAATGACACAAAGTTTTTCCTACACCAAAATGACCCAACACAAGAGAGGTATGTGCCTCTTTGATTACATGTATCATTTCATTGGTGGGAATACAAAGTTTTCCAAAATGGTACAACAATTTTACCTGTAAATGGTAATTTTCTGCCTTCAAACCATGAGTCAGATTTGCATAAACCTCTTTAAAATATTCATCATCAACATAATTTTCAAAAGATAAAGAAGAATTTTTCAAAACTATAGATGCAAAAATAGGAGGGCAAGAAATAATATCTGCCACTTTATTGTTAGTGCCCTTCTTATATTTTATTACCAAGTGAAACTATTGGAGGAACCCCATCCATATGAAATTACGTGCTTGTTGAAGCTTGGTTTGTGATTGGAGTTGCTGCGAGGGCTAGCAATCTGTGCGAATGATGGTCTTCTTTCCAATAAAATAGTGCTTCAAATTATTCATGCTTTGAACCAAGGAATACAACTCTTTATCATATGTGGGATAATTCACAATAGCGTGGGAGAATGTCTTTGAATGGTAAAATACAATTTTCCTCTACTGCATCAATAATGCTCCCATGGCGTACCCACTGGCATCTATCTAGATCTCAAAAGGTTGTTGGAGGTCGGGTCAGGCCAGTATTAGTGTGGTATTGATTTAATCTATCAGTGTATCAAAGGATTTCTAATGCTTTCCTTTCCACTGAAAGGTTTTCTTAACACTTGTTAATGCATGTAATGGGGATGCAGTGATAGATAAGTTGCCAATGAACCTTCTCTAGTATTATACTGTACCCAAAATTCTGCGAACTTCTGTAACATGGTGGGTTTAGGCCACTTTAATATCACATCAATTTTAGAAGGATCTATTTTTAATTGTCCATATTCTACAATGTGACCGAAGTAAACCAAAGAGGCCTTACCAAATTCACTCTTAGACATTTTGACATACAATTTTTATTTTTGAAAAACAGCAAGCACCTTTTTTAACATGACTCACATGATCTTCCCATGTCCTATTGAAAACTAGAATTTCATCAAAATACACAAGTAAAAAATCATGAACAAAAGGTTTGAAAATATCCTTCATCACCCTCATGAATATGGCTGGAGCATTTCATAGTCTGAATGGCATCGCCAGCTGTTCTAACAACCCCTGTTTTGTCTTGAATGCAATATTCCATACATCATTTTCTGCTATCCTGGCCTAATGATAACAACTGTGCAAGTCCAGTTTTGTGAAATAGATATCATTTTTCAATTGATCTAACAAATCATCAATGTGAGGGAGAGGGTATTGATTTTTCACCGTTATTTTTTTAATTCATTAAGGGAATTTTGAGGTGTAAAATGGGCCTCCTAAGAAATTATAAAATAATAGTGGAAATAATAAAATAATATTATATTATATCATCAAATTTTAGAGGGAAAAAAAGAAAAAAACTACTTTTTTCAATTCGTATTTTCAACTTATCTCCCTATGGGTTTACTTAAATTTTGAGTGGGAACACTCGTGGGATGCATAATTTGATTCCTCATCTAAGGAGTACTCATGTTTCATAATTTCTATGGGCCCTACTACACAAAAAATGTGAAATACATGAAAAACGTGATAATACATGAAATTGTTTTGTCTAGTAGGGTCCATCGAAAGTATGCAACATGGGTACTCCTTAGACGAGGAATCAAATTATGCATCCAATGAGTAATCCTGATCAAAATTTGAGTAAAACCTTAGGGAGATAAGTTGAAAATACAAGTTGAAAAATTATTTTTATTATTTTATTATTTTTTAATCTTTCTACCTTTTTACCCCAAAAATGGTCAATCACCCCCCATGGTTGACATCATCATCTTGGATACTATTGGTTCTTATAAAGTTTATTTTGGTTGTAAATTTTTCTTAGGAGGCCCATTTTAGACCTCAAAATTTCTCTAATGTACCTGTAGTCCAAGCACATCCTCCATGTGCCATCCTTCTTTGGCACCAACACAATAGGTGAATCACATGGAGAAGAACTTGGTCTCGTGAACCCTTGGTTCATCATTTCCTGCACCTACTTATTTATCTCCTCCATCTCAATGGTTGACAACCTATACATACCAACCTTTGGTAAAGAAGAATCATGTTGCAACTGGATCTCATGTTGGATCTCACACTTTGGAGGCAACCCACTTGGTTCCTGAAAAATCCCATTATAGTTAGAAACAATTTCATACAATTATTTTTTATGAGTGGGTTCACAACCTTGGAAAGCTTTAAATGTCTCTGCATATTTTTCTCTCACAACCATGAGCATGCACCCTTTTCTGGAATTTACCAACCTCTTCATCTGACATGCACTTACAAGTCTGGCAATGATCTTTGCATGATGAGCCTTGATAATGTATTCTATATCATCTTTCACGAGATGATACTTGTTTTCATGGCGAAAGAGAATTGTTTTCCAGTCATACAAATATGGATTCCCTAATACCATGCCACAGATATCTAAAGGTACAACATAAAGATCAAACTCATCTACAAGTTTGGATGCAATCACAAATATAGCTCTACACTGCTTGATTACATGTAATTTGGCTTTATCACACACCCAACCAAAAGGATAGGGTTTTAGATGAGGCTTGGTCTCTAATCCAAATTTCTTAACCAAGGATTCTAAAATCAAGTTTACTTGTGAGCTCGGATCATACAAGGTTTCCACTTTAGTATGTTTCATTACGACTCTAATGTGGAACAATTTATTCTTTTTTCGTTCATTAACAAGAGAATCATTTGGAGAACTTGTACTTGGATGTAATTTAGAGTTTTCACTAGCATGGAGAGAAAGAGTACCTTGTATGCCCGTTGATTTGATCAGATCCAAAACTAGATCCAAGGTCCTGTTGTATGGTTGCCACTGTCTTTTGTTTTTTCTTTCCACCAAATATCTTTGGTTTCAACTTCGGATGAAACTTCCAACGGTATTCCTCATCATGACCTTCCTTCTTGCAGTGTGTGCAAGATGGATTTTCTCCTTCCTCCTTATTGGTTGTAGGTTCCTTCTTGTCATTTACCTTTCATTTTACTTTGAACTTTCCATTATGAGGTTTGAAAGACAATTTCCTTGGTTTCTCTTATTTTCATCAATAGTAGTAGGCTCAAATAAAAACAAAGAATGCCTAATGCAAATATGTAGATAAAAATTATACCATGTTCTACTTTATGGTGTATTGAGGCTTGATCATCGAGCTCTTTCTTCTCATGCTTAATTTTCTTCTCATATTCTGCAAACAACTTGTCAAATTTCTCTACCATGGTGAAGAAGATCTTGTGATAATTTCACTTTTCATCTGCTCATGGATCTTCATCTGTCATATTTTGTCTTCGTGGTGCACGCCTTGCTTTAGGATCAAAGTATTTGAGTTTTCCTTCTCCTATTTGGATTTTTTTCCTGGTTATAATTCACTCATTCAACTCGCGTCAAGAATACCTTCTATGATACCAAACTTGATCAAGGTATTTTACTTCATGGATGCATATAGAATTTCATATAAAAGAGCATGTAACCAAGCAACTTAAACACATGAAAATAATCGGAAATCAAAATTAAACACGCGATCAAAGACACAAGACAATTTGATTATAGAGTTCACCCAGGTGGGCTACGTCTCTGGGCTTGCTCAATGTGGGGAGGTCTCTTTCATTAAATAGCAACATAAATAAATTACAAGCGATTACAAAATGACCCCTTATACCTCCACTTCTGGGGATGGCCTGAAAATGTAAACCTTTGCTAGAGAAATGGACTACATGGTTGGATTCCTAGTGAAAAATCATGAAAAATGACTGTAAATTTGACCATGTTCTGACACGAGATCTTCTAGACCCCAAAGGAATCTTCTCAACGTCAAAAGATACCCCTCTCAAGGTTTCGCCCTCTTGGACCCTCCTGGTTCCACTGCACGAATCCTGCCTTCGCTTTCCACTCGTCGAACAACAAATTTTTAAGGTTTATATAAAAAAATTTGGGCGGACCTATCAAGGTTGGGTCATTGGCCCGTTGTTGGCAGTATCCAAGTTAAGTATTATGGTTGGGGAGGCCCTAGGTTCCAACCCACGGGACCCCCCATTATAACTTTGTCACTTCATGTTTTTAGTGCGGTTTTTCATTTGAATGACATATGGTTCAATGGTTTTTGGAGGAATTTGAATTTTTGGGCTGATCCACCTGGGTCAGGTGGGTTCAAACCCTGCTGGCCTCTTAATATGTGGCTTCATGGTATTGTTTGGTGTGATGGAAGGGTCCACCGGGGTGGCCTGACCACCACAATATAAAATATATATGCCTTTATATGGTTGGGCAGGGCTTGTATCATCATTTCCCCAACCCATAAATACATATATATTAATACAAAGTCGGTTGGGGGTGGTAGGGGTGGTGGCCCGCCACCCCACAACTATATATATATATATTATTTTATTTCTTTAACAACATAGTTAAAGTTTAGGTGGCATTTTTTAAGGGTCACTAAGAAAATTAAAGAGGCAAAAAATTTGCTCATTCCGACTGTCAGATTCTATGCATTGACCCTTTGCCAAATTTTTGTCTTGTTAGTGATTGCCACTTGGCCTAGTTTGACCAAAATTTTGATTCGTTATAACTTGAGCATACAAACTCATATTTGAGTGTCATTTTCACCATTGGAATCAGGACGATGAGCACTATGTTCTGTTCTTACTTCAATTCAATCTAATGAATTTTATTTTTGAGATTTTTCAAGGCCACTTTTATTTCTAGAGCCACCTGGATCACATATGGAACTTGATTTCCTCATTTTATAGAAGAGAGTTGTGATAAATTGGCCCAATGGGTAGAGATGAACCGATGGTCAGATTGATTTAGAGGTTGACCTGACAATGCAGAGGCACTCTTGTGGGCGAGGAGAAGATATATTTGTATTATTCCACCACCTTGTTTAATTTCTTTTGCTACAAGGAGAGGCCCTGTGTGGAGGCCATGGATATGGATGAAACCTTATTCTCATATTAAGAGAGAATTACGAAGAAGGAAAATTTCCTAGTCTGTGAGATGACCTTCCTGCATTTCTTAGAGTAGATAAAATAAATGGCAATAGTTGGAGCTACCTCTTGTATCATGTATAGTTTTCTTCCCAAAGTAATAGTAACATTGTGAGGTCTAGACTCGTAAACATCATGATACTTCTACAGGTATGGTTGGCCTAAAATAATGTCACAAACTTCAAGCAGAGAAATATGACACAATGCCTCATCCTTTAAGATCTTGATGCCACAAGGTAGGTGGCACTGCTTGTTGACACAGAGAACTCGCCCTTGGCAGATCCACTCGATGGTGTATGGCTATAGGTGTGGTGTTGTTGACAGGTCCAACTACGTGACGGATTTTGTTGAGATGATATTATTTTAACTTACTCTATTAATAATGAAGTGCAGTGAAGCACCCTTAACCCACATCTATGAGTGAAAAAGGTGCTTACCTTCCTTTGATTCTTTGGGTTCACTTGGTTGGAACTTGGTGGTAGAAATGGTGGCATTGGGTTTTTCATCAATGGTCCACTTCCCCTTGTCTATATCTAAAAATTGCAGCTCAGCCACAAATAATTTATTTGAGAAGCATTCATTAGTGTTATACTAAGGGATCTTATGTACTCACACCACTTTCCTGTGTCTTTCTTCATCTTCCCATTAGCCTTCTTTGTTTGTGGCTTAGACGTGTTGTCTTGGGTGGTCCATCCTAGTTTTTCCTTTTTTCCTATAGGTTGTGGCTACCTTTTCCCTACTTCTACTATGAGGAATTTGAAGATCCAAAACATTGCTTATTCTATTAAAATTTCCATTTTATTCTGATAAAATATAAATATGCTGCACAACATGAGGATTTTTCTAGAAAATCCATTTTTTATTTGGATTCAGTTGTGAAAATCATCATGATACTTGAGCACTAAATGTCACTTGAAGTCTTTGATACCTAGCTTGGTGTGTAAGGTATGGAATATATTTGTGAGCTATGGCACTATTTGGTGCCTCTCCCATTACAGTGTGGTCCATCTCATGTACTGGTCAATTCAGCTTCCTGTTAGTGTGTAAATGTTTCAGTGATCAAATACACTCTTTCAGGTTTATTTGGTAGAAGTCTTTGGTCAAAATTTTATACTTTCAAATAAATTCTCAAATAAATTTTGTTCACTAGATGTTGTCTAAGTCAGATGCTGCTCCCTCCTCGAACTCATGGTAATCATCAAATTCAAGATCATATCATCATTTAAGTATCTAGGGTTGTATATCAGTTAACATACTAATCATCTAGGTCATGGTGTAGGCTTATTTTGTTTTTCCATCATAATGCCAATCATGTCATATAAGAAAGGAAAAAAAG
The DNA here is from genome assembly GCA_034641835.2 of Pinus albicaulis. NCBI lineage: Eukaryota > Viridiplantae > Streptophyta > Pinopsida > Pinales > Pinaceae > Pinus > Pinus albicaulis. Next base: position 549,828,993 of record CM076570.1, read on the forward strand.
AGTCATTTTCATTATTCAAGTCACCTTCATTGGGAGTTAGCAAATTTAGGAAATAAAACAAAGGGAAACTTGTCCTTTTTGCAAAGAAGTATGCTACATTGTCAAAAATTTCAGAAGATATTTTCCTAAAAGTACATATGATGTCACTAAAGCCAAAAGTAAAGTTTGTAGGCTTTAAAGGGAAATGAAGCTTCTTTTAAGTTCATTTCATCCTTTTGTTTTCAAGAGCTCCTCTCTCATGCTCCAAAACTCCCCACAACCATCCAAAGATTGAATTCCACCATCAAAAAGTGATCCAGACTATTGCACACAATGTTTCTTCTCCATGCTACATTTCTAGGGAAGCCACGCTACGCTTCTGGAAATTTGCTACATTTTTGGCATTCAAGGTCCAAGAAGCCATCAAAAGGGTCAATTCATTATTTCACAAGTTTTAGATGCTTCCAAGCCAAGTGAATAGTCTTCACCTCTCATTCAATATAGTTTCTTCAAAAAAAGGTGGATTCCCTCTTCTAGGGGTTTTCACTACATTTTTTAATTGCATTGATTTTTGGCTTTCTTTAGTAAGGAAACCCTAAGTTTCATCGCCTAAAATCCTTCACGTATAACTCATATACCCAACTAAATAAATCCTTATCATTCATATCTCTCATTTCTCCCATTTTCACTCAAACCCTAATCCTCACTACGTTTTTGTTGAGATACTAGGTTATCTCGGTGTTTGGACCCCTTTTCCCCTTTCCCCTTACCCATTTCCAAAAATTTCACGTGCACTGTGTTGCTAACCTACCACCCTATCTCCCCAAATTTTTAGGGATTTTTCCCTAACTCCAATCCCTCTCATCTATGTCCCTATGCCCACTACATCATTCTCCCCTATTTTCCTAATCTTCATCCTCCCTTTCCTTCACATCAAGCTACAGTTTCTTTTTGTTGACAAACATCATGGAAGGTGAGAAGAGAAACTATAAAAAATGAGGTCATCATTCTAGATTTGAGCCATCCAATTTGCAGGAGATCAATGCTTCTTCCTATGCCAATAAATCCTTTGAAGACATTGGATGTTTAAGGCTTTGTTAAAGAAGTCAAGAGGTCGGCTGTCATGCTCAATTGACAAGCCTCTTTGCCACTAGTTTTAGGAGAGATAAGGCTAAAATACTAAGGGTTGAATTCGCTATATCAGAATATGCCATATACTCAACAACATGTATCCCGAACCACGAAGAAATCTAGTCCAAAGGGATGGATTTGGACATTGAGAACTATAAAATTTTCTTAAAACCACATTACAAATATGCTCCTGAACACATCTTTCCCTTCAGGAATTTACTTGATGGGTATGCTCCTTTAATGAAGCTAATAATGAAGTATTTTACATGTGAAGGCATGTTTTCAAGATTATACCAGTACCACATAAATATATTGATGCATTTCACTACCACCAAGCCACTGAACTTGCCTCATTATCTATTTAGAAGTCTAGTAAAAATGACTGAAAAAGTACAAAGTAAAGGCAAGGATCACTAAGCTAGTTTGTTTCACCATGATTTGGTCAAGGTTATAGTCTTACATCAGCTCTCACAAATCAATATGTCCTGGGAAACATTCATGAAGTTAGTTGCTTCTATGCCCACTACTAGTCCACCTATCATTCAAAGCATACCATCAGCATAATGAAAGCCCCAGGATATTGGATCTTCAAGTACACCAGTAGAGGTTCCAAAGATGTCGAGGGCTGAAGTCACTCAAACTTATGAGAAGGGTAAAAGGTTGGTATTTTCTCCTAAGATCACTAAAGGTGTACTTTCACCTGAACCTACAATTGAGTAAGTATTAGGAGAAACCGATGGAGTAGCCACCTATGCATGAGAGTGAGTCACCCCTGCAACAACATGAGGAGAAAGAACCTTTGGATATTGACATGGCATAGCAAGTGGAAAAAAATTCAACTGAAGAGATAATCAGGGAAAAAATAAGCAGAGATAGTAGAGCTCAAGGACAGTCTCTCAAGGGAAAATTTCATAATAACATTTATACAACAAGAAAACATGCAACTAAAGGTGAAACAAGTGCTCCTAAGAAAACCTAAGGCAGATGTTGAGGCAAAGAAAGGTAAGGGAAAAGAAGTGATATATTTTGATCAGTTTGAAGACAAAGAAGCTCAGATAAATCCAAGGAGGCCAAAAATAAGAGGATTAACCAGGCAAAAAGAACAAGAAACAAAGTTATCTCCTCCCTTATGTCAACAAAGTTTTGATGATTTGATTGTTGCTGAGTCTGAGAAAGAAAAAGAGTTTTGGATTAAAAGGGTAAATGAGCATCTAGAAAAACTCTTGAATAAGTCAGAAGGAGACAATAACCTCCAGAGGAACATGGCGACACACTACTTCCCCAGGAACCAAATTGTGAAAATCAGGGTTATAAATTTGAAGAAAAAGATTAAAGAAACCCTAATCAAGATAAAGAATAAAGAAACCTTGGATATAATGGATAAGGCATTTATAGATGTCTACATCACCATTCAAGGATGCTATGGATCAAATTTCAACAAGTTTTGAGCATTTTTGGTAATTTTTTTGAATTTTTGAGAAACTTTGGAAATTTCACTTTTGCATAAGCATAGCGTGGTCACACTACGCTTTTTCTCAGAGGCTCCAATGGAGGTAAAATTTACATTTTTTGATTGATTTTGAGGTTTTCATTCTAAATATGATTTTGGTTTTGCATGATACTTCCTAAATTTGAAGAAAAACTCAAAAAACACCTCAATTTTCATGTTTATGCCACTGTTTTTCATCCCACGCTATGTTTCTGGGGTAGCCTTGGGAAAATGAATTTTTGAGGGTCTTACAGGTGGTATTTTGCAAATTTCAAGGTTAGGTTGGCTATAGGACATCCAGGGCTACCATATCCAACCTTCATATCAGAAAAATGATGCGTTAAAGCCTCCTCAAAATGCCCTCCAAGTGCACACTACAATTTTGTCAAAACACGCTATGTTTCCACCACACGCTATGTTTCTGTGTAGGAGGTTTTCTAGATAAGTGTCAGTAAAAAGGGTCAAATATTTGATGTAAAAATTGTCTCATGAGTTGTTTCAATGGTTAATGAAGTCTATTTATTCTCCTCATTGTTGAGGAATCTTGTAATTAATCAAGGAGACAGAGACTCCTACTTGTTAGCTAAATTAGTGGAGATTGTTTCTAACTTCCCTAAAAACTGGGTAATGACTCATTAGGTGCATTTATGAGGTTTTTTGGATCAGGTTTTGACCCATTGAGGTGGAATCTTCTCTATTTTCTATATGTAATCTAACTCAAGTCATTTTAGAGGTTGGATAGTTGATATTGCAGTGTGGAGCTTATGTACCTATTTTTACAGTGAAATCAAAGACATGTTGTAGCTATAATTTTGGGACTCCAGTGGTAACTTATTAGCATTGTTTTTTCTCACTGTTACCATCAAATTTAATGTTTATGCTTTATTTCCATCACATGTATGCTTCCATATGATGATCTTATGAGTCTTTAAGCATAATTCTTACTTTTGTGCTTTGTTTAATGAGATTTTCATAAATTTGTTCTACTTCCTCTCATGAATGAAATCATATGCTATATGCCCTTTATGATTCTCCCTTTTTCAAACCTTATAACACAATTCCAATATAAATGTGTTTCTAGGTATACCTGCCTGGCCTAATATTCATCTCTATAGCTGTTCATTTGAAATCTAACCTTGAAAACCTATACCTAGTTCCTAGACTGACACTTCTTATCCAGGAAAACTCAAAACAAAACCCTAGACAAAATAACTGAGCTTATATCTAGTGTAATATAGTTTCCTTTCCAGTTACCTCATTGATTATGAAATTGACATTGAGAGAGCCCTCTCTAGTTTGGTAGTGCTAGCTACCAAATCTAAATATTGGTTTGAGGTTACCTCCTTCAGTCTCCTTTCTCAGCCTTGGGAAACTGAGGGAGTGATAACATTTTTGGTGTCGTTGTTGGGGATCGAATGTTAAATTTTACCTAGGGATATTTATTTTAGTTCACTGAAGGTTATACTTATGGGTGACAAGTGCTGACATTCAAAGAAGGTTGAGTTAAGTCAATTTGAGCCAAAGTGTAGATCCACAAAAACACTGGCTCCCAAAAGGAACATGAGGTATAATCCATACCCTAATCCCTCACCAATTGTTAATGACCTTGAGAGTGTTTTGAGAAAGCAGAAAAAAGAGTATCAAAAAGTTAGAAAAGGTTTACCTCCACTTGTGAAATCTACATCCTTGTGTATGAGGATAATTGCTCCAGAAGATTTGTCCTTCAATTTCAAATTTGAGACATCTTTGCTCAGGTCCAAGTCAGAATCCTTCCTTTTAGAAACAGTCTTTGACCCTATTGATTTTGAGACATACTTGCCATTTTCTGAGTCTTTTTATTTTTAGGTTGATAGTAAGGTTTGGTCTAATTTTCATAAACTTCAGGGTTTGGCCGATAAGTTTCAAGTAACCTCTGAAAAGGCTTATTTACAATACCAACAAAAATCTTTATTTTCTTCTACATCTACTTTCATACCTTCTCATACAACTACACCATCATCCCTCATCTTCACTCCATCACTTCCTCTGCATTTATACACTCCATCAACACCTCCACGACCTCCTCCAGTAGTCATGGCAATATTTTCCCCTTTAATTTTACCACCAAAAATCACTTCTTTACCTCAGAATTATGGTCAAAGATTTCCTTTGTTTGATGGGACAACAAAGGTTACTTCTTAGCAACACATTTTTAAGGTGGTTGATTTCATCTATCTTGAAGAGATTGATAATGATGATGCCAAGATGTGCATTTTAGCACAAAGTTTCTCATGAGAGGTTAAAAAATGGTTCCATTCCTTAAGAGTTGCTTCTGTAGCTAATTCACAATAGCTAATTGACTTATTTATGGAAAAATGGGAAGATTAAAAGAACCCTCTACAAATTCTAGCTGAATACAATGCCTTGAAATGAAACCTTGATGAGTTTGTGCAAGATTTCATGACCAAATTCAATATCAAGCCTCCTCCTAGCCTTGCACTTCTTCATTATCAATATGGTTTCGATCTTGATATGACCTACCAATTGAGAGAAATAAACCCATATACCCTTGAATAAATGTAGATAAATGTAATAAGCGTTGAAGAAAATCTTATTATCAAGAAGTTAAAAATAAAATCAGAAAAGAGGGTTACCATCAAGGAGGAGCCATCTACTTCATCTGAGGGTAAGCTTGATACCTTGATCAAGAAAATGGAGAAAATGATGGACAAGATTGCCAGCATGGATAGACAAAATGAACCGTCAATTAGAAATCCAAATTTTAGAGGTCAACAACAACAGGGTCAATATAGGATTAAGAAAAGGGATCAGAGGGGTCAGGATCAACAAGGTTAGCAGCAAATTCACACTCCATTTCAGAAAATTTATACAGAAGGCCTTGTGAAGAATAAGAAGATATTTCAGGAGAAAATCATCAACAACCTATTTTCCTAACTAAAGAAGATCATTTTTCTGAAGAACTTTATGTATCGCGTGATCAGTAATATGTTCTGTCTAACAATGATATTTTATCAGTACATATAGAAGATTACCAAAGATGATATCAAAATTCTCTTAACCAGGTGCAAAGGCAATATGGTTTGAGAAATAGAAACATGCCTGTATCTTCAAGTCAGAAAAAGAAGAATTCTAAAGCAGATGCTCATAATAAAGATACGACTACTTCAAATAAGAGCAAGGATAAAGGACCTGTTTTTCCTAATCATGGAAAAGGCAATGAAGCTTCTACCAAAAATCAAAAGAAAGATAAAGAAGTTTAAGATGGAGGACAGAGAAAGGAGATTCCACACAAATATCAACCTGAAAAGAAGGACATGCCATATAAAGAGGTAGAAAATGATTCTGATTTATTTAGTCTTGAGAATGAAATTTCAAAACTTAAAGTCTCAATCCCATTGACTGAAATAATCAAGAATGACCAAAATAAGTTCCAGGTAGCCAAATTTCTTAAGGTAGATCAAGTGTTTGATATGGTAACTGTTAGTGATGATCAGCTTGATATTTTGTTTGGCCCTATCATTTTTACCTCAACCTCAAAATTCATGATTTATCCTCCATAATGCTATGCTAGAATCCATAGCATCACATAATCTCATGCCTAAATCCATCATGGACAAACTAGGATTGGATATTACCAGACCCTACCATGACCTTTACTATTTTGATTCAAGAAGGGTTAAATGTCTTGGTCTCATCAAATATATAGTGGCGTCCTTAGAGAAAATTCCATCTAAGAATGTTCTCATGGATTTTGTTGTAGCTGATATCCCTCCGAGATATGGAATGCTTCTCTCCTAGTCATGGGGAGCCAAACTTAGGGGCACTTTGCAACTATACTTTTCTTATGCTACTATACCGTTTTTTGGAAAACTTAGAAAATTATACCGGGAGAACAAGATGAAGTACATGATTAGTAGCAAAGAAAAGGCTAATAATCACCCAATACATGTTTTTCATACATATTTAGAGTCTTTTATCTTATTCAATGGTGATCGTTCAAAATATTCAGAAGTTTTGATAGAAGAAAAAGCAGAAAATTGAGAGTTTTCCAATTATGTTAAAAATTTTCCAAGTGAAGAAAAACAAGAAAAGATGCCAAGTAGTCTACATCCTATTATCACTCCCCCCATTTCCCAAGGTTGAGAATGGAATTGAAGGGAGGTAACAAAAAAAAAACCTTTACTTAACGTATCTAGCCCTACCAAAACTAGAGAGGGCTCTCTCAATGTCACTTTGCAGCCAATGGAATGACTAAATATATAATGATCTTAGGCTAGTTATGATGCTACGTAGATTAGGGTTTTTGTTTTTTTGATTTTTTTTTGGATAGGAATGATAGTCAAGGAACTAGGTATAGGGTTTTAGGTCCGATTTCAAACATTAAATTGCAGAGATAAGGATGAGGCCAGGTAGGTAAACTCATGAACATACTTAATTTTTCATTGTGTATAGGGTTTTGAAAGAGGAGTTAGAATGAGAATTTAAATGAATTCATTCATAAGAAGAGTAAACACATCCATGAAAACCTTATAAAACAAAGCATAAACGACAATGATTTCTATTTATAAACCCATAATATATAATACAGAAGCATGAATATGATGAAAAAGGGAACATAAATTTAACTTGATGAAGAAACAAAGAAGAAAAATGATCAAAAGCGTACCACAGGAATCTCAAGAGTATAGCTGCAACATCCTTTAATTTCACTGAAAGAAGAGTTTGTACAATAGCTCCACTGCAAATAAAAACTATCCAACCTCTCAAATGACTTGAGGTGGACTAATAGAAAATAGAGTTCACGACACCTCATAGGGCCGAAATATGATCTAAAACACATAATAAATGTACTATATGAGTGATTACCTAGAATCTAGGGAGGTTAGAAACCACTTCCTCAAATTTAGCTAATAACTAGGAGTTCATCTCTTTTGGATTAATTACATATTTCCTCCATAAAGAGAGGAAAAAAAAATCTTCCACTCAAAACACACCTCATGGGACAACTAAACCTCAAAATTTGGAAATTTTCTAAGTTTACAAATGTCCAAGGGAATCCAATTACAAAAGCATCGCTCCTCCAGTAGAAGCATCACACCTCCTAGTAGAAGCATAGTGCCTCCTTTGGAGCTGATTTTGACTGACTTTTAAGTTCCCATTTGAAAATATGTAACTTAGTCTAGGTATCCATGTGTGTCTTATTTCTAATGCATCCTAAAAACTGAGAAAATACCCACTATAAGGCCTTCAAAAATTGTGTCTCCCAACCTCACTCCAAAAGCACCGCGCAGAGGTAGAAAAGGTGGCAGAAGCATGAAAAAAGTGATGTTTTTTGCATTTTAAAAAAATGGGAGGATGATATGTTGAGCTGATGTCATATTTGTGATGTACAGGTGAATATGCATCCATCCATGTAGATTTTTTCCATTTTAGTTCTCTGAGAAAAAGCGTCGCACCACTGCGCGATGCTTTTGCTAAGGGAAAATTTCTAGATTTTTGAAAAAATCACCAAAAATGTAAAAGTTGCTTAAAAACCTCAAATTTTTTTTCTATGATGTCCTGGGATGATCGGCTAAATAAACAAGGAGGCCTCAACAAGTAAATCCAAAATTTTCTTCTCCTTAAGCTTCATTTGGGTTTCTTTAAGCCTTTTTCTCAAGTTTTTCACCCTCACCTTGGCGATTTGATTTCTTGTGAAATAGTTCCTTTCCATATGCCTTTGAAGATTTTTATCTCTCTCTGCCTTCTTCAACATATTCTAAAGATTAATGTTGATCCTATCAAGCTATAACTCTTTATCTTGTTCAATTTTGGAAGTTATCAACTCATCAAAGGTTAACTGAGCTGGTGGTGGAGATGGCTCTTTTTCTTGTTGTTTTTGCTTGGTAAACCCTCTTGTTCTTGGCCTCCTAGGCTTTGCTTCAACCTCTGTGTATTCTAGCTTCTTAGAATCCACCACTTCCTTTTCTTTATCCTTATCTGCCTCAGGGTTTTACTTTGGTTTTCTTTGGGGGATTTTTTTTACCGTCAGCTGCATATTCTCTTCATGTAGGAAGGTAATTAATAAGTTTTCCTTTGAGAGACTACCCGGCAACTCTGATATCTCTGCATCCTTTTATCTTATGATATCTTTAGATTTCTTGTCCTTTACCTGCTCTACCATGTCAACCTCCATGAGCACTTTTTCTTCATGCTGATGCAATGATGACTCATCCTAATGCATGAGTGGCTGACTATCATGACTAGGTGGCTGATCTACTGTTGGTGTTTTTTCAACTGTGGTATTAGGTGAAATTACTCCTGTTATGGTCTTAGGAGAAAAAACCATCCTCTTGCCTTTCTCATAGGTTTGAGTGATATCAACCCTAGGCGCCTTTGATACATTTTCTTGCCTACTTGAAGAGCCAAACTCTTTTTGTTGTGTTGGTGTTGATAATGTGCTATGGATGATGGATGGGCTAGTAGGAGGCACTGATGCAACTTTCTCCATGAAATTTTACCAAGACATATTGACTATTGAAAGATGATGAAGAAAAATAAGCTTGAATAAGCCATTATGGAATAATCTGGGGTGATGATATTTACCTTTGTTTTGTACCTTTTCAGTCATCTTGATTAAAATTATGAACAAATAATTGGGAAAATTTAGTGATTGAGTAGTAGTGAAGTGCATCAATAACTTGAAATGATACTGGTACAACCTTGAAAATCTCCCTTCAAATGTAAAATATTTCATGATTAACTTCACTAAAGGGGCATATTTATCAATTAAATTACTGAAAGGGAAGATATGCTGAGGAGCGTCTTTGCAATGATGTTTCAGGAACATTTTGTAGTTTTCAAGATCTAATTCCATCCCCTTGAACCAAATTTCTCCATGGTTCGGGATATTTGTTGCCGAATCAATGACATCTGTTGATATGGTAAACTTAATGCCTACTATGATGGCCTTGTATTTTCTAAAGCTAGTGTAAAAACGGTTTTTTAACTGAGCACGACAACCCACCTTCTCAATCCTCTCACAAAACCTCAAACAACCATTGTTTTCAAATCATCTCTTGGAAAAAGGAGAGGCATTGATTTATTTAAAGTTAGATGGTTCAAACCTAGAATGGTGGCCTCCCTTATGAATATTATTTTCTTCCTCCATGGGGTTTTTCAATAAGATGAAACCCTAGTTGGATGAAATGGGTAGGGAAGATGGAGATTTTGGAAAATAGAGGATAGTGGTAGGGTGGTTTTAGGGGCATAAATGGGATGGAAGGAAGTTGAGGAAAATACCTAGAAAATTATGGAGGTAGGATGATGAGTTGGTAATAGGATGGAAGTGAAATTTTTGGAAATGAGTATAAGGAAGGTGGCCAAAAGACCAAAACATAGGAATTTCCTATTCTTTTGCCAAAATGTAGTGAAAATTAGGGTTTTGATGAAATTGATGGAAAAAAATGTTATGAGTGGGAGAGAGTGTTAAGGTATGATGTGTGGATGTTTTATTAATTTTTTGAATGGTTAGAGTATAGTTTTATCAACTGAAACAAGAAAAATATGAAAAACACCAAAAACTTAGTGGGGATGACCTAATGGAAGAAACCATTCATTTGCTGATAAAATTTGACTTGAGAGAGGTAGGAATGGTGTCCACTCACTGTTTAGGAGATGAGTTAATCCTTGTGCATGTGTTTTGAAGCTTGGATGACTGATTTGGAGTTGGAACACTAAAATCGTAGCACATTTCAGAAACATAGCGCAACACTTATGCAACACACCAAAAGCATAGTGCAACACCTCCAGAAGCGTAGCATGAGGAAATTGGTACAAAATTATTGTTTTTTATTCAAACCTTGGCAGCTGTGGAGTATGATGGTGAGAATAGAGGAGCTCTATCGACCAAAAAAAGATAAAATGAGTTGAATAATTCTCTTTTTTCCCTTTTATAACATCATAAAATCACTTTTTGTCTTCTACTGAAATCAAAATTTTTTTGAAGAAATTTCATTTTTTTGAAACACTTTAATGAAGAAACACACTTTATTTGATGAAAGAAAAATTTCCTTCACTTATTTCCCTATCTTTGCTACATCCCTATGTAAATGGTTTTTATGGTAAAAGTGAAATTCTATTTTCCTTCTGTAGAAATTATATACAAGATGCATGCATATATCCAGATTCTCTTGATCTAACAATATTTTATCTTCTTGCTAAATACAGAATCCTTCCACTGTTAATATTTTGTGGAAATTTAAACATTCAATTGCAAACACATGAAGTAATAAAAAAAATCGCACATAACACATTTGTTTAACGGGAAAATCCTGAAGCTGAAAACCCAAACTATCATATATTATGTATCACGGAGATCATGTAACAATCTCATACAAAGCTTAGTACATCAAGCTCTCAGGACAATCAATCGTCACACACTAATCAGAAGAAGTCTGCAAATCCATGCACCGATTTCTTGCCACCTGATAACCTGCCTCCACTGCGCAATCCCTACTGAAGAATATCTTTGAATGAATTCGAATTACCCTTGCCTTGACTGCGCAATCCTCATTGGAAACTCCAATGTGTGTGTGGTGCAATCAATGCATCACTATAGTCACAACAGATATTCCATCTTGCCCTTTCACCTATCTCTCCACTGGGTCTCCACTGGAACTGACATGCACTGTAGTTAACTGTTGTATTTGTTCAGTTGATTAATGAGTTATTATTTGTAAATTAATTAACTAATTAATTCACTCCACTCTCACTAGTGTATCATTCAGTTAGACTAGATACAACTAGCTCAACTGAGTTTAACTCCATTAACTGAGTTAAACTGAATAACAACTCCATGAACTACTCTTCCAACTATGTCATAACTTTTCCACTTCAGTTCTAACTGAGTCCTCCATGCATGAACCACCAGTAAACCCTAGGAATTGCGTAATTCCTTCAGCCCACTGATTTTCCAAATCTGTGCACTGAAACTAAGTGCTCCAAGAGAATAAGTTGTTGTTTATTTTCGGATTATTATTAAGAGCTAATAATAATCGACACTTCTATTTTTAGATCGATGATCTATAAATAGACTTCGCCCAATATTCTAAAAATATAATTTCATCTATTTTTCCAACTTGACCAACCATCCACAAATAGTATCCTGCAACTTCTAAAAATAGACTTGCGCCAAAAATAGCTTGTGGGCCCAATTAGTGAAGGCGACTCATTTTCACTAAGCTCATCATCTTGTTGAATCTCAACACTCCCTCTCAACAAGATAGGGATTATCCTTCGCCCCACTCCCCGCTCTATGGTATTCGAATTCTTGCTCCTATGAGCGCCTTCGGGCGAATATCTCGCATCCTATCTTCCATAGGAATTTATCGAAGAAACATATGATATTCCACCTTATTACCATCTATGATATGATGATACCGTATCAATATAAGCTTAGACATATCCAAACAAAGTATCAATTCCGGAGTTTAATGCATTGATTACTCTACCATCACTGTGGGATCTAAATGTGAACTGAAAAAACCAACCAAGATCTTCCTCATCCAGATAGCCTCACATGCAGCTTGACTTGCTGCCATGTATTTTGCTTCCGCTGAACTAAGTGCCATGGATCTTTGTTTCGTGCTGTACCAAGAAACTGTCGTAGATCCGATACTAAAAATCCCTCCTGATGTGCTCTTTCTATCTGTTAGGCTTCCTGCCCAATCTGCATCCGTGAAGCCATGCAACTTCACCTCATCCGTCTGTTTGTACCATAAACCATACTCTGATGTGCCCCTTAGATATCTCAAAACATGCTTTCCTGCCTTCCAAAAGAGCTTGGTAGGCTTAACCATCGCTTACGAAAGCTGGTTCACTGCATAGCATATGTCAGGTGTTGTATTAACTAAATACGTGAGCGAACCCACCAACTGTTGATAAACAGTGGCATCCACTACCTCTGCTGATGTAGCATCCTCTTTCTTTCAATTTCCTGGAAGAGGAGTGTCGATAGGCTTGCAGCCTTGCATGTGAAACTTCTCCAGTATCTCCCAGGCATACTTTCCTTGAGACACAAACAGTTCACCTTCCCGCCGCCATATTTTTAATCCAAGGAAATAATGAAGGAGGCCCAAATCCTTCATCTCAAACCTTTCAAGATCCGCCTGCAAGGAGTGTATCAACTGCCAACATCATCTATTAGTATTAAATCATCAACATAAATAACAATGATTAGAAGCTTACCCTCCACCACAATTTGGTATAGGTTTGCATCTGCCTCACTCTTGGTGAAACCAAGTCCGGTGAAATAGCTGTCGATCCATGTGTACCAAGCACGAGGTGCTTGATTCAGCCCATACAATGCTCTTTTGAGCCTGCACACATGCGACTCACTGTTGTAGATCTCAAATCCTTCAGGCTGCTCAATGTACACCTCTTCCTTAATGATCCCATTAAGGAACGCAACCTTCACATCCATCTGATGAATGTGCCAACCCATCTACACTGAGAGAGAAAGGATGGTCCTTATGGAAGAATACCGTGCGACAGGTGCAAAGGTTTCTTCATAATCAATCCCCTCGATTTGTGAGAAGCCTTGGGCAAAAAATCTTGCCTTATACTTATCGACGCTCCCATCAGCAACTTGCTTTACCTTGTAGATCCATCTTGATCCTACAACTGATTTTCCCACCGACCTTGGAACAATCTCCCAAGCACTGTTTCTAACAATGGAGTCATACACCTCTACCATGGCATCTACCCATCTGGGCTCCTACACTGCTTATTCAAAAGAATATGGCTCTATCATGATACACTTGATCATCAGAGCCATGTATCCAGTAAAACGGTCAGGTGACTGTCTTTGTCTGCGCTGTGATGTAGGGACTCCTACATTCCATGCGGCATCAAGCTTCAGTCTCTCAGCTTCTGTGGTACGCTTTCTGCCTTGTCTGATGTTTGGTTCTACATGAGTGGACTCCTCCACTCCATGAATCTCCTCCTGTGGATGATCCACATCTAGAGGCTCATCTTTGGGAATAAGAAGTTCCTCCTCTGCATGCAAGTGTAGCTCCCTCTCAAGCGACAAATTCATGGCTTTCACCTCATTGAATTTTATATCTCGTCGCACCATAGTCATTCGACTGTCTATAAAATACACACGATAATTATGGGGTGTTTATGTGTACCCCAAAAATATCCAAACTTCTGCAGTCGGATCCAACTTCTTCCTGGTGTCCTTTGTCACATGAATGTAAACAGATGAGCCAAAAATATTCAAATGAGAAATATCAGGCTTCTTACCAGTAAAAGATTCTTTAGGTGTACTCATGCCAAGTACTCTATGAGGACAACGGTTTTGCACATAACTGTAGTGTTGCATGCTTCTGCCCACAAGTGCATCAGTAGGCCCTGGTCATGCATCATCGCTCGTGCAACACCCACGATCATTTTTTTCTTCCTCTCCACGACCCCATTCTGCTGTGGGTTATGAGGCGCTATGAGTTCTCTTCAAATTCCTTCTTTGCTATAGAAGTCTTTGAATTCGCCCGAGATGTATTCACCACCATTATCGCTCCATAGAGATTTCACTTTCTTCCCCGACTCATTCTCCACCAATGCTTTAAACTCACAGAACTTTGAGAATTTTTTTCTCTTCTTCTGCATGAAGAAGATGCAACATCTATGAGAATATTCATAAAAAAATATAACATAATACTTATGTTTTTCTGTTGAAGCAACCGAGAAAAATCCACACACGTCTATGTGAATTCTCTCCAGGATCACCGAAGCACGGTTCTTCTTCTCATGAAAAGTGTTCTTCACAAACTTACCCATAGTACATCCCTTGCACTGATCTGACTACGCAAGAGTACCCTTGGGAAGTCTAGTAGAAATCTATTGCAAAATATTCAAAGCGCCATGGTGAAGATGGCCCAATCTCCTATGCCATAATTTGCCCTCATCTCGGCTCACCACTTCTTCTGCTTTGCCCACCATTGCACCATAGCCATCTGCCTCCAGATTGGAGAGATTCTTAACTCGAATCCCTATCTTCTTGGTTTTACCCATTGTTTTATGTCAAAGGAAGGCTTGTCCCTCACTGAAAACAACGTCATAACCTTTGTCTTCCAACATTGCGACTAAGACCAAGTTCTTCTTCAGACCTAGAACATGCATAACATCTTTCAACATATATGGATTACCTGACTCCCTCTCAAAGGTAATGGTCCCAATTCTAGTCTCACTGTATCGACCATCATCGCCCATCTCTATATGCATTTGAAGAACCTTCTCCTCCAAGTCACTAAACAACTCCTTGTCTCTTGTCATATGGAAAGACACACCACTATCAAGATACCACACCAATCCCATTGAGCTTGAAACCAAGCATGCGATCAAAGAGAAATAGTTCAAATTGTGAGGCTAAGGCCTCTCCAGCTGTAGCTCCAGCAACCTTCTTGTTCTTCTTCTTATGTGGGAAGTTAGTGGAAAAATGCCTATGTTTGTGACAGTGAAAACACTTCACCTTGGACAAATCCTAGTTCTTGCCTTTTGCTTCAGATTTTGAAGGAAATTTCTTCCCCTTCCCTTTCCTTGCTTTGGCAGCCAAAGTGAAATTCTCTTCATCTTCATTCTTCAATGAAGAGCCATCCCTGGTACTTCGCCTTATCTCCTCCTGCACAAGATCCAACCAAAGTCACTCCCATCCCGACAATTTCTCCCGTCCATTGACAAATTCTTCGTAGCTATGCCAACTCTTCAGAAGCCCAAGGAGATCCAAGCTCACAAAGTCTTCATCATCAACATTAATCCCGACACTTCCCAGTTCATCCCTATAGTGGACAAAATTCGTGAGATATTTTGGAATACTGTCGCCCTTCTCCATTTTTATATTTCTGAGCTTATCTTTCAGCGCCAACTTCCTCTGGTCGCTGCTACTTTGGAACAAATTTTTCAAAGCCTTCCACATTAAAAATGGAGTGGATTTCCCATTAAGGCTAGACACAATATGGTCCTTCACACCTTCCAACAGAATTCTTCTTGTCTTTGCTATCTTCTTTTTCCATGCGTCAAGTAATGCAACATCGCTAGATCTCGGATTAGGAACATCGCTATCGATGAAATCCTTCAGTCCATTATGCTCCAGCACCACCTCCATCCTATCCTTCCAAGTTATGTAATTCGAGCTCCCATCAAGGGCATACTCCAATCACAACCCATTGAAAGACATTTCAATGTATACTCAACTGTCTCACTAAAAATTTTCTGTAGCAAATTCGAATTGTCCACCAGCACAAACTCAGTAAGTCTTCACAATTGAAATATTCAAGAATTAACAGTGCTCCGATACCATGTAGAAATTATATACAAGATGCATGTATATATTCAAATTTTCCTGATTTAACAATATTTTATATTCTTGCTAAATACAGAATCCTTCCACTGTTAATCTTTTGCGGAAATTTAAACATTCAATTGCAAACACATGAAGTAATAAAAACAATCGCACATAACAAAGTTGTTTAACGGGAAAGCCTGAAGCTGAAAGCCCCAAATATCATATATTATGTATCATGGAGATCATGTAACAATCTCATAAAAATCTTAGTACATCAAGCTCTCAGTACAATCAATCGTCACACACTAATCAGAAGAAATCTGCAAATCCATGCACCGATTTCTTGCCACCTAATAGCCTGCCTCCACTGCGCAATCCATGCTGAAGAATAGCTTTGAATGAATTTGAGTTACCCTTGCCTTGACTGTACAACCCTCATTGGAAACTCCAATGTGTCTGTGGTGCAATCAATGCATCACTATAGTCACAATAGATAGTCCATCGTGACCTTTCACCTATCTCTCCACTGGGTCTCCATTGGAACTGCCATGCACTGTAGTTAACTATTGTATTTTTCAGTTGATTAATGAGTTATTATTTGTGAATTAATCAACTAATTAATTCACTCCACTCTCACTAGTGTATCATTCAGTTAGACTAGATACAACTAGCTCAACTGAGTTTAACTCCAATATTTGAGTTAAACTGAATAACAACTCCAGGAACTACTATTCCAACTCTGTCATAACGTTTCCACTTCATTTCTAACTAAATCCTCCATGCATGGACCACTAGTAAACCCTAGGAATTTCGTAATTCATTCAGCCCATTGATTTGACAAATCTGTGCACTGAAATTAAGTGCTCCAAGAGAATAAGTTGTTGTTTATTGTTAGATTATTATTAAGAGCTAATAATAATCGACACTTCTATTTTTAGATCGACGATCTATAAATAGACTTCACCCAATATTCTAAAAATATAATTTCATATATTTTTCCAACTTGACCAACCATCCACAAATAACATCTTGCAACTTCTAAAATATGATCACCTTGTCTTAAAATAGACATAGTCTAAAAATAGACTTGCACCAAAAATAGCCTGCAGGCCCACTTAGTGAAGGTGACTCATTTTCACTAAGCTCATCATCTTGTTGAATTGCAACACCTTATTTCATGACATAAGTTGACTCTTATGGTGGCGAAACAAATGAGACCTAGAATCTGACCTAGATGAAGTTGTGGTGAATGAACTTAGATCCTAAATGATAAATGGATGGCAGGACCTCTAAGATGATAATGACCATGAATGGAGTGTAGGGAGTATCATTTCAGACCTAGACATATTCATTGAACAAAATTTTATTTGAAAACTGACTTGAAACATGAAATTTTGACCTAGGACCACTACTAAGAAAATATGAAAGAGTACATTTGATCACTGAACATTTGGACACTAAAATAGCCAAGTGCATTAGCCAAAAAGATATATAAGTCAGTGAAATAAATAGAAAATATTGGTACAAAATACCTTTATCAAATAGTTAGTCAAGATCAATCATTCAAATTGGAACTTCCCGATGAAGATAATGGTCTTTGGACCATGGATTTTGATGGAGGCTTACGTAAGGAAGAGGCTGGAATTTGAGTGTGGATTCAAAGTCCCATGAATCAATCATCTAACCTTCCTCCTAATGTTTGAATTTATTCTTACAAATAACCATTTTATTGTTTAAACAATGAGGCAAAATATGAGGCTTTGATAGCCAGTCTCAAAATTCTTAAGAAATTAGGTGCCAAGAAATTTTTTACGTATGGCGACTCCGAATTGGTAATAAATCAAGTCAAAGGGGAATACCAGGCCAAGCATTCTAGAATGCGAGCTTACCAAAATGTAGCTTTAGACATCCTCAAGACTTTCACTAAATATACTTTGTCACTGATTCCAAGGAAAAACAATCTTATTATTGATTCTCTAGCCACTTCATCCAGCATGTTCAAAATTCCAGTGTATCCCTACAAGAAGTATGAAATAAACATCAAGCATCACCCTACTATTCCAGAAAATGTTCGGTAATATAAATTATTTCAATATGACAGAAAATTAAAAATTTCTTGCAGATGGAAGAGGATTTTGTGAGTTGACAAATGGATGATAAATTTTGTGAAGAAGATCAAGAAATGCAAGCAGCAGAAATGAAGGTACTGTAGTTGAAAGATAACTCCATTCCAAGAGGTCTTGTACCTTTGGAGTAGTTTTTTGATCAAGATGATGTTGCATGGAAACCAACAATGCTTCCAACTAAAATAGGAGTGGAAGGCCTCAATCTTGGCACTCCTAAGAAGCCCAAAATGGTCAAGATATCAAAATTTTTGAGCCCAGAAATGAAAGGTAAATATGCAACACTCATGTCTCAGTTTACTGTTGTTTTTGCATGGGAATATACTGATCTGAAAGTGTATGATAAGAGTATAATTCAACACACCATTCCTTTAGAACCTGATCAGAAGCCTTTCTTCCAGTTTCTTAGGAGGATGAATCCCAAGTTTCTGCCCTCCATTAAAAAAGACGTGAACATATTGTATATTGCTAGTATTATAGTTCGTTTCTGTTTTTAAAATTCGATGTCAAACTTAGTGCCAGTAAGAGAAAACGGGTGAGTTTCTCTTGTGTATAGATTTATGTAATTTGCATAAAGTATCACTGAAAGACAACTACCCACTTCCAAAGATGGATCATAACTTGCAAAGGGTGGTTGGTTCTTCTAAACTTTAATTATTGGATGGATATTTCAAGTATAATCAGATTTTAGTTCATTCGGATGATCAAGAGAAGACGTCCTTTACAACACCATGGGGTAATTTTACGTATGCTAAGATTCCCTTTGGGTTGAAGAATGTAGGAGAAAATTTTCAGTGAGAGATGGATATCACATTTTCCAATAAAAAGGATGTCTTTTTGGTCATTTATCTTGACGACATCATAGTTTTTTCCAAGACAGATGAAGAGAACTTACAACATTTGAAGACAGTTTTCCAAAGGTGCAGAAAATTTGCATATCGTTGAATCCAAAGAAGAGTTTGTTTGCTATGGAAGAAGGGAAATTCTTGGTCACATCATATCTAAAGATGACGTCCAGATAGATCCTTCAAGAATGGAGGAAATTCAAAATTTGGACTATCCTAGAAGCAAGAAGGAAATCCAATGATTCAATGGTAAAATAAATTTCTTGAGAAGGTTTATTCCTGACCTTGCTGAACATTTAAGGGAAATTACTGACATGTTGAAGAAATACAGTGAGGTGAAATTGTCCGATGAAGCAAAGAAATCATTCAATCAAGTTAAGTTTGCATTGTCTCATGCTCCAATTCTTATTAGCCCAGATTATACACTTGATTTCATCATTTTCTCCTTTGATTTTGAACATACTTTAGCTGTTGTCCTTATGAAAAAGAAAGATAAGAAAATAGAACAACCCATTTCCTTCTTCAGTAGAAACATAAGGGACACATCCTTGAAGCACAATATCATTGAAAATAATTCCTTGGCGCTAGTTAAAGCATTGAATGAATTTCGAGTCTATGTTCTTCATTCTCATGTTCTTTCATATGTCCCAAATTCCACTGCCAAAGATGTGCTAACATAAAATGATCTGAAGGTTGGCGTGGCAAGTGGATAACTGTTATGTTGGAGTACGACTTAGAAATAAAACCTACAAAACTGATCAAAGTAAAAGGCTTGGATAATCTCATGGTGGAATCAAATTTACATGCCTTGGACACCAAATTTATTGCTGCATTATCTGAGGAGCAAAAGGTTGATTCATTAACTCAGGTATATGAATTTTTTACTTCATCAACGTGGTATGCTTATATTGTTCATGTGTTGCAATATTTGAATCCTCCCCTTGGTTTTCCTAATAGTAAAGGTAGATCTACAAAGTTGAAGGCTCTTAAATATTGCATTCTTAACAATGTTTTATATTGGAAAGATCTAGTTGAGGTTTTATTAAAATGTTTGTTAGAAAGTGAACTTGAAAAAGTGATGAATGAATTTAATAAAGGTGATTGTGGTGGTCAGATTTTCTGGAAGACTACCGCAAACAAGATATTGAGGGCTGGATTTTATTGGCCAAGTTTGTTTTCTGATGTTTACAAAATTGTCATGACTTGTCATGAGTGTCATTTTTCAGGGAAAGAGAAATCTCTTACCGATGCCCTTGAAACCAATTGCAGTTCAAGCACCCTTCCAATAGTGGGGGCTTGATTTTATTAGAAATATTCACCCTCCATATTCAGCTCAGCATAAATGGATACTCACTGCCACCAATTAATTCACAAAGTGGATCAAGGCTAGCCCCATGAGGCAAGATACAGACACTATCATTATTCAGTTTATGGAGAGAAATATTTTGTCTCGTTTTGGCTGCCCATAGAAAATTATCACTGACAATGTAGCTGCCTTTAATTCCAAAAATATGATAGAATTTTGTGATAAATATCACATAAGAATTGGGTATTCTACAACATACTATCCTGAAGGCAATGTGTTGGTTGAATCATCAAAAAAATCATTGGTAAACATAATCAAGAAACTACTGCAAGAGACGAAGAGAAATTGGCATAAAAAGTTAATAAATGCTCTAGGGTGGAAAGAGTTAGCACAAAGATATCTATCAACATGTCACCCTTTTAGCTAGTTTATGGTGTAGAAATAGTGTTTCCTACTTCCTTAGCAGTGTCAGCGATGAAAATTCCGCAAGATATCGATAGTGAGCCAAACGAAATCCAACAAGGAATCAGTCAAATGATTCATTTACAAGAGTCAAGGGAAGACGTTTTCAATCACACTTCAGAGCTTTAGGAGAAGATCAAGAATATCTATGACAATAAAACCAAAGCTAATGATTTCAAATTAGGAGATGTTGTTATTCGTTGGGATGATCGAAATGAAGACAAAGGAAAACATGGTAAGTTTGATAACCTATGGAAAGGTCCTTACAAGATTACAAAATTCAGGGGAAATAAAGCATTTTTGTTAGAAGATCTTGATGGGTAGGAAATTTTAGGAGGACCGGTGAATGGTAGGTTCCTCAAACACTATCTCACATGATCTTGAAGAAAAATGTTCACTTTCATTGTAAATAACATTTTATTTGTTGTCAAAGAATAAGGAAGTTGTCACATAATTGTGAAGCCCGAGGAGAAGGCCACGAGGATTCTACGATCAACTGATGTTTTCCTTTCTAAAAGTTCAAAAATTCAACCCATTTTTTGAGTCAAAGTCATTTTCGGTCTTAATTATCCATTTTGGTTTGTTAAGTTATTTCAGTTTCCAGTTATTTTTGACTCCATTGCCCAATGGATGAGGCTACCTGGTCTATGGTGTTATTGACACCTCCTAAAGGAGATGCCATCCCCAGTTGGAGCCAATGTTAGTGTATAAATGTTTCATTGATCAAATACACTCTCTCAGGTTTATTTGGTAGAAGTCTTTGGTCAAAATTTTATTATTTCAAACAAATTTTATTCACTAGATGTTGTCTAGGTCAGATGTTGCTCCCTCCACCCACTCATGGATATCATCAAATTCAAGGTCATATCATCATTTAAGTATCTAGGGTCATAGATTAGTTAACATACCAATCATTTAGGTCATGGTCTAGGCTTCTTTTGTTTTTCCATCATAATGCCAATTATGTCATATAAGAAACGCAAATAAGATTCATTTTCATTTCTCAAGTCACCTTCATTGGGAGTTAGCAAAGTCAGGAAATAAAACAAAGAGAAACTTTTCATTTTTTCAAAGAATTATGCTGCATTGTTAAAACTTTCAAAATATATTTTCCTCAAAGTACATATAATGTCACTAAATCCAAAAGAAAAGTTTGTAAGTTTTAAAGGGAAATGAAGCTTATTTTAATTTCATTTCATCATTTTGTTTTCAAGAGCTCCTCTCTCATGCTCCATAACTCTCCAAAACCATATAGAGATCGAAGTCCACCATCAAAAACCGATCCATGCTGCTGCACACTATGTTTCTGCTCCACGCTACGTTTCTAGGGCAGCCACACTACGCTTCTGGTAATCTGCCATGTTTTTAGAATTCAATGTCTAAGAATCCATCGTAAGGGTCAATTCATCATTTCAAAAGTTTCATATTCAAGCCAGTAAGTGAATAGTCACCTCCTCTCATTCAATCTAGTTTCTTCAACAAAAGGTGGATTCCCTCTTCTAGGGTTTTTCAATAGGTTTTGTTATTTTGTTGATGTTTGGATAGCTTTAGTAAGGAAACCCTCAGTTTCATCACCTAAACACCTTCACATATAACTCATACACCCTAAAAAATCAATCCTTATCATTCGTATATCTCATTTCTCCTATTTTCACTCAAAGCCTAATCCTCACTACTTTTTTACAGAGATACTAGGTTAACTATTTGTTTAGACCCTTTTGACCTTTTCCCCTTACCCATTTCCAAAAATTTCACTTGCGCTATGTTGCTAACCTACCACCCTATCTCCAAAATTTTTTATGGATCTTTCCCTAACTCCAATCCCTCTCATCTCTGTCCCTAAACTAACTGCATCATTCTCCCCTATTTTCCTAAGCTTCATCCTTCCTTTCCTTCACATCAAGCTAGTTTTTTTTGTCTGACAAACATCATGGAATGTGAGAAGAAAAATTATAACAAGTGAGGTAATCATTCTGGATTTGAGCCATCCAATTTGCAGGAGATCAATGATTCTTCCTATGACAATAAATCCTTTGAATACACTGGATGTTTAAGGTTTTGTGAAAGAATTCAAGAGGTAGGCTGTCATGCTCAATTGACAATCCTCGTTGCCACCAGTTTTAGAAGAGATAAGGCTAACATAGCAGGGTTTGAATTCAATATATTAGCAGATGTAATAGCCTTAACAACATGTATCCCAAACCATGGAGAAATATGGTTCAAAGGGATGGATTTGGACATTGAGAACTATAAATTTTTCTTAAAACCACATTACAAAGATGCTCCTGAACACACCTTTCCCTTCAGGCATTTACTTGATAGGTATGCTCCTTTAATGAAGTTGATCATGAATTATTTTACATGTTAAGGGAGGTTCTCAAGATTATACCATTACCACAAAAGGCTATTGAAGCATTTCACTAGCACCAAGCCGTTGAAATTGCTTCATTATATATTCAAAAGTCTAGTCAAAATGACTGAAAAAGTACAAATTAAAGGCAAGGATCACCAAGCTAGTTTGTTTCACCATTTTTTGGTCAAGGTTATAGTCTTACATCATCTCTCACAAATCAATATGTCCTCAGAAACATTCATGAAGTCAGTTGCTTCTATGCCCACTATTAGTCCACCTATCATTCAAAGCATACCATCAGCATCATCAAATCCCTAGGAGATTGGCTCTCCAGGTAGACCAGCAGAGGTTCCAAAGACGTCGAGTGCCGAAGTCACTAAAACTTATGAGAAGGGTAAAATGTTTGTATTTTTTCCTAAGATCACTAAAGGTTTACTTCCACCTGAACCTATAAATAAGAAAGTATTGGGAGAAACTATGGAGCAACCACCTATGCATGAGAGTGAGTCACCCTTGCAACAACATGAGGAGATATAAAATTTGGAGTTTGATAGGAAGAGGTGGAAAACAAGTCAGCTGAAGAGATAATCAAGGAAAAGTAAGCAAATATAATAGAGCTCAAGGATAGCCTCTCAAGGGAAAATTTCATGACAACATTTCTACAAGAAGAAAACATGCAACTAAATGTAAAACAATGCTCCTAAGAAAACCTAAGGTAGACCTTGAGGTAGAGAAAGGTTAGGGAAAAGCAGTGATAGATGTTGATCAGTTTGAGGTCAAAGAAGCTCAAATAAAGAGAAGTAGGCCAAAAACAAGAGGATTAACCAAGCAAAAAGAACAATAAACAAATTTATCTCCTCCCTTAGGTCCACAAAGTTTTGATGATTTGATTACTATTGATATTGAACAAGACAAAGAGTTTTTGCTTGAAAAGGTAAATGAGAATCTAGAGTAACTCTTGAAGAAGGCAGAAAGAGACAATAACCTCTAGAGGCACATGGTGAGACACTACTTCACTAGGAACCAAATTGCCAAAATCAGGGTTAATAATTTGAAGAAAAACTTAAAGAAAAACTAATCAAGCTAAAGAATAAGAAAAAGTTGGATTTGCTGGCTGAGGCATCTCTAGATGTTTATATCACCATTCAAGGATTATATGGATTAGATTTCAATAAGTTTTGAGCGATT
This sequence comes from Pinus albicaulis, assembly GCA_034641835.2. Lineage (NCBI taxonomy): Eukaryota > Viridiplantae > Streptophyta > Pinopsida > Pinales > Pinaceae > Pinus > Pinus albicaulis. The sequence continues at coordinate 549,853,193 of CM076570.1, forward strand.
TTTGTATTTTTTTTGGATTTTTGAGAAAATTTTGGCAATTTCACTTTTGCAGAAGCGTAGCATGGCGATGCTACACTTTTTCTCAGAGGCTCCAATGGGGGTTAGATTTACACGATTGGATTTATTTTGAGGTTTTTGTGAAACCAACTCCAAAAATAGAAGAAAAGAGAGATCAATGCTTTAGAAATCAGCCACTTCAAGAGGGCAACCTCCGATACATTACATAAATGAACAATTCTTGGATGATACAAATGAAAAAACCTCCTTTCTATATATAGGAGTCCATGGGGCCACAATGTAATCCTAGTGGGGCCACAATGTAATCCTAGCTTACCTAACAATAACAATTTAAGGGCTCAATAATAAAAATATGGGGGTTACAGGGGTATAACAATAACAATAAGGGGGTTACAATAACAACAATAAGGAACTATACTAGTAATATAGGGACCTAACATGCTCCTCTCCTTCAAAAAAGTGTTTTCCTCAATGCTTGAGTAGCTCCGGGTGCTTTTGTATAAAATTCTCATCCTCCCATGTAGAATCTTCAGTGGGTGAGTTCTTCCATTTGATGAGATACTTTGAAATTGATTGATTTCGTAGTTGTCGAGTTCTTGTTTCCGTGATTGCTTCAGGTTCCAATATGGTTTTTCCTTCCTCATCAAGTTCTGGAAATATTGTTTGAACTGGAAGTTTGTCCCCTACAACCTTTTTTAAGCATGAAACATGGAAAATTGGATGCACTTGGAAGAAGAAGGAAGCTCCAATTTGTATGCCATAGTACCAATATTTTGCTAAACCTTGTAAGGACCATAGTGCTTTGGCGATAATTTATTATCCTTATTAGCTTGCTTGAGGGACATTTGTTTATATGGTCGTAGCCGTAAAAATACCCAGTCTCCCACATCAAAACTTCTCTCACTGCGATTTTGATCTTCTTGTTGTTTCATTCGATTTTGTGCCAAATTTAGGTTATCCTTTAAGAGTTAGAGAACTTCTTGTTGATGCTCGATGTGATCCTCCACTACTTGAACCCTAGAATCTCCCCTTAAAGAAGATGTGATGGATGGTGGATGATATCCGTAGCGACAGATAAATAATGGCTTTTGTTAATATGAATAGTGTTATACCACCATTCAACCAGGATAGCCACTTTAATGGAATTTAGTGAGCAACAATCAAGATATCCTTCCAAACATTTATTTAAGATTTTGTTTATTCATCGATTGGAGGATGATAAGTTGAGTAAGTGATCTCATGGATACCTAACCAAGAAAATAATTCCATCCAAAAATTTCCTAAAAATGGATCATTACTATAATCTGGTTTCCATAGCTTTGAATTGTTTCCATTATGTAGCAATCAGATTTCCAATTTAATGATGAGATAATGCACAAAAGTGTGATATTTTGTACAAGTGTTATACCACCATTCAATCTAGATAACCATTTGACGCAGTTTTTTATGTATGTTAAAATAAATCTAAGATATCCTTCCAAAAATTTATTCACTAGCTGTATTTGACCATCTGATTGAGGATGATAAGATGAGCTATGAGCTAGTTAAGTACCCAAACAAGAAAAGAATTCCATCCAAAAATTTCCTGTAAAAATGGGATCTCTGTCACTTACAATAAACTTCGAGTTTCCATGTAGCTTTTGAACTGTTTCCATAAATGTAGTAGCAATTGTACTCACTTTAAATGGATGAGATAATGCACAAAAGTGTGCATACTTGGTAAGTCTATCAACTACCACCATGATGACACTCCTTCCTTCAGACTTAGGTAAACCTATGATAAAATCCATTGAAATCTCCTCCCAATGTTGATTTGGAATGGATAAAATTTGTAGAAGACTCGGGGTATTAATTGTCTCAACTTTATTTTGCTGGAAAACCAAACATTCTGCCACAAAATTTTGAATATCAGATTTAAGGCCATCCCAAAAATATTCTTTCTTCACCCTGTAGTAAGTTTTTAAAAATCTCGAGTGTCCTCCTAAAGGAGAAGTGTGCAATTCAAAAATAATATTTTGTTTTAGTTGGGAATTGTTGCAAATATATAAGCGATCTTTGCACCATAACAAATCATTTTTCCAACTAAATGTATCAGATGTACTGGGATCTTGCTGCAACTTTTGAATGAGAGTCCTTCGTCCTTATTCCATTCATCCCTTTCTTCGGTTATCCAATCTAGTTGGATAATTGAAATGGCACAAAGCAATGCTTCCACCTCTTCATCCTTTCTTGAGAGTGCATCTACGACAACATTTAACTTCCCTTTTTTGTAGATGATTTCAAAGTCATAATCCAACACCTTTGTGACCCATTTTTGCTGCTCTTCTGAAGATAGTCTTTGTTCCAAAAAGTGTTTAAGACTATCATGATCAGTTTTTACCTTAAAGTGCCTTCCCATTAGGTAAGGTCTCCATTTCTTTAGTGCATGCAGTATTGCCAACATTTCCTTCTCATAAATAGACTTTTGTAAATAATTTCCTTTGATTGAACGACTTTCAAAATAAATGGGTCTTCCTTCTTGCATTAAAACAACACCAATTCCATTTACGAAGGCATCACATCCCATAATAAAGGTTTTTGTGAAGTATGGCATAGCTAAGACTGGTGCTAGGCACATTGCCTCTTTAAGATGTTCAAAGGCCTTAGTTGCTTTAGGAGTCCATGAAATGCATATTTCTTTAATAATTTTGTTAGAGGTGCTGCTATTCTCCCATAATTCTTAACAAACTTGCAATAATACCCCGTTAACCCAAGAAATATGTGCAACTTCTTTATGGTTATGGATTCTTTCCATTCCTTAATGGATTTAATTTTGTTAACACCCTCATGAGATACAATGCGACCTAGATATTCCACCTCTTGTACTCCAAAGAAACATTTGGATGTTTTTTCATATAATTGTTTCTCCTCCAATAGTTTGAGCACTCTGTAAACATGTTGAACATGATCCTTCCAAGACATGTTGTAGATTAGTATATCATCAAAAAATACTAGCAAAAATTTTCTAAGGAAGGGTTTGAAAATGGAATTCATCAACCCTTGAAATGTAGAAGGTGCATTGGTAAGGACAAAAGGCATGACCAAAAATTCATATTGACCCTCATGAGTTCAAAAAGTTGTTTTCGGAATATCTTCAGTCTTCATTCTAATTTTATGATATCCTAAACGAAGATCCAACTTGGTAAAATAAATTGCTCCATGTAATTCATCCAATAATTCATCAATCACAGGAATGGGAAATTTATCTTTAATGGTGAGCTTATTGAGCTCCCTATAATCTGGACACATGCGCCATGATCCATCCTTCATGACATTAGAGCTTATTATATTTTCTGGCTTCCCTACGATACCTTGTAATTCAATTTCCTTTCCTTCCAAATTTTTTTTCAAGAAAAGTTCTTGAAAATTAAAAGCTACCGTCCCCAAAGATTGTAACCATTGTACTCCTAGTACAACATCAGCACCTCCCACTGGGATGGAAAGCATTGGAATATTCAATACATATTCCCCCATGGCTAGTTTGATATTATGGCATTTTCTAGAGCAATTTATAGTTCCTCCATTTGCAACCATCACTTGACATTCTGGTGCTGGGTATAGGAAACAATTCAATTCCTTGGCTACCTTATGATGAATAAAAATATGGGTACTACCAAAATTAATCAACAGTATTAACTTTTTCTTCTTGATATGTCCTTCTATCTTGAGAGTTTGAGGAGTGGTAATTCCTGCCAATGCATTACATGATATGGTCAGACTTATTTATTCTTCTTCTAGGGTTTCTTACTAGTGTATATCCTCTACTTTTGAAGTTTCTTCTTCATTTTCTTCCTCCTCTTCACAATCCATGTAAAATAATTTCTTCTCAGTGCACTTATGACCTTTAGTGTATTTTCTATCACAATTGTAGAAAAGCCCTTTTGCTCTTTTTTCTTCCAATTTTTGTGTTGTCAACCTTGTAGGTTGTGGAAGTCTAGGAGTAGCAACACTTCCATCTTTATCGATGTGAGTGGTAGGCTTCCTTGTCGCCATAATTTTACATTCAATTTTTCTTGCCAACCTGAATGCCTTCTCCAATGAATCAGGTTCCCAAACATGAACTTCATGTTGGATATTATCCTTTAAAGTCCCTATGAAGACATCAATCATGTGTTCCTCTAGAATATCAATTACCTTTATATTCAATTTTTGGAAGTCCTCAATGTGCTTCGCCACTAAACCCTTTTGTTTGAGATTGATCAATTTGCTAAAGAAGGTGTTTCTCTTTGTATCCTCTTAATGTGCTATCATTTCCTCTGTAAAAATTGACCAAGTGACAATTTTTTTATGGGAGCAAAGCCATCGATACCATACAAATGTATTTTTTTTCTAAATGTAAAGTTGCAATGCGTACCTTTTGTGTGTTTTTCACATTATTGATATCAAAATATTGCTCCATTTGTAGTATCCATTTTACGGGATCCTTGCCATCAAACTTCCTCATATCCATATTTGGAATATGGTGGTTCTTCAATCCAACATTAGAGTTTATGAAATCATGATTAACATTTATTTTGTTCTCATCATGAGTTTCCTCTACTATCTTTTTACCATTAGGAATCATTTCTTGTATCAACTTTGTCAAATCTTCGATGTTTGATTTTAGATCATTCTTCATGTTTTCCATGTTGTCTTTCATTTTTTCTTCCATTTCCTCCATATTAGCTTCCATGCCATCCATCTTAGTTTCCATGCCTTTATTCAAACCATACATTTTCTCTTCCATGCCTTTCTTCAAAAATTCCATTTCATTTTTTGCTGCTCTTTGGGAGAGCGAAATTTGGTGCACTTGCTCTTGTAATTTTGATAGATCATGTTGCAATTATTCATCTTCATGAGTCATAGTAGAGTATTCTGAGGGCTTAATGGGTGTTGAATTATTTTTAGGAGGCATTTCAAAACCCAATACTGAAATATATGCTCAATAGGCCCTTAGAATCACTTAAACTGATTTTTTAACAAAAAACTTATGCAATTCGGAAACAAATACACACCTTTTTCTTGCTTTTGAGGAGCTCGATATTGAAACTAAATTATTTCTGTGATTTTGGATCTTCAATATTTGAAATTTTTCTCTGAGGTAGCCCTCTTCATCCTCTTTCAAATGGCACAGGTCTGACCTGATTTGGATTCTTCAAGGCAAAGTTATGTCCAATATCTCACAATGACCTAATTATGGTCTGGTTCAGTAGAGAGAAATTGTACGACTTCCCACGTGTCACTGTTTCCTCCTTCGGCTCTGAAATTGATAGAAACGAAACTACAGTCTGTGTGTTTGTGGCCACTTTTTAGAGAATTCGAATCCGATGCTCAGAGAGAGAGTTATGAGATTTTCCCACGATCACCTCTTTGAGATGAAATTCGGGAGCTTGAAAAATCCCTAACTTCCATAGATCATATCTCCAAAAATATTGCGCACCAATCTCTGAAATTTTACGATGATGTTCCTCAGGATTTCGGCTTCACGCTCTAAAAATTTCAGCTTCTGAACCTTAGTAGAAAAACATTATAGTGAAAATTCCACAATGATTTGTTTAGAGCAATGAAAACCCTAGAATCCAAAGCTCTGATACCAAATGTTGTGAAACCAACTCCAAAAATAGAAGAAAAGAGATATCAATGCCTTAGAAATCAGCCACTTCAAGGGGGAAACTTCTAATACATTACATAAATAAAAAATTCTTGGATGATACACATGAAAAAACCTCCTTTCTATATATAGGAGTCCATGGGGCCACAATGTAATCCTAGCCGGCCTAACAATAATAATTTAAGGGCAAAATAATAACAATATGGGGGTTACAGGGGTACAACAATAACAATAAGGGTGTTACACTAACAATAATAAGGGATTGTACTAGTGATATAAGGACCTAACAAAGGTGTACATTCCAAATATGCTTTTCGTTTTTTATGAAACTTCCTAAATTTGAAGAAAAAATCAAAAAACACCTCAATTTTCATGTTTCTGCCACTGTTTTTCAACCCACGCTACGTTTCTGGAGTAGCCTTGGGAAAATGAAGTTTTTACGGTCTTATAGGTGGTATTTTGCAAGTTTCAAGGTTAGGTTGGCTAGAGGACATCCAAGGCTACCTTATCCAACCTTTAGATCAGCAGAAATATTCATGAAAGCCACCTCAAAATGCCCTCCAAGTGCATGCTACGATTATGTAAAAGCATGTAGAAATTATACAAAAAATATGTATACTAATGGATTAAATGCGATCATCAAATATTCTAGAGCAAGATACTGAATCCTTCTACAACTAATTTGCAGAAATTAAACACATTCACACAATCACACCAAGTAAGAGAAAGAATCAAATCCACAACACATGAGATTTTATGGGCAAATAAATCTGCTCAAAATCCCTCTATCTCTATTGTATAAAACCAAGGAATCATGAAACAATTACAATGCACTCTTCTCACAAGAATCTGTTGCACTCTACCAACTATCTCACACTAATCCGGACAAAATCAACCAACACTTAGCCAATTTCCCGCCTCTACTTAGCTCGAATTTCTTGTGCAATTCTAAGAACAATTGATCCCTATTAATTTGGAAATTCAACCTTCCAAAACTGTGAAAATACATAATGGGAAATCCTATGGTTGTCTAATTGTGTGCTGACAATTTACTAATAATACAACTGATAGATAACATCCTTTTAACCTCTGTCACAACTAGGTCTTCATCATAATTGACATGCATGAAATTATTAATAGCAAATCATTAGTCACTTGACAGTTCACTGCATGTGAATTAAATATAATTTAATTCAATTGACCTATCACTAGTACAACAATCATTTACAACTAGTTGGGCTGACTTTAAATCACTTAATTGAGCTAACTGATTTCTCATGCATTAAAATAATACACTAACTGCAACTTGGAATCTAAAACAAATAGAATCACTCTACATGCCTCACCAACCACCCTCAACTCGAATTTCATGAGCTAATTGAGTCTATCACACTCAGTTAAATATTAAAAGTGATTATGAGATAAGATTACAATTTATTTTCCAATTTAATTAAGGGAAAATTAAATTGGACACACATTTCTTGTTGAATTTTCAACACTCCCTCTCAACAAGAAAGGGATTATCAACTACCTTGATCCTGCCTATGTGGTATTTTAATTTTCTCTTGGCGATCACCTTTGTCAAAATATATGCATCCTGGCCCTCCGTGGGAATGTATTGAAGTAACATAATGCATCTTTGAACACAATATCTGAGATGGTGGTACTAGATGTTGAATATGCTTGGAACTGTCATGGAATAATAGATTAACCGAGAGTTTTATGCAACTCTAGTTATCACAATGTATCACCGTCGGATCCATTTGATGACCAAACAAACCAACAAGTATCTCCCTCATCCAGATGGCCTGACATGCCACTTGACTAGATGCCATGTACTTTGCCTTGGCTGAATTGAGTGCAACTAATATCTGCTTCTTGCTGTACCAAGAAACTATTGTCGATCCTATGCTGAAGATCCCTCCTGATTTTCTCTTCCTATCTGATGGACTACCTGCCCAATCTGCATCGGTGAAGCCTTGAAGCTTCACTCCCTTTGTCTATTTGTACCATAATACATACTCTGGATTTCCCCTGAGATATCTCAAGACATGCTTCCCCACCTTCCAAAATAGCTTGGTCGACTTAACCACAACTTGACTAAGTTGGTTAAATGCGTAGCATATGTCTGGTCATGTGTTCACCAAATACATAAGTGAACCCACAAGCTACCTATAAATAATAGTATCCAATACATCACCTAAATTAGCATCCTCCTTCCTCTAGTTACCTGCAAGAGGAGTCTCCATGGGTTTGCTACCCTCCATGTGGAACTTCCTCAGAATCTCCTTGGCATAATTTCCCTAAGTGTTACACAGCATTTTGTCACCGTCCCTACAATCCCTCGTCCCATACATTGGAGGAATATTCCCATGACCTGCGAACAATAAAATGTCCTGAAAACCCCTTGATGGCATCCTCCTGCATAAGGGCAAGAATTCTCCTTGAGAACATTTCCTTAGGAAAGCCCCAAAAACCCATGTTTTGGCATTGGCGCGAGTGCCCAGTTCATCCCTCGCGCCAATGGGGAAAATATACACTAGTGGGCATGTCACCTGGTGCTCAGTCCCTGTGTTGTACCCGCGCCAACATATTTTGGAATGTTTTTTAACAAATTGAGGCAAGAGTTTCCTTTAACCACCTCGGGAATGAATCATCAAAAATAGGTTGGGCTGTTTGGCTCCGGATCTCCTTGTTTAGGAAGAGGTTTTCCACCACCCAATATCGTTCAAGTCAATATGATCTCTTGGTTAGATGACCCTTCGATCATCCATTCACCTGAACAAGTTGATTCATTTGGAGATGCAATGCCGCTTAGTCCCATCGAGATCAATTATTGCGAGCTAACGACTGCATCTGATTCTCCCCCTCTTGAAGATGCTCCTTTGAGCATGTCTCTCAATGTGTATTCTCAATCCCCCTGGCTCGGTGATGCGGATTCGTCGGATCCTTTAAAAAAAGTGTTTCCATTCGACGAGGCTATTATGGAAACCATGTCTCTCGAGGATCTACCATAGGGAAATGGCCATCATCGTTCCTTGTTTATGCCTTGCCTTGGGGCCATGTCTAGCTGTCTTGAGCGCTTCGCATCCCAAGTTCCTTCTCTGCCGCTTCAGACACTCATTTTGACTCATGAAGTATTTTCAGAAGGTAACTTGGGGAACATTACTCAAATGATTCCTATCGACATCTCCATTAAAAAGGTGGAATTCTGAGAACATCCATGTGGGAGTCACTTGTTCCTCTAAGGAAGTCCAAGTGTACACTAGTATCTTTTGCAAATTTCACAATGTTTTTGCATGGTCTTACAAAGAAATCCCTAGAATTGACCCTAGTATCGTGGTGCATGAGATTCCCACCTATCCAGGTGTGAAGCCTTTCTACCAGCGTCTTCGTCCCGTGCATCCTCGAAAAGCCGCCGCTATCAAGGCTGAAGTTGAGAAACTTCTTAAAGTGGGTTTCATTTATCCGATTCCTCTAACTGAATGGGTTTCTAATATAGTTCCTGTCGATAAGAAATAGGGTGCCATTCGTATTTGCGTTGATTACCATGACATCAATCGGGCCTATCCTAAGGATAATTATCCCACCCCGTTTATTGATCAAATCATTGACGATTGTGCGGGAAGTGAAATTTTCTCCCTTATGGACGGTTTCTTTAGCTATAACCAGATTAACATTCTCCCTTCAGATCAACAAAAGACCTCTTTTATTTTCGCATGGGGAATGTTCGCATATAGAAAACTCCCGTTTGGCTTGAAGAATGCTAGGGCTACGTTCCAGCGCGCCATGTCCTATGCTTTTCATGATATTCAACATATTGTCCAACCATACCTGGATGACCTTCCGACTCATTCAGCTGCATGGAAAGACCACACAGAACATATTTTTCAAATATTTCTTTGTTGTAGACGCTACAATATTAGGCTCAACCCGCAAAAATGTGCCTTCTGCGTCGACTCCGGTAGACTCTTAGGGTTTATCGTGTCTAAAGATGGAATTCACCTTGACCCTCTTAAAGTTGAGGCTATTGTCAATCTCCCCTTCTCGTCCTCGTTACATCAACTACAGAGTCTCCAAGGGAAAGCCAATTTCCTACGTCATTTCATCCCAAACTACGCCGAAGTAGCCAAAGGATTTACATGACTCCTAAATCAAGACGTCCCTTTCTATTGGGACGAGATTGCCTAACAGTCTTTTGATAGACTTAAGACGTTGCTTGTCAATGCTCTGCTATTACGTCCTCCAAATTACCATCATGATTTCACCCTCTACCCAGCTGCCACCTTCAGCACAATCGCCATGGTATTGGTCTGAGATGATGATGACAGTAACAAACATGTTGTTTACTACCTGTCTCGGAACCTTCTTGACCATCCAACATTTTCATCATTACATTCTTTTACGCACGGTGACCGTGATTTCTGATTGTAACCCAATGACTTATATTCTGTCATGGCAGTTGCTAGGGGGAAAATACTTGAAGTGGATTATCATCCTCCAAGAGTTTGATTTGGAGTTCACTACGGCAAAATCGAAGAAATCACTTGTATTTGCTGATTTGATTTTTTCTCTCCCTGCTGACTCTACTCCTTCTTCCTTTGAAAATCATATACCAGATGAAAATCTCTTCCTGATTAGCACCCTCGACCCGTGGTACGGTGATATCATCGTGTACCTCCAAACATCTACTTTCAGATCTGAGCTAACGAAAGATGCCCGACGCTGCATTCGACAACAATCGAAACCTTATCACATTGTTGGAGATACCCTCTATCGTGTCAGAGTCGATTCTGTACTCCACCGATGCTTGACCCTCGAGGAAGCAGAGAAGGTTTTAAATGACTGCCACAATGGCGCCTGTGGTGGTCACATGTCTGGTTATGCCACTACACAGAAGATCCTTTGTGCTGGCTACTTCTGGCCATCTATTTTTAAAGATTGCATTGTTGCAGTATGTAAATGCTATGCGTGCTAGATTTATCAATGCAAGAAGCACGTGCCGCCTACAACACTACACCCTGTCATTATTGTTGGCCCTTTTTCCAAATGGGGCATAGATTTTATGACGTGTAACCCTCATTCGGATGGGGGGCATGCCTATATCATCATTGCCGTCGATTACTTTACAAAATGGGCTGAAGCAATGCCTACGCTGGCTGCGGACGGTAAGACAATGACATAGTTCATATTCAATCACATTATTGCTTGCTTTGGTGTCCCTCAAGCCATCATCACTGACCATGGTTCCCATTTTCGAGATTATATGATGGCTGAGATGACATCTAAGTTGGGTCTTCGCCACGACAGCTCAACGCCTTACCATCCCCAAGCTAATGGCCAAGTTGAAGCTGTAAACAAGGTCCTTGTCACCATGCTTCAATGAAAAATTGAGATCCACAAATCAAACTGGCATCTCATGTTGTTCTCAACTCTATGGGATTACCGAACATCGATAAAAAACACAACTAGGTTTACCCCATTTCAATTGGTATACGGTCTGGAAGCCGCGCTTTCGATTGAATCTGAAATCCCTTCACTTAAGTTAGCTGTGGAATTACTACCTGATACTTCTCCTAAAGAAGAACGTCTCCTCTATTTAGAGAGATTGGATGAAACTCATCGCTTAGCTGCTTTGGTCATCGAAGCACAGAAGAAGCGAGTCAAAGCCCATTTTGACCAATTGGTTTCTCCTCATCTTTCATCGAAGGCGATTTCGTTCTTCTATACAACCAAGCTCATGATAAGTTGGGGGAAGGAAAATTAAAACCCATGTGGCATGGGCCCTACATCGTTAAGCATGTGTTGCAAAATGGGGCTTATGAGCTCATTGACTATGAAGGGTGTCCTTTATCATAGCCCAGAAATGGGTTGTACTTGAAAAAAATATTATGCCTGAATTATTCATGTGTGATATGTGTACATAGGTGATTGTTTTAATTTTGTGTGCATGCTTTGGTGTGATGCGCTTTGTGAGCTTTTTCTGCTTATTTGGGTCTTGTTTGCTATGCAAATATCTATTTCCCCTTATGTCGGTTTCGCAGATGGTGCCTCCCGCAGTAGCGGGAACTTGTCTTTAGAAGCCTGGGTAATTTATGATCCTGATGGTGAGTTGATTAACTTACAAGGTATTTTTCTGGGACTAGCTACAAACAATGGCGCTAAATATAGAGCGGTTTTGGAACTATTAACCGAGGCAATCAACCTCGACATACACGCGTTGCTTGTTAAGTAGGATTCACAACTTGTTGTTCTTCAACTGAATGGTCATTATTCCGTTCAAAACCCATGCATTTTGAGATTTTATTTGTGTATTCGTTTACTTGAACGACATTTTGATTTCATTCCATATCAACATATACCAAGACGAATGAATACATTAACATATGCAATAGCTAACATGGTGCTGGATAGACATTTGCGTAATTTATAAAACATCATCATATGTACATATACCCATGTAGAAAATAGATGTATATATATATATATATATATTATATATATATATATATATATATATATATATATATATATATATATCATTTTTTTACAAGCCATATGCATCATAAAACCCACAAAAAATAATATATGTCTGTTTCGATTACATCACGAGACAACATGTCTCTCAAAAATTTGCAGAAGTAAAGCCTAATGCCTAGTCAGCGTGGTGCTCATGATAGCACGTCACCACCTGTACCAACCGCCTCAGCAAGCGGTGGATACGGCTAGGAACTCCCATAGTGTGCCTCTGATAGGCTTGGGGTATGTCATCAAAACAAGCATTATCAGGGACCCCACGAGTGATTCCCTCCAAGTTTTTTATTAGCTCCTCGTCGATGCCCTCGCCCTGAGGGTCAAAGTCATGAGGGGTTCGCCTCGCTATGGGAGACATGCCTGGAGGATGCTCTGGACTAAAATCTGCATCCATATCAGATTAACTGTCAGAACATGAATATATACTAAAAAATCATAAAACTCATAAAAATAAAAAATGAGGTTTACCAAGTTCTTCGTCCTAGTCCTCTCCCTCCGGGAGCGAAGGTCTAGATCTCTGGTAAAATGTGTGCCGGCATAGGGCCAATCCTCCACGACGATCAATTATCATTGGAGCTAGTTAAAGAACTTAAGCCTCCAGGAAATATGCTGGCCGCCCCCTGCCCTCGGCATCAGTGCCACCCATCGAGCCATCCATGGCTCTCTTAGTGGTGAATCTGGGACTATGGCCTCTTGGCACTGAAAGATAGGTAGTCGTTCTAGGAAGAACGACACCAAAATTGACCCATACCCAAACTGTTTTAGTTTGGACTTCTTACATTTTTTGAGTTGCCATTTGATGTTCATGGTCATGGCCTCGGCCCGGTCAAAGATATTCGGGTTCATACACTTCGAAGTAAGAAGTAACTGCGTCTTTGTGGCCTCGTGTGGTGCTTGTGATCCCGCAGCCCGCGTAATGGTGTGTAGCACTACTCTCAGTGCTAGAACGAGGACAGTCTGAATGTCCAATTTCCCGCTCCTTGTTCCTTTTCTTGCCCCTGGGCACACCCTGTTCATGACCATTGTCATGCTTTCTCCTAAAGGCATGGTACCGGTTAGAATAGGGACTAGACCCCTATGTGACGGTCCAATGATGAAGTATACATCTGATACTTCAAGCTCAAGCTCTTGGTCTCAAAGTTTGAATTTATGCTCTCCTCATCCCAAATACTGATGAGATACTGCAACAATTCGGGTTGAGCTCGGAGACATGGCATCAGAAAGAACCTTTTTAGCCCGCAATTCCGAAGAGCATTCATACATTGCTCATTTCCCATTGCTAGTTCATCTTCTTCGCTATGTTCTCTCTCTTTCCATTCGATAACCATATTTTTGGCTGGATAACTGCATCAATCAATCATAGGAACATTATAAACCTCCTGGGGTATTAAAAATTACATTTCATTGGTTCAATTTTGAGGAATTTTATCTAGATTTTGTGTTGCGCCATTGGCACGCCTGTTTTTCTAACAGCCGTGCCAACTGGCGTGACCCTTGTGTAAAACATGGCGGATTGGTGCAGGTCTGTGCCTGAAACCCGCGCCAACCACGGAGCCCTAAAATTTGATAATCCTTCCCTAAATGACCTCAAATAATAGTTAAATGCAATAAAATGTAACTTAAAATATGGGCAAAGAGGTCGGCTCCTACCTGAACTGGACGAAATTCGATTTGGTCCACTAGATTGATCACATTCGTCGCTTGAAGATCAAGGTAGAAATGGGTCACTGTTGCTCTGCAAAGAGGTAAAAGTGAAAATTAAATATTTTTTTTACCACTATTGGTCTTTTATAACTTTTCAAAGTCCTAAAATAGGTTTTAAAACATGTTTGTTGATATATTTTTGCATTATTTTCATGGAATATGTTTTACGCACTTATTTTTGTGTAGAAACATGTTTTTCACGTGGTTTTTATGAAGAGACGAGTTGTATTTTATAATTTTTTAGACTCGGTAAAAACATGAAAAAGTCACTACTGGAGTCACCTTTCAGCTCTTTTCTGACTCTCTAAAAATTAAAAGATTGCCGAGTCGCTTGTCATTTTGAGCTCGTTAAATTGGCTACAAAGTGATATATACCAAGTATACATCTACCCCTTTTTCAGGCTGGGATAGATTATTTACGAAAAAGGAATACTCTAGCCTATCGTGACTAGGAGGTTTTCTCAGACACATTTTTCTACCTTTTCGGATCTGAGGAACTATCTACGAAAAGGGACTATTGGAGTTTTCTTTTCTGCCTTCTTTTCAAACTCTCTAAATATGAAAATATGTTGAGTTCTTCCTTTGTACGAATCATTAAAAACTGATGACATTGGACTCCGTCGCAATGACGTTACTCGAGTTTCTCCTTCCTAGGGCTCGTAAAATGTGCTAGGTTGGATTTGTCTGAAGGACAGACTTACATCACAAGCACATGCTATCCCCTTCAAGCTTGTTTTCAAAAATAATTGGGGTACTCACCAGAAATGGTGGGGGAAAATGGAACCAAAATCATAGTCGTATCGGTAGTATGTTGCTCTTCAACATGGCACTTGTATACATTCGTGTCGGGTTGGGGACATCTGATCTCGCTATCTTCTTGCCTTCATGGGTTTGGGTAATCTCTTTTGACCACTCATCTGCTCTTTTCCATGTCACCATGACTTCAGATCCCTTGATGTTAAATACTGCCAAATCCAGTGTTGTGCTGCTGATATGTTCAAGAGAAGTTGGCCTCTGTAGTTTTCAACCTCCCTCTGATTCTCTGTCTTGATTCACAAACATCATGTTTCTCTGTCTCATGTCAACGATGTGGGAAACATTATGGCCCACCTTCGATCAAGGTCACTTCCTGTCGACTTCAGCTCAATATCCATGAAATTGATCTAGAGACTCCTTTTAGGTACCTTGGAGCCTGCATGCCTCAATGACAGGTTCTTCACATTCAACACAAGTTTTACATTATTGGCCTTCGATCGGATGATTCTATGGGTGTTCGATGCCAGATCCCTATTCACATTCCATGAATTGTACCTCTTGTACCTTGAGAGCCATTGTCATTATTGGTGGTTTCTCTCGCATCTGTTAATAGTTTTCATCATTGGCTGGTAATCAGAAGATGTTCTTGCATGTTCGACTTCAGCTCACATATTCACATGCTCGAACTTATACTTTTTTTGGGTCGAGATGGAGCACAAGACCCTGGATTTTGTCTGATGAAATCCAGGCTGCGAGTTCTTTGTGGATTATTATGACTTATTACATGACTCTTTTGATTGGATGGCTGCGACCATACCTGAGTCTACTTGTTGATCCTTATTTTACTGGATGGCTGCGTCCATACCTTGGATCTTGGTTTTTGTAAACTTTATTATGGATGGCTGCGCCCATACCACATATCATGTATCAAATATATCAGTTGTATTTGTATTCGCAGGTCTTCTAACGACAATGTTTTCAGTTGAATGTGTTATCATAAAGCATTTCACCCCTCCCTCTCTCTCGAACCTCATGCTTTAGGGGGCATCTGTTACACAACCTTTTGTCACTATCCCTGAACTCCCTTGCCCTACACATTGGAAAATATCCTCGTGACCTGTGAATAGTAAAATGTCCTAAAAACACCTTGATGGCTTCCTTCTGCATAAGAGAAAGAATTCTCCTTGAGAACATTTCGTCATAAAATCCCCAAAAACCCATGTTTTGGCATTGGCGCGAGTAGCCAGTTCATCCCTCACACCAATGGGGAAAATATACACTAGTGGGCGCGCCAGCTAGCGCTTTGTCCCTATTTTGTACCCGCACTAACCTGTTTTTGAATGTTTTTTAACAAATTGAGGCGGAAGTTTCCTTTAACCACCTCGGTAATGAATCATCAAAAAGAGGTTGGGTTTTTTGGCTTCGGATCTCCTTGTTTAGGAAGAGGTTTTCCACCTCTCATGGAACCTTCCTAAGAGATCGGACTCTCCCCCATGATTATAGGGAGCCTAACCTCTCCTTCTCCCTCTATAAAAGCCTGCCCTCTCTATTTGCAGCCTAGCTAAACATTTGGGAAGAAAACTATAGCTAAGCGACTATTGAAAGCAGAGCTAAGGAGAACCTCGTAAGAGAGAGAACCTTGTCTAAATTCCCAACAATATTTGTGAGACACGCTCAGCTAGAAGCCCTGCCAAAGGAAGAACGTGATGTCGGAACTCAGTTGTAATATTTATTTCACATTTTAATATATGCTCGACTATGTTATTGGTTCCACTGTTGTATTTCTTATCTGTGCAATGAAATTTGATTCAATCTTTTCCAACTAATTGATAGTTACATGTTTGAATTATTACGTTGTATGCCATCGTTTCTTCTCTGCATGTGTACAGGTGTCTGGATGTGGTGAGCGTAAGGATTGTGATCTGTCAAGCTAGGAATGGGAAGTAATGCTTATTCTTCGACAACAACAGCGTAGGACTTGAGGTAGGCTATCTATCGTAGCTTTGTCTTTTGTAACTAGGAATTGATATCGTAGCGTGTTTTTTTATTTCTAGACCCACTCTAGGGCTAGTGGGATCGCTTCTGTCCACAGAGGGGATTTACCTCTCCAAGACTAAGAAACCAAAGATAGAGTCTATTGAGGCCAATGTAGAGGAATATAACATAGGGAACACTAGGGAACCTAAAATGATCAAACTTTCTAAGACCCTTCCTCCTCACATAAAACATAAATACATTAAGCTCTTCAAAGAGTTTAAAGATGTGTTTGCATGGGTGTACCAAGATTTAAAATCTTATGACACAAGCATTATTCAACACAAAATCCCTCTCAAGGAGAACTAGAAACATTTCAAACAAAATTTAAGAAGAACAAACCCTGTATTATTACCTCTAGTTGAACAAGAGATCAAAAATATGTATGATGATGGGATAATAGTTCCTCTCAGATACTCCGAATGGGTTTCCAACCTTGTTTTAGTTAGGAAAAAAACTGGAAACTTTGCCTAAAATGGACCACATACTTAAAAAGGTAGTTGGCTCGAAGAGGATCTCACTACTTTATGGTTTTTCCGGTTATAACCAAGTGCTAGTATTCCCAAGTGATCAGCACAAAACCACCTTCACCACACCTTGGGGTACATTCATGTATGTTAAAATTCCATTTGGGTTGATGAATGTGGGAGCCAATTTCCAAAGGGCCATGGACATATCCTTTTTAGAAGACATAGGCTACTTCATAGTCATTTACCTCGATGACATCACTGTTTACTCTAAAACCGACAAAGAGCACTTGATCCACCTTAGAACTGTTTTCAAAAAGTGTAGGAAATATGGCTTGTCTTTGAATCCCAAGAAAACAATTTTTGGTCTCGAGGAAGGAAAATTCCTCGACCATATCATCTCTAAAGAAGGAATCAAAATAGACCCCAAAATAATTGAAGGCATATTGCAAATCAGCCATCCTAGAAATATTAAGGAATTGCAATCCTTTATTGGCAAAATCAACTTCTTAAGAAGATTTATCCCTAACCTTGTAGAATTCTTGAGAAATATTACAAACATGCTAAAAAAATAGGTAAGAGTTAAATGGACTTTGGAAGCCAAACAATCTTTCACACTTCTTAAATAAGCACTCACCCAAACACCAGTTCTGTTAAGTCCTGATTTCACCAAAGACTTCTATATTTTCTCAATTGCATCTGAACATACTGTGGCTGCAGTGTTATTACAAAAAAATGCAATGGGAAAATAACATCCCATAGCCTTCTTCAGCAAAGCCCTTAGGGATGCTCCCCTAAAATATAACATCATGGAAAAATAGGCCTTTGCATTAATAAAAACACTGAAAGAATTCAGAGTTTATATTTTTCATTCTCATATTATTGCTTTTGTTCCGCACACAACTGTCAAAGATATCTTAAATCAGGATCTTGATGGTAAAAGGGGAAAGTGGATTTCTATTATTTTAGAATATGATCTAGAAATCAGACCTACTAAATTGGTTAAGGGACAAGGACTTGCAAAACTCATGGCTGAAACAAATCTACAAGCATTAGATATGAATTTTTTTGACTCTTTAGAAGAACAAGAAGAATGCATAGCTCCTCATGTTGAAGAAGTATTTTTAAATTCACATTGGTATGTTGATATTCTTTATATGATTTTATATCTTAATGCTCCCACTACCTTATCAAAAAAAAAAGAAATATTCCTGAAACAAAAATATTTAAAATTATGCATTTTAGATGGAGTTCTATACTGGAAGAATCCTATTGGTATACTGCTTAAACGTTTTCTTGAGGATGATGCAGGAAAAATCATGCATGAAATGCACGAGGGAGAATGTGGGGGCCATATTTATTGGAAAACCATAGCTAACAAGGTCCTTAGAGTGGATTAATATTGGCCCACCCTTTTTCCTGACACCCACAAACTAGTCATGACTTGTCATAAATGTCAAATATTTGATGGCAAGAGAAAGCTTTTACCGTTGCCTTTGCATCCGATCATTGTTGAAGCTCCATTTCAACAGTGGGGTTTAGACTTCATTGGAGAGATCCACCCTTCCTCATCTGCCCAACACAAATGGATGCTCACCACTACTGATTACTTTACCAAGTGGATAGAATCCATCCCCTCTAGTAATGCCACTGATTCAGTCATTATCAAATTTCTTGAGACCAACATTCTGTCTAGATTTGGTTGCCCCAGGAAAAACATCACGGAAAATGTAGCCGCCTTTACATCCAAAAGAATGGTTGAATTCTACTATAAATATCACATCACATTAGTACATTCCACAGCTTATTACCCTCAAGGTAATGGGTTGGCCGAGTCCTCCAATAAAATCCTGGTCAGTGTCATTAAGAAACTTTTGGAACAAAATCAAAAGGCATGACATGGAAAGCTAGTGCATGCACTATGGGTTGATAGACTAACCATCAAGAAATCAATCGATATGTCTCCCTATCAATTAGTGTATGGCATGGATGCGATTTTCCCGACATCTTTGGGAGTCCCGGTAATGAAACTGTTACAAGAAGTACAATCAGAGGAAAATGACATGCAAAGAAGGCTGAACCAAACTATCCATTTACAAAAGACAAGAGAGGAGGTGTACATAAAGATACAGTTAGTGCAGGAAAATATAAATAAAATCTTTGACAAAAGAACCAAAGACAATGATTTCCAGATTGGAGATAAGGTGCTGAAATGGGACTCAAGGAGAGAAGACAAAGGTAAACATGGTAAGTTTTAAAACTTGTGGAAAGGTCCATTCATTATCAGTTCATCTATAGGAAACAATGCCTTATTTTTAGAAGAATCTGATGGAACTGAAGCATTTGGACGTCCTGTCAATGGAAGGAGACTAAAACACTACTTCTGCAAGGATTCCTAGCTTTAATTTTTACTCATTGTACATACCATAGTTTGAAGAAAAGGTCAAAAAGAGAGAAAACACAAAAACATAAGAAAATTAGAAAAGAGGGTAGATTCTAAGAAAGGTACAACCCCATACCTAAAAAAAATAGTAATACTAAAAGTGTGCAAGTCTAAATGCCACTAATAGTGAAAAATGATGTCTTGTTCATCTATCTAGCCTAATCATAGCTTAACATGCTTTAAATTTATTGTTGATAAGTTAGTGAAAAGAATGTTGGTCAAATTATTCAAGCTTAAATTGTCAAAGAAAATAGATTAGGAGAGAAGATATTGGTTCCACATGCTCAAAACATAACCAAAGAGGAAAATAGGGATGAATAGCAAACTATGTATCCTAGCCTTGATTTTTCTAAATCTTATTTTGTACAAAAATAACATTTGTGTGCAGCTTGTTGTTATGTAACTAACTCATGATAAATCAGATTGTCTAATCCTGATTTAGTCATGTTTTCAATTTCATATCTTAGCGTAGTGAATGAAGTCTTGTCAAAAATTTTAACCTTGACAGTTGAATAATATAGGTAGAGAATCAAAGGATTTCATTAGCCTAATCTGGACTCCCATAAGAGATAAGTGTATAAGTATATAGTTTGTTTCCATTTTTCAAAATAAAATATCAATGGGTTTGACAGTTCAAGTGCACTCAAAGAAGAAAAAATTGTTGGAAATATTTTCATTGATGGCAAAGGAGAAGAAAGGAGCAGCACCTGGACTATCACAAAGAAGAATCAGCAAAAAGAGGCAGCAAAGAAAGCATCAGACACCAGGAAGAAGCAAAGGTAGCAGAGAAAGCATTAGACAAGAAGTAGAGGCAACGGATGAATCAGATAGGTGACTAGAAGCAGAGACAACGAATTGAAACAGAGGAAGCAAAGAAGTAGAGAGGTAGCGGAGTTGCGGGATACAACAAGGGCCAAAGATCTTATACAGAACAAGCTCAGGAGGGAGTTGCGCTAAAGAAAAGAAAGGTTCGGGGTCTTTAGAGATCTGCAGGGTGTTGTTTGAAAAGCCTCGGGCAAAATTGTTAGAAGGGCCATCAATTGAAGACCAGGCCAGATATGAATGTAAGTGATTTAATTTTGTATATGGAAGAATCTGCTTCAGAATCATATGAGTATTGTTTAGTTTAATTGCTATGGGATGAGACTCTGTAATTGGGGTTTTTAAGTGGGTTCTATGTGTCATTGAAGGAATCAACATTCATGTCGATGTGGTGATGTGCAATTATCTGTGCATTGATGATTTAATGTGTGAGTTGATTAGGGTTTATAAACGGTTTTGAATAAACTTTGTGGCAAGGGTTAGAATTAGATATCCTGTGTATGAATTGAAGAAATTGATGGTTTCCAAGACATGATTAATGTCGACATTGTGGTTTTGAATGTGGTAAAGATTATATATATCTGTGTGAAATATATATGTATTCCTAGATCGAATACTGTCTGAGGAATGGTTGAGTTCCTTTGAATAAGTGTATGATAAACTTTGCAATAAATGAAGCTCTGCATTTGAGGAGAGCATCGATGTTAATTAATGTAGATTTTCTTTGAATTGAGTATCGTAGAGTTACACTTTGATGGAGTGGCCACAGTATTGTGAGTTCAGGGTTTGAAGCTCGTATAGGGCTTTTATTGTAAAGGAAATCGGTGGAATTGGATCACATAACTCAATCACTAAAGATGAACAACTCATGCATGGAATGTATGATGAGAAGGTATATAAATTTTGGTGTATTAATAATTGAAAGATCGATTTCACAAGAAGGAGAATTGAAAATTGAGTTTCAATCCTGAAATGAGCAGTTAATTCAGTAAGTGAAGGAAATTCATATTAAGGGTTTATTGTAAACGTATTCTGGGCGTTAATCAATACAGAATATTCTGAGCGTTAATCAACACAGAGATCTACGAGGAGATTATATGGAGTGAAGAGGCAGTGCGTTGTAGCATGAAAAACTTGGTTGACATAAATGTTTTGAAGCAGAACCTTGAGAAGAAAGTAAGGGAACCGTGACCAGTAAAGGTGGTTTCCGAAAACCCACAAATGGGTTTGCACGACTCTTAAAGTGGTAAGTGGTATCTCCTTTTGGAACGTGATATCAGTCCCCACTTGACACGTAAGGTGGAGGTGGTTTTTAAAAACCACGAATATCGCATAATTTTTTAGAATTAAAACCCGTGCATTTTGGTTACGCGATTATAGTTGGATTGGGGAGAAACAATGCCATCAATAGTCAATCGTTGGATGTGAATGGTAAGTTATTGTTGGGACCCGCTTTTATCATGCAATTTTTGAAGATTAAGGCTTGTGCATTTTGGTTACGCGATTATCGTTGGATTAGGGAGAAATAATGCGATCAATAGTCAGTCGTTGGATGTGAATGGTAAGTTAATGTTGGGACTCGCTTTTATCACGCAATTTTGAGGTGATAAACCTCCAGAACATATGTAACGCGATTTTTCTTCGATCCTGAAGGGAAACGATCCAAGGGTCTTCGCATCATGAAGTTGCTTGGATATTAACGGCGAAAGGTATGGTGGTAATTTGTGGGGCCACAATAAATATTACATTGTCATTTTGGTTGAATTGAAATATTCACGTGGTTTGGATACGTGTTAAAGTTTTGACATGTATATATTAATATATGTGTTGGGCGAAGGATACATCTTGGGTTTTATTCCAAGTTTTGATGCATGAAATCGAAGATCCATAAGGAGGGAAAATGAAGTCTTGGTTGGGTTCTGAGTGTAATTTGAATATTGATTCGAATATTCACTAGACAGGGTTGACATATGGTTCTAACCATAAAGTTTGATAAGAGGAAAGCTGTTGCTTATAAATATTACCCTGAATGAGTTTAATTGTGCTTAAGTGTTAAGAGCATTTGATATGTGTTCTGGATCTTAAGATATGGTTTTAAATCCAAGGAAAAATAAAAATTAGCTTCTGCATAAGTAATTTGATTGTTGGGTTCACAACCATTGGGGTAAGATCTCAAATCAGAGATTTGAGATACAGAATTATAGAAGGGTAAAATTTGTTTGTGATGAAAAGGCAAGTCTCCGTAGGCAAACAAAACTCCACTATAAAACTGAAATTTGTACATATTACTATATTCTTTTGAATGAGATGAAAAATAAATGAGAAGTTGGAAGGCAAAGAGTCATGGCTATTCATTTCGAATTCCCTTTGGAATGCAAACAATAATGAGGTAATATCTATAAATGATGTCACATAGATATGCTTAGACAGGTTAAAGAATGGATAAATGAGGCAGAGAGGGTAAGAAGAAGGAGGAGAAGATAGAGAAGCTGTGAAGATTCAGAGATGATATAAGGTAGATATGAAGGCTGGTGGACAACAGTGAAGAAGGAACATAACAAAGTTGATATCCAGGTAAATCAGCATGTGTTTTTTATGAAAGAGTGAGGAAGTTGGTGCTTCCATATCAAGTTGTAGCTTGATAGATGTTAGTTGTAGCTGGCTAAGGTAGGAGCCTCCTGTAGGTTGTAGCCTGCAGAAAATAGATGGGAGTTGGAGCTTCCTTGCAAGTTGTAGCTTGTAGAATTGAGATAGGAGCCTCCTGTAGGTTGGAGCCTATAGAAAATCAGTGGTGAGAGGGAGTTGGAGCTTGCCTTTGCATCACAACAATAATAATATGTGGTTTTTTCCCTTGTGGGTTTCCACTTATATCTAGTGTCTATGTACATGATGATTATGTGTTGATACTCTGTATTTAATCTTCTTAATACCTGCTTCTCACTAATTAAGATTGTGGTTTCATTGTACATTAATTTAATCATGAAATGAAGATTTAAATAAGTGTAAATGAAAGTTTTACAAGACCATGAATTCATTAAACTGATTCACCCCCCCCCCCCCCCCTCTTAGTTTAACAAAGGATTCAAAAAAAATGTTAGGAAAGTAGGTTTGGTAGGTAAAGGCAAAGCTGAGCTAATCATGCTTTCAATTTTTCAAAGTTACTACTTCAAGGAAAACATCAGCAAAAGAAAAGAGAGAATCCGCCCAATGGATGAGGCACCGGTCTTCATAAGCCAGAGATCTGCAATTCTGGACACCTCTTGAAAAGGAGTTGTCGTCCCCAAGTGGAGCCACTGTTATTCATTAGTAATTTTCACCTGTTTTAGATGACTAAATACTTTGTCTCAAATTTCTAGAAATTGAAATTCCAGAATAATTGTGTCTTCTAGAAATCTCCTCAAAGAGATAATTTCCACTATCCCTCCTCTCTATTCAAGCATGGAAAATATGTTTATCCAGATAAAACCCCATCCTGGACTAGTGTCCCTCTCTCTCTCTATATTTGTCACCATTTCCTATAACTCAATGTCTCATTTTGCCTAAGCCTTATATTTCTCACCCCTTGCCTCGCCAAGTCAACCAAAAATTTTCCCCTATTCGCCATGTACCTCAAGCAATTGTGTTTTCAAAGATCCTTTCTAAAAAACCCTTTAAATTAAAACATGATTTATAGCTTTCTAGGATGGTGGTGCATAGATAGAGTGTCCAAACTCTTTGTCTTCATTCAAAACCCTATTTCAAACTTTCAGTCAAAAAACCCATTCTAAGACCTTGCAAATAAGTCAATTAGGTTTCCCTAGGTCATGTGCCATCATGATTCTCATTTCATTGTTTCCACAGGAAGTCAAAAATGAATTCAAGAGAGTACAGAGTTAAAGTTTGTCATTATCTGAATAGCTCCAAAAACCTCCAAAGATGCCCTCTTGATCCAATGGTGAATTTGCAAGAGAATAGACTATCATATCCAAGCATTATTGTAGAGATGCCTTGAAGATTAGTCTAAAGAATAATAGAAGCAAGGAAAGACACCTAAGAGAGTTCATGAAGTCATTTATAGTTGATAAAAGGTACAGCAAGCTGAAGGCTACAGGAAGATCATGATCTCATGATAAGTAGTAAAAGTATTGCTCATCAAAAGATCTATGTAAATTTCAAAAGGAAAGTGGCATATGAGCAACATGGTGCATTACAGCGAAGAGATCATTAGAAAGGATTTCTTGCCTCAAGCATGAAACTGGTAGAGGGATAGCTGCCCTTTTCCATACTCCTACAAAAACAAAAACAAAAAACAAAAAAAAAATTATCAGTTGAGCCATAAGGTGAAGGAAAAGACTAAGACCAGCATCAAGAAATACAATCATACTCATGAAAGGAACAGTAAGTGTGTTTATAGTTGAGAATGAAAATACATGAATGTTTTGACCAACAGTGGAAAATTACTTAGGTTACAAAAGTTAAGAAATCCTCTGACCCTACAAATAAGCATTGTAGACTTTATTGGGCATAATAAGTAAGTTCAATTGCATATTTCCTTTTGAAGACATGGAGGGCAACTTTGTTTGTTTTTCCAACTATTCATGAAGTTTCAGAAATTGGGAAAATGAACAAAATGGTCATGGTAAGTGGCAAAGAAAACCTCATTCATCAACAACAGAGGATTCCTAACTATTTTCCAAGATTGGTTAAAAAGACACAAACTCCACTGGATCAAAAGACAAATTCAGAGGTCTAAAGGTCAAAGAATGAGATTTCGGGGCACTATGTGCCATTGCATTGAAGAACCAAAAATTAAAATTTGATAGTTAAAATTGCATAATGGAAAAGTGAAAGTTTTGTTTCAAGGATATGAAAGGAAAAATGATTTTTGTTCATGACAAAGTAGGGGATCATCAGGGGTCCCAAAAACTAACCAGCTGCAAAAAGAAACATTAGTGAAAAGAACAGTAAAAAGACATTGGCAAGGGGGAAGGATGAAAAAATAAATAAGTGCAAAGGAGACTTTAGAAAGAGGGTTTTAGAGTTTAATTATTTCAAAAGAATGTTATAAATACTATAACAGCTCCTTTTTCCCTCCATTCCACCTTTTGCAAAACAGAGTGCAAATTTTCGGTTTCCGAAGGCATCCTCGGGTAGAAATTTTTGGATGTTGCGTGCCTGTAAGTGGACGCTACACACCTGTAAGTGGGCGCTGCAATCTTTCAAGCTCTCCCGGTGTGCAGGAGTGGCCGCCTAACCGATGCCCGAAATCTCGTGCAGTTGTGCCCGCCCGATGCCACGCTCCGGCATTTGTTTCCACTGCCCGACTCTCATGCAAATGTGCTCACCCGGTGCTGCACGTTCACCATTGCATATATCACCCGACGTTGCGCCCCTGCAACGGGTGTGTAGTTATGAACGTGTTTGCGTTCAGGCCCGTCTGGGGTGCTACGCTCCTGGTGTAAAAACGCAGCACTGCCCATAAATCCTGCAGAAGTGCCAAAACTGTCCGGAAAGCTCAGCAAAGCTTGTTTTTTGATATGGAAGGAAATTTTAAGAGGTATTTTTCCAAATTATCACCTCTTCATGATTTTCTAAGGGATAAGGGTGCCAACTAAATTCCAAATTTGTGTTAAAGAAAGCTTGAAGAAAACTTGAAAGGAAAGCTTAACCTACTCTTTGATAAATATCCTAACCTTGTTTAAAAGCTTAGTATCCCATTAAATATTTTTCCTCAGTATTTCACAAAGCAAATTTCCTTTCTTTTTAAAGAGTTTGAGGGAAGGGTGAAGAAAACACCATGTTTGAAAAAGAGAATGTTGACCTAAATAATGAGGCTCAAGGACCAAGAAAACAACATAAGAAGGGAGGGAAGCTCAATAGGTTTGAACCCATAAGCACTGCAGAACTAACAGCCTCCCCTTCTATTCTTTCCTGTTTCCAAGAGTTAGGGTGTTTGGAGTTCTGTAACAAAGTATAAGAGATCAAGAG